>JARCFY010000005.1:77123734-78489449 GCA_029233225.1 Lepidodactylus listeri | reverse complement strand
ATTAATAAATATTTTTAAATTAAGAAAGAGATCTCTCTCCACAGTTTTAAAGACCTGCTTTCAAACCAAACCACTACTTTATTGTGACAGACTATTTATCATTTGTAGTTATACAAAGATATCTCATTGCCTGTTCACCTGCTAAATTCCAGACTTGGGCCGAGGACAGACTGGCAATCTAAAGCGAGGCAGGCTCGCTTCGCAAACGGAAGAAAGGAGCATGTTCAGACATGCGCATCTGTCCGTCGGCTCCGTTTCATACTTATCCGTCTCCCAGTTGCTTTCCTTCCGCTTTAACAGGACACCGGTTTTACCCGGTGTTCAGGGGCCTTCCTCCGCATGCCTCCCGCTTCCAAACAGTGTGAACTGGAAGAAGCGGGAGGCATCCGGAGGAAGTGTGAACACACCGGCAAAAAGTTATGCGCACATGCGCATGTGCGCACATGCGAAACACATCAAAGGAAAACAAAAAAAAAGCGCAGCGGCACGCGCAAGCCGTGCGCGCTGGCTACGCGGCAGTCTGAACGCTCCGTGGCAGTCTGAACGCTCCGTATTGCCGCTGAACGCTCCGTGGCAGTCTGAACGCTCCGTATTGCTCTGGCCAGTGTGAACGGCCAGCTCCGTGGGGTTTTTCCCCCGCTCCAGTTCCCTCCGCTTTGCCTCCGCTTTAGATTGCCAGTCTGTCCTCAGCCTTGATATCTACGTGACCATTTACCCACAGAGGTGAAATAAACTATTTGCTTTGAATTACTATAGTGTGCCTTTATCAAATATAACAACAAATGATTTTTTTTGGTTCCTCAGTTCCCAAAGTGGGGTTAGTACATTTAAACAACTGGATGGGACAGACAGAAAAATGAAGAAGAAAAGAGAAACTGCCCAGCCAAAGAAAAACGAAAGTGGGGGGAATTGTTAAAGAGGGGGGAACCATTATACCATTAATGGATATGAGAGCTACAGAGAGTTTAAAGGCTGCTGACTTGCTAAAGATAAGTTGGGACATATTGTGCCAGTATTGAATTAGCCTCATTAGCCTCTAGTTCAACTTCATAGTGCTGTTTTTTAGCCTTTCAAGGCCTAAGTGATCTGGAATTGGGTGTCCCATTTCAGCTACACTCTCCCTTTACAATTTCCAGGGCCCTCAGATGTGTGGTAAATTCTTTGTATCACCTGATCTGAACAGGGACAGAACATATATTCACCAGGACAGTTCCCTCTATTTTATATGATCCCCGGGCAGATCATAATACTAAATGTAACACACACACGGGCGTCAGGAAAACAAACAAACAAATAAAGACAAAACAACAAGTTTATTTGAAAGGTAAGAGTGACTGATTCTTCTTCAGCACTCTTCAGTGTCCCAGGATAAATGGATGCTGTTATAACCAGGGATAAATGCAAGGTATTGTGTTGTGAGTTGAACTCTGATAAAACCAGAAATCCAAGCGCAGAAAGGACCCAGGAGAGGACCTTCTAACCTCTCTCCTTCCAAACTCTACACTTGGTCAGCTATTTTTCCAGTCATCTGTTGTCCTTCCAGTCTTCCCCCACTCCTTTTTTTATAGGTGATTGGTTCTAGCCAGGGGAGGCAAGCTCTCCCTTGTCCATCACAGTTAGCCTTTAAAGTGCCTCTGGACTTTTGTTTTATTTTACCTCAAGAATCACTGGTTCCCAGACAAAGCTCTCCAGGTGTTGCAGTCTTCTGCTAAGGCTCTGCTTTGTGGGCAGTACCTTACCAGTACCCTTTCTAGGGCACCTATTCTTTTGTCTTTTAGGCAGTAGGTGTATTCACCAAGGCCTTTGGCAATACTGAAATGTTGCATGGTGGATCTGCTGCCTTGATTTTGGCTGCCAACATTGCTGCTTGGCTGAATTCTTTAACACTAAGATGGCAATGATGCTGGCAGTTTAAATTAGGAAGCTCACAGTCATTCACGAGAAACACAATAAAACCAATGCAGCTAAACAAATGTCTGAGACCTTTAATGAGGCTGAGGGTATGTATTCTGAAGCTGAGTGGCCAACTAGCTGTTATACAACCCGTACCCAAAAATGCACAGCATATTGCCCAGCTGTACAGCGCAATATGCAAGGAGATCAAATCAATCAATCCTAAAAGAAATTAACCCTGACTGTTCCCTGGAAGGCCAGATACTGAAGCTAAAGCTCAAATACTTTGGCCACCAAAAGAAAAGGGAGCGCTCGCAGGAGAAGACCCTGATGCTTGGAAAGATTGAAGGTCAAAGAAGAAGGGGATGGCAAAGGATGAGATGGTTAGACAGTGTCATCGATGCAACAAACATGAAATTAAGCAAGCTCTGGAACAGAACAGAAGACACAAGGGCCTGGCGTGATGTGGTCCATGGGGTCGTGAAGAGTCGGAGTCGACTGTGTGACTGAACAACAACAACAACAGTGCAATATGGGAGCAATTTTAACAAATGAGTGGTAGGTGTAAGTAGATGTGCATGTGCTGAGTCTTCCCCTGTCCATGGTTTCTCGGAGAAGAAACCCCCCTCCAGCTGTGTTTCTCCTGGTGTGCTTTGTCTTGTGTTTGGGAGAAAAGCAATTGGATAGAATGGTGTATGGGAGGGGGAAGAGGTAAGGAAAAGATCCAGCACCCACTCCCACCTGTAGTTTTCTAGCTAATGCATATGCTGATGAATCGCATCAATTTAGCCCTGAGAGGTACTGATGAAATGTTAATGTTCCCCTTCATGGTAAAAGATTGAGAGCTGTTCTTATGGGGAAGTTGATTGAGGCAACTTCACAGACTCTCTAGATTAATTCCTCTAAACCAATGCATTATTTTGAAACATGGGGGAAAGGAGGTTGAAAAAGGTCTGACAATAGTAGATCTGTTTTCTGAGAAATGCTAATTGAATTCTAAGTACTTTGTTTTGCTCAAGGTTATCTCTTTAGTCATTCCCCCATCAATGGATCTCAATGGGAAATATACTGGTTATCATTAGAAGACCCTTCAGAAGAAATAAATACCTCTACTACCTCACGGACAGGGATGGTTACCAAATGTATTAGAAAATAGGAAGGTGTGAGCTGATTTCATTATGACTGCAACGCACGGTTTTCCATCACATGTGTACTTGATAAAGTGGGCTGTGACCCATGAAATATTGAAATAAATATTGTTAGCCTCTAGATTTTTGTTTTATTTTACTACGACAGGTTTGCATGGCTACCCCTTTGCATTCCAGTGCACACTCTAGCTTGGCAATAAATCTATTTGACATCAGTAGTATTTAACCCTGAGTAAACATGTAAGGTATTAGGTTGGATAGAGACTGTATGGAAATATTTTCTTACTGGGCAATACTTTTCAAAGAGAAGATATTATTGGGGATCGAGTCCTACTGATCATAATCTGTTTTCACTGAACGATCTTACCCTCACAGAAAGGTTTGTGACTAGATAAAAATGTTGGATGTTTAACCCCTCACAAGCATGGCACTATGTTTTGAACATATTTTTCCAGAGGAAAATGACCCCCTGGGGATGAAGAAAGCTAAAGCGGGTTCTGTGAGAGGTTTCATCTTGATGTGCTTTGAAAGTTGTTTCCTGAGACTAGAAAAGTGACAATTTGCTGTTCTAAGCTGGTAGAAAGAGTAACCCTGTGGGAGTTTGATTTGCTCAGTAAGATTTCGTTTGATAGGTCGTCAAATATTATGGTATTGGTTATGATGTGGAAGCAGACTGGGATCAAGGCCATTTATCTTGAGTGGAATGTCTGAGGGAAAAAAAACAGCAGGATGGACTGACTTTCTACATGTGGCTATGGGGCTGTGGGGGCTGTGGGGGATGTAGTCGCTGCCCTGGTGTTGGATTTGTAATTTGCCACCATTTTTTAGTGGTTTGTGGTTTTACTGTAATTTATTATATTCTGTATGTACTGATTTTAACTGTTGTGAGCTGCCTAGAGCCTCCTGTGCTAGCTAGGCAGGATATAAATCCAAATAAATAAATAAATAAATAAATACGATCAAAATAAAATACATGAAACTAGATCCTTTGCATTTTACACTGAAGTACATCCTGCGATCAATTGGACTGATTCCCAAGCCTTAGATTAATTTTGTGTGTGTGTGCTGGAAACAACCCAATTAGAATAATATTTTATGTGAAACAACTATTCTTCTTTAAGCATTGGGGAAAAAACCGTGAACAGGGAAACTGTGAACACAAACCATTTCTAAGGTGAAACCATTCCCCATGGCATGAATATATTAATGTTTATGAAGTGAGTAGGATGCAGCTTTGTTTTAGGCATCTTGAAGGCTGTGTGATTAAATCTGGTTTTACAAGCCTGGTTCTCTGCTATCTGTCCTTTACTGGCAGCTGTTGTCTTTTTTTTTTTTGCCCTTTGTTGGGTAATGATTGAATTGTTGTGAGTTTGTTGTGCTCCTGACAAGAAGATCTTTATTTTGAGTGCAGGGAGAGGCCCTGTCACTTTTCTTCGGGTTTCTTCTGAAACGCCGTGCTTGAGAACAACCAGTTCTTCACTAGGCCTTGTGAAGTGTAGGTGTTTATTGTGCCTCTGCAAAACAGTTAGTCATTTTCACATCATTAAAGTGAATGTGGTTCAAATTGGATCGAAGGTCCTGAAACTCTTGGTCAATTCTTGTATTTTAGCCTTCACTTATATTTCTACAGTGTAATGCAATTTTAGGGCAGGGGCTATGGCTATGGCCACTGTTCTTACCTGAGTGACTGATTTCCAAATGTGGAGCTGGCATTGATGCTTCTGGCCTGAGGATCTACTTCATTTTAGGCTTCTTCTTGTTTATTTTATACTGTTGTTATGCCCTGGCTTGTTTTAATGGCACCTGCTTGTTTTTAGTTGCTTGTTTTTAATGGTGTTGCGTGGCTTAGTTTTTTAGTGGCTTTTTAATGATTTTGTTTTTAATGGATATGTTTTATTTGTTTTGTTTTGTTATCTTAGTTGTAAGCCACCTCAAGCACGTCTCTGGAGAGGCAGCATATCAATTTTAAAACTAGAAACAAAGAAATAGTACACATACTTTGCTTGCAAAAGATTCCAGGTTTCATTGAGAGTGGGTAAAGTGTAATAGTTAGAGTTGTCATACTCGGACTTGAGAAATCCAAATTTAAATCTCCACTCTGCCATGAAATTTTCTGGGGGACCTTGAATCAGTCAATTGCCCACAGACCACCTTACCATACAGGGCTGTTGTGAGGCCTAAATAAAGGCATTAAAAAGCATAAATCCCACTCTGAGCTCTTTGGAGGAAGGCCAGATAAAATTGTAACAGACAGACATGTTCAGTCTCTGGCATCTTTCAGGGTAACCAGTATTGTGAAAGACCTTTGTCTGCCCATAAGTCCATAGAGCCCTGCTACCCAGAGTAGGCAGTATGAAACTAAATGGATCAATGTGTTGATGTTAAGAGAACTTTGTATGTTCCATGTGAGCAAGAGTTCACCATGGCTGATGCTAAACCTCTTCTCCAAGCTATGGGGCACCTGAAATGGCAGAGAAGTGATTGCCTCTCAGTATGCACAGAATACATTTCTTTCCCTGCTGAGTGATCAAACCCTTCCCCAATGCTTCTGGGATAATGGTGATCACCTATAGGAAGGAAAGGCCCCGATTAAGTTATTGTTTTTGATCAGTATGATTTGTTTTACTGGCTTATTTGACCTTTTTTGCTTTATTTTGTTTATTATTTTAGTTGTGAGCTTCCTTAGGCAGGTCCGGAAAGGCAGCATATGATTTTCCTAAATAAATGAATGATAGGATGAGGCCTCCAGATTGGATTCCTCTGGATACATTTAGAGAATGTGTCTCTCCACCTAGTGTTCAACCTTCTATGTACCCCAGAGAGCACTACAGTCTGGTGGCCAACATCGATTGGTTACACCTGGCCCCAGAGAAGCCAGGCTCACTACCACGAGGGGGAGGGCCTTTTCAGTGGCAGCCCCGACCTGGTGGAATGAGCTCCCGGAGGAGATCAGGGCCCTGTGGGACCTGATGAAGTTCTGCAGGGCCTGCAAGACGGAGCTCTTCTGCCAGGCATATGAATAGGGGTTGCCACCTTCTTCTTTCCCTCCCTCCCCATATTATACCCACTAAGGTTGACCGCTGATATTATCATCTACCATCGCGGATATGGCACTGGGTTTCATCAGAGAGACGCCATCTGTTGTTCTGAATGTTGAGCACTTTAATTGTTATCATGTTTTAATTATGTATGTTTTATATCGTTTTAACTATTTTAAAATGTAAAGTGAATCCTGGTTCACTAGGTCTTATAAACCTTGCAAAATGTGGGGAGAGCGGCCTAGAAATCAAATCAAATAAATAAAATAAATAAATTCTAATAGACATCATAAAATATGGATCTCACTGAAGCAATAACCAAATTAAAATCTCTCTGAAATGTGAATAAACATAATTGATTGTAATGAACTTAATGCGCACATAAGTCTTTTTCATTATGCAATGAAAGCCAGAAGTGTCTTTAAGGACTCTCCTTGCAGTGTAGATCAGTAATGCTTTAATCTTTCACTGTTATCATGTGAAGATAAAGTCCTAGAGTGTCATGGGGTGGCTATGATGTCACACCCAGGTTTTTGCCAGGTGTGATGTTGTGATGCCCATGATGCTGTCTCTCCATTTTCTTCATGCTGCCTGGAGGAATGCAGTAGGAGGGCTGCAGCCAAAAGTGGATGAATGGCCACCATGGACTGGTAAGAGGCAACCCTAGTCCAGTACATGTTGGTAGGGACAGACATGAGGCAGAGAAGAGGCGAATGTGGATCATTTATTTGGTTAGCACCTTTTCTTTCCAGGCTAAAAGTGAGTAATGGGTCAATTACATGAAATACTCCTCTTCTCCTATATGGCTGTTAATAATCTCAGTTTCATACTCTAAGCCTCTCTGGTGTTCTGTTTGATTATTCCTCAATGCCTCCTTGGCAAAGGCAAACTTCCCACAAGGCTTTTAACTGAAATTTTTATTTGAAATATCGATGTTGATGTTGCTTATTTCTTTAAGGCGTTTGCATGCCAATATTCTTCCACAGCCCAAAGCAATTTCCAACAATGATTCAATATAATATGCCATAAAATGTTCAAAATCCAAAACAAACCCTTAGAAACAGTCATCAGAGAGGTAACAATAAAAACTCAAGCAAAAAAGCTAAACAAAACAAAACAAAAAAAACCCTGGATTATGTAGAGTTGCAAACTTTGTGGCCGAGTTTAGACTGGCAGTTTGGCCTGATATAGGCCAGCTTTGCAAGTGGATTAAGAGAGCCCGTTCACACAGCCACAGCTGCATGGCATTGCTGTGCCACACTCAACCTATCCTGAAGCATTTTCATCCCGCTTTAAAAAGGTACCTGGTGAAACCGGCGTCAAACTGTCTGGGTGTGCATTCATCCCACTTCCTGGCGGTGTGGATGCAAATAAGCCGCACATCAAGTGGTGCCGGTAATGTGAACCTGCTGATCCAGCTGCTGCACCCATGTGCCTATGCATTTATGTGCAAGTTGGCAAAATGGATCGAAGCTGTGCACCACCATGGCACCACTGCCAGGGGCCACCCCATAGTGAGAGTGCTTTGTTCTGCCTCTTCCTCGGTATGGTCCTGCATCAGTCCATGCAGTGTGACTGGAAAGCCCCACAACAACTCGGCCCAGGTCTTTTTGCCCTGCTTCCCTTGTGCTTCATTTTGCCAGTCTGTCCTCAGCCTGTGTTAGGAAATACCTGGAGATTTAAAAGGAGGAACCGAGGGAGGGCAGGGTTTAGGGCGGGAAGGGACCTAAGTGGTATGTAATGCCACAGAGTCCACTCTCCAAAGCAGCCGTTTTCTCCAAGGGAACTCATAATTCTGGGAGATTCCCAGGCCCCATTTGTAGGTTGGAAACCCTTTCACTTCTGCTTTACAGGTTTGCCTAAAAGACAGCAAAATGGGGAGGCCAGTACATTATCAGGTATTCCATTCCAGCTGCAGAAAAAGCCCTGCTACAAGCTGTGGCTGATTTCTTTCAAAGGAGGGCCAGGAAGGAGGCATTGCTGGGAAGAGAAGACCTATACAGGGAGAGGAGATCCTTCAGATATGTGCGTCTCAGCCCATGAAGGGCTTCAAAAGTTAAAAAACAGCAGCTTGGATTGAGTGTGAAAGCATACTAGCAACCAGGGCAGTTGATGTAATAGTTCTTTAATTAATTCACTTTCTCCTCAATAGGGACTCAAAGTGGTTTATGACATTCTTCTGCCTTCTATTTTACCCTCACAACAACCTTGTAAGGTAGGGTTGCCAGCCTCCAGGTGTGATAAAATGTGGAAAATCACCGTGTAGCAACAAAAACAAAGCACATAATTCTGATATACTACTATAACTCCATTCATTAATTAAATCACATACTTACGAAATACAGTAAAGACCTTAGTGTATAACAATATTCAGTCTTAAAGGAATGTCCAAAGTTATAGAGATGAATATACAGACAAGGTTCAGTGTTGTGGCTGTCTTGCTTTCAGTCTGTATTTAAAAGTATCCTTGTATGTATGTTACCAAGGATGTCTGGGAATATCCTTGGGGAGGACTTTGCCAGATCAAACTTTTTAATATTCAGAGCACACTGAAATGCAAAATGCAAAATGGCTCTCTTCCAAACAAGAAAATGCTCACAAAACATTAATCAAGTATCACATACTGGACCATACACCTACTTGACAGACTTGTAAGATTTATTTTCATCTTCTATAGTAGTTTGAAATTTTCAGACTCCTCTAGTGCGCTAATGATACAACTTTGTGGAGAAAACGGGTGTTCAGCGGTGCCTCACTAAAATGTTTACTGCATATGCCAAACTTCCTCATGAGGCACAGTCAAGGCTCATATACTCTGCTTCAAAACATACTGCATGTCAGTTTTCATATTTTCCTATGGGGGCAGCTTTTCTGGGTGGATACAGAGCAGTGTGCTTTCTCACCATGAGACAAAAATTTTAAGTGAAGATTCACAAGCATCAAAGACAAGGCTGAAGCAAGGTTCGAGCCAACATTAATACAGCAGACCTAACACCTGAGTTCCCAGATTTTGGATGGTCTGTGATTCTGCTATTAAGTTATTTGGATTCTTCCCCAGTGGTTTAGATCCACTAAAAGGTGGCACCATAAAATACTGAGGGAAACAGACCCTTGTGAGGGATGACAGTGTATGACAGCCAAAGAGTGACATAGATGCAGAGGGAATGTTATGGAACTGAAGGCTGCAGAAGTTCAGTTGCAGTACACCATTATTTCACACTTCATGCCCATGACCTGTTCACAACTGCTTTGCTGGGTTGGAACTGTTTATTATTCTGGAGACAGGCTCATGGAGATTGCATATCTCTAGATCCAACCAAGCTGGAAATGTAAAAAAAAATTCTCTGTGAGCATGCATATCTTCAGCTACCTACTGAATTCTGAGTATGGTTTTATTACATGGCTCCAATTTACTGCTTAAAATGGGATGCAAGCTTTCCAGTCTCAGTATTCTCTAATTTTTCATTCAACCAGGAGAGTTGGTATCAGTGCACTTGGGTCCTTCTGCAATATGGGGCAAGGCACCCTTTCCTTGCATCTCAATTTAATCAAAAGGCGAGACTTGGCCTGCACTAGAATCCATTGCAAGTGAGTTCACAAAGTGTTTTCCAGGAATACTTTCCACATCAACTTATTTTATTTCTATTACCCTGTCTTTATTCCCAAAGGCAACCTAAAGTGTCTTTATCACATCATTCTCCCCTCCTCCATAGTACTTTCACAACAACAGTCCTGTGAGGTAAGTCAGGCTGAGGGAAAGTGATGGGCCAAAGGTCACCCAACAAGCTTACAGGCAGAGCAAGGAGTCAAACCTTTTATATGGCCTTAATGGCTTATTATTAATAGCTCTTTTAATATTGTGACATTGCCTTAATTGTAAGTCATCCTGGGCAGGACTCTAAAAAGGCAGCATAGCAATGTCCAAAATAAAGAAACAAACAAACAAACAAACAAACAAACAAACCAACCAACCAACCAACCAACCAACCCCTGGCTGTCCCCAGGCTGTAGTCCCACACTGTAACCACTATGTCTCATCAGCTCTCATCTTGTCAGCTGAAGAACCTTTGACTATTGCTACAGAACCCTTCCATATTGATTCTGGGAAATATTTGTTGTACAGTTAGTTCATATTGACAGGCATGTTGGGCTGTCAACCTGCATGAAGGGAACAATCCAATACTCCTGATCATCTGCACATTGCAGGGAATATCAATAACGACGGACAAATTATTTTTCAGGAATTCTTGGTAAGGTCTCAAGAATCTCCAGGATTTCTTGCATAACTGTAGCTAACCATTCCTTCCTGATGGGACTGCCATATATTCCGGGTGGGATTTAAATTTTAGAAATGGAAAAAATCATGATGGGTAGCTGTGCTAGTCTGTCTGTAGCAGTAGAAAATAGCAAGAGTCCAGTAGCACCTTAAAGACTAACAAAATATGTGGCAGGGTATGAGCTTTCGTGAGTCACTGCTTACTTCTTACAGATTCTTACAGATAGAATGGGAGTCTATCTGTCCTCGATATTGGAAAGTGGAGTGACTTCAGATACCGAATTATATTTGCAGGCAAATGACAATAGCAGGTGAATGACAATAGCAGGCATGATTGGATTAGGTCTGATATGCAGAGGGGTAATAGGCATGGAGAAATCAGCATTGGCAATGTAACAGGAAACCTAGATTTTGATTTAATCCAGGTGGATGCATTGTCTTGAGCTTCATTATCAGTTGCAATTCAGCAGTCTCTCTTTCTAATTTCCCTTTGAAATTCCTTTGTAAGAGGCATGGAAAAGAAATACTAATGCATTCATATCAGACTGTGGAATTCTGGCCACTAGTGTAGCTGGCTCTAAAAGGAGACTAGACAAATTCAGAGGATTACTCCATCAATGGCTATTAAACATAGAAACTAAAAGAAGACTACTGATCTCTCTCTGTGTGAATGCTAGTGCTGGGAATGTGTGTGGCAACAACAGGGGGATGCTTTTGCCTTAATGGCCTGCTTGGAGACCTATCAAGAGCATTTGGTTAGCCTTGCATAGAGGAGAATTCTGGTTTAGATGACCTACTGATATGATCCAGCAAGGCTGCCTTGAAGTTCATAATGTAGAGAATGAAGGATCATCTCCCATTATTAATTTTCGTTTTTTAAAAGAATCATTACACTATCCTGTCCCCCCCCCCCCCCAACTTGTCATTATATTGCATTTGATTCTTGGCTTTTATAAATGAACATTTTAGTTCTTTAGAATGACTGCATTTTTACTATAGTACTCAGTAAAAATAATATGCCTTTCTTGCATGTATTGAAATAAATGGACAGTTCTCACAACGGAAGAACAAAAGCGGTGGGGTCTCACAAGGATTGATATTGGGGCTGGTACTATTTAATTTATTCATCAGTGATCTGGAACTAGGGGTGAGTAGTGTAGTGGCCAAGTTTGCAGATGACACAAAATTATTCAGGATGGTGAAAACCAAGGCTGACTGTGAAAAGCTCAAAGAAGATCTTCACAAACTGGGTGGGTGGGCAACAGTGTGTGAAGTTCAGTGTTGGTAACTGCAAGATGATGCACATTGGAGGGGGAAAAAATCCCAACTTCAAGTATAGGCTAATGGGGTCTGAACTTGTTGAGAGGGAAAAAGATCTTGGGGTTGTAGTCAATGAAAGAGTCAACCCAGTGTGCTGCAGTGGTGAAAAAGGCAAACTCTATGTTAGGGATTGTTAGGGACTGAGAATAAAATGGTTGATATTGTAATGTCCCTGTAGAGATCTATGGGATGGCCTCATTTGGAATACTGTGCACAGTTCTGGTCACCATATCTCCAAAAGGACATTGCAGAGCTGGAAAAAGTGCAGAGGAGGGCAAACAAGATGATGAGGGGGGTGGAGCACCTTCCCTATGAGGAAAGGCTGAAGAGTCTGGGACTTTTCAGTTTAGACTAGAGACAATTAAAGGGGGACATGACAGAGGTTTATAAAATTATGCATGAGGTAGAGATAGTTGACAAAGGGAACTTTTACTGGCTCTTCCAAAATACTAGAACTTGAGGGCATCCAATGAAACTGATGGGCAGCAGGTTCAGGACAAACAAAAGAAAACACTACTTTACACAGAAAGTGATTAAATGTGGCATTCGCTGCCGGAGGATGTAGTGATGGCCACAGGAATAAACAGCTTAGATAGATTCATGGAGGATAAGTCTATCAATGGCTACTAGCCATGGTGACTGAGGGGGAACCTCCACATTCAGAGGCACTAGATCTCTGAATCCCAGAGCCAGGAGGCAACAACAGGAGAAGGCCTTGGCCTCTATGCCCTGTTGTTGGCCATTTAGAGCAGGGATGTCAAAAAAGGTCCATAGGGTGGAAGCGGCCCACCCATGGCTATAATCAGACCCACAGCTCCCCCCTCCCCATCCTGTCACAAAGAAAATACAGAATGGATTTTTCCATTAAGGTCTCTGTGCCCAGATAGACTACTCTGGGATTGTTTCCAGCAATTGAAACAGTGCTCTGGAACTGGAATGACAGCCCCCATTGTAGAATGAGGGTCCCTAGCAATAGAATCTGTGTTCTGGGACTGGAATGACAGGGCGCAGAGTGGAATGACAGCCCCTGGGAGTAGCAGCAGCATTCTGGGAATGGAATTCCACTCTGGGGGCCCTCATTCAAATCCCAGAATGCTGCTGCTACTCCCAGGGACTGTCATGTCACTCTGGTGGCTGTCATTCCAGTCCCAGAGTAGTCTATCTGGGCCCAGAGACCTTTGCAACTTTGTCTGTGTTGCAATGTATTTCAATGGAGTGGAGCTCAAGAAGTTTCACTTTCCAGTGTTTGTATAGTTGAAGCTGCTGCTTGAGGGAGTTATGTCCTTGCAAATACAGGGTTGATGTTTTGAGCCAGCTTGTCTCTGCTGAATGGACCTGAGAACAGGTGCCCGAGAGAGTACTCTAACTTAGGAACCCACAGCCAATGAGGGACATTACACTGGAGAGCCTCTGCCACTCTGAGTAGACCTGGGAAGGAGGGGAGAAGCTTGCAATGTCGAGCCATGTTATGTTCCTAGGCTCAGAGTATTTTATATTTTTAGTTTCTGCTGTGATCCTTGTTCTTTTTCTTGATGTTTTATTTTAAAAATTGCACTGCCAAACCCCTCTATTCCCCAACCTTTTCATTTTAGGCAGGCATCTTTTTTGGGGGGGTGGGAGGTTTGGGAGGTGTCAGTTATCAAAGGCTGTTAAATAAACAAAATATTTCAAGAGTTTTAAGCAAGTTTGTATTTTAAGTAAAAAAATAATATCTTTAATTGTGTTTATATCTTTTATAAAGTTTCTGTCTCTGCTACCTGGCATTACATTTTATGACACACATGGCCTGGCCCCACAAAGTCCCATTTATGTCAGATCTGGCCCTTGTAACAAATGAGTTCGACACCCCTGATTTAGAGGAACTGGTTGGCCACTGTGTGATACAGGATGCCAGACTAGATGGGCCGTTGGTCTGGTCTGGAAGGGGTCTTATGTTCTTATGCTCTTTTCATTAGTCATAAAATATTGCTGTATGGAAGATATAGTGCAAATAAAATATAAAGTTGCTCAGTCTGATAGACCTTTCAGATTTCATCTGCAATTAATTGGGAATAGTTTGAAACCCACAGCATATCCATATGTCACGCAGAATGGTACCAATTAATAAAAGTTCAGACAGAGTAACAGAGAGATTAGCCCTGATTGATTTTCTTTTGCTTTAATTTGTTGTTGAGCCATACTTTTGAGTTCTAAAAATATTACTTTCAATCAGGTGTGCTTCAGATATGCTTGAAAGCTTTGCTGTACCCAAGTGACTCGGCTGAAAGTCTCTGCAGTGTAGACAGAAATGTAGAAATATTTATTAGCCCTGGACTTTAAATGTGCTGTTGCTGGGATTCAGGAGAATTTCAAGTGCTTGTTTTCATTTGGTTGCTGTATCATCTATAAATGAAACACAGAATTAAGAGAGAGAGAAAGGTGGTGGCGGCGACAGCAGCAGCAGCAACAGTGGCTGGAAATGGGTGAGTATGGGAGCAGTTCTAAACAGGTTATTCAATGGGATACTCCTAGGAATGTGTCCTTAGCACTGCAGCCTATATATATATATATATACTGTATATATACTATATATATATATATATATATATATACTGATATAACCCCCCCCCCCACTCACGCTCACAATGCAACATCTTGGTGACAGAAAAAACATTTCAGAATGTCTTTGGTCTGTAACCATTGCTATCACAAATATTTTGCCTTGCAGGAGTAATTTATCACAAAGGCTAGAAACCATACAGGGGACTTTCACACCAAGCAAGGGAAAGGCAAGTATGCACACATGAACACATGAAACTGCCTTATACTGAATCAGACCCTTGGTTCATCGAAGTCGGTATTGTCTACTCAGACTGGCAGAGGCTCTCCAAGTTCTCAAGCAGAGGTCTTTCACATCACTGACTGCCCAATCTTTATTTAGCTGGAGAAACTGGGGACTGAACCTATGACCTCCTGCATGCTAAGTAGATGCTCTACCACTAAGCCACATAGGTGAAGAAGAAGGATCACAGGTGTGATGGAGGACCAATTTATACATGCATGTTTGTCAACTTATGGTTGCAGCATAAAATGTATAATTTACTTATTTATTTTTTATAATTTCAATTTATATAAAACCCTCTCTGAATTCACAGATCTCAGGGCAGTTAACAGCATAGTAAAAGCCAAGAGATAAAAACAGCTAAAAACATCAGATGGCACCAAAAACAAATTTGCCGATTGCATCACTGTCTGGCAATGAGCGAGAGATGGGATGGGAGTGCCAGATACAATGGTAACCATTACTGTCCTCGATGGTGGAACAACTCTGCCTTGCACACCCTGCAGAACTGCACAAGGTCCCGCAGGGCATGGATGTTATTTGGCAGGGAGTTCCATCAGGTAGGAGCCAGAACTGAAAAAACCCTGGCTCTGGTCAAGGATAGCAAGATGTCTTTGGGGCTCGGGACCACCAGTAAGTTGTTCTTAGCACAGTGTAAAGCTTTTCGGGGGACATACCAGATGAGGTTCCCAGAGATACATATGTCTCTGACCTCTCAAGACCTTAAAGGTCAGTACCAGAACCTTAAACCGGATCCAGTACTCCATGACGAGCCAGTGTAGCTGGCACAGCACAGGATGAATGTGTGCTGTCCATGGCGTTCCTGTCAGGATCTGCGCCACCACATTCTGGACCAGTTGGGAGTTTCCAGGTCAGTCTCAAGGGAAGGCCAGCATAGAGCGAGTTACAGTAATCCAATCTGGAGGTGACCATTGCATGGTTTATTGTGGCCAGGCTAGGGTGAGACAGGAAAAAAGCCAGTTGCCTCGCCTGGCGCAGCTGGTAAAATGCCAGCTTGGCAATGTTCGTGATCTGCATGTGATTTGCATGTGAACACTGGTGGTTGTAGATGACACATCTTAGACCCATGTCATGAACAATGTCTTGGATCCTCAGAACTGCAAGCTGAGATCTGCTTGCATAACAGGACTTCCTTGCACTTCCCCAAAATCCACTCTGGAGAGTTGGGAGATCCGATGCAGTAGTTTCTGTGTGTGCAAGGATGGAAGTACATTCCACTGGTTTAGGGCACCATAAAATTCAAGGCATGGTTCTTCTATGGATTTCAGTTCATATGCTTAGCTGGAAGTCATGAAGGGCTATGCAGTTAATGATGCAATCCTAAATAGAGTTACACTGAAGTCAGTTGGCTGAGAAATGTGTGTACCTTCTTAAAATTGCAGTGTAACTGTTGACTTCCCATTAATGCAATACCGGCAGCTGGTGTAGTGGCTGGGCCGTCAGTCGAGGATAAGTGAAATCCAGTGTGCCATGAAGCTGACCAGATGACTTTGAACCAGAATCTGTCTTTCAGCCTAACCCAAATTATTGGGTTGTTGTGAGAATATGAAGCAAAGAATGACATAATAATAATGATTTTGAGTAATCTCAATAATCTCACATACTTATTCAGATTTGGATACTTCTGTGCAGTTCCTTGATCTTTGGGTAAAACAGGGAGTGACAAGGAATGAACTGCATTACCATGGTTTCCAGATCTTATCAGATCTGTGTGTGTCTATGTGTGTGTGTGTCTGTGTGTCTGTGTGTGTACATGTGGAAGTCATGGTGACCTCTGGTGACTGACCCTTACTGGGGGCCTGGAGGATATTCAGAGAAATTGCTGAATAAAGCCTGCCCCCACCTCCTGTCTCTGGTATTTCAAGGAGGTCTCCCATCCAAGTACTTGCCAGAGTCGACCCTGCTTAGCTTTTGAGATCTGACAAGCAGATCTCATTAGATCTTGTAAGCTAAGCAGAGTTGACCCTGGATAGTGTTTTGGTGGAGACCACCAAGGGAGTCCAGGGTCACTATGCAGAAGAAGGCAATGGCAAACCACCTCTGTTAGTCTCTTGCCTTGAAAACCCTTCAGGGTCACCATAAGTCAGTTGTGAATTGACAGCTCTTCCCACAACCACCAAGTAGGTTTTACCTGGTCAAATAACAATGGGGGTGTTCTTTTACTTCAACACCACCCAGACTTGAATACAAGGCTTCTCTGGGACAGAAAAATAGACAATGTATATTGCTGTTCAGATGCTTTTCCCCATACTGGCCCATGATTATTACAGATGTAGGAATCAGTTCAAGTTTTGCTAGCATGGCATGGAATAGCAACAAGGATTCCATCCAGATGCGTACATTTCCCTCTCATCTGTGACAGGTTAACTCCCAAAGAACACACAATCCCAACTTAATTTTTTGATATGATTTCATTAGCATTAATTTTTTTTCACAAACCCAAAATCAATATACATACATTAGCAAGACCTGCCTATTCTGTGAAGTCATTTCCCCTTTGCTAATCTGCTCATAAGCACCAGGGATTTGACACGGTCATTACTGCTCACCTAAGTGTGAAACTGCTTTATTGGGATCTGTCAAATGATCTGCACTATTATAGGTTTCTTTTTATAAAGTGATGGAATTCCTCTGGATTTACACTGATGTAACTGGAAAGCTCTGAGGGCTGCTGTGCCTCAGAGGTTAAGACACTGGGCTGCAAACTGGAAGGTCTGTAGTTTGGCAGTTCGAGACCCTAGTGCCGCATGATGGAAGGAGCTCCTGTCTCTGGCCCCAGCTCCTGCCAACCTAGCAGTTCGAAGGCAAGAAACTGCAAGTAGATAAATAGATGCCACTTCAGTGGAAAGGTAACAGCGTTCTGTGTGCCTTGGTGTTTATTCACGCCAGCCACATGACCAAGGAGAAGTCTTCAGACAGCACTGGCTCTTCAGCTTGGAAATGGAGATGAGCACTGACCCCGAGAGTTGGATTTGACTGGCAAGGGAAACCTTTACCTTTAACTGGAAAGAAACTCACATCCTGTTTCTATTGTATTATCATCTTCCTTTTCTTCATCAACACTTTTTGCTTAACAAAATCAGCAGCTGATGAAATTGTACCTGGATACTTTTAAACAGAGTCAGGGGAGCAGAGATTATGCTGTGTTTATCACACATTGCATCTGTAAATGATCTTAACCAAAGCTGACTAAACATGATACAATGTATAGGGAAAAAATATGTGTTTATCAGAAGCATGATGTTATTGTCTTGTCTGTGTAATGGATGTGATGCTAGATAGGGACAGCTAATGCCATTATCTGTTCTTCTGTAGTCAATGAGAGTGTAATTTCATTGATCAGAAGAAGTGATCTCTTATATTCCAATCATGTTAGAGAAGTGACTTGAATGGAGGACTTTCTGTCACAATTTAATGCAATCAGGTCACACCATGTTTGTCTGGGGAAATGGCAACAAGGGAAGAGATAAGCCTGTTGAATGTTCATTCTGTGGTTCACACCTCTCAAGTACAAATTACTATCTGAAGGGGGAGTACCATAAGACACATTAAGTCCAGTGTCTAAAGTTACCTAACTGCACCACTTAATATTAAATTGCTACAGAGATGCATGAACTGGCTGGTTTTTACCGTCTTCCTTCCTCTACAAGTTAATAATAATCAGCTAATAAAGATCTGAGAAATGTTTCTGATTTTTACAGCATCTGAAGAACCCCCTTTGTTTTTCATTATTCCAGCCTCAAGAGACAGTACTTGACCTAAAGCATCTTGAATCTGGTGAGAGATTTTCTTTTAATTCCGGTGAGTTACTGGCTCTGGGCCACAATATTTTCCCAAAGGATTTGCTACAGAAGAAACCATCTGACATCAGTTTCAATGCTTATTTTTTAATTGAATTAGTAGGAACACATCACTGAAATTTGGGATGTTGTAGGTTAAACATTAGAAATAAGCTTGTCTATGACCTGCAACTCAGACACTCAATTCCGGACTCTTAAGAGACTTTTTCAGATTAAGAACTCTTCTGCTCAAAATCTCAAGATGCAGAGGAATCCTTGAACTCTCTTATTGGAGTGATTTGGATCAAGGCAGGCATATCATTATACGTTGGTAAGCAGGAGCTGAGTTTGGCTTTTATGTAGGTACAGACAGATCACTGTACCACCAATTTCAGAGAAAGATTGGGAAAAATTACTTGTATATGCAGTCCTTGTTACAAAAAAGAAACATACCATTAAGCAAGAATGGTCTAACAACTATTGAGAAAAGAGAAATAAAATGAGCAGTTAAATGCATATTCTCATCTTGGGTCTAACATTCCCTTCCCCCCATGATGATGAATGAGGAGGTACCATAATAATTTTAAAGTTTCCTGATTTCTGTTTAGCCTCTGTTCATGTCCCAGCCTTTCCTCCTCATTTCATTGGCCTCCTTCCTTGTGGTCTGATTTACCTTTCCTGTCAAAGTAATTCCCAAATTTCTATACAAAGGACAAAGATTCTTCTATGCATCCCAGTAGACACCTTCCATCGAATGGTAAGTTACTTGCCAGGTCCCAGAAGGTTCTGAGCAGTATTCATTACAAGTCCCACCCCCATGAAAGGATATTTGTTCTTGTGCCTATCTCCATCAATGTATAAACTGACATAGATGGAAAAAATTGTTCTCCCACCTCCTCTGGGCATTCAAAAATTGCAATTTCAAAATTTGCAATGCTAAGATATAATTTTTTACACAGATGCCTGAGGTGAAGTATAATTTCAGCACAACAAGTTTCACACACACATTTCCCCCCACATAAAGGACTCTCACCTCCACAACAAACACACTGACTAGCAAGAACAGAAGCCAGCATTAGAAAGCAGAGTGTGCCAGCTTTGCAGCAGGGGACTTTCCTGCGCTCAGCACAGCTGCTTGTAAACTAGCAAGGACAAACTCTTGTGGATCAGCCCCACACATCCTAGCTCCAGATTCTAGCTTCCAGCTTCCTGGCTGTTTTCTGAGCCATGTTTCTACTTCAGAGTGAAAAAAAGCATACTGAATTCGAAAATATTGAAATAAAAATGGTTCATTGAAACTCATTTCATACTTGCAACATGTCAAAGCCCTGATTCGGATGGCCCAGACTAGTCCAGCCTCAACAGATCTCAGAAGCTAAGCAGGGTCAGTCCTGGGAGCCCACCCAGGAAGTCCAGGGTTGCAATGCAGAGGCAGGCAATGGCAAACCACCTCTGTTTAGTTCTTGACTTAAAAACCCCATGGGGTCACCATGACTTGGCTGTGACTCGACTTCACTTTCCATCAATATATCAAAACATTAGCTAAACCAGTGCATTTTCTTGAGTTAATCTTTTCATTATAGTTTTGTGAGACATATGGGGGAAATCCAGGGGATTGCTTAAATTCTAGGGAGGGGGGTATTTCTGCATTTTATGTGTGTGTGTGTGTGCCCATGCCTGGAAGTCATGGTGACCTCTGGTGACTCTTACTGGGGCATGGAGGACATTCAGAGAAGTGGCTTGATAGCCTGCCTCTGGCCTCCCGGCCCTGGTATTCTCTGGAGGTCTCCCATCCAAATACTTGCCAGGGTCAGCCCTGCTTAGCTTCCAAGATCTGACGAGATCGGGCTTGCCTGGGCTATCCAGCTTAGGGCATTTGTTTAAATTCTTTTTATGCCAGATTAATGGGAGGCTTTACTTGTGGTTTAAGATGGTCTTTAAAAAAAATGGCTTCAGTGACCAAACCAAAACACACCAGGATAAGCATCTTCTAAATCCTCATAACCGGATTTACTAATCCATTCTTGAATTGCTAGGGTATAAAAAATACTGGTGTTAAGAAATCAAATACTATCTTGCTTAATAGCACTAAATAAAGCTGTATATTAAATCTTCTCAAAGGATATTTAACAATAGACCTAGAGATTAATAGCAGGATTGCATGCTGCAAAAATAAAATTTTGGCTTAAATATTAATCTTTATATCTACTATGTACAATGGCTAAGAAAGCTTCAGCTTAGACCATTGATCAAGACTGTCAGAAATTTCCTCATTTTTCAATGACTGATTTTATTTTCAGCCTGTTTATGAAGACTGTGAGTAATCCACACTCCCAAGATACCTGCATGCTGCCATTTTCTGTGGAATGTTATAGACATTAGTTTCAGCTGAAGGGAAATATTAATACAAAATCATTTGGATTTCATTAAGTTGATTTTAAAGCCAGACTACAAACTAATCTTTTCACAGTAAATCATTACACTAGGTGCTATTTCAGACTGGGAAAGAGTTAGGACCATACAGTCAATTAATAGTACAATCCAATAAACCCAAGGCCCAATTTTTCACCACTTTGGTATCACAGCCATGATCATAAATGGTAACAGTCAAGGATTCAACAAAGGAGGGACTGATAAAGGGCATCTTTGCTGTACCTCTGAACAATGAAGAAAAAAAGGGAGGGTGCACCAAGACAAAATGAAGATGAAGAAGCAAATTGGTGCAGAGGGAAATAAAATCATTAATAATTAAACAACACCTACCTGTTTTGCATGCAGCTTCTTCAGGAGGAATCTTTCAGATTCTTTTGAGTTCTGTTCCCCTGCACACACTAGAACAAAACTGCATGCAAAACACTTATAAATGAGCACAGTTATTCTTTTAAAACCGTTGCAGTTTGGTGTTCAGTTTAGTCCATGTTATTAACATTATCATGAATGAGCATTTTTGTACAACCTTAATGGAATGGTAGCTCCCCCCATCATTTAATTACCTGACTTAACCATCCATGATCCTGGGGTGATAATCAGTTTCACCTGTTGCATAAGTAGAAAAGCAGCTTCAGGGAATAGGGAAATGAAACTTTCCCACCGTAGCTGCTGCATAGCAGAAAAGCTGTTCAGCATGCTGCTCAAGTTGGATGCTGTGGGGTAAGTAGATCTCAGGCTAGGCTCAATAGAAGTAGAAGGTTTTCTTCCCTTGGGTGTGTGTGATTTTACAGGTGATTTTTAAGATTGAAAGCAGTGGCTGGAGGGTGGGGGTGAGTGTGGAAGCTGCTGAAACAAAGTGCTGTAATTGGTGACCTTAGATCACTTCTCCCTCTGTTTACTTAATAAGTGAAGTATATGTCCATTTCTTTTGGTTTAAATCAGTTAGTGCTATTGCACCATGAAACCAGAATTATTGTCTAATGATAGGAATAGTGTCATGGTCTGATTTTTTTTCATTTTTAAAAATTGACGGCAGGCCTTTGGCAAGTAGTTCAGATGGAGGTTGACAACTGTGCTTCCCACCATGTGGGAGAAAATAGTCTAATCACATGAAACAGGCACATGTGAATTTATTTAGACAGAATTTGGGAGCAGGCTCCCTGTGAAGAAAACAGATGTAGTACTATTTGGCCATTTGTACTTGGTTGTAGTTTAGGCTCCATACAGAGACTTTCCCTTCCTCTTTTATATTGTTTGTTTTTAATGCTTACCATGCTTATTCCTCCATCTTGGCTATTTCAGTTTGATCTAGGATCACAGACCATGACTGATCTATTCTTATCACATCTTTGCTTTTTCTGAAAGGCAGTAAGTTCAATAAAAAAAAAATAGATGACCTTACCCAGTGCTTTTTTTGTTTAAAAAGGTTCCTGTGCTCCTATATAAGGTGGCACCTATGTCCACCAGTTCTCCCCTCCCTCTGCAGATCCCTGCTAGTCTGTTCCTGAGGGTCCATGAGGATCAGAATTCTGGAGAGCCCTGAAAAAGCTGCTGGTACCATCACAAAAAGTTCTATCCTTCCCTTATTTAGCAAGTCTTGGATCTTTGGGGAAGCTTCTTGTTACCATTTTTTAGCAAAAGTCTGCCTGGCTGCAGTTGATGAGTTTAAAGTGATACCTTTTAGGTACTTCTGGATCATTGGCATGAATTTCATCAACAGACTACAGTTCCCAAGCCTTGCTCTGGGAGGGCTGTTACCATATTCCAAAACTGGTTAGCTTGGTAACATGTCCACCACATGTGATAATGGTTTGCTTTTAGGGATTTACAGTGCCGATACCACCATCCAAAGATCTATATTTTTCCTAGCCTCTAAGGGGATAAATGATACTCCTGCAGCTTTTCCATTATGTTCTCCTTAAACAGGAGACTAACTGAAAATGAGGAACCATGTGTGAATATCTATTTCCAGATGTTATCTTCCATTTCATAATCCAGATCTTTATTCCATTTAACATAAGCTTATTTTTCTTTTATGTTATACTTCAAACCTAACAAAGGATCATATGCCTGAGAGAAGACATTTGTTTCTAGAATGATAATACAATGATATTTTCAAGTCAATGATATTATAATTTGAATTCCGTGCAAGGACTACGTGAGGTCTCTGCAAGGATCCCCAGTCTTCCTGCTTTCCCCTCCCCTGAACAACACCAGGACAGTTTATTCTTAAGACTATAGGACCCAGATGGATTAATAGCCATGTTAGTTGGGAGCCTTCAGTGGGGAGGGGGGAGGGGATGAAATTGCTCCCTTCTCCCTCTTCCTTTCCCTTCTGTCAGTGGGGCTCATGCAAGAGGCAAGCGGGAATAATTTCATGCCTTTCCCCACTGCAGCCTTCTGACCTACATGGCATTTAATGCATGTGGATCCCACAGCCTCAGGAGTCAGATTCCCTGGGGCCCCAAATGGCTGCTGGGGAGGGGAAAGCAGGGAAGATCAGTGGCCATGAGAATTGTTGCTGAGGGATCACAGGACCCCACCATTTCTTTGGTTCTTTGATTCCCTAGTCTTATCATCTAAACATATAACCTAAATACATTGCAAACCATCAGCAGTTCTTATCCAAATAACTCTTCGAAGTGCTGAATGGCTGTGAAGTCGCTCAGTGATTGTTTCAGCACCATGGAGAGCACTGACACCCCTGCCTGCTGAAATAGTCTCCAGACAAGTTTACTACTTTATTTCTTTCCCCTGCAACAATTATCAGCAATTATGCCCTAAAATGCTTCCCACAGCCTTTGGGGACTGACAGATCAAAATGAATTTCATCAGGTTCATTGGCTTAACCTCCAAAATGACAATATGTTCAAAATTATGCATGCTTCTGTTTGTAGGTTTCTCCATATTTAGAGTCATGCATCTGGAGAGAGGAAATGGGAGGTGGAGATGCTTAATGCAAGCGTTGTCTTGTATCAAAAGTGTAAACTTGGATAGAATCAGACATATATAAAATCAATAGATAAGGAACCTGAGGAAGGGTCTCAATGAACTCCTGCAATTTGCAGATTAAACTGAGAAAGGGGAGTAGGGTGTCCTGGCATGCTAGGAAAATCTGTCTCTATCCCTTTAAACTCTTGAACACCAAACAGTTTCGCTGGTTTCACAAGCTGGGTGCAGCATATTGACTCAAGGAGCCAATGATGTCAGATCAAGGACTGTCTCTTCTTTATACTGAATAACACAGCTTATCTGAATAAAGGTAAGGAAAAGATATTGTAGCTATTGTAAATCTCACTTGTTCCATACCTGATGCTCTCTGTTGTTACTGCATGTTTAAACTGCATGCATGTCTGTGTCTCAGTGTAATCCTGTCTCTCATTATCATTTCATTTATTTTGGCTGTTCTTGGGCAGACAGGCTTATTTCATCAATGGCTTTGTTCAGGAGTTCCTCTAAGAGGGACTCAGTTTGCTTTTTTCTTTTATGTGTCACTCTCTCTCTTTAATTTAATTAGACCTATAATTTTGACAATTCCAGAAGAAACTTAAATTATCATGTGTGGTCACTCCTGTTTCTTCCAGCCTCCCCCTTACCCCCAGTAGATGCATTTGTATGGCTGCTGGGTCTAAATAGTTTTCCCAGTTTCATGTCGATGTTTTCATTGTTCCATAGCACTTTTAATATATATTCTTCTGTAGTCAATTTCTATGTTTACCCAGAATGTTTAGCTTATTATACACTGAGGGACATGGAAACATTAATATGGTGAATAGTTATGATCCAGAATGTGCAGTGTGGGAACACTAGCTTAACAAAGAATGATAAAGGGGAAAACAATATGCAATGACTGATAACTATATTTTTGACCCTAAAGAATCCAGTTATTGTAGTCCATGTTACTGAGTATTGCACTTAGCTTGTCTCAGTTTGCGCCCCGTATAGTGAGAAGTATAGTGAGAAGAAGGGGATTTGATAATGTCACATCTGCCTGGATTCCAGCTTCTTGAAAAATCTCAGGTCCATCCCTTTAAATGTAACATTTCTAGCTTTTCTGGTTCATAGAAAGAAGAAGAAGAGATTGGATTTATACCCCACCCTTCACTACCCAAGGGAGTCTCAGAGCGGCTTACAAACTCCTTTCCCTTTCCCTCCCCACAACAGACACCCTGTGAGGTAGTTGGGGCTGAGAGAGCTCTGAGACAACTGTCCTTGAGAGAACAGCTGGTACAGAGCTATGGCTTCCCCAAGGTCATCCAGCAGGTGCAAGTGAAGGAGTGGGGAATCAAACCTGGTTCTCCCAGATTAGAGTCCGCGCACTTAACCACTACACCAAACTGGCTCTCAGAAATACTGTTAAATGTGTAGACATTTATTAGACCCCCCCCCCACACACACACACCCAGCCACCAGTAATCTGAGTTCAGTTTTTATTGATTGGGGAGTGAGTGCATTGGATTTCTCAGCTTACTTTCCCAGTTCTTCTTGCTCTTTTTTGCTTACTGATCCTCAACTTTTTAAATATATATTTAAAAATGTATTTTAGTCTTCCTTTGCTCTGCTGAAACTTTTAAACTTGAAACATTGCAGTCATTGGGTTGGGTCCTATAATTTCCAGGTGCAAAGTCTCCAGATCTCCTTCTCCCTGCAATTCTTTTCAGCCTTGGAAATATGGGACCCCTGTGGAATAGCCTTGCAGGTGAGGAGGGAAAAGAGGGCAACATTTCATGGAAGAGACACAAAGGATTATTTCATGCCCCTCCAAACTACATCCATGTGGTTTTTCAATCATGTTAATCCTGCAGATGTGGAAATAAACTTTCTCAGGGTCTCACAACCATCAGCACCTTCCACTGCCAAATCAGAGAAGCTAGCCTCTAATAATTTACAAATGAATATGTATACTTAAATGTATATGATCAGTTATGTAAATTTCCCCATGTAACAAAATTGGTGTTACTTATATCTGGGTTAAAGATGCAGGGACTGTAAATATGTGTTGAATTATAGGTATTTTGTAATTATTACACCCATCAGTTTATGCACAAAGGGTTCACTGAAATCTCTGGTTTATTATCCTACAGGCCAAATGGCTGAATTCTTGGAAGGTTCTGGCACCACTCCCACCAACTACACACCAGTGGCCCACAGCTCTCCTATGAATGGGACCTTCATGGTTTTCCATGGCTTGCAGCTGGTACAAAAGCTAAAGTTGCTGATCATTCTGATGTACACAGGGGTGGTAGTTGTTGGGATGGTAGGCAACTGTCTTCTGGTTCATGTCATCCTGCATGTAAAGAAGATGCACAATGTCACCAACTTCCTCATTGGGAACCTTGCTCTTTCTGATGTGGCCATGTGCACCACCTGCGTCCCACTCACTCTTGCCTACATTTTTGAGCCTCGTGGCTGGATTTTTGGCAGCAGTATGTGCTATTTTGTGTACTTCATGCAGCCTGTCACGGTCTATGTCTCCATCTTCACCTTGGCCACCATTGCTGTGGATCGGTACATTGTCATTATGCACCCTCTGAGACGCCGTGTGTCTCTGCAGGTGAGTGCCTACATGATCCTCTTCATATGGATTCTCTCCTGCTGCTTGGCACTGCCAGCCATGGCACATACCTATTATGTGGAGCTGGGTCAACAGGGAGTCACATTGTGTGAAGAGTTCTGGGGGGACCAAGAGCATCAGAGACAAACTTATGCTATGTGTTTGCTGCTCATCACCTACCTCTTCCCTTTGCTGGCCATCCTGGTATCCTACATCAAGATCTCTCTCAAGCTAAAGAACAGGGTTATGCCAGGTAGCATGACTCAGAATCAGGCTGATTGGGACAGAGCTAGGAGGAAAAAGACATTTTGTCTCTTGGTTATGGTAGTGGTGGTCTTTGGAGTGTGCTGGCTTCCCCTTCACACCTTCAACCTTATTCGGGACATTAACATTAGTGCTATTGATTCTTATTATTTCAGTCTGGTCCAACTATTCTGCCATTGGTTTGCCATGAGTTCTGCATGCTACAACCCCTTCATTTATGCCTGGCTACACGATAGCTTTAGGGAAGAGCTTAAAAAATTACTTGCTTGGCATAGGAAAATAGCTCCTGCTGGGCAAAGTGTAACTGTTAGCATTGTTATCTGAGCAGCTTTTTTGTATGTGGTTTTGTGATGTCATTGAACCCTTAATGTCTATGAGCAAAATGATTCAAAGCTGCAAACAGCAGACAGTGTTCATGACTTCCACACTGGGCAAAATCCAGACTCTTTGCTTATCATGGATTGGTCTTAACCATGCCTGCTTATAACACAAATTCACAGTCTGATTTGCAGATGGATTCCTTGGAAGGGTACAAACTGAAAAAGAAAAGGCATTTCAAGTTTGGTATTTGAAATCATGGTCCTTAAAAGTGTTCTGTATAAATAGTTTTTCACTGTCAATGTGCAGGTGCAAAAAATGTACTTCTTGGTATGACGTAGAAAAACTTTGTTTAGAAGAGATGTGAATGTAATTAAGATCTAATATATGTATTTAAATCTTTTATAATCTAAAGTTATGTGTGTGTTGGACTACAGAGGCATACTTGGACAGGTATCAGAAAACTCCAGTAAAATGTCAACATTTTAAGGTACATGTTGTGAGAACAATGTCAACTATATTTTGTATGTTTTCACAGACACCTGAAATATTTAACACAATATTTTTACAATTTATGATTGCTTGAAAGTATTAAAGTCAGAATTCTGTCTCCCCCCCCCCAAATTCACACATTAACAGTTTCTCTCATAAGAGGAAGAATATACAAGTTTTACTCCATATTAGAATACATTTTCATTATTCTCAGTGTTACATGATTCTAAGAATGCATAGCTTTATCTATTGGAACAATAGTGTGATATTGTATCTTCACTGTTGTTGGGACATGTCACAATGATAGATTGTGATGTGCTATAATGCATAATTTTGTTTGGGTACTTAAATCTGGTCACTGGAGCTGTGAATGGGCAAGACAGATCTTTCTACAAACTGTAAAAGAGCCCCAGGTTTGCAGAAAAATGTAGAATCTAAAAAAAGAAATAGGCAACTTAAAAAAACAAAAATTATAAAAGGAACTCCTATAGCTTTAAGCAATGGATTCCCTTAGTGATGGTTGCTAGGCAACCACAGTATTTCGAGATGGATTTATGTAAGTAAAAAGGCAGGAGAAGAGGGCACGGTCCTTTCCAGCCCTACTTATGGCCTTTGAGGTAGGTGTTATAGGGGCCAAGATAGGGTTTCCAGCTCCAGGTTGGAAAATTCCTGGAGATTTTGGAGTAGAGTCTGGGGATGGCAGGGTTTGGTGAGGGAAAAGGTCTCAGCTGAAGATAGTTCCATAGAGTCCACCCTCCAAAAGAGTCATTTTCTCTAGGAGGACAGATCTCTGTCATCTAGAGTTCAGTTGTAATTCTGGAAGGTCTCCAGGTCCCACCTGGAGATTGGCAACCCTAGGCCTGGAAGCAACCTCTGGGTGACTTGATACCACCCGATTTGCATGACTAAACTAGGCCTGGCTGTTTGCTACTGTTCAACAATAGCCACCCTATGAAAGCCAGTGTGGTGTAGCAGTTCGAATCCATCTCTTGCTATGGAAGATCACTGGTGATTGGGACTGCTCAGACACTTTCAGCCCAACCTACTTCAAAGGGTTGCTGTGCAAATAAAAAAGAGAGGAGAAGAATGTAAGTTGTTTCAGTCCTCACTGTGAAGAAACATGGGGTATAAATGAAGTAAATAAATAATAAATGTCACTGAAAATGGGAGGAAAATAAAAGGTAGGTTCGTGAGTGGCATAGGAAAGAATGAGGCATGTAAAGGGAAGCAGATATGGGGGTTGCCAGGGGGAGGGAAAAAGGAAAG
The DNA here is from genome assembly GCA_029233225.1 of Lepidodactylus listeri. NCBI lineage: Eukaryota > Metazoa > Chordata > Lepidosauria > Squamata > Gekkonidae > Lepidodactylus > Lepidodactylus listeri. Next base: position 78,460,829 of record JARCFY010000005.1, on the reverse strand, counting down.
AGTGTGGTTAGAGAGATACTGGGGAAAATGAAGTGCCCACCCCACAAATCCTTGAGGGTTCCTTACCATGCAAGTGATCCTGGCCCAGTGGCTGGCACCACACAACTGGGCCACACTTTTTGTAGGCAGAGGCCTTCAGGATTTATTTATTTATTTTATTTATTCAATTTCTAGGCTGCTCTCCCCGCATAGCAGGATGGGGGGAAGCTTAATACAGAGGGGCAGATAAAGGTAGGTTGGCTATGGTTTGGGAAGGAGCATTGCCAACTCCAGGATGGGAAATTTCTAGAGAAATGGGGGGGGGGGGGGAGACACTGGGAAGGGTGGGGCTTAAAGGCCCTCAAAGGAGTACAATGCCGTAGACTTCATCCTCCAAAGCAGCTATTTCCTCCAGGGGAATGAGGGGGATGGAGATCACCTGGAATTACAGCAGTTTTCCAGATGACAGAGATCTGTTCCCCTGGAAAAAATGGCTGCTTTGGAGGGTGGACTCTATAGCATTATACCCTGCTGTGGTTGCTTCCATACCCAAACTTCACCTTCCCAAGGATCCACCCCCAAATCTCCAGGAATTCCTGAATTTGGAGCTGTCAACCCTAAAGGAGAACTGATCTTTGTAGCTGGATGATCTGTTGTGATTCCAGGAGATCCCCAGGCCCCATCCGGAGGTTAACAAGCTTAGAAAGAGAGAAGGAAGCAGGAAAGGGAAAGAGGAAATAGCGGGAGAGGGGAAAATGAGATGCCTCCAGTAAGTCCTTGTGGGTTCCCACTTGATCTGTTGATAAGGACATTTCAAAACACTTCAAAATAAATCAGTTAACATTTTCAAATTCAATTAAATGATTTCTTCCACTAAGCTAAAATCATTCTCCCTCCAAAATTATGACAGCCTTTCTGATGAATCCCACCAAAAAAACAAAACCGTTTTCAAATATCAAATACTGTAAACATTAAGCTGATCTGGTCTGATTTCACACTGTCTAAAATGCAGGTGGTGGCTAATCAGTTCCCCCTGGATAGATGAAGAATCTGTTAGATGTTCACCAAAGGGCAAGGGAAATATCTGTGCTGATTGAAGAGGAATCAACATAGACATTATTCAGTGACTCCAGCATCAAATGATGATATACACATGTTTGTGAAACATGCCGTCCTGAGCCTATTCGCAGGGAGGGCAGGGTATAAATATAAAATAACAAACAAACAAACAAACATCCATCACCAGTGGAACATCAGAAAGGAGCAATTAAGCACTGCTACCTTTTTTGTGCAGGAAGCATTGGGTTGGATCCTATGTCACACCAGTGGAAAGCGCTGACAGAGACAGATCTTTCTGGCCTCCCCTCTCCCCTCCCGGAAGCTGCCAGTGAGTGCAACAAGGCAATGCCAGGGCTTGGGGGACTTTCATGGACTAAAAGCCATACAAAACAGGTGGCTGCAGGGAAGAGGAGGCAGTGGCTGAAATGCCTCTGCTGCTTCTTGCATTACAACAGCCTCTCCCTGGGCAGAAGCTTCTCTCATGCAGAGGAAGGAAAAGAAAGAGAGAATAGGGTCTAGCCCATTATGTCTAATGCACTTTCCTGATTGAACTGCTTCTGCTCATAATGGGCAATAAACATTATAAGAAACAAATCCAAACTGAAATATGAAAGGCAAATATCAAAGTTGATAGTTTCTCTTCATAACCTAGTATGGAAAAACATAGGGCATGAATGGCAGCTCACAGAAATAGCAAAGGCTTTTGAATATTGCCATTACTTTGCCGTATTTATGAGTGGACTATCTGCATTTTAAAAATGCCCAGAACAGATTATCCTACAGAAAATGACTGAATGGATGGAATATCTTGGCCAGGGAGACCAGTAAATACATTGAAAATGATGATGAAGAAGAGATTGGATTTATACCCTGCCCTTCACTCAGAATCTCAGAGCAGCTTACAATTTCCTTCCCATCCTCTCCCCACAACAGACACCTTGTGAGGTAAGTGGGGCTGAGAGCTCTGATGTAGCTGTGACTGACCCAAGGTCACCCAGCAGGCTTCATGTGGAGGAGTGGGGAATCAAGCCTGGTTCTCCAGATTAGAGTTCACCGCTCTTAACCACTACACCACACTGGCCTGGATCCTATGCAGAATTGTAAGTTTTGTAATTGTTGTAAGTTTCTTAGAGACTGAAGTGTATGATCTATTGATTAACAAATGAAACATCTAAACTTTCAACTATCTGAAATAAGCAAGGGAGGTTTGAACATGACTTGGAAAATATATGTTGTTGGAACACATTCTCTTGACCATGTTATTTAGGTCTTGGTATACACGCACATTTGACTTGTTCTGAAATAAAAAGGAAAGTGACAAGGGTTTATTGTATTGATAGAGAGATCACATTAAGGGCATCATTAAATCATGCTGTGGAAGTTAAATTGCACATTATGTACACATTAACAAGATGCAAAAGTGCAAAACAAAATGTGACATGAGACACTGTCAGAGAAACACTTTATGTCCAGCAGTAACACAGCCAGTGCCAGAAAACAATTTTTCCTAACCTTATGTTCCACATTAGAAGTGCCACATGCCAAGAACAGGGTGGACCAGGCCTGAAGTGCTGTGCAGTAAGCATAATTTTGTTAACAAACACATAAATGGCTTCAGCACACAAATTGTCTCATATACCATATAAGAAAATGTAACACCCCCCCCAACAAAACTGCAGTTGACCTGACCTGAGGGACAACTAAAATGTCTTTTTTATTATCTAGTAGATTCTAGGCAGACGTGCAAAGTCTATTTACTGAGACCCTCAAGGAGGAAATGCTGTTAGCTCTTTAATGACTGTTAGATGTGACAACTGCCCTATTTTCAGCTTTGGCCATCAGTCCAGGAAAAAAGTCAAAACATTAAAACACAAACACCACACCAAGATGCGGCATAACAATTCTCATAAAGCGAGACAGCAAAACAATAGCGCAAATCATTCATTTGGGGTGCCTGAGCTGTTGCCAGATATTTCTGTATACTAAATAATATAGTTGAAAAGAGGAGCAGATCAGTGGGGCTTGATGCATATGTGCATTGTGATATGGCTATGCATGCAACCCAGCTAATGCGGTCCACATCGGATATAGAAAAGAATGTCTTACTACTGATTTTGTGAATGCAGATGGGAATGTAGATCTCTGTTTGCTTTCTGGGTCTACGAAATATTAGACAACCACTAGTAATCCATGGACAGGACATCTCTGGCAGGAGTTAAGGACACTGGTGGTACATATCAAGAGAGCCACATGCATGGTAAAAGTTGTCCTAGTACTTACAACTGACTTTTGTTTTTTTCCTCTCTATTACTTTCTCTGCTCCAAAAATCAGAATGAGGTCTTTTCTGCTTAAGGAAGGAACATGTAAAGGCTGCATCAAGTTCCTGTGGAATATGCTTGCAAGAACAAGTATATAAAATGACGTTGGAAAGGAGTGCTGTTATGCAATGTTCTTTGTGCTGCCTTCCTACAGGATTGGTTACTACTGTCAGGAATATAGAGATTGGAATCACAAAGATGGAAAATGTCAGGTCAAGCAGCCCTCTATATACATATATGCAAGGCACTTGGGGGACTGATAAGATGGTTCTTTAGTTATGATAATGGGCACAACTGAGACATCAGTTCACCATTATGGAGGGGGTGTGATACAGACAACTAGCAAAAGAAGCTGTTGGGGTGGGAAGGACAGTGAGAGATAAGATCGTTATAGCCCTAAGGTTTTCTTGCATTAAATGAATTTTCCCTGAAATGTAATGAGGCCAAGGTCCCTAATTTCTGACATATCTTTTGAAATCTACACAGTAATCTTTAATGAACTTAATGAGTGAGGACTTGTAGGTGGGCATCTCATTTTACTCTCTTGCACTCTTTCCTCTTTCCCTACCCTGAAAGCCTCTGTAGCCTCCCCCGCTTTCCTGCTTCCATCTCTCCTTCCAACCATCAGCCAACCTAACTTTACCCTCCCTCCTATCTTTAGGTTTCCCTCCTTCCTTCCCTCTGACAGCCTGTTGTCAGGGAAAATCTAGCCCAATTGCCAGTATGGGCTGCTCTGTGTGGTGCTGGCCAGGCTGGTTCCAGTTGCCCAGTGTGGAACCCAGAAGGATGTGAACCCAGTTGCCCAGTGTGGAACCCAGAAGGATGTGAACCCAGTTGCCCAGTGTGGAACCCAGAAGGATGTTCCACCTTACTTTCCCCTGCATCCTCCTTCCCTCCTTTCTGTGTTTCCTCCTGGCAGCCCACATACCCTCAACTTCCTCATTCCTATCCACCAATAAACCTACCTTTTATATATAGAATCATAGAATGTTAGAGTTGGACAGGACCTTGCAGGTCATCTAGTCCAACCCCCTGCACTCTGCAGGAGCATAGCCAAAAGATAGCCCTACAACATTCCCGAAAGGTGGTCATCCAGCCTCTGCTTGAAAACGTCCAGCGAAGGAGCATCCACCAACTCCCAAGGCAGTCTGTTCCACTGCTCAACCACTCTTACAGTTATGAAGTTTTTCCTGATATTTAGCTGGTATTGACTCCCTTGTGATTTCCACCCTTTAGATCTAGTCTTGCAATCCAGAGCTAGAGAGAATAGATCTACTCCATCTTCTACATGACAGCCCTTCAAATATTTGAAGACTGCAATCATGTCCCCTCTAAGCCTTCTCTTTCCCAGGCTAAACATACCCAACTCTTCCAGCCTTTCCTCATATGCCCTCTATCTTTGATATATTTATTTATTTACTTATTTGTACCCCAACATTCTCCTCAATGGGAACCACAAGCAGTTTACATCACTCTCCTCTCCTCCAATGTTATCCTTACAACAACTCGGTGAGGTAGGTTATGTTGAGATTGTGTGGCTGGCCCAAAGTCACCCAGTGAGCTTTTGTTGCAGAATGGGGATTTAAACCTGGGTCTCCCATATCCTAATCCAAAACTCTAACTGCTAAACAACAGTGGTAGCAAGTAGTAGTGCAAGTAGCAAGTACTGAAAGTAGTACAGAAGCAAGTCGCTTGGTAGTTGCTGCCAGGCCTGGCCCCAATGAGTTCTCTACCAAAGCCCTAAACAACCTTGGAAAAGCTTAAACCAAGGCTTAAAGGCTGGCAGTACTGTTGTGAATAGCTAGCAACAGCCACTGAGGACATTCATTTCTTAAAGCCACAGGTGCTGCTTCTATCACTGGTGGGATTAACCCACATTTTTTATAGTTCAGATTTTTCTGCAAACCTGGGTCTTTTATCACATTTGTAGAAAAATCTATGTTGTTTGTCCATAGCCCCCAGTCCCCAGATTCACAGATCCCATCCACAGATAGGGCCACACTGAGAATTAGCTACATTGATAACCCTTGTCTCTTACTTTCTTTGTTTCCAAACCTCATTATAAGCTTGGTATCCATGGCAGCTCTACTATTAAAACACAGACACACATTGTAGCAGAACCTGTTTTTCTTTATTAATGAGAACAGTGTGTCCAAGTCACTGATTTATCTTGGACTCAGCAAAGTCGTGCTTGACATTGTGCAAAGTTCAAACCTGTTAACACATGCACTTTGGAAGAGAGAATAGCAGGTTGTATATTTTGCCTTGACAAAATAAAATACACAGTGTGTTTTGAATCCTGATTTTCTAGATCTCAATTGCAAGGGCTTCTTAATTTCTGTTAACAATCAAGCAAACATTTGATAAGTGTTTTCAGATGGTCTAGTGTTTAAACATTGCCAAGAGACTTCCAATCCATTTGCCCAGGAAGACTGGTGAAGGTCTTTATCAGGGCTATTTTGGGGCAGGAATGCACAGGAACGGAGTTCCGGCTGGCTTCTGAGCTGGCCACACCTACAACCAAAACTTCTGAGCATGCATGGCTACAGAGCACGCTGCTGCCCTCCCTATGTTACACACAAGAGGGAAAGGCGGCATGTTAAAATGCCATCTTTCCCTCTGGGGAGCCCTTGGGATTTCCTTGTCAATTTCACTCTCCACTAGTCTGCTGATAGTGAAATTGACAAGGAAAAGCCTCTCTCTGCCTTCCCTTCCACAGTGGCAGAGAAGCTGGGTGGGGGAACAAGCTTTCATGCCTGCCCTGTGCTTTCCCAGCCCCTGTCTAATATGCTAATGAGCTGTGCTATCAGGGGTGTGGCCTAATATGCTAATGAATTTCTGCTGTTGGGTGTGGCCTATTATGCTAATGAGTTCCTGCTGGGCTTTTTCTACAAAAAAAGCCCTGGTCTTTATGCACTAACTATGCACAAAGATGGTAGAAAGTACATTGGGACTCAAGGATGCTTTCTTGAAAAGGCTTCCAAGTTCTCAACAACTTGTGTGGTAGGTTAGGTTGAGAGAGAATGCCTGGTCCAAGGTCATCCAGCAAGTTTAATGGCAAGCAGAGAGTTTGTTGATAGTTGCACTAATACTATAACATGCTATTCATGGTATGGAGATGAAAGGAAACTTGCAGCATATCAGTACAACTAACAAGTTTAATCTTGAGTAGGTGGGAAAAGAGGGATTTCTCCTAAATTTTAGATTTCACTGCAGTTGCAGAACTGTGTTGTCTATTACTTAATCAATAGTTGTGAAAGGGTAACAGTTGCTGTGGCAGATGTCATAGTTTTCATAAGTTGTACATGAAAGTTGGCTGCAGGTGCAAAACATGTGGCTAATCAGCACTTTAGCACATACACAGCAGTCTATTGGGACTCCATTAATAAGAGGTTTGCAGTACAATATTAAGCAGTTACACCCTTCTAATTCCATTGAACTGAATGGCCTTACAAGGGATTAACTCTGTTTAGGATGGCACTGTTGCAGAACAATGTTAAGCAGTGTTGCACCTTTCTAAGCTCATTGATTTTAAGGGACTTAGAAGGGTGTTAGTCATTTTAGGATTGCACTGATAGAATAACTCATTGGGCTGGTTCATGCCTGTAAGCTAGCTGTTTTTCTCTCCATGAGATCCCTCCTTTAAATACAATTGCATGAACAGGCTTTAGTATCATGAAGTCTGGAAGCAGACACAGTCCACGCCTCTCAGCCATGTTGCTGGGAAAAGCACTGCTGTGTTGACAGAAATGGCCTGTGGTCTAATCCAGAATTCAGTTACAGAGTATTATACTGAAGTCAGTATATTCTAATTGAAGTCGATAGGACTTAAACCAGCTTAAAGTCAAATCCTCTAGTTTAAGCAGTAGGTGGCTCACAGCCAGAGGTGTAGATCATGTCAGGGAAGAGTTAATTAGTATTTCAAGAGATAAGAGGAACTTTGTGGACATGACTTGGGGTCAGGAGGATGGTGACACTTAGAATATGACCAGAAACTAAATGCTAGTCTAATATTTTCATTTTTTATATATTGGGTTCCTGAGTCCTTGCTATTCAGCATTTGTGCCACCATATCTTCCTGTTACCTGAACTGAACACAGAGAGGGGGGAATTAGTTTGTTACAGGGTCTCTAGCCCGATGAACAAAGGATCTTTTGTCAGTGTATATGCAGGTTTTATATCTGCACAATATTCCTAAGAGAAAGAGTAACAGAGACCAACTGATTTAAACTCAATGGAAATTTTGATTTACTAGCGCTCAGACACAAATTGGCAAAGCTTTAGAATAATGAATGCAACCACAAACACAACCAGAAGTAAAACTAAGAATAACACCACCCTTTCCCTCCCAATAAGCACACAAATGCATACTATGAGGATGGGATGAGAATGAGGGCAAGAGTCAGGGAGGGAAGGAGGTTCAGATGGGAGATGCTACCTGATCCAAGGTGAGTGAGAAGCAGAGGACTGTGAGGAGTCTGCAGCAGAAGTCCAAGGTGGCAAAGAATCGAGGAGAAGCCTTTGCAGGGACATCTAGGTAGTAGGAGAGCAAGTCACACTTTTCACTGACCTGGCTAGTCATTTTATGGCGGAAAGTTCCATAGCTTGACACGGAAACCCACTTTCCCAAGAACATGATTGGACCAAGAAAGTGAAGTTTGAAGATAACTGCCATCAAAATCTGGTGGGAAGATTAAGAAATAACACCTGTCCTGCCCTGGATAGCCCGGGCAAGCCCGATCTTGGCAGATCTTGGAATCTAAGCAGGGTAGACTCTGGCAAGTACTTGGGTGGGAGACTTCCTTGGAATATCAGGAAGCAGGGGCAGGCTTTATTCAGCCACCTCTCCGAATATCTTCCAGGCACCCAGTAGGGGTCAGTCACCAGAGGTCGCCATGACTTCCAGGTGCACAAACTCTCTCTCTCATACACACTCACATATGCATATATTAAAAAAGAAGTAACACCTAAAATTTCTAGGTAGGGAAGTTTGAGCGTATCAACAAACATTGCTAAGTTGAGTCACACCTTTCTGAACAGATTGAAGTCAATAGTCTCAGAAGGTTGGAACTACTTAGGGAAGCTCCATTCCCATTTATTCAACCACAGTTTATAGGCCGAAACAGGGCAACCCCTTATCTATCTCTTCTGTCTGGGCTGGTTTGCTCTGGACTATTATTTGTTTATTAATTTTCTTCATTTGTACCCTGCCTTTCTCCCCTGTGAGGACCCAAGGTGGCTTACACCATTCTCCCTTTCTCCCTTTTATCCTCACAAGAACCCTGTAAGGTAGGTTAGGCTGAGAGAGTGTGACTGGCCCATGGTCACCCAGCAAGCTTCCATGGCATGAGTGGGGATTTGAATCCGGATTTCCCAGATACTAGTCCAACACTCAGCCACTACACCACAGTGGCTCTTGATTAGCCAACATAAACTGGAGTTAAACTATTTTTAATGGAGTATCTAGCTACAAGTAATACAACCACATCAGTTTTGTGTGAAGTGACTGGTTTTATTTGGTTTCTGTGATGCAGCTGTTTACTATCTCACTTTTCCATATGGATTCTTCATTTTCCAATCTGTATTTTGTTAGGGTAATAAAGTTACTTGCTGGTTGTTAATTGCTTTTTACCCTTCCATCTTTTTATTGTTTGAGACTTACTATGCCAAAAACTGGGAGTCATGTATACATCATACTGCATAATTCCAATTTTACCGCAGTCTTGTGGCTTAACTTTTCACATACCAGGGTCCCTCTGACTTGACAGGCCCAGCATGGGGACTGATTTGGGTAACAGAGGAGGCCGATTTTGATGAGTTCGAATGACCATAAACCAAATGAATCGGGGTTTTTTTGCTGTAAAGGAAATAACAATTGAGCATTCAATTGGAGAAAAAAGGATGGTAATATGATGATGGTGCCTGGGCATTTTATGAAGTTAATTACATTACTGGCATTTGATAAATGCTAAAATACAATTTAGTGTTCCTTTCCTACAGAGGGACAAAAACCTTTTGATCTGGAGCACTTGACAACACCAAAAATAATAACAACAATTTAAATCTGCTGTTAAGCAATAACAGTGAAAAGAACTGTGCTGGAATTACCAGCACAGCAATGAGATTTTCTAATATGTATTCTATTGAAACTATTTTCAAACTAAATAACTAAATGAATACTAGCAAAGGAATAACAGGCAAAGGGTGATTCTGTACTAGACCTTAAATCCTGGTTCAACCCTGTCCCCGAATTTACATTCTACTCTGCACTCAAGTTCACCCCTGTAATTATCTCAGGGTATTTTTTGTTTCCACAGTACACTGAGGTCACCCCAGTTTCTCCCCCCACTTGTCCCGGGATAAATGGATGCTGTTATAAGCAGGGATACATTCAAGGTATTGTGCCACAAATTGAACTCTGATAAAACCAGGGATGAGATCCAAGTGCGGAAAGGACCAAAAAGAATAACAATGTAAGTACTGAAGTTAATGCTAAAGTAGTAAGAGGAAAACAAAATGAAAACTGTGATGCACCCAAACACCAAAAATTGCTTTCAAGAGTAATTTTAATTCCATTTTGAAAGCTGTCAATCTGTTTTGAAATATACTTTGCATATTTTCTTCTGCACCACAGCTGTGCTATGGAAACACAGCAGAGGAAAGAAAGGACCTAGTTATTAGAGTAGCTGACAAAGAGACACATCATTAAACAGGTATCAATATTCATAGACCACAGAAACAAATTGTTCACATTTAATATTGCTGAGTCCCTCTAGTGGCACAAGCATTTATAGCCCTTCAGTAGACTAGTACTGTTTCATTTTTTAAAAAGTCAGCAGCATCAAACCTGCAAAGGGATCTGGGCTCAGACTTTTACAAATAATGATTCTAACTGATACAGGTATATTGCTTAGTGACATGGTAGTGCAAATACCCAACAGATGGAAAGAAGATACAGATAGAATTCACCACTATAGCTGGATTGATGAAGGTATTGTAAGGAGCAACGTAATACCCTGGACAGCCAATGAGGGATTTTTGCACAAAGTCATCATGAGTAAGTAGTGAAGGCTGCTGAAGGCACTGATCTTTGCTTTTCTAATAAAGCACATCTCTCTGCCTCTGTTCATTTCTCTCTGCCTCTCTCTCTCTCTCTCTCTCTCTCTCTCTCACACACACACACAGTCTTTCATACGCATGCAAACAGAGAATCTTGTCTGACTGGATTTTTAGAAGATAGAAATCAGAAGCAGCAGAAGCAACATGACATCCACAAGAGAATCAGCTGTCCTCTGGATCCCACAGCTGTAAGTACAGTTCTTGTTGTAACATGTCTGTGCAACTGCACGCTTGGAAATCTGATGGGTTGGGAGAATAGTGGTGCTCAACAACTGCATTTCCTCAAGAGTCAAAAGCCAGCCATGTCAAGGCTCAATGCTTGTAATTTTCTTTTGCAGATGAATTCGTGATGGGGTAGCCAGAACATACATTCTTCATTCTAAGTGATCAAAAATAAATGTGTGTATATGTATGTGTGTGTGTCATTGGGAGTTATTTCCTAACCGGACCCCAGCATTGAAATTGCCAAGAAGAAAGATGATGAATCCAGAGAACTTAACCTCCCAGAGCTTGCCTTCAGCAATCCATAGCAACACTAGCAATCTGTTCTTGGGGCTCCAGCTGGTCCAGTTCTTCAAGCCTTTCATCATTCCTTGCTACTGCTTAGTGGTTTTTGTTGGCATCATCGGGAATTACCTCCTCATCTATGTGATCTGCAAGACCAAGAAGATGCACAATGTCACTAACTTCCTGGTAGGCAACCTGGCATTCTCTGACATGCTTATGTGCACCACCTGTGTGCCCCTGACACTGGCGTATGCCTTTGAGCCTAGAGGGTGGGTCTATGGGCGCTTCATGTGCTACTTTGTGTTCCTGATGCAGCCGGTCACAGTGTTTGTATCTGTCTTTACCTTGACCGTCATTGCTGTGGACAGATACTATGCCATGGTGTATCCACTCCGGAGGAGGCTCACCATACAGATCTGCGCCTATACTTTGGCTGGTATTTGGCTGCTGAGTTGCATGCTAGCTGCCCCAGCTTTGGTCCACACGTACCACACTGAATTCCCAGAACTGGACTTTGCTATCTGTGAAGAGTTTTGGTTCCATATGAAGAGAGACCACTTAGCCTACGCCTACAGCACCCTCATTCTCACGTACGTACTGCCATTAATGGTCATCTCTGTATCCTACCTGAGGATCTCTGTCAAGCTGAAAAACCGAGTTGTCCCTGGAAACGTCACCCAGAGCCAAGCGGAGTGTGACAGAGCCAGAAGGAGGAAGACCTTTCGCCTCCTGGTCTTGGTAGTGGTGGCCTTTGGAGTGTGCTGGCTGCCGCTGTACATCTTCAATGTCATAAAGGACATCGATATTAATCTGATAGACAAACAATATTTTAACCTCATCCAGCTCATTTGTCATTGGTTTGCTATGATGTCTGCTTGCACCAATGCCTTCCTTTATGCCTGGCTGCATGACAGCTTCAGGGGGGAACTAAAGAAAATGTTTGCTTGGAGGAGGAAAAAGACAGAGCCTGCCCCAAACGGTATTGTGGCTAGCGTGGTGTTGTAAATGCGAGTAGTTGCAATTGCACTGTCACCTCTCTGGTTTTAAAGTCTCTCTATGCTGTAACTAACAAGTGAGTGCTTGGGGGAGGAATGGGATGCTAATGAAATGTAAAACGTGACAGACGAAAATGCCAATTTTCAGCCAAAATAAAGTATATGAATGATGGCTTTCTGCATACTTTTTTTTTGTTTTACTTTGTAAAGGATATACTATTTGCAAAAAGAAATGTACAGAATGAGTGTTCCCGAGACTGCAATCAAAGGTGATGCAGAGCTGGTTCTAGAATGATGTGAGGCAAGGCACTGACCTTGGGCAGAGGATTTTGGGAAGGAGTTACCTCAAACTCCATTGTCACCCTGTCTCACCCCTTGCCCAGAAGCTGGAGCAGCTAACACTCCTTCCCTCCTGTTTTCACAACACATCTTTAAACACAGCATAGCAAGCCAGTAGGGCTCCCCAAACTCCTGTGACTAGAATCTCATAAGAGTTCAGGCTGTCCTGTTGAGTGTGCATAGTTTGAGTACATGGTGATCCCTTATCCTGAGTCAGACCCTAGTTCTCTTGAGGCAGCAGTGTCTCTGGCATACACATCACCTCCTACTTGTGTCTCTGGCATACACATCACATCCCACTTGTGTCTCTGGCATACACATCACCTCCTACTTGAGCCTTTTAACTGGCGGTGGAGAGGACTTAACCTGGAGCCATCTGCATGCAAAGCAGGTGTTCTGCCTCTGAGTCAAGGCCTCCCTTGTTACACTGCACTGAAATACAGTGAGGAGGAAAGGACAGTGAGGAGGAAAGGAATGTCAGCTGCTTTGGGAAGAGGTGGTGAGCCATGGCAAGAGGCAGCAAAGTGTGGGGTGACAGCCTCAGGCAGCACCTCATATAATATGGCCACTGAGGGCAAAGTAATAGAAAGGAGAAGGCTGTGTGAGTGTATTAAGAAACAGCAAGGGTAAAAATAACAAAAGATGATGAACAGGGAGAAAGAATCTGAAAGAGAACCTAGGAAAGACCTTTTTCTGCCTGCCCAAGTAGACCACTCTGAATGAAACAAAGTTAAAGTTTAGTGGCTCCTTTAAGACCAATGAGGGTCTTGGTATGAGCTTTCGTGTGCACACACACTTCTTCAGACACAATGGAATGCATGCACACAAAAGTTCATACCTTGAAAAAAACTTCATTGGTCTTAAAGGAGCCACTGAACTCTAACTTCGTTCTGTTGCTTCAGTCCAACATGGGTGCCCACCTGGAACTCTGATTGAGATTGTATAGCCCAGCATAAGGAACATAGGAGTAGATCATTGGATCATTAGACCCAGGGTCCAGCTAATCCAGCATTCCATTTCCAACAGTGGCCAGTCAGATGCCACAGGAAAGACTATAAGCAGGAACTGCAGACAACAGTGCCTCACTTGTTGCCTGCTCCCCAGCATCTGGATCCTGGCAGGAGAGGAATGCAGGAAACATCTGTGGGGATCAGCATTTTCCAACTCAGAGTGCTTGGTGAGCCATGCATGCCCCTTGGAGGCCTCTAGCCTCTCATGTCTACAAAACAATACTGGGAGAATCACATCAGCTACATTTAAAAACAAGTTTTAGTCAAATGTTTGTACAGATCCTTTCTGCACAGGACCTACAAGTTCCAGCCACAGACAACTCAGAAGGACCTGACCAAAGTTCTGATCAGTCTTATGCCTTGATGGGAAGGGATTTTGTGGCGGGGACAACTTCCTTACTCGTTATCAACTCTTGTGGGTCCCTACAGGTCTCCAAATGCCAATTTAAAGAAATACTGGCAGTTGCTATAGCTATTCAGAGGTAACAGCAAGAAGTAAAAAGTAACTATAACAACTGTATTAAAACACAATATTCAATATCCTCATTGTGAATCTTTTATCCTCCCTCTTCATAAATATGAATTGGTATGTCAGAAGCAAATCTAGTGCTGTGACTGTGGTAATAAAGTATTTTTTAAAGCAAAACCCTCTGTCTAAAGAACTGTCAACTAGCTCTGCATGCCTTCACATACTCTACCTACCCCATTATACTAACAGAATGCACACTGTTATGTCCTCAGCTACTTGAGGTAAGCAAGTTTCCCCACATACTTAGCTGGAAGTACTTTTAGCATCCTTCCTGAGTGTGGTAGCTTCATGTAATTTCAGTTCTTGTCTTTATGGTTTTATACCACAGCTAGTAGACTTATAATACAGGCTTTCATTTTTGTAAGTGATAATATTATATGTTCCCTCAGGCTTGGATTGACAGAAGTCGTTCAGGATCAAGGGGTCATAACATCCAGGAAATAATCAAGAAAATTCAAGAAAGGGGAGAAAGAACAGACCAATCACTTCTTTTTTTGCTAGGATATTTAACAACTCTTATGGGTAGGGAATCCCAGGAGGGCTATTTTTCCCACTTATTACACCAACTGACTAAAGGATACTCTGCAGGGCATTTTACATCATTTGCTTTTTTTTTAAAAAAAAAAATCTGTTTTTACTATATTGATGATATTTTGTAGGAGCTACTTCAAGGTTCTAATAGGGCTATTAAAGCAGGATGCTTTTTTAAAAAAATAAAGTGACTACACATAAAACGCTAGGAAAAGCCACTATTTGGCAAGAAAGGCAGTTGCACAATACCAACATATTGCCCCGCCTCCCGTCCGACACTGGCTTTTCTTCATATTTCACCCGTAAGTATCTTAACTTCCACCTGAATCAAGAGCTATTGTCATCCAGAGCAGAGAGCTCTTTGCTAACCATAATTCAAGATGACAGCACCTTCCAAGAAAATGAAACCAGGTTCTGAGCGGGTGGGTGTGGTACTCTGTTCTTTGTTCGAGCTTTGAGAGGTCTTTCTTGAAGCCCGAGTAATTTAACCCCCAGCCATCCAGCTTTCCATGACTGTTGAGTGGTGCTTCAAACACAGGCTTTTTATTCATATTCTTTGGGCAAAGCTGTTAAGAGAATTGCATCTGTGAAAAGTGTTTCTCAGATTCTTATTAAACTGTGGTCTTTCGGAGTTACTAGATATTCTGCACCACCTTCTAAGCTAAAAGCATAATGGGGGGGCCCATCCTCCTCCTACAAAACCTTTGCTGTTTCTTCCTCAGTGGCTCAGCTCCTATATCCCATGCTTAGACCCTGCTTAGCCAGTACCCTGATGGCTCTTACCAGTGGCAGGTGGGGCCTACAAGCAATGGGGGTACTAAAAGACCAGAGAGCCAGTTTGGTTTAGTGGTTAAGTGCAAGGACTCTAATCTGGGAGAACCGGGTTTGATTCCCCACTCCTCCACTTGCACCTGCTGGATGACCTTGGGCAAGCCATAGCTCTGTACCAGCTAGAACAGTTCTCTCAAGGACAGCTTCGGAAAGAGCTCTCTCAGCCCCACCTGCCTCACAGGGTGTCTGTTGTGGGGTGGGGAAGGGAAAGGAGTTTGTATGCTGCTCTAAGACTCCAAGTGAGTGAAGGGTGGGATATAAATCCAATCTCTTCTTTTTCTTCTTCTTCTTCTTCTAGCCTGCCGCAACAACTTCCTTCAGTTCTCCCCACAAAAGAACTATTGATTCTAGCTCCACCACAGTTCCACCCATACAATATCAGCCACAATATCTTTGTTTGTTTGTTTGTTTGTTTGTTTGGCTTCTATAACAGCCCTCCCCACAAAATGAGCTCAGAGTGGTGTACAACAGATTAGCAACGCAACACCATAATAAGATTTAAAACTACTAAAATACCAAAAACCAATACAATCTAACCACAAATCCTAGATGGCGTCATAATACAGAATATTATCCTTACCCCCTCAACAGGGAAGAGGAAAAGAGTGAGACCAACGGCACCATTACTGTCCTCAACCATATTCTTGGTGGAACATCTCTGACTTGCAAGCCCTGCGGAATGGCATTAAATCCTGCAGGGCTCAGATGTCATTTGGCAGAGAGTTCCACTGAGTCAGGGCTGAAAAAGCCCTGCCTCTGGTGGAGAACAGCCAGTATGTGGAATTCCATGTTCAGAGGCTGTTTATGTTTCAGTGCCAAGTGCAGGATTTTCTTCATGTCTTGCATGTGAGCTTACCAGAGGGGTCTCACTGCTAAGTGTTGGAAATATAGGCTGGCATCCAGCAATGTGAAAGCAGAGGCATAAATAGATTTAACACAATTCCACTTGCCCGAGATCCTGTGCAACAATTAGTGAATTCATCCCTTTGTATTATAGCGTTTAGAAACTGGTTGCATCGCACCTTGTGCAAGCAGAAATGCAAGTGGGGGTACAACAAAACTGATGCAGTACAAGTGACTATTACAGTCTTTTTCTTGTGTTTTTGCTTGAGCAAAACACAAGCAAAAATTCTGTGCTGGATCCAACCCATAATGTTGAACTGCAAACAACATGAGAAATCAAGAAACTGTAAAAATATGTTTTAAAAAAGTTGCATAAAAAGAAATTCCCACTTCAACAAATACTTCCTTGAGGTACCTTTCAGTATCAAAGGGCATCTTTCAGTAAGGTAGCTGGATCTGCTCTGCTTATCAGTACTGATGGTCAAAAACCCCTCTTCTGATGTATCTATTAAGTCCATGCAGCAGATGAGCAGCTCAAAGACACTTTGAAAACAATGATGAAGGCCTGAAAGGGACTGAGACAAGCTGCATACTCAAGGCAGCATTGAATATCAAACCCAATTACTACTGCTTTACTCCACACTGGCAATAATGTCAGGCCTGCCATGGTCTCAAACCTCCCTTCTGGACTTCCTATACAGGTCTTGTGGCAAGGGTTGGCATGGTTGAGCATCTCTTGGAACTCATGGCCCATAGGGTTGCTAACCTGAGGTTGGGAAATTCATGGAATATGGGGGTGGAGCCCAGGAGTGGTGGGGTTTGGGAAGAGGAGGGACCTCAGCAGGGTATAGTGCCATAGAATCCAAAGCAGCCATTTTCTCCTGGAGAACAAATATCTGTAGTCTGGAGATTAATTGTATTTCCAGGAGCTTTCCAGGCCCACCTGACTGTCGGCAACCATAATGGCTAACCAAAATGCTTGGGATGTTGAATTACTAGTCTTACTACTCAATTTGGAGTGGGATGAACTCAGGTTCTTCAGAGAGCTAGAATATTGCCAAGCATTCTAATACAATTAAACAAAATGAAGCGCTGAAGCAAAGGGAATGCTTGTTTTAGCAATATTGGTTGAGTATTATATTATACAGTTTTTGAGTTTCTGTACTGTTTCAGGATCTTAAGTGTGTGTTGAACAATCATTCCTCTTTTATACAGCACGGGCACCACAATTTTCTTCTCCTGTTGCAATAGTATATTACTACTTTTGTCCTTTAAAACACTGGAGCTAGATTTCATTTTAAAAGATGGCTGGATGAGTCACACCTTTTGCACACAGCATTATCAGATGTCACAATTTCATCTGGAGTGTCTGGGTTTGTGAAATGTCCCCCCCCCCCCCCCCCGCTTCAAACTATACCAGGATTTTGTACTGGAAACTGTAGAGTGGTTTTCATTATATACATAGGTGAACAAACAGGTATTGGAAACGCTCACGAGAAATCTGTGGGCTCTTATTTAAAAATTATTCCCATCTTAGCTTCATTGACTCTCAGAGCTCATGGTAGGATGCAACGTCTTTCTTCCCCCAGAAAATCTCATCCACTGAGGGGCAGCATCTCCCTTCAGGCTGCAGCATTTGTTTTGCATCTTCATTAAGCATGTACATGATGTGAAATTGGAAAGTCAAACTTTGTGTTCTGGAACCAGTCGGCATACTCCATAAACAATGGAGTAAGAGTCTTTCTATTTCTTCCCCCATCTTCTTTCCAGAGGGTCTGTGAATGGAAGGGCACAAAGGCACACTAAGAACTTTGGTAAACATGTTCATCATGTGAACGTACCCATGATCACTCATGAGCTGGGCCTCAGGTCAGCTCCTCTTGCCTTTTTCTTTCAGTGCCCAACCTGAGCACCAAGCTGTGCAGCTCTGTGGCTGCACAGCAGTAATGGTGGTGAGGTTTCATTTCCTTCTGCCTTGAAGCTACTTTTGCACCTGCACAGCAATTGAAATTAATTCCCCCTCCCAGGGTCACTGCTGGGTCAAAGAATAAGATAGTGGGTGGTGGCTGTATATATCAGGGGTGGCCAAACTGTGGTTCAGGAGCCACATGTGGCTCTTTCATACATATTGTACAGCTCCTGGCAGGGCGGCAGGGCGGCTGGGGAAGTGAAGGAAAGGCATGCCTCCCTGACTGGTATTCTCTTCCCCAGCCAGTGTTCCCCTTCCTGGGTAGGCTTGAGGGGAGGGGCAGAGAAAGAAAGCAACTTTAAATTTAAAAGTGTGCTCAAAGTCCCCCCTCCCCAGTGGCTGGCTTGAAGAAGGCATTTGTCTTTTAAAATCTCTTCTCCAAGGCAAGCCAGCCAGCAGGGGGGTGGGGGTTGGAGAACACATTTTAAATTAAAGTTGCTTTCTTTCCACCTCACACTTCTTCCCTCTCTGCCCATTTATTTGCTTTCTTTCCACCTCTTTCTTTCCACCTTTCTCTTTCTCCTTTCCTTTATTGCTCTCTCTCTCCCCCTTCCCTCATCTATTTTTCTCTTTCCCTTTCTCTCTCCCTCTCTTCCTTCCTTTCTCCCCCTCCTTCCCTCCCTCCCTATCTATTTGCTTTCTTTCTGTTTCTCTCTCTCTCTCCTTTTTGCCACCTCTTTCATTCTTTCCACCTGTCTCTTTTCCCTTCCTTTCTTCTGTCCTTCCTCCCCATCTATTTGCTTTCTTTGTTTCTCTCTCTTTTCCTTCCTTCTTCCCCTGCCCTCCTCCATTTGCTTTCTTTGTTTTTTCTCTCTCTTTTCCCCTTCCTGCCTTTCTCTCCGATCTATTTGATTTCTTTCCACCTTTCTTTCTCTTTCTCTGTCTTTCTCCATTCTTTCCTTTCTCTCTCTCTCCCTTCTTTGCTTTGTTTTTATTTATTTCTCAAATTTGTATCCCGCCCTCCCCGTGAACAGGCTTTTTCTGTCTCTTTCTTTCTACCTCTTTCATTCTTTCTTTCCACCTCTCTCTTTCACTCTGTCTTAGACAAATAAATATAATCTGCAAACAAATAAATATTATTGGACAAATCAATATCTGTTTTTACCCCTTTTGTTTTTATTTTTGGCAATCTTGCTTACTGTTAATTAAAAGCAAATTTGCATTTTTTTCAATAAATGTGTGTGGGTAATATTTGTTCATGTCTTGTGGCTCTCAAACATTTGACATTTATTTTATGTGGCTCTTACATTAAGCAAGTTTGGTCACCCCTGCTAGTATGTATAAACAACAACCTCACTGGAGTTGTGCAAAAAGTCTGAGTGGCTTGTGAGCAATCTGCACTGTCTGCTAAACAAGGTGCTCTTTCCTTGCAGTGGCTGAGTGAGACATAAGCCTAACCAAGCAGGTGCTTGACCATTTCCTCAGACAGCCTTTCTTAAATTCTTGTCTGCTCACTCCACATGCTAGAATCTGCTACCATTCTATTTGGGTCTTTAGGCAACATAAGGCCTGGAGCTCTGTTGCTGATTGCCTCCCAAATCCATCTTGCTGTTTGTCTGTCCAGTTGTCCCTGCCTAGCCTTAGTAACCTTTATGTAAGCAAAAATGGGATCCTTTGAGGAATCATTCAACAAATAAAAAGAGTTGAGTGTGCTGACCATTAAAATAATCAGTGGGTGATACCACCGTCGCCTTTTCTGGCTGCAGCTCACGATGTGAAACTACCTTTTGTTGAAACAGGAAGTTCAGTGGCATTGCATGATAGCCCTTCCAAGGAACAATTCAAGAGACTCTTGGTACAGCTGAGCAGCGGCTTAGGAGAACAGTTCAGAATTGGCTACAATAAGCACTTCCAGAGCAAAGGCCTTGAAATTACAATCCTTTATGCAAACAAAAATTCAAGTATATTACCGGTATTATTCAGTAATACAAAAAGCTAATAAGAATATTTGTTTGGGTTTGTCTAGACAGAAAATTACGGGCAATAATTAATTTCCAGATGGCTAGACATTTACAAGATATATATTTAAAATCAGAGACCCATGACCTTAGTGCAGGGAAAATGAACAGGTAAACAATAATACCATCTCAGTGATTAACTCTTGAAGTACAGTTAAAGTCATAAATGCTGACAAACTCTTCAGTAGCAATTTAATCTGTTATTTAGAACAGGACTAAAACAGCGTGCTGCTTTTTTTCTTCTTTGAAAGGAATAAATGGTCAATTAAACTGCATTAGCTTCATCCACAGCAGGCACCCCCACCAGCCCACTGACAGTAATTGACACTCTTCCAAATATATAGCCCGAGCTAAAAAAGCAACAAAGTAGAATAATTAATCTCTATTTATCTAGAGCGTATAATTATTAACTTTTTGTTTAACTGACAATTATGGCAGTTTCTTCACCTACTGTGATAAATTTGGCACTGTAGTGCTCCCCCCTGCCCAGTTGCACTGTAGTATTCTCAGCATAAGCGGATGTAGGATAAACCAGAATTCTTCAGAATGTTTGTCACGATGTTATTTGCTAACAGGATAAAAACTTGTGTGTTTGCTGACTTCTTGAAAGGACAACCCCACAAAAAAACATTTTAGTAGCCACATATGTCAAAATGCCTTTTGTAAAGACCACCCAAAATAGTGAAAAACAATGTGCAAGCTTTCAAGTTCTCAAAAACTGTTCCTCAGACTGGGTGCTTGAAAGGGAGGGAAAGGTGAGGCACTTCAGGTGTCCTGAAGGAAAGGCTTCTTGTTGAATCCTGTGTAGGATGCCAGGCAGATTAGGTGGTATTGGATGGAGCTGGTTTTAAGTTTCACCTTGAGCCTTCTGGGAAGAAGTAAAATGGCAGAATGCAGTGCAAATATAAAAACCAGGGGCTAATCATGTATGAAACAGAACACCAGGTGGAACCCACAGGATCTTTGAAAGAGAGAAATTCTGAAACGAGAAAGGAATAGGAGGGATGTGGTCATTCCAAGCCAAAACTGAGGAAACTCAGAAGAAGGAGGAAGCTTTTTGAAAGGCAATAGAAGCAGGCAGACCAACAGAAGTATAATAGGTGCGACCTGATGGTTCTGGGGCCCACAAGGATTATGGACTTGATTGACTGGGTGACATAGATTTGGGAGCAACAAGGCGGCCAGGAGCTGCAAGAGGAATGAGAGATAGTCATTAGGCTGTGGACATAGAGAATTAACAGTGGGAGGATTGTGTACATGTTGTGGAACGAGAAATGACACAGACCCAGGGAGGAAAATTTCTGCAGTAAATAAAGACTTTTGCCTTCATCTCTTAGACACGGGAAATTTTATATCCTTGGCATAAAAGAAAAGAGAATTACATCACTAGTGAAACTTGTACAATAGAGGATACTTTCACGATAAATAACAGGCCTTGCCTTTTCACCATGACGTTTTCCCCCTCAGGGTTTCAAGGCAAACTATAAATCAGACCAATACATTTTCATCTCAGATAATGAATAATAATTTGTGGCTGTTTTCCATACTTCGGTCCTTTGCAATGGAACTCATGCTTGCACTGGATGAAACAGCAAGATACTTAGATATGCAGCCGTCTGGCAGCCCTCCCTTTTTTTACAGGGGGAACTGGATCAAGGACAATGAGAATTTCTTCTTTTCTTATACCTTGAGCTAGATAAGCTCATATTAAATTTTGTAGCAGAAGGGGCTGAATTGTCATGGAAGAGCTGTTGTGAAAACTGAACTGTATAACTCTTTCTTGCTTGTCTTTATGGACAAAAGTTTTGAAATCAAATAATCCTGGGTTAGAATTAGAAAAAGAAAAAAGCACATAGCACAACTGCATGTATATTGTCTTGCCCTTATTAATAATGTAATTAACTGAAACTTAATTTACACCATACCTTTCTCCACAGTGGGGACCATCCATTTTATCTTCACAACAACTCCATGAGGTAGGTTAGGAACAGTGTTCCCTCTAAGCTGAGTTAGTGCGAGCTAGCTCAGTTTTTTAGCCTCCGGCTCTCACATTTCTGTCTTAGCTCCGGAAGGATGGCTCCAGAGCAAACTAAGTTATGCAACAGCCAAATCACTCACTCACAACTTTAATGCCAGTAGCTCACAAGATTCCACAGCTTAGAGAGAACATTGGTTAGGAGTGTGTGACTGGGTCAAGGTTATCCAGCAAGACTTCATGGCAGAGTGGGGATTTGAACCTGAGTCTCCCAGATCCCAGTCCAACTACTACATTGCACTGTTTCTCGGTGTTACATGAAAAAGGTGCATATTTATAAGTGAATGTGAGATGACACACACACACCTTTCTTGGTGGCACATCCTTGAAAGATTTAAATTTTCCTTTTGGGTGTCATGATCCTTCCCAGGTGGATTCAGACTCAGGAATAGACTCATCAGAGGATGAACATGAGGAGCTAGGGACCACACTGGAAAAAGACCAAGAAACTCAACTACTACCTACCATCACTGGACTAGACCCAGAGCCCCTGGACTCCAAGGCCTTGCTCTTGAAGCTTCAGTTCAAGAAGAAGATGCCAAAGAGCCAGCATGGTGTAGTGGTTAAGAGAGGCAAACTCTAATCTGAAAAGCCGGGTTGGATTCTCCACTCCTCCACATGAAGCCTGCTGGATAACCTCTGGCCAGTCCATAATTCTCTCAGAACTCTATTGGCCCCATCTACTTCACAAGATGCCTGTTGTGGGGAGAGGAAGTGAAAGCAATTTTAAGTTGATTTGAGACCCCTTAAAGTAGAGGAAAGCAGGGTTCTCTGCTTCTTCTTTTTCCAGTCACCAGACCCCAAGACAGTTGCTCTTCTCCCTTGCAGGTCTAGCCCCCCGATCACCAGCCTTTCTACTTTTCTCATGGACTTCAACTAAAGATAGGGGGGGGGGGGAGTTTTAACTACCCAGTGCTCCTCATCACATCTCTACCAGGTTAGACTTGCCAACTCCTTGGAGAAAAAAAACACCCTGGTTTTTTAATAGATGTTTAATGATACGTTCTTTATCAGGTAATATTGTTTAACTTCATGCTGTGAAAAGTGTTAGCTGCCCATTTCCACACATTGAACCTCTACTAAAGACACAGGGCATTTTTCACCAGACCTGTTGGCAATCTCTATTATTTTTCTCCACACATAGGAAATAAGAAGGAATCCTCCTCAGTTCTATCTGTACAACCTTAAAAAAATCAGGATCAGCAACCTTTTCTCTCCTCATGAGCAGGGCCAATAGCAGGGCAGGGGAAACAGGCAGTGCTATTGGGCTTGGTTTCAAGCTCAAACAGGACTTCAAATTTAGACTGTGAGCATAACACAATTAGACCTGGCATAGGCATGAATGCCAGGCAGATTTAAAGGGTGCAACCAGACAACAACATCTGGGAAGCACCCCACAGCTGTCGGCAACCTGTTCTGCTCTGCTGCAGAAACAGAGTTAAAAGACACCAGGGAAAATCTGGTAGGAAACGGGTTGTGATGGGCCACAGATGGACTTTCTGCTGTCTGATCGCTCTGGCGTGCTCTCATGGCATCGGGATGGTCTGATTAGGCCATCCTGACACTGTGCCGTAGTTCCCCCCCATCACAGTATGCACATCATCCCAAATTGCATAAGGAGCCCTCAGTACGAAGGTGCAATTCATCAATCCCTTGTTTAAGTGCATGGGAAACAAACAGCACAAAAACCCCAACACCCACAGTTGTGTCTGATCTAACACTGACAGACTGTGCCTGCAGCTTCAAAGGGAGGTTTGATCGTGCAACTGCAGATCAAATTCCACCAGAGGAAATACCCTCGCTTCCCCCCCCCCCCCCCCGCTTTACCTCGTGTGTGTGACTGCAATCTTAGATAGGTATTTTTGGTCATTTTGACACACTTCACAGATTCTTTTATGTGGATCATATGTCATCAGGATTATCAGTATCATTTCTATATCTAATAGTGAAGTCTGCCCCCCACCTGTGGATTTCTAAGCCTGCAGATCAGGGCCACACTGACACTAAACAGATTTTCTGGCAAACTTGGGGGACTCCCCAGGTTTGCAGACAAAGCTGAAATCTCTAAAAAAAAAAAAGTCAGGGAATTTAAATCCCCCCCAATAAAATAGCATCTGCTCATGCCACCTCAAGGCAGCCATGGCAGTGGCAGTCATGGGAGGTGCCAGGGAGCTGAGTTGGCTATGGCAATGTGAGGAAACTCCAGCAGCCCTGGCAGTAGAGGGTGTGATGTCCATTGGGCCCAGCAAGGGTTGCAATGATGCTGGAGGGGTGTATGGGAGCTGTCATAGCACTGACAGCAGCTATGGGGGGTGAGTAGCTGCAAAAAGCCCATAGATGTGGTGGCGCAAAAAACAAACAAAAAAAAAACGGTGGTGCCCTGTCAATAATTTGTCATGCCCCTCCAATCAGTATTACAGGTTGGTGCAAAATTTGTCACTCATCTTTCAGGTGTAAATTTTCTTTGTGAAAAAAGAAGGAATTGAAGTAAAAAGTCTGAATCCTATCATAAATCTTCCAGGGGTGAATCCTCTATGCAATTGTCTAGAACAGAATTAGCAGGTAGCAGGGCTGAAGAGTCCTGATTTTAAAAGATGAGTTAGTGATTTACAGGCCGGGGGGGGGGGGGGGTTGAATTTACAGTTTCAGGTTTCAGTGCCTGGAAGAAGGCTCACACCTTCTTTAATTCTGCAAACTTTGTAAAAGAGTTGCTTGGGAGGGCCTTTTTATAAAGCTTATAAAGAATAGGACTGTAGTCTATGCCACAGTGTACACTATATATTATTGCTTTGTCGTATGTTCTATCATGCTCTTGAAGCATTGTTTTCATTTTTTTGTGATTCCAGTTCCTGCATTGCTTGACATGGCATGTTTGATTTTTTTTTTTTTTGCATTTCTGTAATTTTTGTATGCCTAGTCTTATTGCATTTTTATTAGATCTCCCATACTGTTTGATTGCCATATTCTATACCATGCAATTCACTTTGAGTCTCAAATAGAAAATAACTAATCAAGTATAAATAATAAATAAATAATGATGGGCTGACCACCACTGTACTCCCTTTGCCCCTTCAATATTTTTTTCCTGGCTATGGGCCTGAGCTGCAGTGGGCCTGGTGGTGAAACTGGAAGCCACACTGGGCCCACTGGCATTGTCAGCAATGGTGGTGGTGGGCATGGATGTCATGGCGGCCCTAGAGAGAGTGTTAAGTCTAAGAGAGGGAGAGGGATCCCCCTGCAAGTATCACAGGTCACCACTTGTATATTCCAATAGTGAAGTCAGCCAAATCTGAGAATTTTTAAATCTGATGACTGGAGCTGTGAACAGACAAGACAGATATTTCTACAAACCTGAAAAATGCTTCAAATTTACAGAAAAATCTGAAACCTTAACAAAAAGCACTGGGGTTAAAAACCTGAGGCCTGCAAGCTGAGGCCACTTGCCACTTGCAAGAGGTAGACCTACACCTGGGTGTAGTGTGCAACCCCTCCGCTCCTTCTCTTTGGACTCCCCCCAAGGGCTACCCCTATCTAAAGGAAATGCTGGAGGGCACTACAGCTTCAGGCTCTGACCAGCTTCTGATGAACATGGGAGTTGCCAAAAGGACAGAAAGGGGGAATAATGTGGAGAGGGGGTTAAAGGGAAAGAGATATGTCTCCCCCAACAAGTCCCTCAGGGTTCTCTGCCATGCAAGCAGGTCTGTCTCAGTTGATGGCACCACACAACTATGCCATAGTTTTCCTAGGTAGAAACTACCGGGGGGGGGGGGAGCTGAAGATAGAGGGTCAGCTAAAAGTAGGTTAGCTTTTTGGTGGGGAGGACAGAAGGAAGCAGGAAAAGGGGAGAGGGCTCTCATGGAAGAGAAAGAAGAAATAGTAGAGGGAGAGAGATGCCCCCCGCAAGTCCTTGTGAGTCCCCTACTTGTATATCCTAATAGCGAGTTTGGTCCTATCTGAGGTTATCTAAATAGGCAAACTGAGGCCATACAGAAAGAAAACAGATACTTCTGCAAACTTGGGAGACCCTCCAGATTTGCAGGAAAAAAAATATGAAACTAAAAAATTACATTGGAACATTAATCCCCCCCAAAACAAAAATTGCAGGCAATTGCAGAGCCAGTCTGGTGTAGTGGTTAAGTGCGCGGACTCTAATCTGGGAGAACCAGGTTTGATTCCCCACTCCTCCACTTGCACCTGGCTGGATGACCTTGGGCAAGCCATAGCTCTGTACCAGCTGTTCCCTCAAGGACAGCTTGGGAAAGAGTTCTCTCAGCCCCACCTACCTCACAGGGTGTCTGTTGTGGGGAGGGGAGGGGAGGGGAAAGGAGTTTGTAAGCCGCTCTGAGACCCTTAAGTGAGTGAAGGGCGGGATATAAATCCAATCTCTTCTCTTCTTCTTCTTCTTTCCTCCTCCTCCCTCAGTGGGCCTGGTAGGGGGGAAGGAAGCCTAGCTGGGCTGAGGAGCAGCGACACCACTTTAGGTAAGTCGTCCTCAGAAGAGGATTCAGCACACACAGCCAGCAATTACTGGCACCACACAAAAAAACAAAACAAAACACAACACAACGGAGATATACTATACAGGGTATATACAGAAGAGGAAACTGTGCATAGAGATATAAATCACTGTTCAACATATTCAACAAACTCACAAAATATGTGTATTTCTAGTAAATCCACAGACTTTTCATCCAACCGATCAACGTTTTGTTGATACAATTTCCAACATTTTCCAAATCAGCTTTGGTACCTTTTGTGATTAAGGAACATTTTGCTGAGTTGGAAAATGTTGGAAATTGATCCGTTTGGTGCTATTTTTGAGGAAGCCGCAAGGCAGAACATGATTTATTTGCAGCTAGCCATCACATGAAGATAGTATTGGAACCACCTTGCAGATTGGACTTTTTCACCTTCTAGCATAGCCTTTGTGAATGTCATGGACTGCTTTGGCATCCTAGATGTATTCTAGAGGAATGCTGTAATTAACATATACAGCATTTTGAATCATTTTCCATTTGGTTTCATATTTGGTGGATGTATGGAGCCGCTCTGAGCCTGACTTTTGGTGGGGAGAGCGGGATATAAATTCAAGAAAGAAATAAATAAATAAATAAATAAATAAATAAATAAATAAATAAATAATATTGGATAAAGAGTTTGTAGATTTATAAGAAATACACACATTTTGTGAGTTTGTTGAATATATTGAATGGCAATTACTGGCTGGCAGGGCCTATGTTCCAGGCCTGCCTACATGGGGACTTAGATGACAGGGGGTCAAGCAGCCTGGACCTGGGGCCAGTTGGGGAGCAGACTGGCCTGCTGGGCTGCAAGCCCCATTTAAGTACATCAACAGTGAGCACCCACCAGGCATTCACTGGTCCATCAAAGTCAAGGAGTAGATTTTGGATGGGTACTACGTGGATGTGTTTACTCTCCTGAGGCCAAAAGGAAAGGCTGGCAGGGCAGGGCCATGTTACAACTTGAAAGTCCCTTAGGTACCACTCTTTCCAAAATTGGCTGTCAGGGTACATGGTTTTTATGGGTACAGTGGTATCAGCCTACCCAGTCCAGGGGTAGCACTTGGCCAGCCACCTAGCCAATGTGCTGCAAGCTCTGGATCTGGCAAGGGATTCCCCCGCCATCAAGTATGATGAAACCTTCAGGTGGATGACTTCACACAATGAGATGACTAGGTGGGACCTTTTTCAGCCCTGGCTCCCACCTGGTGGCACTCTCTGCTGGAGAATGTAATGGCTGTTTCTCAAATGTAATGGCTGTTTCTCAGAGTGTTCACACACAGGCCTTTGTCGCCCATCTGCTTTCTCCCCCCCTCCCCAACGGCCTGCAAAATGCAACATGAGAGCAGTGGCACGATTTCCTATTGTATCCTAGGGGCCATAGAATACAATGGAAAGATTGTGCCACGGCTGCGGTGCGACTCCAGAGAGAAGGCTTTAAACTTTAAACCCCTTCTCTCTTAAGTCCCACTGTGCTGGCAGCATGATCTTTTCATTGTATTCTATGGCCCCATAGGATACAATAGGAGATTGTGCCGCTTCCTTGCTTCTAAAAGTCAAAATTAATAATAATAAATAATAATACATTTTTGATTACAAGCTCTGGCTCCTCATCACCAAGGCAAGGCATGAGCTAGCCCAGGGAAGGCCTATCTTCAGGTGGGATTCACTTCGGTGGGTATGCTGGGAGTATAACCAGGTTAAATTAAAAAAAAAATTACTGTGTAACTACCAAAAAATATCTTAGTATCAGTCTTTAAATATTGACAATAATGCTAATAATGAACAAAATATGTAACTCATACAAAATAGATTAATGTGTGATTTTATATGGTAATAAGTCTCATAGAAAGGTAACAGAACATAGTTCTATAGTATCTAACTCCAATAATAGAAAAAACTGACACAGTATCAAAACATGTACAAAACTCCAGTAATAGAAAATACAGTCATAAAGAATGCTGACATCATGTGGAGAAACAGAATGAATTCCAACAGCAGTCCTGCTAATGGTGCCACAAAATATAAATCCGTTATAGTATGCTGGTAATACCCGTAGAGCTAACACAGATCTCACTGTGTGTAAACAATCTTGCCATGTGTATTTGTGTGCAAACAACCATCTGTCTTCTTGATGAGTATCCTAGGTAGGTTCTGATTTAGGTTCTTCTTCAGAATGATGTAAAGCCACACAATAAACTTGAATCTGGAGCCATAGTTAATAACAACCCTTGACTGGATGAGGAGGCAAAATGCTTCAGACTCACCGGGAACAGAAATTGTATTTTCTATTATTACGTTTTCTATTACTGGAGTTTTGTACATGTTTTAATACTATGTCAGTATTTTCTGTGATTGGAGTTAGAAACTACAGAACCATGCTTTGTTATATTTCTATGAGAATAATTAGAATATAATATTACACATTAATCTATTTTGTATAAATTACTTATTTTGTTCATTATTAGCATTATTGGCAATATTTAAAGATTGATACTAAGAATTTTTTTGGTACTTACAAAGTAATTTTTTAAAATTTAACTTAGTTCCTTACTGTGTTCCCTTGTGTGTTCTTTCTAGCTTTGGAGCAAGTACAACCAGGGCAATTGTCATCATTCCAGGAGCAAGTTTGAGCACAATTGTGACTCCTGTTCTGGACTGCCTCTGCACCTGTCCTGCCCCCGGAGCAGGGGGTCACAACAGCCCTTTTGGGTCACCCAGTTCTTAGGTTCTGGCATTAAAAAGGACGGGGGGATCAGGAAATGCTAATGCCTCTGCCACAGGCACATCCAAATAATTTAAGGGGACCCTTGACTTTAGAGCTGCGATTGGCAAACACTCCAGTTTGCCTTCAGGCCCTGTTGCCTCTACTGGCACAGTACCCCAATAGGAACACAGCAAAATATTTGAGAATGGGCTTTTGGGGGAGATTTAGGATTCCCTTTATTGGCCCCAGGGTACTTACAGACTGCACTAACCTCAAGTCCACCAGGGACCTATCTGAGGTAGTGGGTAAGAAGGTCACTAAGGAGTGTGCAGTGGGCCAGGTGGCAGGCCACTTTGAATCACCACCTATACCAAATCTTAGCGTTTCCCCCTTGGGTGTAGTGCCAAAGAAAGCCCCAGGTGAGTTTTGGCTAATTCGTCACCTCTCCTACTCCAAGGGGTCCTCAGTCAATGATTTTATTTCCCCAGAACTTTGCCCAGTAAAGTACACTTCCTTCAACCACTCTGTGCAAATTGTGTGAACCTGTGGCACGGGTGCCCTTATGGCAAAATGCAACATTCAGTCAGCATTTTGCTTGTTGTCGGTCCACCTGGAGGACTTCTGCTTGTTTGGGTTTAAGTTCTGGGGGGAGTGGTACATTGATAAAGCCGTGCTGACAGGCTCCTTGGTGGCTTGTGTTGCCTTTGAGATGTTTAACATGTACTTGGAATGAGTGGTCAAGGACTGCACAGGGTGCCCGCATGTCACCCACAACTTAGATGACTTCCTGATTGCTGGCCTGGCTGACTCCTCAGCTTGTGCAGAATGAATGGCCTCCTTCTAAGCCCTGGCAGAAAGATGGGGCCCTGGCCTTATCCTGAGCCAGTGAGCAAATTTGAATTTGATAAGCACGACTATCTAAAAAATAGAGTGTATAACTGGTTATATGCAGGAGAGGAGAACAAACAAAGAAAATGGGTCACTTGGGCAGATCAGGACATTGTGACTGATATAGAGACATTGGAAGATGAAGACTCTACAAACACTTTGGGTGATGAAGGTCCCTCCAATCATACTAACCACCCATTTCTGAAAAGATAGACCAAGCAGCAAGTGCAGCATCATTTTTTACAGCAGTGTCCCCCATGCAGGGGGAAGAGATGAACATGGTTGCAAATTTATCATCTTGGAGGCTGTCTCCGGAGGAAGAGAAGGTGTTGAATTTAGGCTTTTGGTTTGTACCTCTTCCAGCTTATAACCCATTTGAAATGTGAGGATATCTATAAATTGATTAGATTAATTAAACTCAAGAAAAAATTGGTTTACATAATAATGGATGGTGGTACATTAGGAGCCAAATCAACCTTCATTCCCCCAGTGAATGATCCCAATATTATGGTTTTTGAAAAACTGGTATTAAGGGATCTAGGTATTTTGGAGGCAATCCCTTTGAAATATAGATCCAATATGACGGGAACAGAATGTGAGTGCTTGGATAGGCTGGTAAAGGATCACTCTATTACTATTAAACCAGCAGACAAGGGAGGGGTAGTGGTTATTCTGGATACAAAAGATTATGAGCATCAGGTCAGAAGACAGTTGGAGATAATACGTATTATAAACCCGTGTAGCATGATCCAACAGCTCAAGTGATGAAGCTAATTAAAATTGTTTTGCAGGATGCTTATGAAATGGGTTATATAGATACCCACACTAAAAATTTTCCAATCAATTATCACCCTAGAGTTTCTACCTTCTATACTGTGCCAGAAATTCATAAGCCAGGGTTTCATCCCAAAGGGCAACCTATAGTATCACGCATGGCATTAATACTAGAACCCTTATCACAATATGTAGATATATTTCTTAAGGCATTTGTGCCTAAAGCACAATCCTATATTCAAAACATGGGACACTTCATTTGTAAAATAGAGAATATGCCTTTCTCAAAGACTACTCTATTAATGACCTTGGATGCCACGGTGCTGTATACAAACATTCCATTGAGGTTATTGACTATTATCTTTTACTCAATAGCACCATCAACTTTTTTCCTTATGGAAATAGTAGATTTGTTACTAGAAAAAAATTATTTTAGGTATGGCCACCAGTTTTTTTTGGCAGGTGAGTGGCATTGCCATGGGAAGTTGCTTCACCCCAAGTGTTGCTAATTTAGTAACGACACACTTGCAGGAGCAAACCATATTAGACTCTGTTGCTAATCCTTTTTAAAAAAACTCAAATCAGATTGTACAAATGATTTATAGATGATCTGTTCTTATTTGAAGGGAAACAAGAAGTCATGGATTTTATTAATTGGTTGAACACACTGGATCCATAGATCAAGTTTACTGGCAAATGTGATTTAGACAGCATTGCTTATTTAGATACGGTGGTGTATAAAACTTTGGAGGATAGACTACCAGTCAGAGTGTTTCATAAAACAACAGGTAAAAACACTTACCTACATTATAAGTCACACCACCCAGTACATCTTAGGCAAGATTTACCGTATAGTCAGTTATTATGCTTAAAGTGTAATTCAACAGATGTAAAGGATTTCCAGCAGGAAGAGATTATTCTCTTTAAACAACTAAAAGCACAAAGTTATCCAGCATATGTTCTGCATAAAACCCAGGCATGTGCTCAGCAAGTTAATAGAACTGGTTTATTACAATATAAACAGAGAAACAGACGGGAAGGCTTGTTTTGCGCTATCACATAAACACTGAGATTTAATGTAGTTAGGAATATTATTAAAAAACATTGGCATTTATTAACAGATATTCCAGGCTGTGAGATGATGCCCTATATGGGTTTGCGTAAAACTAGATGTATTAAGGACATGCTGGTTAGATCGGATGTGGCAGAGTTCCCTGGATGGGAATTAGGAGTGAAGGGACATTTTAGATGTGGATCTTGTTTGGTTTGTGAACAGGCATTGGAGACCAAGGTTTTTCACCACCCTAAGGACAGTTTTTCTTTTCCTTTAAAACATTTTACTATTTGCAAAAGCAATAGATGCATATATTTAATTCTCTGCCCTTGTCAACTTTTATATTTCAAACATTTCAGAATCACTCTCTAGCTGCTCCATTAACAGAGCATTTTATCATGCAAAAACATCACCCAGAGGATCTTAGATTCTTGGTGTTAGCTGTAGTAAAATAACGTATGTACAACCGGCAAGATGTACTTAAATCTTTATTACAACCAGAGGTTTTTTGATTTTTTGTATACATACTTTACAACCAGGTCTGAATCAGGAACTTGAGGATTATGGCCATTGGGGTGGTGGCTATGTGGTTAGTTTGAGAGTTTGAATGTTGCTAATTAGTGGCATTTGCTGTGGGTGCTGGCTGTCGAATTTAAATGGTATGTTTGTGAGGTGGGGTTTGAGAAGACAGATTTGAAACAGGAGTAGTATGCCATAGAAGTATTACAGAAGTCTTCCATTCATGTAGTGTTTTAGTGGTGAGTAAATGATTAGCAAGAGATTATTTGTATCTCCGTTGTATGTTTGTTGAGTGTGTTGTGACTCTTTTTGTATTTCTTGTATTTTTGTATTGTATACAGTGAGGATTCTTTGATAAAGATAAAAAATGGGCTGAAAGAAAACTGGGACCCTGTCAGAATCTTTCACAAGCTGTACTAAGCAAAAGTATATGCTCTAAAATCTTTCACAAAGTTGTATGGAACAAAAGTACATGCTCTTGTCTGTTATTATTGGCTATTGCAACAAATAGACTATGTTGTAATTTGTTGTATTGATACAAACAACAAGGATCATATAAGTTACATTGAGCACCAGTGTATTATTCATTAGTAACTTTAAAGAAGAGTCTGTTTATATTGGTTGCCATCTCATGGTATATGTAGTGTTTGTAAGGCTGGGGCTGCTGGGACCCTACATAGCTCCAGGTCAGGTGAGCCTGGGGGGATCCTGGTGGGCTTGACCTGCCTGCCCCTCCCCTATATAGTCAGGACCCTCACTTTCATTGGGCCTCTGATTGCTGTGACTTTCCCACCCACCCTCCTTGCGATTTGGATGTCAAGGGATATGTGACTGTTTTTGTATGTTTGTTGGTTGGTGTGTTTTTCTTCATTACTGTCACAGCTTTGGGCAGTTTGGGCATGGAACATCTTTTTGGTTAGGGATGCAGTGCCTGCATGTCTGCATCTTGTGGTTCTGGAACTCCCTTAAGGAGTCTGGGGATAGAGCTAACTTTAGCAGCATGCCCAGCTCGGGGACTGTCAGAGGGACTCTCACTACCAGGTGGCAAAGGGACCACACAGCAGCTGGTGCCC
Organism: Lepidodactylus listeri; assembly: GCA_029233225.1. NCBI lineage: Eukaryota > Metazoa > Chordata > Lepidosauria > Squamata > Gekkonidae > Lepidodactylus > Lepidodactylus listeri. Next base: position 78,427,271 of record JARCFY010000005.1, on the reverse strand, counting down.
ACTTCTTGGTAGCACCCCAGCAGGTGGGTTGAAGGCACTGGGTTACCAGGTGGCAGGCGGGTTGCCTGCCAATGCTCCTATGGTGTAATCAATTAAGCTGTGGCCATTTTTATCATCCAAAGTCAAGGTGGTGGTCAGTGTTCCCTCTAAGCTGAGATAGTGTGAGCTAGCTCACAGTCTTTTAGCCTCCAGCTCACAGATTTTTGTCTCAGCTCAGGAAGGATGGCTCCAGAACAAACTAATTTATGCAATAGCCAATTTAATGCCAGTAGTTCACAAAGTTGAATTTTTGCTCACAGGACTCCACAGCTTAGAGGGAGCATTGGTGGTGGTGTAAGTTCCTCACCTGTGCCCCCCTCGCAGTGCTCTTGGCATCCACAATTAGGAAGTGAATTTCTTTCCTTGCATTCTTGGCTCTCATCAGTGTGCAGCATTTGAAAACTAAAAAAGATTTATAACCATATGAATGCCTAAACACAACATATGGTAGATCTGCTAAGTTTTTGCCACAAAATCAATATTGTCATCATTTGTGAATCACTTAGTACTCAAAACACTGGTTTCATTCCAGCTCCTAAGAAAGTGAATGTGTATGATAGACCAAATCACTGCTTTGACACTGCTTCATTCTGATTTGGAAATTGCCACTGAATTCAAGATGACAGAACCATATGTTTTCTAGAGGCACACCAGATTCCACTGCTCATTCTGAACTCTCAAGGTTAAGATGTTTCTTCCAAAATACTTGTTGGAAGTAATCTTGTTCCCTAGTAGCTGGTTATGTTAAATATTTCATTCTATGGTAGTGCTAATTTCACCTGGAATTCAGCCCTGTATTTTAAAATCAATGGGCGATTTTCTTGCTCTAGGGAAGCTCTGGAGCAGTGCTGTAATACTCCTGATCAAACCGTGAGCCCGGAGCAACTGGTGGGAAATCAACCAGAAGCTCCTGAGCAAGCATCAGCAAGCATCAGGGCAAACCCAGGGCAAACGCTAGTGTGAAATCGCCCAATAAGTTTCACCCAGAAAAGAAATATGTGGTAAAAAATATGGGAAGAAGCACTTGTGCACAATTGGATGTTTTAAATTCTTCTTTTGCTGCTCTTGCAGTGGGGCAACAAAATTTCAGCAAGCTTTCTGCATTTGTGCAAGGGTGGCAGGGTCACCCCTCCTCATTGCAGTTGCTTGTGCCCCAGTGATTTTCATTTATATGGGTCCCCACCACTTACTGGAGTGTTATCAGGATACAAGATGCTGCGGGGGGGGGGGGGGGGGAGGGGGGGATATCCTCTTGCATGTGCTTTTGTTCATGTAACTAATAGGATCCAATTCATGACCAGTTATTTGTGTAGCAGCATCAATGTATGTTGTGCTTTACAGAATGACAAGCTAAATGAGAGCTGCCTGTCACAAGCAGCTTACAGCTGAGCATCATTATAAGTGCACAAGAAAGACAGAGAGGAAGGAAACAGAAGGAAGATGTTTGACTCAGTTGCATATTTTTTGGCTTCTTTTCAGTAGAGGATGAGGAAAGAAGAAGAAGAAGAAGAGTATGAAGAAGAAGAAGGAGAAGAAGAGGAGCAAGAAGAGGGGGAGATTGGATTTATACCCCACTTTTCACTAGGAGTCTCCGAGCGGTTTACAATCTCCTTTCCCTTCCCATCCCCACAACAGACACTCTGTGAGGTAGTTGGGGCTGAGAGAGCTCTCGAGAGAGAGCTGCCTGTGAGAGAACAGCTCTGAAAGAACTTGTGACTGACCCAAGGCCACACCAGCAGCTGCATGTGGAGAAGTGGGAAATCAAACCCGGTTCTCCCAGATTAGAGTCTGTGTTCTTAACCACGACACCAAACTGGCTTTCTTTTATGACATCTCAACAGAGGTGAGTTTTGAGGTAACATTAAAAACAGGAGGAAGAAAGTGGCATCACGTAAGTGCTGTCTGAGGTGAGTTCCAGGCATAAGGGGCAGCAAGGCAGAAAGGGCAGATTTGCTTTAGAGCACAAAAGAAGAGCAGGTGTGTGAGGCTGGTGTACTTGGAAGAATAAAGGTCATGGCCAAGGCTATGTGGGTGCATGGCAGTGGACAGCCTTCACAACAGAGAGAAAGAACTTTGTTTGTCAGGGGACTGGGCAGGATACCACAGCATATAAGGAGGGCTCAGAATGAAAGAAATGGATTATTCTGGTAGCAGAGTTCTGAACACAGGAGGTGAAGAGACTGAGGAGAGAACTTGGACAGTGAAAGAGGAGAAGGTTCCTTTAGTCAGGGCTGCACATGAATTATGGTCATGAACCATATGGCTGCTGAGAAGGGGGACAAAATTTTGTGGGCCCATAAAGCCACACTGGAGGACTCAGTGTGAATCCTTGCCTTGGGCCCCATGGTGGCTGTACGTAGCACTGCACAGTTTTCACAGACGAAGGCCCAGAGTTTTGCAGTGCTTTAGAGGAAGAAGTGAAATGGTGGGGTACTGAATATGGGAAGCAAAGAAAAGTGAGGAATAAAAGCAGTGCTAGAACTACCAGATAATGATATCCCAGCATGGCCCTTCTTCAGTTTACTTGAAGGTACCTGTTATTGTGATACAAATTCAGCTGTCCACTAGTGCCATTATAGCAAGTTTTATTCCTTTGTAGCAAACATTTTTTTTTATGCCAGGCTTGCTCTTGAAGCACACAGGTAATTTTACCTAACTGCTCTGCGAAAGTACATTATGTTTTGTAAAGGAGCATTCACAAATGTGCTCAGAGTATATTTGTCACATATATTTGTTTATTATTTCCATGTATATACCATTTTCCCCAAAACAATTTGTTTCCCGAAGTGACAGATTTTCAGCTCATAAGGACATGCAACATGCTGTGCTTAGAGAAAGGGTTTGCTGAAGCCTTTGCTTGCAGCTGGTTTTGTACACAATAGAAATGTTTGCTGCCATTTTGGACTAGTTAGTAAATTCACTACTTGTGGAGTCCACTAAAATAGTCTGGCACACTCTTCTAACACAAAAATTGGTGAGAATGTAAATTAAATGAGCCACGTGGTTAGACCCTGTTGCATTATTGAATGTTAACACATTTGTTTCTGGTCACTGAATTGTCCCAGAACCATTATAAAGAATCACTCACCCACAGGGAAAGATTTTACAGAATGAAACTTCAACAGATACCCAACAGACAATCTAACAATTTTCATAAATAACACAATTTGGAAACAGCTTCCTGGACATTTCATTTTATAGAGCATTCAGTGGGCTTCAAATGACTCCCTTCAAATTGCTTTTTCATGGTTAAGACTGAACACATATGGGGAAAAAACTTTTAATTATAATAATGACTGTTCTTTTTACCATTAATGCAGTTGCCAAAGTGCTATTTAATCTTTGTGCTTTGGCTGCCACCTTGTGGCTATGTTTAATAGTCTTGTTTTGAGACTGATTCTTAAATGAAGCTGGGAATACTTAACATGATAGGACTTAACTGTTTTCAAGGTAGTAAGTTGCAGTTGCCGTATCTTTAGCCTCTTGCTATACTGCCATGCTTTCTTTAAAAACACATTTTCCTGGCCCAGGTTACATTTTACTTTCAGTTTCACCCATCCCTGAGGCTAAGGCTAATTGCATAGTTGAGTACCATACTGATGAAGCGTCCCTATCATACCATGAAGGCAGCATATGAACCAAGTCTGTGGGAACCAAATCTCTGTCTTATCACATCTTACCAGTGTACTGATGTGATATAAATTAAATATCTGTCGATCATGGCCAACCTAGGATCAATCATGGGAGTGTATGAGACCATGGACAACCATATAATAGCATCACACAAAGGGACCATTAGTATGGACCAACTCTTCTGCTTGGGGGTGGAGTAGATGCAGTTCTGCACAATTCAGTAGTCAGAGGTCCATCAGTGGGCCCACAGTCTCCCATAACATCATATGGGAGCCAACAAGCTTTTGAATGAAGCCCAGGAGAGAACACAGATAAATTTAATCATTTCTCAGAAGTGACCTATCATTCCACACCTATGATTCATCAGAAAGTTTTTGAGATATATGATGGTAGCTGAAGGTTAATTTACAGTCTCAGTGTGATGAAATGATTCATAGGCTAACACACATCTCCTCTCCCACACACCTTATAAAGAATCTCATCTACTAAGCATCATGTACTTTAAAGCTTTCTCTCTCTTTTTGCCATCAAGTCACAGCTGACTTATCAGGACCCCATAGGACTTTCAAGTCAAGAGATGTTCTGAGGTGGTTTGCCATTGCTGTGTAGCAACCCTGGATTTCCTTGGTTGTCTCCCTTAAAACAGTAGTCAAGCCTGACCTTGTTTAGGTTCCAAGATCTGACATGGTTGGATTACCTTGGGCTATCCAGGTCAGGATGTGTAAAACCTACGGACCACAAAAAGGTTAGATTTCCATAAGAGAAGCATTTACATGTGTGAATGTAGGTACACCATTCTAGGTCACTCATGGCTTTATACATTATTAAGCACTCTGAACTGTACCTGAATTTCAACCAGTTCTGAGAATCTTTCTTTCCTAGCATGTCCTATGGTGGTGGAATGCCTTTAGTGCTCTCCAGAGAGAGAAGGGGCTTGGTGTAGTAGCCTACAGGAATTCATTGGGCTTTCACTTTCCTCAGGTACTCTGAGAGTTCTGCCTCCCCTAAACTTTTAGGAATGGAACTCTGGAGATATGGTACTGGAGATGTTATGAAACAAAGTGGTCTGTGACAAGGAAGAAACTAGCACATTTCTTACCAACATGTTCTGCACTTAGCTAAAATTCCTTATGCTGTTTAAAATTACTTATTTTGCAAATTTCCAATAAAGATGTAGGACAGTTAACTCCAAATTTGTCTCTCATCCATTCTGGGCATAAGAACATAAAAGAAGCCAATGTTGGATCAGGCCAGTAGCCCATCCAGTCTAACACTCTGTCACACAGTGGCCAAAAATACCAGGTGCCCTCAGAAGGTCCACCAGTGGGGCCAGGACACTAGAAACCCTCCCACTGTTGCCCCCCAAGCACCAAGAATATAGAGCATCAGTTGCCCCAGACCAGGAGTTCCTATCTATACCTTGTGGCTAATAGGCATTGATGGACCTCTGTTCCATATGTTTATCTAATTCCCTCTTGAAGCCGTCCATGCTTGTAGCTGCCACCACCTCCTGTTGCAGTGAATTCCATGTGTTAATCACTCTTTGGGGGAAGAGGTACTTCCTTTTATCTGTTCTAACCTGACTGCTCAGCAATTTTATGGAGCGCCCACGAGTTCTTGTATTGTGAGAAAGGGAGAAAAGTACTTCTTTCTCTACCTGTTCTATCCCATGCATAATCTTATAAACCTTGATCATGTCACCCCTCAGCCATTGTTTCTCCATGGTGGGTCAGTCTTCTTTCCCTGGTAAGCCATGAGGTTTCCTTCTGCTAATCTAAGGGTTCAAGACAGAAGGGCAATGGTCTGCCATTTTGCATGCTGTGTGTACCATAACAGGCTTTAGAATGCCTCCCCCTCTGCAAGTTGATAAACCATGGCTGCAGTGACTCTGGAGGTTTGGTGTGATCTGGCTGCACCTCTATTTGCAGCAGTTTAAATAGTTGTGGGAAATTTTGATTAGACATCCCACCCTGAACTGGCTTCACTGCTCACTCACCCCATGGTCGATCGTTCAGATTGTTGCAACATTCTTTCTGTCTTTTTGGTCTTTCACCCATGCACATAAGCATGCATCCGAAGCTCCAGCTCCACAATCTCTCTGCCAAGTACTTTGGTTCCTCTCAACCTCCTTCCCTTCTTCTCTCTTCCATGGAATACAAGGGGGGGGGGGAAGATGCAGATGTACATGAGAGTAGTCCCATTGACATCAGAGTATTTATCTTTGTGTCAATCATGGGATGCTCACAAACTCTGATGCAGAAACAGGGGTTTCGGGGGGAGGGATTTGTCTCTTGAAAACAATTCCCTGCGGGACTCCCAATCCAGAATGACTACTTGGCTGCGGTGACTTGACAACACCAGGGCCGATTATGCACTTATGCAAGCATCGCTACTTGATCCAAAAATGAAAAAAGGAGGCAGAAATTGTAGGGAAGACTCAGGCTGAGGACAGACTGGCAATGTAAAGTGGGGGCAAAGTGGAGGGAACTGGTGTGGGGAAAAAACTCCACGGAGCTGGCCATTCATACTGGCCAGAGCAATGCGCAGTGGTGCCGATATGGAGCGTTCAGACTGCGGCGGAGCCGGCGCGTGTGGCTCGCGCGCGCCGTTGCGCTTTTTTTTGTTTTCCCTTCACACTGTTTTTTTGTTTCTGTTCACACTGCCGCCTCCGGATGCCTCCTGCTTCTTCCGGTTCACACTATTTGGAAGCGGGAGGCATGCGGAGGACGGCCCCTGAACACCGGTTTTACCCGGTGTCCTGTTAAAGCGGATGGAAAGCGACTGGGAGACAGGTAAGTGTGAAATGGAGCCGAGGGACAGATGCGCATGTCTGAATGGGCTCTTTTCTTCCACTTCCGACGCGGGGCTGCCCCGCTTTACATTGCCAGTCTGTCCTCGGCCTCAGACTTCCCAAACGGCTTGACTTCACAAAAGGAGAGACTGCCAGAAACGCAGAGTGGAACTGCTGGCATCCCTAAATACTGGACTTTCCCCAGTGCCTGATTACTTCACTTCCACAGTGAGGCAGGGGTGCCAATGACTGGGGCATGTCTGATCATGCTCTATAAATCCCAGAAGTAATGCAACTATATTAGTCCAAACTGCTTGTGTGACCACAGCCCATGATTGGTGACCCAATGGCACTGGTGGTCACTGTACCAATATGGGAAAACTGGTTATGTTGTAGTTCCACTTTCTGTTTCTCCTCAGTTGGGGCCAGAGCAGAATGACCAAGGCCAAGACTAAGGAAACTCTGTAAAATACTTATTAACATAAAGTTTATTCAAAGACTGACTGTGTTTTAATATCAAGATAGAAACAACAAACCAAACAAGATGGTTAGCTTATAAACTGAAAAAAAGACTCGGGGGAAAAAGGCGTATTAGGGCGTTGCGGGACGAGAATGGAGAAGAAAAGAGCGGCTTGAAAGAATTACAGATTTTTAAGAATTTTTATAGAGCTCTCTATCAATCAGATATTATTGATCAAGAACAGAGTAGAGGATTTTTTCTGAAACACAATAAAAAGCAGTTTACTAAAGAAGAAAGACAAATTTTAAATGAACCAATTACATTGGCTGAAATAATAGAAGTAATAAGAAATCAGAAGAAGAAAAAGACCCCAGGACCTGATGGATTACCAGCAGAATTTTATCAAATATTTGAACATCAAGTGATTTTCCCATTTAAGCATGTTATTCAGAGTATTAACAAGAAAGGAATTCCAGATTCATGGAATCAAGCCTTGATTACATTAATTCCTAAACCTGATTCAGATGAGAAGGAGGTATGAAATTATAGGCCAATCACAATTCTGAATGTGAATTATAAAATCTTTGCATCTATTTTAGCTAAAAGATTGACATTTTTTTTTAGCTCAGATGATCCACCAAGTTAAATCAGGATTTTTACCTAAAAGACAATTGCGAAATAATGTCAGAATCATTTTAGATGCATTAGAATATTTTGAAGCCCTACGAGAAAAACAATTGGCATTATTATTTTTAGATGCAGAGAAAGCTTTTGATAATCTTGTTTGGAATTTCATGTTAGAACAGCTCTCAGCTTGGCAATGTGGAGTAAACTTCTACACAATGGTTAAAGCAATCTATACAAAACAACAGGCTAAAATTATCATCAGCGGAGATCTTTCACAAGACATTAAAATTCAAAAAGGAACTAGACAAGGCTGCCCTCTTTCGCCATTATTATTTATTTTTGCCTTAGAAACACTGAACGATTTGGTAAGAGAAAACTCTCAGATCCAAGGACTTAAAGTTAATGGAGAAGAATATAAACTGCAAGCCTTTGCTGATGATTTGGTATTTATTTTAGAAGAAAACAATTCCTATTTTAAAGAACCAAGAATGTCTTAATGAAATTGAAAAACTCACACGAGAATTTATTTGGCGAGGTAAACGATGAAGAATTAAAATGAAAGTGTTGCAAGATGCAAAAGAAAGAGGAGGCTTGGCTGTACCAAAATGGCATCTTTATTACAAGGCAGCAGCTTTGACATGGGTTAAAGAATGGGCCACCTTAGAAAATTCAAGATTGCTAAAATTAGAAGGACATGATCTGAAGCTGGGCTGGCATGCCTTCATATGGTACAAGAGGAGTGGTGCTCATAAATACTTTAAACAACACATGTTAAGGGCATCGCTTCTAAAAGTATGGGAAGAGGCCAAGAATACATTTTATACAAAAATTCCCAAATGGATTTCACCTTTGGAAGCATTTGTATATCCCACAGTTTTTACTAAAGAACAACTTTGGAGATATCAAGAACTTTTACAAAAAGATAACTCTTTGAAATCGCAAGATACACTACAAGGACAAGGCATTAATTTTAACTGGTGGGAAAGAGTACAACTTGACTCTAGATACATGGAAGATGAAGTAACTGGTTTTGCTGAGAAATTAAATGGGCTAAATATTGCTAGCAAATGATGTTAAATATATAAAAGCATTTTATACATTACTACTAGAAATGAAAATGCAGGATGAAATAGTAAAAACTGCCATGATGAAATGGGCACAGAATATAGGACATGATATTCAACTAGATCAGGGGTCGGCAAATTGCGGCCCGAGGGCCACATGTGGCTCGCCACAGAGTTTTTTGCGGCCCGCCAAGAAGATTTCAGGACTTCAAGAAAATTGAGCCTAAATTCAATTTGCTCTCTTATCCTATCACTGCTGATATTGATACAGCACCTGAGGAGCTGCAGCTTGAACTTATTGACATGCAGTCAGATCACACTGTGAAAGAAATGTTTAATGCTGTGACATTAGTTGACTTTTACAAATCTTTGTCTGTTAAAAAAAATTCCATGTATGAAGAAATTTGCTGGGAAAATGTTCTCTTTATTTGGTTCTACATACATTTGTGAGCAAAGTTTTTCTTCAGTGAAGATCAACAAGAGTAAATATAGATGCTCTTTGACAGACATTAACTTGCAGGCTGTGATGAGAATCTCAACAAGCAATCTCACTCCTGATTTCAAAAAAATTGTAGAAAAGTGTGATAGGGTACATTTGTCTCATTAAACTGATTCTAAAATTAAATGTGCTTGCAGCTATAGGCGATATGAAATTAGCACAATAAATAAATTGAATAAAACTACCACTATTTTATTTAATTTATATTTATTGATTTTTATGATACAATTTATACCTTTTCTGAAATGCAAAGTTAACTAATGAATGCAATCATTTTAAAAGGTGCGGCCCTCCACTAACCTCCGCTCCCACAAAGTGGCCCCCGAGCCAAAACAATTGCCCACCCCTGAACTAGATCAATGGTTGACAGTATAGAAAACACATATAAAACTCACAAAATGTATGGCATTCAAAAATAATATTTATAAGATGTTTTATAGGTGGTATATGACACCAGAGAACTTAGCAAAGTGGTAACCAAATATGTTGAATGAATTTTGGAAGTGCAAACAAACTGTTGGTTCTTTTTTCATATGTGGTAGACATGTTAATGTGTAAAAAATATTAGACCTGGATTCATAAAATACTGCAAAATATGTTGCATTTGACTATAACATTTGTGTCAGAATTTTTTTTGTTGAATATAATTCCAGAAACTTTTAACAAATTAGATAAATATCTGATTATTCATGTAACTGCTGCCAGGATTCTTTATGCCAAGTAATAAATGTGGCCTAAGCAAGGCACCAGAAACACTCGTATGCAGTCATGGTACAGAGTACCACAATAAAATGGTACAGTTCTAATTAGATTTTGGTGCTAGCTGCAACATTATCTGTAGGCACCTAGTGAATCCCAGCATTCTCCTGGAAGAAACAAACCAACAGATGTATAATCTATGTATATCTATGTATAATCATACTACACTGAAGCCAGGGGGGAGATGTAAACTCAAAATTACTAACCCAAGGACAGGCAAGAAATACAGGCCGGAGTTTGTAATTGTACAGGGTCAGACAGCATGACATTCCAGAGAGAACCTGGGCAAAAGGAGGTGTGGATTGTTCAGCTGAGCAGACAAGGAGTATCTGATTATTGTAGCTTACTTTTTAAATTATGGGGAATATTTACCAAATATTTCAGCGAGAACAGTTTATATGCATGATAAAAGCACACTTTACATGCTAAGGGATACCAGATACAGTTTGCTCCAGCAATGCCTCCCAGTTTGTACGGAAGGAATTTCAGAAATTCAGTAAGGAGTGGGATTTTGATCACATTACATCATTGCCTGGATATCCTCAAAGTAATGGAAAAGCCGAGTCAGCCATAAAAACAACGAAGAAACTATTTTGAAAAGGAAAAGCGCAGACCTAGGGCTTGTTCCAGGTTTTCATGGGCCCTAGGCCACAGGTATAACTGGGGACCCTTTAATGGCATATACAATGTCAGAAGATGAGCAAGAGGGTTTTTTTCTGCTGTTTTATGTCTATTTTAACTTAACTTAAAATAAATTATATTGTGATGTTTTAATTTCTGTAAACCACTTTGATTCTCTCATTCCCTTAGTCTTCCTTCCCAGTCAACTCTCAGTTCTTAACTGTCACTCTAAACTGACAGACCAATTTCCCACAGTCGCTGCTCCACCCCCACTCTTCCCTTTGCCCTGATCATAAGTCTCAATTTCCCACTATTTGCTGTGCAGCCCCATTTTGCCCCACAGCTTCACCTGATTTCTGCCGCGTCTACTCGATCCTGTTTTTTTACAGTGATGCCACAAGACTCTGATCTGCTGTGGGCTCATGGGAGGGAGTTCTTTCCCTCTCATACTCCTTTTCAAGTGCCAAAACAGCTGTAGGGAAGGCAAGGGCACTCCACATCTCCCATGGTTACAGTTTCGGCACTTGAAAGGTATGGGGTGTGAGTACAAAAGCTCCATGCTACAAGCCCACACCAGATCAGAGCCTTGTGGTGTTTTAAAATCACTGTAAAATGGCCAGGGCAAACACATGGCAGCCACAACTTTGTCATCGAGTTTGGGCTTTCAGAAGCTACTCCCCCACCCCTAAAACCATTTTAGCCCTGAAGCACAGGAACAGCCAGCCTGCCTTGTGCCAGAGAGAAGAGTCACTGGCTGCTTCCACCATCACCTGCACCAGACTGTGAGGGAGGAGGGAGCCGAGTTCTTCCTTCTGTTTTCCTCCACTTCTACAAGTGGGCACATGGTAAGTCTTTAGGCCCCCCTTTGCCACCAGCCATGGGCAGACCCATACCTAGCACTCCTAGATCTTACAACACACCACCTCAAGGCCTAAACTCAAGTCCTGCACAACAACTAATGAGCAGAAGAACCAAGACCCTTTTAGCCATAAGTGGGAGATTACTACAGCCAGGGTTTACTGGGACAGCACCAGCAAAGACATGCCCTGTATTAGAGTCAGCCAGAGATCCTCCTGACCTACAACCAGGAAATACAGTGCAAATTCAACCATTAACAAAACAAGATAGAATCTGGCATAAAGCAACAGTAATGCAGCCAATAAACCAACAATCATATCAGATGTAACTGAATAGTGGCTAAGTACCGAGAAGGAACCAAAGACACCTAAAGAAAACAACAGAAGCAGTCAAGGAGGATGAAGAAGTGAGCAGTGACTCACAAAAGTTCATAGCTGCCACAAATTTTGTTAGTCTACAAGGTGCTACTGGACTCTTGCTCTTTTCTGCTGCTACAGACAGACTAACATGTCCATCTTGATGAGGACACAGACTGAGATAGGCTTGCCAACTCTGGGTTGGGAAATACCTGGAGACTTTGGGGGTGGAGCCTGGAGAGGTTTGGGGAGGGGAGGCACCTCAGCATGGTATAATGCCATAGAGTCCACCATCCAAAGCAGCCATTTGCTCCAGGGAAACTGATCTCTGTCACCTGGAGATAAGTACTGATTCCAGGAGATCTCCAGTCCCCACTTGGGGTTTGACAATCCTAGACTGTGATTAGAGGCACACCAACAATCAGCTGAGAGATCAGCATGAGGGGATACGATGGGAATCTCAGCCACCTGTGGACAGGGATGGAGAAATACTGGAGAACAGTCTAGTTAAGAGACATGAAGAACAAGAGATTGCACCAAAGACATACCTTGAGACAGAGAAGAACACAGGCAGACAGTTGACAGAGATCACACCAGAACGCAAATATACTAAAAGTGGGTGTGTTAGTAAGAGGATGGTATACCTCAAAGATTATGTATAGCGTATTTAACTTTCTATTCTTTCAAAAGAAAAGAGAAGCAGCTATATGGAAAAACTGGTTATACTGTTATTCCTGGGAGGAGTCAGGAATTAGGCAAGTGTAACTCATGCTCTGTTTCTCCTCAGTTGGGGCCTGAGCAGAATGAGAGAAGGCCAGGACTGAGAGAGCTCTGAAAATAGTTATTAACATACAGTTTAAAGTTTGTTCAAAGACTGAGAGTTTTTTAATATAAAGGTAGAAATAAGGCACTTTGAAACAGTCATGAGGGGCCTGTTTTGTTTTGTTTTTTGGTAACTCCATGGCGTTTATTCTAGCTGACCAGCTCTCATTAAGATCAGTCACAACTTAGGGTGGGATCATGTGTGAATACATAGATAAGCAGCTGGCAAATGTCTTGCAGCCAAGTTTACCTCCCCAGCTGCATCTTCTCTTCATTCCAAGGTGAGGGAGTAATACTAAGCAGAAATAGATGAGAAATAAGTACTGGAGGGTTAAGTACAGGCAAAAAAAAAGGAGCTTCAAAGGTAATGATGAGGATATTAAGCAAACAGAGTGAAAGCATCTGTGAATACGTTGGAGCACAAACCTGATCTAGGCAAGGTGACAGGCAAACTGACAACACTATCCTAAACAGAGTTTCATCCGTCTAAGTCACATGAAGCCCATGGACTTAGAAAGTTGTAACTCTATTCAACATTATACTGTGAAGACATTTTATCAGACACAATGGAATCCAGGCCCCGGTCACATGTGCCAGATAACGTGGAGGGGAGGGGAGGCTATTTGGGCCATCACAATTTGACCCACCACTACATGATCAGACGCAACAGCGGTGAATCGGTTTTTTTCCCCTGGCAGTGTGTTTGGTGCGCTTCAATGATGGAGCAGGAGTGCGCTGGAGTGATCACATGGGAACCTTCATCTGCGGGCTGTCGCAAACCCCTTTGATACTGGGCTTTCGCAGGTAGTTTTTAACTGTGCTTCTTCAGTGGGAAGAAATGGGCTGGCGAAGGGTGCAGGATGCTTGCCAGATGTTCCCTAGTGATCATGCCGGTAAAATCTGCCCGACATTCATGCCTATCATGTGGCTACTTCTCTGTGTGATCAGGGCCCCAGTCACTCAAAAATAGAAAGGTGGGCTACAGAAAAAATAATAAATGGACAAAAAATCATTACAGATTTAAATATTCTAACAGGTCCTAAGGATAAGCATTTCTTTCCAAATAAATGACCAAAGCAAACAAACAAAATGCCTCACTCATTTTGTTTGAATAATGGAAACAAATTGACATTACACTGGATAACACCCCTTCATTAAGAGAATTCCCTTCACCTTCCTACTACTCTTAATGTACTGTGGTAGTAGTGGCTGCTGCTATTTCACCAGGTGCTAGCCTTATGCCAACTGGCCAAGGCTCTCTTCATTCTCATCTTGTTTGTGCATTTCTGTTTTGGCATCCCAGGGACCCCAAATACTACATTTTCCAGGATACCCTAAAGAAGAAGCAGTGTCTGAGATTCTGTCAAGACTATGGCCAAGGTACTGAGAAGGAAGGGGGGGAGATTCTCTTTTGCTTCCTACTCCTCAGCAGGCTATCTGGCTGCACCTGCCTTTGAAAACTTGGAGCAACAACAGCAGCCGCTACTTATGGCACATTAGGGTTGGGGTGGTCAGAGGAAAAGGGGAGGGTGGCAACCAAATGGGAATGGAAATGAATGAAAAGCTGAAAAGATATAGATGTAATCATGCATATATTGAAACAATTTTTGTAATACCAATGATTTCAATAATAATAACATCCTTTTTCTACATATGGGACTTTGCTCTGAGTGCCTTCTCATTATGAGGCAAGACTAATGGTTTCAAATAGCCAGTGATTCTTGGGCTGAAATCTGTGTTAGGGCTTCTCTGTCTGGATAAACTTGTCAGATTGGCTCCCTGTTGATATACTGGTCAGGATGATTCTATTTCATAGGATTTTGGAGGAACTTGTGGAGGTACTGTGCATTTCTCACCATTGTTTAAATCTTCCTTACTGAGTTTGTTGATTATTTTGGGGGGAGGGGGATGGAAATTGTTTTGCCTTTTAATGTTCCTTGATGTATGGAAAGGCCATGCACAGATGTATCATATAAATAAAATGGGGCATGTAAAAGGAAGGTCAAAAGAGAAAAAAAGCTGCAAGAATAGTCTGAAAATTTGCTTGGTATTTAACACCATTGTAGTTGTGGAAAAAAGAGAAAAAACTTTTTCAGTTCCAGTCTTCAATAAAGCCCAAGTTCAAGCACGGTTTCCTGCAGATCCCCTCCAAGAATGGTGGACAAGACAGTGAACTGCAATAAGCTTCTTATTTTAGGGAAATAATCTCTCTGTGTCCAGCAGATGTCAGTGAAAGCTGTAGAATTGGAAGGAAAGTTTCTGAGAGAAACAGGATCTGCTACTATTACTTGGGGAGAAGTGCAACAAGTTCATGACTTTCATAAACTCTGGGAATTTGGAAAACAAATTAATAAACTGCTTTTCCTTTGGAGAAATAACTGTTAGATAATTTTCATACAATTTTAGATTAGAATGTTGACCACATGTTTTACCCCAAGCAGTGCATTACTATTAGGAAATGCTCAGCTTTCTCCTAAGCATCCAACAAAGACCTATGCAAACTGTAGCTCCTCCTCTAAGTAAGTCCTGTTGATTTCAGTGGGGTTAATTACAAGTGCCCCAACCTGGCAAACCCAGACTAGCCCAGTCTTGTCAAATCTTGGAATCTAAGCAGGGTCGGCCCTGGTTAGTATTTGGATGGGAGACCACCAAGGAAGTCCAGGGTAGCAATGCTAAGGCAGGGTATGGCAAACCATCTCTGAATGTCTCTTACCTTGAAAACCACGCAAGTTTGAAAACCACACAAGTTTGCAAGGCAGAGATGTTCCGCCGAGCCTTCGGTTGAGGACAGCAAGGGGGGGGGTATCCTTTGGCACTCTCTCACAAATCCCCATCCCTTGTTACCCCTCCCCATTGGGAGGCTGGGGAGTTGGAATCCTTTCTGCCATCTTATATATGCTGTGTTTTTGCCATCTCGTTTAGGCTGTTTTATGTATGGGTATTTATTAGGTTGTTTTAATTTACTTTTAATCTGAGATTTGTATATTATTCTGTTGTAAGCCGCCCTGAGCCCTACTTGTAGGGAAGGGTGGCCTAACAAATCTAATTTAATAAATAAGTCATCTGCGACTTGACAGCACCAAAAAAATCTACAAGGTCATGGCTTTAAAAGCCTTTGGTCATGGCTTTAAAACATTAGAGAATACATAATGAATTGTACATTCTGAGATGTGAGGAGCCCTTGGAGATCAGAAAGTTGGTTGTTTAGTTGCAACACAATTTATTTTTTGAAGATGTTTCCAAGGTAACCTAAATTAGGGTTATCAAAATACAGATAAACAAGTGATAGTCTCACCAGGGCATGAACTGAAACAAAAAACAGATAAACTTGGTTTTAGATAGGTCTTTAGATCTGTCAGTAGTGCATTTACTACTAGGCCTCTTTTCAACTGCTGGTTCCCTTAGAAAAGAGAACTGATTATAGATTCTGTGGGCAGCAGGAATAGCCAAAAAGGATTAGTCTTGAAGTGTTGGAAATCTGATTCCAACTCCATATATAAAATTTTGGCAAGAAGGGATGCTGGACTTAGCTATAAAAGGGCATATAGGTTGTGGTCACATGCACCAGAAAAAATGGGGGGGGGGGGGGAAGCGAGGCTATTTCCTCCAGAGGAATTTGACCTGCAGTTGCACAATCACACCTCCCTTTGAAGCTGTGGGAGCAGTCCATCAGTGTGTGATCAGATGCAACTGTGGGTGAATCGGGTTTTTTATCCCATTTTTTCCCATGTACTTACTACCATATTTTCCCCAGCGATTTTCACTTTGTTTCTGTGGCGGAGCAGAACGGGTTGCCAACTGCTGTGGGGCACTTCCCAGAAGTTGTTGTCTGATCGTGCCATTTAAATCTGCCCAGCATTTGCACCTATGTTGTGCGTATGATCGCAGCCAGAGTATTTTCCAGAAGAAAGATATATAAGCAACATCAAGACATTTGGTTGGACTTTTTCCAGCTATATGCCTTTGGTTTGATCAGTGTATTTCTGTTGTGAAGTGAGATTTTTGTTCGGGAATTTGTTATGTTATTTACTTTTAATAAACTTTTTAAAATACAGATAAATAAACCATAGTTGTAAACAGATTCAACATTTTGGTGGGGGATATTTGTATGGAGACTGCAGCTTATAAATATCTTAAACGTAACACCATGTATTTCACAGCTACTACTTCACCTCTATATTTACCATCACATGCCCCTTGAAAGAAAGCAGGCACTTTTTACAGCTTTCTGTGACCAAGCCACATGGGCTGTGTGAAGCCCTCCTTCTTAATTCCACAGCAGAAAAGATGTTAGGGTTCAACTTCATATTTTTAAAAGCTGGCTTTGGAAGACAGATGCTAACTTTTGTTAGGGTTGGACAACCAACTGAAAATACTAATTATTGAAAATACTAATTTTTCCCCACCCCAATAGCTTACAGAAGCATAGGTCACACTGTCAGATAAAGAATTATTGAAGCAGTTTGTGAAAAATGATGGATGGACATTCCTTGGGAGAAAAAGAGAACAGCAAACACAGGAACATGATTTCTTTTTACCTTGTTCAAAGGGATAAACATTAAGAGAAGAAATATAGATCTGCAATACTGCTTCTGCATTTAGAAACTGACTTTCAAATATCATGCCCAGAGTTACAACATGTCTGTAGGTGAACAGATGGTACTTTTTGAATCTTTTACCCTAGAAAAACATAGTGGGAGAAATATATTTCAGCTTTGAAATTTTTCTTTGGAATGTAGAATTTGTGGATGAGTTGCAACACATTTAGTCTGATTTGAAAATCCAGAATTAATTTTAGCAATAGAATATGGTCTCTGATAGAATGGTTTTCAGCATGCTTCATAGACTCCTGTTATTGCAATTCATTTATTTAAGTAGTAATGATTCACTGATAAGAACACAGAGAACAATTAACTCCATCACTTCATTGCCACTTTTACTGAAGTTTCCCTTAGACAAAAAAAGTTCTCAGGAACTTTTTGACTGTTTCAACATTTTTAAAGGAAAAAAAATATCTTCCTTTTCATTCTGTGTCCAGAGTAGGACCCACCTCTCCAAGCAGATAACAGTATGGCTTCTTGTTAACAAGCACATCCTCACACAATTGGAAATCTTTTCTATGGTTCTCTATCAGTTAATCCATTTAATTTCCCAAGCAAAGCATTTTTTTATTGAAAGAAGCCCCAATTATTGAATATTTAAGACATTTATGGAAAACTGGTTTCTTATTAACATCATTTATTGTGAAGACATATGATTGCATCTAACTATCATGAATATCTGCATTTTTCCATTTGCACACTCAAAAAGAGGAACCGTCCCAATCTTCTTTTAATCTCTCTAATGAACAGCTCTACTGTGTAGTATCCAAGATCAGATATTTCCTTGTATCTGTCTCCAATTCCATCAGAACACCAAAACCTATAATTATAAGAAGAACCAAGATAATTGTGCCTTTATTTGCCACTCTCATATGTTTGTCCTATTTCATGAGCCATCAGTCCCCTTCCCATGGGCAGCATTCTCTGTAATATGGACAGGCTGACCATTACTCTTTGATTGGTCTCTAGCCCACGGCAGCAGCACTGTATGAAGTTTGAGGAGGAAAAAAATGGCAGGAAACCAAAGCGAACAACAGAAGTCAAGTTCAAGTAAGCTTTGCCGAGCCAGAAGGGAAGAATAAAATGGTGGCTTAATTACTCATCCTGCATATTGGGCCAAACCCAAAATATTGTGATTGTTAGTTAAATACTGGGCAAAGAAAACAAGACAAATCTTGATGAAGCACTAATGACTCTCTTATGGCTCCCAGGACTTATTTCAAAGAACTGCATTCTGAATAAATATGGCTTCAACAATGCATAGAATTTGAAAAAGTCTCAGTGGAGAGCTTTTCCTTGTTTTTTTTTTGGGGGGGGGGGCAATGTGGCTTTCCAGATCTAGTGTATTTCAAACACTGGGTTGGATCCAGAGTAATTGGCAGTTTTCACTGATTTATCCTTTCTGATGCAGACCCCTTATGACATTCCCATATCCTCCAGGAATAGCATTTTGTGGAGAGCAATGGGCTCCAGTGGGAGAGAAGAGGCAGGGAAGTTCCATTTCATGAGCTGGAACATTTGGTCTGGATCCAAGCCATCATTTGAATACTTTGTGGTAGTCACCTCTTAGTCATAGAATCATAGAACAGGAAGGGATACCTAGGGTCATCTAATCAAACCTCCAGCACAATGAAGGAAATTCACAAATATCTCCCCCTCTACACTCGCAGTGACCACTGCTTCATGCCCAGAAGATGACAAAAAACCTCCAGGATCCCTGGCCAAACTGGCCTGGAGAAAAATAGTCATTTTTCCTCATTAAACATTCCTGTATGAATTCAACCTTGCCTTACCTCGGAATATGTGCCACTTTCATTAAAAGGCCAGATCTGTTTTCAGCATCCTTACACTGATGTGAACTCATCAGGTGCTAAACAGAACAACTGGAGCTGAGGACAGACTGGCAGTCTTGGCCGCTCTGCCTCCACTTCAAAAGCGGAGGCAGCGCGGCCGTTCAGACGGCCGCATCTGCCCCGAGGAGGCGGCCTGGACACATCGCGTCCGGCGCCGTGCTCCTCCCACAGCAGCCGAGCACCACTTCAAAGTGGTGATTGGCTGCTGTGGCGCGCGTTCCACCTGCCGAAGCAGGTGTGAACGTGCACCGGGAGGGGGAGCCGCGCGGTGTCCACATGCCGCCGTAGGAAGCCGCCCGCAGTCTGAACGCTGCGGGCGGCTTCCTTCTGGCGGCATGCGAACGCCGCGCCGCAGGGGAAATTCCCCCCACCTTAGTCCGTGGCACGGCAGACTTTCAGTCTGTCCTCAGCTTGGGTTCAGTCAACCTGCCACTGCTTTTTTTGTTTTTTGACTTAAAGATGATCAACAGTCACAGAGGCATTCTGTAATTAAAAAACAGCCATGCTGTCCTGAACATTGACTTCAGTGGCCTTAGAAGGCTGCTGATTTCCTCTACATTCCTCTCAGGGATGTTGAACTCATTTGTTATTAGGGCTGGATCTGACACAAATGAGACATTGTTGGGCCGGGCCATGTGTGTCATAAAATGCAATGCCAGGTAGCGGAGATATACATAAACTTTATAAAGAACACAAACACAAAGATTTTTTTTTACTTAAAATAAAAACATGCTTTAAACATCAGCACTCTTGCAATATTTTGTTTATTTAACAGTGTCTGATAACTGACACCTCTTGCTCTAAATTACTGCATCAAAATGCCTGTACTGTTGCAATCTTGAGCATGCTGTTCAAGTGTGTATCTGTAAGTGGCAAAGCTTCTTTCGATTTATTGATATTCACTACAGAAATCTCATGCTCAGAGTTCTGAGCCTAGGACCTAGGGGAAAACATGAAATAGCTGGGCACTGTGAGCTTTTGTACATAAATTGCTTCATGTGCTTGAAAAACTATCTATATACTCTAACGCAACCTCCAATGAAAGGAACCTATTAAACCCCATCGACAAATGGAACCCAATATTAAATAAAATTAATTTTAATAGCTTCGACTGGGAACACATAATGGACGCCAAGTTCAAAACGTACATCTACGGCTAATCTCAGCACCCATCACAAACCCAAGTATCATCTCAGAGCAAAGGCACAGAACGATACCAACATCTAACCATTTTGTGCACCACCTAACTGGTCTTTTTATCGAGTGCAGTAACTAATTACACCACAGTGTTTGTAAATATTTCGCTATATGTTTTATCATTGTAATTCGCTTACTTATAGGCTGAGGACAGACTGGCAATCTAAAGCGGGGCAGGCACGCTTCGCAAACGGAGGAAAGGAGCACGTTCAGACATGCGCATCTGTCCGTCAGCTCCGTTGCGTACTTACCCGTCTCCCAGTCGCTTTCCTTCCGCTTTACCCGGACACCGGTTTTTCCCGGTGTTCAGGGGCCTTCCTCCGCATGCCTCCCACTTCCAAACAGTGTGAACTGGAAGAAGCGGGAGGCATCCGGAGGAAGTGTGAACGCACCGGCAAAAAGTTTTGCGCATGTGCGCATGTGGCTATGCGGCAGTCTGAACGCTCTGTGGCAGTCTGAACGCTCCGTATCGCCGCTGATCTGCATTGCTCTGGCCAGTGTGAACGGCCAGCTCCGTGGGTTTTTTCCCCCGCTCCAGTTCCTTCCGCTTTGCCTCCGCTTCAGATTGCCAGTCTGTCCTCAGCCATACAAAAAACAATAAAATTGTTGTTAAAAAAAAAAAGAACATGAGAAGGCACCATGACACAGACTCAGGGCTATGTGTTTGTCTACAAAACTATAATTTCCTTAGTGGTCAGTATCAGCCTAGTATCTGGAAAGTCTAAATTCAAAATCCCTAAAGGAAATGTGTTGGGTGAACTTGGTCTGGACACACACTCTCAGCCTAATCCACCTCACTGGCTTGTTGTTATTCCTCATCTAAATAGATCACATGGCTTTCATACAGAGAAAGATTGGATCATGAGGGTGTGAGTACACTGAAAAGGGGGAGAGAACCCAGTTACACCCAGGAGGGCCACAGCATAACAAGCCCAACAAAACACACACACTGTAGCAAGGCTACAATGCAGCAGCAGAACTGGAAGCAGCAGCAAAAGACAGCCAGTTCCACCGCAGGCCTGATTCGGCCCACGGGCTACATGTTTGACACCCCTGATCTACCTGCTCAATAACCTCTACAGGCCATATTAAATCACATTCCAGGGACTTCTGCATGTTTTCACACTATTCTTTTCCTAGCTGAAAAGCAAACTTGAAAGTGTGGAAGATAGGAAAACAATCTGCTATTTTGCCACAGCTGCAGCAATTTGGAATGAAAGGCAAAGAAAGATAGGTGGAGAATGGTGAGGCCTGGTGAGGTATGTGGCCAGATCTTTCAGCACAAATAGACTTCCAGTGGACTGGGAGAGGAGCGTATTGCCCCAGAACTGCCTCCCTGATGTGAATTAACAGAAGTGATGGATCTAAATACCTGTGAAGAGAGAATACATGCTGAAACTACATGCCTGTATAATTTATGTACAATCTTGTGTCATTCCTCATTTCTTAACTTGGATCTCATATGCAAACAGGTGAGGGAGAGAAATGACTCCAGAAAAGTGAATGCAGCTTAAATTACCAGAACATCCTCAGAGACAGGACTAGAAAGATGCTCAGCTTTTGTCACACCGCTGCCTCTTACCAGAACTAAAAAAAAATTATAATGGAAAATTTTCAGTGCAATTAGCTAATTAGTCTAATGCTTAGGTTTACATTTGCTTGTACAGAACAGGTAATGAACTCTCAAATTTCTATCATGGCAACATGGTAGGAATTCACTGAACATGAATCTGTTTTGCAGAAATGTATTTCTTCTCCAGCATGTGACTCTGATTATCTGCAGATCCTTTCAGTGTTTGTGATTTCAATCAGCGGTTTGTTCATTCACTGCCTTTTTGTTTATTGATTTATAAGCCCTTTAGAGCTGTATCATTATTGCTAGCATTTTCCTCTCCATGGGGGCAAAACAGTATTTCATTAATAGTGTGTTAGAAGCTATTTGAAACTGACAGTGTGTTTTGAAGTTGGGTAAGAGAGGTGACATATTTATATGAGACTGACAGAAATGATGGGGAAACATAATTACTGTATCTGAAGGGGGGGAAAGTCCACAGGCGCCAGAAAGAGTCTCACTGTAATATTGTGACAGCACTGAAAGTACTTCTGCTGAATTCATCTAAATATAAAACAATCAGCAATCTTAATGGAGTGATCCAGCAGCAAGTAATCACTGGAAAGGCCTCATAAACATCAGCACTGTAGCTATCCATGTCAATCTCTTAGTAAAATTGTAAAAAACAAACAAACAAAAACTTCTCCCAACAAAACTATATCAGCTTTTAAGTATTAATAGTGAATTATCACAAAACCATGATCAAGCTTTTAAATTTACCAGAGCTGTTAATCAGAATAGATGTATGGTACAAAAAGTAAGGGGGGGGGAGTATTAATTTGGCAAATATCAATCTCTTTGTATGTTTGGAATTTGGCATTTATGTACTCAGGTACCTGAAAGGAAGACTAGGTTTTCCCCCACATGTGCCACAAAGATGAGGGGAGCACCTTATATTTGCATACAAGTATAATAAAAAACCCTTTTGTGTATAACTATTTTTAGGGCAATCATTTTATATTCAGAGATGTCTGCTTTTTGGATAAACCTGGTGCTCAGCTGTAAGACTGGGAGAGGACGTCAGGCTTGCAGAGTAAGGCACTGACAAGCATAGGGGAGGTTAATTGACTGAAGAGACAAGTGAAAATTGGGCAAGACACATCTTGAGAAAGGCAAGGTCTTGAGCAGGGAAAAGCCACAACCTATTCTGCATTTTTGCTGCGATCAAAGAAACAAGATTGGGGTACCTTTATTGGGGAGGGCTTAAGCCTTGTCACATGACTATATGGCCTTCTAGCAGTATGTGATTACTTCAGCAATCTTTTCTTGCTAATTTTGCATGTTAACCAGGAGTTCGCGCACTCTTCAACTGTCAGTGAACTCTGTTTGCTTAAAGTTACTTTAATCTTTGACAGTTAATTGAAATGGTTACAGAAAAGTTAGATTAATTGCTTTTTAATAGAGGTTAAGATTTAAGATTGTCCTTATCTTGCTTTATCAGATGTAACTCATATGCACCTGCTGATTGGCTCATTTGCACTTGTGCTGATTATCTTATATTTAGTTAAGAACCAATCACTTATCTAGATAGTAATCACATGATTATGATAGATGAGATTTAGAAAGAGGTGATATTTTTCTATAGGAGCAAATCAGATTTCTCTGAATGGAAGCCTCAGATGAAGATTAGGTGAGATTATTGGGTGTGTATGACTTGGGTTTGTTGATAATCCCTGAAAGCAGTGAGACAAAAAACCCAAACCTGGTTTTGCTTTTAAAAATATTACTCACTATAATATGATTAACTTGATAATTTTAGCATTTATTTTTACAATAACTGTAGGGTTAATTTTCATATGCCTGTGTTTTTTAATGTCTTGCATAATAAAGATAATTATTTCTTTCCCCCAAAAAAGGTAGAAGTCTGTGACAGTTTCTGGTGTGGTTAACTGGTTATAGTTCAAAGAACAGAACTCACACACACCATATTGTTTGTACTATCAGATTTAAAGATTGATAAACAGCTTTTAAGAGATGAATCCTGGAGAACTCTGCCACTAAATGGTCTGAATAGGCAAAGTCCTTTTAACATTGTTTAGTTCAAATTCTGTAATAGATTGATAGTAGCCTGTTACAGCCTATTTGTCCAGAGGACAATGGCGATAACTGGCCTGCCTCCACTGACATTAAGAATGCACGGAGGGCTTGCAACCTCCAGTTGCTCTTGACTTGCACTGCTTCAACTGGAGCACAAGCTTATCTAGGACTGAAAGAACGAGGTTCCTGCGCTCTCGACAGGGCTGTTGGGCATGGGGGCCATTTTGCTGCCCAGAAGGAGGGCGGTGCTGGTAACTGTTGGGGGGCTTTGCGTCGCAACGGTGGGGGCAGGCGCCAGCCTTATAGGCATGGCCCCGCCCCCTACCTGCGCAGTTGCTCCTTGAGCTCAGGCAGGGAAGGTGGCAGAGCTTGCCGTTCAGAGCCGGGTTGGGCTTGCCAGCTGGGGGAGGCTTGCTGCGATGGAGGCAGATGAGCGGGGGAGGCCCTCAGCTGTTCGGCGCAGCGGTGGGGAATGCTTACCCCTCCCCCTTTTTTGGTGGCATTCTTGCACTTGGTGGCCCAGCCGCGGCTGGCAGGGCTTGGGCTTGGCTGCATCGGAGGGGTTGGGGGGCTGAACTGGCGTTGGTGTCACCACGGCCGGTCAGTGTTCTTCTCCCCACTTCTTCTCCAGTGGGGTTTGTTTTGCAGCCCCTTGGATGGGTGGCGGTTGTGTGCTGCCCCTGGGAACAGGTTGAATGAGCCTTCCCCCCCACCCGCTGTGGGCCTTGGATATCAGTTCCTGCCCTGGGATAATTTCCTAGGATGGTGGTTTTGGGGGCCATATTAGCTGGCAGCAGCACTGGTATGCTCAGTGTTGTGGGAGGTGGTGGGGTGGTTCCCGCCCCCTTGGTATTTTGTTTCTTCCTGGAGGGTTGTGTGTGTGGTGACGGGGATGCTTGTTTGGCCATTATTCGGCCCCTCCCCACCACTTTTTTCTCCAGTTCAGAGTAGCTTTCGTTTTCAGTTTCCTATCGGGTGGCCACACCCTTATTCCCCCCCCCTTCAGGTTGGGGTGGAGGTCCTAGGAGCCTTTCTTTGTTACTTCTAGCCTTTGAAGTGCTTCATCATGGCGCCTAAGAAAGGCCAAGGGTCTTCTAAGGGTAAGGGGCCTGTTCCTAAGTGGCCAGCTCCTCACCCCCCCTGTTCAGCCAGCTGAACCTGGATCATCTGATGATGAGGGAGACCCAGTTAATGAAGCCATTTTGGCTCATTTGGCAGCGCTCGAGCAGCAGTGAAAATGGCCTTCTGGGGCTGCTGCATGTCCTACAGGGGCTAAAAAAGATAAACTTCACCTGGTCTCTTCTTTTCAGGTGAAAGTTTTGGCTTGCCTGGCTATGCTTGAGGATGGTCTGGGCAGTGGTTTGTCTATGCCACAAGATGCAGTTGATCAATGGGAGGAAGGCGCCTTGGGCCAGCAGCTGCAACGGTTCCAGGGACCGATGCCTGGGCCTGGTAAGTCTGGGCAATGCCTAGAGGAGGTGCAGGGGTGGCCTTGGGGTTCTGGTCACCCTGGAGCCTCTGGGAAGACACCCACACTGGGCTCATCCCCACCCTGTGGTACAGGGTCGTGTCAACACACTTTAGGGTGCGGGTATGGCGTTCCCCCAGTGCCTTGCCACTGCTCACATTCGGGGGGAGAGCACATTCACATTCACAAAAGTCACCTCCAGACCCAACTACTGTAACTCACTCTACATGGGCCTACCCTTAAGACTGATACAGAAACTGATCTGGAATGCACTGGCATGAGTACTTATAGGGACCCCATGAACAGCACACATTTGACCTGTGTTGTATGAGCTGCACTGGTTACCAGTTGACCACTGGCTCAGGTTCAAGGTTTTGGTGCTAATCTTCAAGGTCCTAAATGGTCTGGGACCCTCATATCTTCAGGACCGTCTCTCCTGGTATACCCCCGAAGAGCATTACACTCAGCTGATAAGAACTTGCTTGTGGTCCCCAGCCTAAGAGATATCTGGCTGCCCTTGATCAGGGCCAGAGCTTTTAGTGCCCTGGACCCAACCGAGTGGAACTCTCTGCCGAGTAACATCCGGGCCTTGTGGGACTTGATGCAGTTCTTCAGGGTCTGTAAGGCAGAGATGTTCTGCCAGGCATTTGGCTGAGGACAGTGATGACATCCATCTGGCTGGCACTTCCCTCCCCCAATATGGTAGCACAACTGGAAATTTCAACCACCATTTGTTTAATTTTAAATTGCTACCAGAATTTTATTGTTATTTTAAACGTTTTTAACTATATGATATGTTGTTTTAGTATGTCATTGTACACTGCCCTGAATCCTATTTCAGGTAATCGGCAGTATAAAAAATGAATTTAATAAACAAACAAACAAACAACATGCTTATCTATCTTGGGGTTGGTCCCAATCCTAAACTCTCCACACAGTCTTCCAGAGACAAATTTACCTTCTTGGTATTAGCATCACTTCTGGCTTGTCCAGATTCAGTCTCTGTTGATTCCCCATGAGCCACTGGATCTCATCTTTCAACTGTGGGTTGAAGACTGTGATAGCTGCTTGTGAAAGTCTAGACAATGTAATAAAGAGTTGGGTGTAATCACTCATCAGCTTCATGACAATACCCAACCCTGGGCTACAAATAAACTGACATAAATGTTAAGGAACATAGCTGAGATTACGGAGCATTGAGGAACTCTACAAAGTGACGTTTGAAGCAGTTTTGATGAGAAATGTTTTCCGTTTGCTCTCTGAATGCTGGAATGATCTATTTGTTATCTGTATTTGACTATATATTTGATTTCTGCATTTAATATTTGAAAGCTGATGTTTTATAGCATATGAAATGGTAATTAGTATCTGACTGTATGGATAATTGATTTGAAGTGGGATATCATGGCAGAACTCAAACATTCTGCCTTCAGGGAACAATTTCCACACTGATGTCTTCTCACAAGTCACTGTAGGTCTGTCACAGAATCTATGTACATTGCAAATGAAACTTGGACAAGGTTAAGTGTGTTGTGATGGACTGTACTTTTTAAGAGGCTTAGAAATGCTGTACCAACAACTAAAGGACTATGAAGAGTTAATTCTTCACAGAGCCTGAAAGTCTTGAGTGACAGGCTGCTCCAGGCAATCTGATCGGTTGGCAAATAGCTGACCGGACACAGTCTTGAGAGAGCTGGATGCTGAGGAAAAGTCAGTCAGATACCTGCCTTAACTGTGAAGAGACATGTACTGAGACTGTCTATGAATAGCCCTTTCAAAAAAGGGTTTAGTTTCTACCTTGACTGAACACAGTCTGAATACAGCATTAGCTGAGAGCAGTTTAAACACAGACAGGAGTACAGGGGGGAGAGTTTGGCAAGAAAGTGGGTAGTAGAGAAGACTCCCATTCAGGCCAAAGGACAGGGGATACATCTTCTAGAGAGCAAAGAAGATTCCCTACCCAGTCAAACAGGGAGACTTATCTCTGAGGAGTATAGAATTCCCTGGTTTAGTGTTATTAGGAACTGCCTAAAAAACCTTAAAAATCAATCAAATGCTCAAGAAGAGTACCGGTGTTTGGGAGGACTTCCGGTGGCGTGAAACAACATAGCCGCCTAATCCTGATGCTCCAACCGACCCTCCCATCTTTCTGTGAACCACAGCAATCACACCTCTTACTTTCCTTCCTAACTTATGGAAAAAGATACCAAAATGGATCAACAATCGAATAAACACAAAAACAAGAAAATTCGTTTTCAAGAAGAGACACGCTTAATGGTGGATGCCTCTCACCGCATCTGCGGGAGAGGCGATCCACTCTCCGTGGGGTAGAAGGAGCTTTGGACAGGTGCCGAGCCCCCAGAGACCCTAGTAAAGGGGCTCTGCCTGGGGTGGCTTGAGGGATGTCTCTCCTTGCGGTGGCGACCGCTGGATCGAGATACCCTCCTTCACCCCTGTAGGTTCCCCCCACTGCAGAAGCCTCTGGGCTACTCAAGCGTAACCGTGAAGCAGCAGAGAATACCGATCGGAGAAGCAAGGAAACTTCCTGATACGCAATGGTGATTCATGAGGCTCAAACAGAGTTTGCATAATAAAGCGGCTGAGAAGGGTTGGGTGAAATGTTCCCCCCCCTCTCCGAACGGAGCTTACAGAGACTTTCCCATGGTGTTTCTGCAGCATTGAAAGCAGCTTGGAAATGCTGGAGGGCTGGATCGCATGCACGAAGAAATGAGCTTTTAAATGGCATTAGTATGAAAAAGAGACTTTCTTCTTCAGATCTTCTTATCTAAATATAAACAAAATGAAACAGCAACAATGACGGGGAGACAAAAACCCTCCCCTAAGCCAGGAAGCGGAGTTCCGGTTGCAAAGAGTGACATCACAGAGATGAGCACAATGCTCTCATCGATGCTGAGACCCCTAGTGGATCAGATGACAGCTCTCAATGCCAAGATGGATACAATGCAGAAGGAAATGAAAGAGTCCGGAAAATTAAATGAGAAGCTGCAACAAGAACTCATGGAAGTAAAAGCAACAACAAGTAAGCATGACTCAAGACTACAAAAAATTGAAAAAGAAAAGGCTTTTCAAAGCGACAACGTCTTAAAACTTCAGATGGAACGTTCAAATTTTTTCCTGAGACTGCAGAATGTTCCTGAGAAAAAAGGGGAGGATCTTAAAAAACTATTGAGTGAGGCATTAGCACCGTTGGCAGGTACTGAAGCGGAGAAACTACAAAGCGACATGGATTTGGTCTACAGGACCTATCCAGATTTTGTGAAAAAGAAAAACCTGCCAGGTGAGATCATGATAAGGTTCTCCAAAAGATCAACAAGGGATGTGGTGTTAAAAACCACAAACAGAACAACGCTGAAGATCCAAGAAGAGGAAATCAAGGTTCTAAAAGACATTCCATTTGAAATTCGGAAAAGAAGAAAAGCCTACAGGAATATAACAACATGGTTACAGTCTGAGTCAATTACGTATCGTTGGAATATTCCAGAGGGACTGTCTTTCAGCTATAAAAGCAAGAATTACAAGATTGACTCTGTAGAACAAGCCAAAATATTTCTGGAAAAATGCAAGAAAAAGAAGGCAGAGAGGGAGTCAGATGACTCACTAGAGTCACAGGAAAGTATGTATGGCTTTGATGGCTCAGAAAGTGGAGAAGAAGCATCGGACTCAGAAAAGGGAGCTGCTGCTCCCAAGCTCAGCAAAGAGACTAAAAAGGCAAGAAGAGGAACGAAGAAGAAATAATGTTATAAACAATATGTAATGATGGTACACTATGTCTAAATGTAAATGGAATAGTAGGCATTTTCTTCATTGCTGTATGTGCCAGTTAATCAGCTTTGTTATGTGTAGAAGCAGAAACATGAACTTAGAATGTTTAACCAAGAAAGTATATTGCTTTTCAGTTTTAAAAGTTAGTTAACTTGATTATTGCAAACAGTATTCTCTGTATAGGATAATATAGTGTAGTTATTAGCGGTAGAGTTGTAGAAATAGTAAAAAATCAATAAAAATCTTTATAATAATAATAAAAAAAGAAAATTCAAGCTACTTTAGCTGCCAAATTGACGAAAACGAATCCGGGACTCCAACTAACTTTATCTAAAAACATGGCAACCGGAACGAAGGACAAAGACCAAGACAACATTCAGATAGCAGTAACATATCCTGTACTTACCAAAGCTCTACAAGATATGGAGAAATTTATACTAGATAAAATCTCTTTATTGTTCCATCCGATGTATGAGCAGATAGACTCCTTACAGAAAGCGATCACGGAGAACAGAGGGATTGCAAATAGGACTGCATGCCTTACAAACCAAAATGAGATCCAACAGTTGCAGCAAATAGATGAAGTTCTTGTCAAAAAAGCCTTAAGATCTGACCTCACACTGAGACAGAACAATCTGAAGATCAGAGGCTAAGAGAAAAAAATAGAAAAAAAAGTGACTTAACATCTCTTCTGTTGAACTGGCTAAAAATGACAGTCCCTCCTGAAGGTGATATCTCTCCCATAATCATGAAAGCCTTCAGAGTGGGTCTGGTAAGCCTGCTAAAATACAGACCCTCCCGGGATATTATAGCCACCTTCCTGGATCTAAGATACTGAAAGATGATTCTCATGGCAGCTAGACAATAAGGCTACCTCAAGTTTCAAGACCAGAAAATAGAACTTTACCCCTATCTCCCTAAGGAAGCACTGTTAAAGAGAAAAGAACTGAAACCCATTACTTCGTGCCTTGCAGAAGCTGAAATCAAATACATTTGGGCAACCCCGCTTTTGCTGCAATTCTCCTACCACGGGAAAACACATTGGATTTCTACGAAAAACGAAGGCATGGAAGTACTGCGTGGCATGGATCTAGTGTCTCCAATGGAACTCTCTAAAGCATCCATCAAAAGAAAATTTTGATCCACGTCTTCTTCATCAAGCGACAATGCTGAAGGACAAGCTGCAGTTCCGTGAACTAGTGTTTAAATCTTTGCTAAGTATTAATTAATTACCTTTTTTTCTATCTTGATTACGCTTGATTAATATGAACTACTGGGGCACTAGCTCCCGCCTTTTTTCTGCAGCGAATCTACACTATAATTCATGTCTATGTTATGAAAGTTCAATGTATTGTTTGTGTTGCAAAGCAATTTCTTATATTAGGTGTTTTATTAAGTTTCCTTTATCCTTTAATTATCACTCAAACTCCACAATGAAAGGTTAGCTTTATCAGCACTACATATATAGCTTCCCACCCTTTTCAGGTGCAAGTGTTAATAAGCGATTCCATAATGAAAGGCTTCAATGTTAATATATGCTTCAACTCTTTCTGGTTCGATATTAAAAACTGCACACTCCATTTTCTTTTGTTAGTTGACAATACTTTATGGAATTGGTCTGTCACACATTCCAGTTTATTTCAACACTTTTTTCTCCATGTTCTTCATTTGGTAATAACTGTTAGCCTTATTCATGAATTTTATGAATTTAAAGCAATAATTGTATAGTAAGTTTCCTTTCATAAGTTTCCTTTAAAAAAACAAAAAACAAACTCTCACTCCAAATGGAGTTTTACCTTTAAAGCTAAAGGTGATAGGCTTTTTCCTGCAATGTTAAGGAACGGCAGTCTTGTTATGAGGTAACTGTTTCCTCATAGAACT
The DNA here is from genome assembly GCA_029233225.1 of Lepidodactylus listeri. Taxonomy (NCBI): domain Eukaryota; kingdom Metazoa; phylum Chordata; class Lepidosauria; order Squamata; family Gekkonidae; genus Lepidodactylus; species Lepidodactylus listeri. Next base: position 78,396,310 of record JARCFY010000005.1, on the reverse strand, counting down.
TCCTATTTGGATCAAATGTTATAGTTTTAATAACTCGCTGAGGTTTTAATCTTTTGATTTTAACATAAAGATGAATTCGTGTTTTTAAAGTTGGGGTGTTTTTCTAATGTTATGGATATTGGAAAGGGGGGAGGGGAAGGGGATTTTGGCTGCGTGGGATTTTTCATAGTCCTAATACTCTTGAACTCTTTATTTAAGTGCTGGGTGTGAGTAGAATCTTCACTCAACCCAGCCTCCAGTGCTCCCTAGGGTTGTTAGGAATTAAGAGAGTTTCTGTCAAGACTCACTAAATACCTCTTACATACATTTCTAGCCTAGTCCTATTCAATTTGAATAAAGAAATCAGTTAAGCTAATAAAACACATTTTTAATTGTTTATTCCTTTTCCTTTTCTTTTTAGTGCTTACTCACTGTTAGAATACCAAGCTTACCTATTATATTTTTTAACACAACTAAATTACTTCAGAACTCTATCTCACACAACCCTATTAAAATATAAGGGAAAGTTTATTATACAGAAAGGAGTTTTCTCACTGTAACTCTCTCATTGTTTGTTCTTATATTCAATTTCTGGCAATATTTCTGAATCTACCAAAGTTATCAACTTCAATTAATAGTGCCTAATACAATCTCACTCATTGCACAACAAAACATTAGTCCATAAACAGGGCTATATAGGACATTATGTATATAATATATCACAAATACCGAAGTACCAGACAAGCTTTACAACTGTTTCACTCTGTAGTGTTAAGTATATTGTGAGTGTTTGCTTTCCTAAGGTACAAATTTGTGATAATTTATTGTGTCATTATTATTACTCTCAGTAATAATCTGATTACAATTCTTTTTATCTTCAACTTTTTCTAGAGTGTTAAATAAGCTCTGTGGCACCATGCAATCTGCTGTCAAGATCTACTCATACAGCGTGCGTAGATTGAATAACATCATTAAATGTAAGAGAATCCAGAGTCAAATTGTAAAACTGAATCCGGACATTGTTTTTCTTCAGGAGACACATATCAAAGATGATGTAGCCCCTCTGTTCAAAATGAAAAAATTTGCACAGCAGTACTTAGCCAAAGGTTCATCCAAGTCGAGAGGTACAGCTATTCTTCTCTCAAAAAAATTAAATTTCATCACTCAAGCAACAATGGCTGACCCTCAAGGCAGATTTATCTTTGTCAAGGGATTGCTGAATCATAGCCAAGTAACCCTGGCTTCTCTATATGCTCCGAATGCCCGCCAAATTTCATATATAGAACATGCACTCTCACAACTCGACTCTTTTCACTCAGGTGAAATTATCCTGGGTGGTGATCTTAATTTTATAATGGATCACTCCAAAAACAAATCTAATTTTTCTTGTAAATCTATTTTCAAATCCAATCCGATTACCAAATTAGTTGACATCCTGAAATCATTTAATTTAATCAATATCTGGAGATTCACACATCCCACAGAAAAAGACTACACATTTTATTCTCAAAGACACAATACATACACACGGATTGATTATATCCTCCTATCCTCTTCATTAGTCAATTCTACTGTCAGCACAAATATAGGCACACAATTATGGTCAGATCACTGTTGGATTAATTGTAACCTAAATATAAATTGTGAACAAAAACAAACTCCAAGGTGGACTTTAAATAGCTCTTTATTATTGAATGATCAAGTGACATCCTCCATAGAACAACACATCAACCACTATTTCTCTGATAATCCTGTAAGATCTGTAAAGCCAGATATACTATGGGATGCCTTAAAACCAGTCCTCAGAGGACATCTGATCTCCAAGGCCTCCTACATTAAGAAACAAAAACAAGAAAGAAGATTAAACTTACAAACTGAAATAGCTTCTTTGGAACAAACTCACAAGCTTACAGGCAGTCCGAAGACTTACAAATATCTTTTGGCACTACATAAAAAGTTAGAATTCTTAGAAATGACCCAAATACAAAAAACATATTATACTTAAGACAACATGGTTGGGCCTTTACACCACGTTCACTAAAATATCTAGCTAAAAGAGTTAAAAAACAACAACAATCGAGATTAATTCTGGCTTTACGGCACAATTCACTATGATTCTGACTCCATCTCAAAACTTTTCTTAACTTTTTACAAAAAACTATACAGCTCAGCAAAGGTTCATCTGGCTAAGCTGGAGGATTTCTTTAAGTCTCACCCTTTAGTGAAAACAATATCTGAAAATCACAAAGAATTTATGGAAGAAACCCTCGCTGCACAGAAAATCGCCAATGCAATCAAAAGGTTAAAAACCTCTAAAGCTCCTGGACCAGATGGGTTCACCACAGAATTTTATAAACATTTTAACACGCTTTTGGCTCAACGTGTAATTTTATCTGACACATGTAATCATATTCTAGACACAGGACACCTTCTACCATCTTGGAACAGTGCTATGATAATTGTAATACCCAAACAGGGAAAAGATCCTGCATCACCTGCCTCTTATAGGCCTATATCACTTCTAAACACTGATTTTAAAATTTTCAAAGCAATTTTGGGCCAACTGCCTAAATTCTTTTGTCACAAACTATATTGAACAGGATCAAGTGGGTTTTATGCCCAAACGTGACATCACAGAAAACATACACAAAGCTCTTACTATTCTACACTACTGCACATCACATAATATCCCAGCATGCTTTCTTTCACTCGATGTGGAAAAAGCCTTTGATTCTGTAGAAATATCTTACTTAAAAACTGTGTTACAAAAAATGGGCTTTGGAAACAAATTTATGTCAGCCATAAACGCTATATATGCCAAACCCTCAGCACACATCAAAATTAATCATCTCACAACTGATTCCTTTATAGTGAAATGTGGCACCCGCCAGGGATGCCCTTTATCCCCACTCCTTTTTGCTCTTTGTATTGAACCCCTTGCCAACCTGATCAGAGAAGATGAAATATCAAGGGAATTGTTCTGAACAAAAAGGAATTCAAAACTGCCTTGTTTGCAGATGATATGATGCTCCTTGTATCTAACCCTCTTTTCTCTTTGGAACATATACAAAAACACGTGGACAATTTTAGTTCCATTTCTGGGCTCAAGGTTAACATGTCCAAATCAAGTATTTTGCCAATTCACCTAGACAACACATCATCACAAATGATTAAAACTACTCATGAATATTCATGGGTGTCAAATTTTGTAACATATTTAGGGATTAAGATTCCCAAGAATTTTACTGATGTATACAAATATAACTATACTCAAACTGTAAAGGAACTTCGACAAGAAATTGATAGATGGCACAAACTTAAAGTATCCTGGCTTGGCAGGTTCCACATAATCAAATCATTTATGATTCCTAAATTTATCTTCTTATTCCACACTGTCCCTATTAGCCTCACAATGACTCAACTAAACAAGTGGCAAAAAATGCTATTAAATTTCTTCTGGTCAAACAAACATCACAGAATTAGCTCCAAGATGTTATATCGTAGTGCAGACAAAGGGGGCATTAATTTTCCAAATCTCTCATATTATTACAAGTCCATACATCTCTCACAAGTGATCCAATTGATATACTCTGACCTCTCTGCAAAATTCTCAATATATACGGCTCCATTTGAAATCTGTGACTGCATTTGGCAAATGCCCTCCAAAAGGCCCAAATTTGTGCAGACTAATCCTCTTCTCTTAGCAATGCTCAATACTTGGGATCATATGAGATCAAAATTGTTACCACCGATCTCACGCTTCCAACCATTCACTGATCAAGAATGGTTCCCTCCAGGTTACAAGAATCTACTCTATAAGAGCTGGAAAGGTGCTAAACTGTCAACTTTAAAAGACCTAACTGCTAAAACACTACTCTTACCTAAAATTGACTTAGAAAACAAACTGCAACAGGCAATTCCATGGATGCAATATCTACAGATTGCACATATGTGCTCACATATTCAACTTGAAGCTATAATGAAGAAACCACTCACATCATTTGATGAAATTATTGCCATAGTTAGTACCTCACAAAGAGGTTTAATATCTAAAATACATAAGGTTGTTGCATCTTTACGCAATCATGAACTCTTATCTTACCAAACTATGTGGCAAAAAACGTGCAGTACAACTCTTACTGATTCGGATTGGGATCTTACTTGGTCCACACCCCCATTTCAATCCAAAATTACTTCTATGAAACTCCAAGCCTTCAAATTTTTGTCACACTGGTATTTAACACCATTAAAACTAGCACGTATAACTCACTATGCTAATACCCACTGCTGGAGACAATGTGGATCTATAGGTGACTATATTCACTGCTGGATTCTCTGCCCCAAAATCTTACCATTCTGGAAGGATGTATTGAAGCAAATTGAACCTTTCACAACTATTGATATCAATTTAACACCTGGACACTTATTTTTGAACAGTTGGGCTGCAGAGGGCGATAGTGTCTCCATTAAAGAACGAGTCACAATTATGCTTTTCGTGGCTAAAACGGTCATTGCCACCCTAGCCGGAATAAGGAAACAGACAACAGTTTGGAATTAAACAAGGGCCACTTTATTAACTGTTTAACAGAATGTTCCAGCAACGGGCAAAACTAAGCAAGCACAGGAACAGGCAAGGCAGGTGTCACCCCCTGACACAACCTCCTTGCCCTTGATATGGGCGGGTCACCTAGCTCCGGTCTTGAGCCAGCCAAACTCTGGCTTGTAACCAGCAGCCCAGCATACTGGTTTCCCCCCAGGAGCGCCTACCCCTGAGGCTGCACAGACCTTCAGGGAGGAGCCTAGCCGGAGAGGTTCCCAGAGGCGATCACCATTTTCCATCCCGGACCACACAGCCCTAGGGCAGTTCCTGATGACCTCCTGTTCCCAAATGGGATATACCGTGAGGCACTCACCAGTTCCATTTTCTTGCTTGCACAAACCTGCCACAGCCAAGGCCAAGCCTCTGCTTCGGCCTTTGCTACCCCATACAGCAACCGAGTGCCAACTGGATCCCGTGCTGCAAGTCCTCTAAAAATAATCCATTGCCCTTGTCTGACCGATGCACCCTGTCAGGCCGATACAGGTCTGGAAACTCGACCCGTATATTGGGGTGCGGCAAAAACAAACCCAACCCGAACTCCATGGCCTTCATCATCTGACTGTTGGCCTTATGTCTGGCACGGTCAATGCACCTGGGGTCCCCAACATTTCACCACACCTGGCGGGGACGTATGGCTGACCACACAACCTGCACACCGGGCCACCGTGCTCTTATCCTCGCAAGGTCAGCTCTGGCCTGCAACACAAGGACCAGGCCCTTCATCAGCCCCAAATCATTGCCCCCCCAGGTGCATCACCAGGACGTGAGGAGGTGGCCCCTGTCTCTCCTCAAATAGCAGGGGAAGAAGTGCAGGCCACCTCATGCCCCTCCTTCCCAGGCACTCAACCGTTGCCTGTTTGCTAAGGCCAAGCTGAGAGCTGATGGGTGTCCTCCGAGCCCGATGAGCTGCTCAGAATATCATGCTGTGGCCGCAGACTGTGACCCTTCATCTCGTCTCATGGCCTGCAGCACCTGTAAGAGGAACTTCATTAATAAACCAGGACAAACTAAAAGAACCTTAACAAGCTAAACATTACAAGTCCTAACATAACCTTTGTAACAACGAGATTTCCAACACCCGATCCACTGGATTTCACTGCTGGGGTACCCCATGGCTGAAGCTGTGGACGCTGCCCCAATCCTAAAGGAGTGCATTCCAAAGCAGACCCCACCCAGTCCCAGCCGGACCAACGCTTTCTGCATCACGGTCCAAAACTGAAACCTAGTGAGGAGGGTACCGTCCCTGTGCCTGAACAGATAACCAGAGCCATTGCCCCGCAGTGCCAAATACCGGCTAAGGGTGGACACTGGGCACAGCTCAGCCTCGGAACAGTGGTCCATTTCAATCACCAATCCCTTCCCGCGTTGATCGGTTTTTGACCGACGCAGCCTAATCTGAATTCTTGAATCACGGATGGAAATGTCCCACCATTCCAGTGCCACACCCGAGGCATCATTGTGCAAGCCGGCCACCAACTCACTAATCCTAAGTGCCCCCCAAAAGGCAATCAGTGATGCTGCATGAAACAGCCCAGCCTCATAGCCATCACTGCAACACGTGAGCCACTGAGTCTCGAGCCCCTGCAGCACAGCCGGGGTCAAGGGTTCCCTGCTATCAGCCACCATGCCACTCTCCTGGGACCACCCCTCGAGCATCTTCCGCAGACGGAAATCACCCATCGTGTCCTCAAGGCCAGACGCCTTGCTGGCAAAGGCCAATGAGGACAGCTTACCCCTAATGGTCCATGCCGACAAGCCCTTGTTCCTCAGTGTCACACAGAAGTGCATTAAGTGTGACACCAGTATGGGCCAGACCTGTTTCAAGCCCACTTCCTCCCTGAAGGACAGGAATTGCTTACCTGCCTTCCTGTAAGCTCTTTGGGTGGAAGGGGCAAGGGCCAGACTCATTGCCCTGTTGGCCTCAGCCCTCCAATCTGCCACACCTCTTTGGGCATCCACGCCTGGAGCAGGTCAGCCTCTGGTGCCAGCTGATGGAATCTCTCCATCTGTTTGTGAGAGAGAACATCAGTGACCCTGTTATTGACCCCTGGGACGTGCCTGGCCTTGACAGTGATGTTGTTCCACAAACACTGCAATGTGAAGGCCCTAACCAGCACCATAACCCTGGGAGACTTTGACGTCAGGGAGTTAATTACGTGCACAGTGGACTGGTTGTCACACCAGAAATGGACCATCTGGTTGGCCAGATCCTCGGACCAAATCCACACTGCAACAATTGGAAAAAATTCCAGGAAAGTGAGCTCTTTGACCCACCCAGCCTGAAACCAATCCGCCAGCCAATCCCCAGCACACCAATGTCCCCTAAAGTATACTCCATAGCCGGAGGAGCCTGCCACATCCGATGCAATCTGTGTCAGGAGTGCCTCTGAAGACCTGCCTCCTGCGGACCTAAGTGCGGTGGAGGATCAGTCTCCAGCTCCAGAGGAGCCTCCACCTGAACCAGAGGAAGCTCCAGCAAGCACCTCTCAGGGCATCACCTCAGCACCAGCAGCAACCGAGCCACAGCCAAGCTCAAGCCCACCTGATTCACCTCCTTGGGTGGAACGGCTAAGGTCACGATCCAGGCAAGACTTAGCTGCTAGGAGAAAAGAGGCATGCATGCATAGTCACAGATCACTCAGCCCTGAGTTTTAGAGGGAGCCAGGACCTCACTGCCAGTTGCCAACAAGCACAGGAAGTGGCTGGGTATTTAGGCACAGCACAAAGACCAACAACTTGTGCTAGCAACAAGTCATTCTGGCTAAGCTCTGCACCCACTCGGCTCGCATCAGCTAAACCTGATTCTGGACCTTCTGTCTCGTGATTCCAGCTCTTTCTGACTTGATTCTGGACCCTCTGGCTCGTGACTTCGGCTCTGTTTGACTTTGGCTTTTGGTTGACTCCTTGGACTGGTTTGCTCGTGAGGTTCCCTCTCTGACCTCAGCTTGGACTGACTCTGCTTTTGGCTTGTGTTTTGGACTTGGTAATTCGTTCTTGATTTGGCTTGACCTTGGACTATCTCGGATGTCAACTTGGCACCCAGCCCATGACAATCTGCAGCTCAGCCTTGAGCAGGAGTTTCTCACGCCAAAGGGAAACCCCATTGTATGACTCCAAAATTTTTGCCATACAAGGAGGTCATCCCGCATCCCCCTGGTGACTCTGGTCCTATGGTGTGGAAGATGGAGGCCCCTCATTAACTCGCAGAGTCTTCTTACAAAAGCCCTGCCAGGTGCCACAGCCCTGCATGCAAAATTGAGGTTGCCCACCATCTGCTGCAATTCCAGAAGTGTAATCTTAGAGTGTGACCTCACTATGTCCACCCGCATTTGCAATGTGGTTAATTTGTCTCTAGGCAACCTATAGCACTGCCCTACGGTATCAATCTCTATCCCAAGGTAAGTTAATGTGGATGCTGGGCCCTCAGTCTTTTCCTGAGCAAGAGGAATGCCGGGTTCCCCTGCTAGGTTAACAAAACTGGACAGCAAAAATTGACATTGTCCAGTACCCCTCCTTCCTATTAATAGGAAATCATCAAGGTAGTGGGCTGTACTGCAGAGTCCCGTCCTGAATCTCAAGGCCCATTCCAAAAAGGAACTTAACCTCTCAAAAGCAGCACAGGACACCGAGCATCCCATGGGAAGGGCCTGATCCATGTAGAACTTACCCTCAAAGGCAAATCCGAGTAGCTTGAAGTCCTCTGGGTGGACAGGGAGGAGGCGGAAGGCTGACTTAATGTCACACTTTGCCAATTCCGCCCCCTTGCCACAGAGGCAGACTACCTGCATGGCCTGATCAAAGGAAGTGTATTTAACCAACATAACTCATCTGGTATCACGTCATTCACCAACTCCCAATGCGGGTAGGACAGGTGGTGAATGAGGCGATATTCGCCCAGTGCCTTCTTGGGCACAACTCCCAATGGGGAAACTCTCAAAGTACTAACTGGGGGGGGGATTAAATGGACCTAACACCCTGCCTTCCCTACACTCCTTGGCGATCTTCTCCCTAACTATATGCTCCATACCCTGAACTGATTTTAGATTAGGAGCTAGATAAGGTGCCCTCCTCCCTTGGAAAGGTATCCTAAAACCTAATGTGAGCCCCTCCAAGAGGTAAGTGCGGTCATGGATCTTTGGGTAACAACTTAACCAGAGCCCTAAAACTTCCAATTTAATTGGGCTGGGCCCCTTTATCATGAGGGGGTTGTAGTTCCCCCCTCCTCCCAAGCGCTTGCCTCCTTTGCCACTCCCCTGGCCTTTTGGCCTAGGGCAGCTGGAGAAGGCGTGAGGCCCGGCACACAGAGGGCACTCGTGGCAAAACAAGCAGGACTTGTGGCCACAGGTTCCCTGGGAAGTAAACTCCCAGCAAAGTGGGCATCGCTGAACTGCCTGCCTCGCCTGGGTGCGGGCACCTGACTGTGCGACCTCTAGCCCCAAGATGCCCTATTCGGCGACATAATTTGCAGCCATAAATTGGGGTTGATCTTATCCCACCACATGGATGGGTTCATGGTTGCCTGCATTCTAAACTCCTCATCATACTGCAACCAAGCCAGGCTCAGAAAGTCTGTAAAAGCTTTATAGATGATGTCCATATACTGGATCATCACCAAAGCCCTCCAAGGCTGGTGCCACACTATGACAGCAGTGTACATAAGGAATCCAGGGTACCAGTTTGCCCATGTCCTATCCACTACGCGTCGCTTTAAGTGCTCTTTTTCTCGTTCGTCCAGGTTGTCCTTATCTTTTTTCTCCATCTCGTGATAGAGCAAACTAAAAATGTCCACGTATGCACCTTTAAGGATTTTCTCCTTGGTGGCAATTGACAGATGATCACCCAAAGGCAATCCATGTCCCCACTAGGCAGAGCCCCTGCAGGAACTGCTTCATACAGTGCCCCCCCCCGGACATGGATAGCTGATGCCAGGCTGTGGGTAACCCCATGCCGGCCAAGAGACTTGGAGAATGGATGGAGGACCTGGTGGAGCGTAGTGTGGCCAACTAGCCTGAACCATGTGTGATGCGGCCACACCCTGATAACCAGGGCCCCATGGCCACTGGGACCCATCACCTCCTGTGCCAACCTCCTTACCTCCCTGCTCATGAGGCGCCATATAAAGTGCCACCTGCTGATCCCCCGTGTCTTGTCCCCGCTGTCCAGATGCCGATCCTTCACCTTTCTCCAGAGCATTCGCCTCTCTTTTGTCCTCCAAGAAGGCTAATCGCGCTAAAACCTGGGCTTGAAATGACACATTAGAATCCCCTTTTACCTTAGTGCCCCTAGAGGGCAAGCCCTGCTCTTTCTCCAATGCCTCAAGCTGTTGTAAAATGGTGGCATTAACAGGATTATCATCATCATCGGAAGGAATCACTGGTGCAGGTCGCGCCGGAGGCCTTTTGGGAGCTGGTTGCTTACCTTTGCCTTTGCCTTGCCCCTTCCTAGAAGCCATAGCAAGAAATCTGTTATTGAAAGTGAAGATTAAAACCAAATTAACAATTAGATTCAATAAGTGCAGGGGGGGGGGACTCAAACTATCCGAAAACCAGACCAGCCACCTAAGAACAGACTAATATAAAATGGCCCCCACCAGGCTTCCACAAAATGGCTGCCACACCTGATGTGACCAGACCTCACCAATATGGCTACCCAGTATGAGGCCTAGGCCACACCTGAATAGCCCTACACAGTAGGCCTGTGACCTCACCAAAATGGCCACCAAGCCGAAGGCCTGTGACCTTACCAAAATGGCCACTGATCCTGAGGCAGGTAGCCCACTAAGGGGCCTGCAAGCCGAAAGCCAACCAGGCCTACTATTAATATCCACCACAGAAAGCCGTACTTAAGATGGCTGCCACTGGGTTGGAAGGAGGGAGGGGAGATAAGGGCCTAACTATCCCCCCACTGCACCCTGAAACAAGTGGCCACCCACTTTCTTTTAATTCAGGGGCACAAAAGCTCCTGGAAGACCACCCCCGATAGCAAGCCCAGGGTTGCAGCCCTCGTCTACCTCTCCCAGCAAACCTTAGGCAGACCCGATAACGCAGCTGCCTCCAAAGACGGGGCTGCCACCACTGAACCGGGCTGCGCCCCTGCTGAGCCATGCTGGGCTGCTGCCACCACCGGATGCCACCACTGCTGAGGAGCCCAAGCCACCGCCGTCGAAGAGTGGCGAGGCTGCCACTGTCACACAAAAAACCCAGACCACTGCCCTCAAAATCCAGCTGCTGGGAAGGGCGCACCACTTGGGCTGCCGCCGCCTCCGAGATTGGACTGCTGCCGCCAAGACCACCACAATCCCATTGTGAGGAGGCCACACTGCCACAGCATCAGGTAGGCCCCTCGGAGCTGCTTCCTGCGCGTGCTCTGACTCTGTCGAGCATGCGGAGCAACTGACAGAAGCGGGAGTGGGGCACTGCCTCTTCAAGCAGCTAGCCCCACCCCCGCCAGCTCCATGCCGCATGACATTTGTGGCTATTGCCGCTCGCCTCCTGGCACAGCGGCAAAGCAGCCCCCGGGTGCTACCAGTGTTGTCGGGTGCCCGGGAGCCCAGTTGCCAAAAACTGGAAAACAACAATGACACCCACTCTTTCTGAATGGCATAAAAAGTTGTGGGATTTATACATTATTGCTAAACTCTCGGATAATCCTACACGTATTGACTCATGTCCTAGCACTTCTAACTTCACCTCTACTTGGTTTCCTATTTTACAGTACCTTGCCACAAAGCAAGATATTCCTTCTGTAATGAATGACTTATGGTTATGGTAAATTGTTTACTACTTTCTAGATATACACAAATTGTTAAGTCTATGAACTCACTTTCATTTTCCTCACTTAATTAGTCCTGAATTATCCTCACACTTAGGCACTATTCTTCACTAAACTGTTATAAGTGAATCTTTGTTACAGGCACCTACTCTTTATTGATCGTTATATTTGGGTTGTTTGTATATTTCTTATGTTATGTAGTATGTGAAATTTAATAACATCTATTATACAAAAAAAAAAAGAAGAGTACCGGTGTTCCAAAGATAAGGAATTTGGGTACTGGGAAGAGGGTACCAGCCTTCTGGGCACTAAAAAGAGTCCATGATTATACAAATCAAGTGTACTAGAGTGTTTGGGAAAACACTGGAACAAAAACCTCTTAACATAAAAATCTAAGTAACTGTGAATAATTTAAGAACCTCTTAGCCTGATATATAAGAACAAAAGTCTATGCTTTTAATAGTTTTACCTCAGTGATTTCAATCCCTGATTTCACTTGACCTTTTGTTATTTTTGAATTTTAAAAGCATCTTAAGTGCCATCTTCAAGGGTTTAAATTAAAGGGTGATCCTGTCTCTTCCCTCAAGTTTCTGGGCTGATCAAATAGCCATTGCCACCCCAGCATGAATAACGAGACAGACAACAGTTTGGAATCAAACAAGGGCCACTTTATTAACTATTTAAAACAGAACATGCAGCAACGGGCAAACTAAGCAAGCGCTGGAACAGGCAAGGCAGGCGTCATTCACAGACACAGCCTCCTTGCCCTTGAAATGGGTGGGTAACCTAGCCCCAGTCTTGAGCCAGTCAGATTCTGGCTCGTAACCGGCGGCCCAGCATACTGGTGCCCCCTCCCAGGGGCGCCTACCCCTGAGGCTGCACAGACCTTCAGGGAGGAGCCTAGTCTGAGAGGGTCCCATAGGCGATCACCATTCACCTCCCCAGACCGCAAGGCCCTAGGGTGGTTCCTGATGACCTCCTGTTCCCAATCGGGATATGCCGTGAGGCACTCACCAGTTCCATTTTCTTGCTTGCACAAACCTGCCAAGTGACCAGTCTACTTTAATATCCGACCACCATCTATGCCCTTAACCACCAGCAACAGTGTAAGCTAGGCAAAAAACACCCCATCTCTGAGCCAAACAGGAGGAGGTATAAAAATTCCTACCCGGCCCCCAATGGCGACCAGCAAAAGCCTACACTGCAACCAGGGCGGGCGGGTGGGTGAGCACGCGAACGAACTGAACTGGCGGGAGCGGGGCAACGACTCCGAATGAGCAAGCCCCGCCCCCACCCAGCACAATAAGCGCAAACGCGCTCTGTTGCTGCCTCGCGTCATGTGAGGCGGCAAACCGGCTCCCGCATGCCACGGCAATGCCGGGCGATAGGGAGCCCATTGCCACCCCAGCATGAATAACGAGACAGACAACAGTTTGGAATCAAACAAGGGCCACTTTATTAACTATTTAAAACAGAACATGCAGCAACGGGCAAACTAAGCAAGCGCTGGAACAGGCAAGGCAGGCGTCATTCACAGACACAGCCTCCTTGCCCTTGAAATGGGCAGGTAACCTAGCCCCAGTCTTGAGCCAGTCAGATTCTGGCTCATAACCGGAGGCCCGGCATACTGCACCCCCTCCCAGGGGCGCCTACCCCTGAGGCTGCACAGACCTTCAGGGAGGAGCCTAGTCTGAGAGGGTCCCATAGGCGATCACCATTCACCTCCCCAGACCGCAAGGCCCTAGGGTGGTTCCTGATGACCTCCTGTTCCCAATCGGGATATGCCGTGAGGCACTCACCAGTTCCATTTTCTTGCTTGCACAAACCTGCCACATGCAAAGCCAAGCCTCTGCTTTGGCCTTTGCTACCCCACACAGCAACCGAGTGCCATCCGAATCCCGTGCTGCAAGTCCTCTAAAATTATCCCATTGCCCTTGTTTGAGAGGTGCACCCCATCAGGCCTATAGGTCCAGGAACTCAACCCGTATATTGGGGTGTGGTAAAAACAAGCCCAACTGACTCCATGGCTTCTTTTACTGACTATTGGCCTGACCTCGAGCACGGTCCATACAGAACGTGAAGAGGCTCTCGCCTCTCCTCAAACAACGAAGGGAGGAGCACAGGCCATGCTAAGCATAACCCCTTTGTCAGGGAGCTGTGTAGCAAACCTACACCCAGAGTCCAGAAGCCGCATCATCGATCCGTGGGGTCCCCAATGTTTGCCACACCTGGAGGGAAGCCCCATCAACATGCCAAGCCACCATGCTCTTATCATCACAAGGTCGATCTATGGCATGGAACACTATACTGTACGCTGGGCCACCTTGCTCTATCCTCGCAAGGTGCTGTGGCCGTCCCCAGTACATCAGGCCACCATGCTCTTGTCCTCCAAGGTGCCGTGGCTGTCCATGGTACATCAGGCCACCCTGCTCTTATCCTCACAAGGTGCCGTGGCCATCCACAGTCAGGCCACCCTGGTATTATCCTGACCAGGTGCCATGGCCAACTACCCCAAGGGCCGCGCTGCCTCACTCTCCTCATCACAATGTCGGGCAGGCCCACAAAGAAAAAGGGGGCCAAAGCCCCTTCTTCCCACAACTCAAGGATGCCCTCTGCACTTGACGAGTGTCCATCCTGCTGAAAGAGCTGTTGAAAAAGAGCGCCATGGCCGCTAACGGACCTTTCGTCCTGCCTCACGTCCCACCGCATCTGCAAGAGAAATATAATTAAAACCTGGTTCCATACCATTGAACCGATTTAGGGTAGCAGGCCAAAAGGTGAACTACTTCGCTAAAGGAGGCATCCCAGACAAAAGAACGTCCACGTATTCACCTTTAAGGATGTAATGGACAAGGAGAGAAATATAAATTAAAACTGGTTCCAATCATAGAACCGACTTAGTGCAGAGGCCAAAGGTGAACTACTTCGCTAAAATAAACATCCAAGACAAAACAAAAAATGTCCATATATTTACCGGTAAGGATTTACTCCTTATTGACAATGAACAAGGACAAGGAGCGCAGCTTGGCAATGGACAAGGAGTGCAGCTCCGGGAGTGAAGAGCCCAGGGGCGGGCGCATGCCCAAGCCCCCACCCTGTCCTCGGCTTCCCTGCCATTTGTGTCTTACCAGAATAAGTAAAGAAGTGGTAACCAAAGACAGGACTTTACAGTGGTGGCCCCTGCCCTTAAAATACCCACCGTGGAGGCTAGCCTGGCTCCTTCCATCCTTCTTGGAGGTGTGAGGACCAATATTTCCTAATTTACAAGGCTGTAATGTAAGGGTTCCGTTTTTACAGCTAGTGTTTACCAACTCAGAGCTGTTTTTAGACATCTTTCTAGGCTACTCTTGTGCTGCTGTAAGCCCTGCTAGGGTCCTTATTGCCTCTCAGAGCTGACCCCACACGAGCAACCCCAAAAAAGACCCCTCTCAGCGACACCTACCTCACAGGCATCTTGCTGGGGGGAGGGGAAGGGGAAGGGGGGGGGTCACATACCCTGAGTATCTCAAGTCTACTTGAAACCTGGTGGTGTCAAGAGAGTAGTAAGAGAATGAGGGTGTGTCGCTCATGCCTATTCGCAGGCATGAGCATTGCCCCCCCACTCCAAGCAGGGTCCCACCAGCTCCTGCCTTGCTCGAGACCCAACCAGATGTTATCTGGGAAAGGCGCACCAAACCCTAGGATCTCTGATCCCTTCACTGCTAACCTACCAGATTGACAAAAATACTGTAAATCTGTACTTCACACTTTCCAGCTAGCTCAATCACTCTTGGATGTAGGCTGATTTTACACCTCCCCTCTAAAGTAGTTTGACTGCTGTCTTTCTTGTGCTGATTTCACAGTGGTGTGAAATTTCACTCCAGGGGTTTTAAGTGCAATAAGAAACCACAATTGTTTAAAGCAGAATAAAGCAGTATAATACCAGTTTGACCACAGGAGGGCAATTAGTAGATATGGACGTTTCAGTGGCAGCACGATTTCCCACCGCACAGAGGTATATGCAGGGTTGTTTTTTGTTTTTTGTTGTTGTGGGGTTTTTTTTGGTTTTTTTTTTTGGAATTAGAATTATTCCAGTGTGAAAGTCAGATGTAAAATCAGCCTTAGACACAGCAGATAGTACAGCTGATCTTGCCTTGATCCTCTAACAAACCTATTATCCTGCTGAAATACACCTACCTTCCTAGGACATGATGCTTATTCCTATTCCTATTTCTATCCCTACATTAACCCTATCTGAGGGCCCAACTAGATATGATGGCATTCATAGGCTGGGATTGGTGGTGAAGCCTAGAGGGTGGAACTTGAAGCCATCCACCACAGTGGCACAATGGCAAGAATGGGACAAAACAGAAATGCTAAGGTGTTAAAAGTGAACAGATCTCACCCCAACACCTGTTCAGGATGGGGTTTCATTCCCTTGGAAGGAATAGGTTTGGGTATAGTCTTGGAACCCGATCTACTGCTGTATAAGTAGATGGCTGCTGTAGCTAGGAGTGCCTTTTTGGATTTGACTGGTTAACCAACTGCTGCCTTTCCCGGGCCACTGCAATGTGCTCTATATGGGGCTACCCTTAAAAAACTGTCCAAAAACTTCCACCGGTACAGAATGTTGCAGCCAGTAATGTTGTTAGGGACCATGTCACACCACTCTTGGCCCGTCTACACTTGCTACCTATCTGATTCTGGGCACAATTCAAGGTGTCAGTGTGGATTCCCCTGAACAGGGAAGTTAAGCCAGGAGGCTTTTCTACCTTAGCTGCCATTGCATAGCCCCGATTCAACATTGGCCAACCTCCAGGCGGCACCTGGAGATCTCCAGGCACTGCAACTGATCTGTAGGTATTTCCCACCCAGAGTCGCTGAACCTATTCCTGGCTACAGAACTGCGCTCCAGACCCCTTGGAACCCAAGAAAACATGGCATAGCAGGAGGTGCTTCTACCCTAGCTGCCCCTGCATAGCCGGAAAGCAACCTAAGTAGGGGTGAAGGAGATCAAACCGTGTACCTAGTGGCTCACTTTCAGTACTACCCACATGGGGCAGCAAAGGAGATGCTTCTCTACCTTAGCTGCCGCTGCCTAGCCCGAAAGCGCTGTCGTAACGAGGTTGGGGGGGGGATGCCAAACGCAAACCGCGTAGTGAAAACGGCTGCCCAAAGGCCGCAGACCCCACAGCCACCAGGGTGCTCCAACCGGCACCGTCGCCGCCGCCTGAGGCCCCAAACTGACTCCTCGGTGGCCGCCAAGCAGCACGCCACGCCGCCATAGCTGTTCTGACCTCCCTAAAATGGCCGCCGTCCCAACGGTCACAGGGCACTGAGGCCTTGAAAGACCCGGCGACTGCTACCCATGGGGGAAGAGGAGACCTAAAATGGCCGCCGCAGTACAGCTCCTATGGGGCCTACAAAATGGCCGTCACTTAACTAAAGAAAGGGGGGGGGGGACAGATATAGGCAGAGCTGGCGATAGCCAAGCAAAATCCGCCAAATGCTTGCTAAGAGGGGGGTTTATCCCATGGAAAAGCCCCTTCATAAGCCTCCAGCCGGCCACACAAGATGAGATGGGTGCCCAGGAGCGTGCGCAGACCTCAGCAATAATAAAAAAGGTGGGGGGTAAGCAGTTGAATAAACCCCCACTCGGAAAGCAAACAGAAAGGTCACCCTCAGCAGCCGCGAGCGTCCCTGGCGTGACCGCCCGAGGGCCCCTGCGTGCCGCGCCCGAGCCCGCCCAAGACGGGGGGAGAAAAAATAAAATAAAATGCATGGGCTAAAAGTTCCCTGGGCCTAAAGCCACGGATGGCCGCCGCCCGTGGGGAGGGGCAGTGGGGGCGCCTCCGCTGCCGCTGGGAGTACCGGGCCCAATGGAAAGAAAAGGAGGAGGGAGGGCCAAGCCCCGACGCCACAAGGTGCTCTGAGCAGCCGCCGCCTCGCCGCCCAGAAAAAATGCCTGGGCTAGAAGTTCTTGCGGCCCAAAACCACGGGGGGGGGGGGGAGCGGGGCTGCCTCCACTGCTGTCGAGAGCTGGGGCCAACGGGAAGGAAAGGGAGGGAGGGCCAAGCCCCGACGCCGCAAGGCGCTCCGAGCAGCCGCTGCCTTGCCGCCCGAAACAACCGCTGGGAGAGGAAGCCGAGATCTTCAGGGCAGTACTGCCGCCCCGTCCCCGCTCAAACAGAGGCGACCCAGGGCCCTCCTGAAGCCGGCCCCAAAGAGCTCTCACAGCTCCAGACCGGGGGGGGGGGTTATCGCCTTAATCAAATGGGCGTGGGGCGAGCCGCCTATCAAGGTCTGAGCCGCTCGCTCGGTGTACAGCCGACCCACTCCAGACCAGGCCACCCTCCCCGCGAATTTAACAAGCACCGACCCACTTCTTATGCACAGCAGGCCAGAGAAAAGCTCTCAACACCAACGTCCTCCTACCCGTGAGGTCAGGGCCTCGCGCCGCTGATTCGCCCATCTGCACACAGAGGGGACCGCCGCAGCCGATTTTACATGGCCGCGTCTACCATGAGCCGCAAGGGGGGGTACTAAAAGCGCTGCCGCCGCTTGAGACCTACTCAGCCAGCCCCCGAACCTCCGACCACCAGAGGATCGCTTGCCGCCTGTCCCGACAGCCGCGCTTGTAAGCTACAAGGAGGGGGGTGCTGCTGCCAGTGCCGTCCCCAAACCTCATACAAAGCTCCCTCGCTGCCTAGGCTGTCGTCCCAGAGCTGCAAAACATGTGCTCTGCCTCGCCGAGCACGCGAACGAACTGAACTGGCAAACCGGCTCCCGCACGCCACGGCGATGCCGGGCGATAGGGAGCCCAAAATATACCTTACAGACAGGGTGGAACAGACAGGGTTTCTTCAAAGAAAGAATAAACACAATACCAGGGCTGCTCAGTCAGTGAAGGGAAATATAAACAGTGGCAAAATCTTGCCTCTGAAGGACAGAAGTGGACGAGGTCCACTGTATGTGTATACTGATTTTACATAGGGCTGTGTGGGGTCTCACCATTGACCGCTATGAACTAAGTGTATCTAAGTAAAAATGACTCCCAATGTAGCCAGGAGGAATATTAGTCATGGTGGGAAAGCTTTCTTTCTTGTTGTGTTCCTCACAAAGGGAGGCCTCTGTTAAGCATCCAAAGAATCCAGAAATATTATATTTGACAGCTTTGGTTTGGCTGGTCATATTTAATGCTAGACAGTGTTTGATACTTAACGTGCCATAGTTTACTATTTTATCGCATTTGATTGATTTACATTTAATGGTATTTAGAAGCTAGCAGCATTTGCTATGTAACATACATCAGTAATTAGTATTTGACAGCTGGGAATGTATGATATTTCAAATCACAAAACTGTCACAGTCAAAGCAATCAGCCATGCCAATACATTTAATGCATCTGAGTTTTGAGTTTCAAATCTCACATCTAGGGTTGCCAACTCCAGGTTTAAAAAAAATTCTGAAGATTTGATGATGGCACCCGTGGAAAGTGGGGTTTAGGGAGGGAAGGGACCTCAGCTGGGTATAATGGTATAGAGTCCACCCTCCAAATCAGTCATTTTCTCTGGGTGATCTGATCTCTGTCATCTGTAGATCAGTGGTAATTCCTGGGAATTTCAAGCCCCCTTCCCCAGGGAGGTTGGAAACCCTACATTACATCCAATATGCAAATACAGATTTTGTTTGCAATATCCGCAAGCTCATTGGATTTTGAATCTTTGCAAATATTCATTTCAGCTCTAGACCTGTCCCACCTGGTTCTGCCTGCCTTCTCAGAAAACACTTCCTTTCCCTTGCTAGAGGAAATAGCAAACAGTAAGAATCTGGAGCTTCTATGGGTCAAAAAGAGAACTGAGTACTAGGTACCACAACTAATACTACCACCATCACTACTACTTGCTAATTTCCAGGTAACATTATTATGAAGAGTGTTTGTGCTGACTCAGAGTTTGTCTGAATCAGTTTCTTTAAAACAAGTTTTCCCAGGAGTTGAGATTCTTTTATTGGGTCTGGAAAAACTAGCTGTGATACATCTGAAAGCAGAACTGCATATTGGTTTGAAGAAATCCCAGTGATGGATTAATGAGGAGTCAATGTCGCTCTTTTTATTTCTTTCTGAATGTATATGTTGTCTTTCTTATTGGTTTTGGGTTACCTTACTATTCATTTATTTACTGTACTTCCAGTCTGCCTTTCTTGCTGAGACTCAAAACAGATAACAAACCTAGGAAACAGTAGAATAAAGAGAACAATATAAGATATAGTATAAATAATGTGGCAACTGGATTGCAAATATTCGAAAACAATGTAGTACAAATAAGATAATATATGCAACAACAGTGCAATAAATTACAACCCTATTCCTTTTATGAAGCCACTGTTGTGATTAATTCCATTTACTACAACCCTATTCCCTTTCCAAAAAAAGTCCTCATTATTTGAAAACAAATTAGTACATAATAAACAGTGAAATAAAACAAAACCTTATCACTTTTATAACAGCACCTTTCTGACAAATTCTATTTACTACAACTCTATTCTCTACCCTTTTTGGCTGTTACTACTGACAATTCTTTTATGAACATATAATGCTTGATTATATGGAACCAGAACATTGGTCCATGAAGGTCCGTATTGTCTATTCAGACTGGCAGCAGCTCTATAAGATCTCAGGTTAGAGGTCTTTCACATCACGTACTACTTGGTCCTTTCACCTGGGAAGACTGGAGATTGAACCCCAGGTAGAGCATGTAAAACAGATGCTCTACCACTGAGCCAGGGTTCCTACCCTTTGTTTCTTTCATGCTATTCTACACCAGTTTTATGTCATTTTCACACCCTATACATATGATGTGCCATTTCTATATTTTAATGCAGCAGACCTAAAACTGGGGAAATGTATTAAATATAATTGAAGAAATTCTGCATGATGACAGAGAAACTGTTGATTCTCTGTATTCCTTCCCAACCCCAATAGTCCTCAATTGCTTTTTGTGCACATGTGTGTGCTCAGCAGGCAATTGTTCAAATACAATTAAATCAGTCACAATCATATAAGAGACTGAGAGGCAGTATGGCATGGTGATTAGAGTGTCAGAATCTGGGAGACATGGGTTTGAATCCCCACTCTGTCATGGAAGCTTGCTGGGTGGCCTTGGGCCAGCCACACATACTCAACCTAACCTACCTCACCGGCTTGTTGTGAGGATAAAATGGAGGAGAGGAGAACAATGGAAGCCACTGGGGAGAAAAGTGGAGTACATATAAATCTGTCATTAATAAATACTGTGTTTTAATAAAATCCTATGCTTTACATTTTGCCTAAGTAGCCCCCACTAGTAATGCTGCTAATGGCTGCTT
The DNA here is from genome assembly GCA_029233225.1 of Lepidodactylus listeri. Classification (NCBI taxonomy): domain Eukaryota; kingdom Metazoa; phylum Chordata; class Lepidosauria; order Squamata; family Gekkonidae; genus Lepidodactylus; species Lepidodactylus listeri. Next base: position 78,375,615 of record JARCFY010000005.1, on the reverse strand, counting down.
ATTCGTTTGAATCAGCAGCACCTTTGCACATGAGCAGATTTACAAAAACCTGGTGCAAACCTGTTCAGCAGGCATGCAAGGTTCTTCAGCATGAACTGAACAGACCAGGTGATCAGCTTACTTTTGATCGACACCTTTGAATAGGCTAAGGTCAAGTGCCAGACAGATTTCTGGTGAAATTCACAGCATCCCTGTCGATATTCACAGATATTCACAGCTTTACAGATTGTTCCTTGTATGGCTATAAGACTTCACTGGATTAAAACCAAGACCCAACCATTATGCTTTTAGACGCAGTGCAGACTTGTAACATGCCCCACACTGGGGTTGCCAACCTAAAAGCGGCACCTGGAGATCACCTGCTGTTGCAATTAATCTCCAGATGACCAAAATCAGTTCCCTCAGAGAAAATGGCTGCTTTGGAGAATGGACTCCAGGGCATTATACCCTGCTGAGGTCCCTCCCCTCCCTAAACCCCACCCTCCCCAGGCTCCACTCCCAAAATCTCCAGGTACTTCCCAACCCAGAACGGTCAAACCAACCCCCCCCACACACCCATCAATACCACATTCCCTTATCAAATATATACAGTTTTATGAGCCATGAAAAAGGTTTGTGTAAATTCTGAAATTACGATTACATATGCTACATTTTTTAGAAAAATGCCCACCTTTGCTACTTTTGTGTAATAATGACGCCCAGGCTGAGAACCCATGGCAGCATGATGTATGTAAATATGCGTGTGTGTGAATCAAACACATATAGATCAATCCAGCAAATCCTACCAGAAGAAGCAACAGCACTTGCTCTCATTGTCTTATAATGCTTTGCTTTTCTCTTCTCATCAGGTGCCCCTCCCTTCCTATGGACAATGAACTCTGTGTGCCATGTCAGACAGCCTTTGTAATTTGTTTTGGTAGCCAGTTGCTAATGGATTTTTTGTGTCATTTCAGACACAACCAACTGGTTGCTAAATGATTTTATTTACCTTTTCATACAAAGCCGCTTGTGTCTGGTTAGCAAAGTGTGGCTGATCCGTTCTTGAGGTAAACTGCTTTCTTCTATTTTTAACCTCTTCTCTGTGCTTCTGAATCGCTGTAATGTGCTGTTTAAAATGTCTTTTATAGTGCCACTCTTTCTCCTCACCCTTTTCCCCCACACAATCTTCCCTATTTAAAAAAAAAATTGGGATGCCTTCGCACCACTATATTGGTCTAGCGCTATAGCACTGAACTTAAAACATTTAAAAAAATGTCTGAGGAAGATTATGTGGTGGAAAAGGGTGGGGGGAAAGGCATGGTACTGTCTATAATGGCCAGATCCCTTCAGAGATGGCTCATTAATGGAATGAAATTTACTGTATGAAACCTCTGTCCTTGTATTGCTTTACTTGAAACTGGGCCAACAACAGATAACATCCAGTTTAGAACGGTAATGTGAAAGGGGTCTAGGACTTGTAGTCTGTGATATAATAGGCCATGCCAAATAGTGGAAAACAAATCTGTTTCTGAGCCTCTCTCATATAGTCCTTGTTTAACTATACAGGCCCATTCTCTGTTTTAGAGAGGAGGCCCAGCTATTCAGAATGTCAATTGAGATCGCTGCTCTACCACTCATTTTGATTAGTTCCAGTGAATCTCACACAAGTTCTGTACAATAGATAAAGAAAATAAGTTTTTTAAAGTATTCACAACATGATCTACAGTTTATTCTCAATTATTCCCACAAAGGGTTGTCAGACAGTGCCTGCAGTATCTGGCAACCAAGAGGAGGATTGTGGAGGGGGTCAACATTCTGGGAGAAAATTATAAAGAAAAATGCCTTGTCTACTTACAGGAAATTCTTACCATAGAGTTCCTGGCAATTCCTAGGACTACTTGGAAGTAGCAAAGGGTAGTTCTAGGAATCACCAGAAACTCTATGGTAAAACTGGAAGTTCTTGCAGTGGAGTTTCTGGCGATTCCTAGAGCCGTCCTTTATCACTCCCAGGTAGCTCTATGAATGACCAGGAACTTTATGGCAGGAACTCTGGCAATGGGAGTGGGGTTTGTCTCGTGCCCACTTGGAGCTTGGCAGCCTTACTTTATGGTAATAGGTGTTGCAGTGTGTCCTGCTATCAAGGCCCTCTGGACTTCTAGGGCCCCATTAAATGTACCTTTCCCCTCTGTGTGGGGACCCTGATTGAAGGCTCTTGGTGCAAAGTGAGAGATCTGATTCTAGTTATGTATAAACTCTTTGCAGACAACATGGATTTTTAAAAAACTTTTCCCTGCCAGAGGGATGGAGACATACACTGATAGATGGCATGCTCACAGTTCAGTGGCAGCACACAGGCAGGGTTCAGGCTGGCACACATGACTGCTCTTCTTCTATGCACAGCAATTTCAATGGATGTATGTCATCTGCAGAGGGTCTTACTGCATCTCATGGGGAAAGTTTCAACTGAAAGACCCTATCAAAAGAACCTACAGAGCACAGGGAGATCACAGGCCTCTCCATTCTTAGTAGGCAGCTCTATATGTGCCATGAGGATGCCTGTGCAAAACTGGGGCCATTTACTATAGTAAATAGCTCTTGCATCTATGGAAACTGCTTGCTTTTCATTCTCTCTCTGCGTAAGGAGCCTCTGCACTGGGAGGAAAGTCCAGTATTAGCATGTAAACAACTGAAACATGCTTGACTTATATGTTACTGTGAGGGTATGGTAGCCTCTGAAACACCACTTCCCCAGTGTAAGATTCCACCTCAAAGGAGACATGTCCCAGGACAGTGTTGTACTTCTTTCAATGTGTCATTGTGGTTAAACCGTTGGACTAGGATTGGGGTGAGCTAGGTTCAAATTTTATTCAGCCATGAAGCCAAGTGTGAGATTCTGCACTTGCCATCTTTCCTCAGCCTAACTGATCTCACAGGATTGTTGTGAGGATAAAATGGGGGAGTGGAGACCTGTGTATTCCTCCTTGAGCCGTTTGGAGGAACAGCAAGATAAAAACATAGGGACAGGTACTGTCCTCTGGGTGACTTTCATGACTGGTATGTGCATATGTTACCAAAGAAAGCAAACCCTAACCACGGGGAATGAGTTTGTCCAACTGGTAAAGTGTCACACAGGATTAATAAATTATGAACACTTCTTATGTTACAGTTGCCAAATCCAGGCTGCCAAAATCCATTCTGTGTAGTAGAGCCACGCACAGGGATCCAAACATTAGTAAGCTTCTTACTATATAAGCAGGCCTAATCACATGGACAGTATCCACTGTAGGGCTGAAGCAGCCAGAAATATGCAGTTCTGGTGTGAAGACTTTTCATACAACCAGGCTGGTGTAAGCAGTAAGAAATTTACAACCTTTGCAGTCTCTGTCTGGAACAGAAGCTATTTTTGCAGGCCATGAGTGAAAAGTGAATTCTCCCAGGCTTAGAGTAGAATCACTTCAGATGAGTTAATTTATGCTTGATTCAGGCTCAAATTATACTAGTTTAAGTCTATCCCCATTCCAAGCCAAAATCCCATGATGCTCTTGTCAAAAAGTTATGGGGCCTACAGGCTTCTCACCTCCTATGAGACAGCCTGCTATCCCCTTTCTTTCAAAACTATCCTGGTAGAAATAGTGGCAGCAAGGCCTCATAATTAGAAAGCTTTTTTGAATAGCATCCCTTTCACAGTGCTGTCCTAAGCTGAGCTACACAGAGTTTAAGCCAATGGGCATAACAAAAGTTGTAACTCAGCTAAGGATTACATTGTTTTGCGTTATGGCATTGTATAGGCTCCAAGGATTTGAATTACATTAGGATCTATGGGAATGACGAATCTTAGGGCTGCTTGCAGCCCACACACTGTTGTATGCACAGTAGAGTCCCAAGCATGTGGATCAATGGGAAGCATAGTTCTCATGGATGCTGATTTCATCATGTTTTGTCAAATTTCATTTCAAGTGTCACACTGAGCAATTTTGTGCAGAAGCCACTTGTGCTACTGGGCCAGGCTGTTCCTTGGCAATAAGTAGCTAGTAAACTGCACCTTGCCTCAGCCTTTTCACTTCCCCAGGCCACAAACTTAACCATCTTGATTACCAGAGAAGAGGTACATATCTCCTCATGTCATGGTTAGTCATTAAATAGGCTTACATGGCAGGGACAGAATCAATCAGACTTCATCCCCCTCTTTCTCTCTGTACAGGAAAATGTGATATTTAAGTGAATGGCATTGGATACACTACCTGTTTTTATGCCTGTATAATCTGTGGCAGCTAAGCATGAAGCAGTCACAAGAACTGGTTAAAAGTTTGTCTAGGCTTATGAGCTGATCCCCAAGGTATACAGAGACATCTAAGTAGTAAGCCATGACTCAAAAATCAGCGGCGCGAATCCTAAGAGCCAAAAACTGGAAAAAATCTACGTTACCGGGCAAGATGGACTTAATTTATAAACTACTGGACTGGGCTGAAATGGACAAGCTGAGCTATCTATGTAATATAGATAACAAAAGAGACCCAAAGCTCGTGTGGTCCAAATTATATCTTCATTTATAATGTCTATGTGCTCAACACTTGTCAAAAAGGAATTTGTTAACTGTGTTCTTGTAAAAATCAAAAATAAATTATTAAAAAAAAAAATCTCCAAAGGATTTTCTTCTTTTTCCCAGCTATGTGCTTTTAAGCAGTTGTAGGTGGTGACAGATGGGGAGGGACACAGCATATGATTGCTGAGGATCACAGCTGCAAGAAATTATGCCAAATGGGAAGGTGCTTGTGTTTGGGGTACAATCAGGCCCAGCTTTTTCTTGCTACCCATCTCTACTGGTGAGCACTTGGGTGTTCCTGTCTATGACACCCTTTGCCGTGCGAAGCGGTCCCTGCAAGTTCATGCCTGGCAAGGTAATGGATGGCCCCCTGAGCCAAGTCTATGGACCAGCTACCAGGGCAGCTGATGGGTCTTATGGTTATAGAACTCCTATATACATGCTAAATCGTATTATCCATTTACAAGCTGTACTAGAAATCATAACCAATGAAACCTCTCTAGCACTCAGCCTTCTCGCTTCTACCAACAGACAGCTATGCACAGCAGTCTATCAAAACCGCCTGACACTTGATTTTCTCCTTGCTGCAGAAGGAGGTGTCTGTGGAAAGTTCAATCTTACCAATTGCTGTCTCCAGATCGATGATAATGGGAAGGCAATAGAGTAAATCACCAACAGAATGAGAAGCCTGGCACATGTTCCGGTTCAAAACTGGACAGGCGTGCTGGATGCTGAAGGGTTTCTAGGGGGTCTGTTCGCAAATTGGAAGCAGGTTCTCTTACTGATTGGGATTGCCTTGGGGGGACTTTTAATCCTACCCTGTCTTATTCCGTGGGTCAAATCTTTGGTCCAAAGGGCAGCGGAAGCAGCGGTTAATGACATGGATGCCGCAAAGCTTCTCTACATGGAAACTGCCCGGCAGCATTACCACTATCGAGAGCTGTCACAGCTTAACCCAGACACTGTTAACAAGTAGGTTGGGCAATTTTCCCCTTCAGGGAAAAAGCCCAAAAGGGGGGAAATGAAGGGAAAAAATGGCAAAACTAATTTTATTGCCTTAGTAAGCTAATTCTATTGAAACCGCAAAGCCAGTACAGATACAAACATGCACAAAGAATTCTCTGGTGTTACACTGTATGTTTGTGCTTCAGCAACAGAAGCTTATTGTTTCAAATTGCAACTGCTTACAATGGTCTACTATCCCTAGCACATTCTAGCTTAGAGAAGATGCATGAGAAAGTATATCATTTGCAACAATGTTTAATTTAACATTCTTGATTCCTTTCCTGTAATTGACATGCGCAAGAATGAAATAGAATACCTTTGCTTACGAAAATGATGTCAAATGTGTAGAAATGACACTAGTTCCGTCCTACTGAAATTCACCGCCTCCTTAGTATAAAAGATTAAGCCCAACTGTAAACGGGGCTCGCTTGTATCTGAAACTGTTATTCAGATTGAGACTTATGGTACCCTAAATTTTTGGCTTTTTCTATTCCTGGTGTCTGTGTGCCTTCTTCCTGATCAGATCTGGTTTTTGGGATTACTGCTTCACACCCAACCAGCTTGGCAAACTATTGACTACCTAATAGAATGACTGGTCAGCAGGACTCAAGTTGAAGCAGAAGGTGATAGAGCATCCCTGCTCATCTCATGTTAGAATCAGAATTCCTAACTGGGTGAAATGACTGCTGAGCTACACTCTACCACAATTCTGAATTTGGGCTCTAACAGCAGTGGTCACAATGAAGGGTCATTAGGCTTAGGCTAAGTCTTATTAGCTTAGCTCTACTGAATGAAATGGTACTCAATGGATGAAATCTGTTTACTGATCAGCAAATTAAACCTATTTACCAGATGGAACCATAAACCTGAAAGAACACAGGAATTCTGGAATGCCTTGAAATTGCCCTGCAGTGATATTTGATTTTGGCGTATGCAATTCTAGGCAGAAGCAAAAGACTAAAACTGTGTGACTGAACAACAACAAAAGTTCTAGACTCAAAGGACATGTAACTCATGAGTACCCCAGTAATGGCAACGCATACAGTAAACTGTGCTCTTCTATGGCAGGATGTGCACTGTGGCCCTCTCTTTCTTCTTGTCTTGAAGTATGCCACATATTTTAACAACTGATTGGGATACTTGTGGTGGTGACTACAGCCAGGCAACCCATTTCTAAATTCTGTTCTTACTGTACTAGCAGAAGGCAAAGTTCTTTCTAATGCAACTGCAGTGGAATTCAGTGCAGAGTCATCCTCTTTTGCTGTGCTCACCAAGTGAAATGATAAAGCTTCTGATTTAATAAATTAAACATTACATGTGAGAATGTTCTCTGTGTACATTTGCTGTATTCTCCAATGGGTGCATACTGTAAGTGCGCCTCATTTAGTACAAATCAGAAAACCAATAAACCTCAATGAAGAGTGTCCAGGTAAAACTTCTGTGAGAAATTAGCTTGATGTTTAAATATAGACTTTGCCTTTCCATTTAATATCCTACTTGTTTGTCTGCCTTTATCTGCTGGGAGCACCCTGATTTAGTCTGGATTGTATTCAGTGCAGTGGAGGATTGGTCAGCAGTAAATGGCCCAGCCCCAGCTGCCCAAGACTGAAAGGATGGTGGAATAAGATCTGGAACATAGCAGAAATGATAAAATAGCTCATGCTCATCTGAGAGATGATAAACAACAGATACCAGCGTTGCAAGGACATGGATTCTAATGACTGAATTTATGAAGACAAGATACAACCTGAATATTAAGGGGGAAAACTTCTTTTTGTTCTGTAAATGAATGATATGGAAACTTCATAGAATCATCATCATCATCATCATCCTCTGCATCTCCCCAGGGTCCAAGCACAGGAAGAGAAAATTGGCACATTTAATAACCTACTTCACAGGTTGTTGTGAAGATGAGAGGGGGAATACCATGCACAGCACTGTTGAGTTCCATGGTAGTAGAATGGGCTAAGGGTCAAAGGGAGAGGTTCTATGACTTGGGAGATTGTGTGGAGAAGAGAGCTGGGGGGCAGAAAAGACCCCCAGACTACAACTTCTGTACTGGGCCCAGATAAATGGTACTTGGTCCCTGGGTCTCCAATGCACACAAATTCTATGGGTGTTAGACAACTGTCATGATTGTTCTGGATAGGGTTGCCAGATCTAAACTGAGAAATACCTGGAGATTTTGGGGTTGGAGCCTCAGGAGAGTGGGGCTTGGGGAGGGGAAGAACCTCAGTAGAGTATAATGCCATTAAGTCCATTTTCCAAAGCAGCCATTTCATCCAGGGGAACTGATCTCTGTCATCTGGGGATCAGTAGTAATAGCAGGAGAACTCCAGGCCACACCTGGAGGATGACAACCCTAGTTCTGGACCTTGTGGCAGCCACTATTTGCAATGGCTTTTAGCCCCGGTGCTACTCATGGAACTAGCCACACATAGGCAGAAGGCACTCTATGTGTACCGACTTTTATGGCACACTGCTGGTAGCTTTCACCAAAACAAAGGGATGCCAGCCTCCAGGTAGGACCTGGGAATCCCCCAGTATTACAGCTCATCTCCAGGCAACAGAGACCAGCTCCCCTGGAGAAAATGGATGCTATGGTGAGTGGGCTCTGTGGTACTGTATTCCACTGTTCTCCCCTAGCCCCACCTTCAAATTTCCAGGAGTTTCCCAAACTACATCATGCAACTCTACGTCCCATTTCCTGCTGGTGGCCAGGGGAGACCTGGCTACCCTACATGCTGATGTCCCTCCCCTCTGCAAATCCCACCATCCTCAGTCTCCACCCCCCAAATCTTCAGATATTTCCCAACCCAGAACTGGCTGCCCTAACAAAACAGCATGCTAAAAGTCCCTGCACAGATTTCTATGTGTGGGACCAGTAGCTAGAAGCCAGCATAAGCAATCAATGGCTGCCACACTTAGGACAGTCATGATGACTGGCCTTGGTGTACTCCATGTCTGTCTGTGATGTTGTAGTACTAAAACACAAACTGTAGGGGAGAATTTATTTTGCAGACATCTCCTGCCGTACTACATGTGTTATACCTACAAAAGTGTGTGTGTGGGGGGGGGGGGTGTAGTGCAAGGGTTGCTGAAGAAGTCATTACCTGCACTTTGTGGTCCCAGAAGACTATTTGGCAGGAGCACAATGCAATGTTCTATAGATGTACCATATATTAAGAGAGCCAAAGCTTAATATGATGATGTGCTATAACCCCACAATTGAATGAAAAGGTCTCTTTTCCTTGGAAGATAGGAAAACTCTTTAGATATAATGCTAGCATTATTATAGTGGTTTGCAGTGAGTTATATACAGCTGGATATAATCAAATTAAAATTAAAAACTCATTGGAAGCAAAGGACAGTATTTTCACAGATTGCCTATAAATCTACAATAACTAGGTCTCCCTGCTTGTAACATCAAAAACATTTTTTAGTGTCTCATTAGCAGGGAAATTTATTGCTCAACTATTGAACTATGTCAATTTTCAAAAACACTGTATGACTAATTCCAGAAATCATGGATTTGATTTGTATTCATTGGGGCTGCCAGAAAGGGTGAGCCAAGTTTCCCCCCATGATGAAATGACACTAATCATGAAATTAAAGGACATTGCATGTCTTCGGATCGGGGAGGGGGGAGTTAAACTTTTTATAAATATGCTCGCACCCTTCCTTTTCAATAAACCAAATGACCATTACAGCCCCCAAGGAGTTCATATCCCAGCTGTAATTCTTTTATTTCTACATATTTTAAAAATTTTAAATAAAGGACTCAATGAAAGTTCTGTAGAAGGGGGAAAAGTTATTATTTTGTACCGCAGTGTGTTTTCCAGCTGTGCTTGTTGGAGGGGTTTGTCACATGAGTAGTCTAAAAATATAAAAAGTTCAACCATTTTCAATGAAGCACATATGGGATTGGGGAAAAAATATTTCATAAGCATATGTTTTTGCATGACAGATTAAGTGATAGTGATACCTAAAGAGTTCTGCTAAACGTTAGCAGTCCTAGTGAGGCTCACATGTGTGAATTTGCTCTCACCTCCAGGTAATTTTGATTAGCTAGTTGAGTGAAAAAAAACACCCTATTTTTTATTATCAGGAATTGCTAAATAACATTTAGAAACGCATAGGTTCATTGGGTTATTCAGCCTTGTTCACACCTGATAGTTTGGGGAAACTGTAACAGTAATTTGAATTACATGGGGAAATCCCTGGCAAGCCTCCAGTTGGCAACTGAGGCATTTACCTAAAAATAATACAATAAATTTTCATTTAAAAAGATCAATTTAAAATAAGGTTAAAATACAGGAAGAGAGAGACAGCAGAGAGAGAGAGAGAGAGAGAGAGAATAGATATACTCAAGGCTTCATTCTCGTAGAGAAAATGGCAAGTATGAATGATAAAGCCTTCTGCTGTAACATGCAAGGCGGTGAACTAGCATAGTTCTCTACTGCTTGATGAACAGGATGAACTCCAGATGTGGAGTTTGGTTTGATAATGTGAAGTATCAAAAGTAGTCACCAACTGTCATCCATATGAAACCAGCCACTGGAATCTATAATCTTTATATCTTTTTCTCAAGTTTGGTCCCATCTGTGGATACAGGAATCTGTGGATTGAGGCCATATTTGTATTAAACAGATTTTTGAGCAAATTTGAGTTACCCTTCCCCCAGGTTTGCAGAAAAATCTGAAATCTTTTTTTTATTATTATTTTTTATTGATGGAAAATTTCAACATGTTACAACAAAATTATTACATAACATTATATCTTAGAGAAAACGACTTGAGATATACATAAGATTCCACAAAAACCAGATATTCAACTATTAAGCTATAATAATTGCATTAACTGAAGAACTAAATTCATCTTTTTTTGATAAATATTCAAGAAAAGGAAACCATATTGCCACAAAATTAGATAGATAATTATCATTAGTCTTTTGCTTTAAAGATTCCATAATCTTATCTAACATACATAATTCACAAACTTTCAAAATCCAGGTATGAACTGAAATTGCTTTAGAACATTTCCAATATTTAGCTATTGTCATTTGAGCTGCCGTGCTAAGATACTCTAACAGAGTTTTTGTTCCTGCTGTGCTATCTAATGGTGACCAGATATTTAGTACCAATATTTTAGGATCTAATGCAATGTTTTGAGAAGTAATATCATATATAGTTAAAACAACATTTTTCCAAAATTGTTGAATAATATCACATTGCCACCAGACATGCCAATACATACCCTTCTCCCCACATTGTCTCCAGCATTTGTTAGAGATTGATTTGTTAATATGATGTATCTTAAGAGGGATTAAGTACCATCTTGAGATAGTTTTAAACAGTTGGCTCCTAATCATTATATTGCTTGAGCCAAGTGTAACAGATTTCCAGGATTTTGTCCATTCTTCAAGTGAAAATCAAGACATCTTGTTCTTTAGACCATTTACCAACATAATTTGGTGCGTGTATATACATTAATTGTAAAAGTATAAAGTAGATTTTTGAAATGTAGCCTTTATGCCCCGGTACATTGATCTTTAACAATTGCTCAAAATTTGTTAAAGGTCTTGTTAAACCTCATTTAAATAGTGTAGAGTTTAGCAAATTATTCAGTTGAAAATATACATACCGTGATATTTGGTCCCCTAAAACTGGCTCTAACTGAATCTTATTTATTAAGATGCCTTGATTTGTTATATCTATAAATCTAATTATATTTTTATCTCTAAATTGTCTATAAAAAGAAATTTGTCTTGCAGTTGGAAACCATTGTTGCCCTGTGAATATTGCCAAAGGATATGGCCAGGGTGCCAACCACTTTTGATATTGCTCCCACACCAGCAGTGTATTCCATAAAAAGGGGTTGTCCTGCAATTTCTTCATTCTGATTGATTTGATTTGCCAAATAGTCTCATGTAAATTATAAGATTTCGCATAATATTGTTCTATGATATGCCAATCAGGAGCAGTATCCTCATTAAGGACCTTAATCATATTAGTTAACTGGGAGGTATCATGGTAAAACAAGAATTTGGGGTATGACATGCCTCCTGCTTTATATTCTCTATAAAGTGTAGGAAAAGGTATTCTATGTTTTTTATAACTCCAAATAAAGTTATTCAACATGTTTTGCCATTTATGTATGAATTTGTATAAAGTATAGGAATTGTTCTAAATAAAAAATAAATTTAGGTAAAATAAAAACTTTGACCACATCCATTTTTTCTGTCCATGATAGGTTAAGCTTCTTCCAGACAAGCAATTGTTTTCTAATCATTTTTTTTTTGTAAAACCACAAAAATTTCTTTAAAGAGGTTCTCAAGCTGTAAAGGTATTTTAACACCTAAATGACGCCAGGTTGTTTTTACCCACTGGAATTCTTTTTTAAATTGTAAAATCAAAGCTTTCTGGATAAAAATAGGATAGACTACAGACTTTAACTGATTAATTATAAGGCCAGAAAAAAATCTGAAATCTTAAAAATAAACTAGGGGGTTTAAATTCCCCCCAAAGTAAAAGAGTGTTCTCTGCGCAAGTGCAGAGAATGCTCTTTCCTGTCTTCATCATGGTGCTTAGAGAATGTGGTGGATCCTATTAGCCACACCGGGCCTGACGTTGGCTGGGGCAAAATCCAGGTGCCACAGCAGCTGCCTTGGAGCCCGGGAGCTGCAGCAGGCTGGGCAATGGCAACAGTAAAGCCCAGGAGCCACAGTGGGCCCAGTGACAGTGCTGGCAAAGCCCAGGAGCTACAGGGGGCCCAGCAACTGTGAAGCCTGGGAGCCACAGCAAGCCTGGTGATGTCAGGAGGAGAACATGGGAGCCATATTGGGATGATGAGAAAGTAGGAGGGGGAGATGTGATGCCCCCACAGGGGTCTTGAGAGGCCACATTTGTAAAAAAAAATACTAATAACAATAATGTTTAAAAAATGCTGAATGCTTTTATCAAAAAGGGAACAAGAACAATGGCGAATGTTTGGGAGCAGCAAATTCTTTTCTGAAGTAGTCACCACAAATGAAGAGGAAATTGTATGATGACCATTCAGTTTATATGGCTGAACACAAATGCTCCAGGGTGAGATTTATGAATCAGATCTCAAAACACACCTTTGTCTTTCAGCGGTATGAATTCTACAAGGTAGAAGAAGAAGAGGAGATTGGATTTATATCCTGCCCTTCACTCACTTGGAGTCTCAGAGCGGCTTACAAACTCCTTTCCCTTCCCCTCCCCACAACAGACACCCTGTGAGGTAGGTGGGGCTGAGAGAGCTCTGAGACAACTGTCCTTGAAAGAACAGCTGGTACAGAGCTATGGCTTGCCCAAGGTCATCCAGCAGGTGCAAGTGGAGGAGTGGGGAATCAAACCCGGTTCTCCCAGATTAGAGTCAGCACACTTAACCACTACACCAAACTGGTATGTGAATTTTATGGAGGGAGAAGTATGGACTTCTGCTTCAAGCCAGGCAAGTTGTCAAGATCTGTAGGGCCTGACCTGAGCCAGAGGCTGTTGTAGAAAAAAGTAGAAAGGTGGAAAGCTGTTGAAGGGCAACAAAGGAGAGGGACAGACAACTGTGTCATCATCTGGACTGAGAAAGCAACCACTGAAGGACTGCTTCATGCCTCTTTTATTCTTACACTAGGAATAAGGCCCATTGTGGAAATAAATACAACAGGCTCTAGAAAGAGGCTCTGGGAGAGTGCCCCGGCCTTGGGCAACCTCAACAGGGTATAATGACACAGAGTCCACCATTTTCTCCAGGGGAAGATCTCTGCCATCTGAAGAGCAGTTGTAATTCAGCGTGATCTCCATTCTTCCCCTGGAGATTGGCAACAATGGTTCCCTATGAGGGAACAGGTGGTTTGAAGGGTGGAGTCGATGGCACTGAACCTGTCTGAGGTCCCACCCCTGCTGAAACCTCACGCTCTCCAGGGTCCACCCCTCTAATCTCCAGGAATATCCCCACCTGGAGTTGGCAACCCTACCTCCCAGCCAACTGTCAATGTATTGTTATCTGCCCACTGGCTTCAGCTTTCCATCTCCTCCCCCCAGAGAGCAGTTGTAATTCTGAGTGATCTCCAGTCCGCACCTGGAGATTGGCAACAATGGTTCCCTATGAGGGACTCGCTGGCTTGGAGGGTGGAGTCTATGGCATTGTACCTGTCTGAGGTCCCACTCCTCCTCAAACCTCACTGTCTCCAGGCTCCATCCCTCAAGTCTCCAGGAATTTTCCACCTGGAGTTGGCAACCCTATCTCCTTCCCAGCCAATCATCAACCTCACTCTTCAAGTTTCCATTCCCCCCCTGCAGCCTCCACTGTGCTCTGAAGCCCTGACTGCTATGTCACATTGGCTGCCATAAAGGGTCCATCTCAGCAGGGTATAAGTAAGTAGAGTCTACGATTTTCTCCAGGGGAACTGATCTCTGCCATCTGGAGAGCACTGTGACTGGCCTGAAATCACCCCCTCAGCAAGAACCTGGGTCTAGCAGATCCTGCTCTGAAGCACTGACTGCTACGCCTAGGGTAGCCAACCTCCAGGTGGAGCCTGAAGATCGCCAGGTATTACAATTGAACTCCAGACAACTGATCTTCCCCCCTCCCTTGGAGAAAATGACTGCTTTGGAGGGTGGCCTCTATGGCATTCTGTTCAGCTGGCCCCAATGAGTTTTCTTCCAAAGGCCAACATAGGTGTGGAAAGGGGCTTTCAGAGAAGCAAGCTTGGTTGTCTAGCAACGGGCTCTGAAGGGAAAGTTGCTGGCTCTGATTTTGGAATAGGGTTCCCAACCTCCAGGTGGGGCCTGGGGATCTCCCACTTTTACAATGGATCTCCAGCTGACAGAGATCAGCTCCCCTGGAGAAAATGGCTGCTTTGGCGGGTGGGCTCTATGGCACTGTACCATGCTGAGGCCCCTCCCCTCCCCAAACCCCACCCTCTCCTGGATCCACCCCCAAAGTCTCCAGGTATTTTCCAACCCAGACCTGGCAACCCTGTGATGGAAATACCTGAAGATTTGAGGGGTGGATCCTGTGGAGGGCAGCATTTGGGGGGGGGGGGGATGGAAGGACTCAGCAAGCTATAATGCCATAAGGTCTACCCTCCAAAGCAGCAATTTTCTCCAGGGGAACTGATCACTGTCATCTGGAGATCAATTGTAACAGCAGGAGATCTCCAGGTCCCACTTGGAGATTGGAAACCCTTGGGGGAAAGTCAGCCACACAGCAGGGTGTTGAATGGTTTGATGGTTGCTGGCCCACCTCATTAGCCAGCCAGCCATGGTGGAGCTAAGCAGAAGGAAGAGCCTGAGGAATTTCACATAGCCAATATGTTCCGTTTCAGGAACTCTTCAGTAACAGTTTCTGTCAGGCATTTTACACAGAACCGTATTAGTACTGGTTCCCTAATGGAATATATTGGCCCTTTCACACAGAAACATGCCTCTCCCGTTGGGGAAGCATTCCTTAGCAGGTTTACCTTGAAACCTCCTCCCAAGCATTCTTCAGTTCTTGTACCGGTCCTTAAACACTACGGGGTGCTTTGTGAAATGCCCCCTGTTTCTGACAGTTTATTCTGACAGTTTATTCTGGGCATACTAGCAGTGTGCGGGGGAGGGGGTTATGGTGAAAGTCCAATGTCTTTTCACTGACAGAAGCAGGCCACTGAGGGGACAGTTAGACCCACCTGGCAGTGGGCGGAGGAGAAGAGTGGACCCAGCACCCAGTCAGTCCTTCCCCTTCGCTGGCTCCCTCCAGACTGAGGCCGAGACGCTGGCCAGTGGCTCAGTGGGCGGGACTGAGTCAAAGCAGGGAGAGAATGCAGCCAGTGGCCAGGGACCCCCTTCTGAGTGGTAGTCCATCCAGCCAACTGATTTTGGCACCCCATGGAATCTTGCCCCATGGAATCTTGAAAACGGCTTTATATAAGAGGAAAGATGCCTGAAAAACTATGTGTGATGTAACTCTATAAGTATTATACTACTGTTTATTTTATTGTAAGCATACTTTTCCACTTTGGGAAATGATGTTCTTATATCAGAAATATTATCAATGTGATTGAAAATGGTTTATGTTGTTTGTTGCTTGACTGCTAGATTTTACTGAAACATATTCAACAGCCAGTGGTTTTGACTTAACTAATATTTATTTATTAATTAAAATATTTCTATCCCACCTTTCTCTTGCTGCTCAAGGCAGCATAAAATTTAAAATTAAAACTATGCACAATATAGGTCCCAGTCATATGAGCGAGATAATCTGGGGGGGGGGAAGTGAGGCTATACGCTCTGGAGTAATTTGACCCACAGTTGCACTATCACACAGTTCTGTGAAGCTGCGAGCACAGCCAGTCACTGCATGATCAGACGCAATCGCGGGTGAGTTGGGGTTTTTTTTTGCCATTTTTTCCCGATGAACTTAAACGGGGGATTAATGAATTGCATCTCTGTCTTGACAGCTTCCTACGGCTGTATGTGATGATGCCCATACCGAGGGGGGGGGGGATGGCATGGTGTTGGGATAGACTGATCAGATTATCCACGATGCCATGAGTGCATGCTAGAACAATCACACGGAGAAAATCCATCTGTGGCCCATAGCAAACCTGTTTGATACTGGACTTCCCCTAGTATCTTTTAACTCCGCTTCTTTGGCATAGAGAAATGGGTTGCCAACGGGTGTGGGACGCTTGCCAGACGTTGTGGTGTGATTAGGGCTGCCAAGTTCGCCCGGGGGGTGGGGGATTCCCCACTACAGGGGGATTTCCCACTACAGGGAACTCCTGGAAAGAAGAGGACTCCCCCCCGCCAGTAGAAGGTGGCAACTTGGCAGCCCTAGGTGTAATTGTGCCCTTAAAATCTGCATGACATTCGTGCCTTTCGCACGGCTAATTCTGTGTGTGACTGGGGCCATAATAAAACCGATTAACCCCTTCCCAAGATAATACCTTAAAACCAATGAAAAGCCCTAACAAATAAAATCTCCTTTCAGTGCTTCTTGAAGACTTCTAAAGATGGTGCCTCCCATCAGCTCCCCAGAAAGACCATCCACGAGGTAGGAGCCACCATTCAAAAGGACCAAGCTCTAGTAATAGTATTGAGATTAAATTACCTGAATGCCAGGAACTGTCTGTCAGGTATCTCCCCCTACCCAAAGCATGTTGCTTAACAGAGTCAAGGACTGTGTTGCTTGTAATATATTGCATAAATGAATAGAAAAATGAGCAGTTATCATGCAAAACAAATCTATCAGAGCTAACTAACTTTTATTATTCTAATAAAGGGGGGATCCAATTGAAACAAATCATCCAGGTGAAGTTAAGCATAGAGCCCAGTCAATAAAGCAATTAAGCTATTTCCCAGTGGGTCTAAAACTTTCTTAACTTTGACTTAATTGTAACTGAATTAAATCTGCTGATTAGCATGGAGACCAAATAGGATCTTGAAACATTTTCATACCGTGGCATGTGATTTTTCCTGAAATAAATGCAATGAATAATTAGTAGGGAGGCAAATGCCTGGCATTCACAAAAAAAGTTAGAGAACACCTCTTTGGCTCATTAACAAAGGCCTCTGAGCACATCTCTAGATGACACCAGCAGAACTCCACTTTCATCCAGCTGTGCAGAAGCAATATCTCTCCAACAC
This sequence comes from Lepidodactylus listeri, assembly GCA_029233225.1. Lineage (NCBI taxonomy): Eukaryota > Metazoa > Chordata > Lepidosauria > Squamata > Gekkonidae > Lepidodactylus > Lepidodactylus listeri. The sequence goes on along the minus strand of JARCFY010000005.1, from coordinate 78,358,437 downwards.
GGACACCATTAATGAGAAAATGCAGACAGAGCCTCTTGCTCAGTTTAAAAGAATGGCAAAAGTTGCTGCTCTCCTAAGTCAGAGTAGAATAGAATGCAACTGGGAGACTTGCAGATGTCATGAAACTGGATCCAGTGTGATCTTCTGAGCTGTAATAATTTTGTGGTTCATGAAACAAGGTTGTAAATATGTTCTGAGTGAGAAAGACTCTGTTTCTCCTGGACACTGTGGCAGAGGGGGAAAGGAAAAATATGTGTGTGTGTGTGTCCGGAACAGGTCAATTTGTTTCTGTACAATATTTCCAAACTGGAAGGGATATAGAGATGGAAAATGTCTTGATACTCCCTGGGCCTTTTTGAGACTTTTGTACATTGGCCATTGTATCTAAACTAGTCACATTCCCAAATGTGAGGGAAATAAGAGAATACCAATACCTTGATCAAAAAAAATTTGCTTATATGTGAGACAAGTTCCTGATTGGATTGTCTTATGTGCCTCAAACTGTAAGGGTTTTTTTTTTTGCACTATTTTCTGTTTCTTTGGTGGCAACAAAATACACAAGGCTTATGTGATTTCACTGTTGCTGGTGCAGCTGCTGATACATCACAGCAACAACAGGTCTTCCACATGACAGGTTTGTCTGCCCCACGAGAGGCCATCCCTCTTCTCTTTAACCTCAGAGCTTTTTCATTAAAAAAAAACAAACTCAGGAATTTTGTATAATTATATGAACATACAGTAAATGGAGAAACGATGACTGAGGGGTGACATGATTGAGGTTTACAAGATTATGCATGGGATAGAACAGGTAGACAGCTTAGTTTAGTTTAGTTTAGTTTATTATTACGGCCTTAAGACCAACATACAGGCCAAGGACAAACTGGCAAAATGAAGTGCAAGGGAAACGGGGCAAAAAGGCCCCGGGCCGAGTTGTTGCGGGGCTTTCCGTTCACACTTCCTAGACTGATGCAGGACCATACTGGGGAGGAGCCACACTGGAGCATTCACACTGTGGGGTGGCCCCTGGCAGCAGTGGCACACAGCTTTGGTCCATTTTGCCGACCTGCACATAGGCATATGGGTGCATGGGCACAGCAGTGATCCTACTGTGAGCCACACAGATACAACATTATAAATAGTAAATTAAAACCTATGTATCATCTTTGAAGGTTCAAAACAAAAAACTATTGAGGTATAGAATAAAGTGACAGAAATGTAATTTCTTTAACCCAAAGTATCTTTACCTAGTTAGCTCACACACCTTACTAGCTTCTCTGGCGAAATGTGTTAAAATTGCTGTTTGTTGGTGGCCATCTTGGATTTTTTTACCTAGCAAGTTTTCATCCTATCTGAATGCATCCTCCAGTATTCTAAGATGCCAAAACAACTGCTCCTGAAGCTTAGTTTTGGCTGTGCAGCTGTTGTTTATCGTTGTTGGTTTTTATTTTGTTTTATGTTGCTGTGAGGCTCTTTCCTCACCTGTGCTGCCCTCTGGCTTTCAACCATTGCATCTCTTCCACTCCCCAGGGTCTCCTCAGGCCTCAGAAAAGAAAGGGACAAAGGGTTGCATCACCGAAGTCCATCCTCTCTTTCCTGGAACATTGACTTTGTCTGGACAGTACAATGCTTCCTCTCTCCTCCCTGGTCTGGTTGTACAGCTGCCATTTATGCTTCCTCTCTGCCCCCACCAATCAGCCTCATCCTCACCTCCTGGCCCCATCCTCATGGCTTGAGCCATTATCTGGGGTTGGAGCACCACTCCCCCCAGTCTCCTGCCCCATCTTTGCTGGCCTTCTCTTTCTCATTGGCCAATTCCTGGGAGGCCTTCCAATTACCTACTTGGCTACTTCCAGTTTCTTAAATGACTATTATTTATTTATCTATTTATTAGATTTTTTTTTTAGTTGTTGAATGATCTCCTGGTGACTTATGTTAAAACCAATAAGGTAAAAGCAACATAAAACCAAATAACTAAATAAGATATTAACATTAAAATTTTAAAATAGGACTCTCTCCTGTGTGCTATCTAGGTCATCATGGGTGGGCTTCTGCTGGCTGCCTCCATGCTCACTGGATGGCCCAATGGCATCGGAGGCTTGGTCTTCTCCAGGGTCATCTTTGTTGTCCAGTGTTGAATGATGACATGATCAGCTCATAGCTCTGGGACCCAGCAGGGAGGCAGCAAGGCCCAGGTCCAGTTGCCATGGCCACCTGCCATCCAAGGTCCCATCCAGGGAGTTCTGGCCAAGTTAATGATGATTGCCTGAGGTACAAGGGAGGTGGGTGGGTTCCTCATTGGGAAAGTCCCAAACTTTGATGCAGGCACCTCAGGGCCTCCAACAGTTGTTTTAAAATATTATAAGCTGCCTTGAATGTTCCTACTGTGGCTGAAAGGTGGCATACACACACACACACACACACACATACATTCATCAGCTCATATCGTTTTTCACAGTAATGACTAAGTGACTTACATCTATGGAAAGCCCAGCTGATCAGAAACATTCTCTGCAGGAATTCATCTGCTCAGAGCATTGTATGAAGATGCAACTCTTGAATGATGTTGTGATTCTTAGATCAGTTTACCACTGCTGGTCATACTATTTTTTATGGGGCAAAAGTACTTAAAGTGTACACATATTCAGATGTAGTTTGTGGATTGCACCCCCAAACTCTTTGTGAATTCAAGCCATGGCTTTAGCAGTCTGTGAAGTAGAATCTTGTTATGACAGAGGGAGCCATTCCCCAGGGGAAAGAGATGGTAAAATAAAACAATATATGTCTGTTTAAGGCAAGTCTGGATAGGTAGACTGAATTTCCCAATAGACTAATGACTTCTGATCTTCTACACTGAAGAACTCAAGCAATCTGCCATTTGCTATTTTTGATGCTGAACTGAAAGCTTGCTCTATTTGCTTTATCCCAGAACTTATTGACACTGGATGGATAGATGGAACTCGGCTCCTTTGAGTTTTCTGTTTTCCGAGTGTTCAGGGCAATGGAATATTTGCCCATTTTCCCCAAACAATGTTCCTTTGGGAAGTAAGAACATTGACTTGTTTTTGAACAAGCATCAAATATTAACTGGAGCAATAATATAGTAATGAATGTTATTTCTGTGAAAATAGGTGTAAGTTTCTTGGTTGGCCACTGGATGTCATCTGTTCTATCCATTTATGCAAAACTTTTGCCTTTCCAATTACAGCAAAAGGTTGTAGTTAGCTAGAATTTATCCTAATAAACTAAAATTAATCCAAACAACTAGACAGAAAGGACAATAACCAAATAAGTGTGTAGCTCTGTCAAAGATGCATGGAGGTGAAGTTAGACTGCGTTGCCTTATTTTTACTATCAGCTGTATGTTATACATTTGGTTTTAAAAGTGCAATGTTTTTCTGTAGTTCAGTGCAAGCATTATAGTAAGGAACTGTAACTTCTAGAAAGGACAATATAAAGCCATTGCTAGACTTACTACAGGCTAGGAATGTGCAGTCAAAACTTTACTACTAAGATCCAGCCTGAACAATGCCAGTGCACATGTATCAAAAATGCTTCAAATCCAAAATGATCTTTGACATTTGGAAGTGATCAGAAACCTTCTGATACCAAGTGTATTTGATATGTACATGTATTCTGGTGCCTTTCTGTTTGGTTTCATTTCCCCAAGTAATCGAGAATGACTGATTCCCCACAAGCTGCTGTGCTGCCCTCACTCTTCCTTTTCCCCTGGTTGCATTGGTCAATTTCACACTCTTCTCTGTGAGGCCACATTTTGACCCGCATCTCCCCCGATTTTCTCCATGTCTTCTCGATCCTTGTTTTTTGAAATTAAGAAGATGCGGGGGGAAATAGGAGGGATATGTGGGTCAAAATGCAGCTGTGCAGCGAAGAGTGTGAAATTGACCAATACAACTGAGGGAAATGGAAGAGCAAGGGTGGCACAGCTGCTTGTGGGGAATCGGTCAATGACTCAGCATATAAGCACTTGACAGGAACATCATCTAACCAAAATGGTCACCCAGTCTTCTTACCTAACAAGATCATACCAATGAATAATGTTTCTGTGCATGGTGTTTTCACTTTCTGCCAATCATGACAGAATTTTACAGGCTTTAGGAGGGCTCTCTGAACCAACAGAAGCACAAGTCTTGTTTGGGGGAGCTATTTCATTCTTGGGTTGCATCCATGACTGGCATAAGAGAAATCAGTATGTGAAGAGAGAGAACCTGTGCTGGCTGGCTGGCTTTCTGACTTCTGGTGTCAGGTTACAGCATCTCTCTAAATCTCCAAGAATACCAAGGCCAGTGGAGGTTTCAGAACTCCAGTATCCTTTGGTCAGAGGTCAGGTTTTCAGGAATCAATCAAGGCCGTGTCAGCAGTTCAGCATCTGATGTACATGTTGTGTCCACATCTAAAAGCTTCTATTGAAAGACATTATAGGCACACACCAAGACATCATGTGTACAGCCAGCTTCTCTGGAACAATCTCCACTCTCAGCAGGCAGTGGGTGCTGAGCAGCAAGGTGTGTACTGCACTACATAGCCTGTAAATCCATTCTCAGCCTTCTTCTGTGGCATTCCAAGAGTGCAGGTGATCTCAGAAAACTGGAGGCAGGCAGCTGACTATTATCTGTTGAATTAGAGCTGAAGGATGGTGGTGATTCTGAACCAGCTTGGCTGCAAGTCAGGGTGTGCCTGCACCACATTTCCCTGCTGTTGGCTTCTGTTGACTCTGGGCTGGCTACACAGGGCCCCTCCTCCTCTGAGGAGTCCTCACTGTCACTGAGCTCTGGCTGGTCCATGAGAGAACCACTGATACAGGATCCAAATTTCATGGTCATATGTTGTGTTTAGAAACACTGTGACTGCAAAGGACCTCAAGACCATGACTCTGTTTTTGAACAAAACTGGAGCAAATGGGTTGGGGGAACCTATCCTGCTCCCTACTCTCTTTCTTTACTGCTGTCCAGGATGTTCTTTAAGCATAGGCAGGCAGGCTCACTCTAGTGGAGCTTTTGATCCCACAATTACCTAGGCAGGACTGGGGCTATTTATGAAGATGAGTGCATACAGTTGTCATCAAACCCAGAATCCTGCAGGTACACCTAGAGTTAGCCCAGCATCCTACAAAACCTCATAAGAGATCTTGATCGTCAAAAGCCGTGTGGACAGAGGAGAGATCCCAGGCAACCAACCATTCACTGCCAGAGTTAAGCCTTTACCTGGAGTATAGTTTCTTCTGGCCAGGCTATGACATGGGAAAGCAACCAGCATGGCAGAACTGTGCTAAAAGGGGTATATCACAATGAGGTAAGACATGAGGACTTTTCACCTTGCCTATGCACTTCTTTTTTTAAAAAAATTGTTCCATCCACCCACCTGCACTTGAGAATCTCAGAAGAGAACGGAACAGCTCACTCACTCACCATGCTTCCCTATGTTTACGCTGCAAGAGAGTGTCATGCTAAGCCAAGTTATACCCTTCTAAGCCAATTGATTTCAGTAGACTTAGAAGGCACATGAACACATGAAACTGCCTTATATGGAATCAGACCCATGGTCCATTAAAATCAGTATTGCCTGCTCAGACTGGCAATGGCTCTCCAGAACCTCAGGCAGAACTCTACTGCCAGCTCTTTTAACTGGAGATGCCAGGAATTGAACCTGGGACCTTCTGCATGCCAAGCAGATGCTCTTCCACTGAGTCACAGCCCCTCCAAAGGATGTAACTTTGTTTAAAAATGCACAGTCATTGCCTATAGAAGATTTCTCCTGTCTGTCTGAAATATGGGAGAGAAGATCCTTTTGGTGAAGGGTGCAATCCTCGAGAATTTCATCGAAGGTTTTTTGTGTGTGTGTGTGTGTGAGAGAGGTTACACCAGGGAATATATTTCCAGTTGAAACCAATGCCAGTTACTGTCAAATTGATTTCATAATAACTTCAGTAACTTCAACTAAAAATTAAAGAATCTATAATCACTAAATGGGGACTTGAATCTCACTTTCTTTTAGTAACTGTGAACAGATAATTTTTTGACCCATTTCAGGTGAAATTTTGTTATTACCTTGAGTTACTCTGATGGTGATGCAAATGATGACAAGAGATGAGTTTATTCTTACCGACTGATTATTTGACTGCTTTAACTAGTAGGTATGCATTATTTGGACATTCCTAGAGTTGGTTAACTCACATGCCCTGGTCATTCATTTGGTTTGGGCGTGGGAAAGATCTCATTGAGCCACAACACAAGCGCTAGATGGAGGGGTTTGGGGAACCGTGGGTTGTATCCTTCCACTCCACTCAGCTAAGTACAGAGCTTCAACTGGAGGAAAGCTCTCCACTTATTTGAGAAGAGTGGCAGGATGCAACTCACTTCATTTGCTGAATTGTCTTTGGAAAGTTAGCCAGTGCAATAAGCCTATGCTTAATGTACAAAGGAGATGCAATTCTGGGAAGCCACAAATCACAGAAGTGAATTAATTTTATGTTTGGGAGAATTAAGGGAGGCACAGCTGCAGAGGTGACTGACAACAGAAAAAAGAAACTTCCTGGAGGCAATGTGCCATTACTTTTATGACTTCATCAACTGAATCATTCTTAAAAAAAATTAGTTAACTGCGTAAAATTTGATAGCAAGCTTAGTAAGAAAGCAAGAAATTGCAAGTAGATAAATAGGTACCACTTTGGTGAGAAGGTAACAGCATTCTGTGCCCTTCCGTGTCTAATCATGCTGGCCCCATGACCTCAGAAATGTCTTCGAACAGTGCTGGCTCTTTGGCTTGGAAACAGAGATGAGCACCGCCTCCTAGAGTCAAATTCGACTGGCTTTTGAGCAAGGGGAACCTTTACCTTAGTAATGGGGGAACTGACAGACTGTCTGTTTACCAGATCTCTATCGAGTTTGGGTTCTGTCCCTGTCATGTACCTAATGCTTCAGAAGACACTAGAATTCCGAGTGTTTGTTTAGTGGCTGGCTCTGATGTTAGCTTTGCAGCCTGTTGTCAAATGGAATGAACCCATCACCTATTGTGTTGCTACTGCAAAGGCTGCTGTGCAGAACTGGGTCCAATAGCACAGACTATTACAAAAGAACACGGTTTATCCACTGAAGAATTGTACCGTCTAAGACGACAAGTAACACACAAAGCAGGACAAAAAAGGAAGGGATATTATCAAATATATGTCCTTTTGCTGTGCCCAAATGTAGGGCTTTATTATTACTAAAAGAAGATAAGGGAAGTGGCTGGTAAGTAGGTCAGTTCAGACTGTCTGTTAGAATATAAAAGGGAGGTAGGGAGGGCAGGGAGCTCCGGCGGGGAGAGCACAAAGGCAGAAGTTTGTGTCAGGACCTCACTTTTCACTGCTGAAATGCTTTATAACCTCAGAAGGAACAGCATTGTGCAAGATCCAGGCTATATATTACTAATGATGGATACGTGTAATAAAACGACTTGTTTCCTAGCATGCTCCTCAGTCTGCAAGGCTGATCCCCTCAAGTAGTTTTGGCCAAATCATGCCTTGTGTAGGTGCTGCACTGGCCCAGGAGACACAACCCCTACTTCCCACTGCAGGAATGCTGACAACTATGATGTTTTTTATCACTTTTCCTAAACTCCCAAGCCATAAAGTTTATCACGCATCAGGGGAAGGGGGTGTTAGTAAACTGGAGGACCCATGCAATATGCTTTACTGATGATTCCTTAACAGCTGTTGAGGCTACTGGGCCACAAATCATTCTCCTTGGGTTCTTCCTTCAGTGCTGTGTCCTTCAGATGCCAACAGCCCCTCTCCTAAAAAATAAATGTCTGGCCAACAGCAAACCCTGAAACCCACTCTTACAGAACGAATGACCTTCCCATCTCTTCCTCTCTTGTCGCTTATACACTGACGGTGCTCTTGGCATCTTTTCTGCTATTGCTGGTGCCTTTATAACGCTGAAGCAATTTCCCATGGTGGCCGTGACACTGCTGCAGTGCTGGAATTTTCTTCCTTTACAACCTCATTGTAAAGATATGTTTCCCTGCCACTGCAGTAATCTTGGTACATACGCTTTTGTTCTTGTGATTTGCTCCTTCACGTAACAACAGTAGTGGTGCTGAATGCAGATTTCAGCACTTGGTCCACTTCCAGACTGTCATTTTTGCAGGTAATTAGTTTGGAAACTAAAAAAGGGGGGGACTTTAACCCCCCCCCCCAATCTTACAAACTTTCCCTGTTGCTATGCACTTGGCCCCTTAGACTATTTGATAAATTAGATGGTTTACCTGCAGGAAACTGGATTTTCATTCTGAGACCTGTGACAACATGGGAGAAGCTGTCTGGATGGGTTACCTCTTTAAAGGAAACCATTGCAAACCCCCTACTCACCAGGCTCTGGAGCCTAAGGGCTGGCTTAATTAAAAGTTCCTTCAAAATACATTTCCTACTGTTTTGAGCTACTGTGTTTCAAACAGTCTGGTGCTCTGCCAAGGCAGGATCTAGGCATATATTAAAGTGACAGGTACAAAAGATAGCATGTCTTTCCTTTTTCCATTTCCACTGATCCTTACGCTTGTAAAGTCACAGGGAAAATGTTCTTTCAAATAATAATAGCAGTAACCTTTGGCTCATGTCTAGTTAAAGAACAAACTGTAAGAACCCATTTTTCTTTTTCCTGACTGCTATGTAAAACCCGGATGCATGCTCAGTTTTGCCATTTGGCTTGGAATACCATAGAAAAAATAAGAGCTTGTGGACTAAAGAGTGACAACGACATTCATGCAGAGGCACAGAGTGTTTTTTTTAAAAAACAAACAAACAAACAAAAACCTTATTTACATCCATGGCCAGTGTGTGTGTGTGTGTGTGTGTGTGTGTGTAAGTGCTGTCAAGTCAAAATTGACTTAGGCTATGGTCACACGGCACCCGATTCCCAGACAAAATCCTGCTGGGTTTTTTTCATTTGGGTTGGGATATTCATACATCCCAACCCCGGCGGTGGCGACTGGCAGTGGCAGCAGTGGCAGGGGGAGGCACCATTCCTGCTCACAGGAGAGTACTCTACACCCCCATCTGCCACCGCCACCAGACCCATCCTGGCTGCCTGGCTTGCCCGTGCTCCGCTTTAGGCCCCGAGCCCCGCTGGTCACTGCCCGGTAAGTTTTTGGATTAGAGCATGCCGGGGGGGCCTGGTGGTGGTGGCTGGCAGGGCTCAAGGGCTGGGAGCGAAGCACAGGGTGGTCCCCCCCCCCTTTTGCACTTGGTCACTTGAGTGCCCAAGCGCCCAAGTGCAAAAAAGGGGAAAAAACCCTGGGAGGGATGATCAGACAGCCCTCTCTTGCAATAACTGCGAGAGAGGGCTGTCCAGATCAGCTCAATCATGGGTTCCTCACACGACCTCCCGGAAAATACTTGATTTTCCTGGGGGTCGGAAAACACGTGAGGAATGCGCAACTGCGCCTGCTTTGGCACGAGAGTTGTCCCGGCCGATATGAATGGTCCCTTTAAATGCGGGAGGAAACAGCAGTTCCTCCCACTTTAAAGGGCTGTGTGCCCGCACCCTTATAGTGTCCCTAACAAGGGATTTTCAAGGCAAATGAGAAGCAGAGGTGGTTAGCCATTGCCTTCCTCTGCAGAAGGAGAAAATTTGAGTCCAGTAGCACCTTTAAGACCAACAAAGTTTTATTCAAGGTATGAGCTTCCATGTGCACGCACACTTCTTCAGATACATTGAAATGGAAGCTACCGGTCATGACATATATAAGTAGAGGGTGAGCAGTAAATTAGCATGCAAAATAATGAAGATGCTTAACAGATTCAGGGATAACAAGCTTAGTTTATATGGTTACCATTTGTTTGGGTTCAGTTCTAGGAGGAAAACAGTGAAGGAAATAAATATGTCTAAATTAGAGATTGATGTATCCTTAACTGTGGAATGTTGAGAGTAATTAACTGAGACCCTCAGCATTCTCAGCATTTCACAATTAAGGATACATCAATCTACAATTTAGACATATTTATTTCCTTCACTAAGCCCCCCCTCGGAAATGAATCCAAACAAATGGTAACCATGTAAACTAAGCTTGTTATTTCTGAATCTGTTAAACATCTTCATTTTGTTGTATGCTAATTTACTGCTTACCCTCTACCTATATGTAATGACTGGTAACTTCCATTTCAATGTACCTGAAGAAGTGTGCATGTACACAGAAACTCATACCTTGAATAAAACTTTGTTGGTCTAAAAGGTGCCACTGGACTCAAACTTTGTTCTGCTGCTTCAAACCAACATGGCTGTCCACCTGTCTGCTTCAAACCAACATGGCTGTCTTCCTCTACAAAATCTTTCTTGGAGGTCTCCCATCTAAATACTGACCCTAATTAGCTTCTGTAATTTGATGGGATCAGGCTATACCACACCATGTCCCCTCCAATATGTCCACTTCAACCTCTACATACTATTATTTCCACCTGAAAAGTGATAATTTTGTAATTCTGTGTGTTTGTGTGTATGTGTGTGTGTGAAATCCATAGTAAATTCTACATTATAGCCATCTTCCGGCCAATCGTACCAAGTCCTGCACAATAACCCATTCATTTTTTGGCAGAACAGATTGGATAAGATGTCATGCTCTTAAGCATGAAGCTATACTAATCTGAGTAATGATGAATTCAAATGATTGGACTACCCACCATGTAGATGTTTTAACAATCACTGTGAATTTGTATCTGTATGGAGCACAAGAATGAAGGCCACTGACTGCATTGCATCACACTTCTAGGAGCTGGGAACAAGTGTCTGTGGCTTAGTGGAACAGGCATGCTTTACATGCAGAAGATCCTAGGTTCATTCCCTGACATCTCCAGTTAGAAGGTTCGCATCTAGCTGATACTGGGAAACACTTTCCCCTGCTTGAAGGCAGGAGAGCTGCTACTAGTCAGAGTAGACCACACTGAGCTTGATGGACCAATGATCTGGTGCCATATTATTTGCATGTGTCACCTATTTGACACTTGCTATCATTTTGGTGTTAAGGGTCCCAGTCCTATACAGGAGATCTAATTCCCATTTGGATCCTACCAGCAAGTAGGAAAAGTATTTTCTACAAATCTTCCTATTTTAAAATTTATTTTAAAAATGAATATCCTGTAAGCAAATGGCATTTAAGATGGTTTGCAGTGTCTGCAGGAGAAACATAGAATTTCATATCCCAGGGTGTTTTGAGGAGGCCCTTCTGTCTGACTTCAAGAACTGGGGAGAAGGTGTCCAATGTGGATAAAGTTTTGCTATTGAAGTGGTGTGGTCATTGGCTTGAGGTTGTGAGTGCCTGGTCTCAAGGGGAGGGGTATAGATTTAGATCAGTATTTTTTTTCATACAGAGTAATACCACTATACAATTTAACAACATTCTGAGTAAGCTACAAAACATTAGTGTCACTGTGACTTAATCAAGTATGTGTCACCCACCCCAGATATTCCTCTCCCCTTTCATCAACGCTGTTGTCTCTCTTGTTTAATTATCAATATTCTGATTTCAGAGGGAAGACACCAGCATATTCACAATTTTTGCATAAACAGCAAACGGGGGGGGGGGGGGGGAGGATAACATGGCTTCTGTTATTCTATTCCAAACTGGAATTTATCAAAGGTTACCAGCTATTTTTCTTCTGAGAGGGCAAACAATTGTATATTGGCAAACATTCTCTCCTGGTTCCTGCTTTCATTTACTGTTCTTCTAAACCAACAGGACTGAATAGATACTTTAGCCAGCCTCAGATAATTTCCCAGTGATCTGCCTCTTAAGACAACAGATGCCAATTGTTCTCTCTGCCCAGTTACTTAGCGTTCATGAATGGTCTGATTAAGGTTTCCTGCTGGTAGTCAAATGCCAAGGAAAAGCCTCAGCATTTATGGAAAGTAAATGCAGAAGGGAAGCAGAAACCTCTATTATCAGACTGGTAATAACAGAGAATTCTACAAACGTCATTCATGTAATTATACAAAATGATGCATGTGAAGAACTAAATTAAAAGATGAGCCAAGTTAACAATGATCCCTCTGTTTGTAGAAAGTATCTTAACTCTGAGTTCCTATGACCTAAATTATTGTTATCAGTTGTTTAGATACTGGAAAGAGGGCACTTGAACCGCCTTCAACATGCATGGGGAATCAGAGAAATACAGGAAACATGCATGTTTCAGTGTAAACATAATTTGAATAAATAGCCATGTGAGTAAGTGCCAAGTACAGTTGGCAGCAATGCTTTTCTTCGGTAGATCTCCATCGTTCCTGTATTGTTGGCTGTCTGCCTAACTAGCCTTTCATTGTCAGGAAGCAATTTTTGGTGGAATGGGAATTTTGGAATGTTTCTTTCACTTAAAGTGTTTCTAAAATGTGGTGATGAGCTCTTAACACAGGCTAACCCCCGCATCTGGAAACAGACAGGGACATTCACAGGATGAGGTTAATCTCAGAGTCATCAGATTCCCTACCTCTTCAGAACAAGGACTGAACAGAACAGAACTCTTGAATGCCTGATTTCTCAAAACTCCAGTTCCAGTTTAGGCACAAAAGCCTTATGGGGCTATACATTTTGAAAACCTCCTTTCTCAAAGCTGCGGAAAAGCTGTTGACTCATCAAGTGGACCTGGTATCAACTCATCCAAATCAGTTTTACAAATTCAAAAGAAGAGTTAAGATGGAGTGCATTTTGAAATGAATATAGCCATTTATTCATTAGCACAAAGGACCTTCTGGTGGAAAAGGAAAACACTGGAACAATGGTGCTTACAAGTGAGACTGAATCCTAGGTGATTTGTAAAGGGGCATTCCCCCTTTTTTGGGGGGGGGGGGGGTTTACAATGTTCCATCAGTGAGATTGCAATTTTAAGCTAAACAGGCACAGAACAGGGTTCCATCTCCCTTCCCTTTTGAAAATCTCCCCTTCTCTGCTTTTTTTCTCCTGTGGGGATAAACACATAGATTTCCTTACACAAAGTGGAAGGAAAAGTAAAATGTTCTTTAAAAAGTAACACAGTTCTGTTCTTGGGGTTGATAACATTTAAAAGGACTTCAAGAACTAAAGACTAAAAAGTTTAGAAAATGTATGTTGGACATAAACCTTAGTGTTAGCCAAAGGTCCATTTGAGTAGCTGCTTTTCTATTAATACGTGCGAGCTAAAAGGAATCAAAACTGAAATAATACAAAACAGAGACTCTGAAGATTGCCACTTCCCCCTGCCACTGGCAACTGATAATGCTGCCAGGCTATTATAAATGACAAATGGCAAGTAAAAGGCTGTCCTTGGTTTGTCTGTGAATACCTTCCGGACAAAGGACTGTCTGGACTGAATCCCAGCTCCATGCACTCTTGCTAACAGATGACTGAGCTCAGGACCTAAGCATGTGATGGGGGGGGCAGGTAGACTGTACCAAGGGTTGGGGGTTCAAAAGAGCTTAGCCTGGCAACAAGCTATTCATGTCATTTCAGAAATTAAAGAGAACTTTTATTTTCATGACTCATGACTATGGTGTATGCCATGATCGGGATGGCCTAGGCTACCCTGATTTCATCAGATCTCAGAAGCTAAGCAGGTTTGGCCCTGGTTAGGACATGGATGAGAGACCACAAAGGAAGTCCAGGGTTGCTACGCAGGGGCAGACAACGCCAAATCACCTCTGAACATCTCTTACCTTGAAAACCCTACAGACCATAAGTCAGCTGTGACTTGACAACACTTTCCACACCTATGAGTTTGCACAAAACCCATAAAAATCCTGCTTTGGCCTGGAAGGTACTGATCTGATGGGTGAAACTGTGAGCCCACACCTGTTGTATTAAAGGTGCTGTCAGGTTGCTGCATGTCATATTCCTTAATTTAGCGTGCCACCTATCCAAAGAAATCCCTTTAGCATTTTTCCAACATTGAGCAATAAGCATCCATTCCTAGCTGTGACTAAAAGAAAATTAATAAGTGTTTTTGTTTCCATTTGGTGTTTTCATTGATGAATAAGTCAAGCAAGGCTAATTCAGTAGTATGTTTTATTTGTTCTCAGATTATATTAGCAAGCTCTGCAAATGCTGATTTACAAAAATTTGCTTTAACTGGACAAGACCACCTCATATGAATAAATGTCCCTACTCAGGACATTCCCCCAGCATACAACAGCCTGTTGCACCCCAGTAGAGAAGACCCACATAGAAATCTGTTCTGGCATGTGGGTTGCCCTTGCTGGTCTGGTGGCTGACTTTATGGCCATGTTACAATACAAATGGAGTGGAGAAAGTAGAACACAAGAAATTTTCTTCTTCTCCCATAACACTGGAAGTCACAGGCATTCAATGAAGCTGATGAACAGGAGATTCAGGATGGACAAAATGAAGTATAAACATATGTCATGACTTAGCAATATACACAACTCCATGTCAGATGAAGAGGTCAAAGGGTGCATTCAGATGGCTCTTTTGAGCTGCACCAGGCACAAGTGCCTGGTGAATTTAAAGTGCACATCGAGACCTCAACATCTGGGAATTGTGCCACTTTCATTAGTAGCCCATTGATCCCTGTTGGGGATCCATACTTAAAAGATAGTGGTTAAAGTCTGGTCTAAAGCTGGCCAACGGGCCAATGCCGGACTTTCCACCGTAAGGTCATTCTACCAGTGTGCAATCAGCCTATGGCCATTTTAAAAAACTCTTGGCAATATGTGCATAACCGCTTAAACATGTGACATCCCCAGAGCTCTGCTCAAGTGGTCCAAACAATGTTATGTTTCTGACAGTCCCTTAAACTCAATCAACTTTCTTAAGTGAAACGGTACCTAGAGGAAGGTACCGCTGGTGGTGTTTGTATGTGCATGTACGGAAAAACAAGTATATGGTGAGGTGCCTATGCAAATGTGCAGAAAGGATTCTTTTTAAAAAAAGCCAACTGCACAGCTCCTCATGGTGGATGCCATCTAGACAATCCACCACGGGAGTCACGTAAGGTGAAGCACTTCACGGGTGAGCTGTCTGGTCGTGTAACACTGGCTCAAAAAGATCTAGCTCAAATTACAGCTGGGCCAATGGCGGGATTAGCTGCCCATCTGAACACACCCAAAGACTCAAAGGAGGAAAAGCTGGGCACTTAATCACCATATAAGAGAGCAATTAGGACATCTCCAGGAGACCCCACAGATATGCACAAGGAGTCCCAAGTGTCTGTCAGCCTGCTCAACATGGCAAACAGCCCAGCCTTCAGACCCAGACTTGGACTCTGAACCCTCCACCCCAGAGTCTGCTGCAGCTAAGTCTCTCCCCAACTGACATTCAAGCCTCTCTAAGCCATGAATTATTTCAGCCTCATCACAGTACTCACCACCATAACCAGACATGACACCTTTAAGTACTGTTAGCCTGCTCCTGGAGGGGAGGGCCTGTATCTCCACCTTCTTGAGAGGGTATTTGAGGCCTCAGTTCACCCACAGCCTTTGCTGGAAGAATTGGCTCCAGCCCTTGCCTTGACCTTCACCCCCCCTCTTATCTCCCAGCAGGATAGACAGAAGATGCATAGCTAGCAAATATCTGGAGGTGATTTTTGTTCATTATGTTCCTTTAACATAAAGATCTTTCTAATAAACAATATCAAGAGAGCCAGCAAATTAACATTTCCTAAGTATATGCATTACTAAAATAAAACCAACAATTACACCTTATTTCATCAATTCCAATTTTTATTCTATTTGCAAACATTAATAGTCTATTATGATAACTCCCAGCACAGAGGGAAAAATTCTCTGAATAGTTAAGAAAACTCAGAATTAATTTATATGATTGGGTAATCATTTTCAACTTCATTAAATACTCTGAAACCTTATAATGCATTATCCTTATCTTGATGCTAAATTTTAATTGCTTAAAGTCTGGTCCCTCAGTAATTAACACATTGTATATCCCCACCTAATTCACAAACTAATTGTCATTTCCTAGATCTTAATGTTATTTGCTAATTCTGCCAGGGAGAAAGAATTTTATTGTCAAAACTCCAGAGAAAGTGACGTTCCACAGGAACAGCAATGACAAAACAAGTTAATTTACTGCAAAGTCTCTGAAAGACGAGGCTCTTTAATTGCATATTTGTTACCTTCATTAAAAAGGTAAATGGCTCTTCAGTTACATATTTGCCCATTTCTTACACATTAGAAAAGTGTTAACGAGCCAGATTAAAATTAATTGAAAAGGTCTAAGATCTTCAAAGAGATTCCAACATCTCCAAACTTCTAATTGAAGATGAGAGTGAAAGAGACATAAATGGGTCACCTAAGGAGAGGGGGACTGAGGTAGGCAAATAATAGCAAAAGACCAGAATGATTTTTTAAAGGATCAGAATGAACTGATACATGAAATTCTAAATTTTCCTATATTATTTTCCATTGGCTTCTCTGTTGTAATGACTATGGGAGAAAAACATTCATGCTCTTAAAAGCATGACCTTCAATACTGACTTGAAAATGTCTTGATTTACTCTTGACTTCCAGTAAGTAGATATAAATGTATTTATTTACCCTCCATATTTAGCTATATTTTGACTCTGAGAAGTAACAGAAAATGCTTTTTTCAAAATCGTTATGGTGACTCTTGGGCCCTTTCTTCACTTTCCTTTTAATCCATGCTCACTGCAGTCTCCTCCAAGCAATTATGCACTAAAACTGAATTCAACCTTCTTTTTAATCCAAGTTTCTTTTCCATTCTGCACTAAAATTGAGTTCAACCTTCTTTTTATTCTGGCCCCCCCCCCCCCCCCAAATTCTGCATTACATTACCTCCCTTCAGTGGTCAGCCCAGTTTCAGCCTGTTGTTGCCACGGGTTATTTGGATGCTGTTTTGCCGTGGATTTAAATTGCCTCAACTCAAACATTGAGAAAATCTAGAGTGGCAGGAAAATGTGAAAAGGACCTTGCTTGATGACAACATGTGTCCAAGTTCTTCCACCCTAATCAGGTTATGAGATACTCATAGCCTACGTGGAATCACCCTGAAGCACAGATAAATGGAGGGAAAGAAAGCAAGGCCTATTCCCCCAGTTATTCCAAGAGGCAAGATTTTGGCTTTGTAAAAAAACAAAAAAAACAAGGCAGTTTCTTGAGCCATCGGAGAATAGATAAAATTATTGTAGAAATCAAAGGGGAAAAATATGTAGACATATGGAGGGAAATAGTTATGGGGAAAACCAGAAGAAAATTGTAAACTAAGGCACCAGCCATTCTGAGATCATCTGTGGTAAGAGTTGCTGACAGAGCTGCCAAGTGCCTGGAGGAGAAAACATCCCATCTCTTTAACAGATGTTATTTAGCAGGTGATATTATTTACCTCTATGAAAAACTTCAGCAGCCTGTTTCCATACTTTAACTGTCTACTAAAGGAACAGGACATTTGTCTTCAAGCCTGTTGGCAAACCTAGCCCTGTGTTAAGTGAAGTTTCTTTCACTTCAAAGCCCTATGGCATACTTTTGTAGCAGATTTTTCAGGTAGAGGCAAAGCTGGCTTGTCGTTTGTTTGAACTATGGGTTACAAATGCAGGATGAGGACTTTAGTGAATGGTTCTCTGTAGAGGGTAGATCTTGAACAGTCTGAAAAAGGAGACTATGGTAAAAAAAAGACAGGTGAATTGGACTCTCATTGGAACATGGCCACCAGTCTGAGAAAGAGATTGGGGGACATGGGGGCATAGGGCGCCGGCAGTGGCATGACTTCAATTCCAAGTTTAAATTTGCTGCCATCAGTTCCCATTTATGAACAGTCAGGCTTGAGAAAAAACAACAACTGACCAATAATAATTTTGGGATAGATGATTCTTGCCTGATTTAAAGTTTGGGGCCTTCCTTCTTTATTCCTTCTCTCCTGTAAATTAAATTTAATCTTGTGGAGCCAAGAAACAAAGGTCAAATAATAATAATCTACACAAACCCATCCTCTATACTAATGAAAGAACTACAATTTGTTTACTATTTATTTACATTATTCAACATCTACCTTTCTTACTGAGAGTCAAGGTGGATTACACAGCAAGACATACATAAAACAGTGTAGTTCACTGCCATTCCTCCTCTAAACTTTTCAATTTACCCCTTCCCCAATTTACCCCTTCCCCAATTTACCCCTTCCCCAAAGCACAGAAAGAAGCTGAAAGTTTTTCTAAAGAAAACAAAGTTTTGAGCAGCCCCTGCAGGAGAAAGAGAGAGAGAGGTGTGAATATGCAGTTATGCATACTTCGCTAACTAGTAAAAATAATGGTGGCTCGAAAACAAGAGACCAGTCAGACCTGCCTGATGGCTTGGGTGCACAACAGAGCAATCAGACAACAAGAAACCTGTTTTGGAACTAGCTCAGACCAACAGGACCGGATTTTCACAGGTATTAAAGAAACACACAGTAAAGGGAGGTGGAATGGGACTCAGACAACTGGAGCACGACAGACAGATATTGCTGTCTGATTGTGCATTTTAAATCCATAAGGGAACAGCAAGGGCAATGGATCAAACTGCATGTCTGATCAAAGCCTCTGTGTGCTGGCATAGAAGAGGAACAATTACTTTATTAAGAGCCCCAACACCTATTAGAGCAATATCCAGTTCTGTTTTCTCCCTTTGACCTCTGTATTCATCAGTGTCATGAAGTACTGCAGTTTATAAACAACAATGGACAAGTTGTATAATTGTATGGAGTCATTTCTCTGTTTACCCACCAGAAAGGGTTGCCTTTCAGGGTATCATTAGGAAGCAAGACCCCTCAGGCCTTGTAGTTCCCTCCCTACTAGCAGGGTTGCTAGCCAGCAGGAGTTGGGGGTGTGTGAGGGCATGGGGTCAGTGTTGGCACAACAGCTTTATGTCACTTGGGTGGGGTGGGGGGACAGAAATAACATCAGTCTTCTTTAAGAATCACCAGGGACTCTAGTTTTACCATAGATACTCAATTGATTTGTAGAGTGGACTAACGTCACTTCTGGGTTTTCTCCAGAAGTGATGTAATGCCATTGCATGGATGGCAATTCCTTTTTTTCTCCTGCTGGCTTCTAGAGCAGCTGCAAAAAATGGGAGCTAAGGCAGGGGATCCCCTACTGTCAGTGGGGACTGGGCAAGCCTACTCCTGAACATTTGAAGTTATTTGGCACACTAGCCCTCCTGCTCCGGATACCAGACAGGTGATGGAAAATCAGACCAGGACTAAGGAAGCCTGGATTCAGATTCCCACTCAGACATGGAGCCTGATGGGTGACCTTGGGTTGATCACTCTCTCTCAGGCTAATCTACCTCAAAGGTAGTTGTGAATATTAAGTGGTGGAAGGAAGAATTAGGTATACCACCTTGATCTAATAGGAGGAATATAAGAAGAATAAAAAGATGAAAGAATATGTCTTCTTTGAAATTCATGTTTATAGATTTTAATTCTTTTTTATAATTTTGCCAACTAATTTTCCAGTGATGCATGAGCATATGTATAAATCCTGTTTTGGATTAAAAAGAAAAAGAAAAACCAAAAGAAGCGTTATTCCTTTTTTTCCGTTCTTCTTGTCTACAAGAGTACTGTCATGCTCCTACACAATTTCAAAGTAATATATTTTTAAAATGTCCATAACATTGTCAATTCTTGTTTGAGCAGAAGGCCATTTCAAGGGGTACAAGAGAGCTTGCCTTGAAATTTTGTGGAGTATTGTGAATTGTGCAAACTCCTCTGTCGAGCCCATTATCTTCACACTTTGATTCTTTTGTGAAACTGGTTTGCTATATGCTTTGGGTGGGGGATTTACATTTAGATAAAGCTATCTGTAGAACTTCCTAGAATGTGATGCAGTTCTGACTGTTCTTCCCCATCCCTTCTCCTCTTGTCCGGGGGCAGCTTTCACCCTCTGCACTTACCTCAATGAGGCTTGGGCTTTGGGCCACCCAGCCCCAACAGGCACTGGGAGATGATGGAAGCTAAGACTGGAGCAGGAGGCAGCACAGCCTGGGCTGTTAAAGAGCCCTGCAATGTGGCAGTGGGAAATGCACCTTTAGGAAAGCCGCAGCTCAGTAGGACTCAGCTGGGGTCAACACAGCAGCCAGCAGGGCTGGTGCAAGACATTCAGCTCTAGGAGCAGTTGCCAGGCATGCTTTGGGGTTGGGTCACCACAGGGAAGGGGGTGCCAATCCCAAGAATATAGACTGCCAGGGCCAACCTGTCAACAGGAGGACAGGCCACCAGACACCCAGCAAAGGGTAGATTGGGAGGAGGAGCAGGGAAGAAGGCAGCCATCCTCAGCCTCCTTAAGCCTGACTGGGCCTAGAGCACTGACTCATGAGGAGGAAAGAGGGTGAGTGGGACTGAGTGGAGGAGAAAGACACATATAAGCTTCATTGGCTCCAGGACCTGTTACCCAGAAGGCTAAGCACCCAGGAAGAAAGAGGTGGAGAAGGCCAGGTCCTGACCACCAGTATGGGGGGTAGGGTTGCCAGCCTCTAGGTGGGACCTGGGGATCTCCCGCTTTTACAACTGATCTCCAGCTGACAAGAGATCAGCTCCCCTGGATAAAATGGATGCTTTGAAGGGTGGGCTCTATGGCACTTTACCATGCTGAAGCCCCTCCCCTCCCTAAACCCCACCCTCTCCTGGATCCACCACCAAAGTCTCCAGGTATTTTCCAACCCAGACTTGGCATCCCTGGGGGGGGGGGATTGCCAGATCGAAGTTGGGAAACTCAAGATTTGAAGGCTAGAGCCTGGGAGGACAGGGATACTGAGTGGGGTATAATATAGAGTCCACCTTCCAAAGCATCCATTTTCTCCAGGGGAACTGATCTCTGTAGTTTGGAGATGAGCTGGAATTTCAGGGGGTCCCCAGGTCCCATCTGGAGGCTGGCACCCCTAGTGTTGTCCCACTCCCAGAGAAACCTTTAAAAAGCAGGCCAGGGCAGAGCAAGGAGGAAGGCAAGGCCACTTCCCTGTTCTCAGGCAAGAGGGCTGACATATGCATGGGGAGAGGGAGCTGGGTGGAGGAAAAACCTCCCTCCCCCTTGCAATTCTGATGCTCCCTTGTCAGAAAAAGAGGCATTCTGGAGGATGAAACAGACTGGACTCCATCCAGTGTACCCTCTAAGCTGAGTTAGAGTGAGCTGGCTCACAGTTTTTTAGCCTCCGGCTCACACATTTTTGTCTTAGCTCAGGAAGGATGGCTCCAGAGCAAACTAATTTATGCAGTAGCCCAATCGCTCAGTACAACTTTAATGCCAGTAGCTGACAAAGTAGAATTTTTACTCACAAGACTCCACAGCTTAGAGGGTGCATTGACTCCATCCATGTGACTGTAGAGACAGACCCCTCTACAATATAGTCAAATTCAGGGGTCATTTCGTAGAAGAAGAAGTGCAGGAGCTCATTAGCATAACTCATTTGCATATGCCACACACCCCTAACATACTGGAAGGGTGTCAGAAGGTAACACCCACCCTCAGGCTCCACTCCACAGGTGACATGTGCACCACCCATCCCTTCCCCTCCCCACAACAAGACACCCTGTGAGGTAGGTGGGGCTGAGAGAGGTCTTTTGAGAACTGCTCATGAGAGAACAGCTCTGAGAGAACTTGTGACTGGCCCAAGGTCACACCAGCAGCTGCATGTGGAGGAGTGGGGAATCAAACCCGGTTCTCCCAGATTAGAGTCCAACTCCTGACCACCACACCAAACTGATAAGGTGGAAGCTACTGAAGGGTTGGTGAAATTTCTCCAGTACTTATGTGCCATGTGCCCAGATAAAAAATGGTATACTTAGAAAATTTATATGCCACCTTGAGCAAGTCTCTGGAAAAGCAGCACACAGTCATAAAAGGAACAATGATAAAATTATCAATATTAAAACAAAACATTAAAAACAATAAAGACCCTAGCAGGGCTTTCCCCGGGGCGCTGTGCCTCTGCACTGCTTGGGGAAGCTGAAGAGGGGGCGGGGCTTGGTCATGTGCCCGCCCCCTGGGCTCCTCACTCCCGGAGCTGTGCTCCTGTGCGCTCCCACTCCAACGGACCCCTGGTCAAATTTAGGCAGCTATCAGTTATGTGGCCCTTTTAAGTAAGGAGTTTTATCTCCTGGCAATCTGACTCAACAAAAGTAGGATCCACACATTTACTTACTGGATTTTCCTGTCCACACAGGAAATCCAGGACATGAATGGTTACAGTTGTTCAGTATCCAGTGATGCCTGTACTGAGTCTAAAAGAAGAAGGCCAGGAAATCTGTCCTCACAGAGTTTCATTACAAGGTTCTGTTACTCGGTCTACACTACTGTGGGTCTCAGCTTCTGACATGGAAGACAGTACTGCTTCACCCCATTGTTCTGTGACAGTCTAATCTCATTAGTCCTATTTGTTGCATCTCAGCTAATGGCATACACTAGTTATCTTGTTACCACTATGAACATGTAAAATAAGAGATAAACATGTCAACGATGCAATTTTTTTTTGTTTTGATTCAATTTAAATTGCCAAATGGGGGAAAAAAAGCTTCTTCTGGTAATTCTGCTGTAACTAACTCATTTTGATATTGGTTCTATTAGCCTTCTAATAGCATGAAAGCTAAAAAAATTAAATCGTTCCACTTTCACATTCATAATTATGTGCAATTAAAATCTTTACATACCCAAAAGTCTTATATGAAGGCCTGCGCCCTTCAACTGTCACTCTTCATTATCTGTGAGCCCAACAATTTTACAGTGACACACTGCACTCAATGAGATGTGCTAAAGAGGAACTATTATATTTTACTGATGTATGTGTTCTTTAATTTTTCTGAATTAGCTTTTTGATATGGATGCTAATTGTTTTCTTTGAAAGGAGTCACCATAGATATGTGATTTCTCTAGGCATGTTGCTCTTCAAAAATAGAGTTAATTGCAGGAAACAGGGATTTCTTTTTTATATAAATAAAAAAGTAATCAGCAGCATATCAAAGGAGTGAATCTCAATCCAACTTTCTGATTGCACATGAAAAAGAAACCTTCTGTGGTTGTGATCTACATAAATGACTTGGTGACTTTTGAAGTTTTCCTCTCTGAATTTATGCATAAGGCAAGATTAATAATTGAAATAGCAGATTTGGGGAAAGTAGCCTTTTCCAAAAGAGCTTGTCACTTCAGCACATGATACTCAAAAGTTGGGTTATGGGAGTGTAACTTCATTATGAAATGAACCATATATTTGTCTTACATTTAGGACCTTGCCATTTAGTTGCTAGCAACTAATGTAATAGAGTTGCAGCCCTGTGGTAGGTTGCCATGTGACTATCTGGAGATGATTTTAAGGTGAGGAATAGGATAGTTGAATGATCTTAGTCATATCAGTGATTCACCTAGCACATCTCACTTTGTGGCCAACCAATTCTGGATGATGTAAAAGTACAAAAGGTATAATTTAATATTCAGTTATGCTTCAGTTATTAATTCCATGTACCACTTCCTTCATTGGTATTGTCAGCAGGACAGTGTGGGGATGTTAAGGACTGTATCTGCAACAAAGTATTGACTGAGCAACCTCATGTAAATCAGTGCAAAGGGAACAATATTTAAAGAATGAAGGTACCAGAAAGTGCAAACGCAATGAAGGCAGCTGTTGATTACTTCAAGGGTAAGCCTCTTTGTGCTGTTGCTGCAGTTGACTATTGAGAGCTTAGATTCAAAATCTTAATGGCAAAAGTCTGGAGGAGCCTTTGAAATCAGCAGAATGCTTAGCTATAAAATTTCAGGTTGGGAATTCTGGGATACATTTACCTATGCTCAGGGCTCTTTTTGTAGAAAAAGCCTAGCAGGAACTCATTAGCATATTAGGCCACCCCCCTGACAGCGCAGCTCATTAACATATTAGGCCACACCCGATGTTACGCTGAATATGATTTTTTAGGGTTGCCAACCTACAGGTGGGGTCTGGAGATCTCCTGGAATTACAACTGAGCTCCAAACTACAGAGATCAGGTCAATGGCTGCTTTGGAAAGTAGAGTCCATGGCATTATGCCTTGCTTAGGTCCCTCCTTCCCCTAAACCCCACCCTCCACTCCCAAATCTCCAGGGATTTCCTCAACCTGGAGTTGGCAACCCTAGTTCACTGGCAGAACAATGCTAGGAGCCAGTCTGGTGTAGTGGTTAAATGTGCAGACTCTAATCTGGGAGAACCGGGTTTGATCCCCCACTCCCCCCCTTGCACCTGCTGGATGACCTTGGGCAAGCCATAGCTCTGTAACAGCTGTTGTCTCAGAGCTCTCTCAGCCCCACCTACCTCACAGGGTGTCTGTTGTGGGGAGGGGAAGGCAAAGGAGTTTGTAAGACGCTCTGAGACTCCCTTGGGTAGTGAAGAGCGGGGTATAAATCCAATCTCTTCTTCTTCTAGGTTTGTGGATGCACTGGACGGGTGTAGTTTGTGGACTATTTTATTCAAGGTACAAAATTTTATTCAAGGTATAAGATTTCATATGCCACCCACCCTTCTTCAGATGGAAGAAGTGTGCATGCACACAAAAGCTTATACCTTGGATGAAACTTTGGACTCACAGCAGGTAACAACAAGTGCACGAACAATTAAAAAGAAAAAGAAAGAAAGAAATGAAGGAAGGAAGGAAGGAAGGTAGGTAGGTAGGTAGGGGAGAGAGGAAGAAAGGTATGTGGGGGATAGAGAAAGAGAGAGAGAGATGATAGATAGATAGATAGATAGATAGATAGATAGATAGATAGATAGATAGATAGATAGACAGATAGATAGAGGAGTGAAAGAAAGGAAGGAAGGTGAGGAGAGAGAGAGAGAAAGGAAGGGGGAGGAGAGACAGAAAAAGCAAGAAAGAAAGGTGGGGGAGAGAGAGAGAGAGAGAAAGAAAGAAAGACAGAAAGAAAGAAAGGTAGGGGGGAGAGAGAGAGAGAGAAGGAAAAGGGTTGGGGGAGGCACTTACCAGAGCAGGGAGAGCGACGCAATGTCGGCAAGCCAAATGCAAAGCCAGGCATTTCAGAGCAAAGAGCCTAGCCCCCTGCTTAATCTTTAGGCGGGGCTTTCTCCTGCTGGGTCTCTGCACCTCTGCACTTAAAGGGAAAGTGGCCGGTGGGGCTCTTTCCTGCAGGCGCTCTGCAGAGACTTTCCCTTTAAGTGTAAACAGCTCCCGCCAGGCAGGGAGGGAGCTGGGCACGCTCGGACGCCAGCCAGAACAGCGTTCTGGTGTGTTCCTGCTGAAAAAGAGCCCTGCCTATGCTCTCCTAAACAGTTGTACTCTTTTATTCCCATTGACTTCAAGGAGTAATAGATCACCACACTCCAAATGCCCAAATGATTTTGCTAGTGGCTTCATGTAACTGCCAAATAATGCTGGGTCAAGACTGAACCCTGTTGGCTGTCATAGACAATTAACTCAGATCTTCACATCCCCCCCCCCCCCCCCCACAAATAGGCAACAGGCAGCCAGATTTGCCTGGAACACTGCAACACCATCACACTGGTCCCAAAGGACACCATGTTAGTACCAATTGAGTACCGGATCCATTTCAAGGTGTGTTGGTAATAACTTTTAAAGCCATGAGTGACCTGGGACTTACATATCTAAGGGACTGCCTCTCCTCATATAATTCCCAGAGAGCCTTGTGCTCTGCTGACCAACATCTGGTTATCCCTGGCCCAAAGGATTTCCACTTAGCCTCAACCAGGGCCAGGGCTTTCTCTGTCTTGGCCCCTACCTGGTGGAACATGCTCCCACTTGAGATCAGGGCCTTGCAGGACCTATTACAGTTCTGCAGGGCCTGTAAAATGGAGCTGTTCTGCCAGGCTTTCAGCTGAGGCGGTGGATACCCAATTAGTTGGCCTCCCTGCACAGACATTGCCTGGCTATTTGCCCTATGCGGAGTCCAGGTATTATATGAGCAATACTGGTTGACTCTAGTTACCATCAGTCCAGCTTATGGGGGGGTCTGAGCTGTTATATTTTAATTTGCCATCTTTTGATGTTTCAGTTGTTTGATGTTTTAGTTGCTTTAAGGATTAATTATATTACCTGGTTTTAATTGTTCGTGCACTTGTTGTTACCTGCTGTGAGCCCATTAGGGAAGGGCAGGATATAACTTGAACAAACAAACAAATAAATAGATGGTACTGAAAGCTGCCAAAGTGTTCAGGAAAATCAGCAGGGTTGTATTCTTCTTTTCTCTCTCCCAGGAAAGGCTGTCCAACACAATTCCAAAATGAACCTGAAAACAGGGGTGAAAAGGCTCTAGATAATCTTTCTCATTTAAGAAAGCTTGAGGTAGCATAGCCACCACAGAGTTCTCCAGGATGCAAAGGGAAATGTGCTATAAGTTATGGAAACCAGAAGAGCCAAAAAGTGGTGAAGGAAGCAAGAAATGTGTTTTATGGGTCATTTTTGGAATTCTTGGCCCCTCATTCCCCACCCCTCCTTATCTCCAGAATCATTAATGGCCTTTCCTTTATATTTTGTTTGATCTTGTGTTTTTGCCGAGGATGATAAATTCCTTTTGCTTCTTAGGTAATATAATGTAAATAAGTTGTATTAAATGGCTTTTAACAACTATACTTACTACACTTCATCTGCATTAAAAACACTTTCTTGAAAGTAGAAGTGCTTTCACTATTTATAGTTATACTAAGTAAAGTGATAATGAGGCAGAAACAGCAGGGAATCAGAAATATGAAAAACTAGGAATAAGGCCCGTTGTGGAAATAAATACAATGGGCTCTAGAAAGAGGCTCTGGGAGAGTGCCAAGGTCTTGGGCACTCAGTGTCAATTTGCTGTGGCAACCTCAGCATGGTATAATGACACAGAGTCCACCATTTTCTCTAGGGGAACTGATCTCTGCTACCTGAAGAGCAGTTATAATTCTGAGTGATCTCTAGCCCGCATGTGGAGATTGGCAACAATGGTTCCTCAAGAGGGAATGGCTGGCTTGGAGGGCAGAGTCTATGGCATTGTACCTGTATGAGGCCCCGCTCCTCCTCAAACCTCACCCTCTCCAGGCTCCATCCCTCAAATCTCCAGGAATTTCCCACCTAGAGTTGGCAACCCTATCTCCTTCCCTGCCAATCATCAACCTACCTTTATTTCCCCCTCACTGTTCAACTTTCCATTACCCTCCACCTGCAGCCTCTACTGTGCTCTGAAACCCTGACTGCCACGTCACATTGGCTGTCATAGGGGGGCCATTTCAGCAGGGTATAAGGACACGGAGTCCACCATTTTCTCCAGGGGAACTGATCAATGCCATCTGGAGAGCAGTTGTAATTCTGAGTGATCTCCAGCCCTCACCTGGAGATTGGCAATGGTGGTTTCCCAAGAGGGAATGGCAGGATCTGACATTTCCCACTCGGGAGATGGGATGCAGCTAGGTCATGACGTACTATCTCCTCCCCTCCTGAGGAATGTGTTCCTTTCCCTTGCTTACGCCTCCGCCTCTGTTTCTTTCTTATCTATGGCCTTGGCCAACTCTTCTCACAGACTATGTTGCTAATTGGGAATTCGCCTGCAGGTGCAATCTGCTTTTCTTTTCCATGTCTTTTCCTGGGAATAAACGGAGCAGGGGTTTAGGCGCCTTTTCTGACCGTATCATGATTGGTAGATGTTTACGTATACTATAGTTTGAATACACTATAACTGTATCACAGCTTGCCTCACCTAACCATTACTGACTCAACAGGTGTGCACCACTGATCCACCAAATAAAAAGAAGTTCTTGTTTAAGATCCTTTTGTTTTTGGTTTGAAATCTTTGGACTCTCACAGTTTGGAGGGCAAAGTCTATGGCACTGTACCTGTCTGAGGCCCCACGCCTCCTCAAACCTCACCCTCTCCAGGCTCTATCCCTCAAAACTCCAGGATTTGGCAACCCTATCTCCTTCCCAGCCAAGCATCAACTGACCTTTATTTTCCCCTCACTGTTCAGCTTTCCATTACCCTCCACCTGCAGCCTCTGCTGTGCTCTGAAGCCCTGACTGCCACATCACATTGGCTGCCATAGGGGGGCCATCTCAGCAGGGTTCACCCCTCTCTCTTGCCCAAGAGAGCAGGGAAACTTCCATTCATTCTCCAAACCAGCCGACTGTGGAGTGGCTAAATCTCTGCTGCCTCTCAGTGTTCCCCCCCTCCCACATCTCTGGCTTGTAGCCTGGGTCAGCACAGGCAGCAGGAGCCTTTCCTAACCTCCTCTAGGATGAATGGATGGGCTGGAATCTATATCGATGGTGCCCCACCCCTTGGGAGGGTCCCTCATTTCCTGCACTTTTTGGCCTTGGGACAGCTGGGAACTGTAGTCCAGCAGATGAGGAAGCCCCATTCAATCCAGTGAGTGATACCCCTGCAGACCCCTCTCTGGAACTACAGCTCAATTGAACCTTATGGGGAAACATTTAACCACAGACAGCAGCCATCTTACAAACACAGGTCACTGCCATTTCGTTACACCTACCTACAGCCACTGAGGGAACAGTTAGTCCCACACAGAAGGCAAGCAGGAGAAGTGTCTTTGTCAAGAGAGAAAGCCATTTGCCAGAAATTCTGACAGGGCACAGTGTATGAAGGAGAGGGTGGGGAAGAGGAGCAGACCCAGCACCCAGCCAATGGCACACGAGTACTTAGAGCCAGTGGATAGGGACAGCTTCTGAGAGACACATCAGGGAGCCAACTGATTTGGGAGCGTGTGGAATGTTCAGGAGAGTGCCACTGCCAAATCAGGATTATTATACAGAGAGATACTACATATAAAAGGAAGACACTTTCTTTTAGTGCAGAATCTAATACTACATACCTATGCATAAATTGATCTATGCACATCATTCATAGATTGTAGGTAAGGTAGCCATGTCAATCCATTATGAAAAATTCAAGCAATGTCAGGAGAGTTAGATCGATTCATGGAGGAGAGGTCGCTCAGTGGCTACTAGTCATGGTGACTGAAGGGAGCCTCTGTCTTTAGAGAGAGCAAACCTCGAAACAACAGTCCTGGGAGGCAGCAGAAGGAAGGGGCTTCAGCCTCTATGCCCTTTTCATTTGGCTTTCTAGGGCAACTGACTGGCTGTTGTATGAAACACGGTGCTGGAGTAGATGGACCACCAGTCTGATCTAGAAGGTTCTTAATAGCAAAAATAGCCGTCTAATTGAACAATTTGGACTTCCTTTCAAGAAGGCTACAACTTGTAGGATTTGGGCTTTTCCATCACATTCTAAAAAATCTTTCTCTCCTCTCCCTATCTTCCCTTTAACCCACCCCAAGTCACACAGATTTTTATTCTGTTCATCCTCAAAGGAGTTCAGTGTGGCATATACCTGGTTCTTCTTTTCTCCATTTTGTTAGGATTTTTAAAAATTCAATATCCAGCCTAATAAAATGTTCTGGAGTATCTGAAAGATCACTTAGATCATTACCTCTGAGAAATTGGTTAGTCTTAAAAATGCCAGAAAGTAATACATGACTGTTGTTTTAGGGTTCCAACTTTAGTTGTTCCACTTTTGTGTGACCTGCATTAGCAAAGTATGACCTATTTAACCTTAGTGATAGAAAGATAATTCATATAATAGCTATAGTACCTACTTGCTATTTTATGGTGATATTTTTTGGTCAGTCTTATTGTGCTTGCAATTCAATGTTTGCTTGGTTCTCTGTGAAGATGTTTCTTATTCTGTGGCCTGCAATCCTCCTACTGCCAATGACTAGGGTTGCCAGATCCACTGGTTCTGTGGGAGTTTCCCCATTTAGGGGTGCTCTTTCTCACCACCAGCCAACTGGCCAGTGGGAGGGAAGCCCCATCCAGCAACCCCCTACTACAAGGTTTAAAGGGCCCTCCAGCTGGCCCTTTAATTCTTGCAGAGGGAGGAAGATGGGTGGCCACACGTGCCTGCACCCTTCCCACATCTTCCCAACAGCATTTAAAGAGATGTTGTTTGGAAGAAGCGGGGCCACATGCCCAAAAGCTGTCAGCGACTCAGGACTTGCAGGCCAGGATCTTTTAAAGCAGGGGCCACCCATGCCTGCCCTACAAGTGGTGAGGTGACAAGTGGGTGGCTCCTGCTTCAAAAGAGTGGGAGCCACTTGCGCTTGCCCTGCAAGTGGTGATTTTGTGGCTCACAGGGCAGGCACGAACAGGGGGAAAATATGACATGGCAACCCTACCAATGACTGAGCTACCATAGGATACTGATAAGCTTTTAAACTGTTTAGGCAAACTGTGTCAGCAATAGAATACTAATACACTGAAACACTGATTATAATGGGTTCACAGAAATTCTAGGTGATAGCCAGTTTTTTAGGACTGCTGGAAGCCACCATGGTCACAAAGATTATCTCCCCACACACACACATATTGGCATTTCTCTCACAACCAGAAGCTCACAGACAAGATATTTTATCAGAACAGATATCTGTTACTTGTGCCCAAAGGACTGGAGAAGGGGTGCATGAAGGAGGAGGACTAACAGAGAATGGCTAATAAGTAGGACGAAGCCGGCTGACCAGAGAGTGAGGTGAAAGGAAAGGAAGAGACAGAGAGCCATGGACCATGGGTATCATGTATACCCACCCTGGCAGCAGTAACGAGCTTGCTTGCGGGAAGGGCAGGGTATAAATAAAATTAAACAAATAAATAATAGGTGCATTTTTGAATTAATTTCCTCCTTTCAACTAAACATTCCCAAGGAGGTTTACAATAATGTAAAATACTATAGAATCGATGCAAAGCCAGTGCAATGTAAAAAAAATTAAATTAAAACAGTACAATTAATACAGTACAATAGAAATTAATAAAATATCCATAAAAGCAATAAGACATGCTCAATATGGCCCCATCTATAGATACTTAAATCTGGAGACTGGGGCCAGGGACAGACAATACAGACTGGTGATGAGAGGATATAAGGTCTGTTGATGGATATTGTCAACTTGTTCCTGGAAACAGGGACTTATCCGAAGGCTCTTAAGGATGCTGTGGTTGTGCTGCTCCTGAAAAAGCCAACTTTGGATCCTTCTGATCCTACCAATTACTGCCCAGTTTCAAATCTGTCATTTCTGGGCAAGGTAATTGAGACAGCGGTAGCTGAACAGCTCCAGGATTTCTTGGATGACATATTGGCATTAGATCCGTTCCAATCCAACTTCCACCCTGGTCATAGGACAAAGTCAGTGTTGATTGCTTTTGCAGACGATTTTCGCAGGCAGCTGGATCAAGGTGGGCTGGCGCTGCTATTATTA
Organism: Lepidodactylus listeri; assembly: GCA_029233225.1. Classification (NCBI taxonomy): domain Eukaryota; kingdom Metazoa; phylum Chordata; class Lepidosauria; order Squamata; family Gekkonidae; genus Lepidodactylus; species Lepidodactylus listeri. The sequence goes on along the minus strand of JARCFY010000005.1, from coordinate 78,327,235 downwards.
TTAGATCTTACAGCAGCATTCGACACAGTCAGTTATGACCTTTTGACCCACTACCTCGCTGACATAGGAGTACGGGGCCTGGCTCTTCAGTGGTTTACCTCATTCCTCCAAGGTCGGGGACAGAGGATTGTGCTGGGGGAGAAGGTGTGTCCTCCAGATACCCCTTAACATGTGGGTTCCCTCAGAGGGCACTTCTTTCCCCAATGCTGTTTAAGATCTATATGCATCCCCTCATCCAGCTAGTGTGGAGCTTCGAGCTTGGGTGTCATCAATATGCTGATGACACCCAGCTGTATCTGTTATTGGATGGCCACCCAGATACCACCCCAGATAATTTGGCCATGTGTTTGGAGACCGTGGTTGGGTGGTTGAAGCAGAGTAGGTTGAAAATGAATCCAGTAAAGGCAGAGGTTCTGCGGCTGGGGAGGGGAACTTCAGAATTGGGATACAGGTTGCCCACTCTTGACGGGGTGCCACTGACACCAGCGCAATCTGTCAAGACTTTGGGAGTGATTCTGGACTCCTCCTTGAATATGGAAGCCCAGGTCACACACATAGCCAGACTGGTGTTCTTTCATCTTCGCCAAGCTTGGCAATTGGACCCCTTCCTGGAGGTTGGCAACCTTATGTCTGCCAGGCCCACAAACTAATTCTTTAGTACTTGCCTTTAGTACAGAAAATAAAAAGCTCGGTTAGGAACTGGCATTTTGCAGAGCAATGATTCACCTGGCAAACAGGACAGGTGTTCCCTGAAGCAACCCAGACCCAAGGAATTGGATGCCTAGCTCCACACTTCTCAGGAGCCCTGCAGCTGTTAACCTACAAGCCAAAGCCTGAGTTGCCAGGATACCTCTTTTGCTTATCCAAATAGCTGAAATGAGAGAGTCCTATGTCTCTCCAACAACACTTCCAGAGTTTCAAAGAAAAGGGTTTTTTTTCATTCTGTTTGTTTGTTTGTAGATTATTGCTAAGGATCCAAATTAAGTAATTGGAGTTGAAGTGTAACCATCTTGATAGTTTCTTGGAAGATTTTCATTATCACTTCATTTATATTTATGATGATGAGCAGATGGTTTGAGTATCATAGTTCAGCCTGCTTCATTCCAAAATATGATTAAAAATGACACCCAGAGAAAGTGATAGGAATACATTTTCCTATTGATGAACCTAGAAAACTTCTATTCCTGTTAGAGTTACTTAAATAAATGACAGGTGACATATGTTAACAGAGTCTGATGTGCCTCCATTCTACTCTCCAATTCCTGCCTCATGCGGCAAACCGTAAAATACTCCAGAACTTGTGTAATTATTTGTTGTTGTTTTATTTACAGTGTTCCAGTCACAAGCCACATTATACTGAAACAGTTGCACATAAGCAATGAGGTCACATAACCATCTCTACAACTTTTTGGGTACTAGTGCAGATAGAAAAGAAATTACTAACGAGTGGTTTCAGTTCGTTAACTATATTTGATCATTCATTTTGACAGATAAAGCTTCAAATTAAAGCTTTATAAATGGTACCAGCAAGCACTGGGGCATTCCTTGCATTACTTTTGGGCAGATTGTGAATATTGTTGAAGTGGGATAGGACAGGAAAGAGGAGAGAGTTCTTTTGAAACCAAATGGAAATTCTGGTCTATGTAGGTTGAAGGGTACAATCCGCAACACACTAATTAGAGAGTCCTATTGAATGCAGAAGGAGTGAACCAAATTTGGAATGAACATGTTAAGGTTTATGCTGTTAGTCCACCATATGAATATATGACAAAAAACTCTATAAAAATATTTGAAATAAATACATAACTTTCCATAACAGTTTGGTGTGAACAGAACTCTAATTTAGCCTCATGTATAGATGCTAGAGATACAGATGTTTGTTTGAAGTCACATTTGGGCCCAGCGACATTGCACTGTACACTATCTTAAATCCTTTGAAAGAGTCTTATTGGCACACCAGCCAAATCTTTATACAGCTATAGAGTTCTACAAGGTTTCTTCTCTTTTTTTAAATGGGGTTTGTGCAGCAGCATGAGAGTAATCAACAACATGATCAAGTGTGTTCCAAGCAAACACACTATCATTTTACTCTGAAATCTGAACAAACACACACTGGGCCCCTGTCCCCAAGTCCATGCAACCCAGACTGATTTGAACCTCTAAGCAAGTGATAGAGAGAGAAAAGTCATTCATATGAAAAATGAATGCAAGACAAACAAGGATAAGGAATGTAGAGGCACTTGCCAGGGCACTTCCTTCCCACTTTCTCTTCCACAGAACCAAGGCTAAATGTGTATACTCCTAACAATATTTATAACTGATGCTTTTAGAATGAGAGGTAGGAGCTATTAGGCACATTCACCAGTGTCATGTGACATGCCTGCTGGGCTCATGACAAAATATGTTGATCAGTTATTAGTCTTTACATATATTCAAAAAGTGTGTCATTTGGATGCATGTGGGTTTGTGGGGAAGGTAAGAATCTATGCACTGATCTGCTCTGAGTGGACATAGCTAATGTGCCTACAAATTGTGTAGGCCTTCCCCATTAAAATGGATAAGCACTGTATTTTGGAAGGTTTTTATTGTGCATACAGCTTGTACATGCAAGGAGGGTTGCTACCTCCAGGTTGAGCCTGGAGATCTCCTGGAATTACAGATGATCTCCAGATGACACAGATTAGTTCCCATAGAGAAAATGGCTAAATTGGAGAGTGAACTCTATGGCACTGTACCCCACTGAGCTCCCTCCCCAGTCTCCACCCCAAAATTTTCCAACCTGGAGTTGGCAACCCTAGGGCAGGATCTTGCTTCGTGTCGACACTTCCAGCCTACACATAGTTTGGCCACATGATAAGTGAGATGTTGAGCTGATTTTTAAAATCATGCTTAATGACTCACTTTAATATCCATAGTTTTGAATGTGGTTGCAATATTTAACATTCCAAAAAGAGTTACCACCTGGTCAGCATATTGCAGAGCCAAGCAGTGAAGTCATGCTCTGGCATTCTGAGGTCTAAAAATCCAGCAAAGCTTGGAACTAGCTTAATTCCGCCCCCCCCCCCCCGTCAACTATACTGGGGATCGAGGAGATCTCATGACCTACACTTGCCAATTCCCAGCCAACTCTGCCCTTGATCTGACCATATAAGTGAGCCAGGTGGTCACATATGGCTCCAGGCTTTAATGGTGCTAAATTAAATGGAAGTAAATGTACTTTCCCTGTTTAAAAATATAAACTGTGTGTGTGTGTGTGTGTGTGTGTGTGTGTGTGGGGATTCATAGTTCACTTAGGACATTGAAAACGCTGCCCTGACATAGGGTTTGCCAGCCTCCAGATGGGGATCAGGAGTCCTTCTGGAACTGATATACAATAGATAAACAACTGATCTCAGAAGAAGAGATCCATTCTCCTGAAGAAAATGGAAGCTTCAGAGAGTAGATTTATGTAGCCTTGCCAGCTGCACGTTGGGAAATATCTGGAGATTTTGTGGGTGAAGCCTTAGGAGGGTGAGGAGAAAGCCTTCAATGGGGTATAATGCCATCGAGTCCACTTCCAAAATGGCCATTTTCTTCAGGTGAACTGATCTCTGTTGCCTGGAGATCAGTTATAATCCCAGGAGATCTCCAGTCACCACCTGGAGATTGGCAACCAGGCATTACATCCCTGCTGCGATCCCTCCCCAAACTCCACCCTCTTCAGGCTCTGCCACCAAATCTGCAGGAATTTCCCAAACTGGAGTTGACAGCCTGCTGTACCACAGGCAAATTTTATTAATATCAAAAATTGTAAAATTGTGATTGTGGTTCTTATCAGAATCACCTGGTCGTAAAAAGATCTGAACCATAACACTGACTTCACAGGCCTGTCATAGCTTCCTAACATGATCTTTGCAAGAAGTGCAGATAGTTTTCTACTCCAGTACCCTGAGTTCAGCTGAGTAATATAATTTTTAAGACGTGGTTGTTAATGGCTGGGGAGACATTTTGTTGCTAAAAAAGAGGTTCCCAGCAAGAATTAATTCAACAACAAATAATCTCTGCACAATTGTGCATTCAGAGGTATCACATCTGGGGTGATTCCCACGATAAAACCCCAAAGAAGTAGAAGAGGATTTGTAATTGACACAAAAAAGTGGGGGGAGGGTTACCTCTCTTGACAGTAAGTTTGCAGGCAGTGTCTCTAAGGAAATTTTGATGGGATAACAGGTTAAAATTGCAAGAGGTTTGGCTAAATATTCTGCAAGCGAATACCTTGTTACTTTTATACTTTCGGATCCTAACATAATGCTGGAAAGAAAGGAAGAAAAAGGCAATATTATGAAGATTAATATAGCCTTTTTCTTCTCACACTCTCCCACAAACAGATTGTGTTTCTCTCCCTTCAAATTGACTATATGTAATTACTTGCCAAATTAATTGCTCTAAGTCAGTCAGAAACTAAATGTGATCATGTGTATTTATCTAATAGGATTTTTCTGCATGCTGATTTGCAGCTATATCTGGAAAGAAAAATTAAAGATTCTCATGAGAATGTTGAGTATCCAAAAAGTAAACTCCCTCTTAAGAATATATGGGAAGGAAGGAAGGAAGGAAAGAAGGAAAGAAGGAAAGAAGGAAAGAAAACCAGGGAAAGGAGCAAATCTGTAGTAATCTCCTTGGCAGACTGGGACCAATTCATCTGATAATTTCTACGTAATCATATGCAGGTTCAGAGAATGTTATTGGAAGTGGTAAAATGGTCATGTGATTGCTTTTCCATGCCTTTAACCAACTTTCATTGGTGTTTCAGCTGCAGCCCATATTTGAGAAACAGGATTTGGTTATGATTATCCATGCTTTCCTCATATCTAGATTAGACTACAGCAATAAACTCTACATGGGGCTACCTTTAAAGTAATTAACTTTATACTTTCCCCATAAACTTTAAAACACAGAAGAATGGTTCTTAAGAACATGTCACTTCTGGGGGGAAATTGTGTTGACTACCAATTATCTAACATTAGCAACAGACCTCAGGGAGGCTGTGGAAGCCATGAACAGGTGCCTGGAGGCAGTTTTGGAATGGATAATGGTTTATAGGCAAAAACTTAATCCCAACAAAATAGAGGTGCTACTGGTGGGGGTAGGCCTGGCCTGGGAAATAGTTTATCTCCTGTTCTGGATGGGGTTGCACTCCCCCAAGGGAGCAGGTTCATAGCTTGGGAGTGCTCCTGGACCCAGGCCTACTATTGGATAAACAGGCAGCAGCCATGGCCAGGGGTGCCTCTCAGCACTTTGGTTGGTGAGCCAGCTGCAGCCCTTCCTGGGCAGAAATAATCCTGGCACTGTGGTACATACCCTGGTAACTATGCACTTCACATGGGGCTGCCCTTGAGGATTTTCTGGAAGCTTCAGGAGGGACAGAATGCTGTAGTCAGAGTGTTGACTGAAGTGGGTCATGCTTCCATCTAAACTGGCTTCCACTTTGCTTCCAGGCTCAATTCAGAGTGCTGGAATTGACTTTTAAAACCCTGTATGGCCTAGGACCAACATACCTTAAGGACTGCCTTCTCCCATAAGAATCTACCCACTCACTCTGGTCATCCTTGGAGGCCCTCTTCAGTTGCCCCCGCCATCTGAAGCTAGATGGGTGGCAACCCAAGAAAGGGCCTGCTCTGTCATGGCATCAAAGCTTTGGAACTCCCACCCCGAGGAGATTTATCTGTCTCCCTCAATCAGTGTCTTTTGCCAGTAGGTGAAGACATCCCCAATAGCAGTTATTGGCCCTCCTTCAAGTGTTAGGATTGCCAGAGCCCTGGAGTGGTGGGAGTTCCCCTGCTTTTGGAGGCTTCAATCTGTCACTGGCCAGCTGGCCTGTGGGGGAGCCCCGCCCCCAAATAGCTCCCTTGCACCCACCGTGCCCAGTACAATGATGTCACCCGGAGGTAACACTGTCATGCCAGGCATGTTGCGCGGGGGACGCTCTAGCATTCCTTCCCAAATGCTAGAGCATCCCCCATGCAACATGCCCAGTGTGATGATGTCACCTCCAGAAGTTCCTGGGGAGCAGTCTGGAGCCCCCTGCTGGCAGCCAATAAGCACCTGGCAACCCTATCTAGAGTTGTTTGTTAATATATTTTAAGTGGATTATTTTATAATTCTAACTGTATTTTGTTTATATTTTAATTTTTAATTTTTTATGTTCACTAACTTGTGAAACTTGAGTAGGGGGAAAGTCACATTGAAATGTAATTGTTTATGGTTGTGAACTGCTTTGAGCTCTTGAAACTGTAAAAATGAAATAAGTAAATAAACTATGGCTTGACTGATTTTATTTGTTTCATCTCTTTGTCTAAGAGCTCAAAGCAGTTTACAATAAGCAATTATATTAATTGAAACAAGTACATAAATTATCAATTAAAATAAATACAAAAATAATATAATAAATATCTAAGAATAGATTCATTTAAAGTAATACAAATATGTAAAACTAATTCTCACCCTAAAACCACAGGAACCCCTTCCAACAACAAAATTACCCACAAGCCAACTACACAATAGGGAGTTTAAAATACTTGTTCTTATGTTTAAAGGATGAAATGTTGGTGTGACTGGGATACTTGACAGACTGCTTCTTCCTGTAAAACCTGCCCATCCGTCAAGATCCTGTGTTATTCCGTTTTACTTTTCAAGGAGAGAGGGCCTTCTCTTTTGTGGCAGCTCAGTTGGGGATCTCCCTGTCTTCAACTATTTACCATTTGCCAAGCTTATTGAGATTTACTGTACAGTCCTAAGTAGAGTTACACCTTCTGACCACTCACTTCTATGGGCTTAGAAAGGTATAACTCTGCTTAGGAATTGCACTTAGAATTCTTTGGCTCTAGGTAAGAATAAGTTCTGTTTCCCATGCCTTTTGTTAATTGTTTTGTTTTCTGTGTAGATATTCTGTGGATTTATCACTGTTACCACTATTTTTATGCTTGTGTTGTTTTGATACTGATTTTCATGATTTAAAAAATCTGGTAATTTTATTATTCAGCACTTTTTTCATAGAGTAACTTTTGCTGTATGTATAGATGTTAGAATTTTATATTGGTTTTTATGAAAATTCACTGGTGTATTAAATGTCCTCTGTTGTTTAATTGTTATTTTTATAGTTGAGTGGAAGCCATCTTGGAAGGTTATTGGTTGAGAATGCAGCTTAGAAACTTTTCAAAATCTATCAATCCAATCAATTAAAAATGTGCCTATACCAAGTAATAGAAGAATTCTGTTAGGGTGGGGGGATTCAAGAAGAGGAGGAGGAAGAGGAGGAGGAGGAGGAGGAGGAGTTGGATTTATACCCGGCCCTTCACTTGGAGTCTCAGAGCAGCTTAAAATATCCTTCCCTTTTTCTCCCTACAACAGACACCCTGTGAGGCAGGTGGGGCTGAGAGAGCTCTGAGAGAACTGCTCTTGAGAGAACAGTTCTGAGAGAACTGTGACTGACCCAAGGTCACCCAGCCAATCCATATGCAAAAGAACCTCCTCACGAAAGCTCCTCTATTAGCATGTCACAGCCTGGAAAACTCCTACAAGATGACTTAGCCCTATCCCACCTTCCTGAGTAAATATAAATTACCTGCCTACCATTTTCCTTCTCATTGACATAGAGAGTACGCCATCTTTCTGTGTTATACCTCTGAGGATGCCAGTCACAGCTGCTAGCAAAAGGTCAGGTACTACAATGCCAAAACCACGGCCATACAGCCCAGAAAATCTTCAACTAATGAACTCCGGCTGTGAAAACCTTCGACGACATACAACAAAGTTTTTTTGGTTGTAATCCTGTTCTCCACATAAAGATAGCAGGATGTGCAAGTTCCACATTTTGAAGGCAAGAACTTGATGAACAATGTGCTGAAAGGAAGCAGTAGACTCGTCCAATTGGGACTATACTCTCTGTCTTTGCTTTCCCATCATTCCTGTATATTCTACTTCCTGTCTGTATTTTGCTTCTGATAGGAAAAATCTGTGTCTGTGGAGTGTGGGTCAATCAGTGGACTCCACAACTACAGAAATGGTTGACTTGGTGCATCTGAGTGCCCACTCCAGTAGGATTTCCTGCACTATGCCTTCGTTATAGAAATTGAATAAATGGGCTCTTGGTTTATTATTTTGAGGAGTGTGGAGACTGGCAGATGTGACTGAATATGATCACAGCCACAGTGGGGACTGGGTAGGTTTTTGCATCTCAATAATTCATAGAGAGAAAGAAAAGAAAGTGTTCTGTTTCTTGACCAAACTGATAGGGTGCTGCCTCATTTGACTGAGGCACTTAAATCATTTGACTCAAGGAACACTGAGCTATGTGTCACTTATCCTGCCTCCCATTTATGGCTAACTCATATGTTGAATTTATCATGTAGATATTTCAAAGAAATTCTTGTCTACAATGACCATAAGAAATGTGCAACAGACACGCAAGATACTATCTTGGGAAGAAATAGGACGTTTTCTGGCTCAGAAAGAATTCTATCTGAATGACAGCTTTAAATCAGCTTTGTGGCCAGTCTCCTCATTTCGAACAAGCTCTGGCATTCCGCTGTGATAATCGAAGGCTGCATGTCACTTGATACTGGGTAATGTACAATAATTACTCGTCCATTGCACTTCAGGACGCTCCTGTAATAGGCAGCAGGTCAGTGTTTGAGTTGCTGCTGCTGTGTAAATTGAGCTGACATTGATACGATGGTAGAAATGATAGCAGAAAGTCTCTCATGCAAATAGTTGGAATTAGCATCCCCTCAATGTGTTTTGAAATTCAATACATGGCTCAGATCAGGACACCTGCCTTTTGGTTCACATTTTCCCCCATCTTGGATACAATAAGACAATCATGAAATAAATTAGTAGTTATGCTTTCTAAAAGGTCACTGAAATGCCAGAGGGTTTTAAATACCACTGGGCTGTACTCTAAGACGCCTCATGGAAGTCTATCTGATGGCTGCTTTATTTAGATCAATCATCAACATGCCGCCAAAAAAGAATTAAAAGGGAATTTGAATTTCTGCTTAATGAAGGGCCAAAGACATCGGTGTTGATGGGGGAGGTTGCTGTAAAAGTCAGACGAAAGCTCTGAAACCTTCCCTATAGCTAGGGTGGAAGATACAATTATAGATGAACCTCTGTGAACTAGATCAACAGCATCACATGATGTTCCTGATAGATGATGGTCTCATGAAACATGCCATCCCACATGTCTGGGTATGGAGGCTGGCAATGTTCTCTAGGAAAGACTGAACAATATGAAACTGTCCCAGTCAATATCAGCTTTACATAGTCTCGACTTCAAGTCTGTTAAGAAGGATTTCCAAAGTGGTGACTGCTCAGAATTGTCTATTTTTTAATTTTTAAAAATATGACATTCGGGCTGTGTCTCTTGAGACATACACAGTGTTCTCTCTCTCACATATCCATACATATGAATGATTTTTTTTAATGGCCAACATGCAAGATATATTTGAACACACATACAATGCCTTTTTAATGACAGGAATCTTCATCTGTCTTTAAATGTTGCATGTGAAGGGCAGAATTCAGCATCATGAAATTACATCCTTGTCTAGTGACAGGATCTGCTCCCAACTTCCAGGGCCTACTTGCCTTAGCTGAGACAAACCATGCACAACTGGCAATTGCATCAACCAGGCCAGGACATGCCCAGAAAAGGCAGGGTAGAGATGCAGGATCTAGGTTCAGTAGCCAAGTGGAGCCAATAGCACCCTCTTGCCCTGCCTAGGAAAGGAAGCAACCTGGGAGGCAGCTAAGACAGGGCTTCAGGAGACTTCTGGTTGGGTGAAGGGGTAGAGGTGAAGCAGTAATTGTGTGGCCTATATAAGGAGGGTCTGTGGCAGCCCAGGGAGAATGAAGTATACCAGCTCAGACAGTGTGGAAGAGCAGAGGATATGGAAAGGTGGAAGAACAAGGTGGTGCAATTAGGGTTGCCAGGTTCAGTGGAGGGATGGGCAGGAAATGGGGGCGCACTTACAGGGAGCAGGGAGGGAAGAAGCTGGAAATAAATGTGACATGCCTACATCACCCAGAAGTGATGTAAGCATCTCAGGGATGTCGGCGATAATGCTCTGGTTTGTGAGCAAAACCTCTATGGTAGAATTAGCTTCTAATTATACTGACATGCCTGCATCCCTTAAGGGTGATGTAGGCACATTGTGTTTATTTCTGGCTTCTTGCCTGTTTTGGGGGGGGGCAATCCCCCATGGCAGCCAACTCGCCAGTGGCAGAGAGAAGCGTCTGAAACTGGGGGATCACCGCCCACATTGGGAGAGGAGGTCTGGCAACCCATGCAACTCCTTCCCCTCTCCAGTCTGAGGCCTTGCAGGTCCTCCACTGCAGGAAAGGTTATAGTTGAGCAAGGACAATGTGGCCTTGATCAGGGGGAATGAAATATACTGGGTTCAGACGCATAGAGTGATCAACTCATAGTTTATTAAGTCAGAACAAGACAACACTAGCAGGGCCGAAGCCCTGCTTATATGCATGCAAAACACTCCTTAGAGAACATAAGAGAAGCCAATGTTGGATCAGGCCAGTGGCCCATCCAGTCCAACACTCCGTCACACAGTGGCCAAAAACACCAGGTGCCCTCAGAAGGTCCACCAGTGGGGGCAGGAAGCCCTTCCACTGTTGCCCCCCCAAAACACTGAGAATACAGAGCATCACTTGCCCCAGACTGAGAGTTCCTATCTACACTTTGTGGCTAATAGCCACTGATGGCTATTATGTTTATCCATATGTTTATCTAATTCCCTCTTGAAGCAGTCCATGCTTGTAGCTGCCACCACCTCCAGTGGCAGTGAATTCCACCTGTTAATCACTCTTTGGGTGAAGAAGTACTTCCTTTTATCTGTTCTAACCCAACTGCTCAGTAATTTCATCAAGTGCCCACGAGTTCTTGTATTGTGAGAAAGGAAGTACTTCTTTCTCTACCTGCTCTATCCCATGCATAATCTTATAAACCTTGATCATGTCACCCCTCAGCCGTCGTTTCTCCAAGCTAAAGAAACTCCACCCCCCACGCACACACTCCCCATGATAGGCTACTTACATAACATTACTACTTGACTGGTTTACTCCAGAGTCCTGGCCAGCTATTGCTCTTGTGCTCCAAGCTCAGCTAGTCTCTAGGGAGATTCAATCAGGGATGATTCAATCCCAGTACATAACACCAAACATCACGCTGCTGTTAGCAGATATTATCATTGAAATTCAACTGACTATATGTGTACTGCATATACAAATAGTATACACTGCACATACCTTATCAACTTCATTCAAAAACTATTTAATATACATAGACAAAATGAATAAATCTGCAAAACAGTGACAAGCAAAAGTATTGACAAAAATATAAATGAATATAACACAATGTTATACATTTGATCATTCCTAGAGTGTACTAAAAAACAAGAAAGACACAAACAAACTATAATATCTTAGGGCCAAATGTGATAGCAAAAAACAAACAAACCCAAAACCAAAAACATAATATAAACCCCAAATGTATTTCCCCACTTCGTAATTGTGTTTGTGAATAAAATGTAAATCAAGTTAGCTGGATAATTTGCTAAAATCCATGGATGCAATCATTCTTATGTTGTTCTAACCGAGAAAGAAAGTAGGAATGTTAGGGAGAAAGACAATGTGCAATTATGTATGAATGCTAACACCCTAAGGGACAAATTACCCACAATGACAGCAAAATGCAACAGATTTCTCTTTTTGCTGCTGCATAATTGACTTACAATTCTCCTATAAGGAAATATGGAAAAGCTTAGCCTAGGAAAGAATTTGAAAAATTCTCAGGGAGTCTTTCCTGAAGCTTAGATTTTGCAAAGTTTATCAACCTAGAAGAATTCCCAGTTCTAGGGCTAAAATGTTTTGAAAACCCACACAAATATAACCCAAATAGTCTCTGAGTTTCTAAAATGTGCATAAATGTACTTTGCATAGTTTATTTATTTATTTAAAATATTTGTATGCCCGCCTTTCTCTGAGCACTTCAGGACTCATTGCTACATATATAATAACAGCAGAAAACATTACGCTGCCTTTTACTGAGTCCGGCCATTAGTCCACCTAACTCATTATTGCTTATTTTTCCTGGCAGCAGGGCTGCTGAGAGTAGGGAGCTGGGGAGACAAAATGCCTGGGGCTCAAGTCAGTTGGGGGACCCCCTGAAGCCAACCTCATGCTGCATTCATCTGCTAATGCAGTTCTACACTGCTTATGGAGACTTCTGCAAAGTTTACTACAAGGCAAACACTTGCATATTCTACTAAACTCATCAACAAAGCCAGCACTGGAGCAAGGCAAGACTAGCAAGCACAGTTTGTGGCTGCTACAGTCATTTTCAGGCTGTAGCATCCAAACAAGGTTGTTCTTTCCAGCAGTTTCCCACCCCCTCTTACTTTCCTTCCATCCAGCTCCATTGTTTTGTCTGGTCAGCCAGATCTTGCAAAGGGATAGGACAATAATAGCAGGATTTATACTGTCACGCTGAAAATTCACAATCCTTCACTTAATCACTTATTAAAAGACAGCAATCTCAGCATAACAGGAAAATATCAAAACTGCAATCCTATGTGCAGTTAGGCTTTTTCTGTACTATTAGTTTCAATGACACTTAAGCCACCTAGCTGCCTGTCTAGTGTGCAGTGGAAAATAAAACAACCTTTCCTCATTTCTTAATTTCTCTTCCTCTTCTCCATACTTCTCTCCATTCTCTCTCTCTTTTTCATGATATGCCTTCATTTGTCTCACTCCCTTTCTAATCCCTCCCCTTATTTCTCAGTCGGTATTGATTCCTTATCCCTATCCTGGTTGGCAACTGGAGAGACTATTTAATAGTAGTATAGCAGCAAACCCTTGCTAATATTATGAACACTAGCAAGAAAGAGTTAACATTTCCCCATTATATATTAAGGTGGTAAAAGGATGCTTCCCCTCCCCCATTACATGTATGGTAATAGAATGTTAATCTGATTTAGTGGTTATACATGTGGAACAGAAGTTACAACTCATTCTCTCCCCTACCCTATTAATAAGAATTAATTACATTTTAAATACTATTCAGGCAATTGGTTGTTGTATTCACGTGACATCTAATGTGCCAGGGAATGGCCCTGAACCTTTTACATGTCAAAAATATGCTCAGCTATGGAGTCATGAACTATTATTGTATCATAGCTCTAAATATTCATGTCACTCTAGCATTGTCATGTGCCTGTTGGCAGTCCAGTGGCAGGCTGGAGAAAGGGGAGGGGGGAATGCCTTTAGTGACAGCATGACATCACTTAAAGGAAACCCTCTCTAGCAATCACTTCTCTAGGAATTGCTGGAGACTCTATGGTAAAACACAGACATTATGCCAGTCCTCTCTACAAATTGCCCCGAACTCCGCAGTGGCTCAGTGGTTAAGACACTGAACTGAAATCCAACTGGAGATCAGCAGTTTGGTAGTTCAAGACCCAAGTGCTGCATGACAGAATGAGCTCCTATCTCTGGCCCCAGCTCCTGCCAACCTAGCAGTTTGAAAGCAAGAAATTGAAGTAGATAAATAGTTACCGCTTTGGTGGGAAGGTAACAGCATTCTGTGTGCCTTGGTGGCTAGTCATGCCAGCCACATGACCACAGAAATGTCTTCGGACAGTGCTGGCTCTTTAGCTTGGAAATGGAGATGAGCACCACCTCCTAGAGTTGGATTCGACTGGCTTTTGAGAAAGGGGAACCTTTACCTTTACCGTGATTCTACCATAGAGTTTATGGCAATTCTTAGAGAGGACTGATGCCACTTCTATGTTTTCCTGGAAGTGATGTCACACTATTGTTGATGGCTGCCCCTTCATCCTACTGCCAGTTTAGTGTCGTGGTTAGGAGCGCAGACTCTAAATCTGGGAGAACTGGGTTTGATTCCCCAGTCCTCCACATGCAGCTGCTGGTACTGACCTTGGGCCAGTCACGAGTTCTTTCAGAGCTGTTCTCTCACAAACAGTTCTTGAAAGACCTCTCTCAGCCCCATCTACCTCCCAGGGTATCTGTTGTGGGGAAGGAAAGGAGATTGTAAGCCATTCTGAGACTCCTTCAGGTAGTGAAGGACAGGTTATAAATCCAATCTCCTTCTTCTTCTTCTTCTTCTTCTTCTTCTTCTTCTTCTCCTCCTCCTCCTCCTCCTCCCCCCCCCCAGTCTCCTACTGGGTGTCAGGTTGGACCTGGCAACTGTTTGGAGGTTGACCCAAACCCCAGAATTTCTAGATACTAAATCTTAATTTTGAACCAGTGATCATGAATTTATATTTGAAATTATACAAATACAGCTCATTTGTTGAATTTCAGTTGTGTACAGACTTTATTTTTGCCCTAGTATAAAAAGAAACTTTACAAGAAAATGACCAGATACTTCACTTTTGCACGGAAGTTCTACTGAATTTGCCAGGTCATGTAGGGTCATCCAATAGCTGGGATTTTTGACAAGGGTATTGGTCCTAAAGCGGCTTCCCGTTTGTCTGTTTGGCAGTAATGCCTTCATGTTAGAGCAGTTTCCAGTGTTAAAGGAAATGGTGACTTGCATGCCCATTTTGTGTGGTTCCATTGAAACATCAAAAGGGTGAGTTCATATCTTTCCTTCATATTAAGATCTTCCTCCAGACATTACAGCCAAACTGCAAAGAACAGATTTCTGCATCTGTACCTCACTGCTTCATGTAATTCAGAAGGCTTTCTTTAGCTTCCATTTAGACAATGCAGCTCACTTTCCTCTTTGTTGCAGACTCATACCCATTTATTTCCTTCAATTATAGCCTGCCTTTCTTGCCGAGTCTCAAGGCAGATCACAAAATACAAAAACAATGCAATCAGACAGCATAAAGTTTCCAGTGAACAATGCAATGGGACTAAGTTTACAAAATTAGAATGCAGACAAAAAAAAATTAAGACCATAAACGATGCAGAAAATGAATTACAAAAGTAGTCAAGGCAGCAAAACAGTGCAATAGACTGCAATCTTATACCCTTATACAAGCACATTCTTGAACCATTCTAGCCACATTTCCTTCATCCAAATGCCCTCCTGAACATTTCTGTTTTGTGCATTCTGCAGAGTAACAGAAGTGTGGGACTCTTCCTGACTGCCCCAGCTAGGCCATTCCACAAAAGGGGGACTGCAACACGGGAAGCCAGTCATATGGAATGGGATTAGGACTGAACACCCAGTCTTGAACAGTTCCTGTGGAGGTATGAGGGAACAGATAAAGCCATGGTACTAGTCAGGGTGCAAGGGACCATGGCTTTTATCTTTTTGGCTCTTCTCCTGTTTACCTTTTATTTCCCTTACCTTTGAATCTATCCATAATTTCCTCATTCTGAGTAAAGTCGAAAAAAACCAGCCCTCATTATTTACAAGTGGATGAGAATTTTCTTCAGGAACCAATTCTACATTGCTAGAGAGTAATGAATGTACATTTCCGAAGTATTTTCTCTCTCCCTCCCCCCGCCCTCCATAACAGAAGGCCAAAGGTAATAGTGTTCCTGGTCCTCATCCAATAATCATTGATGGGCTTAGAAACTGGTTGTTTACTAATCTACTTTTAGCCAATGCAATTCCTTCCCGCATCACTCAGTGAGATACAGAATCTGATCTGATAGTAGCTCCATGACATTACATCCTTGCAGATTAGTACTGGTTAACAAGCAATATTGGGGCCTGCTTGAGATCACAGATGTCTTCCTTATAGCTCTGTGCCTTATCAGATCCAATGGCCTCAGTAATTTTTATGCCAAGTTACCATCCTTGTTTTAATCTTCCTTTTCGAGTACGTATGTGTGAGGGGGTAGAGGTTCCAGCAATGTCTGCATTCTTTGACCAGGTGTGATTAAATATCAGCATATATTGCACAAAACATATGCATAACACTTGGCCTCTGGGATTTCTCACCTGTGTCTCTGAAAACAGTACAACTATATTAATAAAGACTTCATCAGTATGTTTATCGCCATAAAAAGATATGTCAATCACAATCTACAAACCCAAGAAGTTCCATACTAATCAGTTTGATTTAATTAGTTGTAGACTGTAGCAGGAAACAGTAACTTTTCCATGTCTGCCGGAAAAGAAGCCTGACAGAGACAGGGAGATGTGGCAACTTATGCTTTCAGCGTTGATGTGGAGAAAATTATGTGAGATGGGATGGGTAAAGGTGCAAAGAGATCTAACATAGCTCTGTGAAAGCACTCAGGATACTGAACTTGTCCACAATCAGATAAGGACAGGAAGCAGATATAAATACATGAAGTCAGCAAAGAGGGAGGTTAATAGTGTAGAACAGATGAGACTGGAGGTTAAGGAAGGATAACAAACTTGAGTTCATTAGAAGGATATGAAGGAGGTTAAACCATGCAGCTAGCAGGGGATGAGGGGAATGGAACCGAGGTTGCTGAGGTGAATGGGAGTGAGTGGCATTAATGAGCCCATTGAGCACATCTAGAAGATGATTAGAACATAAGAACATAAGAGCAGTCATATTGGATAAAGCCAATGGCCCACCCAGTCCAACACTCTGTGTCACATAGTGGCCAACACCTAAGTGCCATCAGGAGGTCCACCAGAAGGCCAGAACTTCAGAAACCCTCCCACAGAAAGCCTCCCAAGCACTAAGGATACAGAGCATCACTGCCCCAGACATACCTTGTGGCTAATGCCATTCATGGACCTCTGCTCCATATGTTTAAAAGCTTAGAAATGCTGTGTAAACAGATAAAGGACTGTGAAGGGTTAGTTCTTCACAGAGCCAGAGAGCATTAAGTGACAGGCTGTTCCAAGAGATCTGATTGGTTAGCATCAGCTAAGCATAGAAAGGCTTCTGAACTGGATGCTGAGAACTGAGTCGGATTATACTACTGAGAGCAGTAGAACACAGATGGAGAGCTGGGGGGAAGTTGGCAAGGACAAGTGGGTAGTTAGATGGATACTCTCATTTGGACCAAGGAAAAAGGACAGACCTCCTAGACAGAGAAGAAAATTCCCCACCCATCAAACAGAGAGTTCACCAACAGCAAAAGCATCATACAGTGACAGGGTGGTGTTGGAGAAATGAGCATGTAATGCAAGGCCTGAGAAATTCAGTCATTATAGGGTTAACTATGCAACTTGTTTGTTTACCTATGTTAGCCTGGAAGTAATACCTGGCAGCTGGCCAATTGACTGTAGACCCGGGAAAACTAAAGGTGTACTGTCTTGCTAATTGGTCAATGATATCAGGTGTTTCCTTTCAGGGGTCAAGAAGAAGGAGAGATCCTCCATTACAATCTCTCACTCTCTATCAGTATGTCTTAGTGTGAAGACGGAGCACAATGCAGCTCCTTAGAAAGCATGTTTTGTTTATTTGTAGCTAATCCCATTTACCTTTTCCCTTTAGTAATAAACTTCTTTTAAACTAAAAGAAGCAATCTCTTCTTTCCAGAAAAGCAAGATTCATTACTCTGATTTTTCTGATTATTGGACAAAAGTCCTAACAGGTGGGACAGCCAGAGTTTTTCAGCAAAGAAGAAAACACATTACTAGGGTAGCTCAGTCAGTAATGGGAAAGAAAAATGGAGGAAAAATCTTGCCTCTGAGGGAAGAAAGTAGACAAGGCCGTCATAGCTGTCTATGCTTCTGGCCATCACCACTTCTTGCAACACTAAATTCCATGTGTTAATCACTCTTTGGGTGAAGAAGTACTTCCTTTTATCTGTTCTAAGCTTACAGTTTATTAATCCATTGAGTGCCCACGAGTTCTTGTATTATGAGAGAGAAAAGTACTTTTTTCCTACCTTCTCATTCCCATGCATATTTTGTAAACCTCTATCATATCACCCCTCACTTGTCTCTTCTCCAAGCTAAAGAGCCCTAACCTCTTTAACCTTTCTTCATAAGGAAGGTGTTCCATCCCTGTAATCATTTTAGTTGCCCTTTTCTGCACCTTTACCAGCACTATAATTTTTTTTTGAGGTGCAGTGACCAGAACTGTACACAGTATTCCAAATGAGGCCACACCATAGATTTATACAGGGTCATTATGATACTGACTGATTTGTTTTCAGTCCTCTTCCTAATAATCCCCAGCACAGCATTTGCCTTTTTTACTGCAGTCTCACACTGAGTTGACATTTTCAGTGAGTTATCTACCATGACTTCAAGATCTCTCTCCTGGTCAGTTACCGCCAGTTCAAACCCCATCTACATATATTTATAGTTAGGATTTTTGTTTCCAATGTGCATTACTTTGCATTTGTCCATGCTGAACCTCACTGGCCATGTTGACACCAACTTGTACAGCCTCAACAGATCCCTCTGGAGTGCCTCACAGTTCTCCCTGGTTCTCACCTTGCTGAACAACTTAGTCTCATCCTCAAACTTAGTCACTTTACCGCTAACTCCCAACTCCAAATCATTAATGAAAAAGTTAAAAAGCACTGGACCTAGTACTGAGCCCTGTGGTATCCCACAGGACTGTATAACCTCTCTGACATACAGAGCCACTCTACCTCTGACCCTTTCCTCCCTATTCTTCCCATATAATTTATATCCAGGAATCACTGTATCCCACTCAGGGGTCATTTCGTAGAAAAAGAGGTGCAGGAACTCATTAGCATAACTCATTTGCACAACTCATTTGCATATGCCACACCCCCTAACATACTGGAAGTGTGTCAGAAGGCAACACCCACCCCTCAGGCTCCACTCCACAGGTGAGTGAAACTGACCTGCTCTTCCTTCATTCCCTTCCCCATCGAATACTTTGTGCAATAAAAATAAGCGTAAAGAACACACCCTCATTCTCTTCCTGCTCCCTTGAAACCACGAGGTTTCAAGTAGACTTGAGATACCCAGGACATGTGCACCACCCATCCCTTTCCCTTCCCCTCCCCACAACAAGACACCCTGTGAGGTAGGTGGGGCTGAGAGAGGTCTTTTGAGAACTGCTCATGAGAGAACAGCTCTGAGAGAACTTGTGACTGGCCCAAAGTCACACCAGCAGCTGCATGTGGAGGAGTGGGGAATCAAACCCGGTTCTCCCAAATTAGAGTACAACTCCTGACCACTACACCAAACTGATGGGATGGAAGCTGCTGAAGGATTGGTGAAATTTCTCCAGTACTTATGTGCCATGTGCCCAGATAAAAAATGGTATACTTAGAAAATTTATATGCCACCTTGAGCAAGTCTCTGGAAAAGCAGCACACAGTCATAAAAGGAACAATGATAAAATTATCAATATTAAAACAAAACATTAAAAACAATAAAGGCCCTGGCAGGGCTTTCCCCGGGGCACTGCACCTCTGCATTGCTCGGGGAAGCCGAGGAGGAGGCGGGGCTTGGCCATGTGCCCGCCCCCTGGGCTCCTCACTCCCGGAGCTGCGCTCCTGTGCGCTCCTGCTCCAACGGACCCCTGGACCCCCTGTTTTTTAAGCCCTAGCTGTATTTAAAACCTAGCTGCCGTTTGTTTTATTTGTTTTTCCTTTTTTATTACAAAAATCTGCTTAAGGTTTAGCCTTATCTGTGAATTCACTATCCCTAGTCTCTGTTATTAGTATTTTAATCTACAGGTGTAATGAAGTTTCAGAGTGGTATTAGAGCTCAAAATAGCCCGGTACCCTCAATTTTAATCCTTGTGTCTTGTTTGATCCTCTGTTTAACCCATCCCATGCTACAGTAAAACTAGCCAAGAACTTCTGAGCCTGTTTAGAACTGAAATTAGCTATACATGAGTAATTTGATCAGCTATGACTAAACTAAAATTAGTTCTAGACCAGAAAATTAGAACAGAACTAAAATTAGCTACACCTAGTAGTTTGAGCAGCTACAACACTGGGGAAGTGGTGCTGATTTTTTCTCCAAGACGTCTTGAAAATTGCTTACCAATGGGACTTTTTCTGACTGTTCAGCCACCACTGATATAGGATACACCATAGGTAGTGCACTGGCATTGGGGTTTCAGAACTGGGTGTGAAATGTGCTTTTGAACCTCTGGTGCTATTTGTATTATTGTGTACTCCCTGATACTATTTGCCATGCCAATCTATTTTGATGTGATATCTATCCTCCATGTTACAAAATGCCATTGATATATATGTTGGTCAATGACTGTGAATGAAACTCATCTATCTAGTATTTGTCACCCTAATTGGACTGGCTACTCAGTTTCAGACTTGGACTCTACTGATACATCTGCCACAGCAGTTCTTCCAACTCCATTTGTATCCTAACAGGATCTGCACTTCTGCTGTCTTTTGCTCTGCTGACCAGTCCTGTACAAAATGGCTACTGAAATCAACAAATAGGATCTCAAGGATTCCAACTCAAGGGAAATTAAATGCCCTGTACTCTTTGTTTCTTATGAATGAGGCAGACTGCTTTTATGATTAATTTCTACAAAGTTAGATTTTTAAATTACCTAGTGAATGAATTATGAGTCAGCATATTGTTTCATATTGATATACAGCTTTATGAAAATCTGCCTGCCGTATGGCTGAACTGGCAGATTCTTGAACCTTAGGCACCTGTAGTCCAGACACATGAGTTAATACAGTGGTATTTGGCACATGCCTGTTCCATTACATACAGTAAACTATGCTGAGCATTCATTAGAAAATGATGCTAGCATCTTGGTTTTCTCCCTTTTCATTGTATGCTTTAATCTTCAGTGTTTAACGAGCAGTCCAGGTGTTTTGAAGCCGTCTGTGAGAATACCAAATTTTGGCATCAGCCCATATCCATAGGCTTATGGAATAGATTTTCTCCAAGAGTGTGTTATCTATAACCCAACGTGGTCAGTTGCAGGCAATGTGCACTCCCATATGATAGTAGCTCAAATAACATGTCTTTTTAATGTATGAATGTGAATACTTATTTATTACGACTTTGAATTATCCTCATTTGCAGTTGTCTACTTCAAAGTGATTATTCTTTCCACTTTGTTCAGCCTACATTGCTTTGCATTAGTCAAAGAGAATGGGAACTTCAAGGAAGTAATTTTTATTTGACCAGTGCTATGATAGCTCTGTCCCACCAGGTTCACAAAGATTTTGGCAGGGGGTAGGAAGGGGCTGCCCATCAACCCTGTTTTTAGTTTCAGATCTTCTCCCCACTAAGGGAAATAGATACTGTTGGTGCTTGATTCTTTGTCTGCAGCCAGGGAACATGTCTGGGCATGTTTGCCTGTAGTAGGATGTGATAACAACAGAGCTTCCTTCCCCAGAGAACAATGGACCTAGGGGTCCTCCCGGTACCCCTATCAGAGGCTAAGGATATTTGAACAGGCCTATGATAGCCCCTGGCGGGAGAATAATCCCTGTTGGACCAATCCCCCTTGGGGGGGATGGTCAAGGTGTGGTTTACCTGTAAATATAAGTGGCTTCCCCATCCCTTTGTCCCCATGTTCCATCCTGACCTGCAAGAAACCACCATGCTGTATATATGATCCTGACTCTCTAATAAAAGAGCTGTGATTGAAATCACTCCACTGGCCTCCCGAGTCCAGTACTTTTCAGTGGTGACGAGGATGGGATCCCGATGAGTGACTGATCAGCCAGCAAGCGCAGCCTGGCTTCCAGCCCACCCCGGGAGTTCCTGGCCCCGCTCGACTCACATGCCGTCTCACCGCTCTCAACTCCTGAGAATCCAGCAGCTGCCACTCCAGGGGTTCGTCAACCACTCCAGGCTCCGCTTGGCTCCAGACCAGCCTTGCCTCTCTCGGTTCCCGAGAGCCCCGACGCCGCTGCCAACCCCAAGAATCTCCCTGCTGCACCCAGGGTTGCTCCAATGGCCACTGTTCCAGGACATTGCATCAAGGTCTTTGACCCGACCAAACCCGAGTACTGGGAGGCACGGACAGATCAAGTAGGCTTCTTCTTAGAAACTCAGAAAATCACTGACGACAAGAAGTCCTGCCTGTTAAGCTCATGCGGCATGGCGATCATGAGACTGGTAAGAAACTTGCTCTCTCCCTGCACCCCCACATAGGCTTCCTATACAGAGATCATGGAGGCACTCAATAATTACTTCTCCCCCAAGCCATCCAAACTCGCACAGTGAGTGACCATGTTCAACCGGCGCCAGCAAAAGGGGGAATCAACGGCCAAGTTCCTGGCGGAACTCCACCGCTAGGTAGTGGGGTGCGAGTTCTGGGGTATAGATGATGCCCTAATAACAGTTTTCTTATGTGGGGTCAGAGAGCCAAAAATGCAGAGAAAATTGGTGGCTATTAAGAACACCACACTGAGTGATATTTTGGAGACTGCTAGTGCTTTTGAGATTTCACAGAAGGCCAAGCACAACGGCCCAGCGTCTGCTCACCGCATGGCAAGCACCTCAGGATCCGAGGCTTCCGATGACGACACCGCCCTGCAGGTCCACCACCGACCTGGAGTCACCAGTGGCCACACAACACCCAGGCAGGGTGGGCCCCACAACCCCAGGTCAGCCTACCAACCCCTGGCAACCTCCAGAACGGCCGCCCCCACTTGTGCCAGCTGCGGCGACCAGCACGACCACCAGACCTGCAGATTCTGGGACGTGGAGTGCCGGTCTTGTGGAAAGAGGGGGCACATTGCCTGGGCGTGTCACTCCAAAATCAACCGCTGCGATCAAGCCACACAACAGGGGGCCATGGAACTCAACTTGTTGGACTTCTCACGCTATCAGGTACTGAACTTGCCCCCAGACAGCCTCGATAAGATCAAGGTCTCGGTACTCATAGAGGGCTCCCCCTGCTTGATGGAGCTGGACACCAGGTCCTCGTATTCCATCATCTCAGAGGCCACGCTCGACACACTCTGTCCAGGGGGAGGCGCCTGTGGAATCCCTCTGGCCTAAGGCTCTGGGACTTCCAGAAAAATCCTGTAGAAATCAAGGGGTGGGGCAAGTTCACAGTCAAATTTGGGGACTTCAAGGGAAAACTGGACCTCCTGGAGGTGAAGGCAAACCTCACAAGCCTGTTGGGTCTAGCTTGGTTCAAGCCACTGGGATTAGGACTGAGCGGGGTGCACCGCATTCAAGAGGCAGACTTCCAGGACGTTTGCGCAGAGTTCCCTGCTCTTTTTGATGGAGGGCTAGGCTCCTATACCAGACCCCCCATTTCCTTGGCCCTTGCTCCCTCAGTCCCACCTATCCGGGTGCTGATCTGCCGACCCCTGCTCGCCATGCAACCCAAGGTTGAGCGCGAACTGGACAAACTCGTGGCTCAAGGAGTGCTTGAGCCAGTGTCTCATTCAAAAGGGGAGACTCCCATTGTGACCCAGCTTAAGCCAAATGGGGACATATGCATCTGTGCAGACTACAAATGTACTTTGAACAAGGTGCTGCAAGCACACGCCTACCCCATGCCAGTGATCAGCCATGTGCTAGCCACCCTTGCGGGCACCAAGGTCTTCGACAAATTGGACTTGGCTCAAGCCTATCAGCAGCTGCCAGTGGACGAGGCCACTGCAGAGGCCCAAACGATAGTGACTCACAGAGGGGCTTTCAAGGTTAAGCGGCTCCAATTCAGGGTCAGCATGGCCCCAGGCCTTTTCCAGGAACGAATGGATCACTTGTTAAAAGGCTTACCAGGTGTCCAACCCTTTTTAAACGATGTCCTGATCACTGTACCAGACGCCCAGACCTTCAGGCAGCGGCTCTGGGCGGTCCTTCAATGTTTCCAGGACGCTGGTCTGAAGGTAAAACCAGAAAAATGTCTTCTGGGCGTCCCATCTGTAGAATTCCTTGGGTTTATCATAGACGCCCAGGGAATCCACCCCACACCCGACAAGGCAAAGGCCATCTCTGACGCTCCGGCTCCCACGTGCAAGGCTGAGCTCCAATCATTTCTGGGACTATTACCATAATTTCCTTCCCCAGAAGGCTGCAGTGGCGGAGCCGCTGCACAGACTTTTGGACAAGAACGCTAAATGGGAGTGGAGCCCCTGCCATGCAGCTGTGTTTAGGGCTGTGAAAGATCTGTTGACTTCTAATGCTGTTCTGGCCCACTTCGATGAGTCCCTTCCCATTGTGTTGGCATGTGACACCCCTCCATATGGGGTGGGGGCTGTGTTGGGGCACCGGCTGCCCAATGGCTGGGAGGTCCCAGTCGCCTACTATTCTAGGATCTTGTTGTCTGCGGAGCAGAACTACGTGCAGATTGACAAGGAGGCACTGGCTATTGTGGTGGGGGTGAAAAAGATTCACGATTATTTGTATGGCCAGGACTTCACAATTGCCACCGACCATAAACCCCTGCTGGGGCTCCTCGCCCCGGATCGCCAACCCCCCCCACATGCTGTCTCCTCAGGTTCTGTGGTGGTCTATATTTCTTCTTGGCTACCAGTACTCCCTGGTCGACTGCCCAGGCAAGTCCATGGGGCATGCGGATGCCCTGAGTCACCACCTGCGGGCTGCCTGTGATCCTGACCCCACTCCTGCCTACCATGTCGTGCTCCTGGAGGAGCTTCCGGATCAGCCCATTCAGGTAACAGACGTCTCCTGGTGCCTGGCTTGGGATCGCATGCTCTCTTGTGTTCTGAACTGGGTGGGGAGGGGGCAGCCCGCATCTCTGAGGCCGGAATTTGCAGCATTCACAGCCTGGCGCAATGAGCTGTCTACCCACAAGGGGTGCCTGCTATGGGGGGCCAGGGTGGTGTTTCCGGAGTCCCTCTGCATGCAGGTACTGTGCGCCCTCCATGAGCACCACCCCGGGGTTGTGCGAATGAAAGCCCTGGCCCGCAGCTACGTGTGGTGGCCCGGGCTAGATAAGGACATTGAGGATCAGGTCCACAGTTGTGCAAACTGTCAGGAGTCTCGCCTTGATCCTTCCCACACACCAATACGCCCCTGGGAGTCGGCTCAAGGGCCGTGGTCCCAGGTCCATGTGGATTTTGTGGGGTCGGTCCAGGGGCAGTTGTTTTTCCTCCTTGTAGACAGTTACAGCAAGTGGCTGGAGGTAATTCCTGTGAAGGCTACATCATCCGAAGCTGCCATCCGTGCGATGTGGCACATATTCAGCACACATGGGTTGCCGGACACTCTGGTCTCCAACAATGGCACAGCCTTCACCTCCTCCAAGTTCCTGCGATTCACGGAGCTGCACAGCATCCGACACGTAAGGTCTACAGGAAGAGACTGACCTACCTGAAGGACTTTGTGTGCTAGGGTGGCCTGAACTATGGGGGGAGGGGTGTTATATCCGGTGCTTGATTCTTTGTCTGCAGCCAGGGAACATGTCTGGGCATGTTTGCCTGTAATGGGATGTGATAACAACAGAGCTTCCTTCCCCAGAGAACAATGGACCTAGGGATCCTGCTGGTCCCTCTATCAGAGGGTGAGGATCTTTGAATGGACCTATGATAGCCCCTGGTGGGAGAATAATCCCTGTTGGACCAATCCCCCTTAAGGGGGGGATGGTCAAGGTGTGGTTTACCTGTAAATATAAGTGGCTTCCCCATCCCTTTATCCCCATGCTCCATCCTGACCTGCAAGAAACCACCATGCTGTATATATGATCCTGACTCTCTAATAAAAGAGCTATGATTGAAATCATTCCACTGGCCTCCCAAATCCAGTGCTTTTCAGATACATTACTCACTAGTCTGATTAGGGTTGCCAGCAGGCCCATAGCCAGGATTTTTTTTTTTGCTTGTAGGGCATTTTTTTTGCTTGTGGGGCAGACACATCATCAAATTTAAAAAATAAAATAAACAGGAACATGAACTGCAGCTCTTCAAACCTGAATTGTATTTGTAGCTTTTAAAAATTATGATTCACTTGCTGTGGCTCTTTAAATATGAATTGTGGTTCATCCCCCTCCAACCGGCCCCAACCCTTTTTTGCTTCCTTTAAAAAAAATAATAATGAAATATTTGCAGCAGCTCTGCAGTTTGTGGTCAGTTTCACTCCTTGAGGAATAGTTGTTAGAGCAGAGGGGAGGCTGGGGAAGGGAAGGGAAGCTGCCCTGCTGCTTCCGGTCAGTTTCACTCCCCTCTGATCAGTTGTTAAACCTAACAGCTTCCCTTTCTTTCCCCAGCCTCGCTGCTGCTGTTGGGCTAGGCACACTGGGAGGTGGGGGTGTCTGGCATCCTCAGGTGATGGGGCAGGGCTTGTGGGAGTGGACTCCGCTCTCAAATGCCCCACCATGGCTACAGGCCAGGGTGCCAGCCGGTGGCAACAGCATGATGCCATTTCTGGGTTGAATCCAGAAGTGACATTACCCTGCTTTAGGGTTCAGTGGAAACTCTGCGGTAAAACCATATAGTTTCCACTGAATCTTATAGTGATGTAACGTCATTTCTGGGTTTGCCCCAGAAATATAATGATAGGATATTTTGGAGGTCAAATTCATAGGGTTGCCATAAGTTGTAAGTGATCTGAGGCACTTAAACACACAGACACAGACACACACATTGACACAACAACAGCCGACCAAGTGGTGATGGGGGTCAAGGGCTGCCAGTGGGAGGTTTCCTGCTATAGTGGGAGTTCTGGCAACCCTAAGTGTGAAGTAGAAAACCATTAATATGAAATAACCAGTCCTTAGTTTTTTAAAATGTGTTTACCTAAACAGAAATACTTCCCCCAAGCTAACCTTTGTTTGTTTGTTTGGCTTATATTCCGCCCTCCCTGCAAGCAGGCTTCTGTGGTGCAGGTGTGTGTGTGTTTCTCTAAGAGAACCGTTGTTATGGGAAGAGGCGTATACAAGTTGGATGTAGGGAGTGGGAGTGCATGCAGCTGTAGGAATGTGTTTTAACTGTTATTTGGTTGAGACCTTAATAAACAAATTTTGGTATTTGACTTGGAGGCATTATTGAACAGACATAACTCCTTCAGCATACATATCTTCCAGCTGGATCAATTGAACTTGGTAAGGAGCACCTGTAGGGCTGCCAACTCTGGACTGGGAAATTCCTGGAGATCTGGGGGCGAAGCCTGGGGAGGGCAGAGTTTGGGCAGGGGAGAGAGCTCAGCAGGGATGTGATGCCACAGAGTCGACCTTCTGAAGCGGCCTTTTTCTCCAAGGGAACTCATCTCTATGGTCTGGAGATCAGCCCTTATTCAGAAGAGCTCCAGGACCTTCCTGGAAATTGGCAGCCCTAAGCAACTGGATTCCTCGACACTCTATCCTAGCTTGGCAGATATGTTGCAATGGCTGTTTCAGTTTACAAATGACTGAGTCCATGCTAAAGACTTTTCTCAAGAAGCAAAAAATAAAATTTTAGTTTTAAAACTCACAGGAATTATGACTTCACATGTCTGCATTTGGAAAAAGACCAGTGTGTGATTCTCTTTTGGTCTGCAGAAGAGAAGTTTGTAGATTCAATTAGCTGGTAAGTAACATTACCCCATTCTGATGCATAGTCAACATGTCTAATGCTTGCTTGTATAGTACATCTTCATAGACGTCCTTGATTGGCCAGTTTCTCTGTATTATACAGTTCATTCTATTGGGCATGTTCAAAATTTTACCAGGGAGCAATATCCCAGAAAGCACAAGTGTTTTTGCTTCTTTTTGGTTTTGATGGATTTTGATTTCCAGAATGTAGGAGTCAGAAGAGGCTCAGTCATTGATGGGATCTGAATGGCAGAAACTGGGTTCTTTGCCAACCTTCCTTGCCTACCCCTCTCCAACAGTACTCCATGTGGCAAAGTAGTTAGAGGATTGGTCTAGAACCTGGGATACCTGGTCCAGTCAGCCATGAATCTTACTGCACGACCTTGGGATCGGTTACTCTTTCTCAGCTTAACCTTCCTCACAGTGTTGCAATGTGGGTAAAGTGAAAAAGAAAGTAACATTGTACATCATTTTAAACTCCTTAAAGCTAGGATGGGATAAAATGTGACAGACAGATCGGGGCAACAAAAGGAATTCTCAGGTCAACATTAGCTTCATGGTGGTGAAGACTGCTAAGTAGACAAGTAACTGCTGAATTTCCTTTGTACACTTGAAACCACACTGCTCCAAGTTTAGATCCAGTACCAAAAGTTGAGAAACTTTCATGCATACACAGTTCCATTAACATGCAAGATCAGGGTGGGCAGAGTTACTATTGCACTGTGGGGTTTTTCCCATCACTGACCAGTGAAAAAGAAACATCTGAAGTAACAGGCATGTTGTGTAACCTTCCACATGTGATGACAGCAGATGCTGATGAAAACTTAAAGTGGCTTCCTAGTACTATTGTGGGACCACCAAAAGAATAATTTGAATTTGCAAATATTTCTATGTGAAACATGGAGATGGGGACAAGTTTGAAAAATACCTACACCTTCCTGAGTAAAGTTTATCCAGCTTCAGTTTGCACAGAGCTAGGAGGAGCATGGTAAAGGTTGTCTTTGAACAGAGCATACAAAATAAGCAAGGATATTCAACAACACTGCCTTTTGTTCTGCGTGTAAGCTTTTTGAAGCTTAAAACCTTCCCCACTTTCACCAGAGTTTTGTATTTGTATTCCCAGGTAAAAATACTGAACCTCCCTGCTTTTAGTTTATCTTTAAAACACTGTTGTGTTTCAGTTGATAAGGACCATGCCATATACTCCAGCTATGTTAGATAAAGAGAAATGCTATTTGAAGGTTGAACTAGTTTGAGGGAAATGGTTATACATATTTTGAATAAATATATTTCCATGGCCTGTCTTTGGAAAACCATTGTTGTTATTTTCCCCTATTTTGCTTTAAGTGTTTAAAACCTGGAAATGCCCTTAATATACATTCATATAGAGCCCCTTCTATTCTCTCTGCCATAATTACCAGTTCAGATAGTAAAGGTTACTGGGACTGTTCCCCCCCCCCCCCCCGGTTTCCCCCGTGTCTTCTTGATCCTAAAAACTAAGGATCAAGAAGATGTGGGAAAAATGCGGGGGAGGGGAGATATGGGTCAAAATGTGACTACACAGCAAGTAGTGGGAAATTGAACAGTACAACCGGGAAAATGGGAGACCAAGGGCAGAACAACTGCTTTTGCAGAATCAGTATGGATGTATTTGAGTGACACTCCTCTAGTGAACTGATTCATTCTGTTTATTCATTGAACAGCACAGGACCGGTTCACATGTTTCCTGGGTAGCTGGTAGGCCACATCCATTTTCCAGGTTGATGTTCAAAACTCCATAAATTGCAGATGGCAACAGATGAATGCTCCATACTTATGAGAAATTGCTATAAGAAGATTAAGTGTGAGGTTTGTTTTAGTTGGTGGGTTTGCTGTTTTTTATCATTAAAATCCTTTGTTTTCCCACAAAAGTTAATAAATATAACAACAAATGTCCTATAGTCCTATTGCCCACCCTCCACCCACCACCCTCTTCCCCAACATAGCCCATCAACACAAAAACAAAGTATAAGCTGCATACATTCAGGCAGCTAAGAAAAGGGAAAAGAAGGAGGAAAGGGAAAGCAAGAATGAGGCAGGGGGAGATGAGAGGTGGTAATATGGATCCAGCTAAATAAGGCATGGAGACAGTGAAGAATTTGGAGGGAAATGAGCCTTAGATGCACATCTAGAGTTGTAGATTTAATGAATTTAAGTGCATTTTGCCATTAGATATTTTTCGCTCCATAAGATGCATTTTTTCTCCCAAAAAAAAGTGGGGGGGAAGTATGTGCATCTTATGGAGTGAATACTGCCCGGGGAGAACCCCCCCTCCCTCCCCCGCTCACCTTTCCTGAGCCACGGCATGGCCGCCGGCCTGGAAAGAACCCCCCCTCCCTCCCCCACTCACCTTTCCCGGGGCACGGTGCAGCGCACGCAGATGGGGAACTGAGCTCACTGCCCAGCAGCTCGAGGGGAGGGGAGGTGAAGGCACCTGCATCACAGCAGAGCAGAGGCGAACAGCGGGGCTTGAATGAGGATACTTCTTGAACCACTCACTATCTTAGCCTCCTTCCCCGTCTACAGTCACTGTTTAACTGTCTCTTCTTCAACTGTCAAACAGCCTGTCATCCAAAGGTTCTCAGACTCTTGGGCATTTACCCTTGGCAGTCCATCACAGTGACTTATGAGATCCGCACTATAATTTGAAAGTTCAGAGTACCTCTGCTCAATCCATGTTTTAGTTGACAGTATACGTCAAAAAGCATATAAGAATTTTGGAAAATGAGGCAGCGTCAGCCCAGATGACATATGCCTAAGGATCATGTACCTTATCTGAGGATCATGGGAATACTTTAAGTCCCACGGAATTCAAGAGGACTTATTTAGGGATAAATAACTGTGCATAGAAACTATCTTTTGCATTGTCCCGAATACTGGAAAATGAGCTATGAAGTCCACAGTGAACATTTGGAGGACTCTGAATTGGAATTCATACCATGCAAACTAAGAAATATAATTTTATTTTTATCTTTGAGTTAGTTCTAGATATGTCAGCCTCCGTGCTGGGCTCCTTGGAAAGATTTCCCTGTCCCTTTGAGAAATAAAGAGATTAAAAAAAAAGATTTGTCTTGACAATTTTAGTGAACAGGTAGAATAAAAATTTGGATGTGAAGTAAAAACAAAACAAAGAGTAGACAAATGATCATTCCCAAGTTATTTCAAGGCTGCCCCCAAAGCTCTGCAAATATGGCACTGTTAAATCACTCATTTCAGAAACATTGTTGGATAACATGGGCAGATTCCAGTCTAATACAGCTGCACACCCTTCTATCACACAACAGCCAATTCCCAACAATGTCTGCAATATACTGACAGTAATGGAAAGCAAAATGATCTCTAAATAATGGTTTAAGATGGTTACTTGATAAAGGGCACCACAATAATTATGATCAATGGAGCATGGATTCAATATATATTGCCCATTTAGATGCACTAGATTAGCTTAACAGCTTTCTTTAATGTTCTGAGTATTGTGTGTGAGAGGGAGAGGTGGGGGAATGAGGGAGGAGGAAGAGCACATTCACTGTATTCTACTTGCATGGCATTAATGAATACAGATTATAAAGAGGAAAAACTCAATGGAAAACAATAACAATACAATACAGGACTTTTTCAGGGGTTCTATTGTCAAAGTGAATTATGTCAGAATTAAGACACTAAAGAGCTACAGAAAGAACAGCATTCTTGAGTATATCCTAATTCTTCATTGCAAGTGTAGGGAAAAAAAACTGTAGAAGGTCAGCATAGTGTGTCACTTACAGAACCAAACTGGAGGCAGGGAGACCTGTTTAAAACTCCATTCAGCCACAAAGCTCCTTAGGTGATGCTGAACCAATAATCCCTTCAAAGTTTAGCCTGCCTCACAGGTATGTTGGGAGGGTAAAATGTTCTCCTTTGATATCAATGGCACACTGGACAGAACTGTAATAGATACATAGGACCATCTTCTTCAACATGAGCCTGCCCATCAGTTGGGATCATCATTGGAAGGCCTTCTCCAAGTGGCCCCATTTTTTGGAGAGTAGGCAGACAGGGTCTTTTCTATTACTGCATTCTGACTATAGTACTTCCTCAGGAGACATATTGGCCTAGTGCTATCTTTGAATGTTATTTTTTTCCTGCTCATGTTATTCTAGGCATAGAGCAGGGGTCACTGGGTGTGTGGGGGGGAGGTATTTTTGAATTTCCTGCATTGTGTGGGGGGTTGGACTAGATGACCCTGGAGGTCCCTTCCAACTCTATGATTCTATGTACAGTGTTTCCAGTGTATTCTGCCCCCAATCACTGTAATTCTTATTGCTGCTGTTTAATGTTCTGTAATATATTTAATATATTGTCAGACAACTTTATTGTGCCAGGAAGGCACACCATTAAAAAATAGTATCAGTGCGAAAGCTGTCTTTGCTTTTGCCCCTACCCCACATCAGTTCATATATTTCCACAAGTACAATCTCACCCTGAGGAATGAAACATTATCTCTAGAGTGCAGTTACTACGTTTTTGCTCTCTTGTGTCGTATAAATTATTCCCTGTTCTGTCCATTGTATCTCTCTATTCTTACTCACTCAGCTTTTGGGCCAGGCACCCCAAACTGAAAAACTACATCCTATTGGGCCGGGTATCCCAGACTGAAAAACTAGATCAAGTCTGCTTTTAAAATGTCAATATGAGCATGGATATGGTTTGCTGTAATATTTTTGGTAACATTATGCATTTTATTTACAAAATTGCAGCATATTTATGCATATGCCCCTGGAATTATTTTTAACAGATCCCAACTGGTCTACACCTCTGCTGGGGGGGGGGGGGAAGGAAACTCATCTATTAAACATGAGTATTTGTGCTTTGTTCATCAAATCAAGATCAGATCAGGAGTTTGACATTGACTTCAATGGATTTAGAAGGGTGTAACTCAGTTTATTTAGTCATGCTGGCCACATGACCACAGAGAAGTCTTTGGACAACGCTGGCTCTTTGGCTTGGAAACAAAGATGAGCACCGCCCCCTAGAGCTGGATTTGGCTAGCTTTTGAGCAAGGGAAACCTTTACCTTTACTTTAACTCAGTTTAGGATTACACTATTAAAAACCTGTGAATAGCCATGGTGGGTGAATCCACCAACAATCTTTCAGTCTCAGCATTTTGCCGTTCAACAGCAAGATACTTCAGGTCAATTCACTGGCACAACATAATTGAATGATCCATACTCTGTCATTAAACTTACAGAGATTCCTAGAGATAAATGGTCTCCGAGATGCAGGTCACACTTTTAAGAACTGACTAATTCAATCAGGCCCATCTGGTCCTGCATTTTTTTGTATCCAATACAAGCTACCATGGCCAGTAGTCACTGATAGCACAGTGACTCCAGTGATGACTTCTCTGGCTAATAGGCCCTGATGCATCAGTATCTATTATCATTTTGACTACCATGGTGTTAGCTTAACAGAACTAGCTTATATCGCTTAGTAGAACTAAGAATATTGCCTGTTGCAGCTGTTGTGAATGATCTCTGTCTTGACTCAATTTGAATTTTATATAATTACATCTCTGTGTGTACTTCTCACATGTCATGGCCCACCTGCCTTCTTCTTTTTGTAACTTCCTATATAAATGTTAGCATAACAAGGACCACCTACATGCATCCAATGAAGGGGGACACAGGCAACAAAATCTCATGCTGGAATGGAATGCTAGACTTCTGCTTATTCTTGTGGTAAGAGTCTAATATGGAGACCAGTCTAATATTATTACCATGGCAAATCATTGTTGATGAGCCTTTCTCCATGTAGTAAGGAGTTCTGTTGGTTCACTGAGTACTGGTTGTAAACAAGCCTCTTTTTTCTAGCTTTAATTTTACTAATTCCCAGTCCAAGGAATATTGAGATGGCGGAGGCCTGTGGCAGTAGAAGGGACTGTGCAACTTCAGACCTCAGGTGGAAGACCCTAGAGGGTCACATTTTGGAATGCTCTGCTGTGTTAAAAACTTCCTGTAAACAGAAAACCAGCCCAGCAAGCAAAGAGGGGGAGAGAGAACCTAATCTTTTGCTAAGCCAGTTTTCTATTCACCGGTAGTTTTCTATGCAAACGAATCCGGAATCCACAACCCCCATTCTGAAGTGGTGCAGTTTACCTAGGACCTCGGGACTCACTGCCTCATTCCGTTACATGTACGAACCAGGCCTTGGTTGTGGTTTCTAGATTTAAGATACCTAACAGATTACAGGTTGGATTCCATGGAGGGTTTCTGCAAATGGAAGGGGTGGCAATTTTCACTGAGTTCCTCCTTTTACTGCAGACCTTTGACTCCCCTCTCATGCTGCTGCTAGGGATCTCCCAGGAAAAGCATTTCAGGAAACATTTTGGGCTCCAGTGGAAGGAAACAGTGGAAGAAGGAAGGTCCACTTCTGTCACTGGAAACATTCCATGGGATCAGTCTGCAGGCTAAGTTGTGGTTTGGATTTGTTTGTGGTTTGGAGTAGCATGGATATTAACGATTTAATTTAGGGAAATCAGAATCTAAGGAGAGGAGATGTCGAAAAGTGCAATGGAAATCTATATAGATATGGAGGGAAAACAGCAATACTGTGCTTGCCTCCTGACAATTCATGAATAATTGCTCCAAATGATGCAAAATACTGCATATTAAAATCACTATTCAGCCCAGCCTAATCTAATTTGTGTTGTATTCATTTTCATTTTCTGATGTCCATGGTATTGACATATTATCCCAGTGTGAAGATACCATTTTTACCCTAAAAGGAATTTTATGGCTGTACACTATATGGATGCTAATAGATATATTAAATGCATATTGGACAAAACTCGTGATTTAATCACCTCTGAGAAGTCGCCAGTTGTTGCAGTGGTACAATCAGACTGACTCTTCAACAATATAGTAAAGTTAACATTGTAAAAAAATTACTGACAGCGGATCTAAAAATGTTTTTGGGAAAGTCAAACTCATAATAACAAACAAGAAGGAAAACGCAGATTCCTTTAGAAATCTTTATAAAGGTTTCTTTATGGGCATAGAAACTATTTTTAATACAACAAAAAAGTACTGTAGCAAATGGTATGACAGCATCCACTGATTAAAGGAATACAAAATATTTTAATGCCCTACAGTGCTGTGCAGACTTGGAGGAAAAAGCCCTACTGAGTATTGCCTGGCTTTTTTGAAATGTTGTGTTTTTCATGACAAGCACAAATCTGCTAAAAATATTCCCTTTTAAGCTCTAGTTCTGCTGTGTGGCAGAAGCAAAGTGTGTGTTGTGGCGGTGGGGGAATGATTTTTAAAATGATAGTAATATATGATATACAAATATTTTTGGTGAACTATATAATCAGTTAATTGGTTTATTAAATTATAAAATCTTTGTTTGCTTGAAAGAGCAATAAAACTAACTAAATGAATATTCACCCCCTTTGAAGACTTCTTACATTAATTATGTTTATGCATCGCTTGCAGCAGTAATGTTAGACAAAGGGAGCTTTATCTTTATATGCCATAGCTACATTGTATTCTGGTACAAATGATGGTCCCGACTTTGTGTCTACATAATTACTGAAATCTTATCCCTTTTGTGTTTGCACATCATTTTCCGTTTTTTGGAATAGTTAAACTCCATTTTACTTTTTAATAACATTTTAGAAATCATTCTGATTCAGGTAAACAGAATTTGATTGCTTTGATGGATTGAAAATGGTTAGCTCAGCCAGAGCTTATTTGATTTGTTTCTTCAGGGATTACAAAGAATAGGATTTTATCTCCCAAACTGACAAAAGAGGCAATCTCTGCATTTTTTGCTTAGGAAATGGCAGTTGCGCTAAGCCACAGTGCCTTCAACATGGGCAAAGTATTAGTCATGGGGTTGCTTTTTTATTCATCTGAAAAGTTTTTATTCCACATTGTATAGGGTGTCAAGCTTCTTTGCTCTTACAAATTAATCACTGGGATGGGGGGGGGCAAGAAGAGATAAAATAAAATGCTGTCAAAAGCAGCAGTGGCCCAGTAGATTGGTGCAAGATATTAAAAACAAACACAGTCTTTTCTTTGCTCATAATGGTCACTGTAGGCAAATGCTCTTCAACTTAATGCTGTGGATTTAAAAACAAAACAAAACCCTTGAAGTGCCATCAGACTGATTGCTTGTCCAAGTTCACCTTGAGGGTTCTCATGTGGTTTTCATGAGAGCTACAATCCATGACCCAGTCAGATTACAGGGCTTTCTTCATGCCACTTTTCATTTTATCCTGTGTGACATGACATTTGTAAAGCAGAAGGAGTCAAGGAAATGTCAATATACAATATAGAGATGATACAAGACACCTCTAATAATATGTTTGCAAATCTTCTTACACCATCAGCCACATTTGCCGAGTCCTCTTCAGAGATGCTGCGTGCATCGTCTAACATCTTATTCTCAATCCCTTTGTAATTTCCTATTATGCAGCACACCACCAGAAAAAGTTATTCCAGCATTATTGTGGTCTCATTCTTTCTCCATTTTCTTGTGAATACTTCCCAAAACATCACCATCAGTGAATGGATATATGCTATAATACCTGAAGCTGGAGGTGGTTGTTACCCTGATAAAGCAATAGCAGAGGTTTACATCAAATTAATCAATTTCCATCTTTTACTCTTGAGAGCCAGCATGATGGTCAGAGTGTCAGACTAGGGCCGAGGACAGACTGGCCCGCTCTGCCTCCGCTTTGAAAGTGGAGGCAGAGTAGCCGTCCAGACTGCCACATCTGCCTGGAGGAGGTGGGCCAGACGCAATGCGTCCGGTGCCACGCTCCTCCCGCAGCAGCCAGGCACCACTTAAAAGTGGTGTCCTGGCTGCTGTGGTGCATGTTCCACCCGCTTCCAGCGTTTGCATGCCGCTGCAGGAAGCCGCCCGCAGTCTGGACGCTGCAGGCAGCTTCCTTCTGGCTGTGTGTGAATGCCACTTGGCAGGAGCAATTCCCCCCACCTTGTTCTGCCGTGCCACGGAGGCGCAGCAAAACTCAGGTCTGTCCATGGCCTTGGATCTGGGAGATCCAGGTTTGAATCCCCATTCTGCCACAGAAGCTTGCTAGGTGATCTTGGGCCAGTCACACCCTCTCAGCTTCACCTACTTTAAAGGGTTGTTGTGAGGATAAAAGGAAGGAGAGGGAAACAATGTAAGCTGCTTTCAGTCCCCATTGGGGAGAAAGGTAGAGTAGAAATGAAGACAATCAATCAATAAAAACATTTGTACATTTTTTCTGTGTGTATCTGCAACAAAAGCTTGCACAGAAAGTTATGATTAAGTCACGGTACCTGCTCTGGTATCTGATGAAAGAAGCCTGGAAATCTTGTTGGACTGTAAGGTGCTGCTGACATGAAACTAGTGTAGCTACTTTGTTATCATTATTTTCTGGTTCTTGGTTGGTTACAATGTTGTTAGGAAAATGAGAACATCCCTTTGAGGATCACATAGATCAGGGGTGTCGAACTCATTTGTTATGAGGGCCAGATCTGATATAAATGGGACCCTGTTGGGCCGGACCATGTGGGTCATAAAATGTAATGCTGGGTAGCGGAAGTATAAACTCAATAAAGGACACAAACACAAAGATTTCTTTTTTACTTAAAAACATGCTTAAAACGATTACTGTTCAAGAAAAAAGATGGCGACCGGGCTGCTTGAGTGTGGGCAGATGTGAATCGTGCCTGCTAAAACCTAGTTTTCTAGGCATAAAAAATGCCTCACACTTCTTCTGTAGGGAGAAGGGTGGTAGGGGGCTTTTCGGCACCCAGTGGGGTGAGTGGCGACTCACGGTAGCTGAAAGGTGCGCCTCAAAATGGAAAATTATGAAGGGTTCCCAATGGAAAATCAACACGCCGGGAGAAGAGAGGACCCTGTTGAACCCAGAGTCTAGTGGAGAAAGAGAAAAGAAAGTTAAGTTAAAAATTGGTAGCTTAACGTTGATATGGAAAGTTAAAGTAATAAGAATAATCCAGGGGAGAAATTAAAATTAAAAAGCTCAAGAGGGAAAAAGAAGCCTCAGATAGATAGAAGGGGAGGGCTCTCGAACACAGCAGCTAAGTTAATGAGAAGTAACAAAAAAAGAGAGCATGGTTAACAAAACGAGGCAGATGCATTAAAGCAAAATATAGGCTATAAGAAAACAGACATACTGCAGAAGGTTTTCTTTTTCTTTTTTCCAGTAGGTTCCAGTAAAAATAGTGGATTCCTCTTTAAGAAATCCTTTTTGCTGGCGGAGAGAGTGTGGAGGAAACGCCGATTCATCGGGGGTGGGGCTAAACAAGGAAGAGAAGGAGAAAACAACGAGCAATGTGTGTGGTGACGAGAAGACGAGCTGACATACAGCAGGAGAGTTGACAGGAAGACGTGGAACGAACTGAAAGCTCTGACGGGCGAGTGGAAACTGGTTGCGAGAGAGGCTGGCTGATGGAGGTAGAGAATTGAGGAAGAGTGACAGTTTGACTATATGAATTGTGTAGATGGTCGACTGGTTCAGTGAAATAAAATAGACAGGAGGGAATTTGTTAATATAGGACAGAGAGAACCTATTTGGAATAATTACAGGGTTGAGTAAATGAGTTGTATTTATATATAGTATATAGTATATATATTTTTATGGTGTGTACTTATAGTGGGGCTGGAAAATATTGCTTCTAAAAGGGGTTTAAAAATATAGTAGAAATTTTGAAGGTGCTAAAAATAATAATAATTAAAAAATAATAATAAAAATTAAGTACTTAACTAATATATATATAAGTAAATAATAATAATAAAAATACCAGAAAAAGAAAAAAAAAGAAATTAGATTTAAAAGGAAAGAGGGGAAAAAAGGAAATTTATAAATACAAATCAAAACAAGTTAAATTAAATTTATGGCCTCAGGAAGCAGTGGTGGACCAAGGAAATCTATACCTTCTCCAAGTAAAATTAAAACCATGAGCCAGTTAAAAACACCAGCTTCAAACATCCCAGCTATGTCTAGTAAAGACTTAAAAGCTATGATAGAGGAAAGTGTGGCACCAGTAATCAAAACTACAGTGGAAAGTACGCTCCCAATGTTAATCAAAAAAGAAATGGAACCAGTGTTAGCTATGCAGGCGCAGATGGAAGAGATGTCAAGACAGATAAGAATGGAAACAGAAGAATTTAGAAAACAAATAATAGAAAACAAACAAGAAATTCAGAAAATTGCCTCGGCCCAAGTTAAAACAAATAGGAGGGTAATGGAGACTGAACTGGATATACAGGAACTGAAAGCAAAAAATGAAAAGATAGAATAATTGCTTATTAACTTGGAGATGGACAAAGCCTCCTTAATCTTACGATGTCAAAATGTACCAGAAAAAAACAGGTAGTAATTTGAAGGACGAGATGATAGAGTGCTTGGCGGAACAACTTAAAGTGGGAACAAAGGAAGAAATAGCCCCCAAAATTGAAACAATGTATAGAA
Source organism: Lepidodactylus listeri (assembly GCA_029233225.1). Classification (NCBI taxonomy): domain Eukaryota; kingdom Metazoa; phylum Chordata; class Lepidosauria; order Squamata; family Gekkonidae; genus Lepidodactylus; species Lepidodactylus listeri. The sequence goes on along the minus strand of JARCFY010000005.1, from coordinate 78,288,351 downwards.
GAAACTCTGTGTATGCTAGGAAAAATAACGTGCCGTGGGAGGTACATATTAAATTCTATAAAAGAGAATTAAAGGAAAAAATTCTTAAAGCAACGTATGATGACAAGATGACTATACAAGGGGAGGAAGTAAGATTTTTAAGAGAAGTACCTTGGCTGGTAAGGGAAAGGAGGTTCAAATATCAAATTTTAACAGACCTTTTGAGACCTAAAGGTATTACGTACAAATGGTTGGTGCCGGAAGGACTTATTTTTGAGTTTCAGGGATAAAGTCAAAACATAGATTCAATTTTCAAATTAGAAATTTTTTTGGAATCAAATGGAGAAGACTTGGGATGGCAAAAAGAAGAAGAAGAGGGAAGAGAAGAAGAGAGAGAAAAAGAGAGGGACTATCAAGAAGAAAAAGAAAGAGATAAAGGAATAAAAAAACAGTCGGAACCCAAGAGAGAAGGGAGAAGACCAGAGACAAAGACATCTCAGATGTTGACTCGGTTCCAATATAGGAGTAGATCTAGAGAGGACAAAGGAGAAAATGGAGCCCAACAAAAGATTTAAGATATTATCTATTAATGTGAATAGGCTAAATAGCCCACAGAAGAGGAGGAGAATCTATCATCAGATTGCTAAGCTACATCCAGATATAACTTGTCTGCAAGAAACCCATATTAAAAAGGAGTATATTAAATATTTAACAAATAAGAAACTAGGAGAGGTATTTATAGCATCTGACCAAAAAAAAAAAGAGAGGAGTAGTAATGTAGGCTAAAGATCACTTACAACCCCAATTGTTGTATGCTTCGGAGGAGGGAAGAATATTAGCAATAGTCATAAAAAGACAAGGGATTGAGACTTTGATTATTAATATCTATGCGCCTAATCAAAATCAAGATGAATTCTATGAGGAGCTTCTGAAAATTCTGACAATGAAAGATTTCAAAAATATCTGTCTTATAAGAGACTATAATGCAGTATTTGATTTGAAACTTGATAGGAAAAGTTGGAACTTAGTTAAGAGGCAAGGTTTGGTGTTACCAAAAAAATGCTTAAAAATAGCAGAAGAATTTAACTTATTAGATGCTTGGAGGACTAGAAATATAGATAAAAAGGAATACACATATTTCTCACCAAGACATCAATCCTGGTCAAGAATAGATATGGTCTGGTTATCATTACCAATGTTAAGTGGATGAAGGGAAATTGACATACTACCAAACATGTATGCAGACCATAATCCTATAATGACTACTCTTAATGAAGTAAAAAGAAGAAATAGATGGATAATGACTCCCAATATGTTGAAGGATCAAGATTTTGTAGGAAAAGTTAAGCTAGAAATTCAAGAATTTTTAAAAAGGAACATTCAATCTGAGACTTCAATTAACATAGTGTGGGATGCTTTTAAAGCTTTTTTGAGGGGGATTTTTATCAGTCAACAAGCTTGGAAATTAAAACAGAAAAAAAAACTATGAGCAATTATGTAAACAGATAAAAGCAGAAGAAGAAAAAATGAAATTAAATAATAATTATGAATCAAGTAGAATGAAATTAAAAATGTTACAACATAGAATGAATCTAATTCTAACTCAGGAAATAGTCAGGAAAATAGAGTATACGAAACAATATTGGTTTGAAAATGCTAACAAACGTACGAGATGGCTCTCTTATAGATTAAAAAAAGAAAGGGAAAAGAGAACAATAGTGGCTCTAAAAAATGAGAAGGGTGAGGAAAAATATCTGATTCAAGATCTAAAAAGAATAGTTGAAAAATATTATGGGGAACTATACAAACAGGATCCTGAAAACGTAATGCAAATAAGGGAATATTTGGCGGAAAAAAACAAGATGAAGTTCACGGAAAATCAGCAGCAGGTATTAAGTAATACAATATCTATGTATGAAATAATAGAAGCAATTAAAAGACAAAAGAATAAAAAGACTCCAGGTATAGATGGGTTGCCGGCAGAAGTTTATAAAATATTCAAAGATCAGATAAGCCTTCCATTCAAGGCATTAGTTGATAAAATAGGCAATACAGGAGAGATCCCGGAAACATGGAGACAAGCAATTATAACCTTAATCCCTAAGCCAGATAGTGATAAAAAGTCAGTTAGTTGTTATAAACCTATATCTCTGCCAAATGTCAATTATAAAATTTATGCTAGTAGTTTGGCAGAAAGATTGAAAAAGGTGTTGGGGGACACTATTCATTCAGACCAGGTAGGCTTTCTGCCAAAAAGACACATGAAAGATAACATGAGGATACTTATTGATGCGTTAGAGTATTATGAAATACATCCGGAAAAGCAAGTAGCTATGGTCTTTTTAGACACGGAGAAAGCCTTTGACAATATTTCATGGAGGTTTTTCTGCTTGCTGACTCACTCCGCCTCTCCTCAGCTCCGGCCGCGCCTGCGCCCAGTCCGCTGTCGCACCCCACGCCCTGACCTCCTCGCAGGTAGACCCCCCTCTCTGCCCAGAGGAACGCTGCCGTGGAATTCTTCAAAAACACGTCGGACCCCGGAAAATCGGAAAAGAAAGAGGCAAGAAAAAACCCCAAGAAGGTTAGTGCAGTGCGACTTTAGCTAGATATAATCCCCCCCCCCCGCTCCTATTGGACCTAATCTCCCTCTGGCCGCTCAGTACGGGGGTATGCACTATCCTACTCTCCTTCTTCCAACCAGCCACAACCTCGGGTAGACTATCCCCGGGGATAAATTTACATTTAAGTTGTATACTCAATTTATAGCAATCTGTCTTGGTCCGTTCGTCTCCTCGGCTCCTCAGGGTTCCTTTCCCTCTTCTCCCATCCAGCACCAAGCAATGGTGCCGGCGGTACTCCACCTCATCTTCTGCTCAGAGCACAGGGTAATCCCAGGGAGATATGCCTGACTCCCTGAAATATATCCTTAAGCTCTCTGCTTCTCCCTTCCCTACAGGACGGGCAGAAATGCAGCAATTTTGCCTAGTAAACCGAGGGGTTTCAACGCAGACACGGGAGCTCACACTCCCTGAGTCTGCTGTGAGGGAGGGCGGAACCGGAACTCCAGTTCTGTCCGAGGATAAATTTACATTTAAGTCTTTTGTATGGTATCCCAACAAACCAAGAATAAAATGGAAGTTATTGCAGGATAAAAAGGAGAGAGGAGGTTTTGATATGCCAAATTGGAAACTTTATTATCAAGCGGCATCCATGGTTTGGATTAAGGACTGGATAAAATTGGAAGACATAAGAAATCTAACTTTAGAAGGTCACGATCTATATATGGGATGGCACGCTTATATTTGGTATGAGAAGGAAAAAGTTCACTCCCACCAGCATATTTTAAGAGGTACATTAATAAAAATCTGGTTGAATATAAAAAAGATATATTATCAGAAGATTCCAAAATGGGTCTCTCCTCTCAAGGCATTTATAAAACCTGCACTAATTAGTAATCATAATAGGGCAACCTATGAGATTTTATTAGATAAATTTAATAGATTAAAAAATGAAGAAAATTTGAGAATAAAATATGATGTTAAGCTGTCATGGTGGGAAAAGCTCCAATTACAATCAAGATATGATCAGGACAAAAGAATAGGTTTTTTAGACTTAAAGACAGAACTGGACAAAGCCTGGTTAAATTTACAGGAGAAAAATATACAAAAATATATAGAATATTATTATTGGATGAGATGCAGGATGAAACAGTAAAGAGCACTATGGTATCTTGGATGAAGGATTTTGAACATACAATTGATTTAGATGAATGGTTGAAGATGTGGAAAACCTTGAAGTATACAAGTGCCATGTCTTACAAAGAAAATTTATATAAAATGTTTTATAGGTGGCACTGGTCACCTGACAGGATAGCCAAATGTTATTCTAATGTTTCAAATTGCTGTTGGAAATGTGGGGAAAATATAGAAACATTTTTTCATATGTGGTGGAGATTTGGGAAAGCTCAAAATTATTGGAGGAAGATCCAGAGAACGATATTGGAAGTTCCAAATATTAATTTACCACTCTTACCAAAAATATTTTTATTAAATATGCTCCCGGATGACATTGATAAAGCGAATGGAATTTTTATAGTTTATATAAATACTGCTGCATGTATTAGCTGGGCAAAGAAATGGAAAGAGGAAACTATTCCCAATATAGATGAAATAATATACAAATTATTGGAATTGGCCGAAATGGAAAAGTTAAGCCAGATAATATATAAAAAAGAGAAGAAGTTATCGGAGAATATATGGTCTAAATTTTATGAATGGTGTAAATAAATGAATGACTCAAAAGTATAATCTAGTAATGTTGTAGAAATATATATATTTTTCAATGTAATCCAATGTATTCTCAGTTGTGACAGTACTGTATTATGTAGATTTAAGTATGATGTAATACTATTATTATTATCATTTTGAGTTGGTTGGTCTATATACCTATATACTTGTTTAAATTTAACTTATTTGGAATGTTGCATGAAGAAATCTGTGTTAGGACTATCAAAATGAGATAAATGTAATACTTGTATTAAAAACTAAAATAAAATTTAAAAAAATATGCTTAAAACATTAGCACTCTTGCAATATTTTGTTTATTTAACAGTATCTGATAACTGACACCTCTTGTTCTGAATTATTAAAATGTCTGTGCTGTTGCAATCTTGAGTATGCTGTTCAGGTGTGTATCTGTAACCTGCAAACCTACTTTTGATTTATTGACATTCACCACAGAAATCTCATGCTCAGAGTTCTGAGTCTAGGACCCAGGGAAAAACATGAAATGGCTGAACAATTGAGAGAGTCTGTCGAAGCAAGCTATGATGCAGCAGCAGCAACAGAACTGGAAGCAGGAGATGGCCAGTTCCAGTGTAGGCCTGATAGAAGCCCTCTGGGGGCCTGATGCAGCCCCCGGGCTGCATGTTTGACACCCCTGACATAGATGATTCAGTTATTCCATTAACTTTTGCCTCTTGAACCCTGAGTACGTGGGAATTAAGCCATTCTTCTGACTCCCAAAATTGGTTTCATGAACTGGAACCATCTGTAGGGTTTTCAGGAGAGAAAATGCCCCCCCTTACATTTTTATTTCAAAAAGAAAAAAAATACAATACAATATAATGTTAAATCATACTTTTTCATTTCAAAACAACTCATGCTCAACAACAAAAAATATAATCATTACAATCTTATAAATACAACATTTAAAGCTTGACAATAATGCAATTAATTAACGCTCAGTCTTGGCTACTCATTTTCATTATCCTACTTAATGTAAAAATGAAGCATCATTGTGCAAGTCTAAAGTCATATTTAATTCCTGCCTCCAAAATTTAAAAAAAGATCTCCAGCTATCAGGAAAATATGCTTTTTAAAATATGCCTGTTTCTCAGTCGAGCAAGTTCTGACAATTCTGATAGTTTCACATTACCCCAGGCTTTTTGAATGTTTCCTAGTTTCCTAGTTTTTTGCTAATAGCAATTTGCAACTGTAATCATGTCAAGAACCATCCTTATATTAACTTTTGGACAATATACATTAACTAGTCCCAGTAATACCAATTTGGGATCTAAAGGGATGATAATCCCTGTAATGCGATAAATTTCTGTAAGAATTTTAGACCAGATGTTTTTTACCACTGGGCATTGCCAAAACATATGTATAAGATCAGCCTTCTTTTCTCCACATCTTCAACATGCACATTGCTTGGTATGATACATCCTATTTAATTTATGTGCAGTTAAATACCAGTTACAGATGACCTTTTAAAAGTTTTCTTTCAGACTTACACATATTGTTGTAGCAGTAGAAGAGAAGGAAATAGTTTGCTATTCTTTTTTGATAATGACTTCACCAATCATCTATTGCCATTTCTTCACAAAATAACATTTTGATATTTCTGAAAATGGAGATAAGTTTCATGTATGGCTGAGATAAGTCCCTTCTGTAATTTCTTATTATACACTGTCCTCAAGCTTTGTCAAACATGACTTCATATTGTTTTCCAACTGCCTTGACAAAAGTACATATTTGAAAAAAAAGTGAAAACTTTTCATTTTTTTTCTTATTTCCATATAAGGGAGACAGTTCCTATTTGGGGTTACATCCAATTAATCCAATCTGACAATGGCTGCATGATTCTAAAGTATTCCACAAATTTTCCACAGAAAATTTGGAGGACTACTTGAAAAATTCCAATTAATATTTTACCTTTAAAAATGAGTAAAATGTTTCTTAAGGCTTCCAACCAGGCCATGGGACAGAGACGGTGCTGGTCACCCTCACAGATGACCTCCGGAGGCATCTGGATTGAGGCGGTACAGCGGTGTTGGTGTTGTTAGACCTGTTGGCGGCGTTCAACATGGTCGACCACCAACTACTGATCCACCGCCTTGCTGACATTGGGATTCAGGGGTTGGCTTTACAGTGGCTTTCCTCATTTCTCCAAGACCAGGGACAGAGGGTGGCGGTTGGGGAGCAACTGTCCCGAAGACACACGCTAATATGCGGTCAGTACTCTCCCCAATGCTGTTTAATATCTATATGCACCCCCTTGCCCAGATTGCCCGGAGGCATGGGCTGGGCTGTCATCAATACGCTGATGATACCCAGCTCTATCTGTTGTTAGGCTGCCAGTCCAATTTGTGGAATACTTTAGAATTTAGTCCGGGAGATCTGGACCTGGCTTTGAAAGCCGTGGCTGGTTGGCATACACAGAGTCAACTGAAATTGAATCCGATGAAGATGGAGGTCCTATGCCTAAGTCAGAGTAGCCCAAGGTTAGGGATCCCTCTCCCAACCTTCAATGGGGCACCATTGGTGCCAGTGCCAGAGGTTAGGAGCTTGGGAGTGCTCCTGGACCCCTTATTAACGATGGAGGCCCAGGTAGCAGCCACTTCAAGATCGGCCTTTTATCATCTACGGCTGATCAAGCAGTTGGTTCCCTTCCTTGAACACAATGACCTGGCTATGGTGATCCATGTGTTGGTCACCTCAAGACTGGATTACTGTAATGCTCTCTACATGGGGCTGCCCTTGTCCCAAATCTGGAAGCTGCAGCTAGTGCAGAATGCAGCAGTGTGGCTGATGTTGTGCTTTCCTGTGTGGGGGCACATCCAGCCCGCCCTAAAAGCACTGCACTGGCTGCCTATAGGATTCAGTTCAAGGTGCTGGTGCTTACCTATAAAGCCCTATATGGCCAGGGACCTAGTTACCTAAGGGACTGCCTCTCCCTGTATGTACCCCAGCAAGCATTTTGATTGCATTCCCAGAACTGCCTGGTTCTTCCAGGGCCCAAGGTGGCCTGAGTGGTGACAACAAGGACCAGGGCCTTTTCGGTGGCAGCCCCGCACTGGTGGAATGAGCTCCCGGATGACATCAGGGTCCTGTGGGACATTTTACAGTTCCGCAGGGCCTGCAAGATAGAGCTCTTCCACCAGGCCTTCGAGTAGGGGCTGCCCCAACTTTACAGCCCTGGCCCAATTTTTGAAATCAACCGAGGATCATCGGCATCAAGTGAGATCTGAAGAGCACTCGCAGTGCCGCCTGGGTGGGGGTGAGGCAGCGCCATTCTGGATTGTAGGTTTAAAGTTTATACTGTGTTTTAAATGTGGTTTTATAGAATTTTATTGTATTATGTATTGTGTTGGTAGCTGCCCTGAGCCTGCTGTGAGGTGGGGAGGGCGGGATAAAAATCCAATAAATAAATAAATAAATAAAATAAAGGCACAGTGTCTCACATTTTAAAAGTCTGGGGAAATTTTCAGTGTTTCCAACAGTGAAAAACTGAGGAATGCTGGGGAAAAAAACCCCTCTAATGAAATACTTTCTTTTTTAAGTGAGAAGAACCTTGTTTTGCAAAGTCCAGGGAGGCTGTAGAAATCTTAAACTGGTACTTGGAGGCACTTTTTGAATAGATGCAGGCTCATAAATCCCAACTTAATCCCAACAAGGTGTGCTTCTGGTGAATGGAAAATCTGACCTGGAATTTAAATTGCCACCCTTTCTGGATGGGGTGGCACTCCCCTTGAGAAAACGGTTCAGTAGTTTGGGGCATGCTCTTGGACCCATGGCCTACAAATGGATAAATTGGCGGCAGCTGTGGCCAGAAGTGCCTGATATAATCTTTGACTGGTTAGCCATCTGCTGCCTTCCCATGAGTAGAAAAGATCTGGCCTCTGTGGCACGGGCCCGGGTTACTTCTAGCTCAGATCATTGCAATTATTGCTGGGAGCCAGTGGCATGCTCTCTTGTCAAGCAATCACCATTTCACCCACCATAGGAAACAGTGGAAAGAAAGAAATATGCTGAGGGGCAGCTGCTTTAGATGTCTGTAAAATCAAACCTTGCTGTCCATTCTACTTGAAATTTACCAGGCCTTTAGATTAAAGGGAGGATTGTGGTCTGTGCCAATTTGATGCCATTATCTTTAAAAACAGCTTAACAGACCATTAAATTGTTTCCCCCACTGAAAACAAAATGTTGTTATATCAGCCAAACAAGTTTGGGTTCAATAGGAAAGTAAGTATGGCATATATTTAATTTTTCCTCAAAATGTCTGGGTTTTTTCAGGGAAAAAAGAAAAAAAAAGCTATAGCTTCAAAATTTCTTGATATTTTATATTTCTTTTCATGCCTGTAAGATCCTGTTCTCACTTCACAAGTTTCGGTCCTTACTCTCTTACCACCATCCCATGTTATTGTTCTGATCCAATGGAGAATCATAAACATGAATGAGCTATCTAGCTACATCTACATCTATATGTAGATGCTGTCTACTCTCTGCATCACCTTCAATGGAATGAACATTTGAATTCTGACATGACTGCAGCTAGACTCTGGCATGACTGCAGTGTCTGTTCTGTTGTTTGAACATTTATGAACTATACTTGAAGAAACTGAACTGAGCAGCACTCCTTTCTGACTTGCCCATCCACCAGAAGAGGAGAGGCCACTGAGCAGAGCTACCAATGAAAGTCAAACCTTGGGTTCCGGGACTGCCCAAAGTGAAAAGCACTGTCACTAGCATCCACTAGGGACTTGTGGACCAGAGCAACTTAAAAAGGGCCAAGAAAGCAGAAGGGAAAAGCACTGTCACTAGCAGCCACTAGGGACTTGTGGACCAGAGGAACTTAAAAAGGGCCAAGAAAGCAGAAGGGGAAAGAGCCTCTCAGAAAGCAGAACTAAGCATGTCATACTCCACCACAGCTTCTCTCTGTGTTTGGTGTAGTGGTTAAGTGCACGGACTCTAATCTGGGAGAACCAGGTTTGATTCCCCACTCCCCCACTTGCACCTACTGGATGATCTTGGGTAAGCCATAGTTCTGGCACAGCTGCTCTTGAAAAAGCAGTTTCTGTCAGAGCTGTCTTAGCCCCCACCTACCTCACAAGGTGTCTGTTGTGGGGAGAGGAAGGGAAAGGAGTTTGTAAGCTGCTCTGAGACTCCCTTGGGTAGTGAAGGGTGGGGTATAAATCCAATCTCTTCTTCTTCTAAAGCACGCTGCAAGTTGAAGGGAATGAGCAGAAAGCACAATCCTGTTTGACTCAAGAGTGACACCCTGATAACAATGAGGTAGCTCTGAGCACCAAGCAGTTGAACCTAAGGAGGTACTGTGGTCCACTGTGTTTCAGACCAAATGCCTTTCCTCAAATGACCAATAACCAAATGACTCCATACTCTTTCCTAGTGTTCCCCAGAAAGGTTCCCATTAAAATGAACACAAATTTCAGTATCAATTTACTGGAGTGAGATGGTGAATCTGGGTTTTGGATCTTGTTCTACAGCTCTAGTAGCAGGTGAAGAATAAAATTATGTGGTGTTGATGTGAAGATTTTCTATGTGATCACCCCATCCTACAAAATTATCTAATTCAGAAATTGCCCATGGGATTTTCATTTCATCAGGGAAACAAAAAACATGTCATTTTCATAACAGATGAATTAGTCGTATCTCTTCTTGTCTTATGCATTGTGCCAGTAGCCTAATACATTCAATTTCTACAGCTGCATAGATACAGTAAAAGTCTGTGAATATGTGAATCAAAAGAGAACAAGCATGTTATTTATCTATCAAAATATTTTCTTGACATCAGAATTGTACACTAGCACACCTGTCAAGGAGTCCAAAGTTGAACCCCATGGGTCCCCAGGGCTGTTGTACACAAGTAACCAGACTTTCATTCAATTTATTTAATTTCTGTCGACACAAAAGATTTAATCTACAAAGAACACAACACTCTAAAGTCATGCAGCAGAAAAACAAGAAAACTAGCTTAACTGTCTAACCCATTTTCCAGTATTAGATGGCACCACCTTAAGTCCAAGAGTCAACAGCCATAGCTTGTGCATTCTCTACATTGCTATTGCAATATAAGCATATCATAGTCCAGACCTTCCATCCATCAGAATCCAAGCTAGCCTCCTTTCTCCAGGCCCTTAGCTAAATTATATTTTTTGACCAAGCAGCGTCAGATGATGATGACACTCAATCAGGACACATTCTTGCTGTAACTGTCTAGAAAATTACCTCATCCCTCCTGATTCCCCACTCCCATCCCGTGGGCTGCAAGTTCTCATGAGCAGCTAATTACCACACTTCCAGTTCTGGCCTTGAAGAAGATAAGGGCAGTGTAGGCTGAGAGACCAATCAGTAGTACCTGCAGGATGGAACAGGTCCATAACCATTCACATTAACCCTTGGGGGAGGGGGCCAGGGATGCTTTGCTATAATAATGCTATAATACAATAGCTATAATATTTTAATGCACCTTTCTCTGAATGTGATGTACAAAATATTGACTATGGAACAGTGTGATTGAAATCCTGTTGTGGACTATTGGCTTATTCATGCCTGCTTCAGTTTGAGGGGTTTTGAATCAAAACAGCAGACTTTATATCACATAAGGAATTAATCAAACTGTTTGAATTCCATATTCCTCTACTAGCAAGAATGTTGTAGGCGTTCTTATGCTTTCCATTTAGTTTTTAAAATGTCACAACAATAAACACCCAAAGATAAAACCTATACAGAATTCAGAAAAGTTGAAGAGAAATAACCACATTGACTTATTAGATTACTTATGTTTAATAGAAATTGATTAAATCCAGTGTTGTATTCTGTGAATGAAAGGGTATTTTTGTTCAATGTTAGATGGGGTGCAACTTTGCCAATTCCCCCTTTCCACTGCAGACCATCATGCTACATCACCTGTCCCCCAAATCCCCTACAACTGCATTTCAAGGAGCAACAAGAGGTGGGAAAGGTCTGTTCTAGTCTCTGAACTTTATCTCTGGTCCCTCAGTTCAAATTAAAACCTTCATTGCCATGTGTTGAACCCATGATTCAAACAGTGGAGCTTCTGAAATGTGCTTGTGAATGTTTGAGTTTATTCTTGCTCTGTAGGGTCAGTATTCATTGTAAGAGATAAAGACGATTCCATGTCAAAGAGCAGCAAGACTGACCATGCCGTGCTTTTTGTTTTACAAGGCCAGGTGATCTCATTCATGAACATCAGACAGTGCATCAATGTTCCTCTCTCCTAAACTGCCTCTGGTTAAACCTGAGATGTGAGTTGCAGACTCCTTTGGCTTAATCCTGTATTTAATTAAGTGAAGGTCAGGATTGGGGTCAACTTGACTAGTGAACTTAATCCAAGACCCACAGGTTATACAATAGCTCCTTTAGGAAAATATAATTGTAGATAGGAATCAAGAAAAGAAAAGACAATATAATTGAACAAGTTATATGATAATGTTTGAGGTGGGAGGTAGTGGGAAGGCGTAACAGGAGTTTCTCAAATGCATTTTATTGAGCTAGCCACTAGATAGCAGAATGATCACAGGAGTCCTGCTTGCTTTGCCGGGTGGGAAAAAAAGATAAACAATGCCTCAACAGATGAAAATACAATATGTATTACTATATACAAATAGCCCATAGTGCAGAGAGAGAGAGGTGTCTCAGCTACTGCTCAATATGTTATTTCCTGCTGGTCTTATCATAACCTGAGCTTCCCCCCCGCGACATGTGAAAGAGAAGGTTATTTCCTAACTGCAGAGGTTGAACTCAGACGTCTGTCATATCTCCTAATGAAGTAGCAGACAATCAGTTTTTCCCCACAGGAAAGTCTGGTCAAGTAATTTAGCAAAGTGCCTCCATGTGTACTGCAAATTTTGGACTGGCAGGGCTGCAGCTTTGTCACACCTCCCTTTCTTTTCACTGCCCATCGATGATGTAGCTCAGGGTTGCCCAGCCTTTTGATCTGAGGGCCACAGAAACCACTGGACGAGGAACAGCCCCATTTTACAAGGTCTGTTATCTATCTCCAAAAGGGAGATCCTATCCCCTTTACAGGTCCATGAGAGGCTGACAGTGCCACCCTAAGCAGAGTTAAACTCTTCTACATTCATTGAAGTCAATGCACTTGGAAGCTTGGTAATCCCGCTTAGGACTGCACTGTGAGGCATGCGTGGCATGGCTCCCCATCAGTTCAGGTGCACCTGTGCTTAGTTCCATCAGAGGCATAGAACTCACCTGGGTATTTGGCAGCCCCTAATGTGGTTGGTATCTCCTTATGTGCTGGATGAAAAGGGCTGTAGATAGGCAGTGGCCCCCAGGCCTTAGTTTGGGTGCCTCTGATTTTCTTCTACTGAATTACCATGTGCTGTGCACAGCCCTCAGAATGGAATAATTCTGCCTCCCCAGTCCTGCTGGGCCCATTGTGTGTGTGTGTGTGTGTGTGTGTGTGTGTGTGTGTGTGTGTGTAAAGTGCCATCAAGCTGTAACCGACTTATGGTGACCCCGTAGAGTTTTCAAGGCCTAAATGGCCTGGGTCCGACCTACCTAAGGGACCGCCTTTCCCCATATGTACCCCAGAGAGCACTCCGGTCTGGGGCCCAACATCGCCTGGCCATACCTGGCCCAAGAGAAGCCAGGCTCACTGCCACCAGGGGGAGGGCTTTTTCGGTGGTGGCCCCTAGCTGGTGGAACGAGCTCCCGGAGGAGATCAGGGCCCTGTGGGATCTGATGCAGTTCCGCAGGGCCTGCAAGACGGAGCCCTTCCGCCAGGCATTTGGATAGGGGCCGCCGCCTTTATGTCGATCTGCCTCCCCCATGTTAACATCCAGTGATTACAAATGCTGCCGACGATCCTGGGGGCTCCCAATATTAGCATGCACAACACCAGCATGCACAATACCGTCAGATGTATGTTATTAACAGCACAGAGCACTTTAAGAATTGTAATTGTACTGTTTAATTAACGATTAATTTTAACTGTTTTAATGGTTTTATTGTGAATGTGTTCACCTATGTAAGCCGCTCTGAGCCTACTGTGTGAGGAGAGCGGCTAAAAAGTCAAATGAAATAAATAAATAAATGAAATAAATAAGAGACCTTCAGAGGTGGTTTCCCATTGCCTTTCTCTGCATACCAACCCTAGAAACCCTCTGAGGTCTCCCATTCAATACAAACCAGGGCCAACAAATGCTTAGCTTCTGAGATCTGACAACATTGGGCTAGCCCAGGCCATCCAGGTGAGGGCTGGGCCCATTGATCCCCATTTAATTCTCTTTCTAGGGTAAGGAGGCCCTCATAAACTGCATGGGGGTGAAGTGGGTGGTCTGGAGAAGGAGGGGGCAGCTCAATTGTTCCATGAATGTAAGGGCCATTATGCTGCTAAAACAGAATCTTTAGATCCAACACAAGTGTTAACAAACTGCAGCTCTTAGGCCCGGATGAAACTTTCAGTTGAGTTTGTATGACATGGTAGGAAATAGAATCAGGTGGGTCGCTGTGCTGGTCTGAAGCAGCGGAACAAAGTTTGAGTCCAGTGGCACCTTTAAGACCAACAAAGTTTTATTTAAGGTATGAGCTTTTGCTTACATGCACACTTCTCCAGATACAATAACATGGAAGTTACCAAGCCATACATATGAAGAAGAAGAGGAGATTGGATTTATACCCCACCCTTTACTACCCAAGGGAGTCTCAGAGCAGCTTACAGTCTCCTTTCCCTTCCCCTCCCCTCCCCACAACAGAGACCCTGTGAGGTAGGTGGGGCTGAGAGAGCTCTGTCAGAAACTGCTCTTTTTCAAGAACAGCTGTGCCAGAACTATGGCTTGCCCAAGGTCATCCAGCAGGTGCAAGTGGAGGAGTGGGGAATCAAACCTGGTTCTCCCAGATTAGAGTCCGCACACTTAACCACTACACCAAACTGGCTCTGTATGGACTGGACTGTATGGACTGGTAACTTCCATGTCATGGTAGGAAATGTGAAGTTCTGTTTGGTTCCATGCCTTTTAACCACTAGCAAGTAACTTTCCCCTGTATTTGAAATGGAACAAAGGGGAGGGAGGGAGGGGATATTTGACAAGCTAAGAATATGAGGTGGGAAATTCCTCCTTTATGTACTACATAAATCAAGAAACAGCTAGTAATCAGGAAGATGCTCCCCCCCCCCACTGTGTGTCAGCCACATTGCCCCCACATGGGAATAATAACATTGACCTATCTTGTTTTAAGAAGACCAAGATAATGCATTTAAAATACTTGGAACATGCTATAGAAATGGTAGCCTTGCTTGTTATTCCTTGCCATACTGAAGACATATTTCTATGTTTTCTCAATATGAAGCTTCTCCCACCAACCAGTAGGAGCTTTCCTCAGTATCCATTCTACAAAAAGTGATGTACTTCTTTTTTAACAAGAATTTTATTAATTTTCCAACATAAAAAAGAAAGACAACTACTACGAAGACAAAAAATCTAACACAACAACAGTGAAGCATGTACTCATTGTAACCTTGTGTACTTTACATAGATGGAATCATTCTTTTATGCATTTAAGTCAATTTAGCCACAAAATGTAGAGCTTATTATTATATTGTATTTTTTAAAGATATTCTTCTCCCACCAACCAGTAGGAGCTTCCCTCAGGATTCATCCTACAAAAAGTGATGTACTTCTGTCCTTGCAGGCATTTATCAAAGGTATTGAGCACAACAAGCTGAAACCAGGGCTTTTTAAAAAAAATTGAATAAGAGGTGCCGGAACTCTCAAGACGGAAATAAGGTTTTCAGTCTGTAAACTGAAAACTCATGACCTTTCAAACATTTTTTAAAGAATTTTGTCAAAGAGGTTCTGGCTCTCGTGCGTCCCCCCCCCCCCCAAAAAAAGTGCCCTGGCTGAAACAATGCATTTTTTAAAATTACACATTGACTGACTTTAAAGATCATAATCCCAAGAGCAGCTCAAGAAAACTCCCATGTTTTTTTTAAAGTGCTTTTAACTAAGACCAGAATAGGGTTGAGGCAGAGAGCAGCACTTGACTTACCCCCACAGATGGAAGAAAGAGTCAGACAACAAACATGGGATTAATGGCCACTTTATTTATTAACAAAAACATGGCAAGGGTTTAACCTAACAAGCGGCATGGCCAAGGCCTGGGGTTACCATTAACCCCACCCTTGCCCTAGTATGGGCAATGCACCTGGCCCCCGGGTCGTAGCCCGCTATAAGCGGCTCAAACCCCAGGTAGCCCAGCCTTGGAACATGCTTTGATGATCCCTCACACACAGCTGCAAGGTCAGTGCTGAGTATCCCTCAACCGCCCTCCAAAAGGCAGCCTGTTCCCCTCATCCCAGGCCGCAAGGCTGCAGTTATGATCCAAACAGGCCCCTTTCCCACCAGGGTTGCTGATAGGTGCTTAACAAGCCGCAACAACTATTTACTAAACTTCCGCCCAACCATAAAGTGACAAATTAATGCAGATGCCACCCCGGCCAATCCCTCAATCCGCTGCTAGCAATGCAGGGTAGGCAAAAAACTCCCCCATCTCGAGGCCAATCAGAGCAGAGGTAAAAAATTCCTACCCAGCCTCCCTAAGAAACAGGACGACCAGCCAAAAGCCTGCATTACCTACAGGGCAGGAGGGTGGGTCGAGCACAAGGCACGAATGAGGTTGCTGGGGCCAGGGCTGTCCTTCAGCATGCTAGCCCCACCCCCCAGCAAAACCAGGCTGCAAACGCAGCCAGTCTGATCAGTCCTCCTTACAAGGAGGCAACTTCGCCCCCCCCCTCCCAGCCGGCCTTCAGCAGCTGCAGGGATCCGTCCTTTCATGGCTTACAGGAATGTCTTCTCTGAGCTTGAGCACAGTGCTTTCCTTTCACCAGTAGCTAACCACAAATGACCTCCATAAATAGGGAACAGAAAGAAGAGCTTGGAGGCAAGAGAAATCAGACCCAAAAGCAAACACACCAATGCAAAGAAAATGCTACAAAATACACTACTGTACTCAAACGGCAAGAAATACCCCTCTTCTGTTTCCAGATCCATTCAGCATATTGTTATTGGGCTCTGTGAGGATGTGTATGTATGAAACCCTGCTGATGGCTCTATACTGTATTTTGTGTTTCAATACTTGAAAAGTAACCCAGTGAACAGGCTTAAACTGACTGCAATATGTGAACTGATCAATGGGTAATTGGTACCCAGTTTTGACCAGTAAGATAGTGAGCTAAAGTAGGCTGAGTCGGAGCCTGCCTGGGAGGAAAATATAACTGATATACTGTTGTTCAATTGCATTCAGCTTTGCAATCATGGTGTGCAGAACCAGGCAGGCCATAGCAGAGAAGTCTTCCCAGGCAGGGAATGTGCAAAAACACACTATTAAAATAGGATACTTATGTGACTGGTATCACAACAGCACTGTGTGTTTTTTAAATTCTGTAAGTAGTCCTGATTTTAAACTGCCATTGATCTGTATGGCACAAAGGACTCCTTGAGGCATCCACAGCAGCTCCATTGATATTACTAATAATTAACAAGTCATAACCAAGAATGCTGTAAAAATTGCACAGATCTGCCGAGAGCCCGGATGAGTCCACAAATTAGGTCTTTAGCATGATTATTACTGGTATAACTTGATCATATACAAATACTATCACGGATCAGATATCCTAAATAATTTCCCCTTGTCCCAGTTTGGTATAGGGGTTAAGAGTGGTGGACTCTAATCTGGAGAACTGGGTTTGATTCCCCACTCCTCCACATGCAGCTGTTGGGTGACCTTGGGTCAGTCACTGTTCTGTCAGACCTGTTATCTCAAGAGTAGTTCTCAAGAGTTCTCTCAGCCCCACCTACCTCATAGAGTGTCTGTTGTGGGGAGAGAAAGAGAAAGTAGATTGTAAACTGCTCTAAGACTCCAAGCAAAGGGCAGGGTATAAATCCAGTTTCCTCCTCCTCCTTCCTTTTAATTAGTCAATTGCCTAACATTGCCAGGCCAGTCAGGATGGGGCTAATAAGCCTATGAAATTGTGTGTTATTTGAGCTGATTGCAGGAATTCCATCAGTGTAGGGGAGAGCATTCTTTCTCTGTCTTCTCTTTTCCAGCTTTTCCCTTGTCATGACTTAGCAGAGATGTGATAAGAAGCAGTGGAGTAGTCTAGTTTCATTGTAGCTATTTCCTAGTGTGGTGGAGGTGGAAAGTCAAGTTGCAGTGAAATTATGGCGACCCTTCATAGGGTTTTCAGGGCAAGAGATGAGCAGATGTGATTTGCCATTGCTTGCCTCTGTGTAGTGACGCTGGACTTCCCCGGTGATCTTCTAACCTCTACATGGGGCTGCCCTTGGTGCAACTCCAGAAGCTACAGCTGGTGCAAAATGCAGCGGCCAGGCTGTTGATGGGTCTCACTATGTGGGAACACATCCAGCCTGTGCTAAAGGCATTGCACTGGCTGCCAATAGCATTCCGGATTCATTTCCAGGTGCTGTTTTTGACCTTTAAAGCCCTTTATGGTCAGGGACCTGCCTACCTAAGGGACCACCTTTCCCCACATATTCCCCAGAGGAGCACTTCAATCAGGACTTCAAAATTGCCTGGCCCTCCCTGGTCCAAAGGATGCCAGGTTGGCATCGACTAGGACCAGGGCATTTTCCTTAGCAGCTCCAGCTTACTGGAATGAGCTCCCTGATGATATCAGGGCCCTGTGGGACCTCTCACAGTTCTGCAGGGTCGTGAAAACGGACCTTTTCCAGCAGGCCTTCAAATAGCCTCCAGGCTGGCCTAGAGTTGAAGCTTTTTAGAGTGGTAGCGCAGCTGACCATGCATGAACGCACTTTATTCAGAGAACCGCCATCGATATTAATGGTTTTAAATTGTTATTATGTAATGTTTTAGATATATTTTGTAATGAATATTGTTTTATTGTTTTTATTTGAGCTGCCCTGAGCCTGCTTCAGCGGGGAGGGCAGGGTAAAAGTTGAAATAATAAATAAATAAAATCTTCCCTGGACTTCCATCCAAGTACTAACCAGGGCCAACCCTGCTTAGCTTCCAAGACCTGATGAGATTGGGCTAGCCTAGGCCAAATAGGTCAGGGCTGTTTCCTAACAATGAATAAATTAGTGCTATGTGACTGCAGCCTATGTGCAGTGGAAACGCTGGGGCTAAAATAAATGTTATAGAGTGGAAATAGTAATATCAGGATCCCACAGTTATCAACAGTGCAGTGCTAGCAGAATTACACCCTTCCAAGTCCATTGAAATCAATAATTTTAGAATTCATTGTGCTTAGAAGGATATGTCTCCACTTCGGATTGTGCTGCTGGTATCTATAAAATCCTGCTATTACTATTTCCTCTCTGTAACGTTTTTGTAACTCTGCAGGACCCTATGTCTATGCAAACACCTTCAATACACGACTAGTCTTAAAGCAAACTATAAGTGACAATGTTTTTCACATCATGCTAATCGCTCAGGTCTTCTCTTTGGTTTTCCTTGCTTTTTCATTATAAAAAAGGGAGTTCTTGTCACTGGGTGGGGAGCTCAGCTATGATAGCTTAATTGCCATGTGAATGGGTCATGCCTGGGTCACCTGAATCCATCCTAATAAAAGAGAGTTTAAGAGTCTGACCATGGCCATTGAAATCCCTGGAAAGTAAATATTTGTATATGGAATACATTCGGAATATGCCTGCCTTTGCTCATTTCCCTTTTTCATTTTGGAACAAAGAATGACACACACATGGAATTCATTCCCCCACCCCTCCATATCACTCAAAACCAGTGATGTGAAAAGCCGCAGAAAGAAAGAAAGAAAGGAAGGAAGGAAGGAAGGAAGGAAGGAAGGAAGGAAGGAAGGAAGGAAGGAATAGACATTGGTTGCACACACACAATTCATACTTATTCAGTTCAAAATAAATAGCAGAGTTACATTTTGAATGTGTACAGTCAAGACATTTATGAGTATATGTAACAGTGTGCAGGGTGAATACAAGAAATGTACCTTTCCAAAAATGTATCATGCAGGTCTTTCTGTCAGGCAGCTGTGGCCAGCTGCAATTCTCTGTTAAGCATACAGTTAGTTGCAGTGCCAGGTTGGCAGCTGTCTAGTGACTAGTGTGGTTTTAAGCTTTTGTAAAACATACTGTAGGCCATTAACAATTAGCATTAGGGAATAACTGGGAAGAAAAAGATGAAAAGTACACTCAGGAAGCAGAACTTCAGTGTGCTTTAACATGATGCATGGTAATAGCCAGATGCAGAATGTATCAGGTAATAGTTCAGAGACCATTTCCAGAGCAATTATGGAACTCAGTTCAATGAGAAAGACCAGCTTGAATGCAGTACAGAAAGCAGCAACGGACAATCATCTCTCACTCAAAATGAATTCAGCAGTGCATGAATGCTTTTCCACATGTTTGGTGCTTATTTGTACAACAAATGCGCAGTCACTTATGTCAATGCTTCTCTCTGATCTTCAAGGTCACATGGGGCCCCCTGATCCTGAGAATTAACTTCTCCAAGATTGACTGCTGAGGGGAGGGCATTGTGGGAAAGATACCAATCTCTGTATGAACAGATTAGGGTTGCCAGATCTGGACTGGAAAATACCTGGAGACTTTGGGGGTGGACCCAGGAGAAGGTGGGGTTTGGGGAGGGGAGGGGCCTCAGCATGGCTCAGTGCCATAGAGATCAAAATGAGAAATGATGGCTGAGAGTAAGACGCTTAGACAGTCATAGCAAAATACCATGCAGGTAAATACAGATTAGTTCCTAATGTTACTTTTTTAAAATATATATATATTTTTAACAATTTTCCTTTAACAACAAACAACTGTAACTTGTGGTAAAAAGAAAAAAGATTATACATTTGTCTTCCAACATGTCATAAAATAATTTCAATTCAATAGAAACATTTAACCATGGACCTAATGTACGTGAGTCAACAACAATATTCTAAAATTAAGACCTAATGCAAGTATCTATATCTATACACCATTATATAACTCAAAAATATAACAACTTTTGGTAATATTGTTTTTAGGAATAACACCTGAATTAGCCAAGTACACAGTAATAGGGTACTATACAGCTTGAAAAAAGTCCTGGTAAGTGATCAAATTTTGACGTAAAGAATAAGACGTTATTTTTCCATATACAAAATGATTCCACAGCTTATTTTGCCAGGATTCTAAAGAAGGGGAGGTAACTGCCTTCCAATTCTGAGCGATTGTAAGTTTCGCAGTAGTAAGCAAGGTGGAAATTAAAGTAATTTGGGGCTTTGATAGATTTTGTTTTGGAAACATGTCCAACAAAACTGTCTCAGGTTGTAAAGGTAATTGAATAATTGTTATTGTTCGAATTTGGACCAAAATTTGAGTCCAGAAAGGTGTGAGAGTTCTGCGCAAAGTAGTCAAGGATCAGATCTTGGTTGGTAAACCAGAGTTCTTTATTTCCAATCTCTACATTAGTACAGCTTCTCGGATTATTGTCAGAGATGAGACAGATAATACAGGCAGGTCTATTATACCATTCCAAGGAGTTTGAATTACCCATAGGTAGCCAATCACTATAGGGGAAAATTGGCGGGCAAAACGGGATCCTGACCGTTTGGTTCTCACAGGAAAGAAAGTGAGGTGTCAAGCTGTAAATTCCCTTCCCAAACCAGACCCCTCAGATGTTACCAGTTCACATAACAATCAATGGCCTCAAGGCTTTTGCATGTGATAAGAGATGAGACGCATCCTCCCTTGAAGTCCCAGCCGGGACAGATGGAATGCGGAGGCCGCGGTGTGAGAGGCCCTTTGTTCCCATACACTGCAGGTGTCACCCTCCCGCCTTAGCTGTTACAAACTCCAGGCCTGGTTAATTACTATAGCATAGCAGTCACAAACACACAATGAGCATACATAGTTGGCAATAGCTTACAAGAGAACAGCATTCAATAGTGAAAGGTACAACTGTAAGAATAGAAATCACTATGTCTGAATCAGCAGATTCTGACACACTGGCCCCCTGATAATTACCTTCACCCGGGCTTGTCAGGAGACTTTTTATGGAAAGCTCTAATTAATTTAGGAGCATGCACATGTTCAGAACGAATCCATTCATTGTGCTCAGGACCAAAATCAAGCCATCTAACTAGATAATACAAGCGGCCCCTACGCATTTTAGAATCAAGAATCTCAGTTATCTCGAAATGTGGTGCCCCCCCCTTCATCAGTGGAGGAGGAACTGGAGAAACTGGATGCCATGCATTCGGCCCAGGATCCTTCTTCAGTAAGCTGAAATGAAAAACAGGGTGCACAGAGCTCAGTGACTTGGGCAGCTCTAATTCAAAAGACACATCTGAAATTTTTCGCAACACCTTATAGGGCCCCACATATTTCCACCCCAATTTCCTGCTGGGTTGCAAGCCATGGATATTCTTTGTGGAGAGATAAACAGAGTCCCCAGGCTGGAGGTCCCACCCCTCAGCTCGGCCACGATCCGCATATTTCTTGTAGTCTTCTTTCGCTTGGTCTAAAGCCTTGGCAATTAGTGGCCATGATTCTTGTAAGGCCGCCCACCAACTCTTGAAGTCGGTAGGTGAAGCATCGGACACATTTTCAATGGTAGGCAAAGGCTTTCCCTCAAAGCCTCCCACGGCCATGAAGGGGGAGACGCCGGTAGAAGAGTGCACGGCATTGTTATAACTATATTCTGCAAACGGCAGTAAGTCCACCCAATTATCCTGGTGGTAATTGGTGTAGCATCTCAAGAATTGTTCCAGAATTTGATTAGTTCGTTCGGACTGTCCATCGGTTTCTGGATGGTAACCTGAACTTAGGGCTGGCTCTATGTCCATCAGTTTCAAAAGCTCCCGCCAGAAGTTGGCAACGAATTGACTGCCCCTGTCGGATACCACCCGCTTAGGAAAAGCGTGTAATTTTATCACCTGGTTGAAGAAAGCCTTGGCCATCCCCTTGGCCGTCGGTAGTTGTTTGAAAGGGGTGAAATGGGCTTGCTTCGAAAACGTGTCTACCACCACCCAAATTACCGTTTTCCCCTTCGAGGGTGGCAGGTTAGTAATGAAGTCCATAGCTATCGCCTCCCAAGGGCGAGAAGGGGTGGGCAAGGGATGCAGGAGTCCCGGGACCTTTCCTCCCCGCTTTTTGCACATCAAGCAAGTTTGGCAAGCCGAGACAAAGTCTGAAACATCCCGCCGCATCCGCGGCCACCAAAACTGACGTTGAATTAGGTTAAGCGTTTTCAGAAACCCAAAGTGCCCCGCCAGTTTGGAGGTACCCCATGGTACCAACACCGATTTTCACCCAGAGAACACTCAGCCACTGTCTCTAGTTCCTCGATCTCCTCGATGAATACTCTCCCCCCCACTCACACGCCTCGGCTTCTACTTGAACTCATTTGCTCTGGCTTCTGGTGGTTACCGCCCCTCCCAGCTGCTGGGGGGAGAACATGGAGTCGAACACCTCTTCTTTTAGGCTTTCATGTTGGGGCAACCGGGAGAGCGCGTCTGCTAATGAGTTGGCCTTTCCAGGGAAGTGTTTTAACACAAAATTAAATTTTGAGAAGAAATCAGCCCACCGAAGTTGTTTCGCATTCAGCGATCTCTGAGTGCGCAGCGCTTCCAGGTTTTTATGATCAGTCCAAATTTCAAACGGGGTTTGCGCCCCCTCTAGCCAATGCCGCCACGTAGTGAGAGCCAGCCGGATAGCCGCGGCTTCTTTATCCCAAACTGACCAGTTCCTTTCCGTCTCATTGAATTTTTTGGAGATATATGCAAGGGGGTGTAGTTTCCCATCCGATCCCTTCTGCATAACAGCCCCCCCCATTGCCACATCGGACGCGTCTACATGGACTATGAACTCTTTGGTCTCGTCTGGGTGAGCCAAAATGGGCTCAGAAGTAAAAAGGGTTTTCAAAGTCTCGAACGCCCTCTGGCATTCCCCATTCCAGGCAATTCTCTCCCCGGGCTTCCCGGCTTCGGAACCCCTCCCCTTGGTTTTTAGCAAATCTTTTAGGGGAAGGGTAACCGTGGCAAAGTCCTTTATGAAGGTTCGATAAAAATTACAAAATCCCAAGAGACTTTGCAACTGCTTTCTCGTTCGGGGGGCTTCCCATTGGACCACTGCCTCCACTTTTGCTGGGTCCATCTCTAAACCCCTCTGCGAAATGCGATACCCTAGGAAGTCTACCGACTCGCGGTGAAATTCGCACTTAGACAATTTGACATACAGTTGGTTTTTTAACAGGGTGGAAAGGACTTCCCGGACTAGTTTCACGTGCTCTGTCTTATCAGCAGAGTAGATCAAGATATCATCTATGTAACATAACACCCCCTTGAATAAATGCTTGTGCAACACTTCATTTATCAAGCTCATAAAGACCCCCGGAGCGCCACTCAAACCGAACGGCATCACGAGGTATTCAAACTGTCCCAAGGGAGTGTTGAAAGCGGTCTTGGATTCATCCCCCTCCCTTATGCGCACCCGGAAATAAGCATCCCGGAGATCCAGCTTAGTGAACACTTTTCCCTTGGCCGCTTCAGTTAATAAGTCTTTTATCAAGGGGAGGGGGTAGGCGTTAGAAGTGGAGACCGCATTCAGTCCCCTGTAGTCCGTGCACAAGCGCAGTCCCCCATCTTTCTTTTTCCGGAACAAAACAGGGGCGGCGAAGGGGGATTTAGCAGGGCGGATGAAACTGCGCGCCAAGTTCTTGTCTAAAAACTTCCGTAGCTCTTCCCGCTCTAGAGGGCTCATGGAGTAAAGCTTTCCTTTGGGGAGTTTCTCGCCAGGAATCAGCTCTATGGCACAATCTGACAGTCTGTGGGGGGGCAGCTCGTCTGCCTCGGTCTCACTGAAGACCTCCATTAGGTCCCTATACTCCCGGGGAACCGTGGAGGGTGCGAGGGTGAG
Organism: Lepidodactylus listeri; assembly: GCA_029233225.1. Classification (NCBI taxonomy): domain Eukaryota; kingdom Metazoa; phylum Chordata; class Lepidosauria; order Squamata; family Gekkonidae; genus Lepidodactylus; species Lepidodactylus listeri. The sequence continues at coordinate 78,264,173 of JARCFY010000005.1, read as the reverse complement.
GGCAGCCGGTCGAGGGGGGGTTGGCGGTCCCGGTCCCCACTCAGGGTCCCATTTGTGCGTTAGGCACTTGTCGTCCACCCAGGAAATCTTCCCTTCACTCCATTTGATGTAGGGGTCGTGCGAGCTCAGCCAGGGGCTCCCCAGCACCATGGGGAATTGGGCATTTGGGGTGATGACAAAAGCTCGCTTCTCCCAATGCTCCCCCGTCCCCAAAATCAAGCCCTCAGTTTCAGCTACACACTCTTCTTTCATCTCTGAACCATCCATTTGCATGAATTTTAGGGGCTCGGCCAGCGGGGTGACTTTCGGCCCCAACCCTTCCACCACCAAAGGGCTAATTAAGTCCCGAGCACACCCAGAGTCAATTAGGGCACGGACCCGCATGTGAGTGCCCGTCCCCGGGGTCATTACAGTCACTACCATATATAATAGGGGGCCAGGGATGCTTACCGGAGATGGCGCTTCTTGGCGGGGGACCTGCAGTTCTGCGCCGCTCACTGCAGGCCATTGGAGTTTCCCGACATCTGCGTTTCCATCAGCTCCAGCTCCCCTTGTTCGCTCGTGGCACCTTCCAGTTGCAGCGCCCGGGGTTTGAATGGGGTTTTCCCCCTACTAGGAGTGCTCCCGGCCACCGGGGTAGAGGTCTTCGGGCCCTTCCCTCCTCCCCTGGGGCACGCTGAGGCGAAGTGGCCACTCTCCCCGCATTTCATGCACAACCCTTGCCTGAAGCGGGCATCTCGGATGTCTTGCACGCTGGGCTTTGGCTTCGCTCTCGGCATGGCTTTGCTGGCGGCTGTAGCTGACGTCCCCATCTTGATGAGGGTGAATCTTTCTTCCACGTCTGCGGCTGCCCTCATCCAGGTGGCCAGCGTTCCCGGTCAACCCCCTAGCAGGACGGCTTCGTATATTTCGGGGTTGAGACCCTCGCGGTACTTTTCAATGAAAAGTTCTTGGGGCCAGCCGCGGATCTTGGCGGCGACGCGCCGGAACTTGTCGGTGTAGTCCCTCACCGTGGACCTCCCCTGGAACAGCTTCCGCAGTTGGTTCCGGGCTTTCTCTTCCCCCAGGGGGTCCTCGTACTGGTGTCGGAGAGCCCACATAAAGTTGTTCAGCGAACGTAGCTCAGGGCCGGGGGCATCGTGCAGGCTCACATACCAATCGCTGGTGGTGTCCTTCAGCTTGGACCCTATGTAGCCAATCCGCTCCCTCTCGGTGGGGTAGAGGTGGCCCCAGTTGTCCAGGAACCGCTCGATCTCCAGCAGGAAAAAGCGCAGCTTCTCGGGGTCCCCATCGAAAGTAGCCATCAACGGGTCGGCGGGGGCCGGGCGAACGATCGGCCCTGCCAGTGCTGGGGCCGGCGCGGGGACGGGACCGGGCACCTGTGGAGGGACGACTGGTGGAACTTGCTGCGGCGGCGGCCGTGGCTGCACGGGCACCTGTGGCGGAGCCGGAACTCCCCCAGGAGCCGCCGGCGGCTGCTGGACTCCCATTGCGGGGGCTGGAAGAGCCTCTTGCATAGCCCTCATGGCGTCCCGGAACTGGTACTGGAGATCGAGGGCCAACTCTTGTAGTTCGGTGGTAAGCTGGAACCGCAAATCTCCCATCATCTGGTCTAGGGATTGCATCTGGTCTTCCCGGTACGGATCGGGCCCATACGGGCCGGTCCTCTCTCCTTCCATGGACGGGCGACGCGGAACTCCTCCGTAGATCGACTCGCGGTCGTCTCCCAGGTGGCTCGGCCTCCCTCGGTCGAGTTGATCGCCCGGGAACGACACCCGTGCCCCTTTCCGGTTGTGCACCCAGGAGTCCACGGTCCCACGACCGAACTGGCTCCAGGCGTACTTCGGGGTCACGCTCTGAAGAGGAGGTAGGCGTGGGATGTAGTGAGCCCCTTGAATCGTAGTCACCGGTACTTCGGGCTCCCCTCCGCCGCCTCCACCACTGTTCCCCTGGTCCACCGGGGTGGTGGGTGTATCTTCGGGTGTAGTAGGGTTGGGTACCGTGCCGTCGTCTGACATGATCAGGAACGGCTGAGTCCCAGTCACAGATCTCTGACAATCTGTGAGAGTTCTGCGCAAAGTAGTCAAGGATCAGATCTTGGTTGGTAAACCAGAGTTCTTTATTTCCAATCTCTACATTAGTACAGCTTCTCGGATTATTGTCAGAGATGAGACAGATAATACAGGCAGGTCTATTATACCATTCCAAGGAGTTTGAATTACCCATAGGTAGCCAATCACTATAGGGGAAAATTGGCGGGCAAAACGGGATCCTGACCGTTTGGTTCTCACAGGAAAGAAAGTGAGGTGTCAAGCTGTAAATTCCCTTCCCAAACCAGACCCCTCAGATGTTACCAGTTCACATAACAATCAATGGCCTCAAGGCTTTTGCATGTGATAAGAGATGAGACGCATCCTCCCTTGAAGTCCCAGCCGGGACAGATGGAATGCGGAGGCCGCGGTGTGAGAGGCCCTTTGTTCCCATACACTGCAGGTGTCACCCTCCCGCCTTAGCTGTTACAAACTCCAGGCCTGGTTAATTACTATAGCATAGCAGTCACAAACACACAATGAGCATACATAGTTGGCAATAGCTTACAAGAGAACAGCATTCAGTAGTGAAAGGTACAACTGTAAGAATAGAAATCACTATGTCTGAATCAGCAGATTCTGACAAAAGGTTGTACAACTGGACAAGACCACCAGCAGTGTATAAAATCCCCAACTTGACCACATTTTTTCCAAAAGAGGTTATTGGGATTATGATAAATCTTTTGAAGTCTTTTTGGGTTACAATACCAACGATGTAATATTTTTTTTAAAAATGAATTTTATACAAAAAACCATTGAGATTAAACATGGTGAGGCCCAAATTTGGTCCCAGTGACTTAGGGAAATTCTGTTATCACAATCCAGCTGCCATTGAATTTGAGATTTAAGTATGCCATGTTTCCTTGCGGCAATCAAAATTTTATATATACTTGATATCAAACCTTTAATTTCCACATTTTTATTCTTATTGTTTCAAATTCAGTCAAAGATTGTAAAGTATTTGATTCAGTAAGCCAGGATTGCAGGAGGTGATGTAACTGTAAATACTGAAACCAGGGGACTGATTTGCCAATCTTAGTTTCAATCTCTGCTTTGGTAAATGGTTTATTTATATTTATCAGATCAATTAAACACTTTAAACCAACTTGTTTCCATAATTTATAGTTCTTTTCCTGTTTTCCAGGAGGGAACCAGTCTTGGTTGGTATACGTGGATAAAAACGAACTCTCCGAAGTTAGTAATTGTCTACGTTTATCCCAAAGCTCCAAAGCAGTGTCCAGGTAAGTATCATTATCCTTGTTACTTGAAAACTGTCAATGAGGACGATGTTGCCATATGATGTTATGTATCGAAATAGGAGGGTAGTGTAGGGCCTCAATTTGTAGCCATGAAGGAGGCACCTCTGTGGTTAGTAGTCTAGCAATAGAGGCCAACTGCGTGGCTTCGTAATACAGGGTTAAATCTGGAAAATCAAGTCTACCTTTTCTCGTCGAAGCCTTTAAGGCGGAAGCTTTTATTCTGGGGTTCTTATATCCCCAGAAGAATTGAAGAAGTGATTTTTGCCATTTATATAAGTCCTTTGATAAAAGTTGAACCGGAAGTGCTCTGAAGAGAAACAAAAATTTTGGCAGTATCAGTGATTTAATAATGCTAAGTCTATCTGCCCATGATAAATCCATAACATGCCATTGGCTAAGGACAAACTGGCAATCTGCCCCAGGAGAGGTCCGCATGGGAAGCGGGGGAAGGGAGCAGGTTCAGACATGCGCAGCTGTCCCTCGGCTCCCTTCTGTACTTATGCGTCTTGAAGCCGTTTTCCTTTCACTTTAGCGGGACACTGGGAGAAACCGGTGTTCAGGGGCCGTCTTCTGCATGCCTCCCGCTTCCAGGCAGTGTGAACCAGATGAAGCGGGAGGCATCCGAAGGCGGCAGTGTGAACGCATCGTCACTGAGGTTTGTGCATGAGCACATATATGTTGCTGCTCTTGTGCTCATGCGCTCATCCATAGCCAGTGACACCTGCTGCACGGTGCCTACAGGATGGTGCCCTTTTCCTAGGGAGCTGTGCCGGTGTGCTGCTCTGCCAGAGGGTGCTGAGGTGCCCAGCTGACCCTGCCTACTCTCCTATGTCAACCGCACTTGTGCCCATGCGCACATAGGCATCCAGCACTGCGCTGCTGTGCCAGCCGCGGAGCAGCCTCCGTGGCAGTCTGAATGCTCCATAACGGCAGACATGCGCAATACGCTGGTGAATGTGAATGGCCAGCCCCGGGGGATTTTTCCCCCACAGCTTTTGCCTCCGGATTCATCCTGCTCCAGATTGCCAGTCTGTCTTCAGCCATTGTTTCAGCTGCATATTTGCTTCTTTGAAAGTTTTATGAAAGTTGACTGAAATAATATCCTTAAGGTCTGAGGGGATTAAAACACCTAAACATCTGCAACTACTAGTAGACCATTTATACGGAAAAACTCGTCAGATTTTGGTTTTCAATTTGGGAGTAACAACCAAAGGAATTATATTTGATTTTTCCATATTCACTTTCAAATCAAATAGTGGTTGTATTTTTTGAAAGATTTTATGAAGTTCCAATAATGAGGAGAGTGGTTTGGAAAGAAATATAACCAGATCATCTGTGTAAAGACTGGTCTTGTGCATTGAAGTGCCCACTTGTATTCCCACAATATCAGCATTGTTCCGAATTGCCGTTGCTAGTGGTTCCATTGTGAGGGCAAAGAATAGTGGAGACGGGGCAACCCTGCCTAGTTCCACGTTGCATTGAGAATGTTCTGCCTAAGAAATTGTTTGTTTGGATACGTGCTGTAGGATTGGCATAAAGAGAACTTACTGCCGTTTGTAATTTCTTTCCAAAATGCAGTGTCTGTAAAAGTTGCTTCAGATAGCCAGTCTCCAAACTATCAAATGCCTTTTCCAAGTCCACAGTAAGCATTAAAGAATTTTCTCCTATGTTTTTACTATACGACATAATGTCCAAAGTGCGTCGAATGTTGTCCATCATTGATCGTTTAGGAATAAATCCTGTTTGGTCAGAGTGAATGTAAAACAGAACAATGTTCTGTAATCTGTTTGCTAGTATTTTTGCAAAGATTTTTATGTCACAGTTTAATAACGCTATAGGTCTATACGAAGTAGAAGAGTCTCTAGGTTTATTTTCTTTAGGAATTGTTACAATATGTGATTCTTTCCAAGAAGGAGGCATTTTGCCTGTATTTAAAAGTAAATTACAGGTTTTTAATAGGTGAGGTGTTAGCTGAGATAAGAAGGCTTTATAAAATTCTGGACCATATCCATCGCTGCCTGGTGCTGTGTTAGGTTTAATTTGCTTAATAGCCGCAGTTATTTCATCCTTTGTAACAGGAGCGTCCAAGTAATGTTGATGTTCTGCAGAAAGTTCTGTAACAAGCTTATTTGTTTTTAAAAAGTCTTGAATCTCTTCTACATCAGGGCTGGATGTAGCCAGGGGTCCTTTCATAGAAAAAGAGGTGCAGGAGCTCATTAGCATAACTCATTAGTATACCTCATTAGCGTATGCCACGTCCCCTGACATCACCAGAAGTGTGTCAGAAAGGGAATGTCAGTTTCAGCCCCATTATACCCTATGGGCCATTTAAATCAATGGCAAAAACTCATAGAATATATGAGGGACTGGAGGAAAGAGGGTTTGAGGAAAAGGTTCCAAACTTGCAGGGTAGCTGCTGGGGCCTCTCCTCGAAATACCCACCAAATTTCAAGAAGATTGGACCTCGGAGTCCAATTCTACAGGCCCCCAAACAGGTTGTCCCATCCCCTCCATTGTTCTCTATTGTGGAAAAAAGTGTTGCTTTTTTCCTGCCATAGAGAACAATGGAGGGAATGGGGGCAACCTGTTTGGGGGCCCATAGAATTGGACCCCCTGGTCCAATCTTTTTGAAACTTGGTGAGTATTTCGAGGAGAGGCCCCAGGAGCTACCCTGCAAGTTTGGAGCTTCTCCCTCAAACCCCCTCCCCTCCAGTCACTTTTAAAGTTGCCACTGAATTTTGGCGGCAATTCGGCAGCAGGCCGAATCAGATCAGATAATCTGATTCGGCCCGTGGCTGCCCTAGTGGCCATTCCAGAGCTGGTGGAGCTTTGCTCCACCTTGTTCCGGCCCCAACGGACTCCTGGATGTAGCATATAATTTTTCATAAAATTTAGTAAAATACTCGTTAATACCCTGGGGGTCACAAAATTTTACATTGTTTGTGTCTTTCATTTGGAAAATCCTTCTATCTGTTTGTTGTTTTTTCACTCTCCACATAAGTAGTTTTAAGCTTTTAGGGTTCCTTTGCCAATGTGTCTGTTTCAAATATAAAATGTTCTTTTGTATTTGAGTAGTTTCAGTAGCTTCTAAAATTTTTCGAGTAGCGAGAAGTTTTTTATACGTCTTTTTGTTCCCCATTTTCTTGCATAAAGCTTCAAGAAGTTGTATTGTATCTAACAGTGATTTAATTTTCTGTTGTTTTTCTTTCTTTAGATGCAAAGTCATGGCAATCAGTTTTTCTCTGATAACTGCCTTGAAGGCGTCCCACACCATGTGGTCCTCAACTTCACCATTATTATTTTCTTCAAAATAAAGTTTGATATTTTGTGCTATTTCTTCCTTAAGAGATTACTGTAATAAAATGGATTTATTTAGCCTCCAGGTATTGGTGTAATTCTTGTCTTGCCCCGTTTGAACTTGCATTTCAACATAAGTGTGGTCCGTCCAGATCATTGGGCCTATCAAAGAGGATTTAACATTAGGCAGCAAAGCGTCTGAAACCAAAAGATAGTCTATACGGGAGTAGGTATGAAATCTTGGAGAGAAGTATGTGAAATCTTTTTCTCCCTGGTGCATCTCTCTCCAGACATCACATAGATGATATTTGGCCAAGACATCATGAAGTTTAGTATATCTTTTCCCATGTGTCCTGGAATTTTTCCGTGTGCCAGTTTTGTCCATTTGATAGTCTACAATTAAATTAAAATCACCTCCAAGTATTAGATAACCTTTGGCAAAAGACCGAAGCAATGATAAGGTGTTATCCAAAAATTGTTCTTGCTGCTCATTAGGGGCATAAATAGAAGCTAATGTTACTTGTTGTTGGTTCAATTCACCTTTAATAAATAAAAATCTTCCATGTGAATCCTCCAATTTGTCTTCAAATGAAAATTGTAATGATTTAGAAATTAAAATCGCTACCCCTCTGGATTTCGAGAAACCTGCCGCAAGGTACTGATGGTCATATAATTTAGTATTTAGTACAGAAGTGGATTTTGCTGAGAGATGAGTTTCTTGCAACAGGAGAATCTCAGGTTTAGACTTTAAAATAAATGTGGTCATTCGTTTACGCTTAATACAATTATTCATACCTCGTAAATTAAGAGATCTCACCATATACATACTGAATAAATCTGGTAGATACCCACTTATACTTTCACTAAATAAGCTAATTAAAAGCTATTACCAGTATATTACACTAAAAAGTGTTGTTGACTCACAAAAAATAAAATTTAACAAAAACGTTTAGTAGGTTGATTTACCACAATAATCACTGGAATAAGGTTGTCTTAACCCTTCCAACCCAACCCTTACCCCGCCCCCTCCCTATCCCAACTCAGATACTGGTCAATAAGACCACTGTATATCTTATACAACTACCACATACACCCAGAAAAAACCAGGGATGACTAGTTGACTGCCAGACAGTCATCCGGGAGAACTTCAGAGGACTAACAGAACTCAAGGACCCCATCTCCCCCCATCTGATAATATTCAAACTTTAACCCCCATCTCGTCAAAGATATAAACTAGTATACTGCTCTCCATTAAATAATCTAAAACTAATTACACATTTTCAAACATCATCTTAAACATAAAGAAATATCTCAGGTATCCTCAGAGTGCCTAGCAGATATTTTACTGGCTTTTAAAGGTGTAGTTGGGAAGAGGTTTTTGCGTTTAAACTATCTTTTATCTTCATGTTCCATAGGTGGTTCTTGATCTAAGGCATTTAAGAGCTCTTTACCACTCTCCTCGTCCCACGCATACAGTTTCTGGCCTGAATGGGCAACATAAAGTTTGCCAGAAGGTAGCCACCTGTATTTTTGATTTTGTGCTTAGAGCTTTGCTGTTATAGGTTTTAAAAGGCGTCTTATCAATATAGCTTGCTTGGGAATATCCGGGAAGATTTGTAAATGTTCTCCATCATAATGGAAGGTGTCTGGGTTTCTGGCAGCTTGGAGTATCCTTTGGCGAACCCATGCATCAGGAACTGTAATTAAGACATTTCTTGGTAAAAGACGATTTGGTTTTGGAGATGGGCCCATTCTATAAGCATTTGTTAAAGTGGGGGAAAACCCTGCCTCCAGTTTTAAAGCTGTAGCAAGAAGTTGAGCTATAAAGCTGATTAAATCCTGATTTTTCTCTGCTTGTTCTGGGAGCCCTCTAATTTTAAGGTTGGGAAGCTTTACGTCTGCTTCCAGGGAAGTTAAATGATCAGTCTGGGTTTCAAGGGTTTCCCGAATATTTTTGATCTCAGATTGATTAGAAGAGCTCAGCTGCATGGCTTCAAACGCAGTCTGAGCTGTTTGCTTTAAGTCAGCTTGGAGGTCAGAGAGTTGAAGAGATAAGGAAGAGACTTTAGCAACAATACCTGATTCCATGGACTTAAGGTAATCCAAAATCGCTGATGTTGTCAGCTCAGGACCCACCGGGTCTGGAGAGAGAGTTGCGGCCGCCATTTTGTTTTCGGGACGAACAGACGACCCGTGTTAAAAAGCTGCCTCTAAAGTGTCTTTGGAGGGCTTTAAGGTGGCTGGTAATGATTTCGCCTTAGCAGAGTCCGTTTTCGGGGCCATCAGAGTTATCAGCGAAGCCTGGGGAGGCTTGAACATGGCGGGAGGGAGCGAGGAACTGGGAGCCCCAAGATCACGCGGCCACCATTAACACTGCACTGCTGAAAGTCCAGTTCCTAATGTTACTTAATAACTTGCAACCAATCTTTATTTATTCCAGGAGCCAAGCCTCTAAGTAGTCCTGAAGACAGTTGCCAGATGGCCAAATGCCATACAAATAAATACAGGTAAGTTCCTAATGTTACTTAATAACTATTACTAATTATACACTTAATTACTAACTAATCTTTATTTATTCCAGGAGCCAAGCCTCTCCAGGAGCCAAGCCTCAGAGAAGTCCTGAAAAGAGTTGCCAGAGTTGCCAACGAAGACACCGGTTTATTTCCTTCGTTTTGTTTTGAGAAACTTCTTCACAAGCTATTAATCACATGACAATAAAGACAACAATAAACACTGTATCCTGTAACACTAACCATTAACAGTAAATATAAAGAAATGAGTAAAGACCCAATATAACAGGACTTTAAGTGGGCCATCTTTACCATATAATCCTGTGTCAATGTGTCTATTTAGTCCTTCTTATTTTAAGACCTTCACAGAGAAATCTACAAACATAAGGAACAATGTCAATATTTATACAGAACAAAGTCACTATTTCATACTTATCAAGGGCTACCCAAAACAATACAAAACTACTCACCAATCTGTAACATAAATATTTTCCTACTCATTGGAATACTAAGAAACACACATAATAAACGTAACTCCATGGTGGAAGAAGAGTGGAGAAATCGGGACAAGGAAACCCTCCCCTCCAGTCTACACCATTAAGCATGACACAAAATGAAAAAGTCTAAGAATAGGGTTGCTAGCCGTTTTTAAATTCTAAACTAGACTTGTTAATACACAGTTCAGTTACTTTACTTGCTGTTAATCTACAACATAATTTGTTAATTCAGAAGATTACAGAAGAAAACATCAACATTCTTTAAGCAATCACATTTGTTCTCTAAATTGACCATTTATGGGATCTGTTACAACATAATTATAAAAACCCTTTTTTAAAAAAAAAATGATGTAGCCAGAGCCCCCTCACATCCAACATTTGGGGTGCTTTAGGAAGTTTAAAAACACAACCAATAATCCTACCTCTGTATCATTTATTCACAGCTAATGTAAAACAAATAAGCACCTAAATGGCCTTCCTACCATCATATGGCTTAATTTAATAATGAAATACTCCAAAGAAGTATTTGTTTATGGACAATCATGTTATTTTGTAACCATGCTGAAATGCATTCTGAGTTTGACACATGGTGAAGTAGAAATACATGGCTACCATCCCAGCTTTTCCATGCCAGTTGACCTTCTGCCTCACCACTGATGATGAACTCTTTGAAACCTAGTTTGATGGACTGGTAACATTTTCTTGTGTGTTCAAAAACTGGGTCTGAAACACTGTAAGGCAAAATGATCACATTATGCTACTTCATAGCCCAACTCTGAACTCTCTATCATTAATCCACAAGACAGAAAGTTTCCATTGTTGTGTGAATTGGTCCTCCCTGTCACCAATTCTAGGCATACTCTTCTTCAGAGAAGAGATATTTGTTGCGCTGTAATCTCAGCAATGGCGCAAAGAAATGTGTTGCCATCATGCTGCAATATTACCTAGTTTATTCATGTGTAATGATAACAGCCTTTTTCAGATGGCCTAGGGGTATATAATGTATGTACATAGGATGGCTGTGTGACCATAGCAGTAAGCTCTGCCTGACCTACACTGGAACATATGTATAGAGCCGATATGTGTATACCTCTCTTCATGTGACTGGGAATTCAATATCTCTGAATGAATAGAGAAATCTCTACATGTATAGGTTTCATGCATACTTCCAATGAATGCACATAGGTTAGCTTGCCACCATGATCCTGCATTTCCTGCTATATCTGTTCACTGAATGTGCTTAGAACATCTGAGAAGGGACTGCATTACCTTGTTTTACCATGTTTAAGAAGAAAATAGCACAGGGAGAGCATAAGCAGTGTCTCTCCCTTCTTAGGAGTAGGGCCAGAGTCCAGGACTGTAGTGCACTCCAGTGTTCCCTTTCTCCCTGGCACTGATGCAGCAGAGCTTCAGACATGGCCAGAGGAGGAGGGTTTAATTACACCCAGCTCTCTTTCTCCAGCCTACACCAGTCCTCTCCCTTTTGCAATCTAAGGATTGGCTGGGCCCTTCCTCCCTGGCTCTTCCCTGATTTGTTTTTTGAAGGGATTTCTGGAGGAAGGACATCTCTGGGTTATCCCTCTCCCTTCAGCCCAGGGATTAGGCTCTGTGACAGGAGCCAGGGTCAATAGCACTTCCCATGGGGTCTCTGACTCTCCTGCCACTCTCTCTAAGAGCTACAGGGGCTGAGGCTGCTCGCTCCCTCCATCATCCTTCTTGAAGGTGGGTCCTGGATTGTGCCTCACCAGGCCTGCCTGGGGCCTTGGCACTCTGTGGCACTGCTCCTATGGCTGGGTGGCTTCCTGATGGCTCAGCAGCCACTGAGCCATTCTCCTCCCTTCTGCCTCCTTCTGAGGCTTTGCAATTGTCACCTCCTTCATCCGCTCCAATGCTGCATCCAATGCTTCATCCACTCCAATGCCACAGAGTTTTGCCCAAATACCAGAATGTTGCCTTGACATCCCAGATGTGATGATGTCACTTCCAGGTCATGTGGGTAGTGATGTAGACATGTTGCTGCACATCAGATGGATCTCCCTCTTTTTGGGGGTAAGTTCCTCCCTGCTGGCCAGCTGATTGTTGGTAGGGAGATGGAGCTTGGCAATGGGGAACCCTCGAGTCCACCGAGGGACTGGCACACACACAAACAGAAAGGAAAGGAAAAAAATGCATTATACTTATACAAGGCGTATAAGTAGTAGACTGGGTAGATACTATGTCCATGAATTCCAGATTCTCAATTTTCAGTAGGCATGCTATGGATTTTGACCTGAACATGATCGCTGGGTATACTTACCTTGCTTGATTACCATGATCTTACACAGGACAAGCTCCCGACTGGATGACCTAGAGTAGACAGTAGTTATTGAAGATCATGTCAAGCAAAGTTTGTATCAAGCAACTGTAGAACAAGCTGTGCAGTAGCTGCTTGTATAAAAAACCACTCCACTCAGTGGCCTAACAGATATTCTCCCTCTGTTCATTGACACTGGCAAAATATAACCCTATAATTTTACTTGAAGCCAATTAACCCTATGACATCAGTGGCAACTGGGATGTTGTCTAATGGTTAAAAAAAGTGTAATGGTGTGACAACTGCCAATTTCAATCATTAAAAGAAAGTTTACTGGGGGGGGGGAATTATTTCCTATATTTCTATGCAGCTTTTCCTTACAGCTCAAAGTGGTTTATAAAGTTGTTGCCATATTACAATGCTTATTTGGGCTGCAGAGGGTGAAAAATACCAGACACTGTGGAAGATGTTATGTTCCATTAAATCAGAAACATGAGAGAGCATGTGGAGGGTCCTCAGGCCAGATCCTCTCGTGCTCAGTTCCTGGTTGTGTGAATTTCTTCAACTTCATTATGATTATTACTCTAGCAGCACAGCTGGCATTCTTACACTGGAAGTTCTGTTAGCCCTTCTCCTAGCAAACCATATTTTCAGCAGTTTAGTGGTAGCACTCTCATCAGAAATTCACAGCGGGATGAAAAAATATCTCAGCCCAGGAGTTAATTACTTAAAAACATGTTCTCGAAAAAATCAATTTCTCCCCTTGGGGTTGTGAGTTAAAAAGAGTATAGTTGTGTAAGATTTCCACCTCTGCTGCTATAACTGAAATATAGCTCTGTTACCAAGTTCAATAAAAAAAAATGCAGGTAATTTTAATCCATAATGTGTATCAATTACTGTTGGTAGTTTGGAATGTTTTTAAATGATTAGGTTACAGTCTTTCCCAAACAGTCCAGGCCCCCCTCAGTATGAGTTTTGGAAGGGTTTCAGCAAAGCAAATGAAGGGAAGGGCCTGAAACTGAATTAGGCACAGGTAGAAGCTTCCAAGAACTTCACTGTACCTTATTAAATGTGTATGCAGAATTCACTAAACAGGCCAATATTGTGCTGCTTGTCAATCTTTTCACATGTCTGTTGAGAACACTGTGCAAACATTAAAAAAAGAAAAAACATCAGTAGGGGGGAGTATGAGCCTTACTCCCTGACATCTTCAACCTATGAGTCAAATGTCGGCAGTGAGTCCAATAGACCTGCTAGGATATGGGCATAGATTTGTACATTATTATTCCATGTGATTGGGAACATCGTTTGGGGTGTCTTTCCCCCACTGCATGAAAAAGCAAATGCACCTATGCTTGTAAGGCTCACTGGAGATATTTGGCTGCAATGCTATGCATATCAGGGGTCAGGGCCAGTTGATGCCAAGCTGCTCCCTTCTACCCTTATGCAGTATATGTGAGTTTTTAACATGCAATGCTCCCTCTAAGCTGTGGAGTCTTGTGAGGAAAAATTCTGCTTTGTGAGCTACTGGCATTAAAGCTGTGAGCAAGTGATTTGGCTACTGCATAAATTAGTTTGCTCTGGAGCCATCCTTCCTGAGCTAAGACAAAAATATGTGAGCCGGAGGCTAAAAAACAGAGCTAGCTCACACTAACTCAGCTTAGAGGGAACACTCTAAGTGAATATGATATTAAACTTGGAACAGGGAGCACAGGATTTGAATCCCTACTCAATCACGTTGCTCAGTGAGTAACCTACAAAAAATTGCTGTTTCTCAGCTGAATCTACCTACAAGCGTCATGTGAGTATCAAAAGTTATGACCACATGTGTTCTAGGGTTCTAAAGACAGGGCATAATTCAAATGTAGCACAGGCACCTATCTCTCTAACATCCATTTACACTGAATGGAAATCCACTTTATGGAATTGCCAGAAACAAAGTATCCTGAGGTTATGCAGGGGGTTGTGCCTCTATTACCCATGTTCAACCTACAAATCCCTAAAGTAGCAGTTTGAGCTAAGTAGGGATCATCATGGAGACTGACACAGTTTCAGTGACTTGCAGGTTACATACAGACCCGTGGAATACTAATGCCCAAGAGACCTTTAACTGAAAGTTCCCTAAACTAGCTGGGGAGGGAGCAGAATTTATTCATCTATGTATTTATTCAATTGATAGTCAACTTTTATATTCAAAATATGCAAAGCAGCTTACAAAAAACTAAACGAGCATCAGAGTTTACTCAGGGCCAGTCAGAATAGAACAAGCTGAGCAACTATTTTGGAAGATTGACCTTGTTATCTGAAACTCCTCATTATCATGCGTTTCTTCCTGCCAGTGCTACCCTATATAAATAGCAGATCTGTTTATCTGAACACCTGGTTTTCAGGACGACAACAAACCTTCCTTCCTTCACCCTGTCTCCTATTTGGAGAAATTATCTCTGTCACTACCTGTTTGAAATTCTTACGGGATGACCAGTCTTCTGGATCTCCTTCAAAAGACAGGGGGAATCTTATTAAGGACAATCCAATTAGTCTTTGGAAAATGTGGTCATTATCTAATTATCAGTGACCTCTAACATAGCCCTGAGGGAGAAGCAAGAATTTTGGATATTAATCTCCCAAGACGAAAAGAAGAGGCCTACAACACAGGACACTGTTGCTGGCTCCCACATAATCAAACTGAGGTAAAAGAAAGAGTTTGTTTCATGACAAAACATCAACAGCCAAAATCTAAGCCCCAGATCCTGGGGCACCTCCCTGATGCTGGCTCAGTGTAGATAGTCAATAGCTTATGCTCCCCCAGCAGTGGGAAAATATATACAAAAAAGATATGTAACTCCTAGGAGCAGAGACCGTATCAGTTGCACTGCAGTCAAAAGCAACCTGGCCACAACCCACCAATCAAAGAGTAGCATGCCAACAAAAGTCAACCAGCTCATGCTGATTCCTGCATAACTTCCTGATATCAGCCCACAGGCAGAACACAACAAGGGGGAGGACAAAGGGAACACAGCTCCCCATGCAGGGTGGCCTGTTGAAGCCTTGGGACAAGTACAATCCAGGGGGCTTCATAGTAGCAGGTGTGAGTGCCCCCCCCCCCCCCGAAGTGATGCTTCCGTTTACCAAGCAGACTCACAGGACAGACTTTGCAGGTCACTTAGAGGCAATCCCAATGGAATGCCCAATAGATCCTTGGCTACTTAATGATCATGGGGAAGGGGCACTAAGGATCACCAGGCAAGAGGAATACAGACACCAAAATAGCAACAAAGGAACACCTGTTCACAAAAGGCATTCTCATTTCCCTGGTAGCTCAGAGAGGGAAGGAACTCATGCTGTAATCAGGAAGCATGGGGCTGAATCACATCAAGAGTGATGATGGCAAGTATGCAATGGCCAGCTTTTAGTCAGCAATAGGCCAGTCAGCAGCAAGAGGCTGGACTAGAACCCATACCTCACAAACAGCCTTATTATCACTCACTGAACTGGTCACACAGATAATACACAGCATAGGGCATTAGAAATCTCCTAGTCCCATCAACCATAGTATCAAAACTGGTCACCTGAGCAGGGAGAACAATAGAGTAGGGGATGGGACAGTGGAGCTGCATGGGGTAGCTTATGCAAAGATCCCTGGGTCAAGCCCAGCATGGAGTTAACTGCCAGACTGCCCTGGAAGGAGTTCCAGATGCCATTGAAGTTCTCCAACATTAAGTGAAGTCACTTGGGATGGGCTGCATATGCTGATTGGCCACCCTACATGCCAATAATTTTGGCTGGCAATTCCCATGCACCATGGTCTTGTTGCAGTAAAAGCTTTCTCTGCCACCACTGACTGCAAGTCACCCCTTCAAGCTTTGTGTTTCATCTCTGCTCCAGCCTCCATCATGCAAGCTGCATAGCTAACAAGAGACCAGCAGTGGTCAGAGGGAGGGTGCAACCTGTGGAGTCCTTTCTTCCCTTGTGATACACAACTGTGCAGATAGCAGAGGATATCCCACTGTGAGTCCTGAGTTGAAGGCAGCAATCAGGAGGAGAAAGTGGGGACAAATCCCTGCCTGCCAAACCGCAATCAAATAGAGACCCAGCTGTGACAGAATCAGCATGTTTATTAAATGGTTTTCAGGCACAGAGTTCTAAAGAAAGCAACAAGGCCTGTTTTTGATATTTACAGTAATGGTTGGTTAGGTTCAAAGTTTTTCTAATATTACTGAAAAGATTTCTGTTAGGAATAAAGCCAGTCTGATCTGGAGAAATATAGTCTGAAATTATCAATTTAAGTCCATTGGCCATTATAGCAGAAAAAATCTTCGCATCCTGGTTGATCAAAGCTATCAGTCTGTAAAAAGCTAGGTCAGACTTATCTTTGTTGTCTTTAGGAATAAGTACTGAGGGGGGCAATTGTTTTGTTTGCAAAATATGATTTGCCACCTTAGTTAGTGGTTCAGTTAGCAGTGGCATAAACGCTTTACAAAATTCGGATGGCAATCCGTCCTTACCAGGTGCTGTGTTGTTTTTCAAGTTTTTGATAACCTCTTTGGTCTCTTGAGTAGAAATAGGGTTATTTAATATGTCTCTATGAACTTCTGAAAATTGCTTGATATTATTATGTGTAAATAAATAATCACAAATTCTATCTGGATGTGGGTTCCTGATCTCATATAATTTGCGATAATAATCCTTGAGAACCTTTAAAATATCATTAGAGGATAACAAGTGACGCTTAGAGTCTTTTAAGAGATGGATTGATCTATCCAGCTGTCGTTTTTTGACCCTCCATGCCAGTAATTTAAGTGATTTAAAAATAATAATTTTTAAAAAATCAGGCACAGAGTTCTGAAAGCAAGACAGATGGATAGGTTGCCAGTTTTCTTGTCCTGGGAATGCTCCTGTGCCTTTGCACACTGCATTGGGAAACTGCAATGTCACATGTGGAGCCATTGTAATCATTCCATGCCAAACATGCTCAAGTCATCTGAGTTTTTGTTTCATTCCCCTGAGTTTCGTAGTATACCAGGCGGATGACTTCAACCAAAAAATGGAGAGGATGTTGGGGGCAACTTCATCAATGGCTTCAGAGAGACAGGAATTCCAGTCCTCTATCAACTCATCCCATGAGTCACCAGAGGGCATCGGATTCTGCAGGGCATTCTGGAACCCAGTCAGTGGGTGAGCATAAATCAGCTCACCACCTAGATAAGGAGGCCGCAACACCTAGTCAGGCTTTCAGGACCAAATGATCTGACCATGGCACTTCCATCTTCATGATCAGATCCACCTCTATCCTCATACCAAAGATCAAATCCAGCATGTGGCCTGCTTGAGGTATGGGACCTGACACAATCTGGGAGAGTCCTAGTGCTGCCATGGAGGACACCAGGTCCAATGCCTGCTTGGAGGCCACAGCTGCATAAGCAAGGACTATTAGCCTTGGGAACTCCAAGACCCAGCCAGCTACGGTCTCCAGTAGGCTCAGTAGGCTATCACTAGGTAGTTGGTACACCAGACATACAGCCAAACTCTCCTCAGCATCCCAGACTAAGCCAACACAGTCAGTGCCAGTAATCTTTGGGACTGGGAGTGGCCTGAAGGAGGAATCCTCGCAAATAAGTATTGAAACCCCTCCCCCTGCCCCTTTGTTCAAGACTGATGTAGAACCAAGAATCCAAGAAGGGCAGTTCCTTCAAGGCAACTGGTTCGCCATTCCAGTTTCGGTGACTTGAATGGTGGGCGTGCTCCTTCGGTGCTCCAATTGGGGTGGCCCATTGCCCGGCAAACAGGAGGGGTACTGTCCCCCTCAGAGCCCTTGTAGGTGGCTTCTAGCCTGGGGCGCAAGGGGTACCTCTCCCTTGGCGACAGATCTTTTTCAGATCTTGTAGGGGCAAGGAGACAGAAGCCATCTGGGGCAGATAAGAGAGTGACCTGAGAAGGGACCTCAAGAGAACTGCAGCCTTCCGAGATCTGCAGCATCACAATAGCCAGAAGAGTACCACCCCAGCCAGCCAGCCAAGACACTGCAGGCAGAGTGGGAGAGACTTTGAGAAGGCCTGGGAGAGAAACAGGAAAAGACTCTAATCATTTTTTGTTCCAATTCCCCACTGTGTTATCTAAGTGAGTTTGTATATGGGTGTCCTGTTTTCATTCCTCATCCCTCTTTGTTGAATTAAACCCTCCTTCTGTTTTAAGTTCTACTGCTGTTTGGTTAAAGGTAATTGCAGAGTCTGGGAGTTGTGTTTTAATTTTTTTTCTCCTTTATTTGGCTACTGACGGTTCCTCCTGTTTGAAAGTGGTAGCCAGAGGGCTGGAGGCACTACTACTTTCTTTTTTCTTGTCACACTCTCCATTAACAAACTTAGGTCCCATAGTTTCCTCCCTCAACTGGGTTTGGTCGGAGAAACTGGGATTACAGTGTAATCTGCCTTGAGTGTCAGTGAGAAAGGCAGACTATAAATAAAACAAATTAATTAATACATCAAATTTGCCTTTAAAAAAACCCTACTAATGCCACTGTGCACTGAGTGGGTGTTTTCATTGAATCATCCACTATGGCTCCCAAATCCATTTCCTGGTTAGCCAAGGCCACTTAGTATCCCATCTTTGTATATGTGAAGCAGGGATTTTTTTGGTCCAATATGCATTGAATCTCATTTGCCATTTCATTGCTCATTTACCTGATTTGGAGATATCCTTACGGAGCTCTTCAGTCTGCTCAGGTTTTCACCATCCTGAATTTTGTATTCTGTATTTTAAAATACTTGTATCATACTTTTCAAACTACTCTGTATGGTGGCAAATAATTTGTGTCTCCACAAACATGGCCACCTCACTGACTTTAGATAATTTATGAAAGCATTAAGTAACACCAGTCTAAACACAGACCTTTGGGGGACTCCCATGCTGTA
This sequence comes from Lepidodactylus listeri, assembly GCA_029233225.1. Taxonomy (NCBI): domain Eukaryota; kingdom Metazoa; phylum Chordata; class Lepidosauria; order Squamata; family Gekkonidae; genus Lepidodactylus; species Lepidodactylus listeri. The sequence goes on along the minus strand of JARCFY010000005.1, from coordinate 78,245,319 downwards.
CTTCCCTCCATTATGATTATATTAGGATGCTGTAGATTTAAAACAAAGATAGCTCCTTGATTTTTATTTTTATTTATTTATATTTGCATTTATATCCCACCCTTTAACTCAGTTTCAACTGTATTTATGGTCCAAAGCCCATCCTGCCAGTATATAAATAATCTCCATACAATGGAATAAATTAATTTGGGTAAATATCTTTGGGATTTCACAAAAGGTGGTGACACCTAATACATGTGGTAGCAAAGAAATAGTTAAATAGAAATGAGGCAATTCATCACTAAAGAAAGTTATTTCACACCACATAATAATATGTTGGGCAATTGGAAAAATGATCATCAAGAATTATGCTCCACTGCCCCTTGAAGAATGGGCAATGTTAAATTGGAAAGAAAATCAAAAGGAATTATTGGACACAATCTTATAGCTAAAACTTGGACTATAACTATTAAATACAATTTCACAGCTTTTAATCATTCTTAACACAGAACCCTGGATAACCCTCAGCTGTCTCATTATGCCACTATTAGATTAATTCCTCCACAAAGTTTCATACATTGCAGAACGAAATTGGTAATACGAGTGGTGAAGACCAACTGCTTATTTCCATGGTTAGCTAAATGTGATGTGATTCGATAACAGTGTGAGCTAGTTGGTTTTCCCTTGTCCAGTCAATAGAAGAATGTGTGAACTTTTCCAGATGCTAAATTCTCACCTGTCCAAGAGCAGAGGTTGAAAACATGCAAGTCTTTCCAAGAAACCAAATATTGGGCTGTTCATAGCAGCTGGTGTGTTCCCACAACTATTTCAACTATTTCAAGCTTTATGAATTGATACTAGTATGTTAGTTATAACAGACAAACAGTCAATACTAGAGTGTCAATAGGTAAAGGTAAAGGTTTCCCTTGCTTGAAAGCCAGTTGAATACAACTCTAGAGATGCAGTGCTCATCTCCATTTCCAAGCCAAAGAGCTAGCGCTGTCTGAAGATGTTTCCGTGGTCATGTGGCTGGCATGACTAGATGCTGAGGTGCATGGAACCTTCCCACCGAAGTGGTACCTATTTATCTACTTGCAATATGTTATTAATACATAAGGTTAATTGCTGCAAGTAGAGTTGCTTTGAAACATGACAGTAATGTGATGCAACTGGCAAACAACATAAGAAGGTATTCTGATTTCTTTCCTAACTGTTGCATCTTCTGAAAGATCTTCAAAGACAACCTATGCAAAATAACTACAGTCATCTAATGTCAAGGTTAGAAGCAGTTCATGGGAGACTGTTCACATTTGGTTGTATGGGCACAAGGTAACTGCTTAAGTTGGTGGTGCACCTGATAACTTTCTACGAGTTGAAACCCAGCACATCACCCACTACATCCTGTGCCTAATTTCTGCTTGCATTGTGCTTGCTTTTATTTTCTGCTTGCACTGTATAGACACATTAAACAATGTGGTCCTGGTACAATGTTTCCTCTAAGCTGTGCACTGTTGTGAGCAAAAATTCTACTTCATAAGCCAAAAAATCTACAAGCATAAAAATTGTGAGCAAGCCTATTTTTAAAAAATTATTTTAAAAAAAAGTATTTTAGTTTACAAACACACAAAACATACTAACATGAAATATAAATGATTATCATTTGCATTACAAGTCATATATTTATATGGAATTTACTTATATCAAGTCAAATTTCATAACAGAAAAAGGTTTTAGCAACCAAGTAAACTTTGCTCAGTGGAGTGGAAGGATCCACTACATTGGGTTTACTGGGCGGATTAAGCCTGGGCTGAGTTAGGCCCAGAGTTTCCACACCTCTTCCAACATGACTTCCAATCAGCAAGATCAGCATGCCTCCTTTCATAATGGGGTGGGGCCATGGTTCAAGGCTGGAGCATCTGCTTGGCATGCAGAAGGTCCCAGGTTCAACTTCTATCACCTCCCAACAAAAGAAACCAGGGTCTGCCTGAGACCCTGGCAAGCCATTGCCCATCAGGTCATCTCAGTGTAATGCAGGCCAATGGGCCAACTCAGTATAATGCAGCTTCATATGTTCATTATCAAGGGGAAGCATTGTGTCTCAGTGGTAGAGCGCTTGCTTTACATGCAGAAGGTACCAGGTTCACTCACTGACATCTTCAATTGAAAGAATCAGATAGCAAGAGATGTGAAAGAACTCTGCCTGAGCTGCTGCCAGTCGAAGTAAGCAATACTGACCTTAACAGGCTAATAATCTGATTCAGTAGAAGGCAGACTGTTGTGATCTGAAGTACAATGCAATGAAGATATAACTCTACACAATATATATGCAGTGTCAGTCAATAGCAGAATAGTTCCTTTTGTTCCCCAATAAAAAAATCTTACATTTTCAAACAATCAAACTGCAATGCTTTGCCACTGGAAGAATATTTATTATCTTACCCACCCAGCTCATTCTGATGATAGACAGACCCTCTGTAGCAGGAGTTTGTGCACTGTGTTTGTATACCAAAAGCAACTCCATGAGCATCAAAGAGTGCTATGCAACCCCCCATGTCTATATTATACTAGGACCCCTTCAAATGTTTTAAATTTTAATTTTAAAAAATTACCTTTATGACTTTTTAAAATAATTGTACCACTCCAGTTGGAGCACTTATACTGCCTTTCAGATTTTGAAACAACAGAGCCTGGCTAACTCTAGTGAACATTTACTCTCTCTGCCACAGCTTTGCAGTCATCTTTTAGTGTGAATAGTTTTCCCTTTAAGATTTAGGCTATTTCCCCCCTTCTTAGTGCTAGAGCATGCATGGGTCCTCTTGAAAAACAACTAAACAGCAGTTATTCACACATACCACGTACACACCCTGAACAACACAGAATATATTTTTTTCTTACCTGCAAAGACACTGAATGACAAATCTATTAAAGGTTGTTACAATGGGGGAAAGTATCTGAAGAAAAATCTTTAAAGAGAATATCTGAAAACCTATTTAAAAAAACACTTGTGGCTTAAACTGTCCTAGGGGCAATTTGAATCCCATGGATTAAGTTATTTTAGTTCTCGTTGGAAAAAGATTAGGGGGAAACAAAATTAACTGGCGTCTTTCTTGGGCTCTTCTGTAGCTGCTGCCTAGATGACATTATTCACATAGAGAAAGTAATCAGCAGATTGCAAAGGTCATCATGGGCCATAAGGGTAGCAGAGGTCCCTAAAATTCATTTCTACATGGAAGCCAGAATCTTGTTTTTCACCTTTTTTGCCCATTCAATACTAATGAAAATTAGCAAAGAATTAATAACCAAGACAAATAGCCACTCCTGGGTGGAACCACCAACCCCCAAACACATACTCCCATCAGCAAGTGCAAAATCCATACATTGTTGTACAACACTAACATTCTGGAAATTGCATTGTCAACATTCTGCCTGGGTAAAAATAGTGGGAAAAGTAGAAATTGTCAATTGTGTATTTTTGTAAGTTATTCATGTGCCTTAGCGACATAGCCTCAGGATCTAGAACTGGGATCTAGTCAGGAGACCATATTTAAGTACAATTTATTTCAGCAGGAGAGATTTAAGCAATGCTATACTCACATAAACATACAAAGCTGCCTTATACTAAATCAGATAATTGAACTATCAATATCACTGTTGTCTGTTCTGACTGCCGGTTGCTCTTCAGAATCTCAGAGGTGTTTCACACAATATGTTACTTGATTTTTTAAACTGGAAATGCTAGAGATCAGACCTAGGGCCTTCTACACGTAAATCAGATTATCTACCACTGAGCCATGGCTCTATCACATTCTGCCATGGAAATATATGAAACCTTGTGACTCTTAGAAACAGCGAGCTGGAGCCTACAGAAGCAAGGAGCTCAGGGAGGCGACATAGGAGGGGATGGGATGGAGGGATGATGGACCCCCCCCAATAGGCTGATCCACCATACTGAGTCATCCCCAGAGGAATAAGAAGGCCTCTTGGGGAGATATGTCAGCCTGTCCCCTCCCCGCCCCACACTGGATTTGCCCTTGATGGGCTGACAGTGCACATCTGCCTTTTGCCCCCTTGATGGCCATGGTCTGGCAACATGGCCCAGCACTCCTCTGTGGCCTCCCGGCACCAGCGCTGTCAACAGCAAGGCTGTACAAGCCCCTCACTGGCAGGGATGGAGGTCCAGGCCCCAGGGAGCCCACAGAGGAGCACTGGGCTGTGTTACCAGCCCAAGGCCATCAAGGGCAGATCCAGGGTGGGGGTGGGTGGGGAGAAGAAGTCAACATATCTCTCCAAGAGACCTTCCTGACCCCCTAGGGATGACCATCACCCACTATGGTGGGTCAGCTTAATGGGGAGTCTCCATCACCCCCTTTCTCTCCCATCCCCTCCTACGTTACTCCCTCTCTAGTGCAACTCACCTGGTGCTCTGAGGCAGGCTGCACACAGGGGCAGGAGGAAGGTGCTGAGTGGCTTGGCTCAGCTAATGTTGATGGTGGCACAGGGCAGCAGGATGATGGTGCAGGCCAGCCACAGAATGGGGCAGGCAGGAGCGAGCTTGGGTCACAGTAGGCAGGCTTGGGCTACTCAGAACAGCAGCAAAGTTTTCTTCAGTGGCTCTTGGGTGGCAGCAGCATCATCACTGGAAGAAGGGTTGCCTGGCATGGGGGGAGCATCCCAGGAGATGATGAACCCCTGCACTGAGATGAAAGTCTCTGCACTGAGCGGCAAAAACCTGTGCACCCTCACATGCTCACGCACCTTAGCAGGAACTCTGATCTTGGGGTATGAAGTGGTACAATTCCAATTTGGTTTCAGGCCTGGTTATGACACTGAAACTGCCTTAGTTGCCTTGGTGTATGACATGCACTGGGAGATGGACAGGTGGAGTATGACCCACTAATATACCGATGACATGCAGCTCTATCTCATGCTTCCCAAAATACAAAGCACAAAACTAACGGGGAAGGGAGAGTGTAAATCTAGAAATGAAAAGGTGGAAACTCTCCCAAAAAGGATTTTAAGACAAGTAATTATACTGAAAGGAAGATATTAAATATATTGAATATGTAAACACATACAGCACTTCAAAAGAGTGTAAAGCACATCATAAAGTCACACAAACCACAAAATGATGATTCTTAAAGTAATACAATCGAAAATAGTCCACAAGCACACAAGCTTGTCATTCTTTTAATCTGTTAAAAAAAAAAACATCTTTACCATTTTGCATGCTAATTTAACAAGCCACCCCCAGGGCTATTTTTGGGCAGGAATGCACAGGAACAGAGTTCCGACTGGCTCCTGAGTTGGCCACACCCAGCAGGAACTCATTAACATAATAGACCACACCCAACAGCAGAAATTCATTGGGATTGGCTACATTCTGGGTATGTGGCCTAACATGCAAATTATTTCCTGCCACAAAAAAATCCCTGGGTTTTGACAACACACAAGGTAAACAGAACAAGAAGCAAAAGGTGTGTGTGGCTGGATGACCACTCTTCTGGCAACATGGGGGTCTGGCCTAATATGCTAATAAGCTGTGTTGTCAGTGGTATGGCCTAATATGCTAATGAGTTTCTGTTGTTGGGTGTTGCCTATTATGCTAATGAGTTCCTGCTGGGCTTTTTCAACAAACTTGAAAGAACCCTGGCCACCCCTATATATACAACTATGATCTGTAATTCCATTTCATTGTCTGACAAAGTGTGCATGCACACAAAAGCTCACACCTTGAATAAAACTTTGTTGGCCTTAAAGGTGCCACTGTGTTAGCCGAATTGCTCTGGTTTTAAGATTAGCAATTGGCAAATAACTGGGTTACAGCCAACTATACCAAGGTCCCGCCCCTTCCAGGAGTTCCCAGTAAATAGGCACTGAGGCAGAGGTCAGTTTAAATGGTTTTTACTGAATAATATTCTCAGGCACACAAAACAGATACACACACACTAACACACAGTTCCTAAGAAACTTAGATAGAGAAATAGCACTTTCGCATGAGCAGGAGATTCGCTGGTTGGGAAATACTTTACCTGTCCTGGAGATGGGTTGTCTGTTCCAAAGGAAGAATTGAGGGATTGAAAGGAAAATAGGGAATGTGTTCTGAACTGGCAGAAAAATGCTTCTCTCTGGCTGCAGACTCAGAGATCAAAGATGGAGGGAGGGTATTGGGATAGCAAGCTGGACTTGAGAGGGGTAAAAGCAGATAGGGGTCGTGGAAGCTCAAGAGACCGGCCGCATGGTAGGCGACCTCTTTTATTAGGTGATTTGGGGGCTGGCAGTGCTGGCCACATTCCCCTAACACACCTGCCAGGTAGTCTGTCCCTACAAACCCTGCCATTGGTTATAGGAAAAAGAGGAGGAGATGCTGAGGGGTGGTCAATATTGCGACACTAGGAGCTAGACAGGAACTGACACCTGGGCAAGCTTGCGATGAGTCACTGATCCCTCCTATTGTCTCTTGATGGCCCTAGCTCGGCCAGTTGATGGGCAGAAGATTAGTTGCCAGGTAACTTCACTTAGCATAATTCCGAAGGTATGTTGGGGGGGATGGGGTTGCCTAGCGCGAATTGACAGGAAAACCCTTGGGTAATGGGATCCTTGTCTCCGTCTCTGTGTGAACCATGGCGGGTGTGTGCTTCTTGGAATAGACTGGAACCTCTCACAGCAGTGAAGAGGGCATGTAGTCCTTCAAAGCATAACAGCCCAAAGTTCAAACTTATAAACATTAAAAGTCCATAAGAGCACGTGATGTGCCTTGCTAGGCAACAACTGGACTCTAACTTTGTTCTGGTGCTATATATTTATGTGTTTTTATTAAATCATCTATATATCTAATGGCCACATGGGGGCTTATATCCATGGAGTGAGCTCACACAGAGAGGTGAGAGTTTCTCCAAACTGAGGGGATTCCCCAAGTTTGCAGAAAAATCTGAAAATGTAAATAAAATACATTGAGGTATTTAATTATCCTCCCCACTCAAATTAATAGCTCTGTCTGCGTGTGCACAGCTCCTATACAGCTAAGGCTGCAAACCTGCAGACAGATGGGGGAGGAGCAGCCACAGCCACTGAAGAGGCTGGGTGTGCAGCCGGATAGGTCGCTAAGGGAATGAAGAGGCTGGGCAGCTGGGGAAACAAACGGCAGAGCCACCAATGTGTCAAAGCTGCCTACTGAGAACAAGAAACTGTGATGTAGTGCGCATACAAAAGTAAAAAAGAAATTAACAAACCAATATAGTATATTATCAAACTAGGTATGTTCCTGTATTTATCATTTATCAACTATTACAAATATATGGGTGTTTAAGTCATTGCACATTTGTATATAAAACATTCATACCAGAAGTTTTAAATATTATTTTATAAGTGAAAAACAATACATGATAAGTCCAGTCCAGGTGAACCAATATCAAAGTCCAAAGAAGTTTCTATACAAAGAATCCAGAGGATGAGATATCCGGCTTAAAGTTCAGCTCGTTTCAAGTTGTAAAACTTTTTCTCAGTCAAGACTCAGTGTAAACAATTATCCAAAAGTGGGAACAACCCAATTCAACTATAATATTGTAAAGATTACATTCATTACATCATAATCACATGTTACAAAGCATCAAGCATACCTTTGAAATTATTACAGTTGTTTTAACTATAAGTGTTACAATTACATGTTACAAAGCATCACGCATATAAAGAAATGTGACTCACTCACTGACTATGAAAAAGTGTTCTCAGTGTCAAATCTCACAAGCATGCTAAGTTGATCTCCTGTGCTAGGTGGGTAAGATTGTGGTTCTGGTAACAAGTGTATTAAAGAAACCACAATCAAATGATTTCAGCTGGTATAAACAAGAGGAACATAATCACTGAATAATGTATTAACACAAGTGATCTATTTAAGGGACATTTCACATAGTTAATTACAGAGACATAAATGATCAAATATTCAGAATAAATTTGCTATCATAACATGTTCCAAATCAAAAGGGCATTACAAATAACAAGAGAGATCTAATGTATGATTAAGACCCCATGGCTCCAAGGTATTAAGTCTGAATATCCAATATGTTTCTCTATGTAAATGCTCTTTTTGGCCATCAGATCTAGAGTATTGTTGCATTTCTAATGTTTCCAAAATAAGAAAATCTTCTGGTTTGCGCCCTTTTGTCAAGAAATGATGGACAAGTATAACTGCATGTATTGTATGAGATTTATGTTCAATAATCCTGTTTCTAATAGGGTGCATGGAGGAACCTATATAGATGAGATGACATGTACATTTTAATAAATAAATTACTTGTGAGGTAGCCCAATTGGCATAAGAGGAGAGTAAGTTTTCAAAATTAGTGAGAACCAATATTTTGATTTCCCAAAACTGTGGGCACACAGAACCACAATAATAGTGTCCTGTAGTGGACGTGGTTTTCCTAAGAGGTGGTGAAATAGTTAACTGTATTAGAATATTATGAAGACTTTTGGATTTTCTAAAACCTTTGTAAGGCAAATCTTTACATCCAGGGGTATCCTGTATGATATCCCTTTTTTAAAAAATAATCTTTTTAATAGCATCTAATAAAGAAGAAAAAATAAAGGCACAAGTGATCTTATTGGTTTCTACTTCTTAGTAATTCATCACAAGATCTCTGTTGGCAGAGAGGAGCAGGCACTGCCACAGAAGAGGCCAAACAGCTGGGCAAGCAACCAGGGAGCTGCTGAAAAGGCTGGGGGGAGCAACTCCCTCCGCCTGCTTTTATCTGCTAAGCTTTCATCGCTGTTCAGCTTTTGATAACATTTTGTTAGTTTTCTGTAACATTTCAGTGCATTCTTTTTTAAAAGCAAGGTACATTTCAACAGAGATTCAGCCTGACTGAAAAAAGAGGAAAGTCTTCTTCAGTGCGCCAGTAGCTCTCTGGGGAAGTTTCTCCCCTCTCTGGCCCCTTTTGCTCTCTCTCTCATGTTAGGCTTGGTCTCTTTCTTGCAAGGCAAGCTAGAAAGAAAGAAGGGCTTCTGCTTTGCATATGGCAGAAATGCACTTCAAGGGTAAAAGAGAGCAAGTTTGCACTCTTAGAAAAGAAGGAGGCAGATGGAGGAGGGGAGTCCCTTCCTGCCATAGCCTTCCCCTCCATGGTGGGAAGGTGGCTTCACTGAATGCATCAGTCTCAGCCACCACCACCACCCAGGATTGGGCAAGCTGTAAAAATATTTAGGGTAGAGGTGTCAAACTAATCTGTTATGAGGGCTGGATCTGAGATAAATGTCACTTTGTCATGCCAGGCCATGTGTGCCATAAAATGTAATGTTAAGTACCGGAGATATAAACTGTACAAAGGACAGCAGCTACTAAGTTTCGAATTGGTGTATCCTCACTGCAAGGCCTCATGGGTTGGGAGGGGGGTGCTAAGGAAAACCCATATGGGTGAACTAGACAGCCAGTGGTGCAGCACTGGGCAGATGTTCCCACACTGCTTGACTGATGCAGACAAGGTTGTTCTGCCATGCTAAGGCCACAACCTGGAGCTGGCAACCCTAGGTAGGGAGACTGACCTCTGTAGCTGGGAGATTCGTTGTGATTCTAGGAGCTCTCCAGGCACCACCTAGAGTTTTGCAGTCCTAGAAGAGAGATGGAAGCAGGAAAAGGGGAGAGGCTATGGGGGCTTTTGGGAACGGAAAAGAGGAAATAGTGGGGGAGAGAGAAATGAGATGCCTCCCACAAGTCCTTGTGAGATTCTGCTTCTTATCTTATAATTTTTAATGTTGTTTTAAATTGTTCAAATGTCTTCATGTTTTTCTGTTTGCTGCCTTGGGGGCCCCTATTGGGTGGAAAGGTGGCATCAAAACGTTATAAAAATAAATAAATAAAAATACAACCCACTGATGCAACCACCTTCCTGATGCATGCATAGATCCAATATGAGTGCATGCCGTGTCTGAAAAGCCTGATTTTAAAAATCTAGCTGTTAATTTGCCCCAAAGTTAGGGATGTAAATATATAGAACAATCAGATCTCTACTGACACCCAAACAAATCTGAAGCTTGTATATACTGTACCAAACAGAACCAAATAGAACTGGCCACATTAGCTCCTTGATTTCATAATCCTGTTTGCAAACTGCCAGAAATTTCACTCTTTTGGCACTACTGGAAAGAAGATGGACTACGATCTGAGGCAAATGTGTTGACAAAGAGTGAAGGCATGCTTCACTGCCTCGTGCCAAATGGTTTTTTGATGTGGCCAGATCTGATTGTCTGCACGTCATTGTCACAAAGGCAGTTCGCAGGGAAGAAAGGACACATTTCTTTCACTCTGAAATGGCTGTGTAATGTCTTTTTTTTTTTTAAGCTGCCAAGTCACAGCCAACTTATGGATATCTCATAGGGTTTTCAATGTAAGAGACATTCAGAGGTGGTTTGCCATTGTCTGCCTCTGTGTACGACCCGGTATTCCTTGGTGGTCTCCTGACCCTGCTTAGCTTCCAAGAAATTGGGCTAGCCTGGGCTCTCCAGGTCAAGGCATAAAGCCATATACCCCATGCTGAATGATGAGAGGAGTTCATCCTCCTGACTATATGATCCCTAATTGGCTAAATTAAACAAGAAGCAGTAAAAATGGTGATTAGGTGGATGACCACTGGATCTGCAAATACTGAGCAGTATACGTTCAGTGGACATTTGAGTATCCCCCAATGCTCCATTCTTACAAGGAAAACGTTTGCTAATGAAAATTCAGGAGAATGCTCTAACAAAATAGCATTTTTGCCTTTTTGTAGCTGTCTGCAGACCATTCCTCCCTCCATTCACTAGCACATTAACAAAATCAGAATACCTTGAATTTGGCCCTTTCCCCTATAAATTATCCAAAATGTGTCATTCAAATGAATGGCTTGGAATGGTAGTTGCCAGTGGTAATATAAAGAACGGACCTATGGAAACTGAGAGCTGGTTATGGTAGATATACTGTCAAAAGCATGATTTATAATCTGGAAATGTATGCAGCAAGAGAGGCCCAGCGACCCAGCCTGTATCATCTGAAGCAATCAAATCCCACAAATATAAGGCAATTTAGCATTACCATTTCCAAGTGTTCCCCACAATAAGAACTCTTGTGTGCTGAAGTTTAATATTCAGAGCAGAAACCACAAACTCTAACAGCCGCTCCTGGTCAAGATAGCTAATAACAGTTCCCAGGCAATGGCACTTTTGTAATAGTTTTGCTCAAAGCAGCTGGGGATTTACTTGTATGTCAGCTTCTACATCTGAAAGCCAGAAAACGATAGTGGGCCAGACATCCATTTGCTGTATATATTGATATAGTTTCATCTGAATTTATGGTGTGGGAATTATTGCACTGGCCAGAAATGTAACCTTACCTTCATCTCACACAATGTACTACAGATATTATGTTTTTGAGAGAGAGAGAGAGAGAGAGGGAGAAAAATTACTGACTTGTTGAATCAGACTACTCCGAGTGCATTCCTAATGGATTTCAATATTCGCTCAGACAAATCAATGCTATTTACATTGTGTTTATTAAATATATGGGGCTGAATGAATATTTGACCAAATGATCTATTCTATCCATGTATCTTACTTTGTAGATCTTTGCTTTAGGTAACTGGGTCACAAGAATTAATTTCCCAATACTTCTGCAACGTATTTTCAGTGCAGAAGACGTTATGTCAGAAACTGAAACAGTGTGCTATGGCTGCAGTCTACAGATGAGTTGAAGTGACATCTATGGGATAATGTCACTCAATACATGTTTTTCCAGATATACAATCACAGGGGGGAATGGAATGCATAAACTGGTACATGATTAAGATTAAACAATAGATGTTCCTTTATTTTGGTTCCTCACTGGACTATCTCTCTTCAAATGCTTACAAAAACCTACAGTATTACTCTAAATGGAAGTTTCTGCATGAAAATCACCTTGTTGGGTCCCATCATTTACCATAGTGACATCCATGTTTTTCTTTGGTACTTCAAGAAGAATACTTGTACATATGATAACTATGTGTGTATGAGGATATACTATGTATGTATCCATGGAGCAGAGAGAGGGCTAAATATGTAGAGTTGGGTTTAACTCATATTTTGAGCCATTCTGATTAAAAATACCCTATTAAACTATATTTCAAATGTAAAATACAAATAACTGAGAAGTGTCTGAAAATTGGCATACAAAACATTTGCATAAATCCTTAATATATTTCCAAAATAAAAATGTAAATAATATTAATATCATTTATATAATGCTGGGTAACATATATTTATTGTGTTGAATATAATGACGCCCATTTGCTGTTAGTTCCAACAATTCCTTTCTTCTAAGAAAGTGATCCTAAACAGGTCTACTCAGAATCTTTACTCAAATATATTTAGTCTGGTTTATTCCATGTAAAGTGCTCTTAGGGAGGCACTGACCATCTTTCTACATTAGAGGAATACTTAGCAGAGGGATATCATTGGATCTGTCCCATAATATAAATTGTATTTGGTTTATTTATAATTTTTAGTGATTTTGAAGTTACAAGAAAAGGCCTATTTGTTGTTTACTTAAGTTATCTTAGATTTGTATAAGTACGTTCACATGTAAAATTATTTTGAGGTGTATCAATTAGAATTACATTTATTACATCTATATGTAACCAATCCCTTATAGAATAGTTAATTCATATTAGGGGGAATCCAGTATAGAGACAAACATTAAAGAAATTATTTGATCTTTGAATTGTTGTATGGATTTCAGCAAGGGCATGCATCAGAAAGTAAAGGAGGCAGTTATTAAAGCAATAAGTGAACTCTTAGGCCACTTTGTCTTACAAAGGAGAATTAACAGTTGAGTATGCCAAAATATCCTGGAAAACTTTGGGACTGCACCAGGTAGCGTTAGTCCTACAAAGTACACGCAAGCATCAATTAAGAGTCAAATGAGACATTATTTGGGAGATTATGATTTTTCATTGTGAAGGGATTTCTTTACCCACCTCCCTGAGCTTGAGGGATTGGAGTAGAGAAATGGTATGGGAGGAAATGGATAAATGTCACCACCCACCCACCACACCACCTCCTTGTTTCTTCAAAGCAGCTGAGTAAAACTGCAAACTAATTTTTAAACAATCCTCAGGTCTAAATTGACCCTACAGGGTTTTTTTTTTTTTTTTTTTTTTTAAATAGTGCCTGTGGTTCCACACAAATGCTGAATTACTGTTTTTTGTTTGTTTTTCATGCATCTCTTCATGTGTCATCCAAGTCCACCATGGAGGATCCCCCTGCTTGCTGAAGTACCTTTCCAGGTGGTGTGGGTGATTGCATTGTGAGGGTGGAATGGAAAAGCCTTAATGTACACAAGGACCTTTGAATCCTAGCTAGTCTTTCACCACTGTCTGTATTCATTTTCACAATAGGTATAATATATGCTTTAAACTGGATAATCCAGGCTACTTGATCTCATCTGATCTCAAAAGCTAAGCAAGGTTGGTCTTGGTTAGTATTTGGATGGGAGACCACCAAGGAATACCAGAGTTGCTATGCAGAGGCAGGCAATGGCAAACTATCTCTGGATGTCTTTTACCCTGAAAACCCTATGGGGTCCCCAAAAGTCAGCTATGACTTGACAAGAAAACAACAACAACATAGGTATAATATAGAATTTTCTGTACAGTATGTGATTCTTTCACAGGGACTTAAAAGTTGTTACTCCAAATACTACTCTGTCACCCTTTCCAAAGCTCTGAGCTGAGCTTTTATCCTTCTTTCTCATAGCCTTTTCCCCAACTGTTTGTCTTACAAACTTTATCCTGCTGCTTCCTCCAGTGTCTGGGAAATGGTATATAGAGTTCTTATTTTTGTCAGAAGCAGAGAGACTCTGAAATATTGTTTCTTTTGAGGTGTTGATGGTACTTTTTCAGTATTAGAAAATTGCTTGATTGGTTGACCTATGAATAAGATGCCCTATTGCTAATTTATATGATAGATTGCAGAATTCTCATTATCTTTCATTCATACCATATAAAATTATTTTTCAGAACTCTATGGAAAAATACAGACATGTTTCTTCCAATGACTGATATACTCATCAGCACTCTGTATTCAACAGACTCTGAACTACCAGAGTATCCTACTCACCATCAATGCTCCCTCTAAGCTGTGGAGTCTTGTGGGCAAGAATTATACTTTGTGAGCTATTGGCTTTAAAGTTGTGAGCAAGCCAATTTGGCAGCTGCATCAATTAGTTTGCTCTGGAGCCGCCCTTCCTGAGTTAAGACAAAAATCTGTGAGCCATAGGCTAAAAACTGTGAGTCAGCTCACACTAACTCATCTTAGAGGGAACACTGTTCACCACACTTGGGACAATATGTCTTGTGAGCAAAAGGATATTTAAAAATCACTAGAAATCTCAGCTAAACCAACTGTGGCTAGTTTTCTGTACCAGAAAGTTATTACAGTTCCCACAAGCGCAGCAGAATAAATAATTCCAATACAAAATGCAAATAATTTTCTAAGTGTATTTCAGATATGAAATACAATTTTGCAGCATTTTGACAAAAATTGTAAAGATACGAATTTTTCAGTTCCACCCAGCTCTGGAAACAGTCCACAGCATCTGGCTGGCTACAGCACCTACCATGTGCTACAAGCAAGTAGAGGTTTTGGACTTTGAAGAAGATCTTTTTTAGTTTTAGCTGTCCTATCTGGGTGAACCAGGCCTTCAAGACAAAAGGGAGGAAAGCAACCATATAGTAAATGAAATAGTAACTACACAATATGTAGTACTTTTCTTAGCTGCTCAAGCAGCTTCACGAATACTTCTGTTTTTCAATTAGAGATAATGGAAATATACAGTGATACTTTTTTTTTAGTTTGAAATTTTGAAAACTATGACAGGGAAAGGACCAAAGGAATGCTAAGGGTCAGTTGATGTGCAGCAGATGAAATGAAATAATAACAGGATTGATGGTTAAAGGACTAGAAGAGAAGAATGGTTCAAAGATACATGAGATCTGAGGTTTTGTGAGGGTTATAAAAAAAGGAATGAGATTGGAGAAGTTCATTTTTGAATACAGATTTTGAAAAAGATTCATAGCACAGGGGGAGCATAGTGGAATGAGAGACAGGTAAGAGTGGTAAACCTGGAAAGCAGTGTATGGTCACAGAAGTGGAGTCTGGAATTATGAATCTTTTTTTCCCTCCAAAATGAAGAGAAACAGCAACAAACACAAATAAAAAAATTAAACATGGTGTCTGTAAATTAAACAGAGTAAAGGCAGAGAACAACAAAAAGTTACCAAAAGAGGGTGTATTTTGGCAGAGTAGAATCCATTTATCACATACAGTATTCCAGCTGCAGTTGAAACCAATACTCCCTCTAAGCTGAGGAGTCTTGGGAACAAAAATTCTACTTTGTGAGGTACTGGCATTAAAATTGTGAGCGAGTGATTTGGATACTGCATATATTAGTTTGCTCTGGAGCCATCCTTCCTGAGCTGAGACAAAAATCTGTGAGCTGGAGGCTAAAAAACTGTGAGCTAGCTCACACTAACTCAGCTTAGAGGGAACACTGGTTGAAACAGAATGCTTTGCAAGCACAACCAGCTACACAGCAAGAGCAAGCAGAAAAATAATGACCTTGACATGATAGGATGGAGGTGGACAGCTGGCTAGATGGCCGTAAAATGACTGCCAGGCATCACAGCCACCTTGACTCTTGCCTTGAGAGTCAACCAAGTTTCACACTCTTGAACAACAGGCACACATTCTCACCTGCCTCCAAAAGTTAAGCAGCAGCCTGCTTGTGTACGTTCTATTAGAGCTCCAGCTGTACTTCAGCCTAAAGTAACAGAGCATAAGTTCTGGTGTATTTAGCTTTTCATTCTGGTTTGGGTTACGAGTTGTATACAAAAAGACTTTTCGTGTTAGCAGATCACATTTCATTCACAAAACAGTGTTTTACTTCCAACCCTTTAGAAACTTTGCAAGAGAACCAGCTCTTCTGAATCTCTCCAGAAGAGAATTCCAAATCATTGGCAACACTATGGAAAAAAACTAATCTACTTTAATTTAGGTTGATGGAAAGACTGAACTGCTAGAAGCTCTTATTTGCTGGATGGTAGATGATGGGTGGATTCATATGCTCTTTAGGTGTGATTATACCTATATCTGTAGTTATTTCTGTTTTCTGTAAATAAACATGTTTGTTGAGATCCACACTTCTATTTTGTATTCACAGCTGAAAAATAGTTTCCAAAGCTGGTTGGGACTGTTAAAGATATCAAGGAATCTGTCTGGGAATCTTAACGATTATCAAAAGACTTAATTATGCAAACACAAATACAAGAATAGCATGGAAGTTTGTCTCTCTAGTTTAATAATAATTATGTCTATGTTATAGAAGAAGAAGTCTATCTGAACAATTCTATGCAAAATTCACTCTTATTTATTTGATATTCAGGCACAAAATGGGAAAATAATTATATTACATTTATTTTTAAAACAAAGCCCAAATTTTGTGTGTGTGCGCGCATGTGTGTATATGTGGGCCTGGGTTATTTTTAAATAACTAATGCTAATTTTGCCATTTATTTGGTTCCAGATCAGTTTTGCATGAACCCCCTAGACTTAAGTTAAATCACAACTCAGAAATTATTCTTCTATAATGTAATGACTGATTTCTGGCATCAATTGATTGTAATCAGTCATTTAGCTTGATTACCAGTTCTGAACTGCAGTATGTCAAATCAAAGCCAGTGAGCTCCTATGACATTTTTGGGAAATAGAGGACATGAAACAAGATTGCAGAATGTGGTCTTACTTCTGAGATACTAGTACCTTCTAAAGACTTGGTAGAAGTACAAGGACCCTGCTGGAATCTATAGGAACAGAGTGCTAAATATCTTCTTTCACTCTGTTGACTGAATGGTTAGCTTTATTGCAAATCTTTTATTTTAAAAAAAAGCTAATGAAATCTATCTTTAAGGATTAGCATTAATGCGCAAAACAAACTACATGACTGGTAATCTCTTAATGTCCCCTAAGATATATTGCAAATGAAATGTACAAATAATCACTGAAACTCCACTTTTTAAACAATACCAAGTAAGTTTCTACTTTTAGTGTGCAACATTTGTGCATACTGAAAATGGAGACAAGAAAAGAGTTCATGTTCCAGCAGATCTAGTCCAAGGCTTAAGCTGATTGGAAAGCTGCATCACATTTTGTGGAGTAGTCTCCACATTTTTTGTTTTTTAACCCACACACACAGCCAAGAGAAAAACCTTTCTAACATTAAAAGCTAATCAATACATATATTCAAACATGCATTTTCCCCTTTTAAACTTACAATATGTCTTCTATTATTAAAACCAAGGTATTCCTGATTGAACATAATGTTTTCCCAAGAAGCCTCATGCTATTGTCAACCCTGAACCAAATAAGCCATTGGGCTGATAAGGTTGTTACAGTTTCATTGAAAGCAAAGGCCAATTGCATGCCCATCAATCCAAACATTTACTTATCAGAACATAGCACAATTTTGAGACTTGTCATGACGTTTGATCATACATAGCTGTTGTACCATATGGATAATCACCAATACATCCAGTCATACCTGGAAACAACTCTTGTCACTGAGGAAATGTTCTAAGGTAAAGGTAAAGGTTTCCCTTGCTCAAAAGCCAAGAGGGTGGTGCACATAAGTTATTGTATGACTTGTGTCAAGTCCATGTGTAATCTTGTTCTTTTCTGGGCTCTGGTTGTTAGAAGAGAGCAATCTAACTCCCCTTTTCCCTGTGTGCCCCTTTAAAAGACATCTGGTAAATGGGTTAATTGTACATGTTCTTACACCAATAGCATCCCCAATCTGGCAGGCAGCTGGTGTTTCCCATTATTTCTTCCATAGTCTGTGGCCCTCATAGGTGTGATAACTGCCCAAATCTATTAGTCAAAACTTACCTTCCATATATGGTCAGTATTTTTTGTGGACACAAACCAACAAAAGTTAAGTTACACCAAAAGCATTGGAAAAAATCTATTTATTATTGTCGTTATTCCAGGGAACCAAAAAGTAACAGTCAGTAGGTAACAAGTGAATTTGTGACTAATTTAAATCCCATGTATTAAATTCCCATTGAGATTTAATGGCAGTTCATTTTGCTGGATCGTATTGTCTGTCCTGAATTAACCAATCCCCCTTTTGTAATTTATGAATAGTATAATCTTCCTTGACATAATAATCAACATGAAGAGCAATGGTGGGGAGAGGGAAAGTGTAACCTATCTCTAGGTTCAACACCCCTGTGCCAAATTTCAGCCTGATTTTTGTCACTGTACTATCAACTCCTGTATATTTATGATAGGATTACTTATCGCTTCTTGAAGAAAACATGAAAGATAGTTAAACATATTTGACATGAAGCTGCATATAACTAGGAATAATTCTGGTACTCTGAACAATAACAGTGTTTTGAAATTTTCTTGTTACATTCTTTTTTTTAAGAGTTACATTTATATCTCTACCAGAATAGATGGATGGGGCATGTGAATTCCACCTTCAAACGATTCTTTTCCTCTTCAAGGAAAAAAAAGAGACAAGAACCAGAAACTTCAATCACTGTCTCATACCCGAAAACTATGACACTGTCAAACTGCTGTCATTAAAGCTAACTAACCATATTAAACGAATATTAAAATATAGGTTTCTTTGCATAACATAATGAGCAAAAGTGCTTTTAAGTTTCTCCCTCCGCTTTGAGGTGTAGGTGGCATTTCCATTCCAAAACTTTGAAGTCAGAACAAAATGCACAGGTAGAGGGTACTAGATCAAATAATAATCAACTTCAAAAAGCATTTTGGCTGTTAGATATCCCAGGGCTAATTTCCTCTAGACATTTTAAATGTAAATGTCTAAACTCATTTAAAAATTGTAAATTGGTCTAGGTTCAATCAAAACCCATCCTGACATAGAGCAGGGAGAGTGGGCTAATTGTCATTTGTTTGTCAAATGAATTCCATTTGGAAAGCAATGAAACCTCCAAGCTAATTCTTTTAAGGTGAGCTGGTAGTTGTATTATCAGTTAAATGGATAATCACATGATGATAATGAAAACTGAGCCTATGTTAACATTCGGTCTTAGTCTGCCACAGGGCTTATAGTGATGGAACTTAAGTACTGTAATGTTCCACTGGGCACAATGGCACCAAGTCTGCTCTTTAGCCTTACAGACACTTTCTTTGCATTTTAAAAAACTTTATCAAAGCACCGTGGCAATGAAGAAAATGTCAAAGTGAAATGCACTGTAGGCAAATTGTGATTTCATTAAGTTTAAATTTATTGCTTTTGACTGATGTATTACCATGCTTGTTAAGAACCAGTAATTTGGAATATCTGCCTGCCTGGTAAAATAGCTTTGTCTCCTTGCATAACACTTTATATGCACTTTGAAAGACCACAGTAATTCAAAGAAAGTGGGGGACCATTTTATTTTTCTAAAGAAATAATTTCAAATATTCAACAGTTGCTGGCCTTGTGGACTGATAGTTTTGTGCACTGATCCTGAGTGTTTTGTTAGTTTCCTTAGTAGTTAATGGCAGCATTAATATGTGTTATTTTTGCTACTCTTGGATAACTACATTTAGTTAATTGACAATGGAAATATAGGAAGAACTTAATGCTTCTACTTGGTTTGCTGCTTCACTGAGCGTGTATATTGGATGTAAGTAACAGTGGTTCTAAATGGAGTTGATCCAAACGCTTGCATTCATTTTGGGGACATGAAGGCAGGTTGCGTATTCTGACTGTGATCCAGGGTTTCCAACAGGTCTGGAAAAAAATGTCCTGTCTCTTTAATAGAGGCTTAATGTGTGGGAATGGGCAGCTGAAGCTTTTCATGGCATGGAAGTAAATAACACCATATAGTAAATAACATCCCATTAAGCTTCTATTAAAGAGACAGGGCTTTTTTCTCTCTCCAGGCATTTGACAACGAAGGTTTCAAGGATATTGATCAAACAATATGGTCATACAAAAGGGTCAAAATGAATGACCAAATAACATCCAACATATTCATATAATTCCAGTGGGTTGACTCCATGTTCTTTTTATCCTTATCCATTTTCTTCCCTCCCTTTTTCAAAGAAACTCAGGGTGGTGTACATAGGTTTCCCCCAGTATTCCCCTCTCCACACTATTTTCTTTTCCCCCTTCCTCCTGGCAGCTCCACATCTTCATCTTTCCCTGCTTCCTTCTGTCCTTTCTACCCACCCACCAACCTTTTATGTGTCCCCCATTTTCAGCTATATTTAATATTTATGTACTTCATTTATGCCCCACCTTTACTCACAGAGGGAACCCAAAATGCCATTCTCCTCTCCTTCATTTTATCCTTACAACAACCCTGTGTGGTAGGTTAGGCTGAGCATGTACCACAGGCCCAAGTTCACTCAGTAAGCTTCCATGGTAGGGTGGGAATTCAAACCCAAGTCTCCCACATCCTAGTCTGAAACTCTAGCCACTACACTGCACTGGCTTTTGTAGGGTGGCCTGAGTGAGTCATGCAAGTTGGGTAGAAGCAAGTCAGCAACCACCACCACCACCACCACCACTAGCTTTATTGGCGTATCGGATGAAAGAAAAACAAACAGAAGGAAAATGAAACCCTAATATATATATCTCCTTTTAGTAAAAGGCGAAAGATTTATGCGATCTGAAGAGAAACCAGAGCATTAGAAGCCAGATACAGAAATTTTGCCATGGTTTTAATAATTACAGCCTTTTGGATGGAAAGAAAATAGAGGGTCTTATGTTCATCAGATTGGCCGATTAGATTCAATATTAACCAATCTAAATACATAGTAAGAATGTCAGAATAGATTTCCTTCAAAGATCAAAACAGCTCAGGGAAGGGCCCTGACCCTCCCCCTGTCTTTTACTGACAGAAACTAAGGCTTGAAGGCTGGTAATACTGTTCTGATTCCCTAGCAATGGCCACAACAGCCACTGAGCGAGCATTCATTTCTTTAAACTGTTTCTATTATGGGGGGTGTAACCACCCAGTGCCTCCCCCCCTTAGTTTTCAGATTTTTTTCTGCAGATTTGCAGAAAGATCTTTCTTGTCTGTTCATGACACCAGTTTCTAGATTTAAATATGCTTAGATGGGACCACACTGAGAATCAGAGATATTGATAAAGATCTCTCCAGGAGGTGAACGAACACCAGCACTCTTTTCCACTATTAGTTGTGTGAGAAGGTATATTTGAGAATGGGAAACCACTTTTCAGCAAAGGAGGTACTTCTGAGGTAAATTTCTGATTGGAGTAGGCGATCTGTGATTTTCTCTGTGATCAGCTACTTCCATATTTTCATCTACCAGAGAGATTGTGTTGGTATCTTGTTGGATTTCCATTGTAGTGTGATTGCTGTTTTTGCTGCTGTCAAACTATTTATATTTAGAGGAGAAAAATAAATCTGACAGATAAAACTATTTTTCCTAATCTCTGGCCAGTTGGGAAGCCCTGAGAACCAATTTCAGTGAGGCAATGAGTACTACAAAATATAAACAGTGCATAGGAAGCAGCCATAGGAAGCATGCTAGGGTTGCTAGGTCCTCATCAGCCACCAAAGGGGCGGGATGGTTCACCAGATCCAGACTGGAAAACTACTGGAGATTTGGGGGTGGACCCTGAGAAGGACAGTGGAGTATAATGCCATGGAATCCACTCTCCATAGCATCCCTTTTCTCCAGGGGAACTAATCTGTAGTTCAGAGATGAGCTGTAATTCTGTAGGATCCCAGAGTCCCATCTGGAGGCTGGCATCACTAAACCATGCTCAGAACTTTGTTATGAAGATGACCCATAGGCAAACATACATTGCTTGAACCCAGATTACTTGGGTTCATGAGCAGACACAGAGGCCTATTACACACTGGTGTTTCCCCTCACTTTCACCATGCACGTCCATCAGGTCTTCTTTGTCATTCGGCGTTGATTTTCCTTCCTTCAGCACTCAGTTTGCTTTCTGGTCAATGTTTCTCCAGGTTTTCTGAGAGTGCTTTTGTGCCAATTGTCCTTTGTTTTGCTTCCAAGCCAAAGGTGATTCAAGAGTATAGAGATTCCCCCCACTCTTCTGACACCCCTCAGAGGTCACTCCCCTGCCCATCAAGGTTGTTCTGCCCTTTCTGCACCTTCCACCATCCTCCCCCCTTTATTGGTGTACAAACTCCATTGATTACTGTTTCCCTCATTGTTTTAAAATTTTGATTTTTTTTTACAAGTGGCATGAGTTTAGTCATATGAGAGTATTACTAGTCTTGGATCACTGAATAAAAAAATTAAAATGATCCGGGGGGGGGGGGGAGTTTAAAAGGAGCTGCACAGGGTTTAGTTCCCTCCTGGTATTGACTTGAAAGGGGAAATCAGAGAGGAGGCAAAAAACAGTGTTCCCAGTGCAAAAAAAAAAAAAAGAATTTCAGTGCTGCATGCAGACAAAATAAATGGAGGGATTGTGAGCACAGAATGAAATTTATATGAGATATAAAGAGAGACACACACTGAGAGATACTTGGGATGGGAAGCCTAACGCTTTGAAAACATTTTCCCGTGTAATGCTTCAGTGAACAAAGTTTTTTGGGGAACCATTTTGGAAGTCTACGGAAATCTAACATTAAAATGGCAGATGAAACACATGGACTTTCTGCAAACCACCAAAATTAAGAATCACTTGGAACTGATCCATTTGGAGGAAAGAATGCCAAGATCATGACCAGTGTGCAGGATCAAATTAGAGACTCTCAAAGAGAAAACCACAACAATGTGCAAGGGAAATTAGAGTTACTGTGCAGTTGCACTAGGGCATTGGTGAAAGCACATTTTTTTTTCAATTTGGTGGTACAAGACTAAAAAAGCTCTCCAGAGCTTCTGCCAGAGAAATCCTCCTCAATACAAATTGCAGCCCTGTGAAAAGCATGATGAAGTTGCAGCGGACTTTGCACAGGCGCACACACACCCATGTTGCCAATGATCACAGCTTGCAATGCCAATGTCAGTGGGTTCTGCAGTGCATTCTGTACACTCAACATGTTCCCAGATATTATGAGATCGTGTACCTCTTTCCCATTTTTCACAGTGGCCGATAACACTGCAGATGGCAATATGGAAAACAGGGCTTCACAGCTGCTTGTCACTTTTTTAAAAAAGACTTGTCAGTTTCAACATCAGTTCCCCCCCTTTACCTGTGTTTCTTTTATTCAAGGACCTAACACTAAAATGCATGTGCAAAACCTGAACTATGAGAGTTTAAATGGAAGGTGTTTGCTGGACGCTACTGAGCAGCTGCGATAAGGCGATTGCATAATTTTTAAAAAATTCTGAATGCCACCCCCCACACCCCCCACAAGTGATGCTCCCACTTCAATAGAAAAGTGTTTTTTTTTTTTTAATTTTAGCTACTGAATAAATATACTGGAGGAAAAAGAATGGTGCATAAGGCAGGCAAAGAAGTCAAGCTTAAAGGCTTACTGCTCTGAAAATCTACAGTAAGATGTGCATGCGTAATGGGGCCAAGGCACAACGTAATATCTCAAAAATCTCAAACTTACTGTTTTTGTTTTTCTACATGCTCTTTTAAAAATAGGAGGTATCAGTAGTGGCTAGCAGGTGGCAGAGGAGTGGTGATTATGCAAAAAGGCACCCATGAATTCATTTGTACAGATTAAAAAAGCTGGCAGAACAACTGGCTTCATGACCTGCAAGTAAGATGTGAGCCACAACTGGTGGGTGTTCAAGCATGTCTAGCCAGAACATGGAGTAAGAATGCAGTTTCAACATAGTTTTTAGCAGGGGTCATTTCATAGAAAAAGAGATGCAGGAACTCATTAGCATAACTCATTAGCATATGCCACGCCCCCTGACATCACTGGCCGAATGTCAGTTTTCAGCCCCATTATAGCACATGCACCATTGAAGTCAATGGCAAAAACTCATAGGGTATATGAGGGGCTGGAGGAGAGGGGGTTTGAGGGAGAGGCTCCAAACTTGCAGGGTAGCTGCTGGGGCCTCTTCCCAAAATACCCACCAAGTTTCAAGAAGATTGGACCACGGGGTCCAATTCTACGAGCCCCCAAACAGATTGCCCCATCCCCTCCATTGTTCTCTATGGTGGGAAAAACATTACTTTTTTCCCACCACAGAGAACAATGGAGGGAATGGGGGCAACCTGTTTGAGAGCCCGTAGAATTGGACCCCCTGGTCCAATCTTCTTGAAACTTAGTGGGTATTTCGGGGAGAGGCTCCAGCAGCTACCCTGCAAGTTTGGAGCCTCTCCCTCAAACCCCTTCCCCTCTAGCTGCTTTTTAAGCCACCACTGAATTGCGGCAGCAATTTGGTGGTGGGCCGAATCAGATCAGAGAATCTGATTTGGCCTGTGGCTGCCCTAGTGCCCACTCCTGGGCTGGTGGAGCTCTGCTCCGCCTACCTCCGGCCCCAAATGACCCCTGGTTTTAAGCAAGGTCCTTAGAATTCTGCATAGACCTTTGGTACATCCAGTATCTTATTTAAATCAGCTTGGATTTGTTACTAAACAAAGCACAAACTGATTTAGCTACTGGTATGGGGAATATTTAAAATAGGATAATGGAGATTTGTTTTGAGGAAATCTATATAAGCCCTATTTACACGGAGCTATATTGAAAGGAATCTGTGTGGAGAGATTGAGCCTGGGTTTACATAGCTGCAAGGTTTAGATAATTCAAGTATGAATTATTGGCTTTTAAAAAATGTTCTGTCTCATGATCTTTTTTGAATACTGTGGCAGCTACAACCAAATCAATAGCATTGGAATCTTGTTTTAAGGTGCTGAACAAAGTTAGTGTCATGCTGTGAACCACTAGCTGGAGCTAAAGACCTGTAGAGCAAAATTTTGAAATATAACATAAAATAAATCCCAAGGCTTACATTGCCTGAAGACAGAGGCTTAAATCTAGGCTGTTTAAAGCAGGCCTTGAAATGGGTTTTGGACAACAAGTTTTTGGAAACTGACTTTTCTGACATTTCTCGGTAGAGGGACAGAGACTGTCCAAGATGATGGAAACATCTGCAGGCTGGTGTCCATGGTTATCAAAATGGAATAAATGCAAAATTGACTACATAACAGAAAGAAGACTACGAACCAGCATTGGTTGATGGAGGCATGTATAAAAGATGAAAAGGAGTGTGGGGAGATGCACAGCAGGTAGATTAGTCAATGACATATAAAACACTTCATTACCTAGTAGCTAATGCTTCTTCGCTATAAATAAAATGTTAATTATGAAGATTCTATGTAACCATATAAGCATTGTCAGTTTGTACAACAGTTCCCTGCCAGAGCATGAATTTCTATGGATGTAGTGCTGCTAAACAGAAGTAGATCCTTCTGTGTCCTTAATAAAGAGTGTCAGAAACAAGGACACAAGGGCTGCTACTGCAGCAGTGTACAGGCATATGGCTGCTGAGTGATGAGAAGCATCAGCAAGGGCCAAAGCTGTCAACATCTACATCTGCACTGAGCACTGCTCGCCATTCGTCACCCTGTCACGTGCTGCAGGTGCAGCCCTGGTGTCGGGGTCTCCTAAGGCTCTCTTGTAAGGACATCAGATTCCCCTTCTCCATTTAATGGTGCTCAGTGGCAGAAGCTGAGGAAATGCCACATGAGGCTCCACTGTATAGGTGACATTGACATCTTACAGAGCAATTGGTAACTGATAACTTGTTGCATCTAATGGATCATAATGGCCGTGCTTCCAAGCAAACAAGGAGTCTTCTGCCAAGACCTTCTGCCAATGCAAGAGCCTCTAACATGGGTGGGAGGAAATCTGTGCTAGAAGAGGGCACCATTGGTAGCAGGACAGATCCATAGGACACAATCCAATAAGTATTATAGGAGTGATGGTAGCAAAATATAGTGAGTAGGATCCAAACAGCAATTTTTGGTGTTTCTAAAGGCTTGCCCAATGAGATTTTTTAAAAACCCTTTAAATGACAGGAAACCCAGCATGAATTCTGAGTTTCAGAAGCAATTTTGTTACATTAGCAGCATTAGCAGAAAATAACAGAAAAATAAGGTAGAAGGAAAAGGCAAAGGAAAACTCTTCAATGGAGCACCGAAGTAGACTATAAAATTAATGTACTTTGTTTAGTTAATCCAGGTATTTAGGCATTCTGTTTATTAACTTTAGATACCAATTTCAATATTGGTAATTAGGTTGATCATGGTAAATTTGTTTCATAAACCATTTAATATGCACCTTGAATTGCTTCATGCACATTGAATCAATTATGCATAGGTGGTAGCCACTTTATAAACACTGGCACTTCCTTTCATCTACCTGAAAAATGATATTGTGCTGCTTTGACATAGTGTAGAGTCTTCCCTCTAAACAAAGCAACAAGCACATTTTTTCTCCATATTAGAAATCTGGCTAGAATGGATTTATTTTTATGTTCCTAAGGCAGCTGCTTTGTGTAGGCAGCATGCTTTTTTTGATTTTCATGCAATTCTGTTCTTATCAAGCTTCTAGAAATTTGAAACTTGCTTTAGCTTGTATGACGTGCTACTCTGCTTTGAGCTGCTCATGCAAGAAACAAAATATATTGAGCAAATCAACACCAGCTGATGAGATTTTCTTCAGATTTTATTGAACTGTAGTTGAATTTTTTTTGTAAGAATCCAAGGAGAAATGAGTACCTTTCTTTTCTGGTATTATTTCATACATCTAGGAGAAGAGATAAAATTATTCATCTTCTTAATGTCTCTCCTCCAGCAGCAGAGTAATACATTTTTTAAAAACAATTGTTCCATGGTTAAAGTGAAAAAGTCAGTGGGATAGATCCAAAGGTGCCCTTGTAAGAGCAATTTGTGGCAGCTGATTCACTGGAGGCTGCTTTGCGGCTGTGGGGATTGGGACATTGGTCAGGAGGAAGCTTCATATTCTCATCGCAGCATGGTTGGGCAGGCTCCCCCACAGTGATTGTGTAGGCTGATTTCGTCAGTGGTCAGCCAGTCCCTGGATGCAGGCAACGCTCTTGTGAGGCCCGGGGCTGGGTCCTGCTGGAGCGTTTGCTTCGCCCTGCCCAATCAGTGGGTATTTAAAGGCCAGCCTTCTGCCTCCTTGGCCCTGTTTTTTCTTCAGTCACTTGTGATCTTGATGAATGGCAGATGACCTCAGATTACTTCCCAGTGTGGAACATCATGGGCAGTGTGCAGCTGTCAAATAGGGTTGCCAGCCTCCAGGTGGGGCCTGGGGATCTCCTGCTTTTACAACTGATCTCCAGCAGACAGAGATCAGCTCCCCTGGAGAAAATGGCTGCTTTGAAAGGTGGACACTATGGCATTGTACCCTGCTGAGGCCTCTCCCCTTTCCAAACCCTGCCTTCTCCTGGCTCCACCCCCAAAGTCCCAGGTATTTTCCAACTCAGACTTGGCAACCCTACTGTCAAACCTGGTGGAGGCGCATCTTGATTGTTGCTTTTTAGTATGGCTGTTGTGGCTATGGCTGTGTGATTCAGCCACCAGGGAGAGGCATCAGGGATAGTCTGCTGAGTAGGTGTCTGGTAAAACTTGCAGCCTTCAGGGGAATTGGGGGTTCCCTTCAGGTCCTGGTCTTCTGGTCTACGGCTAGTGGTGGTGGTTAGGTCTCTACCTAAGTTTCCAGCTTGCTTCTCTGGTGGTGGAGCTTGGTGGTGATTATCCACCCTCCCTCCATACAAGCAGCTCTTCCAAGATTACCCAAGGAGGCTCCAGACAGGATTCCAGCCATAGGGTGTGTTGGGAATGCATCAGGGAAGGTCCCAACGCTCTCACTTCAGATATAGCAACAACTTGTGATAGTTGTTTTGTGCCTCATCTCAGGCCTTCTTGCCCCTGGGGTGGTGGTAACCAGCTGTCCTTTTGCAGCAGCTGGCCCTCTGGCAGTGGCAAAATAGAGGGTGGGACCAGTTCTGCTGTTGCTATAGCATCCAACCCTGGGAAATAATCCCCCCCCCTTGGAATCAGGCCCAGGCTTGGCTTTCACTCCCATTTGCCGTGGTCCCCTTTGTTTTCTTTTTTTGGGGGGGGGGGGGTTGACCACTGGTTTCCATGTACCATTCTCTGCCCCCCACATATTTCTTTCAAATCTGGTAACTTAAAGTCAGCTTGACTACATTGTTGCTTCCAAGGTGGCCAAGAAGTGTGCTGTCAGATGGGATGCTGGCCCATTTAGCTCTTCTCCTATTCCAAACTTGCAAGTATCTCCCATTGGGGTGGTTCCCAAGAAAGCTCCAGATGAGTATCAGTTAATTCACCACCTATCCTACTAGAGAGGTTCACTGGTCAATGAGGCCATTCCCCAAGAATGCTGCTCTGTTATGCATAATTTGACCATGCTGTAAGCATAGTTAGGGCATGTGGTCCCAGGGACCTCATGGCTAAATGTGATGTTAAGTCTGCTTTTTGGCTTTTGCCTCTACACCCCAGTGAGCACTGCTGATTAGGTTTCAATTTATTTATTTATTTATTAGGCTTATATGCCGCTCTCCCCACAAGCGGGCTCAGAGCGGCTCACCTATAAATACATTAAAACATTTAAAACAGATAAAATCCAACATAGAATTCACAATTACAGAAATTAACGTGCTCAAAACAGATGGCATAGTATAATACCCAGCATTCTTTGCTTACAAGTGCTGATGGTACTCTCAATTGTCCAGGTCCTAGGCTGAGATCATGATGGTCAGACAGGGGTAAAGGGGAAGGCAAGGGAGGAGGCGGCCCCTATTTGTAAGCCTGGCAGAAGAGCTCCGTCTTGCAGGCCCTACAGAACTGCACAAGGTCCCGCAAGGCCCTGATCTCCTCTGGGAGCTCATTCCACCAGTAAGGGGCCACCACCGAAAAGGCCCTTCCCCTAGTGGCAGCGAGCCTGGTTTCCCTGAGGCCTGGTATAACCAGCCGATGTTGGGCCCCAGACCATAGTGCTCTCTGGGGTACATATGGGGAAAGGCGGTCCCTCAGGTAGGTCGGCTTTAGGGCTTTAAAGGTAAGTACTAGCACCTTGAAACAAATCCGGTACACCATAGGTAGCCAGTGCAGTGCCTCAAGCACTGGCCTGATGTGCTCCCATCTAGTAGCCTCGCCGCAGCGTTCTGCACCAGCTGTAGCCTCTGGATTAGGAGCAAGGGCAGCCCCATGTAGAGAGCGTTGAATGGCGGGTCATGCGCCTTGTGTGCGATTTGTCCTCCAATGCTTGTCTTGTGACACCTCTTTTTCATGAACAGACAATGACATCATGGATGCGTTATCTCACTTTCAGGAGGAGACATTTCAGATCTTGGCTCCGGAGGCAAACCACCACCTGGATCCCTTTCTGGAGGATGTGTGGGCCCTTGGCAACATTTGATTATGCAGGGAATATTCAATACCATCACTCCCTCTATGTGGCAATCTTATTTGCAGACTGGGGCAACCTTGGAGAACTTGGTCTTTCAATACCTAGCTTCATTAAGCAACTGAGGCCGGTCTCCCAAGACCATGACTATGCATTATAATTTTTTAGCAAAGTGCAGGGTTACACAGACCCCTGTTGCACTTTTGTGGCCCATAGGGCCATTGAGGGCTGGAAGCACCCTGTCATACACCTGGTGTCCAGCGTCCTATAACCATGGGCTCCAAAATGGACCAGAAAGGGTGAGGGACTTACTTGACCCTCTGTGCTGCTGGAACAGGTCAACCTTGCCCAGCTCATGCCACCAGCACATATCTTGTCATATGCCCTGAAATTTCTAGCCCTCTCCTTCTGCATGCAGATGGCTCTTACCTTTCTCCAGTTAGCCAGTCTGAGGGCAGTTATTGCTGAGTTGGGTCCCCCCCCCCCCCGGAGAGTTGGGCACACACTCTTTCTGGATTGGTGCAGCTACTTTAGCTGCTGAATGTGGCCTCCCTCCAGACAGCATTTGCTCCATTGGCTGATGGAGATCAGTGGCCTTTAAGTCCTGTGTCTGCCCTCAGGCAGGTCCTTTCTCTCATTCCTCTTCTTTTTAGTCTCCACAAGATGTCTCAGAACTTTGTGGTTTGTCGATCACAGGATTGTGTACTGGGCTGGTTGTTATGCTGCGATTTCAGGCTGGGAAGCATCATTGAGGCTGGATGGCTGTCTTCAAGTAATATGGTCGGGAGAGAGGGAGATGTGCTGGGGTGCCTTCCTGCCAAAAAGTACTCCATGTCATTGCCACTATGGGCCCTCCAGATGCCATTGTGATCCAGCTAAGAGAAAATGATTTACCTGATCGTAAAGAGGTTGACTTGGCATTGGCAATTGTTTCCAGTCTGCAGACTCTGCATTCACGCTTGTCACATGTTCGTCTACTCTGGCCTGAACTGCTTGAGAGGATAGCTTGGCAGAGGGGCATTAGCCTGGACAAAGTGGACTCCACCAGGAAGAAGGTATGCAAAGCTGTGGTTTCGATTTGTGGAGTCGATCAGTGGCTTGATCATTTGCCACCTGGATATTTATTTTAAGCTGCCTGCCCTTTTCTGGGCAGACAAGGTGCATTTGTCCTGCTAGGGTCATGACTTATGGTTGTACATCATTCAGAGTATACTCCTTTGTTGGCTGCACCTTTAGGAGCTTTGGCGGGAGCTGGTCATTTACCCCTTCTCTTGTGGCAGTTTCATGTATTGGGCAGGATCTATTTTGGGAAAGGGCTGTACCTGCATGCATGCCTCCCCTAATGGGGACCCCCTTAAGGGCTCTTGGGGTCAAGCATTATAGCGGCATGTCCAGCTCAGGAGTGGTTGCCTGGTTCCACTCCCAGGTAGCAAAGGATCCATAGAGGCTTGTGCTTTTGTGGGACCACTGCTTGCTAATCCTGGTTCCCCTAGCAGGAGGGCTGGGGACATGGTTCATCAGCTGATATTCAACTCACCTGATATATTGGATCCTGCCCTTATGTTACACCAATGCTCCTTCTGTTGTAATCAAAAAAGCCGTGGCCTGTTTTTACTCCAAATCTTTGTATTCTCTGTGTTTAGTGTTTTATTTTCCTTCCTTTTTTCCTCCTTGGCATCCCCATCTTCCCTTAGGACCTCAAAAAGCACTACAACTTACAGAACAATGCTGATATCTCCCTCAAGCTGTACCCCAATGATCCCAAGGGGCCCCCAACTCTCATGAGCAACTTTTAATGGAATGGGGATAGGCATTACAGAAGACAGATAAAATCTTAATTTGATAAAGGAAGCCATGACCCTCACTGAGCAAGGCTTTTAACTATAGGACATTTGGGAAGTTATTAATTCATAAGCTCCCCACAGGTCAGAAACAACTTTGATGGCACTTACACAAAAAAAGAAGCTCCACTTGTGGGTCTTTGGATCCAACCCAATTAATCTGGCATTCTATTTCTCAGGTCCACTGCATAACAAATGTGATCCATTTTGCCTGAAAGTTACTTCACTTATCCCTCTTACATCCCATCCTGCTTGTAAGTAGCCATAATGCAAGCCAAACATTCAAAATTCTATATCAGAACAGCTGTCATGTGTTCACTTGTGTACAAAAATCACAGCAAGGCAATTTGGAGAGAGGGTTCAATACACATATAAATAAATTCATTTCATGTATATTTGGTTGATGATCATGTTTGTATTGAACAGTATCCTGCATCACTGCTATGAAGACAGTCATAAGCAGTTCAATGACCTGCTCTTCTGATACATGCTTAATATACTACAATAGAAGTAATAATGGCTCTAATATAAGTACAATCCATGGAAGTTCTCAATCCAATTGGCTATCTTGAGTACCTTGACAGAAACCTCCAAACCTGCTTTAAGAGCACTATCCATCTAGAAGATGAAAGAGGAACAAGTGGTAGTAATTAATCATGAGTGCCTCTTTACTACCTTGGAGCCAGCTGAATCCTGGAGAGACTCAGAGAGCTGGCACAGCAAAGAGACCAATTACTCTTGTGGCTAGCAGATACTGGTGCCATTATTTCCCTAGCACAGTTTTATATTGTGGCTGATTCTGACATTGTGCTCAACATGGTTTTCAGAATCAAGAGACTGTTCCAGTAGCATGAATGCCTATTGAATGAAGGGAATGGGTAAGCCTCATGGAAATTAGGGTTATGATGGATCAGGGTTACTCTCTTCTCCTTTGCTGGGACATCCTCAGTGACCATAATTCAGTACATGCGGCAAACTACAGTCAACCTCAGAAAGGGGAATAGGGGCAGGAAAGTGTCTTCCGACACCAGATCTTGAATATCCCTGGGGAGGGAATAGCTCAGGTTACAGCAGGAGTGGGAGGGCCCAGGCAACATTAGTGGGAGAGAGTCAGCCCATCCCAAGCCATGAGGGAGGGGTCACCAAAAGGGAAGGATACAATTCTACTCGGGCCCAGCAGGGGGATGTGAACTTTTCAAGTGAAGAA
The DNA here is from genome assembly GCA_029233225.1 of Lepidodactylus listeri. Lineage (NCBI taxonomy): Eukaryota > Metazoa > Chordata > Lepidosauria > Squamata > Gekkonidae > Lepidodactylus > Lepidodactylus listeri. Next base: position 78,212,905 of record JARCFY010000005.1, on the reverse strand, counting down.
GTAAATAAGCACTGCTTCAGTAGAGTGTGGGCTGAGGAGACAGAGGTGCCATTCAGAAGGTGTGTCTCACAATCAAACTGAACAAATGTCAGTTTGGAATGCCAGAGGTGGTTTACTTGGGACTCAGAGTGGGTAGTAGAAGTGTGCAAAAAAAAAAATAGAAAAGAGTAATTTTCAGCTTCAGGCACATTGAACCCAAAAACTATTGGTATTTCCTGATATCCCCAAATCCCAATACCAGCATGGTTTTCCAATTTGGGAATTTTCAGAAATCTCAATTCCCCCCCCCCCAGCTCCATTATACCCTATGGAGACCATTATAGTCAATGGTCCCTATAGGATATAATGAGTAATCAATCTGGGAGTCTGTTTTTTAAGGTAAAAGCACCAATTTTTCAGCATAGCTGCTGGTACCTCAGAAAAAAACCCAAGTTTCAAAAAGGTTGAACCAGGGGATCCAATTCTATGAGCCCGCAAAGAAGGTGCCCCCAGGGGTCCTTTCGTAAAAAAAGAGGTGCAGGAGCTCATTAGCATAACTCATTTGCATATGCCACACCCCCTGACGTCACCGGAAGTGTCAAAAGGCCACACATCCCTGACGTCATGGGCACTGTGTCAGAAGGCAAGAAGGGAGGGAGGGAGGGAGGGGGAAGGAAGGAAGGAAGGAAAGGAACAGGAAGGAAGGTAGGTAGGTAGGTGGGGGAGAGAGAGAGAGAAGAAAGAAAGAAAGAAAGAAAGAAAGAAGAAAGAAAGAAAGAAAGAAAGAAAGAAAGGGAGAAAGGGAGAAAGGGAGAGCGGAAGGAAGAAAGGAAGGAAGGAGGGAGGAAGGAAGGGGGGAAGGAAGGAAGAAAGGAACAGTAAGGTAGGTAGGTAGTTGGGGGGAGAGAGAGAGAAGAAAGGAAGGAAGGGGGAGGAGGGGGGAAGGAAGGAACAGGAAGATAGGTAGGTAGGTGGGGGGGAGAGAGAGAAGAAAGGAAGGAAGGAAGGGAGGAGGGAGGGAGGGAGGGAGGAAGAGGGGAAGGAAGGGGAAAAGGAAGGAACAGGAAGGTAGGTAGGTAGGTGGGGGCAGAGAGAAGAAAGAAAGAAAGAAAGAAAGAAAGAAAGAAAGAAAGAAAGAAAGAAAGAAAGAAAGAAAGAAAGAGAGGGAGGAAGGGAGGGGGGAAGGAAGAAAGGAAGGAAGAAAGGAAGGAAGGAAGGAAGGAGGGAGGGAGGAAGAAAGGGGGGAAGGAAGAAAAAAAGAAAGGAACAGCAAGGTAGGTAGGTAGTTGGGGGGAGAGAGAGAGAAGGAAGGAAGGAGAGGAAGGAAGGAAGGAAGGAAGGAAGGAAGGAAGGGGAGAGGGAGGGAGGGAGAGGGGAAGGAAGGGGGAAAGGAAGGAACAGGTAGGTAGGTAGGTGGGGGGAGAGAAGGAAGGGAGGGAGGGAGGGGCGCTTCTCCCCCCCACTAGGGCTGGCGTTTCCCTCCCCTCCCTTGGGCCCCGGGAACGGTTGAGTGGGGGAGGGAGGGGGGTTCTTCTGGGGAGGGAGGGGGCTCTGGGTCGGGGCCAGCGGCCAGCCGCGGCCCCGGGAAAGGCGACTGGGTGAGGGAGGGGGCTCTGGGTCGGGGCCGGCGGCCACCCGCGGCCCCGGGAAAGGCAACTGGGCAAGGGAGGGGGCTCTTGAGCGGGGCCGGCGGCCAGCCGCGGCCCCGGGAAAGGCGACTGGGCGAGGGAGGCTTTCTGCCGGGGGGCAGCGCTTTGTTATGTGCCCCCCCGGCCCCTTCTCTCCCGGAGCGGCGCTCCGGCGCGCTCCGGCCCCAACGGAGCCCTGGGTGCCCCCATCCTCCATTGGTTTCAATGGAAGGGGGAAAATTCATTTAAAGAGAATGCTGTCCCTTTAAGTGCCTTTTGCAAGTCACAAGTAAACTCTGTAGATGCTTAAAGGCTTGTAATCCCTGAAACACTTTCTCCAAGCCACAAAATCACCCAGAAGGTGTTTAAAGGGACTGCAGTTCCTATAAACACCCTTTAATGTCAGCTATCTAGCAGTCCCGAAAAATCCCAAAAATATTTGGGGCTCAGCTATTTGAAAGAATAGCTGGAAAATACCAATAAAATATTATAGCTGAATGCTCACCCCTACTGGATAGTGGGATCATCACACCAGTGTGGGACAATCTAGAATTCGGAACCCCCGGAAACAGACTCAGGTAAGAACACCAAGCATCAAAGGTGGCTGTGGAAAATTCAAGAGTTCAACATGAAAACTGGAAGCATTTCTGGATGTAACTGTGTAGTTGTGGACTTTCTTTCCAAGAACATAGACCTCTAGAGGGGACTGACTTGTGTGTGTGATCATGTACAGGACAATTTGCATGTAGTTTCTCTAGTGTGCAATATGTCGCTTGTAACCTTTGTTATAGCTTTCTTTGGTATTTTCTGCAAAGTGACCTTCTGTAAAGGGGTGCTTTTCCTCTCAGATCTTGGGAGGGGTGTGTGTGGAGAAATACCTTTTTACTTGGTGTTTGGGCTTGACAAAAAAAACACTCACATTCAGGTTAAAACTTTTTTTCTCTCTCCTAGCAGGAAAAGAGAAGAAGAGGAGATTGGATTTATACCCTGCCCTTCACTTGTAGTCTCAGAGTGTTTTACAAACTCCTTTCTCTTCCCCTCCCCACAACAGACACCCTGTGAGGTAGGTGGGGCTGAGAGAGCTCTGAGACAACTGTCCTTGAGAGAACAGCTGGTACAGAGCTATGGCTTGCCCAAGGTCATCCAGCCAGGTGCAAGTGGAGGAGTGGGGAATCAAACCCGGTTCTCCCAGATTAGAGTCCGCACCGTTAACCACTACACCAAAAGTCAGTTGCTCCCAAGCAGCACTAATTACCAGTCATCAAAGCTTTGAAAATGCTGGTGGCCATTCTGACTGGAGACAATGAAATGGCCAGCTCATACTTTAGCTGGAATCTGACATCTAGAAGTTGACACAGAAATTGACATCACTTCCATTGCAAAACCAGAAATGACACCACCACATAGAGGAAATGTGCTTGCATTGGCCCCAAACTATGGCTTAACCATAACATTTGAGCTAATCCTTGAGCATCACCCCCAATGAGATGTTACTTCCAATTTGGTGCTGGAAATTGCCCCAGTTCCTGCTCCCAGCTGTCAGCCCCACCTGGCACACTTTTATAATTTCAAAATTGTGTAGAACAGAAGTGTTCATTTCAACATTTTTATAAATGGAACAGGGCTGTAGTTTAATGTTAGTATAGTGTCAGGAGGTCACTTCTTTATAAAAGGAATATGCCTGTAGTCTACGGTATGGTTTATCCTCCTCTTACTGCATTCTCCTCTACTGTTACGGTTCCATCTTTTGCTGGATGTTATCATGTCTGGTACTTTTTTTGCATTGCTTTTCTAACTTATGTAACTCTAGTCCTATGTGTCTGTTTACTTTATGCTGTCTGATTGATTTGTTTATATCATATTACCAGGGGTCCTTTCATAGAAAAAGAGGTGCAGGAGCTCATTAGCATAACTCATTAACATAACTCATTAGCATATGCCACGTCCCCTGACATCACCAGAAGTATGTCAGAAAGGGAATGTCAGTTTCAGCCCCATTATATCCTATGGGCCATTGAAATCAATGGCAAAAACTCATACGGTATATGAGGGGCTGGAGGAAAGGGGGTTTGAGGGAGAGGCTCCAAACTTGCAGGGTAGCTGCTGGGGCTTCTCCTCGAAATACCCACCAAGTTTCAAGAAGGTTGGACCAGGGTGTCCAATTCTATGGGCCCCCAAACAGGTTGTCCCATCCCCTCCATTGTTCTCTATGGTGGGAAAAAATGTTAACCCCGTGGTCCAACCTTCTTGAAACTTGGTGGGTATTTCAAGAAGAGGCCCCAGCAGCTACCCTGCAAGTTTGGAACCTCTCCCTTAAATCCCCTCCCCTCCAGTTGCTTTTAAAGTTGCCGCCGAATTTCAGCAGCAATTCGGCAGCGGGCTGAATCAGATTAGAGAATCTGATTCAGCCTGTGGCTGCCCTAGTGGCCAATCCTGAGCTGGCGGAGCTTCGCTCCACCTCACTCTGCCCCCAACGGACCCCTGCATATTACCCACCAAGACTCAGCAAGAAATGCAGGCTAAAAAAGTAAGTAAATGAATGAATTTCTGGGATAAAGCCCTGGTTGGCTGCTTGACACCAGGTCATGGATCATAACCGTAATGATAGGATAAGCTGTGGCATCAACTGTGATGGGTGTTAGGTTGATAAGAAGAAATCTAACATGGGTCAGAATACCTGTGTGAGGTGGTAGGTTGGTGTCCCTGAAACAGTAGAAGCTTCTGCTCCAGTCAGACCTGTACATCTTCTCAAAGACTAGACTTAATTTATTGTGATTTCTTGGCCTAGGCTCTGAGATTTGTGCTCAGTGGCAACTCCTTGCATAGTTCTAGCTAAGTATCCAAAATAATCCACCCCCAACTATGAGTGCTTAATGAGCTGTCCCAACAAGGGAGAGCAGGGCTGTCTTCCTGAAGAAAGATCCAGTGCAGACATTGCAAGGCTAGCCCTCTCAGGTGCCCAGCAATCATGATGGAGATCAAATGAAGCTATTCAGATTCTGAAACATCCACTATGAATATCCTACACGGGTCCAGTTAAAACTGTAGACATCTCCATTTGATTGGCAGTGCCAGATATGCATTTGCACTTATCATGCACAGATGCAGACTCATGTTTGGATCTGAAGTGGCCCTAGAAACCACCAACCCATGTAAGATGTAGAAACAAAGAGAATGGCTATTATGACAATGATATTTTGTTTTGCATTATAGCAGCATCTAAAGGCTAAGAGGATCTAGACATAGCCCATTAACAAATGAGGCCAGAGCTCTGGGAGTACCTTTTTTTAAAAAAAAACAGTATCAGGTAAGACCATAAGAAATAGCACCTCTCTTACAAAGACATTTGAGTTATTTACATAGTCTCATCAGCGGCGCGAACTGGCTCCTTGTGGAGTCAGACATTTGGAAACAGATAAAGCCCATAAAGAATGCTTCTTTTCTCTAGGAGAGATTAATGTAAGATGTGAACACATTAGTGCTGTTTAAGGGACAGTCTACTCTTTGACAGATAACTGGGATTGGGAATATTATATTACCAAATAATGGACCTTTTAAATTCTGTCATCATTACTTATCAAGTACATTAGCTTCAAACCTGCAATTTTGAGTGTGGTGTTATTGAGCTTTCAGAAGATTGAATTACTGGACTTTTGTTTGTAAATGTCTCTGTGAAATTTCCTGAAAAAGATCATCGTCATCCTCTATTGTGTCAATGTGAATGCCAAATAACAGACTTTATGGGATATTTATAGACATACAAATGATAGTACTAATGCACTGTAATGTCTGTCTACCTGAGTGGAAAAGCAAAGTGTGATTAGATAACACTCCACTGTATGTCTTTGTAAACCTGTTCAGAGGGGAAAGACTTTACTTCCCAGCTCTAGACTTTTCCGAGTCCTTCCCTGCTATCCCCACCAGCATGATTTCAAACACTGTCTTTTATGGATAATTTTAAAGTAAGAACTTCACAAAGGACTTGCTTTTCTTTTAGTTACTAAACATTAAAATTACTCAAAATCACACACAAATATAATCGGGGTTGTGTTAAGATTTAATTGTCAATTCCCTCCCCCCATAAAACTGTTGAAAGGCAAGGAGAAACAGAGAAGACTCCCACCCAGACGGCCTTTCCTGGCTTGTACCACTTCAGATTTCAGAGGTGGGAAGTGGGGGAGACTTGTAAGTACAAATGCTCCTTCACTGACTACCTACCAGACTTTGATGAATTATAGACTTTGCTGAGTAAATAAGAATAGTATGGGGGGGGGGGAGCCTTTCTGAAAATTCTAAAAAAATGTTGTGGAGCTGAGAGCCAAGAAAATATGATAAGCTAATCAAGGGAGTGTGACAGTTATGTTTGTAAGAATACATGTTTATATAATTAGGTAGATAGAAATACTGCTCATAAAACCCTAGCAGAAAGATATAGCAAACCTTCGCAATTCCACATTAGACATCCACTGTAGGCACCTCCCACAATCAAAGTAGTCCAAGTCTCTTCGAAAGAGTTTAAATTTTATTTTGCTTTGCTTGCTTATGGTTTTTTTAATTACCATTTTTCTTGCTTGTGAGATAAGACCTTTTGTCTGTGGGCAGCATTCATCTTCAAATAGATTAACGTTCTGAATTTTTAAAAAGAATTCATTTCAAAAAACAAGTAAATGAACTGTATTATGGATTCTTTTTCCCCCCTCTCTCTCATTTCCCACTTACTCCAAACCAAACTTACTTTCAGTTTGTACAAAATCTGACTCAAATAAAGAGCAGGACACCTAAAGGCATACTGAAAAGTATCCACTGGGGGCGGGGAATGAAGGCCATGCAATATAATTAATATTCATGAGCTGGTATTGAGACTAGGTTTGACAACCTTTTGAAAGGCTAGGTAATTGTTCAGGATTCTTAACACTAGCACAGTGTAATCCTAAAAAGAGTTGACTTCAGTGGACCTAGAAAGGTGTAACTCTGCTAGGGATTGCACTAACAAGATATCAAGGATACTTTCTTCCACCCACACATTATTATATAATCCTTAATATAAATTTAGTAAAACAGGCAAACAGCTACGTGATATTTATTCTCTTATAGATCATTAAAAAGCCTTATAGATCCATGAAATTTAATTAAATTACTTGAGGCAAATAAATAAATAGCAAAATAGATATTTTTTACAAGTAACACATTTATTTGAATTCCAAACCGCTTCATTTCTAAAAGGAATATACAATTTTGCCAACCGCAGCAAAAAGGTTCTTTGAACAGAGGACTGGGGCAGATTGATCTTGCAAAGTACCAAAACAAGTAAAGAAAGTGGCAGTCTATAACAGATGGGGCAAGCCATACTTAGTGGTATGAACTCAAGTTGGAGATGGTGGAATGAGGGTAACAGGAGCAGGAAGAGAAAATGGTGCTTTGGGTGCTGGAGCATAGCAAAATACAGTAAGAAATGATTGTAGGAATTTAATTAGAAACTTTCATTAGGAGATTAGATGACTAGAACAAAGAAAACCAGTGAAAAGCCTTCCTATTAACACTGGTTGCAGTGCAGAATATTGATAATGTAACAAAGGAAAGACTGCATATGCATAGCAAATTGCTTAAGGTTACAGATTTATTTTTAAATACTTTCCTTTCAGATAAATGCACCTGAAGTCTGCCAGAGAAATATACATTTATTTGTATATGAAATTTGTATATTGATTGAGCTCTGAAGCACAAGGGTAGTCTTTGTGGACAATATATCTCTGCAACATTTTCAGGGAGAAAATCTACCACAGCTGTTCTCCAAGAGGCACCAAGTTACCACAGGCCACATAATCTGCAATCCTCCAGCATCCTCTTTTCATATCGTTAAAAAGCCAGTTCTATCACTCCTTTTATTAGTTCATATAAATGGGCTTCTGAGCCTTTTGAAGCAAGGACCATCTGTTTAAGGAACAAAAATAATGCCAGCATTATTGCCAGTTTGGTGTGGCGGTTAGGAGAGTGGACTCTAATCTGGGAGAACTGGGTTTGATTCCCCACTCCTCCACATGCAGCTGCTGGTGTGACCTTGGGTCAGTCATAAGTTCTTTCAGAGCTGTTCTTTCAAGGTCAGTTCTTGAGAGAGCTCTCTCAGCCCCACCTACCTTACAGGGAAGGGAAAGGGATTGTAAACTACTCTGAGACTCCTTTGGGTAAACCCAATCTCCCCCCCCCTCCTCTTCTTCTTCTTTAAAAATCTTTAATTTCTGTTTTGTTATTACAAGGTAGTTCTATCATGAGACAATATATAGGCACAAATGAGTGGACCTATCACTTCTTCAAAATCTTGCCTATATAAAACATAGCCCATTCAATGTATTTTGTCACCCTGGCAGTCTCTTACTCCCATGGGAGGCACCTGGGACCCAGAAGCTTCTGTGGCCTGGTTTCCACCTGGTAGTGATAGGATGGGGCTAGGAGACAATTGTGGTATAAGCTACATCCATTGCCTCCACCTACCTTGCCTCTAAGGCCAAGCTCCAGCAATGAGATGGACCGTTCTTGGTGCACTGCTGGAAGTGATTGCTTGGGTAAACTGGATGGAGTATCAGCCCTGAGAAGAAATGCACTGACCTTGGTTTGTGACCAGAATGATGCTGCCTCCCATTATTCTGCACTGCGTTGCAGGTGGCTGGGGGCAGTTGTTACATGGGTGTATGGCACCATTTGTAAATTAGTTGACACCATGTTGCCCTTTGACTCCAGGCAGCTATTTGGTCACTGAGAAGCCTCTTCAGGATATTACTATGTTCTCATATAATGTTCACTCCCACCAAAACTTTTAGGGGATCATGCTGGATTGTACACAGGTAGAATAATTCTGCATTTGGCTGTTGCTGGCTGGAAGATTAGTCAGCCTTGCCTTGCTCACTTGATTTGTCTTTTATTGTAGCTCCAGACATATACATACCATTTCCTTAGATGGGGTATTTGGTGAAACAGGCATTTGAGGCTCATGGCCTTAGAAACTAGTTGATTCCTAAGGCAGCACTGTACTTTTGGTTTTCCTCTCAAAGGTTAACATAGGTATTCTTTGGGAATGAAACAGAAAGGATATCCATTCAAAGGCCAGTTTGACAAACTCTGAAAATTACAGCTAGGAGGATGTATCTAGGGATGGGCATGAACTGACTCAAGAATGAAAGTTCATGACAAATTTTGGCTGGTTTGTGGTTTGTGAAGCAAAGTTCATGGCAGGGTGACCAGCACGGACTTTCCATGAACTTTCAAGCAGTTCATGGTGCTTTGTGAATGGATACATTTCCAAACAGACTGTCTTCACTCAATTAAAATGTTTACCAAACTTCAAAGCAACAGGGGGCAGAATTCTCTAGCCTTGGAAACACCAATAGATGCCCTCCAAGCTTAACAGGCACTGCTGACTGCCAATAACAGATTGTCCATGCTGTTCTCTGGGGTTAGAATGCTATATATACCCTCAGCTCAGCTCCATAGGCTCTCCTCTGTTAGATGTTGGCAGTTAGACAGAAAGGCAGGGAACTTGTTAAAAGCAGAGCACATTCATCTACTCCTGATTGTGATGAGGTTCAGGTGTTAGGTGGACTCAGGGCTCTAAACCACTCTGTCTCTCTGCTCACACTGAGCAGTGGGGGCTAAGAATCTCTCTGCAAACTGGTAGCAGGGCAGGATAGGAGACCCATGGCCACAAAAGAAAAGTTAGGCCAGATGACAGCCTGGCATGACCAGCACTCCAGGGGATCAGCATTGGTGAGCTCAGGAGACTTGGCAAGGTACTCCCTCACCATCACTTTTGTTGAATCCTCCACCTTTACACACCTGGCAACCAGTAGAAGGGCTTTTTCCTAGTTTTTGGAAGCAGAAGTGCTGGGCTGCTGTTCCTCCTCCTCTCCAGCCTCTTCTACCTGATGTTCCCTCTGACCATGTCTGTTGGCCTGTAGCCTCCACACTTCTTTGCAGAGCTCATTATTATTTATTTATTTAGATTTTTAGGCCACACTTCCTTGCAAGCAAGGCTCAGGGCAGCTTACAACAGAAGAGGACATACAACGAGTAATTACAAGTTAAGAACCAAGAATAAATATGTAAAACATACAGCACCAATAATTCAATATAATTTAGTCAACCCAAGAAGGTGGGGGGGGGGATTCAAATTTCACAGGACTCGGGCGGGGGGGGGGCTGTAGAGAATGGAGGGTATGAGAATGCTAGACTACATACTGTACTATGCTGCCCTCAACCAAATGCCTGACGAAACATCTCTGCCTAACATTCTCTGCATCCATCCCCTGCACATGGAGCAGAACCATTTTGTAGCCCTCCTGGGGTCTGGGCCATGCTCCAATAGTGCTGCTAGCTGCTCCACAGGTCTGCCATGAAGTGCATGGTTCTGCCTTGTGCTCTGGAGAGCTGAGCCTTGACCATCACCACTACAGCTGGTGAAAAGCTACATACTCCATGAAGAAGAAGGGTTGGCTATCCACAGCAATCATCTTGCTGATAAGGTGAGTGACTCTTCCTGGGTCCTCCAAGGAGCCCTTTTGACCTCTTGGACCTTGATGTCCCACCTATGGCACCCCAAGTGTGAGGAGCCTTTCTTAGAGGGGCCTTCTACTCCCCCTCTGATTCTCCCTGCTGAGAAGGTGTGGACCTTCTTCCTCCTGCTGGCGGCTACTTTTTCCTCTAATGGCAATATAGTTGGGTGCACCCTTTGCAGGTGTCTGCAAAGGATGGAGTAGGACAAGTGTTGTGGGTTTGCACCCCTCCAGACATGGGTGTGGCAAACCTGGCACTCTGCCACACAGGGGTCACAGGGGAGAGTGTGGAAATGTTTCCAAACTGTTGGCTGGAAATGGGGCCCCAGGATTGGAGAAGGTGGAAGGCACAGATGTTTCTGATGCTGGGCTGAGAGGGGCCATGGAGGGGGGTACTTGAGGCAGGAGGAGCAACAGGGAGTTGGGATATGGAAGAAGGGATGCTCCCCCCCCCAATCACTATTGTCAGAGTCCTTGTTAGGGATGGGTATGAACTGGCTGATGAACTAAAGTTTGGCTGGTTCATGAAGCAATGTTTGCAAACTGAAGAACTGCCATGAACTTTCATATTTTTTTGTCCATGGTGGTTCATGGAGAGTAGAAAGCAGGGGTTTAAACCCCCACTTTCTGCTTTTCATGAAACAAGCTGAGTGGCAAGGAGCTCCCCAACACTCAGCTATTTGTTTTAAATGGCTGGAAGCCACTTAAAGCACTGCTTTCTGCTCCCTGTGAAAAACCACAGGGATCAGAAAGCAAGGTTTTAAACTTTAAATGGCCCATGAACCAATATGAACCAGGCTGGTTTGTAAACCAGTCCCCTGGTTTGTATGGGTTTGTGGCTCGGTTCGTGGTTCAGCTATAAACCCTGAAGCAAACCACAAAAATGTGGTATGTGCCCATCCCTAGTCCTTCTCTCCAAGGAGTGTTAGCAGCTGCTGGTGTCTCTGGTCAGTGCTAACAATTCTTTTGCCTCTGTGAAGAGCCCCAGGAACAGATCAGGGGAAGGAAACTCCCAAGACCCTTGTTGATACCTTGCTAGGGCCTGGCTCCAGTGAGCTGGCAGGATGGGTTTGGTGCCCAGCGATGGGGGTTTGTGGTACTCAGGAGGCAGAGGACTTCTTTCCAACACAATGAGACCATTTGCCACCACTTTCACCCTCACAGCACACAGAGGTGTTCACAGTCAGGAGGAGCAGGAGGGTATAAATGTGGGTGACCTTTTGGGGGGCTTCGTAACTTGGACCCCAGAAATGTAATCTGCCCTCCACTTGGAGAGATTGTAGAGGAGCAGGCAGCAGAGTAAGGGTCCCTGTGCATTTTGTGTGTGTAACTTGCAGGGGGTCCACTCTATACACTTTTGAACCTGCACCTGTCATTTTCCCCCAAAGCACTTTCCTGGAGGCATCTTCTTTGGGGGGCCACAACAGTCTCCACATAACCTGACAGACATTAGTTAAGTACATCTCCCCTTGCCATTCCTCAGTTGAGGTCAGAGTAGTATATGTGGGTCCATCCTCCATTTTATATTTTCAAGTATCCTGTAAGGTAGGCTATGCTGAGAGTCAGTGACTGCCCTGTATGATGCCCCTGTCTACTTCCCTTCTACTTTTGGACTGCAGAATGTGGTGGTGAATGACGAATAGCTGTAATAATGAATAAAACAAACAAAGATGAAGTTTTTGGAATTAAACCAAGACCCCCCAAATTGTACACCTCTACAAACAGCTACTCTTCAGACCATTCATGCTAATCCAATAATGTGATCCAGGTGTAAAAATAAAATTTCTTTACACAGACTGCAGCCTATTTTATTGCCTGCACATTTGCATTTAGTCCTCCTCAGAGAAAATACTTGGTGCTATTTCTTAGATTAGGGAGAGTGTACCAATAGGTACACCAATAGTTACCATCCAAGGTTCCTTTTCTGTTCCTTTTGCTCTTTAATTTTCAGCTGCAGCACCTGCCAGATATCTTATAAAATCTTAAAAGCTTGGTGATCATTGGTTTCCCAAGTAGGTTCTCAGTTGGTATTTCAATCACATTTATATAACTTAATTGAGAGCCAGACCCAGTGCACCTGAATCCCAATGCATGGCTTATCCATATATATTTATCTCACTTCATGAATTGCACTAAAGGTTTACTTGGGAATCATGCAGTGCTGGTGGGGAGTCAGGGTGCAAAAGTCCAGGAGTTCAGGTCACTTTAGGGGCCCAGGGAACTGGGCAAGGTACTGGTGGTTGACAATAGCAGCATACTTGTTCTGGTCAGCCATCTTGTATATGTACTTATGGATGTGAGGGGGGCCCAGAGGAGCTGTAGTGTGGGAACTCGAGAGGCACTTCGCCTGGGACCCCACAGTGGGTCTCAGCAGCCTTGGAAAAATAGGAAACCTTTCTGGAGTATAAAATACCCCAATAGAACTCAATACAGAGGAATGCTGAACTCCAGTATAATTTAAGATTGTAGTTATTGCCCTTAAAATTGCAACAGCTGTAATTGCAGCAAATCTGCATGGTCAGGGAAAAAGAGAAGAATTATGCCATGAGACATTTAAAAAGAGAGAGAGAGAGGGAGGGAGGGAGAATAAATGAAAGCCCTATTAATTATTATGACACATTGCTTTAGTGACGGAAGCCTTCAGTCACTAGCTACTGAAAGGTTAATCATTTAAAATTTTCTGAGAAAATCTAAGGGCACTACTAGATAAAATGATAAATAGATGGAGGGATGGAAAATATGAGGAAATTGCTGTGTATATTGCTGAAGGGCAAAAGCAAATTGCAATTGTTCCTTTTTATTCTCATGAACCTTGAGCAGTTTTTTGCACTACCTAGCTACAGAAACATGATACATACACAAGTGCCATTGTGTGGGCAGATCCTCACTAGTGCTAAAATGGGTCATGAAGAGTATTTTCTTCAGACGTGCTAGTGGATTGCACTGATATGTTTCAGCATGTTAAAGACACTGACATTGAACAGTATACTTTAAAGGAAACCAACATATTTTTTGAAAATCAATTGTTGAGAGGCATAAGCTTTGCCTGCATTAATTAGCTGAGCTATATGAATGTGAGGATTTGCATCCTGCATGGAAAAAGGGGAAGCTGTGACCACTTTTTGCTGTGGATAATTAGACAGCAGGAAATTAAAAACATATTTGCCCCATTTCAGCGCTGGAGATACATGCATGAAGCAGCTGACTTTCCCCTTGCTAATAGCCTGCACTGTTGTACGTAGACATCCAAATGAGCAGCCACATCTGATGTCCCTCCCTTTCTGTACAACAGTGCTGATCTGTGCCCACTGGACCTGATGTGCATGGGGAAATTTATTTGAATATGATACAAGTGTTTACATCCCATATGTCGCTTGAAAATTGAGGCAAATGAGGACCAAAGCTTTTTATATCATCAATTTATGTACATGCCGACATGTTTTGAATCATATATAAGCATTCATCCTACACAGATATCTAGCTGTATGCTAAAGTACAAAGGGATATTTTAATGCATCAGGAAATAATTCAGAATTAGTTCTTATGACCACTAGTGTTAAGAACCTGGAGGAAGCGTTAGAAAATCTCTCCCCCTCGTATAAACCTACTTCCATGTACAGTACTGAAAAGTGACATATCTGATAGTGCTGCCTGAGTTTGAGCAATAAGTCACACATCTGGCCGCCATAGTACGACACATCCTATGGTTGTTTTTTTTTCATGGCCACCCCCATTGAGAAGATGGAATAGTGAGGATAGAAATCAAAAGAATCTGTACAGCATTCTCAGCGTTTCCTCGACAGCAAAGCAAGCCTCTACACATAATCCTTCAGATTTTTTTCTTTAATATTTTGGAGGAAATTATTACCTAGGCAGTGTGGATACCTTTAGCATAAGGGTACAGCTGAGGCTTGGGCTGCTAGCTTTAAATGGATAGCCATTCCCTTCTTAGATGCCATACTTGTTTTAGTAGACTCAAGAAATGGAACACTGAAAAATATCACCTCCCTCAGCAGGGCTAGAACTGTTGTTTTGTTTCATGCTTGCCTGACATTCATAAGGTTGTACTGGTTTTAGCAAGGCTTGGTTACTAACACTGTATGCAATGTAATGGGCAATCAACGCAAAAGACTACCTTGGCCCTTGAATGGAAAGCCCATAAGATTATATTTATTTGAGTTTTGCTTTTCAAATTTTTATTCTTCTAGTGCCCTGGCCCCACTGCTGGACCTCCTGATGGCACCTGGTATTTTTGGCTGCTGTGTGACACAGAACATTGGACTGGATGGGCCACTGGCCTGATCCAACATTGACTTCTCTTATGTTCTTATGTTATTGCAACTTCTAAAATTCTTTGATTTTGTCTTTATTCAGTTTCATGGCTATAACTGGAAGTACATTTCTGGCACGTTACTCCACCTTCTCAGAGATTGTGTCTTTCACCCAAGGGACCCTAGTCCTGTTCACTAGAAACAAAGAAGGCACATACAATCTAACATAAAAAGCAGGATCACTGATCATGGGGAGAGAGCACGAGCATGGTCACTTCCTCTGCAGTTTCACCTTGGGCAGAATAATCAGAAATCATGTGGAGACGGGTGGTGGGACCAGCATGCTTGTTCCTGCTCTCACACCCAACACAGTGAGTGCCCACATGGATGGAGCATCTGCACTGGGCTTCTGTGAACAGTGTACATTTGATTTTTCTTTAGACATGTGTTGAGTAATTCTCCTGTACTCTCAATACATGTGCAACTGAACAAGTAATTGAAACCACACATTTATCCAGGTACTGGTCCCCAGCTTCATTAATAAAGTGAATGTTGATTAGCTCTTTCATACAGATGTACAGAACAGGACTAATTTGCCAGATTTCTGGCAAATAGGACACAAGACTCCTTTGTAATGGCAGTTTGTCATTTGTGGTCTGTTGGGTGGAGGTGAAGGTCACTAGGACCATCTTGCCATATGGATGAAGCAGCCAATAGGTCCTTTGGTCACCAATGGGCAGCAGCCCAGCAGGTAGGTAGGATTCCCAGTTCCAGCTTCTGCACTAGTCTGACTTCCAGCTGTAGTGAGGTGGAGGGAAGCAGATGTCTAGCAGCAGATCACTGGGGCAGTGCAAAAGAGAATGAGAGAGTGAGAAAGATAGTTTATTTGGTGGGTGCAGAACTTGTGCTTGTATATTTGGGAGGATAGTGAAAGTATGCTTGAGTGTTTTGCATGGATTTTAATCTGTCCCTGCTATTCACTCACTCCGTGGTTCAGCTTTCTTTTGAGATCTGCTTCTTTGCATCAAGCTTTTTTTCTTAGTTATGTTCTGGCAGTGGACTGAGGGGTCATGGAGCACTCAGAGGGCTCAAATCTCTTAGATGGTCCTCCCTCAACACTGTGTGCAGCCACTTGGCAAAGGCTAGTTCATTACACAAAGCAGTTGTCATGTGCCCTTCCCAGAGGCTGAACAAAACTCCTCCACCACCTGATAAGTGGGTAAGAGGAATTGTTTGTGCTATATTTTTAGTTCTTCCTTTGTGATTGTGACATAGTTGGTGTCTGGGAATGTTTTAGGTGGGTGTCTGTTGGCCTGATATCATGTATGGATTGGATTTGTTTGGTTGCAGGGGACTTGTTGGAAGCACATGGAATTGATGTGCACCTTAGCTGTACAACACATAAATGGCTTAGCTACACTCTTCCAAGGGCGCAGACTTTCCAATTTCCCGGGGGGGGGGGGCTGGGGCTGGGCCAGAGACACCACAGGCCGTTGTCTCCAGGGGAGGCTCAGCACTTCCTGGAAAAGTTCGGGGGGGGGGCATAAGTTGACACCTATGACTCTTCTATTGCTCAGCTCCACCTGCAGGTGCAGGTTTCCCTCTTTCTACCACTCACCTCTATCTTGGGCACACAGGTCTTTTCTTCTGCTGCTCAACTTTGTCCCTGGTGTCCAGGCTCTACCATTTGACCCATTCGGTTATGCCCAGGTGCCAGATTTTGTCAAGCATGTGTTGGCCACCCTGTGGCTAAGCCCTGCCTGGTGAATAAGCCAGACCTGACTAAACCACATTAATATGCCAAAATGAAGGTGTAAAGTAGGTCCAAAATGCTCAGGAGTATGATACTGCCTTCAGACTGAAATGGGACCCATGTCCAGCACTTACAACTGAAAAAAGTGTGGTCTTTTGGTGGGCTCTTCCCTCTCGCACCTTTCTTCCATGCAGAGGAGAGCAAACACTTTTATTTGGCTTCCGTGGGTGGGGAGGAGAGCTGATGTACTGCATTATAATTTTGTACAGAAGACTCTAATTTAGCACTAGGTCATTAGGGAGGCCGAGAGGGACCTTCCTTCAGCCCATTCCTGCAGGAGGCAATCAGAATTAGAAGAAACTGGGGAGTCTGATCTAAAAGGGGTCAGCTGCCCAAAGAATTTTCAGCTGGTTCCCTATGGTGGGAAGATGACCCTAAAGGGTATGTAAAACCTCCAAAGTCCAGCTGATTTGGAAAGCTTTTAGGCCCCTCTGATCTTTAGGGAGAACCCCCTGCCATTTCTACTTAAAATTACTCTACTAGGTAAAATGTATTCCCTTAGCCACACAATATCTCCTGCAAACTTATGTTTATATGGTAATATTTAAATTATAACACACTAGCCTTTCACCTTCAGGATCTTGCCTTGATTAAAGTTCTCTTCCTATGGGAAATGAGTTTGGTGGCCTAAGCCGAGTCTCTAGTAGACAAAAGTCCTTATCTCTAAATTCCAAACATAAATTCAATGCAACTTGGCATGACTGGAAGTCCCTGCTCAGGAAAAGACAAGGAATGAGCATGTGTCAGAAGTAAATGATTTAAGTCATTGAATCAGTAGTGAATTCAAAGTAGAAACATCACAACTGGGTTGTACTGACAGCTGTAGATGCGGGGGGAGGGGACCCCACTGCTTAGCATGTTTAGCTACATTCCACGAACAATCCCATTTGGAGCAAGTCGAAGTACAGCAAGAAATGAGGTCAAAGCTGTAATGCTTGAGAGCCTTAGACAAAAAAAAACAGTCTTTGCCTATATTCTCACTATTTGCAGATCAAAAATGAGGAGGAGGGAATATCAAAGGCAATACTGCTCAGTCAATAAGGGTCAAGGCAGATTCTGTAGATCAGGGGCAGAAAATGTACCATGGTGCTGATGTGATCCGTAGTGTGTGTAGCAAGGAGGCAAGTGTGCTAAGGCAAGACTTCCTTGCATGGGCTGTTAGGCCTTGTGGTCTGGTCAATATGTACCTAGTTTCTAAGGCTGAAGTCTGCAGCATGGGTTTGGGCATGGGATGGCCAGAGAGAGTTGAATTCAACTGGGTGGACAATAACCTGGACCAAGTTCAAATATTTCTAGTGGGACCAGATGTGCTTGCCTCTCTCTCTCTCTCTCCTTCTTCATCATCATCATCATCATCATCATCTGTTTTATACCTTGCTATTCTGCTCAATGGGAATCAAAAGCAGCTTACAAAATCACACACCCCTCCATTTTATCCTCACATCAACCCTATGAGGTAGGTTAGGCTGAGAGAGAATGATTGGACCCAAGTCACCAAGCAAGCTTTCATGGCAGTGGGGGTTTGAATCTGCTTGTCCCAGATCCTAGTCTAACAGCAGCCTTGAATGTATAATGCCTTCACGTATTGACTAAAGGTGCAGAGAGCAGGCATGAGAGTATTGGCCCTGCCCATGCCTCTGCATGATCACCAGCTGATGAGTACAGCATCTACATGCAGAGATAGTGTCCACACATATGCATCCTCCTTGTAACTGGGGACACTGCTTTCCAAGGGTTGCTGAGAGAGAGAGCATATGCATGGGCATGGCCTCCACACATGGGAGCCAGCAATCATATGCAGGCAGAGGACAGGGTCATGGTCAATGTGGAGAGGGGTCATGTGTACAGGGCACTCTAACCACTGCATAAGGCTGCCAGCCTCCAGGTGTGGGCTGGAGTTCTCTTGAAATTTCCAGTTATCTTGGGACTACAAATATCAGTTCTCTTGGAGAAAATGGCAGCTTTGGAGAATAGACACCATGGCACCAGAACGCTGCTGAGCTCCCTACTCAAAATTCACCCTTCCCAAGACTCACCCCCAAATCTTCAGGAATTTCCTAGCCTGGAGCTGGCAACAGAGACCAAACTTGTCCCATGCCTATGATATTTGTACAGAAGAGGAAATTCCAGATAGTTTAGCTTCTCTAGCACTCTACAACAAGCTTCATTAGCTAAAATTCCCTCTTCTGCATAGCAGTTAAAACTGGGGTCCCCAGTGTCATGTCTGTGGGTGCCATGGTGCCCACTGACACTTTTTATTGTGCCTGCCACTTAGAAAGTAGGCATGGCCAGGAACTGCCACCCCCGCACTGGTCAGCTGAGAGGTGGTGGGAAGTGTCCACTGAAGGCAGGGAATCCCCAGCCCTCAGTGGGGGCTTGGCAACCCAACTGTTGGATCAGATCAGTGGTCCATCTACTCCAGCATACCGTTTAACACTGTGACCAAGCATTTGCTCTGGAGGGCCAAACAACGAGGGCATAGAGGCCAAGGCCTGCCCCCTGATGTTGGATTCTAACACTGGATTTCAGAGGTTTATTGTCTTGAATGTAGAGATTCCCTTAAGGATTGCCAGGTCCTACCTGGCAGCTGGTGGGGGGATCCTGGATCCTCTCTGGGATCTTCTGCCATGCACACAAAGCACGTGTGGTGTGATGACATCACCTGAAAGTGACATCATCACATCGCTGACATCAGGGGGTGTTGATCTAGTTGTTGGGCAAAAGTCTATGGTTTGTAGCCAAATTTACCATAGAGTTTTGCCCCAAAACTGGAACGTTGCCATATGACGTCAGGAACCCTAGTCTCTATAGTTAGTAACTGCTGATGGAACTGTCTGCCATAAATCCATTTAACCCTTTTTAAAGCCATCTATGCTTGTGGCTATTTTCCCTTCCACCAGCCATGAATTCTGCAGAGCCAGTTTGGTGTAGTGGTTAAGTGTGTGGACTCTAATCTGGGAGAACCGGGTTTGATTCCCCACTCCTCCACTTGCACCTGCTGGATGACCTTGGGCAAGCCCTAGTTCTGGCACAGCTGTTCTTGAAAAACAGCAGTTTCTGTCAGAGCTCTCTCAGCCCCACCTACCTCACAGGGAGTCTGTTGTGGGGAGGAGAAGGGAAAGGAGTGTGTAAGCCGCTCTGAGACTCCTTTGGGTAGTGAAGGGTGGGGTATAAATCCAGTCTCTTCTTCTTCTTCTTTACTTGCTGAATAAAGAAGTATTTACTTTTTCCATCTGTCTGTCCTATGGAGATAGGGGCTCTGTGCACTGGACAACATGCTTCTGTGCCTCTATGGCCTTCATGCAGATCAAAGGCCCGATGTTGGGCATCCTTGCCCTGCACACTTTCTACAATGTCTTAGAGTAACCACCTGAGATATGTACACTTTTATGCACATGGGATCTGTGCACACCATAAAATGAATGGGATGTGCTACTAAACTCTTGCCCATCCCTGTGCATTCAGTCCACACAGACTGAAGATTTGAATATCTGTCCTTACCTTCAAAGGCAGCCTCTCCCCATCCACTTTGAAAAGGAAAAGCAAGATAGCATGGTGCTACTCAGCCAGTCAGGGAGGCCCTTGGGACTGGCTATTTAAAGCCAGCACTTTCTCACCTTCCTCCTGCTTTGATGGAAGAGCTGCCCCACTCTCCCTCCTTTTAAGTACAGTATGAACTTAGCTGGTCATTTCTGGGCTGAGCAAGAATTTGTGGGGTCTGCCTCCAATTGGCCTTGAGTCATTCCTTTTTCACCTGAGCCATACTATATGGTGAGGAGAAATTTAGGATTAAATAGGCCTATTCTGAGGAGACGGGTAAGGCCCAAACTAAGGTGGCAGGTTTAGTATAGGCCAGTTGCCATGTTAATTAGCTTGGTGAGAACCCTGAGGTATCTTAGGATAGGGAGAGATAACCAAATTGACACTTTGGACTGTCCAAGTTCCTGTGGAAAATACTCTCTTGGTGCTTAGTGCTTGGTTAATACTTGAGACTTCATGTTGATTGGCATAAGGGAACGGCCTTGACTGACAGCATCTCTGTATACATTTTGATGCTCAGGCATGGTTAAGCAAAGAGCAGCTATTTAGCATCATAGGGTGCCCCACACTAATAGCGTAAATAGTTCACCGACTGCAGTTGAAGCTTTTAATTACTTAACAAAGCCTTATTTTAATCCAGGTTTGGTGTCTGTGTCTTTTGGATGGAGACCAAAAGAAATGAAACATACTCATTATTGGTCACTATGTAAAATTTGTATCGTCAGAATTCTTGCCAATGCTATTACATTCCCTGTTCTCCAGTTCCTTTCTCTAGAGTTCATAATATCATTACCAACTTCAGCAGGATTCTTCTAGAGGAAGAACTATAGGAAACTGAATCCCTACCCTTTAATTGAGACCATTATTGTCTTAATAATAGATACTCTCAGGGCTTTTTTTGTAGAAAAAGGTCCAGCAGGAAATCATTAGCATAATAGGCCACGCCCAACAGCAGAAACTCATTAGCATATTAGGCCACATCCCTGATGGTGCAGCTCCCTCCCAGGAGCAGCTTCCTCAGGTGCCCTGCGGCTTGCGGGCGCATAGGGAACCCGAGGGAAGGAAGGCAGTTTCTGGATCAGCTTCCCCAGGTGCCTTGCAGCTGCAGGGCGCCTAGGGAACTAGAGGAGGGAAGGCAGTTTAAACTGTCTTCCCTCCCTGGCTTGGTTTGGCTTCCCCAGGCACCCCATGGCTTGTGAGGCGCCTGGGGAACCGGGGTGGGGGGGGAAGGCTGTAGGCATGGCCAACTCGGAAGCCAGCCGGAACTCTGTTCCTGTGCGTTCCTGCCCCCAAAATAGCCCTGTATGCCCTCATGTTACAATCTGATATCCAGAGTTTCTGCAAGGGCCTTTGTATTGGACCTATATGGGGTTGCCAGGCTCCAGGTGGGGCCTGGAGATCTCCTGCTGCTTTGGAGGGCTGACTCTATGGCACTGTACCCTCCTGAGGTCCCTTCTCTCCCCAAATCCTGCCCTCTTCAGGCTCCACCCCCAGAATCTGCAGTATTTCCCTGCCCAGAGCTGGCAAACCTAGCCTTTAATGCCCCTTGTTGGCCCAGAAACATGGCAATCAATATTTGTTTTTCCCCTTTTACAATACCATCACCATGTTCCCAAGAAGATGGAGGGCTGGTTCATTGCAGAACAGCCTCTCTTGTCAAAACTTTGAATTCCTGATCATAAAGAAATATCAGTTTTGGTTTGAAGGGTTGTTTGAGCAGCACTCCTTGTTTCTATCAGCATGACTATTTAGTGCAACATACACAAGATGCGAGAAGGAGGAAAGGAACCGGGGGGGTGGGGAATCAAACCTGGCTGAAGAGCTATGAGTTTGCAATACTCTGCCCATACAAACAAGCTCCGACTGCAGTAAGAGACGGCAGAAATAAAAGGGAGCTTTTTGGCTCACAGCTATAAAAAAAATTATCATAGTGATGAAGTTCCTCTGCCATCAACAGAGCTGTGATAACGTTGTTTGATGATGATTTTCCCATGAATGTTAAACAGCTGCCACTGCGGAGGGAAAGGAGCTTATCTGCACCTAATACTGATCTCTAATTCCTGCCCTTCTTGAACCATCCATTTTCTAACAGCATTAACTGGCAAATTTACATCCCATCTTAATGCTGCTAAAGAGGACAGGAGATGAAGAGTAAATGACAGGAGTGTAATGAGGATGGCTTTTTTCTCCTTTCTCTTTAATGGCTGAAGATTTACACAATTGTCTGTAAGCTTATATAGAGAGCTTACCTGAACCTTTTGCCAGCATGGATTCAACTTACAGGAGCTTTTGTTAACTAAATACACATAAATATTTTTAAGGAGGTTTAATATTGTGACTTCAAAGAAAGCCAAATGACAAGTTGAGAGACACAATTATTATTATTATTTTGCATTTGGAGTGTGTATGTTAAAAATGTGAACATTTCTATTTTATATATATACAAAATCAATGGCTTTTAAAATATGTTCAAGGTCTGAGCATTAATTAACTTTCCCCTTATATATGAGGGTAAGAATAGGCTTTTCCAGTTCCCAGATTTTCACCAGAATTATCTCTCGGCGTCAGCAGTCAATGGTTATCCCAGTACGTTATGCAGAGAGCTATGTTTCATGGTGCCTGTAATACGGGTTCCTGGCTGATCACACAGGAGTCATCCAGACAGAGATGTCATGCTGCAGGCTGCAGATGAGTGGAAGAATGGGATGCTCTAATCCACAGCAGTGCAGGAACAGTATCCACTTTGAGGAATACAGTTTTTGTAAATCCAGTTTTAGGATTCCTGTTGAATTAAAAGCGAATTCAAAATGTAATCAAACAGTGGAGAAAGAAAGTTGAGGAATATCACTTTTCAGGTGATAAGCTGTCTTGCTTTTATGTGATTGATTGATTTAGTAATTAAAATTGGCATTTGATTCAAATCCAAAGCTAGGCTATCTGCATACAGGTGATACTTAACGATCATGTCATCAAGGGGAACAGATCCTTTGATCAATAAAGTTCCCCATATTTTATAAATGTTTATCTTCGCTCAAAGATAGCATAAGATTTTGTTTCCTGCTGTAACAAGGCTCCTCTGTTTCTCTGTTCCAAAAGCCATCTGTATTTTCATCAGTTTTTCAGCCATGCTATAGTTTCTGCAACTGTGAGGACAGGTTTTTAAGAACAGAATGAATGTTACATTTTTGTCTAGGGAAGAGACCTCAAAACTACAAGCTTGTTATAATGCAAGTGCACCTATGGCATGTGGTGTATTTTTCTCTACTATTCATCTCTAATATTCATCAACTAGATGAGTAAAACAGTGGCAGAACTGCCAGCCTGCACCTGACAATCCTGGGAGGATGTGGGGGTGGGGTATGGGCAGGGGAAGTGCTGCACAATGCTCTGGGAATTCTTCCAGATCTCTATAGTAAAACCTATAGAGACTGGGGAAATTCCCAAAGCACTGCAGATGTGGCAACAGGAAGTGACATCACCACATATGCAACATCAATCTCCCTTTGTTCTCGTGGTATTAGAGCAGGCAGAGTGTGAGAGAGCCAGTGGGGGCAGGCAGGAAGTTGCCTGCTGCATCTGGCAACCCAGCAAGCCTAGAAGCCTTTGATAGAAACTGCTCTACAGCCTAAGCCTACTCATAAATTTACTCAGAAGTCCCACTGTGTTCAGTGGTACTTGCTCCTAGAACATTTTGATTTGAAAGATGGAATATAAATACTAAAATAAATAACTTTAAAAAAATAGAACTGCTTCAGACTGAGGTTTTAACTATTTAAATCAATTTCTGAAAATACTGCGCTTTAAGCCCTGCTCATATATTAGGTATTCCCAACCCTGCTGAAGCTGTGGGCACTTTTGGAATGTTGAGAGCAGGTAGTAGGAAGCCGCACAAAGTGGCCACCACCGGGTACCATCACCAAATGACTGTCATGGAGTGCTGGGCCCAATCACAAAATGTTGGGAGGTTCCAAACCAAGCATCTGCCAGAGATGGAGGCATCAGTTTCTGAAT
This sequence comes from Lepidodactylus listeri, assembly GCA_029233225.1. Classification (NCBI taxonomy): domain Eukaryota; kingdom Metazoa; phylum Chordata; class Lepidosauria; order Squamata; family Gekkonidae; genus Lepidodactylus; species Lepidodactylus listeri. The sequence continues at coordinate 78,189,120 of JARCFY010000005.1, read as the reverse complement.
GGGTGCTCCCTGCTGATACAAAGACGATGACTTCAGGGCCTTCTGATGAACCTCCTGCTTCAGTGAGGTGCAGGAAAGCCTGGGTTATCTCCACAGTGGGGGAACAGATGCATTATGAATGAAGGAAATGGGCCCCAGGAAACACATTGGCAGGCATCATGGTGCTCCTGGGCACCATGCTGGGAATCACTTCTGTAAGCTAAGTGAAGTTTTCCTACCCCTTTCCCAGCTTAGTCATGTCCACTAAGAAAATTGTCTTTGTCTTCTTGCCAGGATCTAGTTTTCTGTTCCTACATTGACTATTCTGAGTAACTTCTGCATCATACATTCAGCTTCTCAGTTCTGCCAGTTTAACATAACTGGGTACTGCTGTAATCAATGCCTCCATAATAACTACATACTTGAAAACCATGCTCTGCTTGTGAGCTTCCAGCAGCATCAGTTTGGCTCCTGGATGCCAGAATGTTAGGTCAATGAGACTTTTAAAATAAATAAAAATAAAGACTCAGCATGGGTTCTGTAGGGGAAGATCTTGTCTCAGTAACCTGTTAGTGTTCTTTGAGGGAGTAAACAAACATGTGGACAAGGGGGACCCAATAGATGTTGTTTACCTTGGCTTTCAGAAAGCGTTTGATAAAGTTCCTCATCAAAGGCTCCCAAGTAAGCTCAATAGTCATGGGATAAAAAGGCAAATTCCTTTTGTGGATCAAAAACTGGCTAATTAAAAGGAAAAGGAGGGTGAGTATAAATGGGCAATTTTCTCAGTGGAGGGAGGTAAGCAGTGGGGTACCGCAGGGATCAGTACTTGGTCCGATGCTTTTTAACTTGTTTGTTAATGATTTGGAGTTGGGAGTAAGCAATGAAGTGGCTAAATTTGCAGATGACACAAAGTTGTTCAGGGTGGTGAGAACCAGGGAGGATTGTGAGGCACTCCCAAGGGATCTGTCGAGGATGGGCGAGTGGGCATCAACGTGGCAAATGGATTTTAATGTGGCCAAGTGCAAAGTGATGCACATTGGAACCAAAAATCCTAAGTATAAATACATGTTGATGGGGTCCAAACTGGCGGAGACTGACCAAGAGAGAGATCTTGGCGTCATAGTAGATAACTCAATGAAAATGTCGAGACAGTGTGTGACTGCAATGAAAAAGGCCAACACTATGTTGGGGGTTATTAGGAAGGGAATTGAAAACAAATCAGCCAGTATCATAATGCTCCTGTATAAATCGATAGTGCGACCTCATTTGGAGTACTGTGTACAGTTCTGGTTGCCACACTTCAAAAAAGATATTATAGCAGTGGAAAAAGTGCAGAAAAGGGCAACTAGAATAATAAAAGGGTTGGAACACTTTCCCTATGAAGAAAGGTTGAGGCGCTTGGGGCTCTTTAGCTTGGAGAAACGATGACTGAGGGGTGACATGATCAAGGTTTATAAGATTATGCATGGGATAGAGCAGGTAGAGAAAGAAGCCCTTTTCTCCCTTTCTCACAATACAAGAGCTCGTGGGCACTCCATGAAATTGCTGAGCAGTCGAGTTATAACAGATAAAAGGAAGTACTTCTTCACCCAAAGAGTGATTAACACGTGGAATTCACTGCCACAGGGGGTGGTGGCGGCTTCAAGAGGGAATTAGATAAACATATGGAGCAGAGGTCCATCAGTGGCTATTAGGCCCAAAGTATAGACAGGAATGCTCAGTCTGGGGCAGGTGATGCTCTGTATTGTTGGTGCTTGGGGGGCGGCAACAGTGGGAGGGCTTCTTGCCCTACTGCTGGACCTTCTGAGGGCACCTGGTGTTTTTGGCCACAGTGTGACAGTGTGTTGGACTGGATGGGCCACTGGCCTGATCCAGCATTGGCTTCTCTTATGTTCTTATGTTCTTAAATTGTGGTTTGAAACAGATTTTTAAATAGATAGGTTTTGAAACTGTGAATGCAATTAAGAGAAGCAGGAGCCCAGTACTGATGACCACCTCCAGCCATTGACTCACTTTGTGTGGGGGGGGGGAGGGCACTAGAACTCTGGCCCCGCCTGCTGCCTCTGTGTGATCGTCTGGTCATCTGTAAAGTGAAAGGTCACAGAGGAAGTGGCCTCGGGCCTGTCATTCTCTCTCAGCTTCAGCTACCTCAACTGTGGGGATAAGAGAGCAAGTGTGATGTAGTGGTTAGACTAGGATCTGAGTGACTTGGGCTTGAATCCCCACTCTGTCATGGAAGCTTGCTGGACGATGTTGGGCCAGTCACATACTTTCTCACAGATGTGATGTGAGCCATGCTGGGTCCCCACTGGGGAGAAAAGCAGGGGAGAAGTGAAATCAGTGAAACAAACAAATAAATAAAAATGAGGAAGTGAGATCCAAGTAGGGCAGGATAAAAATGCACTGGATAGATAAGCACATCGTAATGCAAACGTTCTGCATATCTTTCTATGAGATGTGCAAAATGTACAGTCAGCTGCTTTACTTTGCTTTTAATGGAATATCTACTTGGATGTGCTCTTAAATTCACAGCTTCATTTTTAAGTACATTGTGCAAGAGTTTGCACATCCATCTGATGGACATCCAGTGAGAGCCAGTTTAGTGTAGTGGTTAAGAATGGCAGGACTCTAATCTGGAGAACCGGGTTTGATTCCCCGCACCTCCACATGAAGCCAGCTGGGTGAAGCTGCTCTGAGACTCCTTCGGGTACTGACTCCTTCCTCCTCCTCCTCCTCTTCTTCTTTTCCTCCTCCTCCTTCTGCTTCTCCGCTCTACTTGAAACATCTCTACTTGAAATCTATCAGCACATTGTATATTTTTGTTAAATTACCTATACACCTATTTATGCTCTCTATTTTTTTGGAGTCTAGTTCAATTTACTTTGTATTTCATAGTCCTTTGACTTTTCTGTTTGGGTTTTCCCTCCATACCCTCTACATAAAATGACTGCATAAGCAAGGATCCACTCTGCACCTGAAGAAGTGGGTTCTACTTCACAAAAGCTTATTCTGAAATCAAATGTTGTTAATCTTTCAGGAGCCACATGATATAAAGGGAATCGTCCTCTTAGCTTATTCTAGCTCAATGATTATGCAGATGCAAAATGGCTAGATTGAAATACTTGGTTAATTCTGCAAGCCCAAAAGGTTCACAAAACTTTATAAACAGCCACTATCTTCTTTCAGGGTAACCCACACAATATTTACAACATAACCTGTCACTGAAGGTTATGGGCTGGACCTTCTTCTCAAAGAAGAAGAAGAGACTGGATTTATACCCCGCCCTTCACTACCTAAAGGAGTCTCAGAGTGGTTTACAATCTCCTTTCCCTTCCTCTCCCCACAACAGACACCTTGTGAGGTAGGTGGGGCTGAGGGAGCACTGACAGAAACTGCTCTTTTTCAAGAACAACTGTGCCAGAACTATGGCTTGCCCAAGGTCATCCAGCAGGTGCAAGTGGAGGAGTGGGGAATCAAACCCAGTTCTCCCAGATTAGAGTCCACGCACTTAACCACTACACCAAACTGGCTCATATGTGCCTTGGACTCTGTGGATCTTCAGGCACATAGGCCCACCTTTAACCTTGGAAAATAGTAAGCCACAGGGAAGTTGTGTGGGTCTTCCCTGCTCAAAGACATGTCTATAGTAGAGTTTCTTTTGTTACTCTATAAAACCTCATCACTGAACAAAAAACCTTCATTAATTACTTGAAATTCTTATATAATGGGCTTGTACTATAAGTTTGTCCAGCACCCTTCCACTGAAATTATTACTCTGGCTAATTTTTTTGGCTAAAAAGCTTATTTATTGTTTGTGCCATGCTTTTGTGCTTACGTACTCTACATTTATCAGCCTAGTTGGCCAAGGCTACTTACCGTTGTTCTGAGACACAAATACACTGAATCTATCAATCAAAGTATCATCAAGGTAAGGAAAGACATATGAGGCTTCAAAGCAAATGCAAGCTATGTGGTCCCTTAAAAACCTAGTAATTTTTTAAATTGCAGTATAAGTATTCATAGACCAGTGCCCGCTTGCTCACATGTACAGAAGGCACCATATTTGTTATCATGGAATGCTTTGCCTAAATAACCCACTAACCACATGGGTGTGGTTTCCACTCAAGCTTTTGCAGATGGTGCTTATAATTTATGACTCAGTTATTATTTCATCTTTATGGGGTTTGTTCATTGGAAGTTTTTGTACTACAAAATTAGCACAAAACTGGCTGATGCTTCAAAAAAGTGTCTTGAAATATCCATCTTTCTGATATTTTGGTTTAGGCTCAAAACCCATTTATTGCAACTTACGTTGAGAATGGTGTAACCATGGGGAGAGGACAGCCTCAGCTTTCCATGACCAGGGGAGAAAGCAGTACAACTGGAAGAGGCTTGAAAGGATCTGATGCAGTTTAAGAAAGAGACAAGAAAGGATGAAGTGACCAGAAGAAATATTGAGGGGGAGAGAAAATGCAGCTGAAAAGGAAGATTAGTTAGATTTAGATCAGACACCTGTCAAAATTATGGATACATGAAGAAACACAGTATATAGAGATTAGAGTATATGAGACATATAAAAGTGCATATACATTGAGAAAGGTACTGCAGTTAGAATTCAGTTTGCCAACAATCCAGAGGCTGTTGTTCTAAACATTTCCCTAAAGTTTGCTCTTTGATTCTGGCGTATATTCATATCTCTGTGCCATTTTCCATGTATAAACATTGTATTGCATGAATAAGAGTTTCCCTTTTTTATGTTCTTTCCATATGGCCAAACTGTTGCCTGTGTATCGATTCATACCCACACTCCATTCAACCTCTTTTCTCAACCAAAGTTTCTATCGCACATTTCATTTGCTATCCAACTTTACACGTTCTTGTTTTTCATGTGCATTAGAGAAAGAAAAGCACCTTAGCTGTCAAATTCTGCTCTTGATCACGCAATAATAAATCAATGGGAAGTGAAATATGGTGTGTAACCATCAGAAAAATGTGCGTGTAAAACTTTTTCTAGAACATAAATTTGGATCAGGATGTACTTTTTTCCAGAATACTCAGTTTGTGCTTTGATGTTATCTTTGTATAAAACAGGAGAGGTATTTCTACACGCAAAGGTATCTTGTCAAAACCAGGAAATGAGCTGGTGCCTGGAGCAACATATTTCCGCCAGACAAAAAAAAAAACCCTGACCTATATATCTCGAAGCTATAATATGTCTGTGGGGCACACAGAAGGGAACAGAGCTTCACTGAAAGCCTGGATAAATAAAAAGAAGTTCAGATGGGAAATGCTGACGCACCTTTAGCTACAAAATCTCAAATGCTGTACAAATTGCTTTAGTACACCATGGTGTCCCAGATTCTGCTGTTAGTGCTAAGCCCTACAAAGAGAGATGGGAAAGATGATGTGGCATAAGCACAGTTGATCAAGGTGAATTCCCCCTTACCCTTCTGCTGATTATGAAGTGAGGATAGATTTCTCTAGCCTTATATGAGAAGAAAGATACTACAGAGATAACATCTAAACCCGTAATAAGAAAGAGAGATTATGTTAACTGTTGCTTAAGATGTTTCTTTGTGTCAGAGAAACAAATAAACTGCAGGCTTTGAAAAATCAAAGGGCAATTTAATGTTTCAGTTCTGTGCAGACACAAAAGGAAACTCATAAAGAAGGGCCTCCTCCCATTGCAGGTTGATCACAGGACTCTCACTGTTTTCAGCATGTCAACAGTGACGCCCTGCTACAACCACCAAATACCAGCACTGGGGATAAATGGCTGGCTTGACTGGCTTTATCTCTGAAACTGGATTAGAGGCTGTTTCTGGCAGCTTTACACTCAGGGAGGGAAGGCAATATTACAGTCCTGCTCTTGTGGAAGATAAATACTCAGGCCACCTGAAAACTTCAGAATATAGCCACAAAGATCACAGCCCCATAAAATGGTACTGTCATCACTTCATTGTTCTGACATGTATAATTTTCATCAGTGCCCTAGAGCGGACATGCATTAGTACAAGTTAAAAATTAGCTGGAAAGCAGCATCTTCCCTCCATGACTTAAAAAGAGTTGGGCTGAAAAAAAATTACCATGGGGATGGGAATGAGAGGACGGTACTATATTAAATAATGTGTGGAACCACAACTGTCATTTCAGTTCTAGTTGATTGTGGATCAGTAGTGCTTCAGCAGTGCTAAAGGATCCTCATGCTCATGCCCTTTCTTTTTGTGGAATTTTACACAGTTATTATATCTTTCAGGGAAGAGATGTAGTAGGTTATGTCCAGGCTACCGGCAGTGCTCCCTCTGAGCTGTGGAGCAAAAATTCTACTTTGTGAGCTACTGGCATTAAAGTTGTGAGTGAGCAATTTGGCTACTGCATAAATTAGTTTACTCTGGACCAATCCTTCCCGAGTGAAGACAAAAATGGGTGACCCAGAGGCTAAAAAACTGTGAGCTAGTTCACACTAACTCAGCTTAGAGGGAACACTCACCACCAGTAAATACTTTCTTCCACAGTCTTGCTGTCTGTGCCCCCACTACTGAGGTGAGATCATGATAACCAGTGACAGGGCTTTATCACTGATGGCACCTTGACTTTGGGAAGCCATCCTTTTTGACATTTGCTTGGCATCTATCCTATTGTCCTTTGGGAACCAAGTCAAAATGTCTCTTGTCACCCAGGATTTTAATTGACAAGTTCCATCTTGTAACACTGTTTTTATGTTCTGCTCTAAGCCTGAAGACTATTTTATGGATATCACTGGGGGCTGCTGACTGTTGTTTTTGCTGTTCTGTGGCTTGTTTTTTGTTAATAGTTTTTATGTTGTTGTTTTTAATGATGTTATTGTAATTCTTCCTACTTTGTGAGCCACCTAGGAAAAAGCTAGTTCTCTGGAAAGGAGGCATATACACCCCCCAAAAAAATATAACAACAACAAATTCTTGCAGGTGACAGGGATGTTGTGCCACTTTGTGCCTGCCTCCTGAGGAGTAGCTGTGTTAGTGTGTTGCAGCCAAGATAACAATACCTCTTGTGCCACCTTACAGAAGCTGATTGCAGCATAAATTCTGATGAGCCAGAGCCCATTTTGGCTTGGTAAACAGAAAGGGGGACATAAACATTATTCAATATAAAAAATATGTCTGTGGATGCATTCTGCAAGATTCATCTGATGAAGTGAGCTCTGGGTGACAAAACATTATTCCACAATAAATGCATTTATATTTTAGGTGCCACAAGACTTTTTCTTATTTTATGTCACATTAGTAGATGTCCCACTTCACTCAGAGTACCTGACCGGTTCTCATGGCATAAAAGTTAACCAGTGTCCTTGGCTCACATGAAACCTTTGGAGGCTAAGTTACATAGCACCCACATATCACTAGGAAATGCACTAATATAACCATTCACCACTTGAACCTTTTTGTCTGGACAGGATAATCCATTAGGTGAATGATTACAATAGCACAATATCCAAAAGTACCTAGGTCCAGTCTTAGCAAAGTTCACACAAGCATGGAACTCAGCAGGTTTCTATGATCATTCATTAACTTTTGCCTTTTCAAAGAGCCTTATATTTACCATTGAAAAGAGAGCTTCACGTGGCAATCCTAAACAGAGTTATACCCTTCTACGCTCATTGACTTCAATGGACAGAGAAATGTGTAATTTTGCTTAGAACTGCACTGTTACATTTTTAAAAAAGGAACAGAACTCTTTTCCTAAAGCTTCCTTTCTTCAAATAGTGGTTGTCTCTTGTTGGCAATTAGCTACTCATAACAAAACTTGGTTTCCCTATCCTAACTACCACCAATGGAAGGAATACATTCTCTTTGTGACATTCACTGCCCTTCCAGCTGTCCCGTCCACCCCCCCCCCCCAAACTAGAATAATAGCTAGGGTTAGGGCGTTGCAGTGGGGAGGGGTGAAATTGTTCGCTCCTCCCTTTTCTGCCCAATAATGTTGCAGTGGATGGAAAACCCCACCCATCACCCACCACTTCTGCCAATACATGGAATAACCTTTTATGCTTAGGATCCATGAGATGGAAAGGTAAAGACACATTGCATACACATGCATGCCCACACACGCACACACGGACTAAAGGGCCTGTCATATAAGGCCCTCCCCTCCAACAGGGGACAACTGGACCATTAAAACAGCCTAGGAACAAGTCGGTGGCAGCATGGGGGGGGCCATAATGAGTAAGATTATGTCAATCATCATTGCTGCTGATCAGGTTTCAGCCCACCTTGGCTTGTCTTTCTCTGGGGCCACCAATGGTGCTTCAGAGCAGTAGCCTTTTTAGAACTTTTGCAATAAGGGATCAAGTCAATCCATTCCTGTCCTCCATCACAGTGACTGGGATTTGACTAGTGTGTTATGACATGCATGTAGAGATAACAATGGAGTACTATTAATAACTAGGGTTGCCAAGTCTGGGTTGGAAAATACCTGGAGACTTTGGGGGGTGGAGCCAGGAGAGGATGGGATATGGGGAGGGGAAGGGCCTCAGCAGGGTACAATGTCATAGGGTCCACCCTTCAAAGCAGCCGTTTTCTGCAGGGGAGCTGATCTCTGTCAGCTGGATATCAGTTGTAAAAGCGGGGAATCCCCAGGCCCCACCTGGAGGCTGGCAACCCTATATAATAACACTTTGGAAGTTTCTGAAAAAACCCCATCATTTTAGAGGCATGCTGGGTGAAAATATTTGATAACTGCAAAATAGCTCTTCCCTAATTAAAAAGACTTCGGGGTTTCCATCTATCCAGCTCAGAATGTACCACGTGCATGAGAGCAAGTATGGGGGGGGGGGGGAGGAAAGTTCCACAAACAGATTTGCCACATCAGTCTATTTGCTGTTCAGGAGGCTCCCACTGTTTCTGCTGATAAAGGTGAAGAACCTCCACCTCCACTGCTAACATTAAGCTGACAAATCAACTGGCAGAGTCCTGGGAGACTCAGCTGAGCTCTCGAGAGGCACAAAGGCTACTGATGTTTATGTCATACTTCAAAATGCTTTCTTTTACCCAGGAGATTCAAGATTTTGGGGGGATTAATTTTTTTTGCCTGAGTTCTGCATCCTCATGGGCAAACTAAATAAATAAACATATATAAATCAGAGCAGTGAACATCTCTCTCCTTTACACCTCCCCCTTCTCTTTCAGGTTTAAGCATGCTCTGCTGCACGCCTGGATAAGAACTTTGAAATGGTGTCGGCAAAAGAATCCTTGTCTCCTTTTTTCAGGCAACACAAGCTTTACAAAACACAGAAATGGACTGACTGTCATTTTACCAATACCCCAAGAAGAAGGATGAAGCAATCTGCTTACAGCATGAGTCTTCAACAGAAAAAAAGGCAATGGAGTTGTCAACTAACAACAGAATGCAAGCCTTGCATTTATGACATTCCAGTTTCAATCCTCAGCATCAGAACTGATTTCCTGCAACATGTTTATTTAGGAAGTCTCCATGTGTTCAGTGGGGCTTACCTCCCAATTCACAGAGGATCACAGCCTTAATATAGCTGCTGGGAGAAGCAGTGGTGCTGTCAGAACTGGAGACACCAAATGGGGTGCTCTGAAACAGACAGCTCACACATCATAAAAACAAGTGAAATATAAACTAATAGCACATAAAATAGTAATTAAAACATAAGGCAGAAAGGAGGGATCATTGAGGGGATGCCAGACAACAGTTGATCCCATGGAGGCTGTAGAAACCCTAAACCAGTACCTGGAGGCAGTTTTGGAGTGGATGTGGATTAATAAACCAAAGCTTAATCCTCACAAGTTCAGACCCAGGATTTAAGGTGTCCACTGTACTGAATAGGGCTGCATTCTTCTTGGAGGAACAGATCCTCACAGTCTCTGGATGCTCTTGGACCCAGATATCCAGATACTGCTGGATAAGCAGATGGCAGCTCTGGCCAGGAGTGCCTTTAACCAGATTTGACTGGTTAGCCATCTGCAGACTTTCCTGGGAAATAAGATCTGGCCATTGTGGTGCATGCCTCGATTACATCTAGATTAGATTACTACATACAGTGCACTCGGAGCTGCCCTTGAAAAGTGTTCGGAAATGTCAATTGGTACAAACTCATCTATACTGGCTCCCAATTTGTTTCTGGGCACAATTCAAGATGCTGGTGTTGACCTTTAAAGCTCTATGTGACTTGGGACCAGCATACCCGAATGACCTCCTTATGAACCTACCTGACCACTACAGTCATCTACTATAGCACCAGAACTCTGAAACTCTCCCCCCAGAATGATTCGCCTGTCCCCTTCTTTTGTCATCTTCTGCCAACGGGTGAAAACATTTTTATTTTTGTCTGGCATTCCCTCAATGGCCCCTCCTTCCTGCTCTGTTTTAATTGTTTTTATGGTTTTGTATCTGAGCTCCCAGGCGCCCGGCAAGGCCGTGGCTCCCGGGGGCTGTTTTGCCGCCTCGCCGGACATGAAGCAGCAACAATGGCGTGCTTTGGCGCGTCACGAGGCAGGCGGGGGTGGGGCTTGCTCATTAAGAGCCGGCGCCCCGCTCCCGCCTTTGTAGTTGCTCCGCGTGCTCGCTGGGTTAGAGCACGCACTGGGGAGCAGCTCCGGTGGGCCTGTCGGCTTCGGTGCAGCCTCCTTGTGAGGGGATCGGGGCGATGGCCTGAATTCGGTGGCTGAGGCAGCTAGGTGAAGTCGGTGGTAAACGTCGACAGCACAAATTCGGCGGCGGAGGCGGCTGGGCGAGCTTGGCGGTGCCCATTGAGGCAGCAGTGGCGCAATTGCAGCTGCAGCCTGTTGAGGGACAGCCCAGTCACAAGGCAGTGGCTCAGTGGCGGTTTGAGCTCAGTGGTGGAGTCGCAGTTTTGTTGGCGGCAGCCTGCCATTTCGGTCTGGTATTGGGGGGGGGGCGTTCAGAGCTTGGCCCTGTTTGGCTTCCTGCCGTGGCGGCACGCTCCATTGGGCGGCTGCGTCCCAGCAGTGTATTGCCCCGGGCCCCTGGGGGTGGCAGCGGCTGGGCCCGTGCTTGTGATGGCTGCATAGTGTGTGGCCTGCCCGTGCACAGCAGTGGTGGCCAGTTCCCGCACTTTCTAACAGCCCCGTGGGTGATGGTGGCCGGTTCCCGCACTTTATAACAGCCGGTTCTCGCACTTTCTAACAACCCTGTGAGCGATTTACTCCGTCCCGGGGAGAGGGTGTTGGCTGGGTGTGGGCCCCTGACGGCGGAGGCCAATTAAGTGGTTTGTAGCAGCCTGTGGAAGGCACATTGGAGGCTTTGTAGAATTCGCAGCAGGGCAGCCAGTTTAGGAGGTCTGTCTGGCCCTTATTCCAATTCCAGAAGGGTGGCCATTTTAGTGGGTCTGTCTGGCCTATATTCAGATTCCAAGCAGGGCGGCCATTTTAGGAGGTCTGTTTGGTCTCTATTCAGATTCCAAGCAGGGCGGCCATTTTGAGGAGGTTTGTTTGGCCTCATGTTCAGCGGCCATTTTGTCTTGGATTTTGAGGTGGCCATTTTAAGTAGCATAGTCTTGTGAGGCCTCGCTTAAGTTCCACCTAGGCAGCATCCACACTTGGTCTTGGCCCTCCATTTTTCAGGTGAGTCCTATTATTGGTGGCTGTTTTGTTCGGAGATTCTTGTATTTTCATCATTCCTTGTTATTAATTCATTGTGCAGTTCTGATTCCAGTAGAAGGTTCTGGCCATGGCTTCCGGGAAGGGAAAGGGCAAAGGTAAAGGTAAACAGCCGGCGCCTAAAAGACCTCCGGTGCAGCCTGTGCCAGTGGTTCCCTCTGATCACGAAGATGAAGAGGATGTGGTGAACATGGCCATTTTACAATGGCTGGAAGCACTTGAGAAGGATCGGGGTCTGCCCGCTGGGAGTTTTGCTGCGGGTAAAGGTTCTAACATATCTTTTCAAGCTCAGGTGCTGGCGAGGGTTGGCCTTCTTAGAGGATAGACAAGAAGCAGATGCTTCAGGACACGGGGAAGGATTGGCGTCAGGACAGCAGGGTCCAGGTGCTGGGGAGCAGCAGGTGGCTCTCTATTCGACTCCCCCCATTCAAGGAGGTAAGGAGGTGGGAATAGGAGGGCAAGGGCCGCAGTGGCCATGGGGCCCTGGCTATCAGGGTTCTGTTGCCTCTCCCATGTCTCACACTAGTTGGCCTCATTACTTAACATCGGGTTCGCCATCCGTTCCTCACGGATCTTGGCCAGCTTGGAGTTACCCCCAGCCTAGTGTGGGCTACCCATATTTTGGGGGATCTGCTTATGAAGCTGTTGCTGCCGGGGCTGTGCCGAGTGGCAATGCTGATTTACCTTTGGGCGATCATCTTTCCATTACCACTAAGGAAAAGATCCTCAGGGGGGAATACGTAGATGTCTTTAGTTTGCTCTATCGTGAGATGGAGAAGAAGGACAAGGATAATTTGGATGCGCAGGAGAAAGAACGCTTGAAGCGTCATGTAATAGATAGAACATGGGCAAACTGGTATCCTGGGTTTCTGCTCTACACTGCCGTCATTGTGCGACACCAGCCTTGGAGGGCTTCTGCGATAATCCTGTACATGGACATCATTTATAAGGCTTTCACAGATTTTCCAAGCCCGGCTTGGTTGCAATATGACGAGGAGTTTAGGATGAGGGCTCCTATCAACCCAGCCATGTGGTGGGACAAAATTAATCCTAACCTGTGGCTGCAAATTATGTCGCCTAACAGGTCAGCTTTGAGTGAGCAGTCGCACAGTGGCCACTCGGTGAAGAGGGCACATGTGCAGTCGGGTTCCCGCCCCCAGGTGGGGCAGGTGGTTCAACAACGCCCACTTTGTGGGGAGTTTTCTTCCCAGGGAACCTGTGGCCAAAAGTCCTGCTCTTTCCAACATGAGTGCTCCCTGTGTGCCAGACCTCATGCCTTTTCCAGTTGCCTCCAGCCTAAAGGCCGGGGGGGGGGAGGTAAAGGAGGCAAATGCCCTGGGGGTGGGGAAAACTATAACCCTCCTCCTGATAAAGGGACCCAGCCCAATTAAATTGGGAGTTTTGAGGGGCTGGTTGCGTAGTTACCCTTGGGTGTGTGATTGGGATTACCTTTTAGAAGGGTTCACAGTTGGTTTCCGAATACCTTTTCAAGGGTTGAGGGCACCTTACTTAGCTCCGAATTTAAAATCAGTTTTGGGAATGGAGTCAGTAGTTCATGAGAAGATTGCTAAGGAGTGTAAGGAAGGTAGGGTTCTGGGTCCATTTTCTTCCCCACCAGTTGTTAATTTGAGAGTTTCCCCCATTGGGAGTGGTGCCCAAGAAGGCGCCGGGCAAGTTCCGCCTTATTCACCACCTGTCATACCCTTGTGGGGAGTCGGTGAATGATGCCATACTGGGTGAGTTATGTTCGGTAAAATATACTTCGTTTGATCAGGCCATGCGGGTAGTTCGCCGCTGTGGTGGGGGGGCGGAATTGGCAAAGTACAATATTATGTCCACCTTTCAGCTCCTCCCTGTACACCCAGAGGATTTTGAACTGCTCGGATTTGCCTTTGAGGGTAAGTTTTACATGGATCGGGCCCTTCCTATGGGATGCTTGGTGTCCTGTGCTGCTTTCGAGAGGTTCAGTTCCTTTTTAGAATGGGACTTGAGATTCAGGACAGGTCTCCGTAGTATGGCCCATTACCTTGATGATTTTCTTTTTGTAGGTAGGAAGGATTCTGGGCAGTGTCAATTTTTACTGTCCAGTTTTGTCTACCTGGCTGAGGAACTGGGCGTTCCTCTTGCTCAGGAGAAGACTGAGGGCCCAGCATCCACATTAACTTTTCTGGGGATAGAGATCGATACTGTTAGGTTGTGCTGCAGGTTACCTCAGGACAAATTGGAGGCTTTGAGGACACGTCAGTAGCATCAGTTAGGTCCCTCTCTAAGGTTACTCTTCTGGAGTTGCAGCAGTTGGTTGGCCACCTCAACTTTGCATGCAAGGTCGTGGCACCTGGCAGGGCTTTTGTGAGGAGGTTCTGTGAGTCAATGAAGGGCCTCCATCTTCCACACCATAGGACCAGAGTCACCAGTGGGATGAGGGAGGACCTCCTTGTGTGGGAATGGTTTTTGGATTCCTACAATGGGGTCTCTCTTTGGCGTGAGGAACTCCTGCTCGAGGCCGAGCTACAGATTACTTTGGATGTTGTTGGCTCATCGGGCTATGGGGTTTATTTTAGGGGACATTGGTGTGCTGGGGGCTGGCCGATGGATTGGTTTTGGGCTGGGTGGGTCAAAGACCTCACCTTTCTGGATTTTTTTCTGATTGTCGCAGCAGTGTGGATTTGGTCCGCTGATTTAGCTAATCGGACAGTACATTTCTGGTGTGACAACCAGTCCACTGTACACGTAATCAACTCTCTTACGTCAAAGTCCCCCAGGGTTATGGCTTTGGTCTGGGCCTTCACATTGCAGTGCCTAAAGCATAATGTCACATTTAAGGCCAGGCATGTCCCGGGGGTCAATAACGGGGTCGCTGACGCTCTCTCTTGCAAACAGATGGCGAGGTTTCGTCAGCTGGCTCCAGAAGCTGACCTGATCCCGGCGCAGATGCCTGAAGAGGTGTGGGAGATTGGAGGGCTGAGGCTGACAGGGCAATGAGTCTAGCCCTCACCCCTTCCACCCGAAGAGCTTACCTGAAGGCAGGTAAGCAGTTCCTGTCCTTCAGGGCTGAAGCAGGCTTGAAACAAGTTTGGTCTATTCCCGTGTCACACTTAATGCACTTTTGTGTGACATTGCGGAATGAGGGCCTCTCAGCACACACTATTAGGGGCAAGCGATCCACACTGGCTTTTGCCAATAAGGCCTCTGGTTATGAGGACACCACGGACAATTTCTGTCTTTGGAATTTTTGGAAGATGCTCGAGGGGTGGTCACAGGAGAGTTGCAGGACTGCTGACACCAGGGAACCCTTGACCCCCACGGTACTGCACGGGCTAGAGAGCCAATGGTCCTCGTGTTGCAGCGGCAGCTATGAGGCTGGGCTCTTTCACGCAGCATCGCTGGTTACCTTTTTTGGGACACTCAGGATTAGTGAGCTGGTGGCAGGCTACCGCACTGATGCCTCTGGCGTGGCGCTTGAGTGTAGGGATGTGGCTATACTTAATTTTAAGCTTCAAATTAAGCTGCGTAGGTCCAAAATGGACCAGCGTGGTAAAGGGTTAGTTATTGAATTAGGGCCCAGTTCTGAGCCAGGGTTGTGCCCAGTGGCCGCCCTTAGCCGGTACCTGGCACTTCGGGGCGATGGTCCTGGATACCTGTTTCAGCATAGAAATGGCACCCCCCTTACAAAGTTTCAGTTTTGGACCATGACACAGAGGGCGTTTGTCCGCCTGGGACTGGGTGGCGTTCATTTCTGTTCACATTCTTTTAGGATCAGGGCCGCATCAACGGCTGTGGCTATGGGGTACCACACCAGTGAAATCCAACAGATTGGGCATTGGAAATCCCGTTGTTATAAGGGTTATGTTAGGCCCTGCAATGTGTAAGCCTGTCTTGGCTTTATGTTAATCCTGGTTGTTAATTAGGTCTTTTTACAGGTGCTGCGGGCCGCAAGACGTGACTAAGGATCATGGTCTGCGGCCACAGCATGGTCTTTTGGGCGGCTCATCAGGCACGGAGGATGTCCATCAGCTCCCAGCTCAGCCTCAGCAAGGTGGCAATGGTCGAGTGGTTGGGTAGGAGGGGCATGAGATGGCCTGCATTCTTGCCCTTGTTATTTGAGGAGAAGCGGGGGCCTCCCCCTCATGTCCTGGTCATACACCTGGGAGGCAATGATTTGGGGCTGATAAAGGGCATGGCCCTGGTGTTGCAGGCCAAGGCCGACCTTGCGAGGATAAGAGCAAGGTGGCCCGGCATGCAGATAGTGTGGTCAGCCATGCTTCCCCGCCAGGTGTGGTGGCATGCAGAGGACCCGAGGTGTATGGACTGGGGTAGGCGTAATGCCAATAGTCAAATACTGTCATGGAGTCTGAGTTGGGTTTCTTTTTGCTGCACCCCAACATACGGGTCGAGTTTCATGACCTGTATAGGCCTGATGGGGTGCACCTTTCAGACAAGGGCAATGGGATATTTTTAGAGGACTTGCAGCACAGGATACGGTTGGCACTTGGTTGCTGAATGGGGTAGCAAAGGCCAAAGCAGATGCTGGTTTGTGCAAGCAAGAAAATAGAACTGGTGAGCACCTCATGGCATATCCCGTTTGGGAACAGGAGGTCATCAGGAACTCCCCTAGGGCCGTGTGGTCCGGGGTGGTGAATGGTGATCGCCTCTGGGAACCTCTCAGGCTAGGCTCCTCCCTGAAGGTCTGTGCAGTCTCAGGGGTAAGCGCTCCTGGGGGGCTACCAATATGCTGGGCTGCTGGTTACAAGCCAGAAGTTGGCTGGCTCCAGACCAGAGCTAGGTGTCCCGCCCATATCAAGGGCAAGGAGGTTGTGTCAGGGAGTGATGCCTGCTTTGCCTGTTCCAGTGCTTGCTTAGTTTGCCTGTTGCTGCAATGTTCTGTTTAAATAGTTAATAAAGCGGCCCTTGTTTAATTCCAAATTGTTGTCTGTCTCGTTATTCTGGCTGGGGTGGCAAATGTTGTAGCTTGGTTTTAATTTTTTTAATTCCAAATTGTTGTCTGTCTCGTTATTCTGGCTGGGGTGGCAAATCTTGTAGCTTGGTTTTAATTTTTTAAGAGTTGTTTTTGTTTGGTTTTAACCATTTTAAGAGATGTGTTTTTATTATGCATGTTTTTAATTTGGAAGCCACTTTGGTAACCCAGATCAGGGCAGAAAGGTGGGGTATAAATTTTGTAAATAAATTAGAAAGAATTGAACATTTGAGACTGGTTGATTATTATTCAAATCCCCCGGGTCCAGAATATGTATCTTTAGTGGACACAGGAATGAACATCCTTTAAATATCTTGCCCCAGGTCATTTTGAGAATAAAAACTTCCTTGACATTTTGGGAATCTGAAAAATTCATCTCTCATTCTAACAACACTGATACCTGCTCGTATGATTTTACTGTTGCAAATATATTGCCAATGACTGGCCTTGAGAGATCTTTGAATTCCATGTAGACACCATTTAGTACGGAAAAAAGACAGCACTAAATGGAGACCCTTTGTCTGATTACAATCCAGAGTCCAAATGTGCCCCCCCCGATTATGTTCTCTTTAACTTTGCCTTTTGTGTATCCTACTGTAGAAAGAATGAACCATAAATAAAATTATCCAGACTGTGTTCAAGGAAATGGCTCCCAACAATGGTTCTATAGCTCTGTTTTAAATACAGATGTCAGTGGGGGTATACAAACGGTTTTCTTATTGCCATCGAAAGTTGAATAATGTTTAGAAAAACTGACCTTGTATAAACCTCCACTTGTGTGTACTGCCTGTATCAGTATTAGATCACAAGAAACTGACTGTCTGCTATGGGAGATTATAGGACACTCCAAGCAGCATGGGCGTCAACTACGGGGGGGCTCGAGGGCTCGAGCCCTCCCCCCGAAATTTCCCAGGGGGGGCTCAGCCACCCCCGGCAAAATGGAGCACCCTGCCGGCCTGCCTTCCTGCCTCCCTGGGGCGGGGGGGGGGAGAGAGGCGGCGACGGCTGGCTGACTGGCCACCCTCATGCGCTCCATTTTGCCGAGGGAGGCTGAGCCCCCCCCGGGAAATTTAGGCACGAGGCGGAGCGGGAGCCTGGGGCCCGCAAGGGCGACGCGTCGGCCCCAGCTGCAGGTAGCAGCAGCCAGCAGCAATCCCCGAGGTGAGTGGGGAGAGGGAGGGAGGGAGGGGGCGGGGAGTACGACGGGCGGGCGGGCATGGCCCGGGGGAGGGAAGCGGCGGTGGCGGCTCCCTGGGGGGGAAGAGCGGCGGGGACATGGTCCTGAGCGCGCGCGTGCGCAAAGCGCGCGCGCATGAGAGAGCCACCGCCCCCTTGCCCCCCCGGGAATTTAAAAAGTCTACGCCCCTGCCAAGCAGGGGCCAAGGCTGAACCTGGATATGTGCAAACCACAAATGGCTGGCTTTACCCCTGTCTGAAGCCTTCAAAAATTATGGCCTCTTCTTTCCCTTCAGTTGTTTCTTTTGTTATTCCTTCAAAGACCTCCATCATCTTCATCTGACAGGATTTACTCATGGATAACCACTGCTGATCTTAATAACTCTCTCTCTTTTAAATACCCAGCTCTTTCATCCTTAATGATTGATTCATATACCTTAACATTTAGTCATATCTGGGACAGATACTTTAAAGGTTTTTAAAAAAATTCTAAGGACCAGGAAAAGAACAAAGTGGCTCTATCATGTCTTTTTAGGCAAGGAAAGCTTCTGGAAACTTTTAAAATGTGAACAATCTTAGCTACAGAATTGCTACTAAGAAAGAAAATAATTCATAACTGTATATCCAGCTTAGAAAATGAATCCAACCTGCTTCTATATTCCAGGTTGTTTGGTTTTTTAAAAAACAAACAACTCTTTTCCCAGACTCTCTCTTTTTATCAGAAACTGAAGCATTCTTGGAAAATATCACAGTAGTCCTGTCTCTTGAGTTAGTCTTGGCCTGACCTGTAACCAGGGAGACTGTCTAGAAACACTTCTCTGGACTCATTGGAAGTAGAATACACTAAGAACATGGAAAAAAGGCAATAAAACCAATTATACTGTGCATCAGGGATAACAAACTGTGCCCCAAAGCAATTTTTTCTATCACTTGGGAGCCCTAAAATTTTAGTTTATTAAGAACAAATTCCACACGTCAGTGGATCATCTTATTTGACTGCTGCCTATAGAGTTATGTATATGGTATTATGGTTGGTATACGTGTTCTATAACTAGCTTGACATTACTAATTTTGTTATAGACCTAACTATTCCCGCTCTGTCTATGCTCTGGAGATTAAAGTGGTTTCTGAGACTGTGGAATTTAGCTGTCCCCAGTCTGCATGCTGCCTATTCACTTCAGCATTCCAGACCATAATCCAGTGGTGTAGCCATGTTATTCTGGTTCTGGCAGAAACAAAAAAGGAATCCCGTGACACCCTAAATATGAATGAATATGGTTTTGTGGTTTGGAGTAAAGTTCATTTGATGCATTGCAGACCATAGAAACCAAGATCCCTTGTTGATTTAGTTTCAATAAATGTGGAGTAGATTTGTGTCTATTTGTAAGAACTGAAGACCCACAGCAAAATTTTGCCTTTGTCTCCAAAGAAGTTCATTTTTCTCTTCAGAATTTTGCAATATCAATCTCTGGCTAAGGCCTTTACTACAGCTGAAAGGAGTTTGTAGGGAGAATAATCACATATTTCATAGGCTTGTACAGAGAGATTTAAATATTCAGGCTGGTGTAAATATTCAGATTTGAGTTACAAGTATGAGAGGCTTTTTTTAAACTTCTAGCTTCTTTATGATGGCTTTTTACTGGTATATTGATAAGAAAACATCAGTAAGCCCAGCTGAAATTTTGACTGACACCATGCATGAAAATCACATTACCCTGGTTGTAAAAACCTTCTCTGGCTACCTGTAAAGTACAGGATTACCTGCAAAGTCCTAGTTATTAACTCACAAGACCTTAAAATGACTTGGTTTCTGAATACCTCAGAGACATTCTGGAACCATACAACCTTGGCCATTTTTCTTTGGCCTCAGTCAATTGGATTAGTTCTTTCTGGCTGAAGATATTGAGCCAGAGGGCAGTTTTACAGCTGCTACCTCCTTAAGAAATTAATTAACCATGGAGGTCAGAGTAGCCTATTTACTCACATGCTCTAAATCTACAATCAAGAAGCATCATTTCTAGATGACCGTCTAGAATCTTCAGTCCTTTTATTTCTGTTTGGTTTGTGTATCTTTTTTTCTGTCTGAATGCCTACTTGAAACATGTGGATTTACAGATTTGAGTCCTGCTTTTGTTCTCATTTTATTTACTGCCTTATTTTCAAATTTATATTGTCTGGGGAAAGTGATAGGGATGTGAGGGTTGAAAAGAAAGAAACAGAATATTAAATGTTATGTTTATGAAGAGGACATTATCAGCATCAATAAAGCCACTTGGTCCCTGCTATAACTCTGTCAAAGGGATATTTAAGGAATTTAGAACTATCAGAAAGCCAATGTATTTAAGAACATAAAAACATAAGAGAAGCCAATGTTGGATCAGGCCAATGGCCCATCCAGTCCAACACTCTGTGTCACACAATGGCCAGAAATACCAGGTGCCATCAGGAGGTCCACTAGTGGGGCCAGGATACTAGAAGCCTTCCCAGTGTTGCCCCCCCCCAGCACCAAGAATACAGAGCATCACTAGCCCCAGACTGAAAGTTCCTATCTATACCTTGTGGCTAATAGCCACTGATGGACCCCTACTCCATATTTTTATCTAATTCCCTCTTGAAGCCGTTCATGCTTGTAGCCGCCGCCACCTCCTGTGGCAGTGAATTCCACGTGTTAATCACTCTTTGAGTGAAGAAGTACTTCCTTTTATCTCGACTGCTCTAACTCGACTGCTCAGCAATTTTATGGAGTGCCCATGAGTTCTTGTATTGTGAGAAAAGGAGAAAAGGACTTCTTTCTCTACCTGCTCTATCCCATGCATAATCTTATAAACCTCAATCATGTCACCCCTCAGCCATTGTTTCTCCAAGCTAAAGAGCCCCAAGCACTTTAACCTTTCTTCATAGGGAAAGTATTCCAACCCTTTTATCATTTTAGTTGCCCTCCTCTGCACTTTTTCTAAAAAAGAAAAAATCTTTCTTGAGGTTGCTCAAGATATCATATAAGTACCAGAAATGTCCAAAACTGGAATGCTTTAAATGTCCAAAACTGAAATGTTTAAAATCTAACACTGAAAATGTGTAATTTGATGTCTACCTCATAAGAAAGGCTAGCACTCCACCAGAATGACCCTAAGCATGGAGAAAACCATCCCTGTGACTATATGAATGAAGTAATTCTTGAATAATTGATTTTAATTATTTTACTGTAAATCCTTTTGAATGCTATTTTAGTAGCAAATAGGCAGCCTAGGGTTGTATCCACACATTGATAGATATTTTGTTATCATTATAATACCGTAAACATCCACAACTGGATTTTCCCATGAAGACAAGCCAAAATTTATTTGATTCAATTTCTATCCCACCCTTCCTGCAAGCGGGCTCAGGGTGGGTTACAACATTAACATAAAGCAATAAAATCAAGATAAATCTATAAACTTAACCCTTAGATGATGGCAATCAAACTATATCACAGCTACAAAACAATTGCAGATGATTGTTACAGCACAATGAGGTTGATTGTCTCTGTGTGACAGAGAGGGTATACAGTCCAATAAAACTGAAAATTTAAGAGAAAGATTCATGAACAGAAACACTATGGGTGGAAATAGTGGGCCCAAAAGGAATCTTTGAGAGTTTACCACCCACCAGATCAAAGGTTAGAGGATGTTTTAAAAACAGCAAAAGAATTAAGGAAAGCAGATAGATGAAATAACTGTCATAATAGGTGATTTTAACTACCCACACATTGATTGGGTCCATATGTGTTCAAGTCAGGAGAAAGAAATTGAGTTTCTAGATACTCTCAAAGACTGTGCCATAGAGCAGATGGTCACAGAACCTACTAGGAGAGGCAAGCCTGGATTTGGTTCTAAGTAATGCTCAGGACCAATACTCCCTCTAAGCTGTGGAGTCTTGTGAGCAAAAATTCTACTTTGTGAGCTACTGGCATTAAAGCTGCAAGTGAGCAATCTGACTATTGCATAAATTAGTTGGTCTGGAGCCATCCTTCCTGAGCTAAGACAAAATATGAGAGCTGGAGGCTAAAAAACTGTGAGCTAGTTCACACTAACTGAGCTTAGAGGAAACACTGCTCAGGACACGGTGAGAGATGTAAATGTGATAGCGCCACTTGGCAACAATGACCGTAATGTTATTAAGTCTAGCGTTTATGTATACAAGGAGTTGCCCAGAAAGACTAACACAACCACATTTAACTTTAAAAAGGGTAAATTCTCTCAAATGAGGAGGCTTGTGAAGAAGAAACTGAAAGGAAAGGTAAGGAGGGTCAAATTCCTTCAGGAAGCTTGGAGATATGTAAAATTATGATACTGGAAGATCAGATACAATTTATACTGCAGGTTAGGAAAGGTACAAATAGGCAGGGGTCATTTCGAGCAGGAGCTCAGGGGAGGTCAGCTCTGGGAGTTGGTGCCAGCCCCCCCCCGGGGGAATGCCTGCTTGTGTCATGGCTGCAGCAAAATGACCCATTCCCTAGAAAGGTACTTGTTCCTCCAACCTGCCTTCTAAAGGCTTCAGCCACCACTGAAGCTATCCTCCCAGAATAGTGGTATTTCTGAGGCTTGGATTAGTAGCTGTCCCCTCCCTTTCTTTCTTTCTTTCTTTCTTTCTTTCTTTCTTTCTTTCTTTCTTTCTTTCTTTCTTTCTTTCTTTCTGACATACTTCCGGTGATGTCAGGTGGTATAACATATGCAAATAAGTTATGCTAATGAGTTATACTAATGAGCTCGTGCACCTCTTTTTCTACGAAATGACCCCTGCAAATAGGTATAGAAAAAGGCCTGCACGGTTAACAAAGTAATGGAAATTGTAGACAGTAAGAAGGATTCCTTTAAGAGGTGGAAGTATAAATATCTACACCTGCCAAAGCTTGCTTCACGTCACCTACCGATTCTGCTATATGCAAATGATGCAGCCCTGTTATCTAGAACACCACTAGGATTACAAAGGGCATTAGATTGCTTCATAACATACTGTGAGAAAGAACATCTGGTGATAAACTTTGATGAAACAAAGTGATGACCTTTGGTAGACATCCCAAGAAGTATCTGTGGATAATGAAAGGAAACAAAATTGAGCAAGTAAATAAATTTGTTTACCTGGGGGTGGCCATTCAGGACTTGGGAGCTAATTCAGCACACTGTAATATGATGGTAGAAAAAGCTGAGAAAACAGTACATGCTATTTTGAGATTCTATCGATCTAAGAGAGAACTGTATGTTCCAGCAGCGTTGAAGTTGTTTCAAGCTAGCACAGCTCCTTTACGGTACCTACTTGGGCATTTCTGCCACTAATTTATGTGCTCTTGAGAAGGTTCAATCCAAATTCATTCACAAAGGCTGCAGTCACACACACTAAATAATCTACTTTCAATCCACTTTCAGTGCATTTTCCAACTGAATTTTACTGTGTGAACTGGCAAAATCCAGTTGGAAAGTGCATTGAGAGTGGATTGAAAGTGGATTATTTAGTGTGTGTGACCACAGCCAAAGTTTTGCAGGTTCCCCCAAGGGTGCTGAATGCCCTTTTATGCCTAGAAACTGGTTTAATGAGAACAGAAGCCACAGTATTGTTATCCTCTGCATATCAATGGCTCAAGATGAACTCAAATCAAAAAGGACTTTCCCCCTTAATAAACTAAGATTTCTATCAGCCAAGGTGGATCTGAATGACTAAGGCTAAGTTAGGAAAAATGGGACTCTCGCCTGAGGATTTATTGGTACAAAACAGTATACAGGCAAGAAGTATAATTAAACAAAGGATTAGTGATCTAGAGCGCCAAGGGAATTTAAACCGAGCTCCTTCTTTCTTGGTCCACAATGACTCCAGAATAACCTCAGATATGCAGACGATACCACTCTAATGACAGAAAGTGAAGAGGACCGCAAGAGTTTCTTGCTCAGGATGAAAGAGGAGAGCACAAAACTTGTCTTGAAACTCAACATCAAAAAAAAATAAGATCATGGCATCTGGCCCCATCACTCCTTAGCAAATAGAAGGGGAAGTCGTGGAAGCAGTGACAGACTTCCCCTTCCTGGGATCAAAGATCACTGCAGATGGTGACTGCAGCCATGAAATTAAAAAGATGCCTGCTTCTTGGAAGAAAAGCAATGGCAAACCTAGACAGCATAACAAAAAAGTAGAGACATCATCCTGCCAACAAAAGTTTGTATAGTTAAAGCAATGGTATTCCCAGTAGTAATGTATGGCTGCAAGAATTGGACTATAAGAAAGGCCAAGCGCCAAAGAATAGATACTTTTGAATTATGGTGCTGGAGAAAACTCTTGAGAGTAACTTGGACTGCAAGGAGATCAAATCAGTCAACCCTAAAAGAAATCAACCCTGACTGTTCCCTGGAAGGCCAGATACTGAAGCTGAAGCTCAAATACTTTGGCCACCAAATGAGAAGGGAGCACTCACTGGAGAAGACCCTGATGCTGGGAAAGACTGAAGGTAGAAAAAGGGGACAGCAAAGGATGAGATGGTTAGACAGTGTCATCGATGCAACAAACATGAAATTAAGCAAACTCCACAGCATGACAGAAGACAGGAGGGCCTGGTGTGATGTGGTCCATGGGGTAGCGAAGAGTCGGACTCGACTATGCGTTTGAACAGCAACAAATGACTCTAGATATTTAATTAATATGGCTAAATATCTGAATTATCTGGATGTGCCATTCTATATAAGAGCTCTTTTACCTTGGCTCGCTATGCAGCCATTCCCTCTAAGGTCCTAGAGGAGAAATACAGAAAGATACCATATGAAGATAGGTGCTGCCCATGGTCTATGGGAGAAGTGAAATTGATGTTTCACATGTTCTTCCGCTGTCCTTTTCATCAAGTTTATAGGGACAAGTTTATTTCCCCCCTCTTAGATAGACCAGCACTCGATGCAAATGGTGCTGATCTAGAGAGATTTTTGATAGAGGAAAAAGCAAATCTCCAGACAAGTAGCTAAATTCTGCTTACAACTGGTAAAATTCCACAATAAGAAGCAGATCAAATATAATCCTCGTTTACCTTATGCATGACTTATAATTAGTTGAAGTTTTAGACAACTTATAATTATCTTGATACAATGGATTGTTAAACTTTCTTCATTTTAACATTTTAAAGATTTTAAGGTGATATGGCTAAATATATATTTTTGGAGTTGAATGCCATTTTGCTTGTACTCAACAAACATGTACTATTTTGATCAATGGTCTTTGACCGTAAATAAACATCATTCATTCAGTAGCTACAGTATTTAAAATACAAATTGAACTCTATAGTATTGTGCTACCTTCTTCTTCTGTCTAAAAATTTCATTAAAACTTAAATTACATATTCTTTCACAATCTGAAGTGAATCCAATTAATTATAATAATAACAGTAGCATCTATAAAGCCTTTCAGTATTCACAGAAATCCTAATAATCCTAGAAGGTAAGTCAGTATTACTGCAGATATTGCAGAAAGGTAACCAGGGCTTAGAGTAAGTCTTATCCGTTATTTATTTTATTTTATTTACTTCATTTACACCCTGATTTTCTCTCCAGTATGGAAAAATACACTGTACTTAACGGGTATGACAAGGTTCTGTGGTATTCCTTTACAAGATGTTACTACATACTGGGCTGCATCTACATGAGGATGTGAGAATGGGCCCCTGCTACCAACACAAGTGAAGTGGGAATAGGTAAGGGCAACACTGCATTCTTTGCTCTGTTTGCTTTTGCCTCCTCCACCTTTTCTCTGTTGTACCTGCACAAAATCCCAAACATGATGACATATGCAATTTATTTATTTATACTTAGGATTTATGAATCACCCAATCCCTGAATATAAAGGGCCCTGGGTGATTTACATCAATAAAAGAATACATAAATACATCATCATTATTAGTTGCAGCCTCTGCAGAATTTAATTAAGTCCCGCAGGGCCCTGATGTCATTTGGCAAAGGGTTCTACCAGGTTGGAGCCAGAGCCAAGAAGGCCCTGGCTGTGGCTGAGGATTGCAGGATGTCTTTAGGGCCAGGGATCACCAGTAGATTATTCTCAGCAGAATGTAATGCTCTTCAGGGAACATACCAGAGGAGGCAGTTCTGAAGATACATGGGTCCCAGTCTGTTCAAGGCATTAAAGGTCAATACCAAGACCCTGAGCCTGACTTGGTACTCCACTGAAAGTCAGTGCAGCTGGCATGGGACAGTTTAATATATGCCATCCGTGATGTTCCCATCAGGACCCACGCTGTTGCATTCTGGATCAGCTGGAGTTTCTGAGTCAGTCTCAAGGGTAGGCCAGCATAGAGCAAGTTACAGTAGTTTAGCCAGGAGGTGACCATTGCATGGATTACTGTAACTAGGTCAGGGTGCAACAAGAAAGGGGCTAGTTGCCGTGCTTGGCGTAAATGGAAAAACACCAGCTTGGCAATGTTCGTGACCTGGGCCTCCATAGATAAGAAGGTGTCCAGAACCATGACCAAACTCCTGACAGTTTGTGCTGGTGTCAGTGATGACCCGTCAAGGGTGGGAAGTCTGTGCCCCAATTCTGAGCTCCCCCAACCACAGAACCTCCATCTTTGTTCGGTTCAGTCTCAGCTGGCTCTTTTTAATCCATACCATCATGGCCTCCAAATCCATGGCCAAATTTTGTGGGGCAGTATCTGGGCAGCTGTCTATTAACAGGTATAGCTGGGTGTCATCAGCATACTGATGGCACCCCAGCCTGAAACTCTGTACCTACTGGTTGCGGGAGTGCATATAGATGTTAAACAGCATCGGGGAGAGGATTGCCGCCTGAGGCACCCCACATGTTAAGGGGTGCCTAGTTGACACCCTCTCTCCCAAAGCCACCCTCTGTCCTTGACCAAGGACAAATTAGGAAAACCATTTCAGGGTTACCACCTAGACTCCCACGTTGATGAGGCAGTGGGTCATGAGATCATAATCAACCATGTTGAATGCTGCTGTGGGATTGAGTAACAACAGCAGCAACAATGACCCAATTCAATCCAGCTGTCTGTGGAGATCATCTGTCAGGGTGACCAGCACTGTCTCTGGCCTGTGGCCAGGGTGGAAACTGGACTGGAATCCAATGCTGATGTGTCATCCAGCAAGCCCTGGAGCTGCTTGGCTACCTCTCTCTCAATTATCTAACCCAGAAATGATACATTCGAAACTGGGTGGTAATTGGAAAGATCTGTAGGATCCAAAGTTGGTTTTTTTCAAGAGTGGCACCACCACAGCCTCTTTCAGACCCTCTGGATAGACCTGTCTCCAGGGACAGACTGATAATGTCCATCAGTGAGTCCTATATCCTCCCATCACTGGCTTTCACCAGCCATGAGGGGCATGGGTCCAAGAGGCATGTGGTTGGCCTAACAGCACCCAAGTTCCTGTCTATATCAGTATGGCAGAGTCAGTTGAAGTTGTTAAATACTGGCTCCAAAGGTGGCCAAGGGGCCTCCAGTTCACATATTGTATCAACATTGGTGGGTAAGTTGTGACAAGACTGTCCACGAAAAAGCTCGCAAATCCCTCAGAGCTAATAGCTGAATTACTAGTTTTTCAGTTCCTCTTTGTGAGGGATGTCAAGAATGTAATTACCCTAAACAATTGCACTGGGCTAGTGGATGCGATGGAGGTTGAATAGAATTCTCTCTTTGCACCCTTCACCGCCACCTCATAAGCTTTCATAAGCATCCTATAAGATACTCTTGCAGCTTCATCACAGGCACACTGCCAAACATGCTCAAGTCATCTCCCATTTCACTCCAAAGGTCCATAGTATACCAGGGGGATGTCCTTTGATGAGAATGGAAAGGACATTGGGGAGTGACTTCATCGATGGCTTCAGAGAGGTGGGAGTTCCAGTCCTCTATCAGCTCATCCAATGAGTCACTGAAGGACATTGGATCCCACAGAGCATTCTGGAGCCCAGTTGGGTCCATTAGTCTCCACAAGCAAGCATAAATTAGCTTGCCACCTAGATGGGGGAGGGGAAGTCGAAACACCCAACCAGGCTTTCAAGACTGAGCGATCTGACCATGGCATTTCCTCTTCGAAGTCAGATCCACCTCCATCCCCATACCAAAGATCAAATCCAGTGTGTGGCCTGCTTGGTGTGCGGGGCCTGATACAAACTGAGAGAGCCTCAGAGCTGCCATGGAAGTCATGCAATAGCTCCTGTTGCAGCCCAGAATTTCCCGCTTGCCTTCACTGTTTTCTTTCTCTGCCACACTGTAAAGCTGAAGGACCATTTCTTTCCATTCTATCCAGCCCACCAGTTTAGATCTGCCTCTCAAGCCATATTCTCTGTGTTCCCCCTTCAGATATGAGATAAGTGGCAACTAGAGACAAGGCATTTTCTGTGGTGGCTCCTTGCCTTTGGAAAGTCCTCTTCTTTGAGGCTTACTTGCTGTCTACTTCAGTTTCTTTTAGGTGCCAGGCCAAAACACATCTTTTTGCCCAGACTGTCAACTTGGGGCTTTACCTTTTCAGCTTTTTATCTGTCTGCACTGTTTTATAGAGAGCCAGTTTGGTGTAGTGGTTAAGTGCGCGGACTCTAATCTGGGAGAACCGGGTTTGATTCCCCACTCCTCTACTTGCACCTGCTGGATGACCTTGGGCAAGCCATAGCTCTGTACCAGCTGTTCTCTCAAGGGCAGTTGTCTCAGAGTTCTCTCGGCCCCATCTACCTCACAGGGTGTCTGTTGTGGGGAGGGGAAGGGAAAGGAGTTTGTAAGCCGCTCTGAGACTCCAAGTGAGTGAAGGGCGGGGTATAAATCCAATCTCTTCTTCTTCTTCTTCTTCTTCTTCTAGACAGCTTTTAGGCTGCTTAAGTCCAATAGCCTGTTTTTAATGGCTTGTTTTTTTACAGTTTTTACATATATGCTACGGTGATTTTAATTGTAAGCTTCTCAAGCAGAACTCGGAAGAAGCATCATGGAAATATCCTAAATAAATAAAAACCACAGATAAGCTCAGAAGGGAAAGATAAAATGCCATTTAAAGGGATAAAAAGTGGGAGGTAAATGATGCTGGCTCACCATATTGAAAGCCAAGCTTACTTCTGTTCCACAGTGATCACAGGTGGAGTACCCACATGGATGCTCTGCCTGCAGCCACCCCATGGGTTCTATTTTGAGCCAGAGAAAATGAAGCTATTGTTTTTCTGGCTCAAAGGGGGAAAACAAATCAGGAGCCACTGCATACAACATCATGTAGATGCTCCTATTTACTGGAGGGGCTTCCTGCTACCCATGTGAGTAAAAATTCCCAGGTATGTGCAGCATCTTATACTGAGAAATGCTCGGCATTTGCTGCAGATAATCAGCATCACTCACACAGAGCAATTCCCAGCTCAAAGAAGAAAACATGGCAGCTTCTGTGTGCACCACATCTCACAAGGGTCTAGGGTTTCAATTTCAAGCTGTAACATACATTGGTATATTGCATCAGGAAGAATTTCTAATGAATCACTGTCTGAATAGCCAAGATGCCTAGGATTAAACATTTTGTAAACAAAAAAGAAAGGAGTAAAAGCCACCTCCAGAGATATGTAAGACATATGTAGTTACTGTTTCAAATTACACTGAGTGGTTCATGATGGAGAAGAGAGGAGAAAGACATTTTAATAAAAATGACCAAGTCTCCATAGCCTTTTCAGAGAACAGGTTGACAAGGTATTAAGAATTCTTTTGTGACTTACTCTATATGAAAAGGGTCATAGCATGTAGATTTACTAGCCTTCTAAATAGGTACTGTAATTTATTCTGGTTATTTCATTACATTTTGTTTCTCTGGGATTGCAAGTGTTTCAAAATGGCTCCATGCAAATGGAAACCAGCTGAAAGCTGACCACGACCAAGATGTAATTTAAGATGGCATTTAAGTCCCTTTGTCTTCTCCGTCTCTAGAGATATCATCATCAAATAAAGAATCCATCAGGTAATGTTTTTCTTCATTATTCAACCACACAATTCTGAAGTGGAAAAGATAATTAGACATACAGTACTGTCGACACAAAGTTTATGAGGAGATTCTGATTAATTAGCTATGGTAAAAAGATTTTTATAGAGTCATAATTAATTTATATTCCAGGAAAAAAAGGCAAACACATTTCTTTTATTATTTATTCCTTCAGCAATGGGTTTATCAAAGGGATGCTGATATTCCAGTTGTCTTGGGGGGGGATTCATTTTAAAGAAATAAGGGCCAGTCTATCTGTAGAGCTGATATTGTTTCATGGAAGATAGGTCTATATATTAACCATGATAGCATATGGAGAGGCTGCCACCTTTATGTTCTAGGCATGAGCATCCCAAAAACATCTGATGCACTGCTGCTGGATACAGGGGAACAATGAGATGGGCTCCTGCTTTGATTTAGCATCGCTCTTCTTATGGCTCTTAATATCTTGAACTCATCTGAAAGTGTACAGCCTCTGACATGCAAGAGCTGGCTTCTGTGCTGTGTCTGGCACATTAATGCCTGTTTTTATGTATCCTAGACATATCCTCATGTCATCCTTGAACTAATTTTGAAAATCAACAGCACATAAAAATGACTTCTTGGTAATTCCTCATCTACAGAACGTCTCTCCCATGATGTTTTGCCAGAGCAACACCACTATGACCATATTTTGGAAGCAGAGTAAGTATTTTCTATTTGAGTAAATATTTGACATCCAGGACAGAGACCAGCAGACAAAAATAAATTATATTCAAGGGTCATTAATGTTGTCCATTAATAACTGGTTGTATGTACTGGATATAGAGCATAGCACAAAATGGATTGGTGCTATGGGGAGAAAAAATTATAATACTCAAGATTCCTGAATAAATAATTCCCAATTAAATGTTAGCAGTTAATTATGTTAACTTATAGTAATTACCAATGCAATTATGAAATGGAAGATTAACCTGAAAATGTGGGCTGGCTAATTTATTTTTATGATCACTAGACATTAATAAGATGTGCAAGGCTTCTGCCATTTCAGGTATAGTAAGGTGACATTAGCGCATAATTTAAGGAGGCTAATAAATGTTCCAGACATTCTATACTCAAAAATACTCTCACATGATTGTGCTTGCTGAAGTGTATTCATATCTCAAACATTATTTATCTTAATATTTCTACATACATCCAGCATAGGGTTATGTTAGCACCTAAGTCTCTCCACTGGCAGTTCTTCCAATTTTGTTTTGTTTTGTTCCTCATTCCTCTGCAGCTTGTTGCACATTAGCACATGTGTTGCATAGGAACAATGAGAAAGAATCCTGAACAGTTGTGCCATTCCCAAGCAGTGGCCTGTATCCACCAGTCGGACAGTTTCAAAGACTTAAGGACATTCAAGTGATTTCTCCTCTTGCTACAGTCCACTGACCTCCCACCCCAATTTTGCTCCTGGGGTTAGCAGACCCTCCAGAATAGCATAGGGTCAAAATGAGGGTCTGCAATGGGAGGGACAATCCACTCTTAAGGGGACCCCTGGTTATCACTGGCCCAAAGGATTCTGTTTAGCCTCAACCAGGGCCAAGGCCTTCTCTGTTCTAGTCCCCACCTGGTGGAACATGCTCCCACCTGAGATCAGGGCCCGGCGAGACCTGTTACAGTTCTGCAGGCCTGTAAAATGGAGCTGTTCCAGGCCTTTGGTCAAGGCAATGGATATCCAATTATCTGGCCTCCCTGCAGAAAGCGGCCCTATTATATCTGCACATATGAAGTCTTGGTAGGGTGCCAGTCCCCAGGTATGGGCGGGGTTTCCCCTGATTTTTAGGGCTCCCCCCAATTCCCACCAGCTGGCCAGTGGGGGGAGCCCCACCCCAACAGTCATCTGCAGCCCCCTTGAAAAGAGTGGGCACCACATGCACCTGCCCTGCAAGCAGCAAATTCGCTGTTTGCAGGGCAGGCATGTGTGGCACCCTCTCTTTCCAAGTGGGGCCTACCAGCTCCTGCATTGCAAGAGGTAAGTTCACCTCTTGCAGGGCAGGAGTGCCTGGCACCTACTTTTTCCAAGCGGGGGCTGCCGGCACCTGCTGTACTGTCTTGGCTGGTTTCCACAGAGACTACACACTATAAGCTGGAAACCCAGTCCGGAATCAAGGTAAGTAACAAAGCCAAAGGTCGAATAGCCAGGAAGTCAATTCAAGGTTGTAGGTTTCAAGGACAAGGAGAAGCTGCTACACACACAGAAGCATGTCTGAATATACAAAGTTGCTGCCCCGCTGAAGCAGGTGCACATAGTGTTTTTGAGCAGGTCCTCCCTTCCCTGGGAGTTGAGTCTGCAAAGGCTTACAGCTCCTCCCGTTGCCTTTGCAGGAGCTGCAGTCTGGCACTCCTTCTTTGCTCCTGAATAGTCAGCCTCTGGTATGCCCTCCATCTGGGGCACTTAGGAGAACTAGATGGGGAGTCTAGCCTCAGGGTGTCTGCAACTGGGGGTGCTGGGCCAGGCTCAGGATCGGTCACTCCTTCTGGCTGCACCTCCTGTGCAGCTGCTGGAGACTCTTCCTCCTCAGGTACTGCTGAGGGTTCTTCTTCCAGGCTGACTCTAGAGGAGGCTGGGTTGCTCCCTGCCTCTTCCTCATCTGAGGAGTAGTCAGCCTCAGCAGAACCAGTACCCACGACACCTGCCTTGCAAGAGGCAAGTTCACCTCTTGCAGGTCAGGAGCACCCTGCGCCTGATCTTTCCAAGTGGGGGGCAGCCAGGTCCTGCCTTGCAGGAGGCGATTTTGCCTCTTGCACAGCAGGAGCACTTGGTCCTCACTCTCCACCACCATTTAAAAGAAAGGTTGTCTTTAAGTGGTAAGGGGGAAAAACAGAGATGTGATGACATCATGCAGAGTGATGTCATCATGCCGGGGATGGCCATACCCCCTCCTGGAACACCCCCTAATCCCCCTGCCAGGGAGAAGTTTGGACCTGGCAGCCCTAAGTCTCAGTATCATTAATGTGTGGTAACTCCTGCTTACCATCTATCCAGCTGTTGGGGAAATTATGTAAATATATGTCACTATATTTAGTTAACTTAATTTTAATTTGCTTTTAAGTCAAATGTTTTAAGTGTTTGCTTTGTTAAAAATTTTAATGTTTATAACTTTGATGTTACCTGCCCTGAGCCCACTTGTGGGAAGGGTGGGATAGAAATGCAACAAACAAACAAATAAAACTTTTATGCACTGAAGTCTTCAGAAAGTGTGATTCTATATAGGCCAGTGTTCAGTTCTCACACATTTCACAGCCATGTAGGGGAAGGGCTCTATGGAGCACCATATTACTTGAAATGCCTAATACAAACTTTACCACTTCACTGAGTTTACTTGAGAGGAAGTGCAGAATGGAGGACTGTAACTCTTGTGTTACGTCCAGCGACAGTGTTGCCAACTTTCAGGTGGTGACTGCAGATTTCCTGGGATTATAATTGATCTCTAGGCACCAGAGATCAGTTCACCTGGAGAAAATGGCCACTTTGGAAGTGGACTATATCATTATACTCCATTGAAGACCCTCCCCTCCGCAAATCCATTCCCAAAATCTCAAGTATTTCACAATATAGACCTGGAAACCCTATCTACCATGTAGCTATACTGTTTCTGTAAAGAAACCCAGGAGTGTGTTCATAATCAGGCCACAAGTACAGACCCTACACCAGATGCTCCTAGAGAGTTTCATATGAACAGACAATTTTTTAAAAACAATTAATTGCTACCTTTCTGTCTCAGGGAAAACTCAAGGCCACTTACCATACCAAAAAGCAATTCCATAAAACCACACTGAACAACAGAGATACAATACATTAAAAGAAAACGTGTTGTTAATGCCCTGGAATTTGGGAAGTCAAAACAGATTAAAGGATGCCAGGGCATATTTCTTTCACTATTGAATAATTACAGAGAGGTCCCACAAACCAGGGATTAGGGGAAGGGCTCTATTATCTCTTTTTCTAGAAATTAAGCACAGTGTTCAAAGTACATTTTGGCATTCCATGAAAAAAATACACCTGTGAAGACTCAAGTTTAGAATAATTGGAAGTAATTCCAAAACAATGCTGACAGTGTAATAAAATCTTGGAATGCACTCAAACATGCATTGTTTGCTGGTGTCTGGGCCCCACTTTTAGACTGGTGGTCAGCACTTTACTGCCACAGCTGTCAATTTAAGAGCACATGTACAACTGCAAACTAGGCAGTGTTTAATTTTTTCTGTTATGGAACTGCATGTGTATTTAAAATGAAGCATTAAGATATAGTAATGTGGGTTTCAAGGAAACAAGTAAAATCCAGAATGGTTTTGATACCTTTTATTAAATCTGTTCCACTTCTATGGTACAAGTTGTAGAGAATAGCTACAGTCAGGGGTCCTTTTGTAGAAAAAGAGGTGCAGGAGCTCATTAGCATATGCCACGTCCCCTGACATCACCAGAAGTGTGTCAGAAAGGGAATGTCAGTTTCAGCCCCATTATACCCTATGGGCCATTGAAATCAATGGCAAAAACTCATAGGGTATATGAGGGCTGGAGGAAAGGGGGTTTGAGGGAGAGGCTCCAAATTTGCAGGGTAGCTGCTGGGGCCTCTCCTCGAAATACCCACTATGTTTCAAGAAGATTGGACCACGGGGTCCAATTCTACGGGCCCCCAGATTGTCCCATCCCCTCCATTGTTCTCTATGGTAGGAAAAAAGTTAACATTTTTTCCCACCATAGAGAACAATGGAGGGAATGGGGGCAACCAGTTTGGGGGCCCGTAGAATTGGACCCCCTGGTCCAATCTTCTTGAAACTTGGTGGGTATTTCGAGGAGAGGCCCCAGCAGCTACCCTGCAAGGTTGGAGCCTCTCCCTCAAACCACCTCCCCTCCAGTGGCTTTTAAAGTTTTGGTGGCAATTTGGCGGCGAGCTGAATCAGATTAGAGAATCTGATTCAGCCCGTGGCTGCCCTACTGGCCAGTCCTGAGCTGGCGGAGCTTCGCTCCGGCCCCAACGGACCCCTGGCTACAGTATCCAAAAAGCCAATCTATTTAAAGCCTTAATTATTTTGGACTCTGTCCATGCCACTGCTATAAGAAATAGTAATGCTGGCTTGCACCAATCATGAATGCAATAAAACCAGGTACCCCACTGATAAGATCATATGAGCGACTCTCCAGGTATGAAGAAAAATATGGAAGCGGGGGGGGGGGGAATCCCATAATATTTATTTATTTATATACATTTAAATAAATAAATAAATCTCTGATAAGGACTGAGCATATTACAGGAGATGGGACTGACAGCAGTGGACAGTCAAAATGGGGAAAATCTTGAGAGAGACAGGAAGATCTCCTGGAAGGAGATATTTAGGGTGAAGGACAGAAAATTTCCCAATCATTCTTACTCCCCACTCCATTGTAAAATGATACTAGATTTTGCAGTTCAGAGAGGGGCTGTGGGTCAGTGGTAGAACACATACTTTGCATGAAGATGGTCTAAGTTTCAGGTAAATGTGTGTTTCACAAATCATTAATCTGATCCAAGCTTGGGGTCAAATTCATGTGACCTGGAAATGAGAATGGATAAATAAGACTTACCAAATGTATTTGCTTCCTGAAAATTAGCTTTATGGTTTAATGGAAGAATTGTCATAGAAAGGCTTTCTGGGTAGCTCCTCATCTGTAAGTATTTGCTTCAGCATTACTATGAGTACAGTTTGGAAACAGTTTAAGAACTTTTTATCTGGACAAGCATTTGATAAATCAAGGATTATTTATTCCCAGTTCATCCATCTAGTAAACTGGGTTTGTTTTAGGGATGCCAGCCTCCATGTGGGACTTGTGGATCCCCCAGAATTACAGCCCATCTCCATATTACAGATATCTCTTCTCCTGGAGAAAATGGATACTTTGGAAGGTGGACTCTTCGGCATTATATGCCACTGTCCTCCCCAGGCTCCATTCCCCAGATCTCCAAGAGTTTCCCAGTCTGGATCTGCCAACCCTCCCCCCATCCCCCGCCACTGGTCAGGGGGACCTGGCAACCCTAGTTTGTTTGTAGTACTGTCTACAGTTGGGTTGCCTGCCAGCAAAACTGCAGTGTCTCCCCCTGCTTTACATCAAAGTGAAACAATCTCCATGTAATAAAATTGTGATCTGTATCAACCCAGCTTTATGCATGTCCATGTTCTTTCTCAGCTCTGTTCCTTACAATCGGCACAAAAGTGCCATTTACAAACCTACAAAATAAGGAAACTGAGCTGATCAGAACTTTGAAAACGGCCAGAGAAGATTACTTCCTATTTTGTTTTGCTTAAAACCATAGAGTTTGATTTGGTTGAGTGTACAGAAGTAGAAATTTGTTCCATTTACTCTTAATAAATGCTTGACAAAAAAGGATGTTTTTTAAAAAGGAAACCACTTTGAATGAAACAACTGGGTGACTGTAGATTTTTTTGTTTACAGAAGCCTGAAAAGACAAAGAATAGACCAGCAGTTGTTTGTTTTTCTTTACAGCATGGGTTTTCTTTACGACATGAAACCACTCAGCTAGAGGCACTGAGATATAAAAGTAAGTAGAAGGCAAGTACTCTCAAATGGAAAATCACATGACTGATAAATAAGGGACAAGGCTTGCAACTCTTCCTCATGCAAGGAAACTCATAGCAGTCAATGCTATTTAAACCCTATGCAATTGTTTATATTTTTTTCCAATAAACATGAATACTTTAAACCCAGCAACAATACTAAATTTCAGTTGTGCTGGGTATCTGCGGTATATCCGTAAAGTAACAAAGCACCAGAGATTACTTCACGTGTACAGATTATGCATTATTTGTGAGAGTGTCACTTCTACTGCTCTTTCTTTTGCAACCGAGACTATAAAACCATGTGATTAACCATGACACTTTATGTGTTAGGTTTTACCCAGATAAACGTCAGATTTAGATAATCCTACAGAATCTACGCTGCATACTCTTAGGAACATGACTCTCTGAAGTTTAAGAACAAAAGAGTTTTCCATTCCAAATTTTCACAGTGGTGCAACAGCTTTACAGGATCACACGGAAGTTTAAGAACTTTCTGAGGTTTGCACCCCAAATTACTGGAGATTAAGATAAAAGCAAGTAGATTATGCTCGGTCTGGAAAACCCTATTGAGCCTACCGTTCTCTTGCCTTGCTCATCTCAATGACAGCATGTTACAGTCTTTAGTCTGAGAAGAAAAATATATTTATACCATATTGGCTGATACTTCTGGATGAGCTGCTAGTAAAGGAATGAAGGGAAATGTGGATTTTAGTATTCATCAATAATATATAAATAACAAATGAGTTAATCGTCAGTGCTCACTGTAAAGCTTAATATGTGCCCATTGCTTCAGCTAGTGAAGACTTTAATTCTTTCAACCTAACAGTATGACAAAGTGAATATCAAGAATTTAGAACAGACAGCTGGCAGTAGCTTAAGTAAATTTGGTGGTGGTGGAAAGTGCCCTCAAGTCACAGCTGACTTATGGTTTTCATAGGGTTTTCAAGGCAAGAGACGTTCAGAGGTAGTTTTCCATTGCCTGCCTCCACCTTATGACCCCAGTATTCCTTGGAGGTCTCCCAGCTTAGCTTCCTAGATCTGATGAGATCAGGCTAGCATGGTCTATCCAGGTCAGGACTTGAGTAAATTTAATTAGGTCTATTTATGAAGTTTTATTGGGTACAATGGGGTTTACTTCCAATAAAGTATGCTTTAATAAATATGCAACCTGAATATTATAATTTAGATTATGGTTTCTAGTTCATTGAACCACAAATGGGCATTTGGTTCCTCACCATGACACTACCAAGAGATCGACTTGTGTTTCAGCTATATTCCATTTATGAGGTGCCCTGCAAACTGTACTATTAATCCTGATATGTCTGTGCAGCAAGAATAGGCTTACCAGCATCAAGGTGGAGCCCAGAGTTCTCCTGGAATTACAACTGATCGCCAGACTACAAAGATCAGTACCCTTGTGTTTGGACAGTGGACTCTGTGGCGTCACATCTCCATTTATGTCTCTTCCCTCTCCAAACTTCCCAGGTTCTGCCCCCATTGTCTCCAGAAATTTCCCAAGCTGGAGTTGGCAACCACTCCTGAAGTAAATGGAAGCTTTGGATGGCATCATATCTCCACTGAACTCCAACCCTTTCCCAAGCTCCACCTTCCCCAGGCTCTGCCCCCAAACCTGCAAGAATTTCCAAAGCCAGGGTACACAACCCTAAATGCGTACAGATTAGGATAAAAGTGTGAAAGCAGAACGTACAACAGCATCCCACTCTCTTCAGAATTCTTTCAACCGAAATAGATTTTCTTTCTTATATTCACTCAACTGCTTGGTCATTTGCCAGGCAGATGATATATTTTTGAGGTTTGAAAATAAAAATTCTATCCTGGAGCAGGTTCTCACATATCTCCCCAGATACATTTTCGAATTTACTAGGATTTTGTTACTGCTTTTATCAGACTTCATTTGCTGGAACCATTTGTAAAAGGCCTATTGTTTAAGCCATGAGCTTGGTTTTAAATTCAAAGATTGCAGTTCTGAATTTGTTTTCCCTCCCAAAAATTTGCTCAGGTAGTTTGCAGTGAAATAGAAGCAAAATAAAACCAACTATATTTCAAACTGATCAACATAAAAAAGAGTTCTGACATTTTCATTCAATGTAATACGTTTGATCCAGTGGGGATTTATAGTAAAGCAAGCTGAACATAGCTCTGACAATATGAAAAGGAATTCTAGTTTAAGTACTAGCTGGACTAAAGGACTGGTATGACTGAAGTTAACAAGAGTTCAATTAATCCTACTCATTAATTTTTTTTTACAATTATCAGCAATCCAAAAATATTGTGGCTCCCTTCCACTTGGGTAGTCCCATGCCAGCATAATTTATTCACTTGAAACATTTTTCATCCCACACTTAAATAGGCTTATTAAATGGCCTCACAACATGTTATAGAATGTAAGAAGCAACACAAATAAAAAACTGCCATAGTTTAAAATGAAATGATTCTATTTAAGGAGATTTTATCCCACTTTTCTCCCCAAAAGAAGACCCAACGTGTTTTTTTCCTACATTCACCCCACCTTCATCTTATCTTCACAACAACCCCTTGAGGTAGGTTAGGCTGAGTGTACCTGAAGAAGAGTTGGTTTTATACCCTGTTCTTCACTACCTGAAGGAGTCTTGGAGTGGCTTACAATTGCCTTGCCTTCCTCTCCCCACAACAGACACCCTGTGAGGTAGGTGGGGCTGAGAGAGTTCTGAGAGAACCGTGACTGACCCAAGGTCACCCAACTGGCTGCATGTGGAAGAGTAGGGAATCAAACCTGGTTCTCCAGATTAGAGTCCGCCACTCTTAACCACTACACCAAACTGGCCCATATGACTGGCCCAAGGTCACCCAGTAAGCGTCTATGGAAGAGTGGGGTTTTATCCCTGGGTCTCCCAGATCCTCATCCAGCACTCCAACCACTACCTCATACCAGCTATAACACTGATCATCTTTGGTAGTATCATATTTGAATAAACTAAACTTTCAGGAACTGACTTGCCTCATCCCTGATCATCGACTTTAAAGTGGTAGGGTCCCTCAAGGGGTTGAGGGTCTCTTGAACATTTAATACTGAAAGACGGAAGAAGGGAGCTGCACCGTGGGAAGTTTTTTATTATTTATATTTGAATATATATATATATATATATACTGCACCTCTGTCTTCTCTCTTCTTCTTGGTCTCTGCCCAAGTCTCTCCACTGGTTGTTGGAAGACTGTGCACCAGAAGGAACTAGGAATGAGAAATGACAGTTATTGTGAGAAAAAAAACAAAAATCACTTGGCTAATCGTCTTCAGAAAATGAAGTTTCAGGCATCAGGCCACTGCAATGTAGTGATGCATAATTGGACCATTTGACCTGAATCAGGGGTGTAGACTTTTCTGAAATCCGGGGGGGGGGGCTCTTTAGCGCGTGCGCTTTGCGCGCTTGCTCGCTGGGGCAATGTCCCCCCCCCCGGAAAACCTACTGCCAGCTGCCGCGCCTCCCCGGCCCTTCCGAGGCTCACCAGCCGGTGCTGCTGGTGCCTTTCCCTCCCCCTCCGCCCTGGCCACTCCCTCCCTCACCCCTAAAAGAGGAAGAGGGAGAGATAAGGAGGGAGGAATGGCCAGGCCAGTGGGGGGGGGAGAGGCACCAACTGGCGAGCCTTGGAAGGGCCTGGGAGGCACGGTGGCAAGGCGCCGGCGGCAGGCGCAACGTTTTCCCGGGGGAGGCTCAGTCCCCCCTGGGAAATTTGGGGGGGGGGCTCGAGCCCCCCCGTAGTTTACGCCGGTGACCTGAATTATGTCCATTCTTTAATATAATGACTATTACAGCAATAATATTGGACATTAGTAGAGATGCCAAACTCCAGGTGGTGCCTGGAGATCTTCTGGGACTACAACGGATCTCCAGGAGACAGAGATCAGTTCACCTGGAGGAAATGGCCACTTTGGAAGGTGAACTCTATGGCATTATACCCCATTGAAATCTCTCCCCTTCCTGAACCCCACATCAGGCTCTACTTCCCAAATCTCCTGGTATTTCCCAATCCAGAGCTGGCAGCCTTTTTCTCCCTGTAAGAGAAAAAGGCAGAGAATACCCAATGTTGCATTGTAAAGAATGCAAGTGATATAATTTGGGGGTCTAAACAAAGCTAGAATATATGGATGAATGGATAATAAGCATTGCTGTTTCTTACTCAAACACTTTAAATATTTTCTCCTAGCCAGGCTCCATTTCTGGATGCTAACAGAGGTACAAGAATCAACGGAGAGCAGGGAGGCAAGGAGAAGGTTTTATCTTGCCTTGTTGCATGCTGCTGTTTTTGGTTTGATGGGAAACCCTCCCAGGCCAAGCCCATGGGTTTTTGACATTCTAAGCAACTGATCCCTCCCACTGAAGAGAAGTCCCTCACCTATAAGGCTTCCCTCTTCTTTGCTGGGCAGTGGTCAGATTTCGAGCTGCTGTGCCCATGCACAGACAGATGTTGCAGAAGGAAGGCAGGACAGCTGCATCGGCAGTGGCAAACCAGGAGGCAAAAATGGCCCTGGAAAAAGCCACACCTCCCTAGCTCACTTGCAGTCCCACCGGACTCCGAAGGAAGGGTAGAGGGAACCAGTCTACTGGGTATGTACTTCACCTCCCCAAAGGAGGGAGGGTATGCAAGCATGCCCTGCTTCCCCAGAGGATGGAGGGCCAGTGTTGTATTTGTTTAGAATATGAAGCAGTAATAGCTTGAAAAGGGCTCTGGTATTCTAAAGCTCCAATTCCTATTGGCTGATTAATAAAGACTCCCATTGGTCCTGAAGCCAATCTAGATACCCAATCACTGAGTCCTGCTTGGGTCCAATAGTATTGCTTGTATATAGTCACATTGTTGAAAGTTATGTGTTGGAACAGTATAAATGAAAGTGCTACTCTCATAGATCTGTCTTTTGAGCTGAACAATGACACTGAATAAAAGCCTGTTTGTTTGAATTCATCGCCTCCTGCTCAAAACTTAAAAGCCAGCCTGCCACCCACTGATCCAGCCTGTTCACCAGCCTACAGGTATATACCCTGCATCCCAAGGGAGAAATGAATGGAAGGAAGAAGGGAGAGTGAGCCAGCCTGCTGTGTGCAGCACACGGTTGAGCTGGGTACCTTCTCCCCATTTGAGGCAGGCTAGGTGCAGGAACAGTAGTGGCATGATAGTGGCTGCCCCCACCTGGCTTCCTCATCTCTCTGCTAGGCAGTGGCAGTGCCCAGAGCTGCTGTTTGCTGCTGTGGGGCATGGCTGAATCTACTGCCACTACAAGGAGGAATGGCTTGTCACCCCTCCCATGGCAGTGAAGTTAGGTCCGTCTAGTAGACAGGCTGCCCTGAACCTTCACACTTTACCTGAGATTTCCAGAAAAGGAGGGAAAACGTGTTCGTACATACCTCCTGTGCAGCTGAAAATTTTAAATGCCTAGAGTAGGGTTATTTTCTACTTCTGCCTGAAATTTGGCAGAGGAATATCTCTCAAATGAGGGGTACAGCTCCTGAAAATTTCATCCTAGTTTACTGGGGAAAAATACAAGTTACAGCTGGAAATGTATTGTGCCTTTAATTTCTTCTAAAATGTCTTATATCTGCTTAAAATTTTGCATGCATAAAAGATACAATCACCAAGAGTCTCATCTCAGTTGGATGAAAAACAAGAAAGGTACAGGGTGAAATGGGTTCTCTACTGCTACCACTGAAAATTAATAGAAAACAGAATCCAAGTATTGATTATAATACACACATAAAAGTTGTTAAAAGAGTTAAAGGTGACCCAGATAACACTTCTGTTCCTTTCCCACTGCAGGACTCAAACCTTAGGAATCAGGCACTAGCAGGGGTGTCAAGTTTTAAAATCCCTGGGGGGTGGGGGCTCCATGTCCCCACCCCCACCCCACCCCCCATGTCCCCATGTCCCTACCCCCTGCTGGGACCACGTCCCCATTGCCGCTGCCTCCCCCCAGCCTGGCCACTCCTGCTTCTGTCCCTCCCTCCATCCATCCAGGGGCCAGCTGGGCATTTGCTTAGCTGGCCCCTGGACAGATGGACGGAGGGAGGGAGGGACGAAGGCAGCCAGGCTGGCGGGGGGGGGGGAGGGAGAGAGAGAGGCGGTGGCAGTGGCCCTAGGAAGGGCCCAGGGATGCACGGCAATGGGCACTCCATTTTCCCGAGGGGGCTCAGTCCCCCCTGGGAAATTTTGGGGGTGGCTCGAGCCCTTGAGCCCCCCTGTAGTTGACGCCTATGGGCACTAGCTCTTAACTCCCTATCCTAG
Source organism: Lepidodactylus listeri (assembly GCA_029233225.1). Lineage (NCBI taxonomy): Eukaryota > Metazoa > Chordata > Lepidosauria > Squamata > Gekkonidae > Lepidodactylus > Lepidodactylus listeri. Next base: position 78,146,533 of record JARCFY010000005.1, on the reverse strand, counting down.
CACCAGTAGTAAGAACTGCAGGTCCTTAAAGACAGTAGGCAAAATTTTTGGGCCAGGGATTCAGGTAGTTAAGAAGACCCAATTATCTTCTGCTTCCTCCTACACAAGCATCAGGGCCTGCTGTTGTTCCTGAAGCTGGGCAGTATCACTGAGAAAAGCCCCATAGCAGCTGGTCAATGCCTGACAGATACCACCTGAGCAGGCCCATAGATACAGTGGGGCATCTTGGGGCTAGGCCCCCTGACTTACTGGCAAGGCCCCACAACTTCCCATCCAGCCCTGGGCCCCCAAGCGGCAGCAGGTGCGGGGAAGGAGCTGGGTATTCCTTTAATTTAATTAGCCAGTGCCCCCTAAGAAATTTAAATGCCCCCCAATTTAAAAAATTCTGGCTACATGCCTGCACCTGAGTAATCTTAGTTGCTAAGTCTGACTCCTTGCTGAGTGCAGTAGTGACATGACCATTCAGATAAAGCGGTTTGTACTATATACAAGGATACACAGGGAGAGAGAACTTCAGAAGAAGATTGGCTGATAGATTACTGACAGCGTTTGTCCAGGAGATGTATCACAGATATATTGTTTTCTTACTGTACTATACTGTGTACTATAACACAACTGGATTGAATGCTTTTGTGCTGAAATAGGAACTACTCTTTGAAAGTTCTAGAGCAGACTGAAGCAATCCAAAAAAAAGAGGTGCTTGAACTCTCAAGAGGGAAATGAAGTTTTCAGTCTGTATACTGAAAACTCATGACTTTTAAACATTTTAAAAAGCATTTTGTTGAAGAGGTTCTGGAACTCCATTCTGACACATTCCTCCTGAAAAAAAAGCCCCGTTTTCAGCCTAACCTACCTTACAAGGTTGGTGTAAGGATTAAATGGAGGAGGGAAGCTGGGTTCCCCAGTGAGGAAAAATGGGGTATAAATGAAGAATATAAATATATAAGACAATAATTTGCCACTGCAAATAACACAGGTAGAATTCTGGCATTGCAGAATTTTGACCATTATTTAAACAATCCTGATCCATTGACTGGGGACAGTGAATTAGATTATTTTTTTTTTTAACATACAGCACAGCTTGAAAGGCAGGGGTAAAAAGAGCGGCACCATCCATTCATTTTCTCTCAGCCCTGGCCGGTTACAACATAAAGGGCAACATAAAGCTACTGGGCAGGGTGCTTGTAAGCCAGTGTCTCTGGTCTGCGAGCCTCAGCCAGTAATATCGGCATGACAACTATGGGCTGTGTTTGCATTTTAAGCATTTAAAAAATATTTTAAAACAAAAATTACATTTTGGCATAAAATAAAATCAATGTTAGAAGATCTTGAATTCTCTGGGCTTCTATCTTTGGGGGTTGGAGAGATATGCTGTTACCCAACCACAACTAGGATTAATTTCTGTATTTCTCCACTGTTTCCTGTGATCAATTGTCACGTTTTCCTCCAGTAGCAAGGGGGGGGAAGGGGGTCAGGAATTCCTGACTCCAGATGATGGCGTTAGCAGTCTGGTACTTCCTACATTTATGAATGCCAATAGCTTTCTTTATCTTTTACTCCTCACTCTACTCTTGTTCAGCCATGACATATTCCCAGGCAGTTCCGAGTGACTGAATTCAGCAATGTATTTTTCACAGAACATTCTATTTATTTCCTGTTGTATGGTTTTGTTTCTTGGAAACTCAGAAGCTTACATATGGACAACAAGGACAGGAATTTTACTTTCTCATTCTTCTTGGCTACCCCAAGAGAGTTTTCCATGGGAATGATGGTAGTTTTATTAAAATATTTATGTACTAGAAATAAGGCCCGTTGTGGAAATAAATACAACAGGCTCTAGAAAGAGGCTCTGAGTGGGTACCCCTGCATTGGGCATGTAACGTCAATTTGCTGTGGCAACCTCAGCAGGGTATAATGACACAGTCCACCATTTTCTCCAGGGGAAACTGATCTCTGCCATCTAAAGAGCAATTGTAATTCTGAGTGATCTCCAGCCCTCACCTAGAGATTGCCAACAATGGTTCCCCAGGATGAAATGGCTGGTTTGGAGAGTGGAGTCTATGGTAGTGTACCTGTCTGAGGTCCCACCTGTCCTCAAACCCCACCCCTTCCAGGCTCCACCTCTCAAATCTCCAGGAATTTCCCAACCTGGAGGTGGCAACCCTATTTCCTTCCCAGCCAACCATCAATGTACCATTATCTGCCCCTCTGACATCAGCATTCCATCTTCTCCCCTCTCCCTGCAGCCTCTACCAAGGGAAAATATATTCTTTCTCTGCAGTGGCAACCAAAGCAGCTCACATAATTCCCCTCTCCCCCTTTTGATCTGCACAACAACCCTGTGAGGTAGGTTAGGCTGAAAGTCTGTGAGTGGTCTGAAATCACCCAATCAGCTTCCACAGCAAGAACCTGCTACATCACACTGACTGTCATAGGGGGGCCACCTCAGCAGGGTATAATGACACAGACTCCAGCATTTTCCCCAGGGGAACTTATCTCTGCCATCTGGAGTGCAGCTCTCACTAAGATCTTCTTCGCAGTCACAATTCTACCGTAGAAATTCTAAACAGAACTAAATACAAAATATTACAGTAAAAAAAAAAACCATTCACAGAGCAATAAATCACAAACACAGGGCTATGCATGGGGTATTCCCAAACTTACCCAATGCATTACAAGTTTTTCTAACAGCAGCGACCCTCCGTCAATTGATTCCAATGGCATGCCAATTCTCATACAGAAAAAAACACTCACTCGTTTGTGACTGATTGCAGCTGTGTTAACAATATTGATATCTTAAAGGTACAAAACATGTCAGCGCATCAAGAAGTTGTAACAAATAAATTTAAAAGTAAGATGACAGCTTCAATGACATTTTTAAACCTTTTGATGTCAGTGCTTGAAATTTTAAAATAAAATATGATTCCTTATGCAGAAAAATCTTAGTATCAGAAATACTATTAAGTTTATAGAGGATTAAGTTTATTGGGGATTAAGTTTGTAGAGGACAAAAAGTCCCAGATCCTCAGAGACATGACTGAATTCAACAAAAATGTAAAATGACAGGCACATCTAAAATTTTATTATCTATCCTTGACTTATGTTCAAGGATCCTACTTTTGATACTTCTAATACTAGAACCTATATATAATAAATTACATTGACATTTTAGCAAATAAACTATTCTTTTGGAATTACAGTTGCTAAATTGTAATAGCTTCTATTCAAGGGATGAATAAACTTCTTAATTTCTATGGCTAATGGACAAGCCAAACATGTCCCACAACAAAAATGTTGTATTGGAAGTAAAGACTTACCAAAGATACGTCTATTAATATCTGAGTGTATAATAGAATCCCTTATGTTTTTAGACTTCCTCCACCCAATTTTATGGAACTCACTGCATCCTGGAAGTCCCCTAATCATGTGCCAATGTTTCTAAAGAATAAGTTTTATAGAATTAGACATTACTGAATTCTGAAAAGCGCATACTGAGAAATCAATTGACAGCAAGAGAACTGCAACCATGAAAAAGTTCTTGACTTGAAACATGCTTAACGTCCAGGATGCATGTAGTCACATGGTTACCATCTGTTGCTTGATCATCATTAACTATTTGTTGAGAGACTGTGAAGTCCTCTTGAATTGACTGTCACTATTGCTGAGAGACTCTGATGTCTTTTTGATATGCATTGATCTGTTTTTATTGGAATTATTCAAATTAATGTTCATTAGAAGTTCTATTGGAATTTAATAATACAAGTCATAAAGTTTATTCTTAAATAATATTTATTATTTGATAAGTACATATATAAATACAACATATGAATATTTTATTCAAATTATTATACATTGTGTTTTTTCCTAGTTTTGTTAACTTCCATACACTGTGTTTTCCCTTTATTTTTCCCTTCCTCAGGGAGAGGAAATCCTACAATATATGTACCTGCAGAAACTAACTGGCAGCCAGTAAAAAGACCTCAGAATAAGAGTAACAGGGTCCAATTAGCTAGCCTCAGATAACAGTTTGCACCAGTTGCAGTTTCACCATCATTGTCAAGGGCAGCCCCATGTACAGCATAAAACAGTAATATAGCCTCGAAGTTACTGAAGCATAAATCAGTGTAGCCTGATCAGACATCTAGAAACAGGGACCAGCTTCCTAGCTAAATGTAGCTGCCGGGGGGGGGGGGGGCATTTTTTGCTGTCATGGACTCTTGTTTCTCCAATAAGAGACCAAGATTCAGCAAGACTCCCAAACTCTTAACAGTATTTCAGTGAAAGATGCACACCATCAAAATAACTTGCTGTAACAATGATTAGCCTCAGGAACACTTAATACTGTGCTCATTTTAATCATGGATTCAGAACCTTAAAACGTTTGAAATAACTGCAGAGGACCAGGATTATCTATTATAAAATTAGACATAACAGGGTACAGCATCAAGTCATCTTTCCTCAGGAAATACAATATCTTTATTTTCTTTTCCCTTATCTTGCAGTTAATTTCTCCCTTCACTTAAAAAAACTGTGGGACATGACCATTAAAATCTGGCTGGATAAGTAGAAATAGTTACCTGCCAATACTCACAGCTACAAGAGTTTTATGGCTGCTTGTTCCTGCCATCTGCAGAAAAGAAAACCTTAGCCAGTTAAGGAAGAAATCCATAACACCCTGAAGAAATATGTAGATATACGATTGGATTGCTTGCCAATCTCTCAGATTAGGAGAGTGTAGGGGGGAGTAACTAGTACAGTAGTCTTGAATTTCTAGTACTATATAAGAATGCGTATTCAGGTGTGTATTGGCAGCTGCAAAGGCAGAAACTGTTGTTCTTAGGGTTGCCCACCTCCAGATAGGGCATGGAGTTGTCCTGGAATTGTAACTGATCTCCAGTTTTTGTGGTGGAATGCCATCTTTAGATGATGGATTCTATAGTATCACATCCTCATTGAGCTCCTTTGACTCTAAACTCTGCTTTATCCAGGCACTTACCCAAAATCACCAGGAATTTCCCAAGCTGGAGTTGGCAACCCTAACTGTTCTAGTCCAAAGAGATGGCTTGATTTAGATACAGTTCATCTATGAAAACAGACCATCTATGTAACCTTTTCTCTCAGACATAGGGTTGCCAGGTCCCTTCTGGCAACTGGTGGGGGATGGGGGGGACTTACCAGGAGAAAGAGGAAGGCCCTGGCCATGCTGCTGGCATTACACAGGCAGTGACATCATCATGCTGCTACGTTGCTGGGATGTTCTGGTATTTGGGCAAAAACTTTATGGTAAAAACATAGAGGTTTTGCCCAAATACCATAGCCCGGATATTGCTGATGTGTTGATGTCACTTCCTGTTTGACCCTGGCAATGTGGTCTGGACCCTCCTCTTTCTCCTGGTAAGTCCCCCTACCAGCCAGCTGATTGGTGGCAGGGAGTGGGTCCTGGTGGCAGGAGACTCTCACCTCCAACAGGGGGCTGGCAATAGACTGCAGTCCATTAACAAGCCCTCTCTGTCCATTCTCATGTCAACCTTCAGAACCTTCAGAACAGAAACCTCATTGTTCAGTGATGAACTCCAGTGCTTTTTGATGGCATAAAAGTGACTCACTCTTTAGTCTTTTGCCCTTATTTCATTGATTTCAAGCTTCAGTTCTAACCCAAAGTCAAGACTGTAGCTTTCAAGACTAGTTTTAAAGGATATCATAACTAGGGATGCTCAAAACCCCAGTGGGTTTTGGCTCACAGCAGGATGGTGTTCACTGTGTTACTGGCAAGCTAGTTTATCAGCATGCAAATTTTCACACAGCCTTATGGAAGTCCTAGTATCTCCTCCAATGTAATTGAATTACCTGGATTGACTATCCATGACCATGGAGGAGAATCAGTTTCATTTACCTGCTGCAGATGCAACAGCCACTGCAGGGCAAAGAAACAGGGCTGTGCTTTTCCTGCCAGAGGCAGGGGATCCCCCCCAGTGGGTAATTCCTGCTGCTGCTCAGCTGAGCAGCAGGAGAAAAATGCCAACCTTACAATGTGTTGACGTCACTTCTGCTGCAACTGAAGTGATGTCAGCACATCACCAATGACATTAGCATTCAAACAAAACTCTATGGTTAAACCATAATGTTTTGGCCTAATCTGCTAGACCGTCCCTGTGATACACCAACAGAACTTCCTGTTGTGCCAGAAGTGAAATAATTGAGTTTCCAGTGACATAATGATGTTGCCAGCAAGGCTCCCCCCCACACACACACACTGGTTGCCAGGCTTGTGCTGGCCACCCTACAAGTAAACGAAACTGAAACTTTACAGCTACTGCATGGCTGCAAAGCTCTTCCTCAGCTACTTCCAGTTGAGGGTGGTGAGGTGAACAGCTCAGAGGCTCAGCTCTCAAGTGATTGTGGCTTTTGTCTGAAGACACTGCTAGACTCAGGGCCAGACCCTTAACTGTCGTCTTGGGAGATGCAGCTCCTGGCAGGCTAATGCCCACCTACAGAGAGCCCAGCAGCCTCCTGCGAGACAACATGGGGACCTTACCTGGCACTACTTCAGGAAGAGCTAGGAGAACCATCCGGGGCCTGACACTGGAGCAGCCTAAGGAAGACAGTAGCCTCCATGGCCAAGGCAGAAGCCAGGCTGGGGCCAGAGAGACCTGCACAGGTGCAAGTAAGCCCTACAGCAGCCCAGGCTCAATGGCATGGTCTTGGGAGGGCCAGGGGAAAGCAGGGTCAGGGACAGAGGGTTGGCAGTTTACCCCAGCCAAATCCCAGTGGGGCAGGAGGGAAGGCAACTGATGGGAGGAGCCATCCAGCATCCCAGTAGGATGGGCAGGGGAAGAGCGAATCACTGCCCTCCATCAGGGAGAAGTTAGGTACACCCAGGAGTACCAGACCAAGGAGGAAAAGAGGGCACATATTGGGGGGGGGGGGAGAGAGAGAATGTGAGCAAGCTGGGGAACAGAGAAGGAACAGGGTGGAGCAACTTCCTTCTTGTCCTCACTCTGAGGCCTGGGGAGACCCACCCACGTCGCTCGGGAAAATGGCCAAGAGCCAGCCTAAGGAGTTGGAGAGGGGGGAGCCTAACAGCTGTCAAACATGACATGTTCACTCATCAAACCTGTTCTCGACAAGGTTCATATCATCCCAAGTGAAAAGTCAAATTCACCATTCCCACAGCTCAGTGCTTAATGGGACAATATAATGTGGCTGGAACTCACAGAGGCATTAGGCCTGTGCCTACTGCCTTTTTGCCCTATTAGAGAAATTTCACTTTTGTTTGCTTTCCTGGATTACAGAAAAGTGAGTGAGCGCCTCTAGATTGTTCCAAAAATGCAAAGCAGGATCAGCAGTGAAAGATGTTGAAGTGGCAGCATTTTCCCTGAGAAGCAGCCAACTTAGAAGTGGGATGTGTGGATTAGTGTCACCAGGAGCTGCTGAAAGAGCCATGGAGGCAACTTGTGATGGGCCACTTTCCTTTTAGCACAGCCTGGGAAAAACAAATTGTGCAGTGGAATTGTTTAGAGAACTCCCTTTGCAATATTTTCCATCTGGCTTAACCATGTAGCTGTTTTAAACCTTTTTTCATACGCTGAAACCACAGAACATTATTACATGCAAAATATGATTTTTTAAAGGAAGGCATTTATTATTGTTATTATTATATAGCACTTGTAAATAGCCCTTATTTCAGTCATTCTTATAACAGCACAGTGTTGCCAACCTCCAGGTGGTGGCTGGAGAGCTTGCCCTATTATAACTGATCTCTAGGCAATAGAGATCAGTTTACCTGGAGCAAATGGCCACTTTGGAAGGTGAACTCTAAGTCCCTCCCCTCCCCAAGCCCCACCCTCCTCAGGCTCCACAACCCAAATTCTCCAGGTATTTCCCAACCCAGAGCTGATAACCCTTGCCACGAACCAGCTTTTTAATGTTTCACTATGGCAGATGAGAGCATGAGGCTGCAATATGGTCTGTTACCTCAAGTAAAAATGAACAAAAAAATGGGGGAGAAAATTTTCAACACAGAACGAACCAGGTAACCAAAGAGGCTGGAAAAAAGAAGAAAACCCTTGCATACGTGAACATTGTGTTTGGTTGGTGTACATGTATTTTATGTTAATAACTGTACCTGGTCATAGGAAAGATGCTTGTAAGTGTGTGACATGTCCATATGTATAAGTATGATTTTACCAAAAAGGTTTTTTACACTAGGGGACAATACTTATAAATGTAACCAAAGTTGATGAATTTTATGCACAGTTTTAAATACTTATAATTTCATTAAAGATTCTGGAATTTAAAATAATTTTAGCTTTTGGGGAATTGACTTTGACATTTCCACATGCAATGTTTTTGTTCTTTTTTCAACCAATTGGTTACCTTGCACCCCAGGTGAAGGCATGACTTCAGCAGAGCTAATCTAGGGGCATTAAAAGTACTAACTGTATTTACCAAGGACAGTCCTTATTTTCTGGTGCCTGTCCCTATTAATGCAAATTTTGTTATATATTTTTCTGAGTGTAAGAGGATAAAGTTGTCATTTTGCAAGGTTCAAGCTCCCTCCCTCAAGGCTTTGGAACCGAAATCTCTGATGGAAAAAAAGTGTTGGGGATATCTTTTCCTGGCCCGTGGGCATTCACATGTATACACATGAACACTGAAGCATCATGCAGGACACAGCCTGATATTTAGCAAACTATCTCCTGTGGTTTTTCTTGAACTGCTCTTCATGTTGCGGGCAATCATGTTTCTTCAGTACACTTTTAAGCAACCTTGGTTTTTAAATCAGTGCAGGGCAGGCTATTGCAGAAGACATCAATATAGCCTTCAACAATGTGTAATAATAGTGGATTGGGGCACCAGGGCTTCAGGCTGTTAAGGGGTGTTAACAAGTACATCCTTACTTTAACATATGAAATGCTGGAATGTAAATAATAATATTATGGAATGGCAAGTATTTTATTTATTTTTGCATTATAAAGAAGCAAAATGTAACTTAAATCAGCAAAATATATCCATATATAATTCTGGGCTCCAAGTCATTCTCTTAAAAATGAGCTGTGGCAAACGGCATTCCATCTGAATAGGAGCAGTTCAAGGTGATGGCCTTGATGGCCACATTGGTGATGACCTGAGAAGTCTTGTGCATAATGAACTGATCTGAAACATGTTAGAAAGTATTTACACAGCATCATAAGAAATGTGCAATACATTCTCTTTTACTGTGTGATTATTAATGCATAGCTTCTTTTTAAGGATCAAGGAGTTACAATCCTTCCTTTTTCTTAGATGATACGGACCAAGGTTTAATTATGCACACTGATTCATGATAATCACTGTCTCTCCTAGAATGTTCTTATTCTAAAACAGAAAAGAATCCATCTGTTTTTAAGAAAAGAAAGCATTTTCACTACTGCAGCACCAATAGTTTTGAATGATAAAATCATGATGATTGTTTTACATTGTATTCATTCCAGTTTGCAATAATATCAAATATGTTCTTCTTACACTGCCATAAGAAACTGCAGAGTAACATTCAGCAGCTGAATTAGAAAGGCACATTCCACTTGATTCTTTAAAGAAAAAAACACAATGTTTCTTTTATAATTTGAGCCGCATCTGTTTATCAGAGTTGCCAATGGAAACAGTGTGGGATAGAAAGGGGTATAAATTGAACGAATGAACAAACAAACAAATGAACGAACAAACAAACAAACAAATGAACTCAGGACCTTTATTTTTAATATACCTTGAAGTTTTCCAAATTTTATATTTCAGGTTTGGACCAGAGGTTGAAACTCTGCAACACAAAGCTAATATTTCCAAATGTTCTTCATTTTGTTTTTGTTAGTGTGCATAGGAGGAGTCATGTGATACCTGGAATGTAAATAAAACTATGCTACTGTTTTGTGTCCAGGTGTGCCTTTTATATCATTCACAAACAACTCTGGGTTGAAAGTGGGGATAGTTGTGGGCTATTAAAAAGTTACATATCTCCCTCCCCCAATTGTACCATTGAGGTACAATTGGGACAAGTGGAACTGCAATTCATTATTATGATTATGTATGCTACATGTTTACATTCTGATATTGCTCCATGTCAGACTACAGGTAGGTTTTTGAATGATCTATACGTTAAAAACAGATTTAAAAGTTCCTGCTCACAGCAAACTAAGAAATCAAGGCACTGAGATGTCAGATTTCCACAGGCAGGGAGATTTGGGTCTATAAAGATTTCCGGATATTTTCATGTTGCAGTATTGCAAAATATGTCTCATTGTCACAACCACCACCACCACCAGGTAGGACACACAAGGACAAACTTAGAATCTGACAACTTTCACTCCTGGATTCTGAGCTCAAACATGTGACTACGCTTCCCTCCCGCTCTGATAATTTTTTATTTAAAATGATTTATCCATAATCTCAATACAGTCTACGTGTACAGTAAGGCCGTAGTTCAGTAAAGGGATAACTCCTCTACATGAGGCATTGGTGCTCAGCTGACCACTGCCTATTTACTCACTGTGATGCAGAAATTCAGCCAAAGCAAAGATGTCTCCATGGAGCTACACTGCCCACCACACCACCCCCATTCAGCTCAGAGGAGGATCCTACTTGTCTACCGAACTGTCAAATGAGAATGCAGAAGCCTCTAAATGGAGATTGGAGACTTCTCTATGCATATTTCAGGACACGCCAAGCCTTGAATTGGGGATCCTACAGCTGAACAGAAAAGGCATGACAGTAATCAGAATATGAATATTGCAGAGTAAATGTAGTTTTTACTTTCTGACACTTGGTACCCAAGCCTCTTAAAATACTTTCAGGTGAGTAGCTCTAGATGAGAAAAGCTGCTAATTGTCCCCATCTGTCCATATCCCCTGTGTTCCTAATATCCCAAGGGAAACATGTTGTGAGAAGAATAGCTGCTGGCTACTTGTATTCTATAACAGGATAGGTTGGCGTTCCACCTGAGTTTCCTCCATTACATATTCTCCCCCTGTTGGGATAATCTGCATGAGATGAAAGGAGTTTTAAATGATACAATTATCTCCATTTGTCTTGATACATATTCTGATTTTTTTAAGGAATCCAGTATCATCGTTATATACTTAAAAAAAAAAAAAAGCTTTTAAACAGTCAGCTCACCCATTTTGTTCTAACATTCAGCAAACTCCAAGAAAATCTCTTTTTACAGCATCTTTTGGATATGTCATTTGCCATTTATATTTGATGGCCTTAAGGGGAAAAAAGTTATAAAAAAGGTATTAATGCAAGAAGATAATAAAGCTGCATTCTATAAATCTATAGCAGCTTAGAGTAATCATTAAAGCATGCAAAACTCTTTCATCTATTCAAAAATATGCAGTGCACAGAAAGCCTGCTAAGGTGCATGACAAGTCAGAGTTAAATATATATTAATAAATGAATTAGCTTCATAAATAATAGCCATAATGACATTTTAGGAGACAATAAGTCTGAGGATTGTCAGGAAATGGTTGATGTATGAGCTTCACGTCTCAGTGATTCTTCAAAATGAATAGGCTTTGTGGAGATAGTTCAGACCCACGACCAGCCTATTTCCTTGAATAATTTACTTGTTGTCAATTTGTACAGCCACATTACACATGCAAATTGTGTTGCCTATGCAAACACCACTTTGAGATGATAAAAACAAATTTACGAAGGCTATAGAGGAAGGATTTATTTCACTTTCTCGCCCAGGTCAAGCAATACATGTATCTGACGATTGTGTGTACCCAATTTTGTTGTAATTATATCAGCAAATTATTCTTTATAATCTTATTATTTTTAGCAGTCTCCTTGTGCTTGGGATAATTAGCTTTCTTCACTCAGTGTAAAAACAATTCCACTTGCCAGCGAGGCAGGGCACAGCTCCATTATCTGTTTTGGGTTTAAATTTATTCCCTATATTCTTGGACACTTTGTGTAAATTAAAAATTTCATAGTCCCTAATACTGTACACGCTGTTCATTCAGTGATGAATTAAGGTCCCTAAACCTCTACGTTTGCTATTAGATATCTCACCCACTTTATATGTTAATCTGTGCTAATGAATTCCACAACCCCTAGCCACAGCGAGATGACTAAAATTATTACCACTTACAGAGATATGCCTTTTTCATTTAAAGTTCAATTCAAATTGCTCCCATAAACAGTCTGCCACACAAAGATACCTCCTTTAAAGGAGAGTTACTTACCTGTAAGTAGAGTTCTCTGAAGGTAGTATTATCTTTGGATACACATTCCAAAATCATGTGACCTCTGGCTTCAGGAAAAGTGTGTTCTGAGCATGATAGGTTTACATGCCAACCTGTGAAAATCCAAAGGAGGGTGAGTTAGACTCCGCCCCCAACCCTGGAGTCTCCACCCCTTGGCCTTACTACTTAATCTATGATGAAAGGGCAGATGTTTAGCATTTGCATTTATTTAGATAATATTCTAAAATCAAAATTTTGAAATTTCATATTGACATACTATAAACCAGTTGTAGATTTAAGAACACATTTAATAACAGTTTTATTGCACTGTTTGCACTTTCTAAGATAGGCCTGCCCTTTGAAACACGTTTCTATTACCAGTCTTCAGAGGTAAATTATTCTAAATCCAAGGACTTGGTCTTTAAAAAGATTCCATCTAATAGCAACACTCCCTGGATACTAAATAATCTTAAAATTGATCAGGTAAAAAAAATCCAGTTTCTGGATGTTTGTTTCCCCTGTAATCTAAATTGGTATAGACATAGGCAAAACACTCATTTAAAAGTTTTAGGAGTGATTGTTTGCTTCTCTTATTGGGGTGGAGGGGTTCAGTACTTTCCAGCAGCACTAGGAGGTCTTTAAAGCTCAAGATCTTATGGTGTCACATTTTTGATCCCGACGGTTAATGAATCCATGGGTAATACATGAGGGGCCTCCCATCATGTATTGCTACCCTGGCAATTAGGCTAGAGCTAGGCATTAAATCAGTTGAAGCACTAGCATAGTTCCATGCTTTAAATTTTGGAGCTAAAATCCTCTACACTGCTCTGACAGATGGTTCCTGGTACCTCTTGAGCCAGGATTCAAGTTATAGCCCCTGGTTCAGGACACTAGATGATCAGTTTCACAACTAGGAGTCACTCCTGAAGATATCACCTCCTCAAATCATTCTGATTTCAGGAAAGTATTGACCCAACTAATAATTGAGTCTGATTGTATTTCATCCTGGAGTAGAGTAAGGTGGTTTGTGCTCCACTAGCGCTTGGAATTATTCCAGTGGAAGAACCCCCTCATTATATATCCACCCTTACAGTTCCCTCAGAGTGTAAAGCATTTATGTTAGCACTTTTGAATGCCCTCCCTTCTATGAGTCTTTATGGCAGGTTTTTTAGTATCCTCTTTTCTGGTAAATTTTGTCAATGTGGTTCTGGCATTGTCGATAATACCACCTCACACATAATGGCGGACTGCCCCTTGCTAAAATAAAGAGAGCGGTGGATCCAGAGGTGGATTTTGGTGCACTAAAACATCTCACCAGGTTCAGTTTCCTAAAATGTACTTTTGGATGTAAACTATGATTGTACAGAGCCGTTGCAAAGTTTTTGGCAGCTTCTTCGTAAAGGGTTAAAGTCAAATTAAAATTATTTAGAGGAAATACGTCAATATTCTATGGCTAGGGTTGTTCAGGACCTTGTGTCCATGAACAAAAAGGGAATAGAAAGAAAGAATGTTTCGAAATCAATCTTATCTGTCTACTTCCTCAGATTTAGCACAGTCTAAATTGTTCATCTCACTATGATACTATAAATCTTGTTAAGATGAGAGGGATGAAGTTGCCTGATCAAAGCAAAGCATTTCCCAGCAGTTCCTTTATTAGCTCTTTGTTACAAAGAGCTGGGCTTCTTTGCAAAGTGTTAATTCACTTCTAGTAGATTGGAGTTACATTGCAAAGTGTTCTACTTTGTTCTAGCAAGTCCTATTTTCAGACACCCTCAAGTCCCAATAAACATTATTTAAGAGACTTCAATGAATGTCATAAGGATCAGAAAGGGGTGTTTTTCATGTGAAGCTGGTATTCATGCATAACTAACCACATCTTTCTAATCATGGTTTAATCTAGGTAGAATTCACAGATTCCTACTAAAAAGCTTTGACAATACATCTGTACACTGCACTGCAGTGAAGAAAGTGAAAGTCACTTTCATAAAAGTAGACTTCCTTCACTGCAGTGCAGTTTAAAGAGGTAGGAAGGCAAATGTATATAGATGAAATCTTGGAAACGAGAACAGAGCAGAAGCTCAATAAGTAGCAAAATCCTACAAAACATAGGGGTGGTTCATTAGAATGAATCCATTCAGTTGTACTCTTGGGCAACAAATGCATGAAGAAAGGTTAGTGTAAAACTGCTTGGATGTGATGAGCCAGCAGCCATTTCTTTGATCAAGGCTACACTTTTCCTAGTAGCTGTGATCATGGAGAATCACAGCTACTAGAAATAGTTTTATGCGCAGTGAATACAGTAGCATAGTTAAATGTTGGAATAAATATTCAGCACAGCTTCAGCATTAATCCAAGTGACCCGGAAGGGACATCCAAAATATGTAGATAATCCATTATTCAGATAAATCAGAGTAAATTTACATCAACTAAAATTACATGGAACAGGAATGACCATTGACTCCATGTCCACAGGACTAGTGGATTTCTCTTTATTTTAGAATATTCTAACCATCTTCTAAGCAGTAAGATGCCAAACCTGTAGTTCCATCATGACTTCGTTTGCCATAATGCAGCCAGTGCCAGAAAGATATAATGTGAACTTTCCTTGGCATTTTTTGAAATTTACGTATTGCCAGGATTAGGGTTGCCACCCTGCAGGTGGTGGCTGGAGATATCCTAGGATTACACCTGATCTCCAGGCAACAGAGATCAGTTCACCTGGAGAAAATAGCCACTTTGTAAGGTGGACTCTATGAAATTATACCCCATTGATATCCCTCCCCTTCCCAAACCTCACCCTCCTCAGGCTCCACCTCCAAATCTCCAGGTATTTCCCAGCACAGAACTGACAACCCTATCCAGAATACAAAGAAAAATACAACTAGTTCTTTGTACTCAGAGCAGGTTTATATGGGCCTCCAAGGCAGATGACCAACTGGTGTTGAAACAGAGGGAACTTTCACAAACAGGCCCACTGTTCAAAGAAAAGAATTAAAACATGCCAGGTGTGCACAGGCCCTTGAAAACATCTAAAGTAGTTGCTGGGATCCTGGACACTGGATGTACTGCATGGAAGGCTAAAGGACCAATCCAAAAATAGATTATTTTTTGGACTGAAGGCTTTAACAGACAAACTGGCATTTTGTGGCATTTTGACTTTAACAGAGCTTTTTTAAAAATAACAAATGAATGGGGAGAGGAGGAGGAGGAGAAGAAGAGGAGGAGGGGGAGGAGTTGGATTTATACTCAGGGGCGTCGAGTTGTCCATTTCCCGGGGGCGGGGGCTCCTGTGCACACGCAAAGCGTGCGCGTGCCTCAGGACAATGTCCTTGCTGCCACCTCTCCCCGCCACCTGTTCACTCCTCTCTCCCCCTCCCTCCTGGGCGAATGTCCAGCGTGATTGCGTCACCCGGAAGTGACGCCATCATGCTGGGGATGTTGCCAGGGTGACGCTCTGGCAATCGCCCTGAAACTCTATCATGCCAGGGAAGGAAAGGGGCCAGGGAAGGAAAGGGGCCTGAAAGGGGTCTGAAAGGCACAGCGGTGGCGGCAATGGTGGGTGGGTGGCTCGGCTGGCTGGCCTACCGGCCTGGGAAGGAAGGGGGCCTGAAAGGGGCCTGAAAGGCGTGGCGGTGGCAACAGCAACGGTGGGCAGGCGGGTGGCCTGGCGGGTGCTCCATTTTGCCAGGGGGGCTCAGTCCCCCCCAGGAAATTTCAGGGGAGGCCCAAGCCTCCCCCCCGTAGTTGACGCCTATGTTTATACCCCACCCTTCACTTGGAGTCTCAGAGTGGCTTACAATCTCCTTCCCTCCCTCTCCCCACAACAGACACCCTGTGAGGTAGGATGGGGTGAGAGACTTCAGGGAGAACTGCTTTTGAGAGAACAGCTCTGAGAGAACTGTGACTGACCCAGGGTCACCCAGCTGGCTGCATGTGGAAGAGTGGGGAATCAAACCCAGTTCTCCAGATTAGAGTCCACAGCTCTTAATCACTACACCAAACTGGTGCCATGGCTCAGTGGCAGAGCATCTACTTGGTATGAACAGGGTCCCAAGTTCAATTTCTGGTATTGCCTGTTAAGATGATAGGGCAATTGGTGATGTGAATGTTCTCACATTTTAGGCTGTGACTCCTTCTGTACTTATGTAGGCAGTATAAGGAGCTTGGGAACTGTGGTTTTAAGATTCATTTTAAATATATAATCAACTTAATTATGGCAGGCTGAAGAAATCAGGTGACTGATGAAGCGCCACTGCTAGTGTTTTACCATAAAGCATTGGATCCCATTGATCACTTCTGTTGGCAGAATTAAACTTCTTTGCCTTCCCCCACCCACTTATCTCCCCAAAATACTGTTTTTCAGTGACAGAGAACCACCACCAACCCCAACATGAGGGAAAAATTGGAGTTCTGCATTGGTAGGGAAGAAGGGGCAAAAATTGTTCTCCCCTTCTGTTAGCAGAAATGTTTGACAGTACCTGGTCCAAATTCTTCCTTACTTGGCCACATAAGTTATCAGTAGTAAAGCAATATGCATTGATGAAGAATATTCATCTATCGCAAACTTATAGGCACTAGTATGTTATGCTGAGTCATCCAGGATCCTGGCTCACTGCTCTGCTTCTCCACTAGTGTATCCTTCCATCTTTGCTGGCGGCAGCACCCAGTGCATCTGTTCAGACAGAGCATAGAAAGGCAATTTGGTGAACTTAGTGATATGTATCTTCAGACACAATGAGGTCAAGGCCCTTTAGTACTGCTGGAGTCTGTAGTCAGCCTTTCCTTTATCTTTTCCCCTTTCCCTTGGGTTTGAATTTCCCTTGGATTTGTACTGGTGAACTAAACTAAAGGAATAAAGATTACAAAGAGAAAGGGGGGAACATTCTTTGTTACCTGTTGTATTTTACTGTATTTTCCAGCAGTATACTTTTTGGTAGCTTTTGTTCCACTGCAATTCAGCAAGAGATATGATGTTTGCAGTCTGAGGGAAACAGAAGGTGATCTGACCAAAATGGATAAATAGATATGTTTTATCACTGGTTTGCACATCTTCCCATTGGATCTTCCAGATAGATTTTTAAACTATTTTATTTAAAAAAATAATTATACACAGAAATGTCTTATTTTTGTTATGCTGCTTTCTGAACATTATACAGTTCTTGAAGTTCAGCCAAAAAGCAAGTAGCTGTATGTCTCTTGCATCTATGCACTAGATGCAACAATAGCTGGATATTTAGCAGGACAGTCCTAAACGGAATAACTGTCCTAAACAAATAACTGTGAGATGAATTAATTGTGAGCTCAAGGATAGGGAGGTTCTGTTTTGCAGGGGATAAGAAACATTCTTCTGACCATTAGGAATTCATTTCCAGTGGAAACCAGGGGGGGGAGGCAAGGGAACATACTGGCAGTGGGGGGCATAGCCAGTGGAACAGTGATGTCACTTCTGGCATGCACCAGAAGTGATGTCATCACATCACTGCCAACATTGGAATGCTGTGGTATTTGGTCAACAACTTTATGGTAGAAGCTGTTTTTATCATAGAGTTTTTAATGTGATGCTGGCCTAGGCCTTTCCCTGTTGCTGATAAAGTCCTCCTACTGGCCAGCCAACCAGCAGCACAAAGTGGGGTCCAGGGGCAGGGAATCCCCTGTCCATAGTGGGGGCCTGGCAACCCTAGTGCAAAAGATGGCTGTATTGGAGGTTATGTTCATAACTGAAGCCACATTATGCTTAAGCTGGCTATATATATGCTTGAGCCAATGTTTGTTGTCTGAATGGCACTCAGATACTTCTATGTTAATGTTTTCAGTACAGCATAAAAAAAGGAAGACTGGGAACAATCCTGTAGAATTAGGGTTGCCAACCTCCATGTGGGGTAGGGTTGCCAGCCTCCAGGTGGGGCCTGGGGATCTCCCGCTTTTGCAACTGATCCCCAGCTGACAGAGATCAGCTCCCCTGGAGAAAATGGCTGCTTTGGAGGGTGGGCTCTATGGCATTGTACCATGCTGAGGCCCCTCCCCTCCCCAAACCCCACCTTCTCCTGGCTCCACCCCCAAAGTCCCCAGGTATTTTCCAACCTGGACTTGGCAACCCTAATTTGGGGCTTGGAGTTCTCCCCAAATTACAACTGATCTCCAGATTACATAGATCAGTTCCCTTGGAGCAAATGGCAGTTTTGGAGGGTAGACTCTTTGGCATTGTACTCTACTAAGCTCCTTCCCATCTCCAGACTCCCCCAAGTTAGGGCATGGAGGCAGGGGACATCTCACAACACATACCTGATGCCAAAAGCTGCTATTTACTCAGCTGCCATCTACCCTTTTTGTAAGGCTGGAACAGTGCTGGCATACAAACTCATAGATCTCGGTGCTCTCACAACCAGTCCTGGTATCTATAATCCTACTGTGTGTTGCTGTTGTTGTGTTGCATTATTTTCCTTTCAGTACCCCTCAATGATTTAAACACGGTAAGATACCCACTATGCTTCAGTCACAAATATTAAGGAAAGCACAGTGCCCCAACAAACATAAAAGCCTTCTTCTTAGCCGTCTTTAAATGTTGAGTCAAAGGTAATTGTTTCAAAGGATTAATAAAAAAAAAATTAAACATAGGAATTTACAGACGTAGCAAAAGGGCAGTAAAATTTTAAAGGTCATTTTGTTATCTTTGCATCTCTGGCTAAAATTATTAGTGGCTCCTTTTAATAGTTTTTTTTTATTAAAACACAATTGTGCTAGAGGATTTCCCATTATGTTCACAAAAATGAATACAGGATAGATACTATACTAACACAAAGACTGTAATCTGCTAATACAATAAGTTCTTGCAGTATGTTTAAACAAGAACTCAGCTCTTGATTATTACAACTTATTTCCAAAACACTATCTAAAATGAAGAAACTTAATATTTTTTCTTTAATGTTTGTGAGTGGAAGCTGGTACTTTAGATTCATTCCTTGTCACCTACTGTTAAGAGCATTTAGCGATGAGTGATTATTTGGTTAATTTATCTTAAACATACTTTTTAACATTAGGATTATATTGTTTTATTTTGTACAAATAAGTGCATATGTAAATTCCAAAGAACATTTCATTCTACGTAAGTCCCAAAGCACTATTCCAGTTAAACCTTTAGCAAGAGTTGTGACTGGTGAGTCAGAGTTCCAAAAATCTAGAATGTTATCTGAAGGAGGCCTTGCTTGTTTAAAAAGCAGGTTGGTGTGGTAGCCTTCATCCAGACATATCTGGTTTGCCAGCTTTCTCATTTCCTAGACTTAACTGACTGGCCACACTGATCCATGCTTTTGTAAACTTGTAATTAGTTTACTGTAATGGGGTGTATGTTGGGCTACCCTTGAAGACAACCCAGAAACTGATGCTGGTTCAGAATGTGACAGACTGATTGTTGTTAAAGGTAAAGGTTTCCCTTGCTCAAAAACCAGTCGAATATGACTCTAGGGATGCGGTGTTCATCTCCGTTTCCAAGCCAAAGAACCAGCGCTGTCCAAAGATGTTTCCGTGTTCGTGTGGCTGGCATGACTAGACACCAAGGCGCACGGAATGTGGTACCTATTTATCTACTTGCAATTTCTTGCTTTTGAACTGCTAAATTGGCAGGAGCTGGGACCAGAGACAGAAGCCCCCTCTGTCATGCAGCACTCGGGTCTCAAACTGCTGAACTACCGACCTTCCAGTCTGCAGTTCAGTGTCTTAACCACTTGAGCCACTGGGAAAATGCCTTTCCAATTTAAAAAGAGCTTCATTAGCTGCCAGTTTGTTACTGAGTTCCATTCAAGGTTCCAATTATGAATTAAAGCCCTTCATGACCTGGTGTTCTGAATGACTCTAGTCAGGCCTGATTCAGATATAGGCATGCACTTAAGAAACCCTAGGCACCTAGGTAGCTTTCCTATGTCAGATCATTCAATTCCTGGCAAAATGACACACCTTAACAATGTCTCATTTTTGTTATGGGTATAGTACAAGTGATACTATTCAAGAATCTTTGCTTCCCATTTTAATCCTTTATTCCAGCTTAACTATTTTGCATATTTAACATTGATTAACTCAATAGAAAATTACATCATCCATTACTACTACATAGGTAATTAAAGGAGAGCAATTACATTAGTCCGTAAAATATCTTAACTAAAGATAATCAGGTCACAAGCAAATGACCCCTTCTAGGAAGAAGCTCCCAATCAATTCAGCTTCTGATATTTATAGGCTTTTAAAATCATCTACTAACAATAGCTAGCTGTCCCACTTGATAAGGGCATACATTCTTGGCTAACTAATTATCTTATAACTTCAGATACCACACAACGTCATCTAGACATGAATATCTTCTTAAAATATATAAAAACCGTTAGTTCGTTCTTGCTACTTTTTATCCTAAAGTCTGTTTAGAAATAGCAATTACAAGTTTCTCATACATATGAATATCTGTTGGTCCTCAACCAATACACCCCATCTTTGAACTATGCCTTCACTTCTGTGAAGTTAAGACATTCCTGCCATTCTCAGATGCTTCTGCACCTGGGCCTTGACACATAATATCCATTGATAGGGATGGGCATGAACTGACTCATAAACTAAAGTTAGTGATGAATTTTGGCCAGTTTGTGGTTTACAAAATGACGTTCATGACAGGTCACCTGGAGGAAGGCAATCCTAATTGTTTCTTAATGTGCACCAGCTGAGTGGTATTAAAATTGTCTCTGAATGTCTCAACTATGGTCTTAAAATTGCTACCTTCAGCTTATTCCCCTATTAAAGATAGCTTGCTTGGTATATATGAAACAGACCCCGTCCCCAAGGAGACAATAGGAGGGCTAGCCTTCCAGTTCCAGATTTTTGCAACAACACTTATCCATGTTAACAGTAAATGAAACGGAAATAAAATTCAAACCAATTGTCTTGCCTGCCCTGGCCAAAGTCCCTGGTCAGTCCATAGGATGTATATAATCTTGTCTAAAATGTTTTGTAATTTCTCTTGTCTTTTCTTCTTAAACTGTGAATTGTGTTGTATTAAATGACCTATAATAAACACTATACTTGCATCCCAGACCACTCTTAGATCAGTGCCTCTGTTTAGGTTATTTTTTTTTTTAATTCCTTTTTAAAAAAAATTTTATTAGGATTTTCTCATATCAATAGAAAGATCTACATTCTTAAACAACATTTACACGAATGAGCACAACAAGCTATTCCAACCATATAATAAATTTGGACCATACATTAGCAGGGTCGCTTTTGGTATCTGTATTCAATAGGTAGCTTAACTTGTCCAATTCAGCCCATTCTGAGAGTTTGTAGATTATTTCTTCCCTATTTGGTAAAGTAGATGCTTTCCAATACTTTGCCCGTAATATACGAGCTGCTGTTAGTATATATGCCATTAGTTTTTCTTCAGATCTCCTCAAGCCATCTGGTAGCATGTTCAATAAGTATACTACCGGAGTCAAGACCAAATCATAGTCCAGAATTTCCCATATTAAATTTTTAACCATCAGCCATAACTTTTGCACTACTTTGCAAGACCACCACATGTGGTAAAGTGTGCCGATACTACTTCCACATAACCAAAAAAGACTAGATGTAGATTTAAAACATTTTTTAGCCTATCTGGTGACCAATACCAACGGTAAAATATTTTATAAATATTTTCTTCATAAGCTACTGTTTTCAAGTATTTTATAGACTTCCAAATTTTTAACCACTTATCTACATTAATGTTATATCCAAAGTCTTCCATCCATTTTATCATTGTTTAATTTCCTCATCTTGCATTTCATATTTCAGAATTATAATATATAACTTCTTTATCAAGTTAGAGTCATTATGTAACCAAATTACGTCTAGTTCGTTTGGACTTTTACTAAACCCCCTCTTTTTATCTTCTTTGTATCTTGATAGAAGTTGGATATATTCCCACCATGTTAAATGTATCCCCTCTTCTCTTATTATTTGAGATCCCTTTTTAATATTCTCATCCTCAATATTTGAGATTCCTTTTTAATATTCTCATTCTCAATATTAAAAAAAATTCTTAGTCCTCAACAATTACATCTTTTTGTATCAATGCTTTATTTAGTCTCCATCTAAAAGTATTAGGTTTTCTTTTGACAAAGTTACAGGGTTATGGTTGAAAAAGGTCTTTGGTAGAATCTCTGCTTCAGAGACCTTAGTAGCTAAGTCTCTTGAAACTCAAATCAAATCTATTCTTGAAAAAGCTTTATGTTTTTCTGAGAAATAAGTATATTCCCTTGAGTTACCATTTTTCTGTCTCCACATATCAACCAAACCCAAATTCTCCATCAAAATTTTTTTAAAAAGCTTTTGGCAATTTCCCATGTATAATTTTGATCTTTTTTCTGAAAGTCTGTCCATTTGTGGAGAAACCACTTCACTCCAATCTCCCATCAAACACCAATTTTCATA
The DNA here is from genome assembly GCA_029233225.1 of Lepidodactylus listeri. Lineage (NCBI taxonomy): Eukaryota > Metazoa > Chordata > Lepidosauria > Squamata > Gekkonidae > Lepidodactylus > Lepidodactylus listeri. The sequence continues at coordinate 78,123,866 of JARCFY010000005.1, read as the reverse complement.
AGAAAGGTCTAGTAATTTCTCCATAAGTTGTTTATGAAAAGTCCCTTTATCTTCCTTTGGTGCATAAATTCCCACAACCAAAGTCTTAACTCCAAGTAGATTGACTTCCACTCGTACAAATCTGCCATGTTCATCTGTAAAAACCAATTCCGGATCTAACTGGGGTTCATGTACAAAACAACTCACTTTTTAGTATCTGTCTTTCCCAAAAATTTTATAAACCAAATGTTTTATATCCTTTTTTTCCTGACGTGTGTCTCTTGTAGGCAAATAATGTCCTGTTTTAGTTTTTTTCAAATAGTGAAACTTTCCCCCCTCTTTTGCGGAACATTTGCTCCATTAATATTCCACGTTAAACAATTGTAATCCATAATTAGTCCCTAAGTTTAAAAGAGTCTATACTTGCATCGTCTACTTCACTCTCTTCCTTTTCCATAGCCTGTTGAGTATCTTGTCTAGCCTCTTCTTGTTGGATCTCTGTTTGCATCTCCTCCAACTCTTTTTCAAAACCTTTCTAGATTGCACATTCTTGATGATGGTTAGGGAAAGAGGTGTTCAAATTTCACACTATTTTTCTGCTGGAATCATGGTGATTGTTTAAGTTAGTGGTGAACCAGAACTCTTTCAGCTGCAGTGTGTGTGTGTGTGTGTGTGTGTGAGAGAGAGAGATGTAGGAGAGGTATTGGAGCCCATACCTACTGACTTAGCTACTGATGAGAGAAAACTTTGAGAACTAGAGTATTGTTTGGAAGCAGAATGTGGGAATAAACAAAGATAGAAATAGTAGACTAAAATTTGCTGCTTAGTTTCCAGTTTGTATTGGGAAACCCATCTATGTCTGCCTGAAATGCCTAATAGGCAGGACTGGAACTGTTCCTTGAAGCAAAACAAAACAAAAAAAAAAGTGGCGTGATGTGGTAGGCTTGTCATACATTATAAATGATACACCTATGACTGGGGTTTTTCCTCAGGATCCCCACCCTTAATTGTTCAGGATCTTTTTCTTTGACCTGCAGAAAATGGACAGTGCTGGGGGGGGGGTGCTCAGGGAGCTGACTTGTTGCTCTGGCTTGTCCCTAGATGGTGTGATCCCTGGCAGGGCTGGGAATTGTTGCTAGGTCCATGCACACAGAGAGGTGCCTCTACCAATGACTGCCAGGCTGGAACTTCTTTCCCCAGTTGACAAGAGATGGCAGGCAAGACACAGAGAAGGAGGAGGAGGAAGAAGCAGCCTCCACCTCAGCCATCGCCGCACAGGCCCATCTCAGTTCACCTGCTCACTAGGTGAGGCAGGCCACTGAGACAGCGGAGAGGCTTTTCCACCCACATGCTAAGATGTAGCTGCCCATGTTCCAGTTCATGCAATGCACAGCCCCCATTAAAGCTTCCAAGACCCAGTAATGGGAGGAGGCTTCCAACAAAGAGTGCATGCAAATACCTGTGGGGAATGGAAATCAGTTCCTGATGACATGAAACAACCACTACTTTTTGAAAAAGCATGTCCTTTATTCCAAAAAGAACCCTGCACCTCCAGAATCAGGGCTTGACATGGCTGACAAGAAAGTATTTTGCCTTCATTCCATTATTTGTGCAACTTGATCCATGTGCATTGACACATAATTCAGATTTTTGGAAGAGGGGGGTTTTGCCGGCCCACCTGTTTTCTCTAGCTGCAGCGCCTCCCTCCCCTCTCTCTCACCAAAATGCCCTGTCTTCCCTCCCAACAAAAAGGCCTAGCTACGAGGCTGAACCCTCTCCCTTCCTACCTCTCTACTGGCACATCCCTGGGACAAGGGCTCCATGGCTGCTGCCCAGTGGTTGGTTGGTTCCCTTCTGTCCATTATGGATTCACTGTTGAGCCATTGTGATGTCTTGTGGCCATGGCAGTGCTATTCCTGGAGATGTTGGCATGGTTGTGGCCAGGGGTCCTTTCGTAGAAAAAGAGGTGCAGGAGCTCATTAGCATAACTCATTAGCATAACTCATTAGCATATGCCATGTCCCCTGACATCACCAGAAGTGTGTCAGAAAGGGAATGTCAGTTTCAGCCCCATTATACCCTATGGGCCATTGAAATCAATGGCAAAAACTCATAGGGTATATGAGAGGCTGGAGGAAAGGGGGTTTGAGGGAGAGGCTCCAAACTTGCAGGGTAGCTGTTGGGGCCTCTCCTCGAAATACCCACTAAGTTTCAAGAAGATTGGACCAGGAGGTCCAATTCTATGGGCCCCCAAACAGGTTGTCCCATCCCCTCCATTGTTCTCTATGGTGGGAAAAAATGTTAACTTTTTTCCTCCCATAGAGAACAATGGAGGGAATGGGGGCAACCTGTTTGGGGGCCCGTAGAATTGGACCCCCTGGTCCAATCTTCTTGAAACTTGGTGGGTATTTCGAGGCCCCAGCAACTACCCTGCAAGTTTGGAGCTTCTCCCTCAAATCCCCTCCCCTCCAGTTGCTTTTAAAGTTGCCGCCGAATTTCGGCGGCAATTCGGCAGCAGGCTGAATCAGATTAGAGAATCTGATTCAGCCCGTGGCTGCCCTAGTGGCCACTCCTGAGCTGGCGGAGCTTCACTCCGCCTCACTCCGGCCCCAACGGACCCCTGGTTGTGGCACCTGCGGCCCCATTGCCAGGCTGTCTTCTTGGTCCCCTGACACTATGGGTTCACTTTAGGAAATAGACTAATAGCACTACTGTTGTGCTGGCAGCCGACTATCTCTACTTTAGTAGCCTTCAGTATTGCACTGTTAGGCAAGACATACCTGCCTTTATTCTGCATTGCACTCATGAAAAACATGGCCTGATTCAATAAAGCACATTCTGCCATGACACAAGTGGTTGGGCTGAAATTAATACTGACAGAGACATGTGACTTCCTTTCATAGTTCACTAGATTAAATATTCAAACAATAGAACTTTTGCCTATTGATTAATTACTGATGTTTGGCATTGTTTTATGTGCTGGAGAATGTCAGAGACATAACTCTTTAATTCATACATATCATTATTTGGAAGGATTCCAGGATAGGAATTTAAGTGAAAAAGGAAGTTAGCTCTGTTGACTTCAAGAAATAAATCAAAAGTTGAACATTTGAAAGGAGAATACTAGACTATTGTCATTAAAGAAAAAATACAGCTGATGAACTGAAAAACAGAGCATGTCATTCTTTCGTTTACAGAGAAAATTGCCTTAAGGGAAGTCTCATCTGAGATTGTATGGTCTATGTTGAGGCACTCAGCACATACAAGAAATTATTGCTACCTAAGGGCAGAATATCTTGCAAGACACAAGAAACAGTCTGTCACTATAGACAGGGATGATCACACCTACAGTGGATTCCTGCATTCAGAGTAGGGGCCATTATGTTTTTTTCCCACCAGATTTCCAGGTTTCACTATGGCAGAGATTAAGACCAAAGTCATCTAGCCACAGCACTGTTCAGAGTATGTGAAGAATGTCTTTAACCCAACTGTATCCCATCTATTTAAATTCCTGTATCAGAATGCCTTTTCTTAAAATGGACCTCCACTCCATAATTTTAGTAACAAAATGAGGACCTGCAAGGAATTGCGGGGGGAGGGGATAAATAGGGTTGCCAGATCTGGGTTGGAGAGTACCTGGAGACGCTGGAGGATGGATCCAGGAGAGGGTGGGGTTTGGGGAGTGGAGGGGCCTCAGCATGGCTCAGTGCCATAGATTCCACCCTTCAAAGCAGCCATTTTATCCAGGAGGACTGATCTCTGTCAGCTGGAGATCAGTTGTAAAAGTGGGAAATCTCCACACCCGACCTGGAGGCTAGCAACCCTAAGGATAAGTGATTTGGAATCCCATCTCTAATAACTTCTTCCAGTATTTTGTAAATTAACAGGGACTTGAACAGGCCTATTTCCTAGGGTTGCCACCCTCCAAGTGGGGACTGGAGATCTCCTGGGATTATAACTGATGTCCAGGTGACAGAGATCAGTTCCCCTGGAGAAAATGGCTGCTTTGGAAGGTGGACTCCAAGGCATTATACCCCACTGAAGTCCCTCCCCTCCCCAAATCTTGCCCTTACCAGACTCTACTCCCCAAATCTCCAGGAATTTTCCAGCCTGGACCTGGCAACCCTATTATTTTCCCATCCCTCAGTTTGTTTGTTCCCCCTTTTAACTGTGGCCAGCATTCCATGTCTTCTAGATGCACTTTTGTCCACATCAGGCCATTTGGTGGGGTTTCTTTTTCTCTTCCTTAATTTACATAATCACATTTTTCTGCATACCTGAGGAGTCCACCTGCTATGTAGACATGTCACTGGGAAACATCTGTTTTTGCTGCTTTCGTAAATTGGCAAAATCTGCCCAGTTTACTACTGGATACTGTGATGATGGTGAATATGTGATATCAGGGGGTGACTGGCATTGTGGATTAGATGAAAGCAAGGCAAGGGAAGGAAGCAAGAAAGCAAGCGAGCAAGAAAGAGGTGGGATTGTATGTATGCAGCACTGGTGATATGATAAGCCACTGATATTCACCAAATAAGAGCCAGGGTGGGATAGTGGATAGTGTCATACTAGGTTGCCAGATCCCCTTGTTGCTCCAGTTTGGTGTAGTGCTTAAGTGCGCAGTCTCTAATCTGGGAGAACTGGGTTTGATTCCTCACTCCTCCACTTGCACCTGGCTGGATGACCTTGGGCAAGCCATAGCTCTGTACCAGCTATGCTCTCAAGGACAGTTGTATCAGAGCTCTCTCAGCCCCACCTACCTCACAGGGTATCTGTTGTGGGGAGGGGAAAGGAAAGGAGTTTGTAAACCACTCTGAGACTCTAAGTGAGTGAAGGGTGGGATATAAATCCAATCTCTTCTTTTACTTCCAGCAGGGGGATTTGGGGGAAGTTGTGCAGGGATGCTCTGGTTTGAGGGCAAAACTCTATGGTAAACCAGCTTAAAACCATAGAGTTTTGCCCTTAAAGAGAGTGTCCCTGTGTAATGTCCCCAGCGTGATGACAGCACTTTCTCCACTTCTACCATGGAAGTGCCTTGGAGGCCTTGGGTTACATTCTCTCAGCCTAACCTACCTCACTGATCCAGGTAGTCAGCTGTGTTGGTCTGAAGCAGTAGAACAAATTTAGAGTCCAGTGGCACCTTTAAGACTAACAAAGGTTTATTCAAGGTATGAGCTTTCGTGTTCATGCACACTTTTTCAAATACAGTGGAATGGAAAGTAAGATTCAAACTTATAGATAGGTTGAACAGCAAATTAATATGTGACATGATGAAGATGGTTTAAACTATGCAAAAACAGAATACATGGAATAATAAATACAAGGGATATTGGAATCTTTGGCTGACATACACTTCTCCCACCTTGAAAGAGAAAGTAAAAATATTTTTAAGCGACCTCCAGACTCTGAGGATGAATGGAGAGTCTCAGATTTATTTTGACACATTTATAGCTTTACAACTGTTGACCTTATAACCGTAGCTTATTATTTAATTATGTTTTTGCATAGCTTAAAACATCTTCATCATGTTACATGTTAATTTGCTGTTCAGCCCCGTCTATAAGTTTGACCCTTACCTCCCCATTCCACTGTATTTGAAAAGTGTGAATGCACACAAAAACTCATACCTTGAATAATCCTTTGTTGGTCTTAAAGGTGCCACTGGACTCTAAATTTGTTCTACTACCTCACAGAGTTGTGAGAAAATGGAGGAGGGGGATGATGTTCAAAGCCAGTTGTAGAGTCCAATAGAGACAAAAGAAGAATAAATACAAATGTTGTACATTCCCACCAACCTAGTGCGGTACCACTTCATTGATTCATTTCTAAATTGAAACAAAACTGAAGCCTGCCTGGATTTCCTTCTACTTGGAACGGAGGTCTGGATGACTTAAGAGAGAAGGGTGATCTAATGATGATTAACAGCACTGTATTATTTACTGTGGCTTTAGATAGTACAACACTGTGAAATGGCATTGCAATAGGAACTAGTGGGATAAAATCAAATAAATAAATGCTTTCTCCCTTCCCCGTTGTATTCTTCTCTTTTTTGTGAAGTATTTTGAGAGTTACTTTTTTTAGGAAAAGGTCATTTGGGTGTTATTGGGTCCATGTGAGAAGACAGACAGTGAACAGGTTAAAAGGCAGCATTTTGCATATATACTTAATTTGTTGATTGTATAAATAAGATGTATGCAGAGTAAGTCTTTTGGAAAGTGAATGCTCCTGTCTCTATGCAGTCCTCTAGTTATGCTATCCAACAAGCAGAATGTAAAGCATTATGTCTCTTTCGATTCAGATTATATGATTTAACAGTGAGCCACAAAGGGAAGATTGTAACTGGGAACTTAAGAAAGAACATTTTAAAAAGAATGTATTCAGACAGAAAATGAAAGAGGGCACTGTCAAATCCTCCTTCAAGAAGCTAAGGTGCTTGTTTGATGCCTTCACCCTCTCAGAAAAGAAAAGCGGCTTCCTCTGGCCGCGCGAAGTATCTTGGAACGTATTTTGACGCAGAGTTGGGCTTCAACAGGAAAAACGATGCCTTTAAATGGCTGCATAACTGGCAGAAATTCAACAGGCGTAGCTACCCCACCACTTTAGCTCTACGAAGTATTCTTGTCACGCGGCATTTAAAATCCCGAGAAAGAGCACTTTTTTGCACTTTATTTTTGGGAGAAGGCATGATCATTTCAAAGCCCTGTAGTCATAGGAAGCAACTAACCTTACTTGCTTTACTTGAACGTTTACATTTAGTTGCTATGTATCGTCACTCCTCTTCGCCCAATGGAGAGTTCTATTATCTGTAACCGGTACCCGGAAGTTCTGCTGGAGAACTATGAAGACTGGAGCTCTTGGGAGGCAAGCCGGCTGCTTTGGCTACCGCGGCACCCGCCCGGCGTAAACTCCTGCCTTCGCGGATTGGCTGGAGGGTGGAGCTAGGGCGGGCCGATTGAGACGCTCCAAGATGGCGGCGATGTAAACAGTGCTGGGGGTAAGTGAAGCAGTGGCAGTCGCGCAGCAAGCGAAGCGGGTTCGCGGTAGTTCTTGGGGGACTGTAGTCGATCATTTGGGGTACCTCCCGGGAGCGGGAGGGGATGGATGTGGCCGAGCGATAGGGGGAGGCGTGGAGAAAAAAAACACGTCCGCGTCGTTTACCATCGTGGGGGTTCCCCTTCTTTCTGTAGCATCCCCTCCGCTTCCAGTGCGGTGACTGACCTCTCCGTGCATTTTATGCTGCCTTCACTCGGGATTCGCGCACGTGGTTCTTAGTTCCCTATTTTATCTTTTACAACACCCGTCCTGGGTAGGCTAGGGAGAGAAGGAGAGAAGGACTAGGCCAGGGTGGTATGGCTACAGGTTTCAGCTTGAGTATTTTGAGCCCTGGTCGCATGTAAGAAATAGGAGCCTTTCTTCACTTTTCGGTCCCCAAATCCCGTTTTAAGTTATGGGTCAGGCAGTAGCAAATTATGCCAGGATGGGTGGCGGTGTTAAGTCTGGCTGTCTGTAGCAGTAGAAAAGAGCAAGAGTCCAGAAGCACCTTAAAGATTAACAAGATATGTGGCAGGGGACGAGTTTTTGTGAGTCACTGCTCACTTCTTCAAATACAACTAGAATTTGCATCCATTGGTCCAATTTGTTGGAAGTAAAGAGATTTCAAATGCTGAAGGACATTTTGCAGGCAAATGACAATAGTAGGAGTGATTGGATTTATTTAGGTGAGACACCAGAACAAGTAGGGGACCAACAAGGGTTGGTGGGGGGTTCACCTGGCCAAATCAGAGTTAGTTGTGTGATGGCTGGCAGCTCCAAATGGCTTTGGTAGAGAAAATTTTACATGGAGATAGTAAAGTCTTTATGGGCTGCTATCGTTTAGTGCCTGATCTTCAAGTTCTTCAAGGGGAGCCAGTTTGGTGTAGTGGTTAAGTGCGCAGGCTCTAATCTGGGAGAACCGGGTTTGATTCTCCACTCCTCCACTTGCACCTGGCTGGATGACCTTGGGCAAGCCATAGCTCTGTACCAGCTGTTCTCTCAAGGACAGCTTGGGAAAAAGCTCTCTCAGCCCCACCTACCTCACAGGGTGTCTGTTGTGGGGAGGGGAAGGGAAAAGGAGTTTGTAAACGGCTCTGAGACTCCAAGTGAGTGAAGGGCGGGGTATAAATCTAATCTCTTCTTCTTCTTCTTTTACACCTTGTAAAAGTAATACAAACATTCATGCAATTGGTGTGAGGATTGCCAGACTCCAGGTGCAGGCCTGGAGTTCTCCTGGAATTACAGTTGATTTCCAGACAGTAGAAATAATTTCCTCTGGAGAAAGTGACAGCTTCAGGGGGAGACTCTGTGGCATCACATCCTTATTGAACTCCCCCTCCCCCCCCAACTCTGCCTTCCACAGTCACTGCCCCCAAATCTCCCCAAAGTGCGGGATCGATGAGTATTATCATTGTTAAAACTCTAAGCGTGTTGGCTTGGATGCTCTGAACTGGATAGAAAGTTGGCTGTATTGGTTCATTTTAAAGGAAATATTTGAAATTGTAGGGTTAAAAAGCTTTCAGAACTTCTAAACAAGTAGATTGGTCTAATGGTCAGAATTTGAGGCTGAACTTCCTGTAGAGTACAGCTATAATGTTTAGTTGATTGATCCTTTTTATTAAACTGCTGGTTCCCTTATGAACCTACCCAACCACTATGGTCATCTTCCGGGGCCCTGTTTTAGGTGCCCCCATCTTCTGAGATTAGATAGGCGGCAACCAGAGAGAGGGCCTTCATTGTCATGGAACTCTTTCCCCAGGGAAACTCATCTGCCCCCGTTTCTTGCCATCCTTTGCCAGTGGGTGAGGACTTTTTTGTTTTGTCTATCGTTCCCTCAATCATCCCTCCTTCCTGCCCTGTGTTTTAATTGCTGTTTCTTTGCTTATGTGTGTGTATTTTAGCTTGGGCTTTTATTGTTATAGTGATGCATTCTTGTTTGGTTTTAATATTTTTAATGATGTGGTTTTGTTTGGCTTTAATGTTTTTAAGATGCCTTTTATTGTATAAGTTTTTAATCTTTTAGCCGCCTTAGTGGCCCTGATGAGGGCAAAAAGGCAGGGCATAAATTCTATAAATAAATTGGAGCCACTTTTGCAACCAATCAGTTGGAATAATTTTTCCTTTAAAAATATTTGACACAAATACTTCCCCTTCCCCAATGTCATCTTAGAAAACACATGTGAGAAGGGGTGATGTCTCTTGTGATCAAAAAATCCTTTTTTCAGAACTATTGTAGATGTGAAGTTTTTAACTAAACCCACACAATTAAACAGTTATTCTAGTGATGGTCCCGCTGTGCACCCATTCAGCTTTGTCATGGATAGTTTAGCCCAGGGGTGTCAAACTCATTTGTTATGACGGCTGGATCTGACATAAATGAGACCTTGTTGGGCCGGACCATGTGTGTCATAAAATGTAATACCAGGTAGCTGAGATATAAACTTTATAAAGGACACAAACACAAAGATTTATTTTTACTTAAAATAAAAAACATGCTTAAAACATTAGCACCCTTGCAATATTTTGTTTGTTTAGCAGTAACTGATAACTGACACCTCTTGCTCTGAATTATTGCATCAAAATGTCTATGCTGTTGCAATCTTTAGTATGCTATTCCGGTGTGTATCTGGAAGTTGCAAACCTACTTTTGATTTATTGACATTCATCACAGAAATCTCATGCTCAGAGTTCTGAGTCTAGGACACAGGGGAAAATATAAAATGGCTGACCAATTGAGAGAGTCTGGTGAAGCAAGCTATGAAGCAGCAGCAGCAACAGAACTGGAAGAAGGAGATGGCTAATTCCAGTGCGGGCCTGGGGCGCATGTTTGACACCCCTGGTTTAGCCCATTGTCAGGGTAACTCCCTACGTATCAGCCACCAAAATACATTAGCTGTTTTAGGCCCAACAGCGGCTTGAAAAAGAGCCTTTTACATAATTATTTGTGTAGTTTTCCCTGCCTGATGTCCACAAATGACCAAAGTGAGTGGCTACTGATGAATTTGAAATGACTCATTCCAAATCAGTGGGTTCAAGTTTTGGAAGACCTTTGTCAATGGAAAGGCACTTGGCAAAGTCCCATGGTTTTTCTTAAATTAGGAACCTTTCCATGCACATTCTGATGACTTCTGTGTATCTCTGTGATACCATTTTTTTTGACACACTGATTCTTTTCACGTGTATGCAGTGTTTATACATTGTTAGAGAACTGTTTAAAGATCATGTTTGTTGATGATTGAATTAGTTGTTTTCCTGACTTGTGGATGCTCATTGCAGTAGTGTGAAAATCCCTTCCACACACACCCCACTATTCAATCTCTATAAAGAAAAGGTGTCATCTTTGGGTGCACCCGGCGTCATGTTTATGTGGTTCAGTGCTATGACCTATGGACATATCTGTTATAATATTTCTGATCTGATTGCATCAGTACACAACACTGCCCTGTCTGTTGTCTTCTGGCTTTTGTACATGGTCAGGTTTACTTCTTATTGGATCAACTGCAACCACTTGTGGTTTCCCAGTGCACATATACAAGGTGAAAAAGCTTGCCCTAAAGTTGTCATATGCTGATGAACTATATGCAGGACACTTAAAAGACTGAAAAAATATTTTTTAAAATTATTTTCTGTTAAAATACCCACTGTGTTTTTATAACTGTATGTTAGCTGTGGTGCCCTTATTTTGTACATCTTGTCGATAGCCATCACTTCTCTTTTTAAGAACAATACTATTCTGGACCACAGCTGTCAGTACAAACTATGCAGGCACAAATATACTTAAAGTTATTACGATCAGTTGAGAAATGTTTTTGAAAAATATAGGCGGAAAGGTCAGTTGTGTGAGCTGCTCTTTTGATAAATGCTAAATGTTGGGCATTAATTCTAGCCAGCCTGTGTAAGCCACTTAGAACTTCAAATGAAAGAATGATTATTTTTATAATACTGTATTTTTCTAATTCTCTTTGTACACACAAAGGATTTGTTTTCTCATTCAGTTTCTGAACTTAGAAAATCTGAACGATGAACGGATTGTTGAGGAGCAAGATGCATGAGAAGTTATTACTCTGCTTTTATTACTGCTGCAGAATAAACAAAAACTTAAAAGGCATTTTTGGTGGGTTAAAATTTTCTCCATGATGATAATGAGTATTTTGTGTATCATTTTATACCTAGAGATGTGGAGTGGTCTGTTGCCTCCTGGTGTGAATGAAAGTGATGTTGATACAAGTTCTGATGAAGAAACGTTGGAAGGTCCTGTGCCCATCTTAGAAGAGGAAAAAGAACTAAAAGATTTCAAAGGGGCTCTGACATCTGACTTCAATACTGGGGAAACTGAAAGTATCACTGAAAGCAAACCTGCTTCAGCAGTGGCTAATGACACACAGGAATTCCAAATATGTCCTTCCGGAGTTTCTTTGGATATGTGGAATGTAGGTTTGGTTACAACTCCATGCATGACTGCAACTAAAGTGTAGCGTAGTCAGCCCTGTAGCTAAAATAAGAAGTCACATTCATTTCAATGGATTGCTCTTTTAAATTGTGAAGTGAAAATAAGTTTCTGATTTTTATTTTCATAACATAACAGAATATTGTTTTAAAATAATAATATTGGAGAGAATTGTGATTAATTTCCTTATACAGTTTCTCACGTCACATGTAAGCACAGGTTTATCCATCAGGATCAGTTTTCAGATCTGGTGATTTCATACAGTTAAGCCAGAACTGGTGAAAGAAAAGTCTGTAGTTCTTTATAAAGGTTTTCAGAAATTAATTTTTTATTAACCTTCTAAGAAGTGGCTTTTTTTACATATCTATAGTCCACTATAGGGCTGCCAAGTACCGGCGACTTACCAGCGGGGGGGAGTTCTCCCCCCGGGAGCTCTTCTGGCGCGTGCACTTTGCGCGTGCGCTACAGCGATGTAATGACGTCACCCGGAGGTGACGTCATCATGTTGGGGGTGATTGCCAGAGCGTTGCCCTGGCAACGCCCCCAACATGATGACGTCACCTCCGGGTGACGTCATTACACGGGGGAAGTCGTCCTCACCGGACGACTTCTGGGACGGGGTTCCCCCTGCCAGCCGAATGACGGCCGGCGGATCAGGAACCCCTATAGCAGGGGATACCCCGTCCCCTGGGCTGACTTGGCAGCCCTAGTCCACTATGAGCACTTATAACTTGCCCATCTTTGGCTATTCTTATTTTCTTGATACATTTAACAATTGTGTTATGCCTTAGGGGTATCCAGAAACCATAGCTTTACATATCCCAGTGGGGTTTGAGAATGTTTTCTAAACAGTAGCCCTCTGTATCTCATGAAAAACTGTTTTTTCGTATTAAACTATGGTTGAAGAATAGTTTTCCATATGGCATGGAAGTGTTTTCTTTCTTTCTTTAGCATGCCCAATTTTGGGGCCTACCTGATGCTTGAAATTGATGCCTGAAGAACATTTCTATATAATTAATGATTCAGGATGTGAAATATGCCGCAACAGATATACAGGTAGTTGGTCAAGTCAGTATGAAGTACCCCCTCTCCCCACACTCAGCTAAACACTTTGGGCTGTTGTGTTTGTGCAGGCTATGCATTCTGTGTCAGCAGTAGCTCCTCATGCACTTTCCTGTTGTACTCAGTGTTGCAGTAATGGGCAAAACTTATGTTGTCTGGAAGCTCTGTGTACTGGAGTGTCTGTAGAGCTTTGAATCAGGTTATATATGCCTAATATCTGAAATTTCAAACCAGTAAATTCAGCTTTAACATAAGAGGGACATTCTGCACTATGGATGGTCAGTGTTCCCAAAAGGAAAGTAATTTTGAACATTTATTGACTGTGATGTACAAACAATCCACCAAAGAAACAGTTGCTCACTTTGCTGTTTTTCTCTTTCAACAGAAATTTCAAAACTTGCAAAAGAAAAACTTGGAAATGAAAATCCAATCAAAACAGAGAGAAAGGGGACGAAAGAGGAAGTGTTCCAGAAAAGGTGTGTTGGTTTTGTTTTAATTGATATAGATTCTGGGAAGTGAATTGCTAGTGATTGGTTGAAAGTGCTAATGGTAGGAATTCAAGTTTTAAAGTGTTTCAGTGGAAGGCTTAGGTGGCACCAGTGACACAAATGCTATGTAGTATATTGAACTTTAGGATGGTCTGTCATAGGGCCATGTTTCCTAGGAATTAAACATATTCACCACGGTCAAGACTCACAGCACTGTGCAACTGGTTTTGGATGTATGTTCTGAAACAACAGCACATGTTTTAGAAACTGTGATTTATTTATTTATTTATTTATTTCCTGGGATTTATATCCCGCCCTCCCTGCCAAATGGCAGGCTCAGGGCGGCTCACAACAAGAGTTAAAAATACAATCAATTTAAAATAACACATATTCCAGACAAGATCGGCAGCATTACAATATACCCACAGGTGGGTCCGAACAGCATTCATATATAATCCCTGTGTAAACATACACAGGCTGGCAGATCGAATTGCCGGCAGATGGAACTGGGCCAGGGCTAAGATGTTTACCCTAGGCAGCCCCTACCTGAAAGCCTGGTGGAAGAGCTCCGTTTTACAGGCCCTGTGGAACTGCATCAAATCCCACAGGGCCCTGATGTTCTCCGGGAGCTCGTTCCACCAGTGTGGGGCCGCCACCGAAAAAGCCCTGGCCCGTGTTGATGCCAGCCACGCCTCCTTCAGTCCAGGCAGGACCAGTCAGTTTTGGGATCCAGACCGTAGTGCTCGCTGGGGAACATATGGAGAGAGACGGTCCTTCAGGTAGGCAGGTCCCAGGCCATATAGGGCTTTATAGGTAAGCACCAGCACCTTGAACCTTATCCGGTACACTATAGGCAGCCAGTGCAGTGCCTTTAAGATGGGTCTTTAATATTTTTCATACTAAGGCAGGGGACACTATGCTTCATGCCCAGGGCCTACAGGCTTGCGTGGAATAACTCTTTGGATCTTGCCACCTGTATTTATTCCTTTAATATTCCATGTACTTTCCTGGGTTTGTCATTTATTCTTTCAGTGACTGCATTAGACAGGTCATTTATTCTAGTTTTATTGGAGAGCTGAAGGTGAGAGAGAGTGACTTTCTTATGAAAATAAGTCTGTGACTGACCTGGGGTTTAATTTCAAGACTAGGCCTCTTGCACACTGCTAATTGAACTTTGGGGTTCTCCTGTGTATTTTGATTGCAAGGCAATTCAAGATCTAAATAATAACTTTTACGGTGGCATTTGAACTAATGTTTCTGTTCTTGTAGATGTGCAGCTAGTTTAGCTTTCTGGAATTCTGTCTCCAAAACCTTCCTTCTAAAAGTACTTGTCTCCACCAGTCTGTGTGAGGACACTGGTTCCCACACAGTGCTCACCCCTTTTTCAGTTTTGCTTGCTGTATGCAGAAGGGTACAGTAGCAGAGTGGGATTTCACAGTGCTTGCCTTTCATTGCTTGTGACAGTGACCAGTGCATGTTATATAATTAGATTTAGTGTAAAAGAGTTAGATAGTATGAATTCCTATTATATAACTATTATGGTTAGAATTGTAAGGGTTTGATGCTATCTTTGTAGGTATAGCAGCTGTATTTAGCCTCCCCCCCCCCCCATGTGCTGAACACCAAGCCTGTTCTAGATTATGGGAAGCATATACAGCATATTTTCCTATAACAAGCTGGTGTAGTGCCTCTATGAAAAAAGTGGAGAAGGAAGAGGGAAGCAGCCATGGTAAACCACACTGAGCCCCTAAGTCTTTTGTTTGCACTTTCATAGATATTTCTCATTAAAGTTATTATTCGTGTTTCCTTTTTTTCCCAGTTAAATTGAAAACAAATAAAGAAGAAGATGAGAGGTATTTTTAATTGCTGTAATTGTTTAAAATGACATTTAAAATGGTTTTGAGTGCCTTCAAGTTGATTTGTTTGTGAGGTTAGTTAATATTTCACGTGTACTCAAACATTCAGTTTGGCCATTCAGGTAATTTAATTTCAGAACAAAACTGTACATGTTTTTATTTTTTCTGCTAAACATAGAAATGGACATGGATTAGTCACATTCACATTTTAGCCTTAGATCAATGGAACAAGAGTAAAAAAAAAAACCCTTCATGATAATTTAGCAATGTGTAATGATTTCCAAGTACACTTGTAGAATGAGCTTTTCCAGATTTTAAGAATATTTTAACTTACATTTTAAGCCTGCTTGTGGAGAGGGCAGGGTACAAATTGAATTAATAAATAAATTAATAAAAATAAATAAATGTCAACATTTTAAAAAGTAAGAGTTTCATGCAGCTGTTTTGTGTTCTTCTTTGTAGTCAACAGTCCACAAATGAAAGCTGGTTGAGAGAGCTCACTCAGTATTTTGGAATCAACGATAGGTTTGAATCACTTGCAAGCAAGGAAGGCACTCCTAAGGTGATTAATTATTTGGAGTTCTTCATTTAAATGTAACATTCTTCAAAGGACAAAAAACACCCATGACTTAATCAAACCTTTTAATGATAAGTAATTATATACTTTCACCCCTTAGCAAGAATATATTTTGCCCAGTTTGTACAAAGAATCTTGGTCTCTTTGTTGGTTCCTGAGGAATCACTTATGACGTGACCATGTAAAAAACTGTTTTATTGTTGTTTTAGGAATATGATGTTTCTTCCGTATCTGTTCAGATTCTTGATTCTATAAATTCTAGAGGTGAAGCATGCTTTGAAACCACTTTGGTCAGTTTTGCTTTCTAGTCTTTATCCCAGGTCCTATATGATGGTGGTTACTGATTAATGTTAGTACTTCCATTGTGTAAGTCACTTGGAGACCTTCCAAGGTTGAAAAGTGAGTAATAAGTATATTAAAAATTATTAAATCAAAAAAAGCAGTCACGGTTTATAAGCATACTGATGGTTTTGGGAATTGGCCTATATTTGGATTCAATTTACAAAAATATAAAAAGATCACCACCTTGAAACAAAGTAGATTTTTGCAACAGACTTCACTGGCTGCTTGCATTAATGCCTTTGTGTCTCAGTTCCAAGCACATTGTTGAAAATGCAACATTAACTTTTTCAGCACTATCATGAGTGTAAAATTTTCTGTTACTGCTGCAATACTAATAGTTTATTTTGCTCCTAGCTATGCATTCATTTTTCTGTTCCTCTCTGACACAAGTTCCTGTGTGTTATCTCCTTATTAATATTTCTTAACAGCCAATAGCAAATTATCTATTTTCTTTTTGCCTAAAATCACAAAATAGATGAGGGTGACCTAAGGAATTATGTAAAAATGCTTATGTCTACAGCAAAAACTTAGTTCCAGTGAACAATTCCTTTTAATTGGAAGATGACATTTTTCTAGTAAAATCTTGACACGATATCAACTTGTAATTATCATTCTATTTCCTTTCCCCCCGATTCTTCATATATATTACAAGTGTAGTGTTCAATAGAGATGAACCGAGAATGTCAGGGCAGAAATCTATTACATTATTATTATTGCATTCATTAGTGGTCGTTCATTTGTAAATGTTAACTCAAGACAAGTTAGGATTTGCCCATGTTATTAGGGCTTCTTCTTATTGCTTGTTTCGAAAGATTAAAAATGTAGTCTCCTTTTACACTTGACTGTCTGCAGGCTTGGAATCAGTAATGTAGTGAAGTATTGGAAGGGCACCGTGCCAGAATTTTTTTGGATAAAGATAAGATCTAAGAACTAAAAAGACAGAGTGGTAATTGGCATTCTTCATATTATTTGACATATATACATCACATTTTATTCAGGGAAGCTCCAGGGATGGAACAGATAAATCAGATATTGAGATAAAATTTCACTCTGACAGGCGTAAACTAGTCCATGTAATTTTTTAAAACAGTATTATTTATCCAGCACATAAGGTGGAACTAATACAACAATTTGTTCTCGAACAACCATTCTGTGAGTAGTTAATGATATTGTCCATTAAAAATATTCTGTGTGTGACTTGTTATGCATGGAAATTAAGGCTTTGTAAATGAATATTATTTTGGATATGATAAATATCCTTGAGCATGTGTTTACAATGTTTAGTTGATATTCTAGTGGGAGCTTTTCTTTTTTATTTGACATTTTTTCCAGTCCGGCCTTGAAATCAGTATAGACAGAGCTTTAGCTGATGGAGATACTGCACAGGCTGAGGAACTAAGTGACAGATTAGCTACTCGAGAGGTAAGTTGATCTTTATAAACCTTTATAGTATGGTTGACAGATACTCTTAGGTAGTTTCTCTGATTCTCCTAGTCCTTTCAGGCATATGGTTAGAAATGGGTTATTATAGTTGAATATCAAAAAAATGTTAACATCTGGGCAGTACAGGGTTTTTTTTAAAAAAAAAAAATTAAAAGTATGACTTTCCTCAGCTTTTTCAATGGAAGTCCTCTGAGGTGCAATCTGATGAGCATACTGAAGGGAATTGGGAATCTGATTCGATAATAAAAGTTGCTCTAATAGGGTTTGCCAAGCAGGACTACTTTTTTTACTGTTGTTCCATCAGATCTCACATTGGCAGGTAAAAAATACCTCGGGTACAGAAATACCCTCCCCAAAGATACTATACACTGTTTCTTTATTTAAGCATATATACTCTTTTATATTTGTTTATTTGTTTATTTAAGCATATTTGTTTATTTAAGCGTATATACTCTTTCCACACTGGAGACTCAAAACAACTTACATACAAAATATGCAGTTTAAATAAAAATGTACAAACAGGCACTTAGAATGTTCTTCCAGATGGTGGGATATACTGGCACCTTGCATAAATGCTGATTCTGACAGTACAGCTCATAAAGCGTTGCAGCCTGCAAACCGTTGATTAAGGGCCCTCGGTTCTTTGGTGCTTGTACTATATATTAACTTCTTGCAAGTCGAAAGCAAACTGCTTTAATGCAAAACAGAGCAATCCTAAGTAGGTCTCCCCAGAATCCTACTCAGATCTATTCAGTGGGCTTACTCCCAAAAATAGCTTCTTAGGGTTGCACTGTTAGTTTGGTTGATTAGTCAGGTGTTGCCTTGTTTATTCAGCCACAGAAGAAATTGGAAATATGGTTCAATGCACTTTTTATTTTATTTCAATTCAAAGATTTTATTTTAAGAATGTAACCCAAATACTTTTAAAATTTTGTCTTGGCGAATTTTATGCAGCTTGGGAGCTCTGTTTGGGATGAGGCTCTGAATAACTTTGGTTGGCTCAGAGTTTAGACACCTAAGAACTTTGTCAGTTAAAGCATTACATTTCTTGATTGATTTTCTTGAAAATATTGGAATAGAATCAGTCTCTGTCTCTCTTAAGATGATAGTTCCTTTCCTTGCCTACAGTCTCATTTCTGAAATGAGCTATGAAAACATAAATGTTGATGTATTTATACAACCTAATGTTCTGAGTGGTAGCTCGGAACAGTATTTTTATTTTAGATTTTTGGGGGGGGGGGGGTATGTGAAACATTATGCATCCTTTTGTTCTGATTGCCATTGCTTTGAATTCAGTTCAGAGAGGGGAGATAACATAGAGGTTATGGTAAATGGCCACAGTTCACAATGGCATTTTTTTCTAGTCGTCAGAAAGCTGGAAGCTTCCAGCCATCAGAAAGCTGACTGAGTTGCAGAATCCACATGGACAAAGAAACATATGGGTCAGGAGACTGTCAGGAGAAGGGAGAAGAGAAGAAAAAATATCCCCCTCCTTCCCTTCCACGAATGCAGATCTACTGATGGAAGGAGGGTGGGCAGTTTTGCCCCCTTTCTTATAATCACTGCAGTCTCCGGACCTTTCTGTTTATCCACATGAGTCCTGCAATCAAGAATCAACTGTCTGGGGGTCCAAGGTACTGCTGGAGAAACCTCCTCTTGAATCTATCTCCCAATGCCTTCTCCCAATGGTTAATTTCTTTGATCTGATATGGAATATGTGAACAAGCCTTGAGTATGAGGTAGACCACCAAAGTTGAAATGAAGTTTCTGCCTGGCTCACATTAAGTTGTTTCTTAGAGCGGAAATAGATGGATGGTCAGTAAAAGAATTAACCCTCCACAACTAAGACTCCTAGGTGGAATGCAGTAGGTGGCTAGAACTTATTTCTGGATCCAGGAACCAGCACAAGAACTGTCATGGATGAGTCCTTGGGCTGCCTTCTGGAGCCAGAGATTGTAATTGTATCAGTTAAATGTAATGTCATTTCTATGACTAGAGAACACCCCATTTTGTCTTGATTTTTTTGGAAGGGTGGAATCTTCAATCTATTGATGTTTACTTGTAATATAAATGATTGCCAGGAGAACGCTACTATCCAGTGGTTTCTTCCCAAAATAATAGAGCTCGATATCATGAATTCTTAATTATTCTTTCCCTTGCAATTTGTGTAATATCTTGACTAACAGTAAGGTCCGATAAACTCATTGGAACTGACTTTTGAGCAGGCAAGCTAAAGAAAGCATTGATAATGTTTTATTTTATTTTAAAAAAAGGCAGGGCCAGTATAAATGTACAGCAGGTGGAGAATAGACTTCAGTGTGAGGAAGAGATTTAACCATCTATGGTATTTGGTCTGTGATTTAGGGATGTTTTAGGGGAAATAGGGAGGGTAATTAACTCGAAGGGAGGAGGGAAAGGACAGCCTCAAGGAAGCTTGTGGGGATGGGGGGAGTAATTTCAACCCCGTGGATGTGGCTGCATTGTCTGTGGGGAAGGAGGAGGGATGTGTGTCAGTCATCCCCAAAGGCCTGCTTCTCCAGGGCTTTGAACCAGTCCTTGTGATTTTGGTCTCATGCAAATCCAAGTGATTGTCAGCCAATCAGAGCCGATGGAACTCCACTGGATGGGAGTGGTGAGCCAGCCTGAGTTTAAGAGAGGAGGGGGGGAAAATTTGTCCTTGGACAGGAGATTTTGTCACTCTGGATAAGAG
The DNA here is from genome assembly GCA_029233225.1 of Lepidodactylus listeri. Classification (NCBI taxonomy): domain Eukaryota; kingdom Metazoa; phylum Chordata; class Lepidosauria; order Squamata; family Gekkonidae; genus Lepidodactylus; species Lepidodactylus listeri. The sequence continues at coordinate 78,103,930 of JARCFY010000005.1, read as the reverse complement.
CATCAGCTCGGCCAGGCTTTTATTTGGCTTTTAGTTAGGGTTTGGAGTCAGTTTAGGGAAGAAAGCTTGATTCAGTAAGACAAATAAGCATCTTGTGAAGAGCCCTACATTCCTAACTTACACATATAGGTTCTGTGGACAAGAACTCTGTTCGGTAAAAAGAGCAGCCTTGAACCTGCTGAGATAACCTGTTAGGCGAAAGGGGAACAAAATCTTACTTCAGTGTTTATTTATATTCACAGAGGTTCAGTTACAAAGTGGCTATTCTCATTGGAGAAAGCTTGTAACCAATGGGGGTGTATTTGAGAAGCAGCTCACTTTATAATACTATTTCCAGACAAGTTCCTTACCCTGTAAAATGCTTTTATTTTCTGTTAAGTAGATCTTTATCTGTGTCTTGTCTGTCTAGTCAAATACCTATGAAAAAGCGGCCTACTTATTATTATTAGTAGTAGTAGTAGTAATATTTTTTTATTTTTAAAATTATTAGCTTTCTGAATTGCCTATCCTTTCTACCACAGGGCTCTGGGTGATGTACAACAATGAATAAAAACATCACTGTAAAAATAAAATACATACCAGTAGATAAATGAAAACTCTAGATGGCGAATTAAAAATATTTTCCCCCCATTTCAGACTGCCCGGCCACCTTGTGGGCAGATGAGGAGGGGGGACAAAATGAGCATAAAAGGGTGCCAGCTAGAGTGGAAACCATTGGTGTCCTCAACCAAAAGCCTGGAGGAACATCTCTGCTTTACAGGCGCAGGACCCTGATGGTGTTCAGCAGAAAGTTCCACTGTGTCAGGGCCAGGACTGAGAAAGCCCTGGCTGAGGACAGCTGGACATCTTTGGGGTTGGGGACCACCAGTAGATTGCTATCCATAGAGCATAATGCTCTCCCAGGGACATTCCAGAGGAGATGGTCCTGCAGATACATTGGTCCCTGACCACTCAAGGCCTTAAAGGTCAACACCAAAACCTTAGAATTCTACTGGAAACCAGTGCAGCTGGCACAGCACAGGTTGTATGTGTGTCATCTATGATGTTCCCATCAGGACCTGTGCTGCCACATTCTGGATCAGCTGAAGCGTACAGGTTAGTCTCAAGGGAAGGCCAGCATAGAGCAAGTTGCAGTAAACTAGCCTGGAGGTGACTGTTGTATGGATTACTGTGGCTAGGTCGAGGCACAACAGAAAAGGGGCCAGTTACTGAGTGTGACAGAGATGAAAAAAATGTCAGCCTAGCAATATGTGTGACTTAGGCCTCCATAGTCAGGGAGGCATCCAAGATCACACCCAAACTCTTGACGGAATGTGCTGGTGTTAGTGGTGACACGCCAAGAGCAGGAAGTCCATGCCCCAGCCCTGAAGCCCCCCACCCAACCACAGAACTTCCATCTTAGTAGGAGTCAGACTCAGTCTGCTCTTTTTAAACCACCCCATCACGGCCCCCAGAGCCACGGCCAGATTTTGTGGCCAGTGGCCAGGTAGCCATCCAATAACAGAAACTCCATGCCAGCTGGGTGAGGGGACACATATCAATATTAAACATCATCCAGGAGATGAGTGTCTCCTGAGGGACCCCACATATTAAGGGATCCTAGAGGACACATCCTCTCCCAGTGCCACCCTCTGTCCCTGACTACAGAGAAATGAGGCAAGCCATTGAAGGGCCACCCCATGAACTTCCATGTCAGCAAGGTAGGGAGTCAAAAGATCTTAGTTGATTGTGTCAAACACTGCTGTGAGGTCTAACAGCAGCAGCAGCAGCACCGACCCACCATGATCCAGCTGTCTGTAGAGATCATCTGTCAGGGCGACCAGCACTGTCTCCATCTCGAGGCTGGGATGGAAGCCGGACTGAAATGTGTCCAATGCTGATGTGTCATTCAGGAAACCCTGAAGCTGCTCGGCTACTGCTCTCTCAATTACCTTGCCCAGAAACAATAAATTCAAAACTAGGCAGTAATTGGCAGAATTGAAAGGATCCTCATAAATAATTAGAGTCTTGGTCTAGTAGGTTCCCAAATAAGACATCTTTAGGGAGCACAAAGCTTGCGTGAAGCTTTAATCAAACCTTGTGTCCCCCTTTTTATTTGGTTGTGAGTGGTTGGGGTTTAAAGAATCTATAGGAGAGGTCAAAGTGGGGGACTGGACATTTTTCAGTCCAGAAGACAGTTGCCCCTCCTCTCTCCCCCCTTCACCGCCACGGTATGTCCCTGCATGTGATAGTGAGGAGACCCTTCCCCTCTCTTTCTCCCACTCATTTGGGATATATGTTTTCAGCCACATGCTTTAATTCTCAGCTGATCATGCTGAAGTCTTGCTTGCTCAGCATTGAGGAGCCTCCCCTCCTTTCATGCCTTGCCCACTCTGTTGTTCTCTTTCTCACTACTGAAAATGTTCATGATGAGAACCAGTGTGGTATAGTGGTTATTGTCAGACTCAGGTTTGAATCACCACTGTGCCATGGAAACTTGCTGGGTGGCCGTGGATCAGTCACGTACTCTTAGCATTACCTACCTCATAGTGTTTTGTGAGGATAAAATAGAAAAGAGGGAAACAATGTAAATTGCTTTGGTTCCCCACTGGGGAGAAAGGTGGGTTATCAACGAAGCAAATTAAACAAATCTCATCTCTTGATTGTCGAACATTACATTGAACTCTTTGGGGGAAGTATGGAATTCTTCTAGTTGAAAAAAGAGCAGTAGTTTTCCTAAGCCCCTATCTTGAAGTGTGCATTTAGGAAAGAGCTTGGGTTACTCCCTCCTTCATTCATGTGAAATTCATGATCTTCAGGAATGTAGCAGAGTGTACTTAATACTGGGCAAGATTCCTTGTAGACATCTTCCTTGTTTTTCATTTACATCAAGTCCTTGTAGAGAAAAGAATTGTCCAAACAATAGCCCAGAAATCTTGTCAAAGATAGCCTATCCATATAACTCATCCCCCATTTGTATTTTCATGTTAAATACAATTCTAAATGTAGACAATACAGTAAACACCAATGTATTTTAATACACTCATGTTCAGTGGACGGGTGTTCTTTGGAAATCAGGTGTATAGTTTTTTAATCGGTGGTATTTTCTTTTTCAAGAGACAGTAACTGGAACCTGCTGATAAAACCTTTGCTTTGAGGCACAGATCCGAGAGTTCTCAAAGCTGTTTCCTTCTTTAATAAGTGAAACTAATTTTTGATGTATAACATTTATAAATCTGTGAAATTGGGGGGGGGGGGGGGGGAGGCTAAAGCCAAAAATAAAGAGATGGCTAAGAAGAGCTATGAAAACATGCCCTGAAAGGCTGGGGAATGCCAAAACAGGTCTGTCAGGGTGCTATCATTATGCCACAGGAAGAACTATTTTTAATGGAGTCAGAATGCCTTAGAATAAGAGGAGGATGTAAGGAATGTACATAATATTGAGGGAGACTTAGTTAAATGAAAGCTGTATATATTCTTGAAACCTAATTTCAGAATGAAGCACTTGTTGCACATTGCATTTAAGTACAGATCGTTGTGCTTTGGCATTGCGGAGAAGATCTGCAGAGGGTTACCATTCTGTTGATGCCAAGTGTGCTTTTTGAAACTCTTTAATGTCCATAGGCCTGGATCTGGTTTGTTATGTACCGAATTCTTATTATTGTGAACTTCTCTCTGTTCCTTTTGGTATTGCTTTGAATTGTGTGATTTCTAATGTCTGGACTTTACACGGGTTTTGGCACACGCAAACCAGAACCCTGAAGTATAAGGGTTTGGTGTAACATGTACAACGGTTATATGTGTAAGGCAAAATCTGTCCATCCCCCTTTCAGGCAACATGGCAACTGTGCATTGAAAATGCTCCCCACTCCATGTAGGAATTAAGTACTCTAATCAATTTGATCTGACTCACTATCTTAATATGCTGGCAGTTCCAAAATTGAGGTGGTCATACATGCATTGCCAACAGTCCAGAGGATGGGCCGTTTCCTTAAGACACCTCCAGATCCGTGCTTCTGTAACTGGCATTGGTTGATTCATTGTCCCGTACTTTCTTCCACTGTCCAAAGTATGCAGCAGCCAGAGAGAGATTTCTTAGTAAGTGGCTATTGAAGTATTCAGCCATTCCTGACACTTCAAGATTAAGATTACTTCTAAGTAGCCTCTGCAAACACTGCATTGTAGACTTGGCAATTTTTTGTTTTACTGTAATTTTTAATACTTAAATCTGTTTTTATAGTGTATGAGCTGTTAAACTTGAATAAACTTGAGAAACTTGGGGCAACTGTGCATATTGGAAAGATCACAGATACGGCATACTTCCAGTAAATACAGTTGGCAAGCTCCCGGTACATGTGATTGTAATGCCTGGAGAGCCCTTTTATGTTTAACAATTCTAGCTTTATTAGTAGTCGCCAGTGATTTTTGGAAACAGAAGTAGAAGTCACAGAAATGGTGATCAGAGTTCTCTGCATCTTACTTTTGGGAGTCTAGTGGGATGGAAAACCACTGGTGGCCATAAAATTACCAGGATTCATGAGCACTACATTGAGAAGCATCCTTAATTCAGAAAATTACACTAGAAAATATCAAGAGTCCAGTTGTGCCTTAAAGACTAACAAAATTTGTGGTAGGGTATGAAGAAGTATGACGTCTGGTATCTGAAGAAATGAGCAGTGACTCACGAAAGCTCATACCCTGCCACAATTTTTTTTTTTTAGTCTTTAAGGTGCTAATGGACTCTTGGCTTTTTTTACTATCCTTGAGATCGTTTTGGAGGGTAGCCATATTGGTCTGCAGTAGAACAGTTAAGTTCTAGTCCAGGAGCACCTTAGAGACCAACAAGCGTTTCAGGGTATTAAGCTTTCGAGAGTCAAAGTTCCCTTCATCATGTGTCTGACAAAGGGAACTTTGACGCTTGGAAGCTTGTGCCCCAGAAATCTTGTTGGTCTCCAAGGTGCTCCTGGACTAGAATCTAGGTATCTCTGAGATGCCATTCTCCAGTTGATGTCTTGTAACTCACCCTCTTTGTTTCATTTAGAAATGCATAGGGTAGGAAATACTTGTGAAGAAAATTATTTCAAAAACCTCTAAAATTAGATCACATGTCTGGTAATAAATACTTTGATTTAACCTTTTGGGAAGTTATGTAGTATAAACATTCATAATCCAGATATATGCATTATATGTTATCAGTAATCAAGATGTTCACCATTGGCAGTCTGCTTTTTGATGGTTGGCTTTGATTCTTCTCAAACATAGAAATATATGTCAGTGCCACAATTGCATTGCTGTTTCTTTATATTGCCAGGAGGGTTCAACCATTAAGCTGTACTTAAATAATATAGGCCTCTTGACAATCATGGGTTGCTATAGAAAATTTCAGAACAAATGTTGGCAGAAATTTCATTTCCATTGCTTTATTTAGCATTTTAGTATTAGATGTGCCAAGAAATGAGGAAGTGCCATGTGATGTGCCCCAAATGGCCTTTACAGACATATCTTACAGATACATTACACATTACACCAATGGCAGGTAAAAGTCTGGGAACTATATGCAAGGGAGAAAATAGCAACCACTATCCCTCCCAGCACCTATAAATCACAATCCCTCTTTTACTCTAAATGGCTCCCACTTATAGACTCATTAGCAAACCTCACTATTCCTACCTCATCAATACCTCAAAGATATAAATAAATCATAGCAAATTATATTTTAATATTTATTATTATAAAATATTTAGTGTATAGTAATGAGTAAGTTATGGGCTGCAGTGGCTCAAGTGGATAAGATGCTGAACTGCAGTCCGGAAAGTCAGTAGTTCAGCAGTTCGCTGCATGACGGAGTGAGCTCCTGTCTCTGGTTCCACTTTCTGCCAACCTAGCAGTTCGAAAGCAAGAAATTGCAAGTAGATCAATAGGTACCACTTCGGTGGAAAGGTAACAGTGTTCCATGCACCTCAGCATCTAGTCATGCCGACCACACGACCACGGAAATGTCTTTGGACAGCATTGGCTTTTCGGCTTGGAAACGGAGATGAGCACCGCATCCCTAGAATCATATTCAACTGGCTTTCGAGCAAGGGAAACCTTTACCTTTACTAATTAGTGGGTGAATAGGAAAGCATTAGGAACTACACTTTCTACTCTTCTTAACAGGATTGGCATTAAGCTTGAGATATGTGCAGGTAGGATACATTTACCTGAATGTCAAAGTGGAGTAGGGTTCATGGCATTGAATCCCTATCAGGGCCATTGAGAACCATGGAACTGTATTTCCCATGGTATCTGATGGAGCATTTGTAGCACCTCAGTAACCATTATAAGCATTTTCAGAACCTTGGAGGAAGGGGGTAGGGCTTATCTTTTGTAAATGACTCATGAATGATGAGCTCCAGAAATTTATATTACAATACTGATAACATTGAACAACACCGGTAATATCTTGGGTCGGTCTCCCTGAGGTATTTCAGGGTTTCCTATTTAATTTTTTAAAGCTTATATTGAAGTGGTCTGTTCTCTTGCTGAAACTTCAGTGGTTATCTGTTTCTGTGCTAATTCTGAACACAGGCCCAGAGCATGCATCAGAATGATCTGTACAAACCTAGGAACCTGGAGCTGACTTATTTAAAGCATCACATCTAAATTGGCCTTAACAGCACCCCAGTTGGCACACTGTTAGAGCCCCTAGGATGGCTAAAAAGGGGAGAAAAGCTTGTTTTTGCTTGCCTCAGGATAGCTGCTGCAATGCTGGGACTGTTCTTGCCTTTGCAACCAGCCTTGAGCAACCTAAAAATCAATTCCTAGCATTTTATTGCTCGTCCCCACTTTTATGTGCCTAAAAGCCAAAGGCAAAAGGCATTCACAGAATCCTTAATTGATGATGAATTAACCCCCTTGGCTCTGAAAACTACTACTCCCCTTGCAAACCAGATTCAGAAACCCCTCTGCATTCCTCATGATGTTAATAGGGAGCACACGGGGCTTTAAAATTCACCTCCTTGAACGCTCCTAAATTGGCTTACCTTGCAGCATCCCCCTTCTCTGACAACTGAAATGCTGCCATGGCAGCATCCCAGGTACCCGAGATCTTGGGATTTGGGAGTTTTCTAGGGTGCCTAATAGTTTCTGTGGCATTTGTCGTGTCCTATACTATATCAGTGTTGAAGATGAGTGAGAGCTTCCCTCCCAGCAGCAATTGGGTAAGTGGTTGCTGGTAGGAGAAACTCTTGAGCCATACTGGTCATCTCATATTGAAGTCAAGTGTTATAAGATAACAGAGTTCATAATCTCTATCTGGGGGTAACAAATTTCATCAATGTCACTGTTCTTCGTATTAAAAGTTCTTGAGCTAGTTTGTGACTTTCAACAGCTACTATTCTTACAGAGTGCTAAATTGCCTTAACAGCTGTTAACAAAGCAATGACCACATTATATTTTCCTGTCAAAATATACTTTAAAATATTGCATGATACAGAATCCTGAATTGCTGTGACAGCTGTCGTACCCCACTGCTGTCAAAACTGGGTAAGCATTAGCTTATAGTTCTGGGCGTTTTGTTGTGAAGGAGTTAACATTCTGCAGTTTTATGGGTTTTGCTTTAAAAATGTTAAATGTTTCATTATAATTAAAGAAATTAATTAGCTTCTTGTTATGATACTGTTCTTGTACTACTGGAACGTTCCCTCTGCCATTATTCTGAGTGCATTCTCCCAGGTTCCATTGCCCCTTGCCCATTGTACTAACAGTTAATGTGCAATAGTTTTTCAAGGGAAATAATATTTTGATAGTGCACATTACGTGTATAAGAAGAGTTATTAAAATTTATCTATATATCTACTTGGGGGGGGAAACGTTATCAAGATCAACTAATATAGTCCCAGTGAGATTCTTTTGTCCAGTTAATAGATGGAGCACAGTCTGGGAGTTTATCCACATCAGTACCACTGAAAATCAATAGCAGTGTTCTTCATTAGTGCTTGTGCAGTAGAACCTCTTGTCAGATTATTTAATATAAACATAAACCATACAAAATTTTCAGAAGTGTATTGTCATAGTGAGCTGTGCCATGGCTCAAAGTACCTGGAACATATTATGATGAAAAATCATACATTCTGTATAGCTCTAAATGTTTAGGTTATAGAAAAAAATAGAGCCAAACCCATTTTATTTGTTACTGCTTTTCTGTCTCATCTTAGTGAAGGTGTTTCTCAGTTTCTCTTCAGACTGAGGTTGTTTTCTCTTAACCCCCTGTCATATAGTAAAGGTTATCACCTAGGATTATATTCATATGCTCTCTTAATTATGTATATCTTCTTTTTTAAAAAAAAACCTTTAAAAAGATTTCTGATGTTACAAGTCTAATTAAAGAGACAAAGCACAGTTTATACTGTAGATTTTTTTCTGCAGTTCAATTAATCAGCATGTTTTCTCTTTTAATTAAAACCATTTTAGTAAATTAAAGCCCACAGCAAAACACATATATAATTTGTTTGTAATTAGCTCTTAATTGGTGGTAGTTGAAGCTTAGCACCCTTGGTTTCTTTCTTCATGATTGCCATTTTATTAGCAGCCAGTCATTAATTAATCTTTTTTTCTAATTAGCTTATAAAACTGTTGATGGCACATTATTGTAAATGTGATTTTAAGTTCAAAGCTTGTTAATAAGCTTTCTTACTTAGAAGAACAGAGATAAAGAAATTGCTGAAAACAGTACTACAGTTCTTTTTTTAAAACAGCCTTTCTTACAAGGCGACTGTGTAAAACATCTAACAGCTTATAGTTAATTTTTAATGCTTTTTATGAATGGAGGAAGTTTCTTGCATGTAAATATTTAAATTTAAAACAAAGCTTAAATATAAGAACCATTTTTGTATCTGTGCTACACAATGGCGTTGTCTACACAAAATTTGATGGTTTAATATCCAGCAGTGGAAACCTAGTAAAGTCTTACACACTAGAAGTTGAACAAATCATTGACAGGAGATCATTCTTACTTCAGAATCCACTCAATATTCTTGTTTGCTTTATATAGTTAATATACATCAGCAGTGGATAACATTCCATAACATAAAAGGGGAAAATCATTGCTACGGGCAGAACCTGAAATAACTAGATTCATATTTGATGAGAAACTGTAATATAGTATTAAAAGGCTGTTTGGTTTCTCTGATAGACTGCAAGATGCTTCAGGACCTGTTAGAATAGAGATGTTCTGTTAAACCCCCTTTGGGTTTAGCCTTTTACAGAACATAGCTACATATGACATTTCTGAATCTAGTCTTGAATGTTCTGTCTGATTATTCATGTCCTAGAGAGTATGTATTTTACAACAGGTCTTTGAAAAAAATCTTTATCTGTTTTGGGATTTTATTCCACTAACCCAGGGGCTCAAGGTGATGCCCCAAACGTAAAGCACAGCTATTTATAAACCCAACCATGATATATTGTAATACAGAACATTAAAACTAGTATGCAGCTAACAGAGGTATCAGTCATAGGCTGCTAAAGGGGAAGTAATCCAGGCTTGGACGCAAACAAGCTTCCACAGGGAGTGGGTTCCATAGCCTGGGAGTTACCACTGAGCTACCTTGCTCATGCACTCTTGACATTCTAACTTGGTGCACGAATGACAACTCTAGGAGAGCATCCCCAGTAGATTTCAAGGGCTATGGGGGAAGGGGACACAAACTGACACCCTTATGTAATGTAATATTGCAATCAAATGTTTCATGTAAATTCTGCTTTTTCAAAGCTACAATAAATTATATTTTGCAGCTAGGGTGACAGAATATATTTCCTCTTCTCTTGCGACTCCAACTTTATTTACTATTTCAACTTCAGCTGTTTCTTGGTGTGTGTGTTTTAATTTTTAAAAGGGCGTTTATGATGCTGTGCAAGAAACACTAGAAAGGGATAGCTGACAAGGAAAAAATTAAAAATTGGATAAAAAGTAAATGAATAATGTCATATTACTAAAAAGATGAGAGGCTAATTTGTGCCGACTTTTTGCTAATTTTGTTCAAGCCTCAAAATGAGGAGCTGTCACCCGTTCTGTGTAGCACTGATGACAGTGCCAATGATCCATGAAATAAGCTGCCGCTGGCTTTGTTCTGATAAGAATGAACAAATCTGCACAATGTACGGCTCCCTGAATCTCATTTTCATACTTGCATGCAGGCTAAAAGAAATAAGCTGTTTGCAGGCTTGATTAATCAGACATTTGAGGGGGTTTTGTCTCTTTGATCTCTTTCGTCTCCTAGGTAACTTGCTTGACATTAATGTTGAGCTTGAGTAAAGACAATCAGGAATTGTAGACCAAACTGATATAAAAATTAAAGACCTTAGCACTTTAAGTACTTCAGTAATGGTTCCGCTTTACTTCAGAAAACATCTGTTTTCATTTAATTAAAGAACAAAAGCGAATAGCATAAATATTTTTCATAGAAACCTGTTATTCCACAAAAAAGTTGAAGTATGATAATTGGTATTTTTTTTAAAAAAAATACCTTTATACTGTTTGGAAAGAGAAAATTCAGTAATTTGTTAGATATCCTTGATGGCTATAAATTTTTTATGAAAAATCATGAATAACAAGTTTGCAGTTATGCTGTATTAAGCTGCAAGAGCAAGATATTTGAAATGATTATCTGTAAACTTCAGTAAACTGATTTTTGCCTCCTAGAAAACTAACTTGATTAAAAAGTTTGTCTTTTAAAAATCTGTACTATGTTACAAGGATGTACCATTATATCTACATTACTTCCCAATATGATTTACACACTTTAAACATATAAAATTGAAAGGAATTTTTAAAAAATGTCGCAGTGCGTTTGCTTGAGGTTATGCAGACGCTTTTACAAATCTTCCAAGTGGCTGTAAAGATGAATGCCTCAAGGGTCTAGCCAGGGCCCTGCTTTTCCAACCAGCTAAAGCCCTTATCTTAAATCCAAGCAAAGTACCATTAATCTTTTTGAAAGACCTTTTATGGCTTTTAATATATCCCAAATTAGAACATTTTACACCCTTGGTTCCTGAAATGTGGTGATAAAAAGCCTTTAGAGCTTAATTTTCCTTACTGCGTGCTCTGACCAATTTGCAGTTCTTTGTGATAATGTTTAGACACCTTAATTAAAATGCAGCAAAATATTGGATGTTCTATATGGAAAATGCTGATACTTTGACTACACAAGAAATTGTTGTATATATTTTTATTCATGTTTTATTGCTTCTTACCAGCATTTCATTTTGTTATGTTATCTGATGACCTGGGATTTTTTTTAAAAAAAAATGTAAAGCTATTGACCAAGACTTTTAAGTGACTTCTTTTGGGGTGTTGGAGTGTGGGTGGGAAGGCAAAGTGCTTAGGGAAGGCAAAGTGCTTAAGCTGAACCAGGCATGGTTGTGTTAAATTGACCACAATGCACCAGTCCCTGAAAAGTAGCATCTTACACTCTGCAGCCTATACATAGGCACATAAATATTGCAAAAGTGTGGACTATTTTTACCTGTTTTAGAGACCTGTCTTGCCAAGGCCATAGAAATCATGAGACAGCAATCCAGAGAACTCTGAACTCAGACAGACTCAGTGGAAGGCAAACAGTTGTAAGCTAGTCCATTGCTAATAGTAGATGTCCTACTCTGGGTAAGGACAGGCTTGAATTAGTTTTTAAAAGGTTTGTATAGGCATGAGATGCTGGTATTTGTAAAGGAACAATTTATCTCCTATTTGTAATATAAAGGCCATCTGTCCCCTGTGACTAAAAATTATTGCTCATGCCCATACCTGATTTCCTGGCTTATTGTATTAGTACAAGTATGAAGCCCTCTTACATAATTACCTGTTTAGTGGTTAAAGTATAGTTGATTCTTTTGACATATTTCTACTCTATATTCATGAATTGTTAGTTCATTTAACCCCGATTACTCTTTTTCTTTCTAAAAATGAGTTATAATTGGGTGAAGTTTGAATGACTGTCACAGTATGTCTTACAGTTTGAGAGATGTTTTACCCTAGCAAGTCACATTGGAGTTTAATTATACTATGGTAAGAGAATCACTTGTGATGCCAGAGTTGCAGATTTGTAGTGTTCATGAACTGCAGCTTCAATGCATAGTTGGTATAAGGAGAGACTACCTATTGTGTTTATTATTTGTAGAGCTTTGTGTAAATCACTGGTGTATGTGTGAAACTGCCCTTGACACCAAAGAAAATGATGAAGGTCAGATGATATGGACTTTTTTGTGTTCATTAACCAAATAAGTGCATCCACTGGACTAAAGCTGAGCCATTTGGTACATCAACCGCATGTACACCAATTTCTGTAGCATACAGTTCAGAAGAGAGTAGTAGGCCCACAGTGGATTAATTTTTTTCACTCAGTGTACAGATGGACAGAATGGAAATAGCTTTATGGTGTTAGATCCACTGATAGTCATATTATTAATATTCTCCAAATTGCTTGTTCTCATCATTCCTCTTTTAGTGAATGACATGGTTATAGTAAACCCTGAAGCATCAACTAGAGTATCAACTAAACTTTGTAATCTGGACAGTGAATACACAAGAAGCTAGGCATCCCCCCCCCCCCCCGAAAAAATTCTCATGAGGATTTATTACTGGGGTATCATGGTAAAAGTACCTCATTTACATTTTGAATGGTGGGTAGTAGTCTTCAGCACTAATTATAAACATAGTTATGAATATTATACAATTATAAATCTCATAGTTACCTATATGTGTTTCCTTTTTGGTCTTAAAATGTATGGCAGGTTGGAAGGCACCCAGTGGGTGAAGGGGGCACAACAAAAGGAAAAGAAAAATCTTGCATATATGTACCTACACACCCATATTTCTCTACTAGGAATAAGGCCCATTGTGGGAATAAATACAACAGGCTCTAGAAAGAGGTTCTGGGAGGGTGCCAAGGCCTTGGGCACTCAGCGTCAATTTGCTGTCGCAACTTCAGCAGGGTGTAGTGCCACAGAGTCCATCATTTTCTCCAGGGGAACTGATCTCTGCTACCTGAAGAGGAGTTGTAATTCTGAGTGATCTCCTGCCCTCACCTGGAGATTGGCAGCAGTGGTTCCCCAAGAGGGAATAGCTGGTTTGGAGGGCAGAATCTATGGCATTGTACCTGCCTGAGGCCCCACCTCGCCTCAAACCTCACCCTCTCCAGGCTCCATCCCTCAAATCTCCAGGAATTCCCCACCTGGAGTTGGCAACCCCATCTCCTTCCTGGTCCCAATGATTTCTTCACAAAGGAAGGGTTTCCTTCCTTTGTCTGAACCAAGCTTGGTTGCTTACTGCAGCGAAAAGGGCTCCAGTTTACAACTCAGCTGTTCGCCTCCCACCCTCCTCCTGTGGGCGTATCTCACTCCTAAAGTTCCCTGCCACCAGTCACTGAATTATCACTGCCTTTTTAGAGGGACAGGGAGACCTCTGTTGCCAAATCTCCCTATTTGGAGATGAAATCCCCTGTCTTTGGGGGATCCCTGGAAAGTTGGCAACCCAAGGTTCTGGCCTTTATTGGCAGAGTGAGGGAGACTATGGGGTCAGAACACAACACAGATTGTTGGCCAGCAGATGAGAAAGCCCCATTCAGCCCAGTGAGTGATACTGCTGCAGGCCCCTCTCTGGAACGACAGTTCAATTGAACCTTATGGGGGAACATTTTAAACAAACCACAGACAGCAGCCATCTTATAAACACAGGTAACTGCCATTTCATTTCACCTACCAAGAGCCACTGAGGTAACAGTTAATCCCCCCACAGGAGGGAAGCAGAAGCATCTGCCAGGAATTCTGACAGGGCACAGTTGCTGAAGGAGTGGGCGGGTTAGAGGAGCAGAACCAGCAACTGCCCAGCCAATGGCATGCAAGTATTCACAGCCAGTGGATAGCTCCAGCTTCTGATTGACAGGCCAAGGGACCAAAGGCTGGGGTGGCATGTGGAATGCGTGCCACCACCAGCAGAGAATTATGTATAAGAGATGGTGGGAGATGCATGAATGCCTACATCACAGTTCACTCACTCAGTGGTCATGTGGCGAGAAGGGTACTCTCTCCTGTGGACTCCCATTGATCCTATATGCATATACAGTCTTTCCTTTCTGCACCTTGTCTCACATCCATGTTTCTCTTCCCAGCCTCCTTTGCCATTGCCAACAGTGGAACTAGGGGAAAGATCCTCCAAGGAAATCTACCTCTATTTTTCTTACCCCTTAGTAGAGACTCTCTTCTTTCCTATGATAACTCTTTGAAAGTATGCAGCATGACCTGCAGTTTCAGAGGATTCTATTTTATATATGTGACGCAAAACATGTTGTGTGCTTTTATTTTAAAATGGTGTATTTGTGTCTCATTGAGAGAATTCTTACAAAGAAGATATTCATATCAATGTAGTTTTTGCTCTGCTTAGGGACAGCAAAATTACTACTAGTTGTGTTTGTAGAGGTTTTGGTAATTAGTAGTCTAACAGTGTGATCCTAAGTAGAACTACACACTTCTAAGTCCATTGAGGTCAATGGGCTTAAAGTGGTGTAGCTCTGTTTAGGACTGTAGTGTGAATTTATCTGAAACATACCAGCACCCATTGAAATAAGTAGCAAAAGCAGTATCATGCCAGTTTTGTGTTTAACTGGAGATTTTACAGGAGTTGTTCTTTATTGCTTGTGCCCTTATTTGGCCACCTAGAAACTGTATTTGAGCTCTTGAGACTCTTTTTAAAGTAGCTTGAAGTCATAATTAACTGAAATCTCAGGAACCCCAGCATAGGCTGAAGAGTGTCCACAGGCAAATCAGTGTTTTCTTAATCTGCTCCCATTGCAACTTCTTTTGACGCATCAAGGACCATTCCAAAAGTTATCCTAGAGTCCTGTGTGTGACTTGAAGGACCTCCAAAACCCATCTGCATATGTGGAATCGTCATCTGTGGACCCTGCAGATCTCAACCATTATGAATAATCACTTAGTCATTCGAATCCCAATGATACTCATGAGATGGCTTTTGAAGTTATTTGGTGTAGGATTAAAAAATGTTTGGTTTACACCTCTAGAAATCCTTTATGATTTGTTACATAACGTGTTAGTCATATTGTGCATGCTTGATGGTGTTAAAAGAAATTGATTTGTAATTTAATCTTTGGTAAAATTTAAATTGGTCCTGGCATTTTAAATTATATAATAAAATCATGACTACTGAGTACAAATATATTATTTGCTGTACATTTTCTTACATTGAAGTAGTACTTTGAGCCTTGTGAAGCATTTTCCCCAGCTCTCCCTTTAAAAATCACATCCTGCCAAAGAAGCTGTGCAGTCAAATAATGTAGCCAACTGCTAGCCAATGCATGCTTAAATGAAACAGTGAAATGCATTACTGTTATTGAACTGTCGCCTCTGCCTTGTTTCAGACTGTCCTAAAATTAAATCTAAGGTATACATGAGCTTAATTTTTTGCTGCTGATTTTAATGTTGTATAGGTCTGTCCTGATGTTAGTTTCATATTATGTGTGTTGAGTAACTAAATGACAAACAGGTGGGTATTGGTTACTGGGCAAATCATATTTGCTTGCCCAGATCACCATCATTCAACCAGTTCATTGGAATATGCACAGACAAGTCCCAATGGTGGCTTGAGGCAGAACAAATGTTAGCCAAGTAAAATTTCATTACATTTTGTTAATTTCGCTTACTGATTCCATCACCTATATATGTTCTTTCCTTAGCTTGGTGTGAAAATTGCCAAAGCTGTTGCCTGCCGAAATTTCGTAAAAAGGAAACAAGATGCAGAGGCTTCTCAGGAAGCCCAAAAGAAAAAGAAGCTTGCTTGGGGGTGTGTTTTTGGCCATCTTTATTTTAAACGAGTAGTAGGTCTAAGTGAACTTAATTCAGAGTCTCTTGAACCTTTCCTTCAGATTGGCTTGTACTAATCCTTATTTGTTTAATTTGACCTTAGTTTTTTCATTAAGTAGTGCATCTATTTAATGTAGAATCTTTACTACAACTAATACATTATTCAAATGTTTATACTTTCCCTTTAGTAATTAGAGTACTTAAAACTCCAGCTTCAGTTTAGTCATAGCTGCTAAATGAAATGTGATTGAAAACTCCCCAAAGTGTACTTCAGTAGATACTGACATATGTTTGTATTTCTTTTCAGATTTGAAGCCAAGAAAAGATGGGAAACAAAAAGCAACATGGGATACATGTAGTTAGTTTGTGCCTTGGATAGAAGGGGGGGGGGAAACATTTTTAAAGATAAAGGAAAGGGTTTGTTAGTACTGAGAAACTTAAGTTATATTTTTCATTACCGCTATTTGTTCAGCTGGATGGATCACTGTGGACTAATTTAGGCTTGCATTCCATACTCCATAAGGTATCTCTGGAATATTTCAAAACTTGTGTCTTCATCACAGGAAATGTTTCCAGCTTATTCCCTTTCACACAGCCTCAAGATTTAAAGTCTCTTCTTTGTTACAGACCTATTAAGAATATAATCTTGAAAATAATTTTGTGTAAATTTATTCAAGTATTTATTAGTATCAGAAGCAGTCTTTATTGAAAGTGAAATGCAGTGTTTGGAATGTCTTGAAATAATGAGAAAATGTAATATTTCCTCAAAACTCGACAAATGAACAGTGCTCCCACAGAAGCTTCTGCAAATGCTTCTCACAGTTTGTTTGGATTAAACTGATAAATTTTACTTATTATCAACCAAGACTAACTGTTTCAAGAACAAAGAACTAGATTAACTTTATGGTGATTTACTATGTTTAAGTAGTTTGAACTAAAACAATCTGCCAAGAAATGTTAATTTCAAGGTTTGTGACATCCCAGGTTTCTATCTTAACATGGAATAACTCATTCTTCTTTAGTAGCCCTGAGGATGTTTGTCTCCCTTCTCCCCTCGGTAGGAAACTATTTTATGAAGATGAGGGTTTGAAATATTGTCAACTATAATTAGTTACATTGGCAGTTAAATACATAGCAAGGTCCGTAAATCACCACCAAACAGGTTTCTACCACAGAGCACCATAAATCTGCAAACCCTTTATTCTAAGTACATAGACTGTATGGGGAGAAATTTTTGCACATTTAGGAGAGGAAGTTAAATACTGTCTGTCTAACTTCCTTTATAAATACATATTTTTATCAAACAAAATAGTCCTATTATTTGTCCCACCTGGAAGACTACTGCAATATCAAGTGGTCTTCACCATAACATCACTTACTTAGATGTAGTGGGTTGGATCCAGAATCCAAAATTTCCACTTGTGCTAGAGCTCTTGCACAAATGGAATCATACACACAAAGAAGACTGTGTATCCCCTGCTTGTGTTTCTGCTTATGCAAGATCTTGTGCACTATTGGGCAGTATAAGATATAATGAAGAAAGGGTTAATTTTGCAAGGCCTTATGTAAGCAGAACTGCAATATTTATATTTCCACTTACACATCACTAGATCCAGGCCATGGTGTACAAGATTTCTGGTTCTGACTTCATTCTCTTTATGTAGAGAATGTTGCAATTTTAACTGTTTTGATTTATGCAAAATATCTTGTGTTACTTTTCTACCCACATAATGACCCCAACACAGTAAACATCAAAACATTAAAACGAGATTTTAAAACAGCATTTAAAATAAAGTATATATAAAAATATTTAAACAAGTCAGTAAATAAACTGTAAATAAGGGAGGGCCAGTAACAGCAGGGAGCACTGAACAAAACTAAATAGTCTTCACCCACTAGCACAAGACAATTATAGAGGCTGACGAATATCCCAGGAAAGAAAGTTCCAAAGCTTTGGCATCACAATGGAGAAGGCCCTTTCTTAGGCTGCCACCTATCTAATCTCAGATGGCACAGGCATGTGAAGCAGGGCCTTCAAAGATAACTGTAATGGGCAAGTGGGTTCATATGGGCAAAGACAGACCTTCAGGTATGCTGTCCTCAAGCCATATAGGGCTTTCAGATCAATACCAGCACCTTGAATTGGAAGCAAATTGGAAACTACTGTACATGGGGAAAAATGGAGCGATATGGTCCCTAGGACCCACTCCAGTCAATATTCTGGCCACAGCATTCTGTGCCAGCTAGATTCTGAACAGTCTTCTAGGGCAGCCTCACAGTGCACCATAGTAATCTAATCTAGATGTTACCAGGGCATGCATCACGCTGACAGGAGCGTTTCTGCCCAGAAAAGGCTGCAGCTGGTTTACCAGCTGAAGCTGTTGAAATGTACCTGTGGCTACTGCTGCCAGCTGTTTATCTGGCAGGAGGCCCACATCCAGCAGTACCCCTAAACTGCAAGCCTAATCCTTTAGGGAAAGTGCAACCCCATCCATAACAGGAGATACCCCGATTCCTGGGTCAAACCTTCCCCCCACCAGTAGCACCAGGTTTGTTTTTGGTTTTTTTAGCAACAGGTTTTTGAGATTAAATTTCAGTTTATTAACCCTCTGCTCACAGTTTCCACACCCTCCCTGAGATCTGCTGGAAGTGTGAAATAGAACTGATCATCATCCACGTATTGGTGGCATCTCAGCCCATATCTCTGGCTCACCTTGCCCAGTGGCTGTAGATAGCTGTTAAAAAACATGTGGGATGAAATGCAACTGTGCAGGACCCTATAGGTCAGATGCCAACTGTGACTAGTTTTCCCCCCATTCTGAATACCTCATTTTAAAAAAGAAATATGTTCTCTGATTTCCAGTAAACAGTACTCTGTCCTTCCTTGATTCCAAGGAGTCTTCCTTTCACCTTTCAGTTTTTGAAGGCACAGTTGTGAAAAGACGTTGTGTATGTAGAGAAGGATGTAGGTGCACATATGATTGTTTAGAATGAATATATAATAGGACATGGCTCGTGTGCAGACAGTTGAATAATTGCTGGTACAAGAACAAGAGGACATCGTTCTGGCTGCAAGTTTGCTTTTGCTTCTGCTGTAATATTCTGGAAGTAGCAATTGATTTTTACCCTTAAGACCAAGATGAAGAGATTC
Organism: Lepidodactylus listeri; assembly: GCA_029233225.1. Classification (NCBI taxonomy): domain Eukaryota; kingdom Metazoa; phylum Chordata; class Lepidosauria; order Squamata; family Gekkonidae; genus Lepidodactylus; species Lepidodactylus listeri. The sequence continues at coordinate 78,084,945 of JARCFY010000005.1, read as the reverse complement.
TGGCCTGAGCATATAGGAAAAGGCTCTAGAGATCTTTCATATGCCAACTGGCAAAAGGAATTAAGAATCTGTTGCAGAGGGCAGCCACAAGTGCTGATTGCATCTGTTTGTATGGTCGTTCCCCCTTAGAGAAGAGAATACAGTGTTTGTTTTCTAATGAGATTTCTGAGAAGCCCTACAAAGAAGTACCTTAGCTTTCACTAGGCCTCTGTATACATGATATGTATGTGTATGCACACCATCAAGTCACAGCTGACTTACAACAACCCCATAGGGTTTTCGAGACAAGAGTCGTTCAGAGGTAGTTTGCCATTGCCTAGCTTTAAGTCATGACCCTGGTATTCCTTGGGGGTCTCCCATCCAAATACTAGCCAGGGCCGACCCTGCTTAGCTTCCAAGATCTAACAAGATTGGGCTAGCCTGGGCCATCCAGGTCAGGGATACACATAATATAGATAGGAATAAGTTAGTATGAGCAGAACACAAGCGGGCATGCTGGCCCTTGCACCTATGAATATTTGAACTGTGGCACATAGATCCTGTGACTGAGGATGTTCCCATTTGGGCAGAAGGTAATAAATGTAGTGTTTGTATGCATGTAGATGCTCTACTTCATTTGGGCACAGTCAAGTATCAAGTTCCAAATGAGGACAGAACTAGCAAGTATACTTCCCCCTCTGCACACTGGCTTGTCCAACATATGCTATATGTACAGAAAATTAGAAAGAATGGCAAATGATAATTTTCACCTGGACTTCAGAGGACATGCAATGTTGGCAGCATGAACACCTTTTAAGAAGCATGGATGCTAAGGGGTTATTTCCCTCTAGAATATCATGGACAGATGCACATGGAAGGTCATTTGAATATGCTCATTATTTAATTTCAGGGTATTGGTCTTTGAGAACCTGTATGATGTAGTGGTTCAAATGTTTGACTAGGATCTAAGAGACATGGGTTCAGTTCCCTACTATGACATGAAGCCCACTGAATGACCTTGGGCTAGTAATTCTCAGACTTATCTCACAGAGTTTGGGGGGGGGGTGCTGATGTATGATGCCCTGAGCTCCTTGGAGGAAGGGCAAGAGAAAAAAGTGCTAAATAATAAAATGAGCACTAATATGCATTGGGCAATGGAGGCTTAAATTATGGCATCTCAAGGAGGCAATATTTAAACACCACTGTACTGTGTATAACCCAGTAATTTTTGCGTATATTTTTTGGTTCGGGTTTATTGGACCTGGGGTGAAAAAATAAAGGATTCCTGAAAAATAACTGGATCCCAATACCGGTAAACTATTCAAATCTGGAATTTTTCAGAAATTTTGAATTTTGGGGGGTCCAAATAGACCCGAAGTGCAAAACACCAAGGGGAAAAAAGCAGTTGAGAGGTGGCTCAGTTGGGGCTCTTTTGGGCAGTCCTTTTAACCTGAACTGCCCAAAAGAGCTTGCCAAGAAGCTGATCATGCAGGGAGAACTCTCCCCTCAGGCTCGACAGAGGCTCTGCTGGGCATGTTTAGACCAGACTGCCCAACAAAGTCTGCTCAGTAGCCGATCCTGTGGGGACAGTTCTCCCTACAGGCTCAGCTGGAGCTCTGCTGGGCAGCCCAGTTAGAGCGGACTGCCTAACAGAGCCCTGTCCAGGAGCCGATTCTGCCCAGTTTTGCCAATAGTTCCTGAATATTTCAGGGATTTTTTTCTGGTTCTCCCAAAACTTCTTGGATACATTTGGGAAGCCAAAATGTACCCGAAAAATACCAATAAGTTATTTTTCAGGTAATTTTTTGGTTTGGGAAAACTTGAATGCACACCCCTAGTATAACCTCTCTTGATTCCACTCTGATTAATGGAATGGAGCTTCCTCCATGTGTCTTATTAGTACTTATGCTGTGTTTCTCCACTATTTTTGATCTCATTGTTTCCAGACAAGTCAAATCTTATTGCACTGCCTACTGGATGTCCCATCATGTTGATTGTATTGACTTATTCTGTTTAATCAACCTTAAGTCCCAGTGAAAACAGTGGACTATAAATAACATAAATAAAATCTCCAAAAGGGGACTACTGTCCTGGCCTTCCAAGAGGAGACTTGCTGTTACATAAGGGGAGAACCACTGTACACAGGTATGAAGAAATGCATTTTTTCTTGGGAGGTTTGAAATGAGCAAAACCTCCACTCTGAGTTTTAAAAGTTTTTCCCCCTCTCTTGGCAAAGAACAGGTATGGAGGGAGTCAGTTCAGTTGCTTTCCAGACTTACCTCAGCCCACCTTCATACAAATACTAATAGATTTTTATGAGGGATTGTCAAGCTCTTCCCCTCCCCTCCAAGCAGGGAACAGAGATCTGGAGAAATTAAATACTAGAGAGATTCCAGGAAAGAAATTTCTGGAGACATCAGGAAAAGCTTCCTTGACCTGGCCTGACCAGGTCAGTGGGAGGGGAAGGGAAGAAGATAAAACTCCTGGAGGAAATGAGGACGGTGTTTTTTTGTGTGTCCTGGGTCCATCAGAGGAGGCAGAACTCTTAGCTGAGGTCTAGCGGAAGCTCCATTGACCATGTGCTGGCCTGGAGAGCTACAGAGAAACTCTGGAGAGATATAACTTACTAAGTTAAGGAGCCTGCCTGATATTTTAACATAGGACATGTATAGAGAGAGGGATAAAGGGAGTGCATCTTACCCATTTCTTTTGAATCCCTTGTTCAGTCTGGTGCTGTGCTAAAAGTATGCTTGTGAACAGTTTCTTTTTAATAAATACTTTTTAACTTTGGATGGTGGTAATGGTTCTCTGTACCACATAGATCTCCACTATCTTGGACATGCCATTTTAAAAGGAGCGCCAGGGGAAGGCAGGCAATTGACAAGTGGCTATTTCTCCAGGGGTGCACAAGGCAGTAAACAGTCCCCGTGGTGACCAGGTGCTGGGCAGTGGGAGACACAGAGGCAAGGCTTCAGAACTTGGAAGGGAAGCTAGGAGTCCTGACCCTCCCAGCAGGCAATTCCTACAAAGGTCAGGTGGTGGCGGTAGGTTACCAGAGAGAGAAAAGCCTCTTCAGATGTTTGAAAAAACACAGAGGTTAGGGTGGAGCAAGGCCTGCACACCTGAGCAGGCCCATTCTGCCACAACAAGGTACAAGGGTTCTGCATAGGATATTATCCAGCTTCCTGTTTGAATATTAAGGTGGAATACTTAAAGGATATTACCTTTATTTAATAATAACCTCTTTCTATTTACTGCTGTTGTATCTGTCATGTGATCTGTTGCTGTGCTTGTAAGGCATTGTATAGATATACACAACAGGAATTTTATGAAGTAGGCCATTTTCAGGCATTGCTTTATATAAATGAGGGTTTTTTTGCCACATTCATAAGAAAAATTGGTTTAGCAGTATATTTGTTAGAATACTATAATCTAGAGGTAAAATTGTAGCTATAGATATTGGATATTTGTTACAGAACAATTTGGAGAGCATGTGAAGTTATCATGAGAGATTATCCACGGCCCACAGTGTAAACTTTTAGCAACTGCACAGTACATGAGAAAGCAACACCTGACTCTAAAGAAAATCTTTTAAAAATGTATTTATTTCTGGATGTGTGTTGTCCTGGTCAGTCCTAGACTTCTGAAAATTATGTCTCAAGGAATTATGTCCTGATGGTTAAATTCAATAAATATGGGTGTCAAGGATCTGAGGAACCCCAGGGCTCTGCAGCTCTGAGGGGATCTGAGGAGTCACCCATTGTATCCACTCACCAAGGCAGCAACACCCATACTGCCTTTAAGGCAATACCCCCTAGTCAGCTGTTTGGCAGTGACTGGGAGGGGTGTGCAACAAAACTCACAGCAGTGTTTTTAGGATCCAGCTATACTGGAACAATGGGGAAAAAAGGGTTTCCAGGGTTCCAAATACTGGTATGGTATTCAGACTGGGGTTTCCCCCCTGGGTTTCTGATATTTCCTCCTATGTAAAAAAGTAAAATCTGAGAATCTCTCCCCATAGGAATGTTTTTGCACGCTATTGCTAAACCTGACCAATGTAAAACCTGAGAATCTCAATATAAGGCATAAGAATCTACCCTCTTCAAAAACAAAAACCACTAACCTAACAAACCAACTCCTGCAAAGAATGAACTTTGAAAAACAACAAAAACATTTGAGATTGATAGAATCTTACCTAAAGCAGCCTGACAAGCTGATACCAAGCCCTGGGAGACAGAAACATGGGAGGGGGCAGTCCGGAGAGCCTGCAAATGCCAACTCCAAATATTCCTAGTTAATCCTGAAAGTTTCTGGGATTTTTGGATATATTTAGGAAACCTGATTATATATTTAAAAATACTGATGAAGTATTTTTCAGATATATATTTGGCTTGGTTGTATCTGAGTGCCCATCCCTAGTTACTGGCCCTTCAGTAGCTCACTGCTTGACAATCACCTTGAGAAGCAGACTTGAGCCAGGTGGAGAAACAAGGAAATTAATCACAGTTGAGATGTGGGGGGGGGGGGGGCAGTTTCCTACAAGAATTACTCAGATCTCGTAGGAGTTCCAGAGGGGTGGAGCCTCTAAAAGTTCTGGCCTCTTGAGAGGACAGGTCCTTCATAAAGCAAAGGGAAGTCAATCTGGGGTGGGACCAATGCTCCCTCTAAACTGTGGAGTCCTGTGAGCAAAAATCCTACTTTGTGAGCTACCAGCATTAAAATTGTGAGCAAGCAATCTGGCTGCTGCATAAATCAGTTTGCTCTGGAGCCATCCTTCCTGAGCTAAGACAAAAATGTGTGAGCCAGAGGCTGAGAAATTGTGAACTAGCTCACGCTAACTCAGCTTACAGGGAACACTGGGTGGGACACACATTGGTTTTTACTTCACAGGTTGAAGGGAGCAAAATGGAGAGAGGCAGAGATTAAAGGTAAACAATACCCCTTTTCCTCTCAGTCCAAGGGTTTTAGGAAGGGTAGACAGAGTCCCCTGCTGATGAGAATACACCAGAACTAGGCAGGGCCTTTATAACGTGCCTATGGATTTTCAAGGGAATTCCTTTTGGAACAAGCCTATTTATATGCAAATATCTTATGTGAAATCAGCTTTCTAGACAGTTACTTAGAAAACATGGATTACTTTAACAGCGGTTAGTTTGTGAAACCAGGATTCAGCTTGCAGATGATCGCTCAAATGTGCTTCACTTTGTCAAAATGCTGATTTCCTTGCTTCAATTCTGTAGCTGGGGAACAAGCCAAAACAGACCGGATAAAGACAGGTATGACAGACCCCTAGCACTTCTCCCTCTGAGGTGGAGGCCATCTTGTGGGTGATTCCCACCTATCTCCAGGGAGGCAGGATTAAGTAAATCTTCCTGTTTCCTGTGGTGGGAGTCACCCTCAACTCCGTTTCATTTCCTGCCTCAATAGGGAGAGCAGCTGGAACTTTTGGCTCTGCCAACTTCCATTGCTAATTCTTTCTCAATACCTATTTTATCTACTTATACTTTCTCTTTACTATTCCTTACTTCATTCTACCTCTCTCAAAAAACAAATAACAAAAAAAGAAGCCTTCTTCCCTCTTCTCCGATCCAGCTTAAGGGGAAGGGCCCTCCCCCCCCCCCACTGCCTCTTTCTCTAGCTGTTCACTCAAGCCAGCAGAAAAGCCTCATAGAGAGACATGGATGGAGCGGAGTGTGCCTCCCGATGCTCCAGGAGCTGGCAGCTACAGAAAACGCCCAGCCGCAGAGGAACGCCGTGGGGAGGCCCACAGCGGCGGCGGCACTAAAAAAAAGTGCGCCAAAACTGGCCATCTCGGGGCTCTGGAAGGCCCATTGACAGCGGCGGCCATTTTAGAAACATTGGGCCGAGTTTGACAAGTCGGGAATGGCTCTGAATGCCCCCCCCCCCCGCAGCTCCCTTACGGCGTCTGCCGTAAGGGAGATTGCCTTGAGTAATCTGTTGGCTCCCTCCAGTAGTCCCCAATTGCTTTCAGGCAGCATCTGAATGAGTCTGCGCATCCAGACTATGGACGCTCGAGATACTGTGGAAGCTGCAGAGGAAGCCCTAATTGCCAGAGTGTTAGCCTCGTGAGCCCTGCATAATGCAAATTCAGCTCTCTTATCCAAATTGTCCCTCAAGGTACCGTGACCATCTTCTGAAACTACGCCTGTTGATTGCAGAGCTGCCACTGGCACGTCAATCACGGGGACCTGTAATAAATCTAAGGCAGATGAATGTAAAAGGTACAGCCTTATGGTGGAACCCGGGAAGGGTTTTGAGGTCAAGGGCCTTTCCCACTCTGCTTTAACCTTCCTGACATAAAAACCTGGAAAAGGAAAGGCTATTTCCAAAGGATCCACAAGAGGAAAAAATTCATCAAAGACATCTAAGCCTTCATCCTGATCCTGTGGTCTGGGATTGGGCTTGACTGCCTTTTGATTGCCCTGAACTTGGAGGGCAGCCAGGGTTTTATGAAACAAATAATAAAGATCCTCTGGCTTAAGGAATCTAAAAGCCTGTTCCTTAGCAGATTGAGGCTTTGGAATAGGTTCCCCTTCTTCCTCATTAGAGGAAAATTCCCCTTCCTCCTTTTCAATAGAAACATGGGATACAACGTCATCATCCTCTGGGTAATTATATTACATGTGATGATCTTTGGCATTGCTCTTCTGAGCTGCCTTAGTGAGCCATCTACCCCAGTTAGGAGGGGGCCTATTTGGAGGGGGGGGAAAAGAGGGACAAAGACCTAGAGGGAGGATGCCCCCCCGAGGAGCAAAAACGGGTCATCTCATCCCACATAGCTCTTCTGGAAAAAGCCATTGCCTCAGGGGAAAAAGGTAAATCGCCTTGTACGTTACCAAGTTGTCCTCCGGAGCCTCGCCTTCATACTTTCCCTCCTCCTCCATGCCACCACCAAAACTTTGTTGGATTAGCCGGATCTGTTCTTCCCTGATTGGCCTGGGGCCCGGGGGTAGTTGGAGTGCGGGGGGGGGGCATTCAGAGCCATTCCCAGGGCAACCTCTACAGCAGCAGCTGCACGACGCACTCTCTGGCTGAGAGCATGGCCAGCTGATTACCAATCTAAAGCTATGGTGTCAGCATATCCTTTCCAAGGGGACAAGCTTTTCGGGGACCCCTTGGAGAAAATCCTGGTGGAGACCCGAGACAAAAAAGACACTGCCCAGAACCATCCGCACCGGAGATAAGAGACCCGGTGCAACATCTTCCTTTCGTCCCTATGGTTCTTCCTACCGATCTCGACCAGATACCAGATGTTCTACCTGGACACAGAATAAACAGCCTTTTCGTAGAGGAGGATTCCACAGCACCAACAGACAAGACCAACGATCCCAAACCTTCCAAGGCGTGACTATGTGGACTTGGCTGTGGGAGGTCGCCTACTTCTCTTCAGTCAAAGATGGCTGACCTCCCAACCAGACTCCTGGACCATGGACGTGGTGTCCATGGGCTACAAGATAGTCTTCAAATATCCACCACAGTCGCATTTCCTTTCCTCTTCGGTTCACAAAACCCCGATAAAAACGGAACAGAACACTTGGTGCGATAAGTCATCTACTTCACATATGGGCAGTAGAACCAGTGCCTCAGGAAGAGTAAGGGACAGGGGTGTACTCAATATTCTTTACAGTGCCAAAAAGAACAGGGATTGGAGGGCAATCCTCGATTTGAAGTTCTTAAACAGATTTGTAGAGCTTAAGCACTTTTGTATGGAAACGCTTCGATCCATCGCAGAATCCCTTCAGGCGCAGGAGTTCCTAATGTCAGTGGACCTGACAGAAGCGTATCTTCATGTACCCTTTTTTCCTCCACACAGAAGATTTCTTCATTTCTGCGTTGGGGACACTCACCTGCAGTTCCGTGCACCCCCCTTTGGTCTGTCTACAGCTCCTCGAGTGTTCACAAAGTCCGGGTACATCCCGTGAGCATCCTTCGTCAGCTTGGAATCCATGTCCATTCGTACTTAGATTACCTCCTGATTCGTTCGGCGTTGGAGGCTCAAGCATTCAGAGATGTTATACAGACTATTCAACTCCTAGAGGGCTTTGGCTTCTTGGTCAACTAGACAAAGAGTCACTTAAGACACGCAATGTCTAGAACACCTAGGAGTGATAATAGTCACGAGTTCTTGCAAGCTTCTTCTACCCTTACCCAAGGCGCAGAAGATCACGTCTACAGCAACCCAAGTCATCACAGCACGCACGTCATCTCTTTCCCTACTGGTCAAACTGATGGGCTTGATGGTTTCCACCTTTGACACCCAGCAATGAGGTTGTTTCCATTCCCAGCAACTGCAGAAGTTCCTACGGCCCTTCCAGAATATCATAGCCCTAAAAATGGACATGTCAATGAAGGTTCCACTACAGGTAAAATCAAGCCTATGCTGGTGGACCTTCCGTCACAACTTGACTCAAGGAAGATTTTTCTGGATTCAGAACCAGGTCCAGATCTTCATGGATGCCAGCCTATCGGGCTGGGGGTCCGCCCTTCTTTGTCATCTGATTCAGGGGATGTGGTCGAGTGCAGAATCCAACTTACCCATCAATCTCCTGGAACTGTGGGCCATTCGATTGGCCCTAACTCACTTTTCACACAAGATACAAGACAAACATGTCATCATCAGGACGGACAATATTTCTGCCATGACTTACTTCAGCAAGCAAGGTGGTGTAAAATCCCCGAGACTGGCCAAGGAAGCACATCTCCTCCTAACCTGGGCAGAAACTCATCTGTCTTCCCTTACCACAACTCATATTCAAGGCTCAGCCAACATTCAAGCCGACAGGTTGAGCCGACAGGCGATCCAGGAAGGAGAGTGGTCCCTACATCCAGAGATATTCCAGCTCATTTCATCGGAGTTGGGAACCCCGAAGGTGGATCTCTTCACATCAGCCACCAACACACAGCTAAAAAGATTCTTCACGAGATTCTTCCACCCAGAGGCAGAACAGACGGATGCACTACTGTCTCCATGGCCTCACGAGCTCCTGTACGCATTTTCTCCTCTTCCAGTACTTCCTAGACTTCTAAGAAGGATTCAACTCTTGCGGGCGGAAGTCATCCTGATTGCCCCATACTGGCCACGTCAACCGTGGTTCACGTCTCTACTAGAGTTAGCAGTGTCTCCTCCTCTTCGACTGCTGGTCCGGGAAGATATGCTCCTACAAGGTCCAATCAGACATCCCGACCCAGGATGGCTCCATTTGACCGCGTGGAGGTTGAAAGGCAGAAGTTTGTTAGATTAGGTTATCAAGAGTCGGTAATAAATACCATCTTAGATTCTAGGAAACCATCCACAACCAGGATTTATAACACCACATGGAAAGCCTTCGTCAGATGGATCAAAAAAAAAAAAAGATCGATCCTCTCCATCCACATTTATGCTCCGTCTTAGACTTTTTACAAGACGGCAGGACTCTGGACTAAAGGCCTCCACACTAAGAAGACAACTAGTGGCATTATCCACGGTGCTTCCCCTAGACAGGGGACAGGTAGTTTCCCAACATCCTCACATAAAGCGGTTCTTAAAAGGTGCTGCCTTCAAGGATCCCCCAATTTGTCACAGATTTCCCACGTGGCGTTTAAATTTTGTCCTTACCACATGGACAAGAACTCCATTCGAGCCCATACAGAGTATTTCGCTTAAATTGTTGAGACTGAAGACACTGTTTCTCGTGGCCATCACTTCAGTTAGAAGAATCTCTGAACTTGGAGCCCTTTCCGTCCGTTCAGATTTATGTGTCTTTCATAAGGACACCGTGGTCCTACGCACAAATCCCTCTTTTTGTCCGAAGATTAACACCAAATTTCACAGATCTCAAGAGATTTATCTACCGTCCTTTGTTCCGAACCCCACACATCCAAAGGAAAGTCCTGGCATACCCTGGACGTGAGGAGGGCACTTAAGTGCTACATCCGGAGAATGGATTCAGTTAGGCGTACGGAAGCCTTGTTCATCAACATGTCTCCCCCTCACACTGAAAAAAAAAAAAAAGATGTCCACACCGGCCATCAGTTGTTCGATTCGAATGTGCATCGCAGAGGCGTATACCACCATGCACCTTAAAGAGCCACAGGGAATCACGGCACACTCAGTACGCAGCGCCGCCACCAACGCAGCATTCCTCAACAGAGTATCTGTAGATGAAGTGTGCAGGGCGGCCACCTGGTCTTCCTTATCTACCTTCATAAGGCACTACAAAATCAATACCTATGCATCCACGGACGCTGCCTTCGGTCATCGTATTCTGCAAACTATCCTGCAAGAGAATGACGATCCCCCACCCAAAACATAGGACCACTGCTCTGGGAGGTCCCACAAGATGGCCTCCACCTCAGAGGGAGAACGACCAGTGGTAACTTACCATGAGGGGTCCTTCTCCTCTGAGGGTTGGAGGACATCTTGGCCCTCGGATCGTCACCCACAGGTAGGGGCACGCATACTGACTGAGAGAGAGGTGCATGGGTGATATTGATTATGGTCATCCTCATGGTACTGCACTTTGATTATCTATGAGAGAGTACCTTCTTAACTTTGTCTTCCTGTTTCTAACTGTTATATTTGAGTTTAGCTTTTTCTAGCTGTCGGAGTTACCGAAACTGAGTTGAGGGTGACTCCCACCACAGGAAACAGGAAGAAGATTTACTTAATCCTGCCTCTCTGGAGATAGGTGGGAATCACCCACAAGATGTCCTCCAACCCTCAGAGGAGAAGGACCCCTCACGGTAAGTTACCACTGGTCGTTCCCCTTTCGCCAGGCAGATTTTCCTGCAAAGAAATTTTTTTTTATCCCCTCAGTGACTGAGCCGCCCTTCAGTAACGTGTATTTCTTCTCTGTTTTATAAGCTTTAACTGCCCTACCCTGTCATAGATATTAGTTTAGGCTTATGACTCAGCACAGGAACTAGAGGGAATACAGGAGCTGTCTTATTTTAAAATACCCTTATGAAATGGCACGAGACAAAAATTAATGTTTAAAACAAAGATTTTAATAAACAGGCAAGGAATATATAAATAGGAGGATTCAAGATATAGAGGTTGCTGAGGTACAACTTTCAAATATACAAAATTGAGGGTTTTGAACAAACGAGCATTGTAGAGTTTCAAATTCTTTTCAGTGAGAGGTTTTTGCTTATTATATAGTTCAGCTATTACACAAAATCTTAAATACGGTTTCTTAGAGGATAACTTTGTCTTAGGTTTCTCCCTTCAGAGATCTATGTTTTCCCTTTAGATATTATAGCTTTCCAGTAACTCTTGAGGTATGTAAGCCTTCCCCTTTATCACAGATCAGGGTTCTCTTCCCAACCCCTTCCTACTGGCTGGAGATTATTCTTTTTGTCCCTAAGAAGCAGTAACACCTTTTCCTATTTGGCTTGTCTGGGAGTTCTCTCTAACTTCTCAAACCTCCTGCCAAATTACTCTTCCAGTACTATATGTCTGTATAAAGCAGTGTTATAGCTTTCTTGACTTCTCCCGCAGAGTAGTTTTAATATATCTTAGACAATGGAGTCCCTCTTCTCTCTATAGAAGTACTTTTCTGACAGTTCCCTGACAGAAATTGCTGACTCCCAAAATCTCTTCCCTCAGAAGCCAAACCCTCTGGCTACTGATCCAGACATTAGATTTTAGACAAAGACCAAAAGGCGAATGAATCTTTTCCCTCCAGATCATTTGTTTAATTTCTGCTCTAAGCTGATGCTAGCCATTCAGAGAGTGAGTAGAGCAGCCAATCACTTAAGCTCTTCTCTCCAGGGAAAATTAACTCCTAACCTGCCTGACTCTCTTGACACAGGTAGCCTTTTAAAACCCTGCTTTTCTATACAATCTGTCACAATAGGGTGTCTGTATTCTCATTTTGCATGAAACCGTTGATTGACACTAACTGTGGTCAACAAACCAACTTCATACCATGGTTTCAGATCCTGGTTTGACAGACCCCAACTAACTGTAGTGGTTCACTGTCATCTAATATATATATATAAGTCCTGGAATATTGGCACTTTCCAGCTCTCCCACTGACTGTGCTGTGTGCTCCATCAGCCATTGGCCCATCAGCTGCCATTCAAGAGTACTTGCGTGCCATTGGCTGGATGCTGGGTTCATTCTTCTCCTTCACCCACTGTCAGCCTGGCCACTTTTTCATGTCAGAATAAGCTGCCAAAACGACTATCTCTCTTGACAAAGATGCTTCTACTGCTTGGCTCCTCTGTGGCTGGCTGGCTACTGAGGTGGGACAGCGGCCATCAAACCAAACCAGTTTGGTGTAGTGGTTAAGTGCATGGACTCTAATCTGGGAGAACCGGGTTTGATTCCTCACTTCTCCACTTGCAGCTGCTGGATGACCTTGGACAAGCCATAGTTCTGACAAGAGCTATCCTTGAAAGGACAGTTCTCAAAAGAGCTCTCTCAGCCCCATCTACCTTACAGGGTGTCTGTGGTGGGGAAAGGAAGGGAAAGGAATTTGTAAGCCGCTCTGAGATGCCGAGTGAAGGGTGGGGTATAAATCCAATATCTTCTCCTCTTCTCCTGCTGTGCAGCTCACTTTCACCCTCAGTGGCTGTTGCTATGCAGCCAAGCATGATTTTGTCAGTAAAATGGTGTGGGGGGGAGGCCCTTTTCAGGCCTACATTGGTCTTTGTGGGGAACTCATTAGGGCCAGTCCTGACTATGGTTGCCAGCTTGAGAAATCCTTGGAGATTTTGTGGTAGAATCTACAGAAGCCAGAGTTTGGGGAAGGGAAAGGCCTCAGCTGAACACAATGCCATAGAGTCCACCATCCAAAGCAGTTATTTTCTCCAGGGTGAGAGAGAGATCTGTTGTCTGGAGTTCAGTTGTGATACCAAGCAATACCACAGCCAGTGTGGCACAGCAGTTAGCACTTCAGAGCAGGGTCTGCCAGACCCAGGTTCTTGCTGTGGAAGCTGAGTGGATGATTTCAGACCAGTCACAGACTTACTTCACAAGGGTGTTGTACAGATCAAAAGAGGGAGAGAAGAAAGATGTGAGCTGCTTTGGTCTCCACTGCAGAAAAAAATGGTACTTTTCTTCCTGGGGAATCATTGTTGCCAATCTCCAGGTGAGGGCTGGAGATCAGTTAGAATTACAACTGCTCTTAATGGCAGAGATCAGTTCCCCTGGAGTAAATGGTGGACACTGTGTTGTTATACCCTGCTGAGGTACCCCCATATGACAGCCAGTGTGATGTAGCAGTAAGCACTTTAGAACAGGGTATGCCAGACTCAGGTTCTTGCTGTGGAAGCTGATTGGGTGATTTCGGACCAGTCACAGACTTTCAGTCTAACCTATCTCACAGGGATTTTGTGCAGATTGAAAGGGGGAGAGAAGACTGATGTGAGCTGCTTTGGTCTCCACTGTAGAGACTGTACTTTTCCTAGGTAGAGGCTGCAGGGAGTGGGAAGGAGATGGAAAGTTGAAGTCACAGGGGTAGATAATGGTACATTGATGGTTGGCTGGGAAGGAAATAGGTTGCCACCTCCAGTTTGGGAAATTCCTAGAGATTTGAGGGGTGGAGACTGGAGAGGACGAGGTTTGAGGAGGGGTGGGACCTCAGGCAGGTACAATACCATAGACTCCACCCTCCAAGCCAGCCATTGTCTCCTTGGGACCATTGTTGCAAATCTCCAGGTGAGGGCTGGAGATCACACAGAATTACAACTGCTCTTTGATGGCAGAGATCAGTTCCCCTGGAGAAAACAGTAGACTGTGTAATACCCTGCTGAGGTTGCCACAGCAAATTGACGTTGAGTGCCCAGGGCCAGGGGCACCCATCTAAAGCCTCTTTCTAGAGCCCATTGTATTTATTTCCACAACGGGCCTTACTCCTAATACTAATCATAATTTGTTTAATTAAACTATGGTTTTGTATGATGCTTGAACTGGGCCACTAAGCTTCAGGTGGATCTAACAACAAATCAAGCTTCTAGCATTTCCTTCTGGATTAGTTTCTTCAGCAGGATTAGTTTCTTCAGCAGGAATTCATTAGCATATTAGGCCACACCCCTGACAGCACAGCTTATTAACACATTAGGCCACACCCGATGTTACCAGAAGTGTGGTTATCCAGCCACATCCACCTTTTGCTTCTTATTCTGTTTACCTTGTTGTCAAAAGAGTTTTGACAAAACCTATAAAAACATTATTTTCTGTCCCGTCTATACAAAATCTTGCCTGAACCAATATCTTATGTCCAACAATTATTCCCACACTGGATTGGAATCAATTCCTAAAGGTTAGGTTCCCATGGAAATCAGGTTGCCTTCCTGCAGAACTAGTATGCTGAATATGATTTTTTAGGGTTGCCAACCTACAGGTGGGGTCTGGAGATCTGGAATTACAACTGAGCTCCATACAGAGATCAGGTCAACGGCTGCTTTGGAAACTGGAGTCCATGGCATTATGCCTTGCTTAGGTCCCTCCTTCCCCTAAACCCCACCCTCCACTCCCAAATCTCCAGGGATTTCCATCAACCTGGAGTTGGCAACCGTAGTTCACTGGCAGAACACTAGGAGCCAGTTTGGTGTAGTGGTTAAGTGAGCGGACTCTAATCTGGGAGAACTGGGTTTGATTCCTCACTCCTCCCTCGCACCTGCTGGATGACCTTGGGCAAGCCATAGCTCTGTACCAGCTGTTGTCTCAGAGCTCTCTCAGCCCTACCTACCTCACAGGGTGTCTGTTGTGGGGAGGGGAAGGGAAAGGAGTTTGTAAGACGCTCTGAGACTCCCTTGGGTAGTGAAGGGCGGGGTATAAATCTAATTTCTTCTAGGTTTGTGGATGCACTGGATGGGAGTAGTTTATGGACTATTTTATTTAAGGTACAACATTTTATTCAAGGTATAAGATTTCATGTGCCAACCACACTTCTTCAGATGGAAAAAGTGTGCATGCACACAAAAGCTTATACCTTGGATGAAACTTTGGACTCCAACTTTGTTCTGCTGCTTCAGACCAACACGGCTACCCACCTGAATTATTACACTATAATACTTTTTACAAGCAATTATGTACCAGTGGAGTGGTTACCATGCAGAGTCTGTCCCACAGGTAAAATTATCCTGTGAACAGGTGGTCTTTACCACATCAAAGTATCACTACCATCACAAGATCACCAATCATTGGAAGTCAACTCCTCAGAAGCAGAAATCTCTCTTATTAGGAGGTTTAAGAACATCAACTTTGCTGGCCCATTAAAGGCAGATGTCAGCCCAGTGGCAGGAGAAGAGGGACAATCATCTTCATCAGAAACTCTGCCCACTTTTTAAATTTCACAAAACAGGCAATCTCCAAAGTGCTGCTGACCATGCTCATTTTTAGTTACATCTCTGTTTCTCTGCAGATGTCCCCCAAAGTTCCCCATGCAACAGTCAAGTGTTCTGCCAACACACAACAATGAAGCTACTTTTTCAGATGTTTTCTCTTGCATGGCAGTTAGCACCAAACCACTTTAATACAGACTTTAGACACACCTATATTTGCAAACCATTCCCAACAAGACACAACAATGAACTCAGGCTTCAAACTTACTTATTTTAAGCAGAAGATGCCATGAGAAAACGAAAGAGATGCTCAAAAGTTAAAGATATTGTCAAAAGCAGCATTTCCTGGGCTCTGCTTTTTTACATCTCCCCCCTTTTCGATATTTTTTTTTATAAAAACACAAATAACAAAATGAAACAGAAAGAGAGAGAGAGAGAGAGAAAGAAAAAGAAAGAAAGAAAAATGTAGGGGAGAGAGAAAAGGAAGGAGATAGATAGATAGATAGATAGATAGATAGATAGATAGATAGATAGATAGATAGATAGATAGAGGAGAGAGGAAGGAAGGAAGGAAGGTGGGAGAGAAAGGAAGGGGGAGGGAGAGAGAAAGAGAAAGAAAGAGAAAGGTGGGGACAGAGAGAGAGAAAGAAAGACAGAAAGATAGATATAGATAGATAGATGAGAGAGAGAAAAAAGGGGGGAGGGAGAGAGAAAGAAAGAACGAAAGAAAGGGGGGGACAGAGAGAGAGAAAGAGACAGAAAGAAAGACAGAAAGAAAGGTGGGGGGGGAGAGAGAGAGAGAGAATGAAAAGAGATGGGGGAGTCACTTACCAGAGCAGGGAGAGCAACACGACGTCAGCAAGCCAAATGCAGAGCCAGGCCTTTCAGTGCAAAGAGCCTAGCCTCCTGCTTAATCTATGGGCGGTGCTTTCTCCTGCTGGCTCTCTGTACTTAAAGGGAAAGCGCCGGGTGGGTTTTTTTCCTGCCAGCTCTCTGCAGGAACTTTTCCTTTAAGTGTAAACAGTTCGGGCCTGGCAGGGAGGGGGCAGGGCAGGCTCGGACGCCAGCCGGAATGGCATTCTGGTGTGTTCCTGCTGAAAAAGAGCCCTGAGTTTCTTTGAAGCAGTCCCAAAATAAATACATTATCTGTTAGAATTTAATTCTACTATTATTTATTAATAGCTTGCCTTTCTCACAGACACTCAAGGTAGGTTGCAAAATATGAAATAATTCAATTAAACAGCACAAGACATCCCGTAATCCAATATAGAGGAGGAATACAAAAGTTAGAAAACAATGCAAATAAAAAACAGTATAAAACATGACTTACTATAAACAATGCAGAAAATGCAATTACAGAAAAGACAATGCAGTAAGAACAATATACACTAAACAGTGGAATATACTATAATCCTATTCCCTTTATAAAAGTGCCTTCCTAAATTATTCCATTATACTATACCCTGTTCCCTTTATACAATACCCCCTTGAACATTTCTGTTAACACAACCTGAGGAATGATAGCAAAAGCCTTTCTGACTTCCTTAGGTAGGCTATTCCACAAAGTGGGAGCCACAAGAGAGAATGCATGTTAATCTTTCCAATTTGTAGGGTCGTGTGTTCAGAAGATTCACAATTGTTGCTATAAAGCTACCAAGATTGAGTGAGTTTGTAAATGTTAATTTATTAAATTGCAGTGTTGACGAAGTGGTACGACTGGTGTATATTACTGTTTTTTTTTTCTGATACAGGTCCTTGATTGTGTGTATTTTAATTTGTTTGAATATGTAGTATAATGGCGGCTTTGGCTGTACAATAAGACTTGACATGATCTTGATCTCCTTAGCAGTTAATTCAATGTTTCACGGAAAACCTTCCCCAGTGACTGGTATGAGTCATAGGCTTTCAATGTTCTTGACAATTATTTCTGTAGCAGTTGTGGTTAAACAGGCAAAACAACATTTTAAATTGTCAATTTTCTCTCTTCTGCAGTGCTTTCCCGGCACTTCATGCTGATTATAGGAAGTAATTTTTGAAGCCTTGAATTCAGCCATAATCAATCAATATTTTGACAACATATACAATTTTAGAGGGAGGCTTGTATCCAAAGTTATTTACCTTACATTTTCAAACATACTGCCCTGCATATGAATATGACAAATATTTACTGCAAGATGTGACTAAAAACTTCCCACTTCTTTGCTCACCATATGATCTATTTAAAAAAATCACTGAAATTTTACCCAAACACATTTTGACAATCTTGTCCTCTTGTCAAAATGTATTATCTTTCTTGAATGCCTTTTTAAACATTTGACTTTGACAGTATTGTCCACCATCAATAGACCCATGGTATTCATATCAGGATTCTGTTAGTTCCCCTTCACATGTACCATGGTGTGGAAACCATTTTCCCATGACAAATTCCCACAGTGCTGTGATATGAGGGCAAGTTGCATGGTTGCTTCCCAATTGATGGTTGCCTAGTTGGGAGGATGCATCCACACATTTTCAAATAATCTCCAGTGATTGAACACTTTGTTTCCAAATCTGATAGTACTTAGAACAAATAAGTGAGTCCTGGTGAAATGTCTCCTGTTGCTTCTTAGATCATATTTTGCCGTTCCTGGAAATACCCTTAGGGTGTATTTCCTTATCTCAGTTGTACTTTTCTGACAGGATGCAGAGAACAGTAGCTCTAAAACTTTGACCTCTGAGGAAATTTTCACCTGTAAGCAATGTCTCCAAAGTATAGAGTCAGTTACCACTTACAGTTTGTTTTCTAAAAGGAAAAAGGAATCAGGGTTAAACAACAACAACACTCCTAGAAATTTGTGCACTTTGCCATTGAGTTAGATTTTTTACCCCAAATTCATGTAGCATATTGAGGTAAAACAACAACAACAACAACAACAACCAGGAGTTCACTAAGAAAACTCTGGTCCAGGGAGCCATTTTTAAATGCACAGATGAGATACAGCCCTTCATGACAACCTGAAGACCCTTCCTGTCAATCTGAAGAATATTTACTTCATCACATACATTAGTTGGACAGGGAAAAAATGCTCCAAAGCATTTGGAATTATTAAACTTAGATGTTTCTAAATGTTTTATTTCAAAAGTCATGAAAGTTTGTTGTCTAGTATTTCCGGCTCAAATCATAGTTTTTGTTGTTTCAAAGGAACCATATTGCTGTGAGTTTTTCAGTTTAAAAGGGGTCATATGAACCTATGCAAAAGAAACATTCTGCCTCATGTCAAAAGTGTGCTTAGGTCTAGATGTTTTAGTACTATGAAACACAAGGATTTTTGCTGTCATAAACGAAAATACTTTTGTGTGATGTTTTCTATCCCAAGCTACATTGGAATTTGGCTTGTGGTAGAAATATACCCCACATTTAATACTGTAACATTTCCCCAAAAATTGTTAGAGAGTTGTCTTTACAATTGTGTATCCATCTTAAAGCTCTGATATTTACAGCCTAGGCTAGCCTGATCTTGTCAGATTTCAGAAACTAAGCAGGGTTGGCCCTGGTCAGTACTTGTATAGGAGAACAAGAACACTGAGCAAGTCCAGGGTCTATGAAGAGGCAGGCACTGGCAAAACCATCTCTGAACATCCGTTGCCTTGAAAAACACATGGGGTTGACATAAGCCAGTTTAATGACACTTTTCACCACCATAATCCAGTTTAATGGATTAAACTCATCTTCCCTTTCATAGGCAAGTCACTATAAAAGTTTGGTATGGATAGAAGTGGTCTTAAACATCTAATGAAACTGCTCTTTGACATCTTAGGTGACTGACCTTGCTCAAGATGGGTATAGTTGGAAGGCACATGATAGATGAACGTTGCTGAACTGGTCAGTATTGGGCTGGGCTGGGCTGGGCTGGGCTGGGATGTGAGACTCCCCAGGAGTCCTAAGTGTGCAGCCTAAATTCCTATGATGAAAGAAAGGCAGGACATAAATGCAATAAACAAGTAATCCGAGAAGTAGCATGCAGTTCACAGTAATAAAAATGTTACATAGCAGGGAAGAGACATTCCCTAAGAAAGTATAATTGCAGTGGAATGTTGTGCTGCAGGAGATCAGTTGCCCTCAAACACATACCATTCAGCAGTTCTGCTTGTATTGTCCTGTTAAATAGAAGGATTTCCCAAGCTTCCTGGAATCTTCTTGATGGAAACAAACTATCTTTAAGTATACCGTTTAGCCAAGCATTTCATTATCTTTTTATATTATGATATCTCTTACCTTTTAAAAACTCAGAAGAAAGACATGGTTTAAATTAAAGAAGTGTAGAAGTTAAGTGATACATTGTATGTGTCAATGCATCAGAATCCTCATAGTGATACGAGCACTGTGTAATAGTACAGGGGGCATTTCTGTATTATTTACATACCATATAATACTATAATTGTCCATACTATTCTTTGCATTTCATGTACTTGGGCTTTTTCAGACAAATTTCTATACAGTTTTGATCAACCTAATTCTGTACATTTTTGATGAATAGCTTCTCAATGACTTCAAATGGTCAGTCATTAATGAGACCAATGACCTCATGCTGTTTAACATGTTGCTTTGTAATTTGATTGATTGCCCTGGTCTGCATTATACAGTAAGAAAGAAGCCATTAAAAACATGCCACTCTCTAGGTGTTTTTAAAACTCAGACTGAGTACTTAGAAATATGCTGCTCATTATTTACACTGAGTGATAAAGTTACCTTTTGACACCCAGGCCAATTAGTTTGATGACATTTGAAAGCCATTGAGTAAAGGCAAATGTATGTAAATTAGGATCAGCATAATTACGCATCTGCACTTGCACCAGTTTGAAACATCATTGTGTCTTTCTGTAGTGGGATTTTGCAGAACAATCAGTGTATGCAAAATCTTGTTGCGTTCAAATGGGTTTCAGTATTGGGTTTAGTCTACTGCTGATTTCTGAAATTGGAACAATTTCCTTATCCTAATTAATTACTTAGATGCAAAATTCACCAGGTATATTTCTTTATGAAAGCCAGTTTGCACCATTCCATCCCAGTATCCCATTCTAATGAGACCAAGACCAGAACCCAGAACTGGGCTGAGTAAGAGCAACTTTGATTCTCAGAAGTTGGGATCACCGGGAGGCATGGAACAGGTTTAGCATTCATCTCAATAGTATCACAAGTATATACATTCTCTTTTTATCCTATATAATTGAACGGTTACTCTTTGTTCTCATTAAACTGTTTCTGCCCTTTGGGATAACATTGCTGTGTGAGCAAAAACCCCTTATGGCCAATGATGTTCTCACTAGAATGTAAGGAACTGACTTTCACAAAGAACCATCAAGGACGAGCAGCAGGTTTGCTATGAAGGAGTCGGAGACAGCAGTGTCCCTCCTTCCTCTTCTGAAGGCACCATTAAAGCAGTTGCACAAGAGTCTTCAAAACCATGCCCTTGTGTACAGTACAGTTTGGGGAGCAGTTTGGAGAGTCCAAAGATTGTAATCTGTTTCTGATTACTAAGCACTGTAAAGATTTGGAAAAGCAAGTGTGTCCCTTATATGGAACAGGTGAAGCAGAGGAAAGTGCTTTACTGATATCTCTGCTTAGAGACTGGGTGGGGTAACAATGAGTGGAGGAAAAGAGTGGGAATTTCCATTCCTCACACATGAATGTTGACAGTCCTTTAGCTAATTTTCCATAGTGATGGTTTCAAGATAGCCTTTTAAAACAGTAGAAATTTCAAGAATGCTTCTGTTCATATTGGATTGCTGCATGTTTTAGACGGCATCTATTATGGCACTGGGGTGGCAAAAAAGCTGATGTGCAAATATCTCCATTGATTATTTTTCCCACAATCCACATTCCCAGATGATGATGCAGAACTCATTTAGTGAACTCCATTCCTCATTCAGTTCTATAGATCATATACCAAATTCCATGTTAGAGTTCATATCCTATGTGTCAGACATAAAGTAATTATGTAGTCATCATAGAGTCATAGAGTTGGAAGGGACTTCCAGGGTAATTTAGTCCAACCCCCTGCTCAATGCAGGAAATTCACAAATACCTCCACCGCCAATGACCCCCACTCTATGCCCAGAAGATGGCAAAAAAACACCAACACCCCAAACCCCTCCAGGATCCCTGGCCAAACTGGCCTGGAAAACAATAGTTTTCTGACCCCCAAAGCAGTGATTAGCATTTCCCTGGGCATCCTTAAGTTTCTATTAAGTGTCTAAATAACTCCTTTGGAAATCTAAATATCCTGTTCCACTTTTATCTGTGTGTGTGGGGGGGGATCAATTCATAATTTAGAATTTTAGTTTCACATTGTCCTGTTCCAGAAGGTGCAGCAAATATGTGGCTGCATGATACCATGTGATATCTTCAAAATTATGTCATACAAGGGTAAATATAAGATAGATGATTGGAAAACAAATGGTATATGTGTCCAGTTTTGCCTTCATGCCAGGAATCTTTCTAAATTAAACTGCACATGGTCAAAATGCAGAATTATGGCTTCCATTTAGCAGTAGCTTTTTTATAAGTGATTGGAGAAACTAATAATAGGAAATATACATTTAAACGTCTAAATTGGCAGATGGGGGTGGTTTTGCTTTACTTATCTAGTGGCATACTGGCAGTCGAGAAGCCATTTTCTTCTATGCCTGAAATGAACCAGAGAATTTGGTGGATGCCAGACCCGTAGCCAGGATTTTTAAAGTCGGGAGCATCTAAATTTCTTAGGGGGCACAGGCTAATCAAGTTAACGATAATTTAATTAAAGAAAGTAGGGCACAGGAACCCTGCGTGCTGTGCTGGTCTCCACTCCAGCCACTGGCAAGTTAGAGTCTCCCTCTCACTGCAAGCATCTAGCCTGCCTCCCTCCCCAGAGCCCTCGGCTGGAGCTGCCCCTCCTAGGGGGAGAAGGCCATGACACCCTGGGCTGGATGGGAAGTTGTGTGGCCTTGCCAGGAAGTCAGGGAACCTAGCCCCGAGATGCCCCGCTATAGCTACAGGCCTGGTGGATGTTTAGGAGGCTTTACTTGAGTGTGATTCACCTTACTAGCTTAAGCCATATTTTTGTGTTTTAAAGCTTTTCACTCCAATGCAAGGAGTTACTGTACATATTTTCCCAAACTAAGGAATCTGCTTTAAGTGTCTGGTTTTTGTGTGGAGGGTCCCAGTCAAAGGTTTACTGATAGCATCCATAGTCTGCTATGAGTGAGCATACAGGTGAAGTCACCACCTGGATTTGTTTATGGGCATTCACGCTGTTGGATCAGGGTGACTCTGCATCTCGCAGGCATCCCTTAAGGATAAAATGCACATGTCCCACCTGCTCATGGCACATTACCAAATTCCAGTTTCTCATGGCACATAAATCAAATAAATAATAATAATAATAACAATCTAATCTGTTGCGGCTCTAGGATTTTGTTTTTCTTTTTTGCATTGAGCAACTGGACTGGCTGTCCTTCAGATCTCCCCATGTCCTATAAATCTAAGATTCTATGATTTTAAAGTTACGTAATGTATGGATTCTGGCATAATACACATTTATGCTAAGTCTGGCTCACATCAGAGCCTTTCATCCATCATTTCCATGAGAAGTACAATCAGTTTAAATTAAAGTAAAACACAACAAAGTAATTTAATCCTGTATGAATGTTCAAACATTTTGTGACTGTTTTTTCCCTCTTGCCCCAAGTCTCTGGACTTCCTCTGTGTGCAATCCAAGAATCTCAGTAAAGTGTGTTTGGGTTTTTTGTCTGAAGAAATTGAATTTTCAAATAACTGTGATTGTGCCATGATACTTTTACCTGAATCCTTTTAGATAACAAGTAGCATATTGTATTTGGTTCATTTATCTCTGATCGAAGAGCACAAGACCACAGAAATGTCACTCAAGGAGCACACTTTGTAGGCAGTTTATGATAGCAAGATCAAAGGAGGGTTCTAACAAGAAAAACAATCGTCTGCAAAATCTACTGTGTCACCAAAATAATCAACCAGAAAAATAAAGGTAAATAAATTGTGCTTCAGAATTGTTCAGTATTGCGTCACATTTGGATGTATGTGCCACAATGGCTAAATGTGTGTGTTATGTGCTGTCCTCATGGGTTACCTCATAGATTAATGACCTCCAAAATGTCCTTTTGTTAACAGCCTTGCTCAGATCTTGCAAACTGAGGGCTGGGGCTTCCTTTATTGGGTCAGTCCATGTCATGTTGGGGCTTCCTCTTTTCCTGCTGCCTTTAACTTTCCCTAGCATTATTGTCTTTTCCAGTGAGTCTTGTCTTTTCATAATGTATGTGACCAAAGTACGATAGCTTCATTTTAGCTTCTAGTGAGAGTTCAGGCTTGATTTGATCTGGAACCTACTGTCTTTTTTGGTGGTCCACGGTATCTGTAAAACTCTCCTCCAACACCACATTTCAAAGGAATCCACTTTCTTCCTGTCAACTTCCTTTATTACCCAACTTTCACACCCTTACATAGCAACGAGGCATACTGTAGTATAAAATATCTTGGTCTTGGTTGCCAGCAACATATCCTTACACTTAATAATATTTTCTAGCTCTTTCACGGCTGCCCTTCCCAGTCTCAATCTCCATCTGATTTCTTGGTGGCAGTCTCCCTTTTGGTTGATAATTGAGCAAAAAAAACCCAACCCACTGAGAAGTATTGGAGTTGGGAGTTCATGGAACAGTGAAACAGCTAGATCTTTATTGCTGGTCCGGATGAAGCATACAACCCAGGGCTCCGAGCCCTCCTTTTATGCTGGTCAGGGATAATCCCCTGACCTCGCCCAACTGGCCTTATAGGCTATTATCAGTCTATTTACATCTCATAGGTTCCCTGGGAGAAACCTAGGTACATGATTGGTGGCCGGTTAGAATCCACCTGGCCTTTGTTCTACCTGGCTGAAGCTCAGGTAGTTTCTGGGCCATGTGCTCTGGCCACATGGCGGTCGCCATTACTGGAGCACATGGCGACCGCATGGTCAATACATAACACCCCTCCCCCCATAGTCCAGAACCCCTCTGCACACATAGTCTTTGAGATAGTCTGGGCGTCTGCGCTCGCATCCAGAGCGCCGGGGGGGGGGTTGTAAGATGGGGCGGGTTGCTCGTGTTGGAAGGTTGCGGTGCGGGTAGTTGTTCTGCTTGCGGGGCCGGTCTGCTCGGGGGTCGTTCAGGCATGGATGGCGCGGCTGCTGCGTCGGAGGGCACGAGTGGAATCTCCGCAGTCTCTGGATCCAGGTCTGGCACTGCTTCTGGAATCTTGTCGATGTCACGGTCCGTTGGTGCAGGGAGTTCGGGGGCTTGGGTAGCATTGCGGCTCTGTGTACGGCGTCGAATCTGGTCGATGTGTCGTTTCCAGACTATGCCATCTTCCGTAAGGACCTTGTAGAAATAAGGCCCGGTGACTCGGATGATCCTCATGGGGATCCATGTCGGACCCTGCGTGTAGTTCTTAGCATATACGGGGTCTTCGGGAGTGAACCCTCGGGCTGCTGGCTGGTCCTCTGTTGTCGGGTTTCCGGTGATTGCTTGGTCGGGATGTAGGCGGTCCAGGATGGTTCCCAGTTGTCTTCCCATCAGAAGTTCAGCTGGCTGACGCCCGGTCCCTGAGTGGGGTGTGTTCCGTTGGCTGAACAGGAATTTATACAGCTGCTGTTCCCAGTCGCCGTGCTCCATTCTCTTTAATGCATCCTTCGTTGTTCTCATCATGCGCTCAGCCTGGCCATTGGTTGCAGGGTGAAACGGAGCGGATGTGGTGGAGACCGCAGGCCTCCACGAACTGTTGGAACTCGCCAGAGGTGAATGTGGTCCCGTTGTCGGTCATGAGAGTGTCAGGCATCCCGTGGGTTGCAAAGACCGGCCAGAGACTTTGTAAGGCTGCGTTGGTGGAGGTCGATGCTACCAGAACCATCTCAAGCCACTTGCTGTAGCTGTCTACAACGATAAGAAACAACCGGCCCTGGACCGGTCCCGCGAAGTCTAAGTGCAGACGGGACCAGGGCTTGTTAGTGGATTCCCAGGATCGGACGGGAGCATGTGGCGGGTCTGGCCGCGACTCTTGGCATTTGGTACACTTCTGGACCTGCCCCTCAATATCTTTGTCCAGGCCTGGCCACCACACGTAACTACGGGCCAGGGCCTTCATACGAACTATGCCTGGGTGGGCCTCGTGTAGTGCCTCTAGCACTCGGGGCCACAGAGGCTCGAGGATCACCACTCGAGATCCCCATAGCAGGCACCCCTTGTGGGCCGAGAGTTCGTGTCTCCGTGCCATGAAAGCGGCGAACTCCAGCCCCGGTTTCTCCGGCCACCCCCTTTCCACCCAGTCCGAGACACGGGAAAAAATGTGGTCCCGCCGCGTGCGACGGGCCACATCTGATACCTGCACGGGGCGCTCCGGTAGGTCCTCCAGGAGCGCTACTTGGAAGGCTGGAGCAGGATCCAGGTCACAGGACGGGAGAGGAAAATGGCTGAGGGCGTCGGCGTGTCCCATCGCCTTGACCGGGCGATGCATCAAGTCATAGGAGTAGCCAGTATCTTGGAGCTTGGCCCCCCACCTTACTGCCAAGGCCCCCTGACTTCCCATCTAGCCCAGCCCCCCCCCCCAACTTCCAATTTTTTATTTTATTTGTGGTGCTCCCATGGGGATGTCTGTGTGGGGTGCCCCCCAACTTATTTAAATGCCCCCTGAATTTTTAAAAAAATCCTTGCTATGGGCCTGACTTGCTGGGTGTTCCCCCTCCTGCACTTTTTAAAACTAGCTCTGTTTCCCCCGCTATGCAACCATATTTTTGTGGGTGTTTACACATTGCTTAAGGTGTGTGTGTGTGTGTGTGTGTGTGTGTGTGTGCGTGTCAAACTTCAGCAAGACTACTCCTCACTTATAGCACTTCCCGACCATTTCATGGAGCTCTTTTAAAAATTATAGGGTGCTATTGGAACCTACCCATGCATGGACTAATTTATAGGAAGCCAGTGAGACTTTGGGGGAAAATGTGGAAATGTGCTTATCTGTAGTGTTAAAATTTTTATTGTGGTGGATGCAAAGAAAGGGGGGTTAGAAAAAACTGTTTGGGAGCCAACTCCTCCCTTTTGCATGGGTCCCTCTGAAAAAAACTACAGTGACTCAGCTAAGACATCTCGTGCATTCATGGACTGTAGCGGTCAGCTCACATACTGTCACTTAAGGCATAATTTGTTCAAACAAGTTTGGGTTTTGGTGCCTTCTCACCATAGCCTAGAAAGGTACAGGTGAAGGACAAACTGGGATTAACCCCCAGGATGTTTGCATTTGTACATTACACAAAGCTACAGTTAAGACTCACTGCAGTTAATAATCTAATCTCAGATCCTGGTTTGATGAACTCACACAAACCATAGTCAATGGAGTGGTCTATATTCAAACCATCGTGCTAATAATTTAATAAAACTGTGCTTCCACACTGAACTGAACAACTTGGGTGCATCCTACCATTCCACTCAGCTAAGTGCCTAGCCTTCCTCTGACAGAAGAGGCTGTTCCTCTGAGGAAGAACCCCACATGGAGGTGCAACATAGTTAAAGCAAAATGATTATGGCTGTTTGATCAAGTAATATATGGCCACATGGTTCTTTGCTCATTTCTGTAGCCTCTGAATGCACAGCACCTTTCAGGTGCCGAAAGCACATGATATAAGCAACCTTCCTAGAGCTAGCATGTCTGGGGAGTGCCTGAATGGGAGACCTTCTGTCCTGGAACATACTGTATGCCACCTTGAGTCCCACAGTGAAAGAAAGAAAAGATGTTGAGAAAATAAGTACTGTTAGCCTTCAGCTTCCACATGGGGCCATTGCAAATGGGTGGTGTGCTTCCTCTCCCAGTCTGAAAATTATAACCCAGGGCTGCAGTATATTTTGAATTCCTTTTTCATATCCCACACTCTGTGATTCTGTTAAGCTTATTTGTGGTCCTTTAATGTTAGATTAGCATTATTAGATGAGGTTTCCTTTGTTTAAAACTGCATATTTCAAAGCAGTAACCAGTTGATCATACACTCCAGTGTGCAATTTAATACTCTTGGAACACAAAGAGACTTTTTAAATGTACAAGAAACATTTACTTGCTACAAGCAGAACAAAGTTTGAGTCCAGTGGCACCTTTGAGACAAAGTTTTATTCTGGGTATAAGCCTTTGTGTACATGCACACTTCTTCAGATACACTGAAACAGAAGTCACCAACCATGACTTATAGGTAGAAGGTGAGGAGGGGATTGCCAGGAAGGGCCAATTAGAGTCAAGATGCATAGGTAACTAAGCAGTAAATATAGCTAAGTGGATGGTAGTGATTAGTAAAACCTGTGAATAGCAGCAGATTAGCATGCAGCATAATAAAGAAGTTTACAATGGATGTGAGAACTGAATGATGCTAGCTTGTGTAGTGCCATTGGACTCAGACTTCATTCTGCTGCTTCAGACCAGCACAGCTACCATCCCTGAATCTTCCTACAAGCAGTAAATGTATAGCTCAATGGTTCTTAAGTTTTAATGCACTATTGCCCACCGTGTATGCAACATTACCATTGTGTCTCCCAAGCCACAAGTTTAAAAAAAACCCAGAACATAAAAACACCACTCCAAACAAGTCAACTATTGGTATATTTATGCTATATGTACATAAGGCAAAAATCTCAGCACACATTCAATGAGGTTCTTGTGCTTGATAGCCACCAGCTAGCTCCCTTAATGATAGGTTTCATTCTTGTTTGGAGAATGCTGCCCTTTTTTTAACCTGGGCTCCTTAATATAGGATCAGGGATTTTTATCTCCATGGGAAGGTGAAGTATAGTTGGAAGCTGCTGCAAGTGGGAACAAGGGGTGTGCACGAACCAGGAAAATGTGGTTAGTGATGGGTCCTGGTCGACCCATGAACCATCACAAGCTAAATGGCTTTATGTGAATCAAACCAGTTCATGAAGTCTGATGCAGCAGAACAGCCTCCCCTGGCATGCTGGAGACTCCAAACTCATAGAGGATCTCTATCTGACTCTCCTCTACCTTCCCACCAAGTATGGCAAGGATTGGACTTAAGGGGTCCAAATCACAGCCCCCCATTGGTTGGATCCAGTTATCTTCTTCTACTGAGTGAGGAGTCTTTCTCTGATGGAAGGAGACTTCCCACAAAGGAAATATCCTGACTTAGAAGAAGACAATCACGGGGTTCAGTCTTTTGTAATTAAGTTTCCTTCGAGAAATCTGGCATCTGGGCATCCTCTAAAAAGTACTACTTATGCATAATATAGTTACTATGTTAAGCTTCCTTTGTGCCCATTAGTACTGTTTTAGAAGGCAGCATTTTGATATGAGGCAACATGAATTTTATCAGTGAGTTTTAAAAGGATGGGATAAGGCCATTGATTTATTTTAAGTTAAAACCGCATGAATTATTGAATGAGCCCTGACATACTTTTTGCCTAAGAATATATCTTCACCCTTAGCCTTATTGATTTCATGTGAGCACAGGTAGGTTGACTGAGAAGGTGTGCTTGATGTGCTACTATTACTCCTCTAACAAGGAATTGCAAAATCCCAGAAGTCTTACAATATCAGAAAAGGCCATTATTTACAGAATAGTCCTATCTACATATTAGCAGCACAAGCTGGTTTCTACATTTCTTATTAATGCATATTAGCATCATAAGGAACCCATCTGATAATACTTATACACAGAGACTTAAGAAGCTTAGCAATGTTCACACCTCCATGAAAAAAAAATAATACAGTTAAGTTCTCCTTTTAAATAAACTTTCTAAGCAAGTCTATTAGCAGTTATCTAATCTGCCACAGGGGGAAATGTGTAGACTGTTCTGGAGTGTCTTCTAAATCTCGGGCTGCTGAGCATTAGGCAAGAAATTACTTGACAGCAAGAGAGCCGCTCTGATTGGTTGTCCCTGTTTTCTTTTACCACATGGGTATTTTTTATACGGGATACAAGGGAAATTATCTTCAGTCCCAGGAGCAATGAAAACAATGCACCAAAAATGAAGCCTGCTGTGCACACAGTATATATTAAAATGTTTTCAAAATACAGATCCACTGAGATAGTGGAAATTCAACTGGTGTACAGTAAGAAGGAACTCTCTACCCATACATTTTGGTGATTCTCTGAGCCCATGTATATATTGGAAAGTGTGATTATCCATCCAAAAATTGTCCAGAACTAGTCCAAGTTTTTCTGAAGGCTGGTCTATTTGTCCAGTTCATTTCTGGTTGACCTGAGCTACTCTGGCTTCTCCTAGCATTTGTTTGAACAAACCTAATGAACAAATAACACAACACAAATATAGTAAATTCTATGATTGCCGGATCACTTTCCCTCCCTGTAAATGTCTACACATATGGTTGTTTATGATTGCTTGGATCACACATTGCTTGTACTTTAAATACATGTTTAGGAAAAACCTAGACTTTTCACATGCACAAGAAAGATATTCAAGACAAAAAAAAAAGAATTCATAGAATCATAGTTAAGTCAATACTGTTTCACAACTATGAAAAGTATAGAAAGGATACTATAATGCAACACTGTGGAAAGAATCTGAAATATACAGGAGAATGTTACTGATAATAAGCAGATGATAACATATGTATCATCAAGGGCGTAGACTTTCTCAATCCCCGGGGGGGGGGCGGGGGCTGTCTTTCGTGCGCGCGCGCTTTGCGCGCACGCACGCTCGGGACCATGTCCCGCTGCTCTCCCCCCTGCCCCAGGGAGCCACCGCCGCCGCTTCCCTCCCCCGGGCCGGGCCCGCCCGCCGTGCTCCCCGCCCCCCTCCCTCCCCCCGCTCACCTTGGGCGCCAGCGGGGTAGGATCGCTGCTGCTGCTGCCTGACCCCCCCTCCAACCCCCCCCCCGGTGTCTGGCAGAGAGGAGGGAAGCCGCTGCCCCCCGACCTCGGCGGGAGGAAGGAAGGAGCGCTGCTCCGGAGGGAGCAGTCAGGAGGAGCGCCGGGGAGCGGGGAGGAGAGGGTCCGCCCGCCTGCTGCGCCTTCCGATGGGAGTGAGTCGGACGCCCGAGGAGAGCCCGCTCCGCCTCCCGCCTGCCAGGGCTGGCACTTTCTGGAGAGAGCCTCGGCAGGGAGGCCGGCGTCTGGCTCGTGCCCTGGGTGTCGTGCGGGTGGACTGGACTCCTCCTCGCCACAGCCTGGCTGGCACCCTCCCTCCCTCCCGCGCAGCGGCGGCGGCGGCCCCGAGGGCTGGCGTGTGCCGGAGGGGCGGGGGGCCCACGTGACCCAGCCCCTCCCAGTCGGCGTCCCCGGGGATCGGCGGCGGCACTTTGTTCGGGATGCTGCTGCTGCTGCCGCTCCCTTTCGCCGTCCCCATTGTGAAGGGAACATCCGGCCGGTCCCCCTCCCTCCCTCCGGGCGTCGCCAGCTGTCGAGGGAGGCGATGGCAAGGCGGCGCTGACGCCCACCGGGCTGCCTGCACCGCGAGGCGGAGGGGCTTCGGCCGAGGGGGGCCGTCCGCGTGGAGTCCCCGGCACCCGGCGCGTCGCCCTTGCGGGCACCCGGCTCCCGCTCCGCCTTGCATTTCCCGGGGGGGGGGCTCAGCCACCCCCAGCAAAATGAACACCCGCCGGCGGCCAGTCAGCCGGCCATCGCCGCCTCTCTCTCCCCCCCACCCCGCCCCAGGGAGGCAGGAGGGCAGGCCGGGGGTGGGGGGGAAGGAGAGGCGGCGACGGCCGGCTGACTGGCCACTGGCGGGTGTTCATTTTGCCGGGGGTGGCTGAGCCCCCCCCGGGAAATTTCGGGGGAGGCTCGAGCCCTCGAGCCCCCCCGTAGTTGACGCCCATGTGTATCATGTACATTATATGAAGAAGGTATAAAACTACCAAAGTCCTACTGTTTTCAAGTCAAGCATAACATTTTAACTCTACTCTGAAAATATCTAAGCAGTCAAGGTAACATACGTATAGATGGGAACTCTCAGTCTGGGGCAAGTGATGCACTGTATTCTTGGTGCTGGGTGGGGGGGCAACAGTGGGTGGGCTTCTAGTGTCCTGGCCCCACTGGTGGACCTCCTGATGGCACATGCTATTTTTGGCCACTGTATGACTGTGTTGGACTGGATGGGTCATTGGCCTGATCCAACATTGGCTTCTCTTATGTTCTTACATTTTTAATTATTAATCCTTTTGACTAATTCAAAACTAACTTATTTCAACTAACTGGACTAATTCCAAAGATCTGGTAAGTAGAATATATGCTTAGTTATCTCAGAAGCTTTTTTGAAGGTGGGGCAGAAAGATTTCTTATCCTGTTCTACAAAATGAATGGAAAGGGGAAATGTACTGGTTTAATTGTTATGATACAATTTTTATTATACATAATTTCATAGTTGTTAAAATGTATTTATGGATGGCAACAAGATCTCTGCTGGAGGCATCCCACTCAAAATACTGATTTCCCTTATGCATGTCAGATATGCCCTGATGTTAGAATGTATTGGAAGCTAATTCATGAAATGCTGAGATATTTACTACTTTTAACAGTGTGATGCTAAGCAGAGTGACACCCTTCAAAGCCCATTGACTTCAGTGGGCTTAGGGAACACTCTGCTTAGAATGGCACTGTGTATATGTATGGAAGATACTTCCTGAAAATCTCTGAATAGTATGAAAGTATATGGATTATTTCTCTTAGGACCAAGCTTCTTTTAAAAAATGTTTGATTCATTCATATCCCAATGGGGACCCAAAGAGGCTTATATCATTTTCCTCTCCTCCATTTCATCCTGTGGGGTAGGTTAGGCTGAGTGTGTATGATGGGCCCAAAGTCATCTGGTGAGCTTTCATGGCAGACTAGGTGTTTGAACCTGGGCCTTACAGATCCTAATCTGGCTCTCTAACCATTACACCTCTCAAAAAACCAAGTAAATATCATGCCAGTGCAATGATAAGCTCATTGGAAAATGGGTATTATTTATGATGTCTGGAACAACAACTTTCAATTGGTTGAATTCAAAGGCCTGCTGTGAGAGATCTTCCCTGCCTCCTCCTCCTCCTCCTCACTGCAGTCCAACACGCTCCTCAAAATGCTAATGCTGCTGAGGTCAGGAAATTTTCTCAAACAGTGTCATGTAGGCATCTCCAGTGGGACGAGGCATCAATGAGAACCTCCAAAAATGTAAAGATCTTTTGAAAAATTTACCAGTTACAGGCAAACACCTAATAGAAATTTGGGTTTTCCCCATTTTGCCTGCATTAGGAAGAGCTCTGTTAGATCTGATCGAGTACCTAACTGGCAACTAAAGTTGAGAGTTAACCATGTAGTTGTTCCATATTTATGGAGGGAATAGCTAAACTTGAACTAATTTTACATGTGTGGAATCGACTAGCAATTTCTTACAACAAAAGGTATAGATGATTTAAAAGTTATGTCTGGTTTCCTCAAATATAAATGTCTAAATTGTATGCATGTGGCAGTTTTCATGATAGCAACAAATCTGAAGGACCAGTTACCAAATTATCATTAACAAAACAAAAGGCTTTGCTAAATTTAAGTGCTTTTTAGAAGTGGAGTTGCCATAACAACTTGATGCAAAAGGCTTTGGTGGTAACTTTGTATTGAAACCTATTGAAACAAAATAACCCTCTTGTGTTAATACATAGCCAACCTAGTAGATGCTACTGGATGCAGAAAATTAAAACTTTTTAAACAGGGAAACTATTTTTGCTGAAGTAAAAGAAACCTCTTAAATTTAAGTGTTTTTCTTCTCTCTCTTTCCTCCTTAAAAAAAGCATAATTTGTCAGACATTAAAATAACAAAAGGTCTTTGAAAAAGGATTATGGCTTCTGATGTTTCTCCACTAGAATGGATTTACATTATGTCCTACTGATGTTGTAATCTTGAATTCTGAGGTAATGTTTTAGCTCTTTCTTTTCACATAAATAAAGATTTCAGTGATAGCACTTCATTTCTTGTGTGGAACATTCCTTTAATTTTCAAACTCCTCATTTTCTCTTGCTCGAACCATTTCATCAGAATAACATATGAATTGGATACAGTCTTGTCTTAGAAGACGGAAAGAGTCAGCCCTGCATTTTGAAATCAACTTCCAGGCTGTTTCTGAATATTTCTGTATTAGTTATATGAAGGATCATTTTTGGAAGTAAAGCCTTGGCAAAATTATTAGTTTGAATTTTTATTTTTTATTTTACAGCTTCACACACCAGTTTTCATGATGATGTCTTCTTGGATTTTCCTCCCATAGCGGCAGAAGAGAAAAACAAAAGCTGTTTGCTGCGATTCTGAAACATCAAATAGTGACTACAGAACTTAAAGCCCTATGTTTACATGTTAAGTGGTCTGCTAATCAGATCAGCTTCATTTCCCTTTGAAACCCAATGGCATGGATTTTGACATATCTCTCTGGGCAGCATAGATTTAATTAGGACTAAACCTCTTTTTAGATTCTCTACCACTGCCTCCCCTTCTCATAACTGAAGAAATGAAACAGTATTTTGTTTTAAATATCAGGGTGGGAGGGGAGGCAAAAGGACCAACTGTATGCAAATGAAGAGCTGTTTATCAACAAGGGGGCAGAGAATTATCTCCACCTTTTTCAGTTCACAAGAGGAGAGCTTTTCTTCTTTGACTTGTCGGATTGGTTTGCTTTCTTCTTCCAAAACTTCTCTCTTCTGTCTGCCTTTGAATGTAAATAAATAAATAAACATGATGGGGTTCCCTCTCAGTCCTTTTTTTCTTGAGGGAGAGGTGGTGAATTTTCTGCTTCAGCAGAGCCAGCAGTGTAGGAAGATGCCTTGTAATTACCTTAAACAAGCAGGCCATATAGGAAATTTCCTAAGGGAAGTGGTTTCCGACTCAGAGCTTGATGAAAGGTGCTGAGAACTCTTCCATGTTCCATGCTGCCAAAAATCCCTCCTTACAGCATTCCATTCTCAGTCAGTTTATCAATATATGGATGCCACTAATAGTCTGTTGTTTGTTTTGCAGCCCACCCATTTCAGAAATCTATATATATACTTTATTGTCATTGTACATAGTACATAGTACAATGAAATTAAAAAGTGCCATCATTCAGTGACTCACAACATATAATCATGTGCACTCACACAGAGATTCACTACTGCTTCTCCCTTGTGATTTACATAGCAACCAAAGTAGAGTTGGTTTTTATACCCTGCTTTTCTTGACCCTAAGGAGTCTCAAAGCAGCTTACAATCGTCTTCCTTTCCTCTCTCCACAGCAGGCACCTTGGGTTAGGGGTTAGGGTCAGCCAGCAGGCTTCATGTGGAGGAATAAGAAAATCAAACCCAGTTCTCCAGATAGAGTCCACTGCTCTTAACCACGACACCATGTTGGAAGTCCTGTCAAAATTATTTGGTTGAGTTTCGTCTTCCCCACGGGTTTTTAAATTTTATTTTATCTCGAGAAAAGTAGTTTGGCTTCATCAAGTGTCATCAAATCATAAGATAGTTCTCTTT
This sequence comes from Lepidodactylus listeri, assembly GCA_029233225.1. Taxonomy (NCBI): domain Eukaryota; kingdom Metazoa; phylum Chordata; class Lepidosauria; order Squamata; family Gekkonidae; genus Lepidodactylus; species Lepidodactylus listeri. Next base: position 78,050,164 of record JARCFY010000005.1, on the reverse strand, counting down.
GCCTTGTTTATTGTTGTCTTCAAGCCAGAAGATGATGAATTAATATCTGATCTCAGAAGCTAAGCAGAGTCAGTGCTGGCTAGTGTTTGGATGGGAAACCTCCAAAGATTCCCAGGGTCATGCCACAGGCTGGGTTCAGGCAGGGTGAGAGAGAGTGAAAGTTCAAGTCCAGTCTGAGGTCAGAATCAAGGGGTAGCAAGCAGGAGCCAAAAGAACATAGTCCAAAGTACAAACCGAGAGTGTAGCCGTTGAAAGCCGGCGTCAAGGAGCCAAGAGTTCAAAGCACGAATCAGGAATCAGGAACACGGGTGTGGGAGGTGCAGAGCATTGTCAAACTGACTAGTTGCTGGCATGAGGAACCAGCATCAGGAGGGGAAGCTAAATACCTCTCAGGGTTAATTAGTGCTCAGCGTGTGTGTCCCAGTTTTTGTTAGAACTCAGGGCTGAGGGACCGCCTGCTGCACAGGTGCGCCTCCCTCTGCCAGGACGCTAAGTCTTGCCTGAGCTGGTTCCACAAACACACCGTTGGAGGAGGTGAGTCGGGGGGCTGCCAGTCAGGCGTTGTTCGTCTGCTGCTGTTGCTGGGACGGGTGGTAGGGATACGCTGGTGAGCTCTGAGGTTTCATCAGGGTCAGGTGTGGGCTCTGCTGAAGCCAGGAGTGCGGGCTCAGCTGGAACCGGGGCCGCATCCTCAGCAGGACTCATGACAGGTCATGACTCAGAAGCAGGCAATGGCAAGCCCCTCTGAATGTCTTGTGCCTTGAAAACCCCACGGAGTCACCAGAAGTCAGCTGTGACTTGATGGCAACAATAACAACAGCATAGAAAGTCAGGTGCATTTCTTTAGCAGTCATAGTATGGCAGTTAAAGCCAAATATACAAAATAGGAACTGATGATAAGTGCTCCCAAAGAACATTTCAAAATTTCAGCTTCAAAAGAGAGATTATACTGGATTGCATTTTCACACCGACAGTTACATATATCCAGGGCTTTCTTCTTCTTTTTAAAGAGGTGCCAGAACTCTCAAGAGGGAAATGTATGCTGTATGCTGAAAACTCATGAACCTTTAAACATTTTTAAAAGAATGTTGTCAAAGAGGTTCCAGAACTCCATTCCAGCACAATCTCCCAGAAAAAAAAGCCCTGCATATATCAACACACATCTGAAATGTTTATCATTGTTCTCCGATATTGTACACATAATGGGTGCTGGCTAGTTCATGTATACATATATACACCACTTGATTTTGCAGCCCGTATGAGTAGACGATTAGAAGCTGGATGTGTGAACTAACTATGTTGAAATTAATTGCATTTGCAGAGAGGCAGTTTTTTGTGTAATCCATGAATGCCTATTCACATGTGCAAGCTATTGCATCAAGCTGAGAGCCAGCACAGTGCACTGTTTAGGGTGTCTGATCAGGACATGGTACACCCAGCTTTGAATCTCCACTCTGCCATGGAAACTCACTGGGTGACTGAAATATACTGGACTCAAAATGCCATGGAGTGATTTCAAACAAAGCTCTTTTTATTAGGTGGTCAGTGGAAGCATGAGGGACGGTGGTTGGGGGGGCCTGCTTATATTTACAGGTAAGCCACGCCCCTGACCTCGCCCCCACGGGGGACTGGGTAAACAGGGATTAGGTTTCCACCAGAGGCTATCATAGGACCATTTGAATATCCTAAGCCTCTGATAGGGGGACAATCAGGATCCTAGGGTCTATTGTTCTTCGGGACTGAAGCTCAGGTTGGTGTCTCGGCCATGCGCTCCTGGCTGGTATCAACTACCATTACAGGAGCACCTGGTGAACATGTCCAGACACGTAGCAGGGTACATAACAGTTACCTTGGGCCAGCTGTATACTCTCAGCCTAACCAACCTTTTAGGGTTGTTTTGAGGATAAAAGGGAGGAAGAGAGAATGTTGTAAGACATGTTGGGTCTCCACTGGGGAGAAATGCAGGGTATAAATAAAATAAATACGTTGCAGTCATCAAAGGACCCTTGCCGACTCAGATAAGAGCTTCAGGGTTATACTGGACAATCATCATAGCTGGAGAAGCAAGTTAATGCAGTTGCAAAAAAGGCTTTCTTCCAAGTCAGCCTAGCTCAAAAAAATGGTCCTTTACCTTGATACAGGTGATCTGGCAATCTGGATACATGCCACAGACTAGACTACTGTAATGCAGTGGAGACTCCCGTTGGTGCAGAGTACTGCAGCTTGGCTATTATCATGAGTTGGATGGAGCATGCATATTACTTCCATTCTGCACTCACTCCACTGGCTGTCCATCAGTTACCTGGCCCAAGTGTTAGCAGTCATATATAAAGCCCTTCATGGTCTTGGGCTCTCATATCAGTGAGGTGATCTCTCCCCCTCTGCCTCTCCATGACATATGCTCATTGGAGCAGGATCGTCTGCAGGTGCCAACCTGCAAATGGGCAAAATCAACAACTGCCCATACATATGCCTTCTAGGTTGTGGCCTCCACCTTATGGAACAGCCTGCTTGAGGAAGTCAGACTGTTCCCACTCTCCTGGCTTTCTGCAAACTATGCAAAAAATGAATTATTCAAGAGGGCTTTTCTACACAGGCAAAAGAGTCCCAATGTACTAAATCATTCACAAAGTTACTGTGACAAATTGTTAAGGTGGTCTATACCACTCTGTATAACTTACTAAAACGAGGATCCTGCTATGTAATTTTACACCATTTAATGTGTCATGTTAGTACTTACGCTTTGCTTCAGTTCTGTTTTTTTAGATTTCTGGTTGGTTTTACAACCCCAGTCCTATTTCACTGTTTATTGAATATCCCATCCTGTTGATTGTATGGGCTCACTCCATGTAAACTGAGAAAGGGACTATAAATAACATAAATAAAAATAAATAAGACACATGCATAAAGCCCAAGAAAATATGCTATGTACTTGTTAAACACCCCGACCCAGGTGGTCCAGGCTAGGCTGATCTCATCAGATCTTGGAAGCTCAGCAGGGTTGGCTCTGGTTACTACTTGGATGGGAGGCCACCAAGGAAATCCTGGGTTTTCCAGAGGCAGGCCATGGCAAACCACCCCTGGATGTCTCTTGCATTAAAAACCCAATGAGGGGTCAAATGAATCTGGCTGTGACTTGACATCAGTTTCCACCACCACCACCACCACCACCACTTGTTAAACAGATACATAAGGGAAGGAATATGACTGATGAAAGGAAATTACCCCTACTTTTATCAAAGTCACATATCTTTGTCTGTGTAGGTTAAATCACTAATAAAAGTGGTGGGGTGGAGGGTGGGGAGAGAATCCCACAAGGAATTACCTTCATTGGCTGTGGGCACTGGCAACAAGAGGATATACAGCTTCTCATGTTGCTTTGAGTGAGAAAGACAGGCTCCTGTGCAACATCTTGGCCTACCCAAGGCAGAAAATCTAGGCGGGGGGGGGGGGTATGGGACTAACTTGTTATTATCATAGAAGCAGTTTTAATTTCCTTTGGAAACTGCTTCACACCACGAACCACGTCAACAGCCCCTTTCTGTCAACAGCCACAACTTTCTGTGTTTGTGCTTGAATAACTGAAGCTACGTCTCCAGAGTTGCCACAAACTGTTCTGCTTTCAAACACAAGGGGGAGCTCTCATCATGCCAATCTCTTAGGTGGGGACCTACTTTGCCCAATCAAAGCCACAACCCTGGGCATAAGGCTGACAGTGCATCCTCCTTCTTATAGTTTCCACAATGGAAGACAGAGGAGAATCCCTTTTGGCAAAGCAATTAGGGTCAAGTTTTGTAATGTGAAGCATAGCAAGGGCAGAAGGGGGGCTGTGGTGTGTATGGTCAGTGTTGAGTTAATGTTCTGATGTCTCTGGGAATAGTTTTGTCTTCCAAATTTCAAATAAACATACTAACTCCAAAGACCCTTTATAAAAGTCTGATAGGAGTTCTTTAAATTATTGTTTAGGTTGTGGGGATTGGTGCTTTATTGTTAGTTGATGTTTTAATTATGTATTGTAAGCCACCTTTATCCATGGAGAAAAGTAAGATATAAATGTTTAAATAAATGGATGCAGTCTTATAGCACAATAGCAGGATGCTGTGGGAACAACTGGTAGGCCACCAAAGTACTTGCTCTACACTGAAACCCAGTAGCAGTAATAGCATAGGCTTATCACCAGCCAATAGGGTTGCCAACCTCCAGGTGGGGCCTAGAGATCCCCCAGAATTACCATTTAACTCCAAGCAACAGAGATAGGTTTCCCAAATCTCCAGGATTTCCCTTCCCACAGTTGACAACCCTACCAGACAGAGGAAGAAGAGAGAGAAGAGAAGAAGAGATTGGATTTATACCCCGCCCTTCACTACCCGAAGGAGTCTCAGAGCAGCTTACAATCCCTTTCCCTTCCCCTCCCACAACAGACACCCTGTGAGGTAGGAGGGCCTGAGAGAGCTCTCCCAAGAACTGCCCTTGAGAGAACAGCTCTAAAAAAATTTATGACTGACCCAAGGTCACACCAGCAGCTGCATGTGGGGAATCAAACCCAATTCTCCTAGATTAGAGTCCACACTCCTAACCACTACATGAAACTGACACTGCCGGGCATACTGTTGTGTGAAAAGTACTTTATAGACACAGACATTATCCATGACTGAGACCCATGGGAACTATGTTAGAGTCATTAGCTGGGCTTTACAACAGCAAGGACTCTCACAATCAATCTGTGGCTAATGGCCCTTTCACCATACCCTGATTTTTCTCCCTTGTTGCCTTACCTTTCTCTGAAGAGAGGTGGGAACAGGTATTTCAGATGGTGTGTAAAAAGAGGAGAAGGGAAAGGGGGTATCAGCCCTTAAAAGGAATGCTCTGCAAAAGTCCCGTATCAACCTGCAAAGCCGCAGCTAACTTGTTGCTAAGGGATGAGGTCTACAAAGAGAGCTCAGATTTGCAGAGGAAATGACATATATGGGAACAGTCTAGGCAGTCAGCCAACAGATATATCACATCAAAGAGAAACAGTGCATCAAAGGCAGGTTGGAAAACTGGGGAAATTACATACAAGCACACAGAAGGAAAACTGATTAGATAATTTGTGTAAGAAATGTACAAAAAACCTTGCTGCACTTTGACAGTGCAAATGAGGCAAAAGCCTGTTCAAAAGTGCCCCAAATTCCTTGACAAGATGCGATTTATGGATGTATAGGTATCATGAGAAAACTGGATTGTATTTACCAAAATAAAAGATCATTAAAATATCATGTAAAAGATAATTAAAATATCAGCTTACTCTAGCCCCATTATTGGATCTTGGAAGCTAAGCAGGGTTAGCACTGGTTAATACTTGGGCTGAGGACAGATTGCCATTCTGCCGCGCCTCCGCGGCGCGGCAGAATGGGGCGGGGGGAATTTCCCCCACGGTGCGGCATTCGCACGCTGCCGGAAGGAAGCCGCCAGCAACGTTCAGACTGCGGGCGGCTTCCTGGAGTGGCGGGCGGACGCCGCGCGGCTGCCCCTGCCCGTGCACATTCACACCCACTCCGGCGGGTGGAACGCGCGTGCGGGGCGTGCCGCAGCAGCCGAGCACCACTTTGAAGTGGTGCTCGGCTGGTGCGGAAGGAGCACGGCGCCGGACGCAGTGCGTCCGGGCCGCCTCCTGGGGGCAGATGCAGCCGAGATGGCCAATCTGTCCTCAGCCTTGGATGGGTGACCACCAAGGAAGTCCAGGGTCACTATGCAGAGCCAGGCAATGGCAAACCACCTCTGAATGCCTCTTGCCTTCAAAAAGCCTACAGGGTCACCATGAATCATCTTCAATTTGATGGCCAAAAACAAACAAAACAAAAAACAAAAAAAAACCCATATTAGTAAAACTAATTTTTAATCAGGTCCCAGAAACAATGATTTAGTATGTCAGAGGGCTGCTTTACTAATGAATACCACTTCTACATGATAACACTTCACAAGGGTACCATACCATTTGTAAATGTATTTCTGTGGATCCCAGATTATGATTCTCATTATTCAGTTGTATGGTTTTAAATCCTTCCCACTAGAAAGTGAAACAATCATTGTTACTGCCATTTTCTTAAGCCTAGGTTGCTTCATATAGAACTTCCCCTAGGTCCACTTATACTAGGACTATTAAAGACAATAATGTTCATTTAAGACTGTCAGGTTCATTTTTGATACATCCTCACTCTTTAATCACATCTTTGTTGTTTTTTCCTCTCTTGAGATGTATGGCAGATTTATTGCTCCTAATTTTTAAGCACCAAGTGTATCTAGTGTTCTTATTACTCCTAATTAATGTGAGAATAAAGAATCAAAGAGGGTATTCCTCCTATGAGTTGTTTTTGAAGAGTGACAAATTAATCCCCTCGGATATGGCTGAAGCCAGGAAAGATCTCCTCTGTTTTGTTTCCCTAATAAATTGCAGCAATTAGACATGCAAAACTCCAGGACTTACCATTTTAATACCTGTTCTATTCTCTTTCCATGTGCTAGTATGAATGGTTTCAGTATGAGAGCCAAATACGCTCTTCTACATAACTGGGGCAATTACAGGTTACTTTAAAAAAAAGAATTACATTTGAATTATATGGATCAAGCCTAAAATTGTTCCCTTTGGAGATAGTCCTGCCTCCATAACAAAGTCAAATTGTAAATAAGGCAGAAGCAAAAGGATCTAGCAACTAGGATGTACTTAAGGTGTGTCTATATGAGTTCATTTTACTTTTTCATGCCATCCCTCTCAATGGGTGAATCTGCACCCTGCACAAGGAGGTTTATACAGTAAAACATCATAAGAACGTAAATCATACAAGTCATTAACAAATGAAAACCCAGCGTAAAAACCCAACAAGAGCATAAAAATAGCATAACTACGCTTTAAAAGAAGCTCATATTACAACTGAAATGTAAAATTGAACATGTGAACCTGGTTATAATGAGTCAGATCAATGGCCCATCATGCTCAATACTATGTAGGGATGCCTGAACTCTTGCGGGTTTGGACTGTGTCATAATAATCAGTTATTGATTGAATCAACTATTTGGTGAGCCATTCACTGGAATTTGCCGGGTGGCTGCATGCCAAGCACACAACAGCATGCAGGACTGGCTTTTGTGGATGCATATTTTCTCTTACAGCCTGATAGTGCTGCCTGGACATGGGCATAATTCTTTCCCTGCAGCCAAATTCAAATCTATCATGAATGTCTTGCAAAATGAATTAAAGTACATCCTACTTTAGTTGCTCCAATTAGAGATTTCTGACTATAGCTGCCAGTATGTGTGGTTTGGCATGAGTCTTGTGCATGCATGGCTTTGCAAAGGACTATGGGAATTGTAGTTTCCCCCCCATATTAGCAGTTTAAAACTTTAGCCCCCCCCTCCCCCGGAAACATATCGCTAAAAAATGGCTCTGGCTTGGCCATGGCAGCACTATAAGGTTGCCAGTCTCCAGGTGGGGCCTGGACATTCCCCGCTTTTACAACTGATCTCCAGCTGACAGAGATCAGCTCTCCTGGCGAAAATGGCTGCTTTGAAGGGTGGACTCTATGGCACTGAGCCATGCTGAGGCCCCACCCCTCCCCAAACCTCGACCTCTCCCAGATCCACCCCCAAAGTCTTCAGGTATTTTCCAACCCAGAGCTGACAACCCTACAGCACTATGTGATTTTTTTTCAAGCTCTATTTTATTCAGTCATAAAGTGGTTATACACAAAGCAGTAAAGTAGGTTACGATCATAATGAGCATATTGACATGTATTAATACAAAAGCTAAAATTACCAACTGGTCTATAGATACTAAGTAGATTACTCTAGCATCTTAGCTATATATGCTTGATACTCATGACAGCCTGTCGTGATATTATCTCATAGGATGTTGAAGTGGTCTGCCTAACAGTGAGATGAGACTATTTATCCATATATTAGAAGTTTGAATTTGATGTCCATCAATTTTTTATCATCCATCTCATCAACCTTTAGATTGTTTATAACTGGGTACCATATGTCTAGCGGATGTGAGAAATAATTTGTGCCGTAATCTTTGCTAGTGATCATAGAAATTTTTTCTAGCAAAAAGAATCCCACACCTTGTGTAGCTACATTTGAATTGTATGTGTGTGTGTGTGTGGGGGGGGGGGGTGTGATTTCCAAGACTGTGTGATGACAACTTTGGCAGCTACTAGCAGCAGATTAATCAATTGTTTTCTCATTGTAGGTGGGCTGTTAATTGGCCAAAGATGCAGAAGGAACAACTTGTGATGGTTTCTATTTGTTGCCTGATTTGATTCCAAAATTGGTGAATTGCTAGGCACTCCCACCAGTTGTGAAAGAATGTTGCTTTGATTCCACACTGTGTGGTGAGGAGTTGGGATAAATTTTAGAAAGCTTTGCCAGCGTAAGGTACCATTGATGAAGTACTTTAAAAGCATCTTCTTGGATTGCCTGGGATTTTGATAGTTTAGCATGGGTGCACCAGATGCCCTCCCAGTGTGATGTTGAAAGAAGTTTCGGGATGTCTTTTTGCCAGGTATTTTGGTAGCTTAAGGTTTTGATTTTCTGGGTGTTTAATAACATCTGGTACACTCTGGATATCAGACCTTTTTTCTTCTCAAGTTTCAGCAGCACCTGCTTGTAGCTCACGAGGGCTTTGGTGAGATTGGGTTTTATTTCCGAGTGTTCAAGAAGATGCTGAACTTGTAGGTATTCAAACCATGCTAGATTGGTTTTAAATTTCTGTTCCAAGTCAATTTTGGGTGTTATTCGACCCTTATGTAAGATGTCTATTATTCTAGTGATCCCTGCTTTTTTCCATTCTTTGAAGAAATCATGTTCTATGGCAGGCAGGAACCAGCTTTAACCAGAGAATGTGCTGAGCTTTGACCATGATGCTACAAGTTTCGATCTAAATTTGTGCCAGCCTAAGAGAAGCGCATACAAATGGGTTTGTGGCATCCAGTTGCCTTTGCTGTGGTGTCTTCCCCCACAAAATTTCTCTGAAATTAAGATGCTAAGGAGATGTTTCTTCAATCACTTTCCAACCCAGTGAGTCTTATCCATGATATTGTCTGATTAGATTTGAGAGTACTGTAGCGGAATAGTAAAGATGGAGATCAGGGACCACTAGGCCCCTGCCTTTTAAAGGTCTGCACATTGTTTCAAATTTGATCCTGGGTTTTTTCAACTGCCACATGAACTTTCTTAAATTGTGTTGCCATTTGGATAGTGAGTCAGGGATAAGTACTGGAATTGCTCAAAAACAATATAGGAATTTTGGAAAAATGAATGACCTAAGTGTGCTGATTCGGTCTAATCAAGACAGTGTTTTGTAATTCCATTTGGTTAGCAGGGCTTGGACTTCCTTGAAGATGGTTAGCTTTAATAAGGTCCGCTAGACTGAGCGGGACTTTTATGCCGAGGTACAACAACTGTTTTTTTGGTCCACTGAAAATGAAACTTTGATGGTACCTACAGTTTGATTGAAGAGTTTTATGGGATAAAACATGAATTTCACCTGGTTTACTTTTAAACCTGCCATCTGACCAAATTTGTGCAGGACTCACTGAATCTCGAGCAGTGAAGTCTCAGGATTCATTACATATATGATAAGGTCATCGGCAAATAGACTGACCTTGTATTCCCAACCTCTGATTTGGATACCATTGATGTTCGAATTTGGGCAAATGGCTGTGCTGAGTGGCTCCATGGCTAGCAGCAGGGATAAGGGGTACCCTTGTCGCATGCCCAGATGTAGGGGTATGTTGTTAGAGACTAAGCCATTGATCAATAGATTTGCGGTGGGTTGAGCATAGATGGCCGCTATCGCTCTCTGGAAAGTGTCCCCAAAATTCATAGTTCATAGCAAGGAGTCCAGATATTTAATTTCGACAGTGTCAAAAGCCTTCTCTATGTCTAAGGCAATCAACAATGAGTCACAATGTAGTTGGTTCCTTTCATGATAAATGATATTTAACATTTTGCGTATGTTGTTCGATATATCCCATGCTGGGATAAAGCCTGTTTGGTCTTTCTCAATATATTCCCCAATGATTTGCTTCAGCCTATTGGTTAATATGGCTGCGAATATCTTGTAGTCCATGTTTAAGAGGGATATCGGGCGATATGATTTAGAGTCAGTGGAGTTTCTGTCTTTCTTTGGTAGTAGAATTATGTTGGCTAGAGACCATGTTGTTGGTAGTGTTTCATCTGTAAGAACTTTGTTAAATGCTTTGAGCAGAGGGGATTGCAGAATGGAATGAAAGACTTTATAATAGTCCGAGTGGAACCCCATCAGGTCCCGGGGCTTTGTTCCTCTTAAGATTCATGATGGCAGCTTCAACCTCTTTCAATAGGGGCATCCAGAAGGCGTTGATGGTCTGGCAAGATTCTTGTAGTTACTGTTTCAGAGTCCAAGAAATCCCGGATGGCCTCTTGCACTGGTTTCTGTGATGAATATAACGATTTGTAAAAGAGCTCCATCTCATGTATTATTTCAGCCACTGAGGACTTGAGGTTACCAGCCGCGTCTCTAATGCAGTTTATGAATCTGTCATCTCTCTGTTTCTTTAGTTTTCTAGAAAGCAGCCAGAGCTTTAAAGGTCCTGCGAATGCTGAGTCGTGGCATGCTTCAAGGTTGGTTCTGGTGATGTTGAATGTATCTAGAAGTTCTAGTTGTTTCCTGGCATATAAAAGCTGTTGGTATATTTTAGGGTTGCAAGTCAGCTTGTGAGTCACTTCCAACCTCCAGATTGCAGCTAATAATTCAGTATTTTTCCATTTTTTTCCATTCCTTTTTCTTTTTTACAGGCCGCCATGAGTGATACGCACTTCTCTCTTATTACAGCTTTTGACACTTCCCAAACTGTGGTGCTTGATACACCACACTGTTGGTTGAGTCTAAAGTAGTCTTGAAGTTTCTGTGCAATTTCCTGTTCGACCTTTGGGTCTGCTAATGAAGATCTGTTTAATGTCCAAACTGGTGTGAACTTGGTTGGTTGATTATTACAAAGAATGCATTTGATTGGTGCATGATCAGACCAGCATTGGAGAACGATTGAGGATGATTTAACTATGGGTAGCAAATCTCTGGAGATAAACATGTAATCTAGCCTTGTATAACGTTTATATTTAGGTGAGAAATAGGAGTAATTCCTTTCCTTGGGGTGTTTAAGTCACCATATATCACAGAAGTTGAATTTGGTTATCAACTGCTCTAGCAGGCTGGGATGTTGGTTGTGCATCACTTTCTTTTGGGGAGATGAGCAGTCTAACTGCTTATTCATCAAATAATTGAAGTCACCTCCAATCATTATGCTACCTTGTTGGAATTTACTCAGTTTGAGCAGGGTGTCATTTATGAACTGGATCTGGCCTTGGTTGGGTGCGTAAAGCGATGCCAGCGTCATCATCGAGCCATTGAGATTTCCCTTGATAAAAATGTATCTACCTTCAGCATCTTTTTCTGATGCTTCTAGCATAAACTTAACATGCTTCGAGAGAAGAATGGCCACTCCCCGTGACTTTGAATTGCCATATGCTAGGTATTGAGATGGATACCAGTTAGATAGCAAGGCCTTATAACTTTTGCTTAAGTGGGTTTCCTGTAGCAAAGCAATATCTGTTTTTTTGATTTTTAAGGTCAGTTACAGTGCGCTTGGGTTTAATCTTGTTATTTAAACCTCGGCAATTAAGCGAGGTGACTTTAACCTGTTATAGCCATTGATATTGATGCTGCTGGCGTATCAGGAATTGGACTGACCTTATGGTATGCAGAGATGGATCTTTATGTAAGATAACAACAAGGTTTTTGTGCATACTAATAATTGTAGCCGTTTCTATATGTGGTTTAAGCTTTTGCTTGCACTCTGGCTGTCTAGAAAAAAATAGCTGTGAGGCTTGCAAATGTTGGTGCCTTAATGCCCTTAACCATTTCACATTTAAATCATTTAACATTTGTAACCTACAATCATAACCTACAGTTCTTAACCCCCCCTCCTCCCCTGGTCCCATCCTCTCATCCCCCACCTTTGTCCCTCCTGCAAATGTAAATGATTCAAGCCAACTGAACATAACAGGAGGTTTGGTCTCTGAAGTGTGAACCCAGTTCACACAGATCTCTCTCAGCTCCACCCAGAAACCAATGAATTTCAGCAGTATTACAAGAAACATCAGGGTAGTTCCCACTCTAACCATGGTAAAATGAGGCTTTGTTCCCAAAGTACCCTTCTCCCTCCCCTCTCTCCTCCAATAAACATTGCATTTGGAGATAATTAACCCAAAGTCTACAACACTTAACAAATATTCTAACAGTCTAATCTAAAAAGCTTTAAGGCTATGCTAGAAAATTACAATGTCAGACGCAGCCTGGTCGGAATTTTGCTCCATCTTTCCATCTGTGGGGTTCCTGGCCCCTCCCACTTTCTTTTCTTTAGCTGGGCTGAATCATGCTCATTGGGAGGGCCAACCAAGAGATCTTAGCAGGACTGCTCCTGAATCAGGATCGTCTGCTTGGTAAGATGCCCCATGGAATCTTACTTGCAAGTAGCCTGTAGGTAGCCAGTGGTATTTGATGCTTGCTCCTTGTAGTTTTTGCACCAGAGTTTTCAAGACCCTGTGAATTTGCAGGGCATCGGGGGAAACATCCGGGAAGATTGTAATGTCTGATTGATGGTATTTAAAGCTGCCGTCCTTTTTGGTCTCTTACAGGCCTTAAATCTGTTTTGATCCTTAAATCTAAGAATTCTGTTACAATGTCCCTGGGGCCTTTTCACTTTTCTGAGGTTTGGGGGCATAATCTGTCGGCCTGTATGATCATGGGGACAACTGCATCGTCAAAATCAATTACCGAGGCTAGCCATAATGAGACAAAAGACGTTAGGTCTTCTTCCCCTTCCAATTTTTCTCCAAAGCCCTGAAACTTGAGGAATCTTTCCCTGGATTGATGTTCTAATGTCAGGATTCTTTCTCTGGCCCAGTTTTCATTTGTCTGGAGGCATTTGATGTCCTCCTGATTTAGTATTGAGGCTTCTAGGGCCAATTCTGCAGATTATGACACTTTCTCAATTGTAAACTGGAGTGTATTGTTGGTCAGCCATCGGCTTCAAGATCCCATTTAGATTGGCTAACATCTCCATTTTAAATGAGCGTAGTGAGTCAGTTAGGTCTTGTTTGGTTAGGGGTGTTTGGTGAGACTGTAGCGTCTCTATCCCATTTACCATTTTGGGATCCACGTCTCAGCTTTCCCGCATTATGTCAGACTGGGTTTTTGTATTAGCAGGCATTTTGACGTGTGCTGCTTGAGTTTTTCCCGATGTGTTGTGTGCACCACCCAATTTTCCCATTACCTGGGGGCAGTTTGAGTCCTTGCTGATTGAGGATTAGGTGGAGGAAGGAGAGGGGTTAAAGAGCTTGGTTAATAGGTGTCTGCCATGCTTTCTGCCAACGCCCAGTCCAGCACTGTGATTTTAATAAAAGTAAGACAATATGTGTTTGGTGACCAAATTGGAGATTCAGCCACACATAGTGATTTATTTATTCATTTGTTTTATTTAAAACATTTCTATGCCACTTTCCCATCCAATAGGGTCCCCAAGGTAGCAAGCATCAAAACATTAAAACATCTCAACATTAAACGAGCACTTAAATAAAGTATATATAAAATAAAAAGCATATAAACACAAACACACGTAACAGAATAAGGGAGGATGGCCAATAACTGTTAGTGGGAGTACACCAAACCAAACAAAAAAAGTCCTCACCTGCTGGTAGAAGACAGTAATAGAGGGAGACAGACAAATCTCCCTAGGAAGGGAGTTCCAAAGTACTGTGAGTCCTGCAATGATACATTTCCCATCTCCATTTTCGGTACACCAGCTCTGAACATACATGGGTTTTTCCACATGCTCAATTTACTATGGGTTTTCTTAGCAGTCAATACACAAGCATTCAAATTGGCTTGCAGACAGTGGTTCTGCATGTCTGACCTCTCTCTGCATTATTTCAGTCATGGGATCAGTTTATTTGTTCTAGATGTGCCAAAATAATCAGGAATATAGAGTGAGGGTGCTGTCATCATTGGTGGCATCACAACACCAACACATGAAGTTGCCTTATGGTGAATCAGGCCACTGGTCCATCAAGGTCAGTAATGTCCACCCAGCCTGGTGGCAGCTCCACAATGTCTTAGATCAGAGGTTTTTAATATCACCTGGTCATTTTACCTGGAGGTGCCAAGGATTTACCTTGGCTCCTTCTGCATGCTAAGCAGATGCTCTATGGCCTCCCCCTCCACCAGTACTGTAACTGGGCTTCCAGTTTTTTAGATTCTTCATTCTGATTTTTTACTTGGGAGGACATGAGGACTTATTGTCCTTTCTCTGACACCACAGGGTCTAAACAGACAGCTGGAGAAATGCTACTCATGACAAGACCACCAGGTTGTGCTGGAGTGCACCACTGTAAGGTAAAGGTAAAGGTTTCCCTTGCTCAAAAGCCAGTCGAATCCGACTCTAGGGTTGCTGGAGTCCACTTACCTGACCATCCAGAGGTCCTCTTGCTTGATGCCTGGTCTGAACCTATAGAAAACACAACAACAGCTATTACAATTACTAGCTTATTGGCAATTGCAAGAATTTTGATCGCACAACGCTGGAAAGATAAAGATGCTCCATCTTTAGATATCTGGAAAAACAAAATCTGGGAGCATTTTCCGTTAGGGAAAATCACTTTGCAGAATATGGCTCTTAATACAAATAATAGTGTGCATTCATTTCAAGCTGTTTGGTCTCCTATCGTTGATTACCTATCTCGAGATGGTTTCATACCTATCAACAGATATTACCAAAACTTATTATATTTTTGAAACTTTAGTATAAGACTGTACTATACTACTGTATTATAATTGCATTAGGTGACGCTCAATGTTTTATGTTGGTTACTTGCACTCAGACAGCAAAAGTTTTGTTATCAATGTACAACCTTTTTAATCTTGTAATAAATACATTTTCTTAAAAAAAAAAAAAAAAGGGATGCGGTGCTCATCTCCGTTTCCAAACCGAAGAGCCAGCGTTGTCCAAAGACATTTCCATGGTCATGTGGCCAGCATGACTAGATGCCAAGGTGCATGGGATGCTGTTACCTTCCCACCGAGGTGGTACCTATTTATCTACTTGCAATTTCTTGCTTTCGAACTGCTAGGTTGGCAGGAGCTGGGACCAGAGACATCACTCTGTCATGCAGCACTCGGGTGTCAAACTGCTGAACTACTGATCTTCTGGTCTGCAGTTCAGTGTACTTAAGCTCAAAAAAGGGGAGAAGGAAACAGTCTTGGGGCAGCCTTCACTATTAATGCCCAGGTCATCAAGGTTTTGTGATGTAACTCCCTGGCCACCATGACCCTTGCAGCTGTTCAGTGAAGACTGACTGGGGAGCAGTGGCACAAAGACAGCCCCCTGCTGCCTTGCCATGGCCACTGCTTGCAGCTAAAACCCGCTTTCCTGCTTCTGGCTCAGCACACATCCTCAATCATGTGCCGGTGCTGCTCCAGAGCTCCATTCCCTACACCGTCCCTTCCAGGATTTGAAATGACCAGGCTCACCAGTATGCTGGGTCCATCTGTAAATCAGGCTGGTGGATCAAGCGACTAGTATGGCTGGTAAGTACCAAAGCTACTGTATAGCTGCCAAACAGTTTGGAAGGAGTTCAGGACATCTGTCACACCAATGCACTAATCCCAGTATCTGCTCATCAGAGTTGCTACATCAATTACGGTAAGTTCATCTGGCAAACTCATGCGTGGAAAAGATCATGGCATTCCTAGTATTGCCTGCTCTTTCTAGCAGCAGGTCTCTGAGATCCTGGGTAGAGAAAGGCCTTTCTCAACACCTCCTGCCTGAGATTTTTTAATTAGAAAGCCAAGCACCGATCTCAGAAGGACCTTCCATGTGCAAAGTGGGTGATCTGTCACTGAGCCACAGCTCTGTTGGGCTGCTCTGAGTATGTTGAAAATTTCCACTGGATGTGGGCTAGAATTCTTGCTATGCTAAGAAGAAAATAGGAAAAGTGGCATCATGCCTAGGCATTCCAAGTTGGTTGATAACATTTGCTATTGTTTATTTGGCCTACTGGTTCACCTAATCTTGAACTGTAAAATCCCTGCCATTTATAGTCCTTCCCCCTCCATTACTTGTCTATAAATCATATTACTATGTAATAATTTAATACACATATTTCCTCAGATTAAGTCTTTCTTTCTTTTGAGTGTGAGTGTGTGTTTCTGTAGGAAAGTGAACTATCATATGCTTGTTGTTTGAATGGATAGATGTCTTTGTGCTTTCTGATGTGAGTTTCACAGAAAATGATTCTGACCTCTTCCAGGGAGACCAAATGCTGCTAAAGAGGTGTCTGACAGGAAATGTGTGTGTGTGTATTTGCTGTGCTCCAGGGAAGTCATAAACCTTCTCCCATGTTTTGCTGAAACTCTTCCCACCTGTGGCTGCCGGTGTTTACACTGTTCTTGCGCCCACCTTTTCCTCCCCACTCACCGAGGCAGAACTTGGGTAGACTGCTGGGCAAAAACACTTATCACTTTATTTTCTGCTAGGAACAAGAAGTGGAAAAAACTTCATCTGGTGAGCTGAACTCTGTTCTAAGTGTTAAAATGTTTACTGCTTTCAATCTGCCTGGCAGGGCCCTCGGAGCAAAAGTGCTGATTGGCTGCCTGCTGGCTCACTTTGGCCTCCAACTTCCAGGCAGTTGCCACCATCCGGCACCCGAAATGGTAGGATTTTAATTATCTTTGGGAAGGGGATGGTTCTGTAAGCACTTCAGACCATTTTCTATTAATGTTTGACAAGATCTCAAAGCAATTGAAATATGTTTAATGAGATTACAACATTAGATTGGGGCCTGAGAATTTCTGATCAAATTCCAGTTTGCCTAATTAAGGCATTCCAGCACCTACTTAACTAGATTCATAACAACAAATCATTTCGAGCTATTGCCAGCACGATGCACCCTGCCTAGACTGTAGATAATGGAGAAATGCATATATGTTTATGTTATTTCGGTGGAAAATCCATGTGCTGTTGGTAATGAATGGGAGGTTAAGTGACAATTTCTCTTTACAGCCACTCATGTCTTACAGTCTGTGAACTGAAAACTGGATTAACCTTTAATTACCCCCAATGACCTCTCAACCCTAAAACAACATTACCACTACTACCCATATTATTTACATATATCATTTAATGAGAGAAACATCTGTTTGCATATTTGGTACCTCTAATATTATGCAGATGAGCCAGCAGTGTGCACTGCAACAGGCAACTGTGAGAAGATCTCTGGTTCCCCCCCCCCCTTCTTTTTCTGGTGTTTCTTTCTCCTCCCACTGATTAAGCCTGCCTTGTTTTAATTAGAACAAGAACTGCCTGGTGGCAGTAGCATTGCATACATAATGCACAGCTGCCTTGTGGTCCCAACGGCAGCAGAGCAATAGTCGGAGAGTTTCCCCTGCCCTTCCTCATTGTCTTAATCTCTTGTCTGTGCTATATGCATGCATCCATTGATAAATTCAGCCGCATATACCTTTCCCGTGAAAATTATGATGACTACAATTATTGTTATCAATTTATGCTGCATAATCTCCTTTGAATTTCAGTAAGAAAGGTGGAATGCATGAAACGAATGAAAATAATTCAGCACTATGGGCAGAATATGCTTCTTTGTTTGCTAATGTCAGGAAAGACATTTTTCTTTCCTCAGGGAATGGCAATATTTGTTTCTTTCTCTTGCAAAGCATCTGAGATGGACACAGAGGACAGATGAGTTACTATAATAAAAAATAGACTAACATTCTATACTGTGCTTGTACAGGGTATAATTTGACCCATGTCCACCCTTCTTGCTCGGGGACTGTGGAGTCAGCCTGTCCTGGTTCCATTCCCCCTGAAGGAGCAGGTTCATAGCTTGGGGTGCTACTAGATCCTAATTTACAGATGGAGACTCAGACCTCCTCCATGGAATGTAGCATCTTTCATCAGCGCTGGCTGGCTTGCCAGCTATGGCCTTTCCTCAGAAAGTGTGAGCTATCCACAGTGATCCATTCTCTGATCACATCCCAAGTTATAAAACTGTCATGTGCTGCACATGGGGCTGCCTTTGAAAACAGTTCAGAAACTTCTACTGTTTTAAAATGCAGCCGCCAGACAGGGGTGGGTTGCAGGAATCATATTGCCCCTATTCTGAAAAATCTGCACTGGTTACCATCTGTTTCCAGGCACAATCCGAAGTGCTGGTTCTTACCTTAAAGGCCCTAAGTGGCTTGGAGCCAGAGTACCCAATGGATGATCTTCTCCCATTCAGCCCATCCCACCAGTTAAGATCTGCCTCTCAAGCCCTGTTCTCTGTGCCCCCAGCCTTCATAAGTGAGGTGGGTGGCAACTAGAGACAGCGCATTTTCTGTGGTGGTACCTTGCCTTTCAAAAGCCCTCCCCCTTGAGGCTTGCAGGCACCTACTTTGTTTTATTTTAGGAGCCAGACTGAAACACATCTTTTTACCCAGGCTTTTAATGGATGGGGGGGGGGGTAATTAGCTTTTTAATGATCTGCTTCTGTTTTGTGGACTGTTTTTATGTTCCTTATGTCTAATCGCTTGTTTTTAGTGGCTTGCTTTAATGACCTTTTTTTAATCCCAAGACTTTCACTTGTAAGTCACCTTGAATAGGACTTGAGGTGGCGTAGAAATTCAATAAATAAATAAAGGCCTTTGAACATGTGCTGATTCTTCCCCCCCTCACCACTCTGGATCATCTGGTCTTGGACATGATTCACTGTTTTGGGATCCCCTCATCCCTGCTTAATTTAGGCACTTGTTCTAGTGAACTCCACCCTCACTCCAGTCCAGAACTGTAAGACTTGCTCCTTAAGATGTCTGTCCTTCATATCTTAGAAAACCACTTTTAAACTGTGCAGATCTTTTCAGGGAAACCCATTTGGGTTAACTCTTTCATGTTCCATCCCTTTTCATTCTGTAGTATAGTGGTTAGAGTACTGGACTAGGGATCTGGGAGGCCCAGGTTCAAATCCCCACTCTACTGTGGAAGCTTACTGGGTGACTTTAGATACTCTCAGCCTAACCTACCTCAGAAGGCCAGTGTAAGGATAGAATGCAGGAGAGGAGAACAATGTGGGATATTTTGAGTCCTTATTGGAAAGAAAGGCAGGGTATAAATGAAGTAAATACATACATGCGTACATATATACATGTCTTCTAATAGCCTACATGTAGTTATATTATGTTTGCACACCCCAACATTTTGTTGCATTTTGGGGGGAAAAAACCAAATACAGAGACATTACTACTAGTACTACTACAATAACAACAATTCATATCAAAAGCCAGCCCTTCTAAGCTAAGGGAGAAAGTATTCCAGTAAAAAAAGGCACAAATTCCAGGTAGGGTTGCTCTAGTACTGTTTAATCCATAGCACTGTTGTCCTCTATCACTTGCAAATAACTGATATAAGGAGGGACAGCTACATGCATGCTTTCTCATCTTACAGTTGGGGAGTTGAGTTTATTTTGTTCTTAAAATCTGAATCTGTACAATTGCTCTCTCATAGATTCTCAGATACATTTGGTTCAGTTTGCTGCCTGCAAATGGATGGAGTGGGTGGACAGTTGTTGGGTGGGATAAACAGCAGCCTTCATTTTAGCAACACAGTCAGGATTAGCTTCTGCTGCAGGAAGTGATCAGATGAAATGACCCAGATATCTAGGTTAAGGAGTGCAGTGGTACAAATCTGTCATTTTTGTTAAAGTACAAGGAACAAAATGGGGCGGGGAGCTAGGACAATAGCCTGGAAGAGAGACAGTAGAGACTTCTTTCCAAGGGGATATCTTCTAGTTTGGAAACAATATCATGTTTTGTACAGGAAATAACCATGTCATTTTACCTTGCCCATGTGACTCTCCCCCCCTTCAAAGGCATTACAAGATTGGGATGGTACAATGCTGCAAAAGTATAACTTCCATATTGCTGAAGGAGCCTATGAGTCAGGCCTGCACAGCAATAATGGAGGTAGAACAGGAAAGTATCACAGCTTTCCTTCACATTCTCCTGGTGTAGGGTAACAAAAGTCAACAGAGGTCAGGTCTCCTATCCTTTTAACTTCTGGTGCAGAAGATGGCATTTTGGCAGATGACTCCTTCAGTTGGTAAGAAAAGGAGCACCAGTGAATACTAACTTTTCCTGTAGCATTCATACAAATGTGATATATCCAGAATTAAATCAAATACAACTCTTCATTGCTGTTAATTTTTAAAAAATGATTGTTGAAAAAGTGGGTGCTTTCCTTATATTCTTGCTAAATGCAGTGGCTTACATTCTAAAAAAGGGAACTGGTGGGGCACATAGCCATCTCTGAACATCACCCTCTCCAGTCTGGAAATCCAGTTTCATCTTTTTTTCCTAAAAAAAGTTTTCCTAAACTACAAAGTTTCAAAGATGTATTTTCCATTTTATTTTTTAAAAAAACCCTCAAATACCTGAACAAAATCTTTAAGATGGTTATATATATACCTTTTACACAAATTGGTACCTCAAAACAGGCAAAATTCTCTATATTCGGCAGTATTGCTTGCCCATGCAGAGATGGCTGAATCCTCAAATCTGCCCGGTAGTGGACAAACAGTCTTGCTACTTACAATACTGAACAAGATGGCCCAGTGGTCTACATCACTCTAGGCAGCTTCCTATGTTTAGATATATATATTCCCTGTTTGGTGAGAAGGGGTGCAGCCCAAGCACTGCCCCCCTTACTTCCCCAACTTTTCCCTATCTGGCTGATCTACAAATAAGTCTTGGTTTGCAAATCTATGAACTGAGCTGTTATGACTCTAATTGTACTGCATTTTACATGCGGAAGACCACATCAATATAGTTCTATTAACTCATTTTAAATGTGGCACAATATAACATCAATAAATGTAACACTCTCTTAAAATGAGCACATCTTATTTAAGTATGACAAACATTTGGGATATAACCGAAAATCACACTTCAGTCCCAGTCCATTTCTGTACCACCACTATAAATTAGCATTTTAAAAAGTACTTTTAGCCTGCTGGGATGGATCACTCTGCTAATATGGGTAACACCATGGACTCCAATAATTAGTGTAAATTGCCTTTGAATAATACGGAGCTGGGAACAACTTTTCGTGCTTAATGCCCCTTGCAAGTACATGATGAAGAGTCCTTAATGGGCCTTGGAAAAACAACTAATACCTATAAATCAAAGAAGAAAAGCTGTTTTTTGATGCATTTGTCTGGGAGTGTGAGTTTTAAACTAAATTGTTAACACTCCTCCCTGCTGTGGGTCATGGATTAGCTAGGGTGGGAGTTTCTTAAAGGGTCTTTCACACTGTCCAGGGGAGGCAGCACATTTCAAATACGAATGTTTTCTTAACCCTAATCCTTACCTTCCTGACCAGTGTAGCTCCAAATTTCTTTCTAATTAGGTAAAGAATTAGTAGGTGGATAAATGTGTTAGCGGGTGAGGATAAAATGATTAGTTTAGCCTGGGCTATGATAGTGAAATTCCAGGCACTGTGGAATTAATTCTATATCTAAGAAACCCCCCCCCCATTTTCCTCCTGAAGCACTACAGCCGTGTACAGTCCTAAGCAATAAGCATTTATCTTCCCCTAATCTTACAGCTGTATATTCTACAGACAGAGTTTAAGCCTGTTCCCCCATAGCTTTATCTCTAATGGTTAAGAAGCATTCCCTTTCCCAATCTCTTCTCTTATGATACTGTATCTAAACAGGCTGTATAAACCAAATCAAGATATATTGATCTTCACCAGGGCTACTACAAATTTAAGGAAGATGACAGGGTTGACTTCCGTCCCACCCCCCTGCCCCCCACAACATAGCTGGGATTAGTTGAACATTCTTTAAAAATAGATTTAATTGATGTATTCATTAATGAACTCTTGGAATTATCAGTACTTGAGAGCCAAGTCCTTTGCCCTCCTAAAAGGTTTTAGTACACAGCTATTTTCCATCTACTTAAAAAAAAAATCAGATCCTTCATTTTGGTTAGCTCAATGAGGACTACACATTTAACAAAGATATTCATGTTCTCAGTCGCAACTGATCAAAGCCTGGCCCTCACAACTTCTGGAAAAGGCAAAAGATGACACACACTTCTGCACAGGATAATGACTGCTTGTTAAAACTCTTTTGTTGCCTCACAAACAGTTTGAATGAGTTGATTATAATTAATCTGCTAATCACATGATTGTCGACTGTCAAGCAATACCATAAAACTATTAGCACTGCATATTGTATATACAACCATCAGAGTCTGCTAGTGATCACAGTCTATAAAGCCACTATAGAGGCTGTTGAGTTCTGTGTCATTAGTAGAGGACTGCTCTATCCATGTCTCTCTCAGCATCCCTGAAGAGGATAGTGGATAGTGGCCCAGTACCATTCTCAGTGTTGCCTTTCTACTCTTCTCCCAATTTTTGCCTAGGTAGCAATTTGCTGGTTTACACAATGGGATGAAGGGTAGTGCCATTTAAACAGAACTGCAGGGTGACCTCTGGTCCATATAAACTGCTATGGCCTTGTACTAGGTGGAAATTGCATTATAAAAGAAAATAGTAAAGATTGGAGGAAGTAGCACTTGGCTAGGAAAGATGGGATAGAAGTGAAGGATACAGAATTGTGAGAAGGAGAAGTAGCAGACGAATCTGGAACAATCCAAATTTCCCCAGTGAATGAGGTCTTATCTTGTGCACTCACCTGTTAGTGAGCTCATAAGTCATGCATGATAGATGGTGCTGGACACTGCTGGACCTGACTTCACCCTCAATGTATTGTATAGCAACACTCAGCAGAAGTATGTTTAAATCAGCCTCTTACTTAGCCAATACCCCAGTATACTGTTAGCTAAAAGGCAGATGTTTAATTTGAGGTAAGACTTTTTTTTCTTATTATACCTTAAATATCTTTGACCATCTCTCTGGTTGGAGCTGGGTAAGCAGCAAATCTTTGGTATTGCTCCATCCCTGCTTGTTGCAGTCAAGAAAAAGAAAGCCCTGATTTTTTAAAAGAATGGCTGGTGCTGTTTAGATGGAGAAGCTGAGTATCTTGTCTTTTTCTTCAACTCAACACCTTAACCACAGTAACCCAGAAATGGAATTAAGGTTAGAACGAGTGATGTTGTTGAGGTTATCTAGTTATCCAGCTTGCACTGCTCATCTTCCGATAAAGCAAAGTGAGCATTAAAGTCCACAGCTTTTCTTCAATTCATAATTTGAGTCAAGAGCAGAAGTCATCCCTCCTACCCACCCATCTGCTTGCATCCGCCACTGTGGCCATGACAGTGGCCGAGATATGGTTTCTTTCTTTCCCTCTCTCCTGCTCTCTATTAAGAATATTGGAGCCCTGGGGAAATGGAATTTCGTAGTGTCCTTGGTGCCTGAGATGCTGCTTTTTAATGCACTCCAGTTTTAGAATCAGAAACGTAGTGTAAAGATTTCTCTGACTGGCACTGAGATTCTAGAGAAACTAACCTAAGATGTTTGGAATTATGGTACTTCATTCCTTAGCCTGCAAACTTTATTGTAAGATAAAGACACATACAGGCAGGGATGTTTCCCATGATAGGACTCTTTCCTGGAATGCAGTATCCTGATTGAAGGTGTCCATGTCGCAGAATGCTGTGTGCGTTCATCTGTACAGGTATGTTCTGGATATGGGAGTGGAGGCCAGATCTCCATCAAGACAGTATTGTCATTAAGGAAGTAGGGATTGCAACATCTAGAAAATAGATATGAAGTTCACAAAATCCACACAGAAATACTACAGAGGTGCAGAATGGAACACCTGATGAAGCAAAGCAAGCAGATGATGGATGGAGAGACAGTCATCCAACATTATACTGAAGACAGCTACACAGGACTATGTATATTTCATGATTCTGTGATCTCACCAGGTGTCAGGTACATAAATCAGCATCCTCTGAATCTTAGCTTTTCATTAGAAAAAAGTTGTTTCTAGACTTTAAGGTTGTAAAGACAAGATGAACCGGAACCAGAAGCAAAGAGAACAGAGCGGAACTGGAGCAAGAGTCTTTGCTCAAAGGCAGCCTGATTGAAACAAGTTTATCAGAGAATCTGTGTTGGTCTGAAGTGTTCTATAGTGCTTTCTAACCACTGAAAAGACTGAGGTGAAAGGCAGCTGGAGCTGCAAGAAGTTCCATCGCCACAGGATATCATCTCAAGAGGCAAGTAGTCCCTAATGGAGGGCTGGTAAATAGAGATTTTCTGATTTGGAAGAGCACTCTGAGTGCCGCCATCTGTCTCTTGGCTGCAGCAGATACATCAGGGAGGGCAGGAGTTGGGGAAGAGCCTGCTGGTGAGCAGCAATTAACCAATATCTCACTAAGTTTGCTGTCCTCCTGGCACAAGTATTTAAGGTCTTGGTGTGCCCATAGGGCCAGTGCATCTGGCAGGGGAGGAGTTGGGGAAGACCCTGCTAGTTAGCAGCAGCTGAATAACATCTCTGGGTTTATTCTTCTCTCCTTGTGCTCAGAGAAGGCTTCCAGCCTTCTCAGCCAGAGGGTTGGGCTATGGTTACCAACCTCCAGGTGGGGCCTTGAGATCTCAAGGAATTACAACTCATCTCCAGACTACAGGTGACAGTTCCCCTGGAGAGAATGGCTACATTGGAGGGTGAACACTATGACATTATACCCTGCTGAGGCCCGTCCCCTTCCCAAAACCCTCCCTCCCCCACTCCAGCTCCAAATCTTCAGGAATTTCCCATCCCAGTGCTGGCTACTCTAGGTTGGGCCTAGAGCTGGGCAGAAGAGCAGCCTGTGGGGAGAGAGGACCTGCTTGACAATGGGAAGCATCCCCTCCCTTTCTTGTTTGGTTGGTTTCCCCCCTCTGTGTATTATTAGCCACTTTGGTGTCCCCCCCCATGAGAAAAGCAAAATGTAAAAATGCTAAGTAAATAAGCGGGGGGGGGGGGGGGGAGAGACCAGCTCTGTTTAGATGACCTGTAGAGTGGCAGGTGCCATGCTCACATTCCAGTGATTGCGCATGGGGAGGATGGAGCCATTATGCACATTCCGACTCTCTTTCCATGCATAGTACTGAAGCTCTGCATATATCATCTGAAGAAGGCAACTGTGTCCCAGTGCTCCAGTTCTTCCCTTTCCATTCACCACCTCAGAAAGGAAGGAAAGAAGGAAGGAAGGAACCCCCTGAATAAAGTATCGAAACAGGAAGGTTTGTATATATTTTCCTAATGTATTTATTTACACATTTATGAGCTATTTACAGCCAGTCTCAGAAAATACAAGTATTGGAAACAGCCTGTGTATGGAAACTGTAGTATATTAGCTAGGACTTTGTGCCTTGATTTTATCTTCTTGCATTTACCAAATGTTGACATATCTAACTGGACAGAGCACAGAAATTAGAGGATTGGTTTCTTTTCCTTCTAAATATATAATGAGTTTCAATGACAGGAAGAAAGATTATACATACTAGAGGAGGGAGAACCTATACCATCCACTGTTATACATTTTCCCACTGAAGTATATGCAGAATCTCCATAATTACACTGCAGTGAGAATATATCTTTTATTGCTGCCCTAAAGCAAACCCCTTCATCTATCTGGCTGGATTGGTTAGCATATATCAATTTCTGTAAGGCATTGAGTAATATTTTGACTAATGTCCCACCCAAGCACCTTTGACTTCCATGACCAAATGGATCATGTCTTCACAAACAGCTGAAAAGGCCATCCAGTCCATAACTGAAGCTGCAGTCCCAGAACACTTACTTCAGAGTAAATCCCAATGAAATAAATGAACTACATAGAAGTGGGGTACAGTTCATCTGAAAGGCATGCTGTCACCTTTTCACTTAGCCCAATCAGAGATGTGAAGGCTAGCATATAAAAAGCCTGATATTTCAACAGGAAGAGGATATTTTCAACCTACTGTTTTCAACCTACTGAAGCCAAGAGCATACATTATAATATTCTGGGGAAAGAAGATAGCTCTGGCCACAAACTCTTAAGCCTAATGAGTTTCTACTCAGAGGAAAAACTGCCTAAAACACATCTATTTAAAATTAAATTCCAGAGACTTAGACAATGCTCAACTTAAACATTGACAGATTTAAGGTCCTCCCCCCCCCCCCCTTTTCAAACTGGGTAAAGCTGCAGAAATAATGAGAGGCTTATTTAGCATTGCAAATTGAAAAATCAGTAATTTGCACCAAGGGTTTTTTTCTTCCAGGTTCTTCAGTTAACGAACACATAATATTAGGCAAACTCCATTAGCTGCTTTGTGGCAGCATGAGATTTGACAACAGAATTCCATTACAATATTTATGGTCAGATTCTGATATCATCAAATAATAGGTCTCCCAATAGAAGTGCCTGCATGTCAGGGAGTAAACTTGATAATTGTAAGAATACAGTTAACACAGCCAAATGGAATACCAAACTAGAAGATTAACATTTCTGTTATATAATTACAAGTTCAAGGAGTTCAGCGCCTTATCATTCTATATTAAGTATAGAATGTAAGAGTGATCCTCTTTAATTTGTAATTATTTAACTGAAATATAATGTCATCCAGTTTCATTCTTATATTCCTGCACTGAAGACATTGGTATGCAGGAATTCATGTGCTAAGAAATAGTAGGACACTATCAGAGTAGGACATGTTTGATTATTCTTTAAAACCAACTAAGAGAAGTTAATCTCATTGAACTTTTTATTCAATAAAAGAGTTCGATGTTTCTAAGTCTAATAGGACTATAATGTTCATTAAATGGACTTCTTTACACCTTTAAATGGATTAACTGTACATCTTTCCTTTCTAATTATGCAAGTCATTCAAAATGGAATCACAGATACAACTTACACAACTGGAACAGGGCTGTTTCTGAGCCCCAAGAAGACATTTGCAAAAAGATCTCAAAAACATTTTTTCTTACCTGTGCTATTTATAAAAAACTAAGAGAGAGAATCATGAGGAGAGGGGGCTATCCAAATGGGACTTGGTAGCTTTAGCATAACTTTCATACTGCTGGCCCTCACACGGTGTAATGTTCACACATTTCCCCCCCCCCCCCCCCAGCGATCACATCATTAATCACAAGTCAAATATTACCGAGATAGGTTTTCATCGAAGGCCCTGTTATCTTCTCTAGGCTGATACCGGGAATACAAAGATTACAAATGATTTCATGCAATTCCAGATCCTGTGGCAGGGATCACCTAAGGGCAAATGAAAATTTTCCTTATTTCTCTCCTCCCTTGGCTTTTGTGATAATAATAATTAATTTTTTTTAAAAACGGACATATTAAGGGCAGCTTCTCATGTGTTTAATGGCATCGCTTCCCAGGGCACATACAAATATAAGAACTGGTTTGCTGAATCAGGCCAGTGCCTATCTAGTCCAGCATTCTCTGTCCAATAGCAGCTCTCCATATGCAAGGCATTAAAGTAACAGCCCCTCCTCTGTTGTTTATCTCCAGTATCTGGTATAAAAGCCTTGAACACAGAGGTTCCATTTGGTAATCATAGCTAAATCATGAATTCTTAATGCTAAAATCAAGCTGGCACCAGTATGTTCAAGCTGAAACCAAGCTAGCATCAGACGGTTTTCCCACCCCAATATTAGAACTAAAGTTAATATTGCCAGGCATCAAACTGCATCAAAACTGGGCAATAATAACAAGGAGTCACTGCTGATGATAGCATTCAGATGCTAACTAGTCAAAACTCATCCCCATTATATTTATTAATATATACCTATATAATGAATCCACATTAAATAACAACAACAAAATTCAAAAATCATCAGGTCTGTTTGGTATTCTGGCTTCTTGGGGGGCGGGTGTTCAGAAGGGTGGGAGATTGAGGACAGAGTGACTAGGCAAATAGGTTACTCTTTCAGAATGTTTTCCAGTAAGCAGAATTACACAGAGGTTGTCACTAGCAGGTGTCTCTATCCAAAGTATTGACGTAAAAATCATATTGTTGACTTACTAGCTGGGGGGAAGGGCTTTGCTTCTATGTAAGTTTGCTGTTCTGCTCTGTTATCTAGTGCTCCAGGTAGGGGCAAATGTTTCCCTCACAAACCAAGCATTCATGTGATACTGCAGATTTGATCCAAGAGATATTTGCCTCTCCCAGAGATATTCAGTGTCATGACTGGGGCAGATAGACTGAGGTAAACATTTTGTTTGCACCTGGAACCACAGGCAGCATTGCACGCTGTGGGGAACAGATGCCCCTTCCTTCATCCTTCATAGTGAGGTCAGTGTTAGGTGTAAGTGATATCATATAGCCAGATCTGATCAGTTACATGGCACTATGACATTATTATGATACTCACTATGCAGTCCATGACTGGCTGTGTTTATGCACTGGAGAAGCCCTTTCAAGTGAAAGCAACAACAAAACATGGTGTCAAAGCAGCAGCAGACTGCAAAAGCAATAGCTGCGGTGAGGCATGAAAAATGCATGAACAAGTGGAAGCCAAGGTATTCCATGTCCCCCTCATCCCTTTACTCACACATTGTCAATGACAACTTCTGCATAAAAACTCTAATCTATATACTAATTCCCTGAGGTTGTTTTTCTGTGTGGATAATTATATCTGCCAAAAGAGAGCTCAGTCTCCCCCAATAGCTTTTCCTATATAGTCAGGGGCCTTCATTGGTCTGCAGAAAAATCCAAAAAAAAAAAAACTTCAGGGACCGTTGAATTCTCCCCAATACCTTTTGAAATGGCATCAACTCCAGACATCATCTGTGAGAGATTAGAATGTTCGAGGGATGGGCAGGCTTCTAACTGTTTTGGTCAGTAAAAGGCAGGGTTTTTATTGGCAGCAGTCTAGGGTTGCCAAGTACGCCCCCTGGCCACCGGAAGCGGATCCAGATCCAGGCTGGGAAACTCCTGGAGATTTGGGGGTGGAGCCCGGGGAGGACAGGGACCTCAGTGAGGTACAATGCCATAAACTCCACCCTCCAAAGCATCCATTTTCTCTATGGAAAGTTATCATTGTAGTCTGGAGATGAGCAGTAACTCCAGGGGATCCCCAGGTCCCACCTGGAGGCTGGCATTTCTAGGCAGCACCCTTTGTGTGACTTGATACCACCTGATTTGCATGACTTAATTAGGCCCAGCTGCTTTGCTCATCAGCAGCCACCCTATGAAAGCCACTGTGATGTAACAGTTAAAGCTTCAGATTGGGATCTGTGAGACCCAGGTTCAAATCCCCATCTTGCGGTGGAAGCTGACTGGGAGATTTTGGACCAGTCACATACTTTCAGCCTAACCAACCTCACAGGGTTGTGGTGCAGATAACAAGGATGAAATAATAATGTCAGCTGCTTTAGTCCCCACTATGGAGAAAGACTGTAATTTTCCTAGATAGAGGCTGCGGGGGAGGAGGGTGGAGACAGAAAGCTGAAGACAGAGAAAGGTAGGTTGGCTGTTGGGTGGGAAGGAAATAGGGTTGCCAGCTACAGGTTGGGAAATTCCTGGACATTTGAGAGGTGGAGCCTGGGGAGAGTGGGATTTGAGGAGGCACTACAGACCAGTATAATGCAATAGACTCTACCTTCCAAACCAGCCATATCCTTCACTTAAACTACCATTGCCAGCCTCCAGAGAAGGGCTGGAGAGCTCCCAGAATTACAACTGTTGTCCAGGTGACAGAGATCAGTTCCCCTGTATAAAATGTATGCTTTGGAGGGTTGCTGAGGCTGCTTGCCTCCCCAAGCCTCACTGTCCCAAGGCTCCACCCACAAATCTCCAGGAATTTCCCAACCTGGAGCTGGCAGCCCTAAGGTGAATTGATCTCTGCAGCTGGGAGATCCATTGTGATTCCCAGAGCACTGCCACTGCTGCTGTGGGGGGAGAGGAAGCAGGCAGAAGGCTGGCAGAGTGATGAGGTGGGGAGGCAGAAAAACAAAGAGAATGATGATGGGTCAGAAAGAGAGAGGAAGTAACATACATGGAGGAGAGAGAGAGAATAAGAAGGGGGGGCAGAAGGGAGAAAGAGTGTGAGAGAGGTAGGGGAAGAAGGGAGGAAGCAAAGGTGTGAGAAATGGAATAACCAGCCCACAAGTTTCTTGCAGGTCTCCACTTGTTCCATACTATTTTGCACAGTGTTAGATTTAGTTTGACACTTGCTTCCTTGAAAGAAGACTTTTAGATCTCATGCAAAGAATGAACTACTCTGGGCCTTCATTGTGAACAATTGCACAGTCTTCAAAGGTCTTGAGTGTCAACCTGATTGAACTCTAAAGAGGAATTTACAGTAATATCAGGTGCTTTCAAACATGTCTCACAGAGTTGTTTGACATTCGTGTTGACATTTCCAGTCTCTACAAAGTTGCAAAACCTTCCCTTTGCAGCTCTTTCCTTTTGAGAGCCAGTATGTTGTAGGGGTTAGGGTCAAATTAGGATCTGGGAGACCCAGGTCGAATCCCTGCTGTACCATGGAGGCTTGCTGGGTGGCCTTGGACCAGTTACCCAGTCTCAGCCTAACCTACCTCACAAGGTTGTTGTGAGGAGAAAATGAAGGAGAGGAGAACAATTCAAGCTGCTTTGGGCCCCGGTTAGAGAGAAAGACACAGTGTAAATGAGGTAAATAAATAATTTTTCAGGATCATAGAGTCTGACCACAATTCAGGTTTTAAAGAAAAAAGAAGAGGATGCAGAACAGTTTCCTTTCCTAAGAAATGGGAAGGGTTGCCTAAAGAGCAGCAGGGAAGGGGGGGGCATGCAGCCTTCCCACATACACCCCATTGCCAGGTATAGCTGATTGACTATAAGCCGTCGTTATATTTTAGTTTCTAACCAATTATCCAAAATGAAGCTTTGTGGATTCTTGTCTTTTGGGACTCCCGGCCGCTCTTTATACTCTCCTGTGGGAATGTATTTGATGCCTGTAAAAATAAACATCTGCATTCTGGCTTCCCATCCCCTTGAGGGCAGTTCAGGGGTACGGCGGGGAAGAAAAACTATATTTTTGATAATGTTTTTAAAATAAATATTTGCTGTGCTTTATAGCATGAGGCTATGCGTCTAAAATGCCCATGGCAGGCATGGTAGGCAGTCGAAAAACCAGGTGTTCACCCACAATTATTTACTTACAGGCAGCCCTGATTGCAGAAACATCCGCTGCTGCAGTTTGACAGTTTGATTTACTCACAGGGGCATATTTTCTCTCTCTCTCTCTCCTGCCCCCTGCCAGCTGCTTTCTGCTTGCAGAGGCTGGGCTTCCCAATCTCCTGGGGCCAGGAATGCAGTGTCTTGATTTGTTAAAGGAGTCTTCTGAGACACTCTCCTAAGTTCCTTCTGAGAAACAGCCTATTGTTGGGATGAAATGGAAAATGCCATGTCTAAACCTATTTGAGTGGCTTTGCCTGTGGTGGGTTTTTTTTTAGGGTTGTGGCAGGCTCTCTCTCCCCACCACCCCCTTCAGCTGAAGAGAGATGCAGCCTCAGATGTTTGTCAGGGCCTTTTTTTACAATCATTCTGCACACAAGGAGCAGTGACTACCAGGGCTATTTCTGGGCAGGAACGCACAGGAACGGAGTTCCGGCTGGCTTCTGAGTTGGCCACGCCTACAGCCTCCACCCCCCTTGGGTTCCCCAGGTGCCTTGCAAGCCATGGGGCACCTGGGGAAGCCAATCCAATCCATGGAGGGAAGGCAGTTTAAACTGCCTCCCCTCCTTGGGCTCCTCATGAGCCCTGCAACCCATGGGGCACCTGGGGAAGCCGATCCTGGGAGGGAGCTGCACTGTCAGGGGTGTGGCCTAATATGCTAATGCAGTTCTGCTGTTGGGTGTGGCCTATTATGCTAATGAGTTCATGCTGGTGACAACTGTATCCTAGACTAAATGCTGTAACAAATCTCTGTAAGTCCCTACCCTACCCAGTGACTGCCCCTATTTATATACATGATATGGGAGGGTTTGATCTCAAAGGTAACGGCCTGAAAGACACTGAGAGGAGGTTATGTAAGGAATTCATTCAAATAGAAAACCAGTTGAGCTGAGAACCAGGAAGGAACCCCATCTTGTCTATGGCTGTGATGACACACACTAAAAAATCCACTTTCAATGCACTTTCCAACTGGATTTTGCCAGTTCACACAGTAAAATCCAGTCGGAAAGTGGATTGAAAGTGGATTATTTAGAGTGTGTGATCACAGCCTGTGTGATAGATTCCCTAGATGGCTTGGGTTTCACTGTTCCTCAGTCACAACATGGGGGATAAAAATACTACATTTCTTTTGCTAGGAATTATAATACATAGCACTCGGAGCTTTCAAGAACTACCAGGTAAATGCTAAACGTGTTGATTTAATGTTCCTGTTTTCTCCCTTCTCTCCATCTATCACTTATATAATCCACTCATGCTCCAAGGAACTCAGGTTGGCATAAATGGTTCACTCCACCTCCATTTTATTGCCACCCCTGTGGGATAGTCTTGGCTTTGAGGGAGTGACAAGCCCAAGGTCACCAAGAGGGCATCATAGCTGAGAGCAGATCTGAACTTGGGTCTTCTCAGTCCTAATCCAACACTTGAACCATTGCATTATACTGGCTGTCTCCTGGTTCTTGCTTTGTTTTTGTTGTTTTTAAATAAAAAGATTGGTAAGGTTAAACATAGGTTTTCTTGTGTTTATACTACATTGCCCTTACATGCCCTGGGTTCTAGGAATGGGCTAGGAGGATACAAATGAAAATAAATATAGAAATATACATACACGTAACCAAATATATCCTTTTAAACGCATTCTTACCATCTTCAGCTTTCATTATTATTAAGTATTGAGTCAGGAGACGATAAATCAAATGCAGGCTTTTATTCAAACCATGGTTCAGGTCAGGAACAGCTCTGGCAAGAGCAGCACTCAATTTATAGTGTTCCAACAAATAACTATATACAATGTAACTATGAAGACTCACTTTCATTGGACCTAAGCAGGGCTCTGCGATTGGTTCCCTGGATTGGCTTCAGGACCAATGAGAAGTCCCTATTTGGCAGCCAATAAGAATGAGGGGATTGCAATACCAGAACCCAACAAAGCAATGCATAACTCAATAAGAAAACATAACAATTATGATCTGAAAAGTCATAACACGAGAAGGGCTTATGTATTTATAACTTTTCCTATGTATAAAATAGTTTTACTTCAAACACGTAAGTGGAGTTTTTAAAAGGGATGATATTAATATCAAACAAATAAAGGAAACAATTTAACAAAAACAAAAAACAGGGTAACAAATAAGTAAATCAAATAGCAGCAGTTGAAAATTATCCATGCTTTAAAAGATGAGAAACAGTTAAAATCAGCCGTAAGACAAATGATTTTACAAATCAATTAAACTATAGCATTGATCAAAACAATAACATTGATCAAACAAACAAACAAACTGTAGCCTCTCAAACACAATCAACTCTGGGGAGATGGTTCTTTCAGTCCCCTGTCAAAAGCCCTTCAGGAAAGTACCATCTCCAAAAGGTCATCAGTGAGGCATCATTCAAGTCTCCACAGGGAAATAATTCCAAAACTCTTCAATGAAGGTCTTCGCCTTCACATCCACCCTGCACAGTCAACAGTAAAGATAGTCCACTCAGGAAGAGGCAGGTTCATAAGGGTACAGATAGTTCCATAGGTACCCAGATCCAAAGATGTTTAGGGTTTTAAAGATCAGAACCAGCATATGGAATTAGGATTGGAAACAGACAGAAAGCCAATGAAGTTGTTGCTACCCAGGGGTTATTCTCCATTCTTTGCTGTCTTTATCCGTCTTGCTCAGATTTCCCCCGGGCCTCACTCATTCCTTTTGACTACCTTTTGTTCCATACTTCTGTCATTCGATTGGCTCAAAATATTCGTTTAGAACTCAGCATGCATTTAAGTTCTCTTTCTTCACATAATATGATTTGACTTGGTTGAGGACTCATACTCGGTATAACTGCAGGCCTAATCCTGGCAAATGTCCTCCAAAGGTTTGCCTGTGGCCACCTGTCCAGATTTCACTTCAGAGTGACTCAGTAAATGTTGGTCACCATGTGAAGCCTACTGGAAATATGTCGGCATGTTGGTGGCAATTATAAATGATTGAATCAGCTCTAAAAAGCTCAGATCCTTCACTGTTTTCATAACAAAAGTATTGCTTACAAAGGAAAACATGTGCAATCGGACATTCTGTATTAATCCAGGAGTGTGCCAGAGAGATTTTACAGCTGTCTTTTTATCTTTTTGTGCATGTAGACAGTCTTGAAACCAAGCTATATGACTGAGTGTTTGTGATCTACCTACTGGGATATGTTTACATTTCTCCAAGAGCCTTGCAGGATTATCTTTTTGTGTTATAAATGAGGAACAATTTCTCTTTTGTTACAGGAGATTCAGACAGATTTCTTCATGATAGCACTTCTACACCTTGCTTTTGACATTTATGGCCCAAGCTGGGTGCTGGGCATATCACT
This sequence comes from Lepidodactylus listeri, assembly GCA_029233225.1. Taxonomy (NCBI): domain Eukaryota; kingdom Metazoa; phylum Chordata; class Lepidosauria; order Squamata; family Gekkonidae; genus Lepidodactylus; species Lepidodactylus listeri. Next base: position 78,015,590 of record JARCFY010000005.1, on the reverse strand, counting down.
GAGACAACACCATGTGTAGGTACAACAGGAAACAACTTTATTGAGTACCACTGCAGAAGTTTGGCTTGGCATAGGGCAATGGATCCATGGCATTGAGTGACCCACCTGCGGCCTGATGGGAAACCTGTCCGTCAGCCTGCCTGCTGAAGGAAAATAACCTGGGATGGCAGCTATATGGTTCCTATTTGTGTAACTCTTGCATCAGCAGCATTATTATGCTTTGCTTCATGCTTTATGTGACACACGTGTCATAGACTCTGCTTCCAGTGCACCTCTGCGCCTAGCTGTTGGAAAGAGGGAACTGGTTTCCTCTTTATTTTTATTGCACCAGCTGCTTACTATTGAAATAACATTGGCACTGCATTTATAACTGATCTCAACAGAGATGTCAACTCAATTAATAATACATTAGAAGTACCCAATGGATAGCACAAGCATAGAGCCAATGCTCAGAGTCAAGCCTAGGCTTGTTTTCTGCTACCTGACAAGCCTGGAAAAAAAGATTAATGCTAAATATAAGAATTTAATTAACTCCTCCTTCCCCTAAAGGCAGACCAAAGTGATCTGGATGCCTAGAGCAGGAGTATCAACCATGTGGCCCGGGGGCCGGATTAGGCCCCCGGAGGGCTTCTATCAAGCCTGCACTGGAACTGGCCATCTCCTGTGTCCAGTTCTGTTGCTGCTGCTGCATCATAGCTTGCTTTGCCAGACTCTCTCGATTGCTCAGCTATTTCATGTTTTCCCCTGGGTCCTAGACTCAGAAGCCTAAGCATGAGATTTCTGTAGTGAATGTCAATAAACCAAGAGTAGGTTTGCAGCTTACAGATACACACCTGAACAGCATACTCAAGATTGCAACAGCACAGACATTTTGATGCAATAATTCAGAGCAAGAGGTGTCAATTATCAAATACTGTTAAATAAACAAAATATTGCAAGAGTGCTAAAGTTTTAAGCATGTTTTTATTTTAAGTTTAAAAAAATTATGTTTGTGTCCTTTATAAAGTTTATATCTCCGCTACCTGGCATTACTTTTATGACACATGTGGCCCAACCCAACAAGGTCTCATTTATGTCAGATCCAGCCCTCATAGCAAATTAGTTCGACACCGCTGGCCTAGAGGCTATCTAGCAAACACAATGAACATTTCACCTTGCAAGGTCAGTCAAAGTTTTAGAAGTTAGAGATTTTGCTTTAAGTCTAATGTTTGAAAATATCTGTAACATGTGTGCACTTGGATTCACGAACATATTTTTATTTAAATTGCTCTCTCTGGAGCTCAAGGGGAGTTAGAGAAATGCTGATCATGAAGATTCTAATCTCACTAAGCCACATGTACTCATGACCATCCAAAATGTCAAGATGATCAGAAGTGTGGATGGTAGGGAGAGTTGCTTCTTTTTATATATGCTTAAGTGTGAGCAAGCTCTGAATCTGATAATCAAAGACTGATTTTCATATTGATCTTGAAAAATATAGATACATTTTTGGAAGGCACTTTTCCCATGCTATCCATATCTGAGGGTCAAACCATATGTTAATATTTTCCTCTCACCCTCCCTGGGCACTCCAGAGGGACTTTTGATCGGATGTTCACCTGGAGTTCCACATTCAGAACTCTGTTCCAAAATTCCTGGGGGTCCAATTCCAACTGGGACAGTAGTGCCTAGGGAGAGGAGACTTAAGTATCCCCCCATGCCATTTTCTGAACCTGAAATGGCTGTGGAGAGCAGCTATTTGCCCTGTTCACAAAACTTACATGTACTACTGACAGCTATATATATGTTTCACCACAGAACTGCATAGGTCTGATCAAAAGTCCTTGTGGCATATCTGGCCCTGAGCCAGCCACCCCTTTATATCCATCAGTGTCCTATGACAACACCTTCTGTCAGGTGCATTATGTCCCTCTCCTCCATGCATCAGGGCTCACGGTTGGAAGATGGAACTCCTTCAGCAAAATTTTTTAAATGTTGAGCTGCCACCAGTGGGCTTCTGCCTCATCTTAACAGACCTATCCTAGGCATACTACTCAAGGAGGTCAGGGTGGTGTGCAGCGTTCTATTCTACACCCCCCCCCCCATCCTCTGTTTTATCCTGTGATCATAAAGGCTGAGAGAGAATGACTGGTCCAAGGTTGTCTAGTGAGCTTCATGGTTGAGTGGCGATTTGAACCTGGGTCTGCCCAATACACCACTCTAACCACTATACCACACTGGCTCTCACTGGTCCTGCCCTTTGATATGCACAATTTTAGCCCCTGGCCTCACTTAGAAGGTCAGAACTTTGGAAGCCCAAACCTGCAATTTTATGTATTCCCTCCTCCCACCCAAAGACCTAGCCCAATTTCTGAACTTGAGGTTCAGTCAAAACTTACAACTATCTGGTGATTCCTTCTAATCAGTTCAGGATCTCACCTCATTTTCTTAAACTATAGCTCCTTCCAATACATTTGTTCATATGAATCCAGTTTATAGACTAAACATTCTAAACATTCAACAATGACCCAGGTTTATCACTGTCAGTTAAAGGAATGCTAATAAAAGCTTACTTCTAGACTAGAATGAAAAATTGTGACTGCCCTTCTGGAAGCAAGATGACTTTTGTGAACTGATGTAGTACCGGCTATGATGGGGCAGTCCCTGCTTCAGAGCTAGGGTTCCTTAAGGAAGCCATCCCTCAGTTCCCTGTCTGCAATATGGGGATAATAATACTGACCTACCTTAAAGAGCTGTTGTAAGGACTGCAACATGTGAAGCACTTTGAACACTGGCAGTGCTGTTTCAATGCTAAGCATCACTGTTTGTCTTCCTTTGGAATGCACCCGTCGAGGTGGATAACCCCCCAGAGGCACAATGGATTGTGAACCTTGCAAGCCTGTGTGTAGTCAGAAGTGTACCTCTTACCTTGTGAAATTTTAGAACAAAGAGCCACCGTTTCATTTTTAAATGCTGAGCATCAATGCGGTGTGTTTTGAACAGCATGGTACATTTTGAAAAGGAAGCTTATCATCTTTGGCCTAATTAGTTAGCTAATTTTTGTTCAATCCTTTGAAAATAGAAAGCACTATGTAAGGGGAAAGCAAGTATTACTAAGGAGTCACAAATCCTGTGGTGTTTTTTTAAAAAACTTCTTACATTTACATTTTATTTTTACCCAGTCTTGTTAATTGCTTCCTTGCTTTTATGGAACAAGTTCATAGCAGCTGTAGATGCTTTTCATTCATTCAAAGCTTAAAGGTTTTCAGAAGTGAGGCTTCACTACACCTTTTGGCCCTCCATTTGTATTATTTGTGATATAAGCAAATATTGATTATGGGAAACAGATAATGGAAAACAAATCAAAGTGTAAATGATGTAAATCTTCCAGGCTCATTACAAATTACCCTAAATTAAACCAAGACGGTTCTTTGCCAATCTGACGTTGAGTCTGAATAGATTTAAGACATATAAGTAAAAAATATTCAAAGGTTCACTGTTCATGACATCAGCTACAAGTGAATAATAATAATTAGCAATGGGCACAACCCAGCTCATGAATTAAAGTTTGTGGAAAAAATTGGCTGTTTAGTGGTTCACGAAGTGAAGTTTGTGGCAGGTCAACTAGCACAAACTTTCTAGCTGTTCATGGCAGTTTGTGAATTTCCAGACAGACTGTCTCTGCTCAATCAAAATGTTTACAAAACTTCAAAGCAATGGGGGGGCTGAACTTGGAGGGCATGTAGAGGAGCATCTGGTGGAGGTCCCCTGCGACTTTGGTGTCTCTAGCTTGCACAGGATCCATTCTATACACTCCTGACCTTCCTGAACCTGCACCCTTCAAAATGTCATTTCCCCAAAAAGCACTTTCCTGAGGGCACCTTTGAGGGGAGAGGACTCAGACCCCAAAAATCCAATCCTCACCAAACTCAGAGGGCAGGTAGAGGAGAGTCAGCCAGAGATCCTCTGTGAGTTTGGTGTCTCTAGCACATGGGGGGAGAACTGTTCTACTAGGTCACAAACCTCACAAACTGAAGCAGTTCCTTTGGCCCCTAAAAGTTCGTGCTGGTTTGTTTTTCGTGAACTGGCCACATCACGAACCACAAACTGAACCACATTTTCATAGTTCATGCTCATCCCTAATAATAAGAATAAGAATAAACAGCTATGCTTCATTTGCAGTTCAGTCCTAAATACAGTGACACCGTTTTACATCTATTGAGGTCAATAGACTTAGAAGGGTGTAATTTTTCTTAGTACTGTGCTGTATTTCCCTTTGGTAGTTCAGAAATAGAACAACAGCAAAGATACCAAGGAGAAATTACAATTTTCCCAGTTGGACTCTAAATGCTGGTTTCACTTTTTAATCAATGCAAATGGACCAAAACATCACCATGATGTACAACTTTTAAAAAACACAAGAAGGGTTCAGTTTGAGACAATACATTAAGATTTAGAAATACTTGGTGAATTGATTTCTAGAAGTTGAACTGAGAGTTTTATAATTCTTTTATAATCCCCCCCTCTTACAATGAAAATCAAACCTCAATGCAAAGTTTGTAACACAGGTATAATATGCATTTTATGCTTGGCCCCAAATAGTAAAAGAGCTGCTGCCCTTTGAATGGACTGAAGCTTCTGAATTTTCTTCAAGGGTAATCCCATATAGCATCTTATGATAGTTTAGTGTTGGGGTTTCTGTGGCATAAACCAGTGTGGCCAGGTCAGCTGAGTTAAGGCAGGCAGCCAACTTGTGCATATACATATGATGCTACCTTATACTGAATCAGACCATTGGTTCATCAAGATCAGTATTGTCTATTCAGACTAGCAGTGGCTCTCCAGGGTCTCAGGTCTCAAGTCTTTCACATTATGTACTACCTGATCCTTTTCACTGGAGATAATAGGGATTGAATCTGGGACCTTCTGCATGCCAAGCAGATACTCTTCCATTAAGCCATATCCCCCTCTCCAACTTCTGTGGCAGATCAAGAGAGACAAAGACACTTTGCTCATCTGAGTCAATGTGTTTTGATAATAACAGACAGGTCCTGTCCGCATTTAATTAAATAGGGCCAACTGAATGCCATCAAGAGTGATCACAGCAATACGTTTAAAAATCTCAGCATCTCCTCTATCTTGTCAGTTTTCAGCTTCAGCCTCTGAAACTGTAGCCATGTGACAGTGGCTGCCAGGCACTGGCCAACAGTGGTGACAGACACTTCGGGTCACTTAGACAAAGAATTGTGGAGCTTGGTACAATCAATATTTTTTTTGCGGGGTGTGTGTATTTTTGTATGTGTGAGTGTGTGTAGGAATGTTTTTGAGTGTGTGCACACCTGGAAGTCATGGCGACCTCTGGTGCCTGATCCCTACTGGGGTCCTGGAGGATATTCAGAGAGGTGGCTGGATAAAGCCTAACCCCTCCTCCCAACTGCTGATATTCCAAGGAGGTCTCCAATCCAAGTATTTGCCAGAGTCGACCCTGCTTAGCTTTTGAGAACTGTTGAGACCAGGCTTGCCTAGGCTATCCGGGTCAGGGTGGTTTCATCAATATATTGATAACATCAAACCCCAAAGCTAAGTATGATCTCTGCCAAGGTTTTCACCTGAATATTAAATAGCATGGGATAGAAAACAAAGCTCTGACGAATGCTACAAGCCATATCTTGATCTGCAACAGCTACTTTCTGCATGTGGCTGCTCAAAAAAGATTTAAACCACTCCAGCAACTGTCCTCTAATGCCAACTCCAGTTTCTAAACATCTTAACAAGGTTACATGATCCACCATATCAAAGGCCATGGATATATCTAATTACAGAAACAAAGATGCACAGGCCTGATCAATGCACCAGATCAATACCACTAGAACCACCCATAGCCAGGCCTAGAGCCAGATATATACATGGAAAGACCCACAACATCTACCATATACAGCAATGAGGGGCCCATATGTACATGGGGCTCTGAATAACACCTAGTTATCTGTGTAGCATTTGCTACATTATATCATTTAAGAAAATAGAAAATTTAACCATCATTACAACCAGGTGGAAAAAGATTGGCTGCCCACCAAGTTTCTGTTAAAGACATTACTGAATTTTGAATAATGAATTTTGGTTTGAGTCAAAAGCTTGTGTTTCTTTTATGGTTTTCTACATACTAAAAACAAGTGTGGTCATCCTTTTCCCCAGCCCATATTAAGTCAATTAGATAGAAACAAGCAGAGGATGCTTCTCATTTTCACATGTATCCCCTCCTCCACTATTTCTTCTTTCCCTTCCCTGACAGTCCCCATAGCCTTTCTCATTTCCACATCTCATTTCCACATCATGGCTTTGTTTTATAGAAGCCAGGGCCTGGAAGGCTCAGCAATATTGTTGTGATTGCCTAGCAACCTCCAAGATGGCCACCAAGAGTTCAATGGGCATTCTTTTTAAAAAAGCTACAGGCATCTATATATCTAATAGCTAAGTCACCCTCTCCATGCGGATATCTGGGGCACTTGGGCGGGCACTTGGGGGGCAGGGAGATTTTTCTGCACATGTGGGACTCCGGGAACTCTGGGAACTCTGGGAACTCTGTGGCAGAGAACGCTCTGGGAACTTGCCACTATAACCGGGGGGGGGGAATCGTAAGCCAGGAAGGGGGGAAGGAATCGGCTGGATCTGGGGGGGGGATCGGCGGCCTAAGCAGTCCTCGCTGCTATAGTGGTGGGAGAGAGATCAGCTGGAGCCAGGGAGGAAGGAATTGGCTGGATCCGGGGGGGGGGGAGGAATCGGCTGGAGCTGGGTGGGAGGAATCGGCTGGAGCCAGGGGGGGAATCGGCTGAAGCTGGGGGGAGGAATTGGCGGCCCCAGGCCTCGCTGTGGTTGCTGGGGTGGGGTGGGGGAGAAGACTCACCTGCAGCTGCTGGTTCTGCTCTTCTCCCCCTCCCCGCGACTATCACGGGTCCTGTCTCTTGTTATTTCTACTAGGGTTTTTTTGTGGGTTTTTTTCAGATTTTTCTGCAAACTTGGGTTTTTTTCAGGTTGGTAGGGACATCCTCACTATCTGTTTCTAGATACATTTAGTAGACCTATTGATTCTCGCTGTATGGCCTGGTTCAGATTAAGGTACACAATATTTCTGTTAATGTATGGTTTTGTGTCTATTTCATATAAATGGCATCTAATGTAACACTGACACACAAATGCCAGAAAAAAACAGAAATGGGAAATTTGCCAATTAAAAAATCAGGACACAAATTGTCTTCTTGCCCATGCATGCATCTGTTTGGTGTGTCCCCCCCCCCCCATTTGTTTTAATTTTAATGCATGGTCAAGAGGACCATGCATGAACTGGATGTTCATAATATGCATAGACTCCCAGTTTTTACTTTCCCACACCTTTGGAGGACTGGAGAAAGGGAACTCATTAGGCCAAGGCTTGTTGAGGAGAAAGTAATGGGAAAAGTAGACAGCCTTTGAGTGTGTGTATGGGGGGGGGGGGGAGAGAATGTTCCCTGAACCAAGCAAAATCTTCCTGCATCTTATCTCTTGTTCAGAGGAGTATCCAGCTGGCACAGCTGTAGGACTGATAGCCCTAGGTCAGAATGGCAAAAGGATGTTATGCAAGGCATTCACTTGCAGCCAGGAAATGAATGCTGATGGATCACAGCTTGATTTATGGTGCCCATCCACCAAGTACGAAATCCTCCTGTTATTGCAACAAGCACTGAATCATGAAAGGGTGTGAGCCTTTGCAGCAAAGAGCTTTGAGCAAAAGGGAAGGGTGGGGGGGAAAACAGAGGAGGACCTTGAGAAGAAAAGCACACGGTACACATTGAAATGGGGGCACTGCTCCTACTGGAATACTACAAAATATAAAGACCACACTCTTTATTTAACTAGCCCAGACACTGGAACTAGGGGAAAAACTGAGAAGGGAGCCTATGAGAAGAGCTTAAAAAGAACTCGTATGTTTCTCATGTGGTTGAGGTCCATTATGGTAACCTTAGATTCTACAAGCAAAGTTATGGGTCAATGCAAACAAATTAGAGTTCATCCCCTGCAAAGCAGGAAGATTAAGACACAGGAAGCTGCCGAGTGCCTTGGAGATGGACTAGCCTTTCTTTCAAAGCACAGGGACAAGCTGGTAGTCTTTTTAACAGTTATGGGAAGAAAACATCTTTCCACACATCATTTGAAATAGTTGTTCCTACATACAGAATAGATGTTTAAAGGAGGTCTGGGAACCACAACACTTTCGGTAAAATAAAGTCTCATATTATTAGTATTGAAATTGTTTCATTTCCTCTTTACAGAGGAATGCAAAAGCATGTCTCAATGAAAATCTCATGACAAAAATTCATGTAATTTGTGGTGTACAGCAGCAAGGTAGAAGAATGGGACTCTCTGGCTGAGCCTTTGGGCTCACAGCATCATCTCGTGGTAGCTTTCTGCCACTGTGCCATGCACTGAACAAATCATGTCATTGACAAGATATGCCAGACACCATCATTACTGACTGGCTTTTGGTCCTCCATCACAACTACAGCTTTTGAGTGATCACCCTCAAGCGGCATTCAATGATAAACAGTACCTGTGTTGTTGGCAACTGCATGAATGTTCAGCTGATACAAAGGGGTCACCATGACCTGGGAGCAAACTGTAGCTACCACACACCTCCAAGAGAAGAATGTCCAAAAGACCAAATTTCATGACTCGATGGGGTCTAAATCTGCTTTTCTAACAGTGTCCTATACTGTAATATGTGTTCATAACCACAGTCTCTTGTTGCTCCAATACCATTTTCCCTCTCTGTAGGGTTCCTTCATTAGGTGATTCCATTAGAACAGGGATCATGTGTTGGATCATGCCTAAAAACAGCACACACACACAAGGGGGGCAATTTTGCTAACCCCTCCCCTGCAGCCTTCCAACTCCCCCCTCACATTCCTCCTGGTTGTCCCCTGTTCCCCAGTAACAGCATTTCAGGTTCATTTCAGGTGGCAGCAGGACTGTGGAGGAGAAAGAAATGTGAAAATCCATCTTCACCATCTTATTCTGGTGCTGCACAGAATGTATATCAGATATTTTCTGTCACCTTCACAACAATCCTATGAATTAATTAGACTGACAAAGAGCAACTGGTTAATCAGTGAGCTTCCTGGCTGCAATTGAAACTGGGTGTCCCCAGGCTTAGGCTAACTCTATAAGCAGGTGGCAGCTGTGACCTGGAGTACCATCAGTCATGGTGTCCTTCTGGACCACCTTTCTGGACTGGAACAGGGAGGCACCATTTCACAGTGGTCCCAGTGTGACTTGGAAGACAAGTTTCAAAGGTGATGCTGGGAACTGCTGCTCAGTAGACCACCCTCCCCCTAGACATAGGTCAGCAAACAACATTTCAATACGTACATTTCAGAAAGCCACATTTCAATAAATATAGTTTTGAAGTGAATGGGGGCTAATAAACTGACGTCGATTCCTGACAAGATGGAAGTGCTGCTGGTGATTAGAAAGTCTGACCCAGGATTTAAGGTGTCAGCCATTCTGGATGGAGTTGCACTCCCCTTGAAGGAACAGATCTGTAATTTGGAGGTGTCCTTGAACCCAGGCCTACTTCTGGATAAGCAAGGGGCAGTTGTTTCCAGGAGTTCCTTTTACCAGCTTCAACTGGTTAGCCAGCTGTGGTCTTCCCTGGGCAGGACGGGGGACCACTGTGGTGCATGTCCTGGTTACATATAGATTAGACTGCAGCAATGTCCGGTGCCTGGTGCTACCCCTGAAAAGTGTTCAGAAACATTAATTGTTTCAGAAAGCTGCAGCCAGAATGTTGGCTGGAGTGGGTCATAGGAATCATACCATTCTAGCCTTGGAGCTGCTTGGTATTCAGAAGGTCCCAGGTTCAATCCCAGCATCTCCAGTTAAAGGGATCAAGTAGTAGGTGATGTGAAAGATCTCAGCCTAAGACCCTGGAGAGCCACTGCCAGCCTGAGTAGACAATACTGATCTTGCTGCATGAAAAGGTCTGATTCAGTATTAGGCAGTTCATGCATACACTAGCTCCTAGTCTGTTTCTTGGCATGATTCAAGGTGCTAGTATTAACCTCTGAAGCCCTATATGGCTTGGGACCCGCATACCTAAAGAACTGCATCATTCCTTATGAACTTACCTAACTACTGTTGTCATCTCCCGAGGCCTTGCTTCCAGTGTCCCTGCCTTCTGAGATTAGGATTCTTGTCTGTCACCTTCTGTTACTGTCTTCCACCAGTGGGTGAAGACTTTTTAAAATTTAATTTGGTGTTCCTTCATTGATCTTTCCTACTTGATGTTTTAATTGCTATTTTTGTCTTTTGTATGTGCTTTAGCTCTGTTTTTAATTGCTTTCATGATTATGTTGTCGGTTTTAATTGTTTCTAAGATGTGGTTTCATTAAATATGCTTTTAATGTGTTAGCCACATTGGTGACCCTTACAACTGCAGAGAGGCAGGGTATAAATTTTGTAAACAAATAAGTAAATAAATAAATGTAACCAGTATACCACAACATCTCACACTAGTCACACCACAGAAATGGTGTCTTGAAATAAGGGTCAGGTTATAAAAGCGATGATACTACAAAATGTGTAGCAGCTTTGTCCCCAAATTCCCATGTCACAGCATACATGGAACATTTTCTAATATTGAAGTCATTTGGGCAATTCCTTATTTCATGAAGATCCACTTGCACATGAATGCCTGGTGTATGGCCGCTGTTATTCGCCGGCAGTCCTTTCTGGCAACAGTTGTGATGCTAAAGGCCCTTCACTTCCAGAGGCTGGAAACTATAGTGAGGTTGGCATAGCTGGGTGCAACAGTGCTCAGTAGCACACTTTCCCTCCTTGCTTTCTGAGCCCCTCCCTCTTCAAGCTTATGATGAGTGACCATGAAGGGGGGGGGGGTATGTGGACTTCCTTTTTCAAGGGGTCTCTCTAATGTGTAAACAGTCCCCATCCTAACTAACTCTAAATAGCTGCCCTGATTTCTGACAGGTTTGTTGATGCTTGACTGGCTAAAAATCACAATGTTTTTCAGCCTGGTTTCATTAATTTGTGGTCTGGCATTCATTAGAAAAACAAGCCTCATGGGAGGGGGGGACTGCAGATAGCTTAGCATCCCTCAAACAAGGTGAGCCCGAGGCCTGCAGATTTTTAGGGTGGGGGAAAGACAACCCCAAGTAAAGCTCTGTAAAGGTTCATTCTCATCCTGTGAGGTGGACGGGGGACCTAAGAGCCCCCTGCCCAAATGACTTGGTTTTCAAATTGCCTTTTCAAAACAACCTTTATCACTCAAGCTGGAGGAGCTACTGTCACTAATTAGATTCCACACCAACTCTTCTAACGGAGCCACCCGGGAAATAAAAGAAAACAAGACGATACTTGCCTTAACCAGGAGAGGATTCGCTGAATGGCTGGAAATCATCGCCATAAGTGGCTTTAATAACTATATACTGTACAGTAAATACAAACTGGTCTGTGGAGTGGCAAAAAATAATGAAGTAATTAGGTGAACTATTATAAGCACCTGTGACACTGATTAGCACAAGCGCATCTCAGGCAGGAGTTTGCTGGATGCCACAGTCAAAAGTGTTTTGAAGCTCAGCAAACTCAGGGTGGTGCTGATTTCAGCAGCAGGCAGGCACAGGAAAAGCATCCCTGCACCCACCCCCAACTCCCCGCAACACTGCCGCAGTAAAGCGTGGAGGCACCAGAGAGAAAGCAGGGATATGGAGTCCAGCGGAGTTTGTTATTCCGATCTGCCTTGTATAAACAGAGGTTTTTCTAAATTAGATTCCTGTTCCAATCCATTAGGGTTAATGCAGTTTTAATTAGTAGCTGATATGCAGCTGAGGAAAGATACCATTTCATGTCCTCTCGCTGAGATTTTTTTTAAAAAAACCCTGGGACTGCATGGAATTACAGGCAAAACAAGCAAGGGAAAGCTTTTTGACACATTTTTTTTAATACAAGAAGATTCAACCAGTCAAAGATCTCTCTCTTTTTCTCTCTTTTCCAGAGAAGAGAGAGAGAGAGAGGTTTGCCCCACACTGGCATTTTCAAGGGAGGAAAAAACATCAGAAAATAAAAAGGCTGAGTTTTTTCATGAGAGAGCGATCTTCTATAAAAGCTCGTTGGAAACACTTGATGTTTCCCTAGGGATTCACACTACAAGCAGGTGCAGCTACCAAAGGGCCGGATCTGCTTCCCCCCCCCCCCCCTTGAAATCTGATGGCAGAAAGCCCAATGACCTGATTTCGAGGCCCCCAAATCAGCTGCACTGCTTGTCTTCCTTATCTCTTCTTACAAGCTTTGCAGTAACAGACAACTGTGCAACTGAGGGCAAGGAAGGTCTAACTGTTTCGCTGTGGCAGATGTCTTGAATGCAAAGCTGTCTCTCTGTAGTCCATTCTGGCCACTGCAATGATTCAGGGTCAGCTACAAACTTCTAACAGTGTTCCTTTCCCTCTCTTCCACATTTGCATACCCAAATGTGCTCTGATTGTTCTAACCAAGCACTACACACTTGATGCCCATGTCACATTTGCAGCAGCTGGGATCTAAGGTACAACCACACATAGGTGTGTAATTGTGTGTGATTTTACAGGGTATGAGGGTACCTTTTGAGTTTCAAAGCTGGGCCAAAGCTTGCTAACAAGAGGATAGGAACATGCTCATAAAAAATATCTACTTGAGAGCCTGCCTGATGTTTTGGATATAGTGTCACATTATTGAAAGACCCAGGTTCACATCCCCATTCAGTCCGAGAGCTCACTGGGTGGCCTTGGACCAAGCATTATCTTTCAGCTTAACCTACTTACATGTGGCTCCATCCTCATAATAATAATTAATCATTATCATATGGCATTGGGTGCAGTATTGCGAGGAGATCCTAAGATTGTCTGGCAGCCTAAAGTTCTAGCTCTCAGCATTATGCACCACTAGGTGGCGAGCTAGACTTATTTGGGGGGCTGAGAGAGCTGTGACTGACTCAAAGTCACCCAGCTGGCTTCGCGTGGAGGAGTGGGGAATCCAACCCAGTTCTGCCGATTAGAGTCCCTCTCTCTTAACCACTACACCACACAGGCTCCTCCAGATACACACTGATCCAGCCAGTCACAATTGCCTTAGTTACGGTGTAACTCTCACCTTATACATATGACCCCATTCACATTGACTGAATACCCACAGAGGGAAAACAGGCAGGACCCCCACCTCCAAATGATGGTGGTTCTGACCCCCACCTCCAAATGATCACATGCTTGTGGGCATGGCACCTACCTGTAGAGGCGATATTCGTGCATAGGAGCCCTCCCTGCAATCAGGGATGCTACTTTTTGAATGTGTCCAGTCGCAACAAGGGAACATAAACATGCACACTGCCTCTGAGCATAGGTACTATGCTCATGAAACAGCGATTGCATGGAGATGGGGAGGGGGGAGTGACACTCATGCCCACTCTTCCTCTTGGCATGGATGGGTTACATAGACAGGTCCGTTGTTGTTCTAGCCTTTTGGATCTTATCTACATGTAGAAAAACAGACTTTGTGTAGACCAACAAGGGTATTTCTAAACAAAATTCCAAATGTTCAAACCAGAAGTTCCTTCTGTAACCTTCAAAAAGGAAAAGTGTCTCTGTCTAAAATGTTAACCTGCTGTGTGCACTTCTCCAAATAGCCTGTCCCACACAACCAGTGCCACTATGTAAATGGCATGAAACCATTTCTTGGTCTCTTTCTTGAAAAATAATGACCCCTAAATGGTACAGATTGTCCCACTGACAAAATGAGCCACAGTAGCCACACAGACTCATTGGGAAAAAAATGGAAATGCAGTCAGGTGGCACAAAAAGAGTGGCAGAAGCAATAAGCAGTCTCCATTTAATAAATGGAAAGAAATGCAAGAGAAAACATAGAACTTTAATAGAATGGAAATCATCAATAGAAAATGTTGTAATCTTTCTATGATACACATGCTCTATGATTTTTGTGTTGATCTTGTACGTATAAGTATTCTTATGCTAAAATTAAAATGTCCTTACAAAAATAAATGTAAATATGTTGCTTGTCTTTTTAAAAAATGTTATTTATGGGAATAGTTGAACAATCTGAGACACTCCTGTGCATTATCAGCCACAACTTGTTTAATTATAAACATTTTGGGGAATGATCCAGGGCCAAACATATTTGTTCAATCTATACAAAACTGACTTTGGCTGTTGTTGTCTCTGTCTCTCTTATTTTTAGGTCTAGCTCAGATTCCGGTGTCTATGAGATGATGCAGCAATTGACTGAAAGCTATATACGCTTACATACATAGAGAAATCTAAGCACTGCAAAACTAAGATGACTGAAGTTAGTAGAACTGGGACAAACTGTTCTGCCACAAGGCATTACTGCTGAAAAAGGGCAGTCTGTATAGAAATGGAGATCACCTTGCCTCCACTTATGGTAATTGACTACAGATAAATGGTGAGTACATATTTTATTACTTTGACCAGCATATTTATTTTCCAGTACCTGTGTTTCTGCATTGAGCAATGCAGTCCTAGTGTAAATATATAAATGAGTGGATGTGGCTCCTCCTAATCTTGACATAGCAATAACAAGAGGGATGTGGCAACCTTCACATTGAACATGTTCAGCAGGCAACAGCTGAGATCACTGCTGAGCCTAACCTTAGATCAACTTGCATCACTGCTGTTGATGTTGAGCTGTGTGTTGAACATAGCTGTAGCTGCACAGTAGCTGGGGGGGGGGGTGAGGTTCCATTTCTTTTGGCCTTGTAGACAGTTTTTGCATCTGTGCAATATGTAACATCGATTCTTTCCCCAGGAGCACAGATTGTTGGGTCAGGTAATTTAATGTCACTAATTGGAGGGGGGGGGCTGCAACTCCTATAAGGCATGCAAAATTGCATGCTTGAAATAATGTTGACAACGCTGATTTAGAAAAGCACAAAACTGGAAGACCTTATGAAGAAGTGTTTATAAAGAACTGCCTGTGCTCACTCTTTATTTAAGCAATTGTCTGTAAAGTAGTGTGTAGCAGTAACAGTTCTATGGAGAAAGATGAACCAGGACTCCCATCAGGCAATGTGAGAACGCACATCCACAAAATTCTGCCAGTTGCACTGAACTGTACTGTGAATATGCAGAAAGTAACCCAGCAAATAGGCTCATCGTACTTATGAGCCGTTGAACCACCCAGTGAAAAATTGGCTCACAGTTCATGACTGGAGTGAACTGGCTGGAGTTCAAGCAACCTTAACTACAAGATGACATCATGCATTAGCCAGCAATGCAATATCCCCACCTTTCTTCTGCATATGTTTTGAGTACCTTGCTGCCAAGGATGAAAAATGGAAAGTATGCTCAAGCAAGTGAGGCCACACACATTTGAGACAGGAGCCATAGCTCAGTGGTAGAGCATCTGCTTGGCATGCAAATCATCCCAGGTTCAGTCTGTGGCATCTTCAGTTAAAAGGATCAGGCAGGATATGTTGTGAAAGACCTCCACCTGAGGCCCTGAAGAGCTGCTGCCAGTTGGAGAAGGCAATAGTGTCTTTAATGGACAGAAGGTCTGATTCAGTATACAGCAGCTCCAGATTTGTGTTCAGTGGCTAATTATGGGCTACATGTGAACAGATGAAACAACATGCTGCATGAATGATTAACAGAAGTAATCGGAGGGAATAAACATCTTGTGTGCAAACAGGCAGGTTTCCCCGGGTGCGGCAGTGATCAGGGGCTACCTACTCCAGGCTGTGCAGTCGTGATGCTCCATGAAAGGTGCCAGGGCAATGTCTTACATTATCCTGAATTTCTGTCAGTGTGTATGATCTAGTTTCAGAGAATGCAGCTTGACCAACATTGACAAGATTATCCATCAGTTCAGTTGACTGGACACTCGGAGTGTCACTTTGTTTTAAGGGATGTTTAGTTGCAGCAGAAACAGTCTGAGGTCGGGTCCTTTAAATAACTTTAATGAATGGGCCCTTTCTGTATTTGCCATACAGTTTAATTAGCTTCCTGCAAGAGCTGTTTCTGTTTGGAAAACAAACTACGCTTCCCCCTCCCCCTTTCTGCTTCCCACCACTGCTGCAGACATGCAGGCTCCTTGTTGTATTTTCCTCCCCCATTAACCAATGAATTAATCATAATGGCTGCCAACCTATTAAATGCCACTTAATCTTGAAGAGAATGTGGCATTTGACAAATTGGGTACTGTAGTGTGGAAAGGAATTCTTAGGGCTGGGCAGCTGGATTATTTTAGGATTGCATGGGCATGTGCCACGTGAATTCCAAAAACTGGGAGTTTCAGATAACAGAGAGGACAAATTCTGTTTGGTGAATGAAGCAAAAGGGGGAAAACCATATATTGCTGCCCAGGTCATAGCAACAGATTCCTCTGACTTACTTTACTGGAGCAGTCTTTGTTTGGATGTGAAACAGACTAAACCCTGATTTTTTTTTTCTTGTATCAACAGATCAGCAAGTTTAGTCACCCCCCCCCCCCCCCAGTATCTTCTAACTTCTCAGTCTTCAGCAATAGTCCTTCTGCATATCATGTCTGATGATCTGACCACATTACAGATTACAAGCATATGTATTATGGATGGCAATATTATAGCATTAATGCAATTTCAATGGATACCTTTCTGACCAACTGCATGCAGTTTCCCTTATAGCCACTAGATGGTGATTAACAACCATTTCTGTTCACTCCATATTGGAAGCTTTGCCTGCTATTGCTAATGCTAAACTAAGAACTCTCTTTCCCTACTGCGCCTTCCCAATGAAAGTTATCTTTTCTTACATCATATATGCTACTTTACAGGAATTAGGCACATGACTAGAGCATATATTTTTATCAACACCAACAAAAGCAATTTTCTTGGGGACCAACCCTTCTGGAGAGCTAAAGAATGTTGGACTGACAAGTATCCCTCCAAATTTGCTAGTTGCTAACTCACCTCCTGCTCTGACAAACAACATTATTGAACATCTTAAATCCTGGATCTGAAAGAAGCATAATTGCTTGACTGAATGATTGGGAATTGAGTCTCCCATTCCCATCAGATCTGTGACTCATAGTGCTATAGTTGACCATGCCTACAGCAGGAGCAGTTTCCAGTTAACCCACACACACACACACACACACACACACACACAGAAGGCAGCAGGTGAATTAAGACTAGTTATGAACATTTAAGGTCAATGCTGAAACTTCAAGTTCTCATGATTCAGCTTCTGCTCAGAAGATCTCTTGCCTATTACCAATCTTCTCTCCCACCAGCAGAAATTTACAATGCAATACACTTTAGGAGAAAGGTATAGGACAGGGGTGGCCAAACTAGCTTAACGTAAGAGCCACATGGAATAAATGTCAGATGTTTGAAAGCCAATAGAGATGCGAGCAAATATTACCCACACATTTTTATTGGAAAATATGCTGGTTTGCTTTTTATTAACATTAAATGAGACTGCCAAAAATAAAAACAAAAGGGGTAAAAACAGTTATTGGTACTGATATTTATTTGCCTTCTCCAAGCCGGCCGGTGGGGGGTGGGGCTTTGAGAATGCACTTAATGTTAAAGTTGCTTTCTTTCTCTGCTCCCCCCCCCACCTCAAGTCTACAGGGAGGGGAACACTGGCTGGGGAAGGGAAGGCCAATCAAGGAGGCATGCCTCCCCTTTACTTCCCCAGCTGCCCGGTTGGGAGCCACACAATATGTATGAAAGAGCCACATGCGGCTCCTGAGCTGCAGTTTGGCCACCCCTGGTATAGGATCTATGAGTTCCACCACACTGCCCTGTGTAAACCTTTGTGGTTTGCCCCTTTCTTCTTCAAAACTTGCTTAATTGTCACGTTGAAGAGTATTTCGCAATGTAACTATTTTAATTAGTGTCACTGTATTATATGATCTTTGATGTCCATTTTACATGCCTGCCCAGGTCACGCACTGGACTGGTGTCCTTTGTGCTTTCAGCCCAGTCTGTGAGTGAGTGCTTATTCTGACCGGGGAACACAGGATACTTTGGAATGCTGGACATGGACTTCTAGAGAGCCAGGCTGTGCCCACAATGGGCAATAAGTAGTGAGAAGTCACCAATAACAAGCAGCATCAAAAGACCTTTGCTGATTGAGAGTCCTAATTTGGCTCAAATATTTTGGGCATGGACATTCTCACAGTAGGAAAGTCAGTGCTGTGCAAAAGTAAAATTTAAAAAATTACTAGGAATGGGGTGCTGGATTTACATTCCACTCCCTTCCAAATCCTTCTGCAAGACAGGATGTTGGCAGGATTATTAAACCAATTTGTTTGCTTGTTGAATTTTATGTTGGTTGTTTGGTTGTTCATTAAAAAAAAAAGACTAGGATGTTTTATGTTGTATGTGACTCTCCCAACCTTGATGTGGATCTGATTGCTCAACTCAGGGCTCTGTACTGTTCAATAAATTGTGTTCCCATTTGCAAAAAGCTCAGATCAATATTACCATACAGGACAGTTTCATGAGGTCCAAGTTAGGAGTTAAAGGAATTAATGTCTGAGTCTGCGCCAACAGCAGCTACTAGTCTCAGCAGCCTAGTGTGGTGAATGCTGATCGTCCAGAACTGAAGCCTGAAATACATCTCACTTCTAACTGCAAATGGACAATAAAGGCAAGGCAATAAGGAGAGACCCATGGTGCCAGCCTTCCATATTTAAACACTGGTGGCATCACTAGCAGTCAGGTGGTCTGAACTGGCATGTGGTTCCGAGGAGGTGGCTATTGTGGAATGGAGTCAGCAGAGCACCAGGGTCACGGACACCATTCCCATTCTGGATCTGGCTTATGTTTCTCCAGATGGTTAGGCATGGCATCTTAATATAGTCAGTCCAAAATCACAGCCCAAAACAAGGGACCAAATTAGGTGAAATGAAAGTGGCTTAATGCAAAGCACTGCCAGTTAACTGGGTTGGGTACCCTACTGAATCAAAAGAAAAATTCCCACCGATTCATCAGGTAATTCAGACACTTCCAACTGAAAGGCATAGCAACATATCAAACTGGCTTCATGTGTAATGATTTGTAAACAGTCTATTGATTGATATTAAAATATTTCCATATCACAGTCAGGGCCGGTGCTACCATAAAAGGAGGTTAGGTGACCACCTAGGGGCGCAGAACCCTGATGGGTGCAGAGGCCACAAGCAGGGTGAGGACAATGGGGAGAGCAGCCCTGACTATAAGCAGGAATCCTCGTCTTTGTGTTTTTCATTTCTTTCTAAAATGCATTTATGTTTGAAAACTGGTGAGCACACAGTTGGGGGGGGGGGTGCCAGAAGGTAGCCTCACTTAGTGTGCAAAAAAGCCTGGCACCGGCCCTGATCACAGTTCAAGTTACATATCTCCCAAGTCTGCTAACATATTAAACAAGACCACAAAAATGAAAACAAATAGTTAAAACCAAAATGAAGATATTGACAACAACCAGTTTTCTACTACCACTCACAGCTGGAATAAAATTGCCTTAGATTGGTGTCTAAACACTAAAAGATAGAGAGTGTGACAGGAACGAAATCATTCGATTAATGCTATATATTCAGTATTATTGAAAACTACCTTGCATTTGGTTTCCAAAGTATTGGTGCTGCTGCAGAAAAGGCCTTGTCCTTTGTAGGTATCCATCACATCTCAGAGGGCAAGGGCACACATAGTTGGACCTTTAAGCAGGATCTTAGTATTTGGTTAGGTATCTGTGGCCAAGTCCACACTGTCACTTTTGTCACTCATTTCTCCCTATTGCTTTGGGTCCCCCCCCTTTTCCACATGTGTTTTGCTCCCTCTGGGACTACTAGAGAGAGCAAAACATATGGGGGGTGGGGGAACCTGAGGCAATAGGGAGAAATGAGTGACAAAAGTGACAGTGTGGACGGGGCCTGTGTTTCAAAAACAGCATTTTAAAGTGGGCTTTGAAAATAATTTGGAAACAGTCCAGCTGTAAAATCAGTGTGATATCCTCTAAGTACCCTGCCCAGGTCAGAGCCTGCATTCACACCCAGCTATATTTTCAAGATCTTTTCCAAAGTCAGTACTAAGTGTATTTTATAATAGTATAATCTAAAGCATGAATGAGTGCAGCTGGCAACAGTTTAAATGAGGAAAATGCACTTATGGATATGCAGTTAGATCCCACAGATGAGTTCTGATGCTCAAAGGGGTAGACAATTTTACCAATTCCTCACTCTTGCTGCAGACCTCCAAACTCCCTCACACATGCTCTGTTGCTGGATATTACTTATACCCCCGGAACAGCATTTCAAGAGGCATTCTGGCTGTAGCAGCAGGGGAGAGGCTAGGAAGTCACACTCTGCTGACAGAAATCCTTCAGTCAATGGGAATTTTCAGTGGGATCCAAGCCATGACCATCACCTGATAATTAAGCTGAGGTACCATGTTGAAGGAAGGGGCCGCGGTGGCTCAGAGGTTAAGATGCTGAGTTGCAGACCGGAAGATCAGTAGCTCAGCAGGTCAAGACCTGAGTGCAGCATGATGGAGTGAGCTCCCGTCTCTGGCCCCAGCTCCTGCCAACCTAGCAGTTTGAATGCAAGAAACTGCAAGTAGATAAATAGATACCCCTTTGGTTGGAAGGTAACAGCGTTCTGTGCACCTCGGCATTTAGTCATGCCGGTCACATGACCATGGGAAAAGTCTTTGTATTTATTATTATCCATGATATTTTATGTTAATATTGTTATATTGATTATTGGATTTTGTTGGCCATTTTTTAAAATTTAGTTTAGTTGAGCCATCTGTTTTGTTTTATTCAGGGGCATATTGAAGAGAATGCTTATCATGAATGTAACCTGTGTGGGATCTTGGGACATTAAAACAACCCTATTGTGGTTTACTGGGTGTCCCACCAGGTTACAGTTGGCCCATATGACAGGGGCCAGCTCATATCAGTAATCCGCTATGAGCATGCTTGAATCCAGGCAGATGAAAGCCCTCCGTCTAGACAGAAAATAATAAGCAGCCAACTGCAGGGTTGTGTGAACTGTGAATCAAGGAGGCATTCTCAGGGAAACCAAACATGAACCTGCAGATTCAACAGAGAGCTTGAAAATGGAAATCTTTTTTTTTAATCGAGAAGGAAGAAAGCAAAAGCTATTTGGTTTAACTCTGAAAAAGCAGCCAACAGCCTGAGAGTTAGCAATATTGAAGGAGATGAAGGATGTAGAATAAGCGTTAAGCCCCAGATGGGAAAATGATCCTGTCACACCAAAACCACAGAAAGGTTTGCAGGGGCTTTCAGTGGCATCAGGCCCGAGCTAGCAATTGTGCTTCAGAACAGGAAATGATAAGAAGTGCCCTCAGCACAAAAATGAAAGGGGAAACTATACATGAGCCTCTTATAGCAAAAGGGTATTTTAGCTTCCAGTAGAGTTGTGTACCCCTCCCCCCAAGTACAATAAGATCAGGAAACAAACTGCTGTGCTTCAATATCTCAACTATTTTAATTAAAACTTTGTCATTTCCTGATTTTAGGCATGCAATATTGAGTAAATTAATTGATTGACTGAGCCATTCTAATGGGCTTAGAAGGGTGTGACTCTGTTTAGGATGGCCATGTAAATTAATGATTAAAAATCCTTTTATGCCAATAAAAGGTATTTGTTGTTGTTGTTGTTGTTGATTAAAAATCCATCTGAATTAATTATAAGGTTGCAAATTTTTATGGAGTTGAATTATTCAATAATAAAAGTATTTACAGAAATCACAATAAAAGGGCTGTACAAAGAACAAGTGCCAACTTTAAAAATACATTCTCTTCTTTTGTGCACAGAGAAGAATGCTTTTTCTCAGATGGTATGGGCATAGAGGCAGTGAGCTTCCTTAGGGTCTTCCTGTATACATGTGGACAGCAGAGGTGAGAATGGGACTGAGACTAACCATCTGCCCTACCTTTGGACCATCAAGACAGTGCCAGTGCACTAATCTTACTACTCAGACCATGTGCTTGCTTCCTTTTTTGCCTTCTTGGAGATGAACACACAAACTTGTTTGATTGTATATGCATAGACCTTATTTGAACGTCATGCCCGAGTGTGGATGGCCTGTGATGGGACGAGAATGCCAACCGCTTAGGGAGACAAGGTGAGAAGGTGAGCTTTTGTTTCACCACCCTATCTGTACCATTCTGAAAAGTATTGGAGTCAGGAGGCCGGTAATGGTAAAATCAGCATTGTGGTTTATTGCGGGTCAAGATGGAGCATGGGGACAAAGGGATGGGGAAGCCACTTATATTTACAGGTAAACCACACCTTGACCGTGTCCCCCCTTAAGGGGATTGGTCCAACAGGGATTAGTCTCCCGTCAGAGGCTGTCATAGGTCCATTCAAATATCCTCAGCCTCTGATAGGGAGACCGGCAGGATCCCTAGGTCCATTGTTCTCTGGGGAAGGAAGCTCTGTTGTTATCACATCCCATTACAGGTAAACATGCCCAGACATGTTCCCTGGCTGCAGACAAAGAGTCAAGCACCGGACATAACACATTCCTTGGGGAAAGAGGATATGTCTAATTGTCATGGCTGACGACGATGGCACCAGGCCCCTGCCTGAGTTGGCAGTGCAACCAGAACTACCAGTTTCACCTCTGACTCCTTGGGAGTTGACAGCTTGCCAGCGCCCAAGTTAGTAATCCCTGCACCTGGTCCTGCAGCAGCCGATGAGGCACAGGTGCAAACAAAAAGCCCACCAGATTCACTGCCGCGGGTGGCTCAGCTGAGGGAGTGTCTCCAGTAAGGACTTAGCAGCCCACATTGAGACGTGCTCTGGCAGGGAAGGCGAGTCCTAAGCTCTGACTACTAACAGGAGTAGTGCCACTGCTCAGGGAAGCACGGCTAGAGGCCTATGTAGCTCCCGCTTGGGAGTGGGCTCTCCATGGAAGCAACAAGTCACCTCCATGTTGACCTCGCATCCACCCTCAGTTCCTGCTCTCGGACCTCACTCCTGCTTGGATTTCTGGCTTCCTGACCTCTACTTTTGACAACCACTCTCTCGGACTTGTGAGTTCGCACCTGTTCTGACTCTTCTGGCTATGACCTCAGACCGGACCTGAATCCTGGCTCTCAGCCCAGCCCAGCCTGTCACACTAATCCAGCAAAGAGTAATATGCTTTTTCACAACTATTATTTGGCGAGCCAGTTTGGTGTAGTGGTTAGGACTGCGAACTCTAATCTGGGAGAACTGGGTCTGATTTCCACTCCTCCACATGCAGCTACTGGTGTGACCTTGGGTCAGTTACAAGTTATTTCAAAGCTGTTCTCTCACAAGCAGTTCTCAAAAGAGCTCTCTCAGCCCCACCTATCTCACAGGTTGTCTGTTGTGGGGAGGGGAAGGGAAGGGAAGGGAAAGGAGGTTGTAAACTGCTCTGAGACTCCTTTGGGTAGTGAAGGGTGGAGTATAAATCCAACTCCTCCTCCTCCTCCTCCTCCTCCTCTTCTTTTTATCCATCAAGGCCATGATTGCCAACTCAGACTGGCAGCAGCTTTCCAGGATCTGAGGCAGAGGTCTTTCACATCACCTACCATCTGATCCTTTTAACTGGAGATGCCAGGGATTGAAGACTGGACATTCTGCAAGCCAAGCAGATGCTCTGCCCTTGTGCCACAGCCCCTCCCCATCTGATTATTTAGAACTCCTACAATCCATAGATTAAGATTTTTTTTTTTAGTCAGGTGAAACCACTATCCAATTTATTTGCAGGAAGTTGCAATTTCTTGCACATTTCAAATCAGACTGGTATAACTGGTCTTCAGAGCACGCGTGACCCCAGTAAAGCATATACAAAGGTAGGTTATATTTTCAGACAAAGGGCTGATATAAACAAAACCTACTTAAACACTCCTCTTTATGCACCTTGTTAAGAAGCTGCTTTCCTTGGGTACAATAAATCTCAGCTTCCTCCTCTGATCTTGGGGCATAAACTGTGTTTGGCAAATTGTGTTATTTCTTGTCAAAAAGCACTGATTAAAATTTGCCTGATGGGGTGAAGTAGAAAATACAGAAAATGGAAAATAAAAATAAGTTATTAATCAGACTAACAAGCAACTTAAACAGAGAGCTGTCTTATGTGTCACATAAAAAAATGATAATGAGGAATATTTCACAAGGCAATATTTAAAATGGGAAACGAGAGAGAGAGAGAGAGAGAGAGAGGAATGTGTCACGCAGACTTCTCAATCTGTATCTTGCTTGTAGCTTCATAAGAGCAAACTGCAGGACAAGTTTTGAAGTTGGTTACCATGGCTATCTTGCCTGGGGAATACCTGCATTTCAACATAAATCTACACCAAAAAAACAGGTGTCAGTTCTCAGTAACTTCTATTGCCCCCAGGACAACAAGGATCTTGCCTTTACAAATATTTGCATGTTGGATGCAAGGAAGCTTGGTCCCAATGAAATACATGCCATTGTGGGGCAAGGGAAGGGGAGAACTCAAAAGTATTACAACACAAATATGTGTAGCAATATGAAAATCTTCTAGGAAAAAGATTTTTTATGATCCCTCTCTCTCTCTCTCTCTCTCTCTCTCTCTCTCTCACACACACACACACACACACACACACACACAATTCTACAGACAACATCCTGATGGTTTCATTGTTTTTCTAGCAAGCAATGCACAGAAATGAATGGCCATGGTGCTTGCGATGAAACACTTTCCCATATGAGCAGTGATTACTTTTTGCTCTGTCAAGATGACCATTCTTCTTTACTCTACATTTAAATTTAGTTTCTGGCTCAACGATCTGACAATCTGATAAGAAAAGCCATATGTTTCATGTTATTTATCTAACAGCATCTGCATGCACAGCACTTTACAAAACACTAGAAAGCAGGCCCCTGCTCCAAGGATCTTACAATGAAATTTCCTCTCACTAGATAACAAACGGAGAGGAGGGGAGCAGAGGTGGCAATAAATAGGGGAAGAAGCAGCATTTACAGCTACTTAGCCTTATTCAGTTTTCCAAATTGTCCAGGTGTTTCCTTGCTGTTATCCTCACTGTGTGACGCAGTTATCATGTTCTAAACATGACAGCAAGAGAGCAGTTGTGTTTTTAGGTTATCATGCCTTGGCTTTCACTAGTGTTCTAGAGGGCTGGATGAGGAGACTTGCAGTGCAGTCCCATGTAGATGTGCTTGAGCACCAATGGTTTGTCTCATGCCCTACTTGCAGTCACAAGCAGGGAGCCATTATTTCATCAAGCTGTTCAGATTTGTCATGATCTTACTCATTTGCAGGCTAGCACCTTCGGAAGGCTTTGTTCAGACCTGTATAGGTGCCATGGTGGGGCATAATATGAGAGGTGGCCCTGCAGGTCATGGGTCTATGAAGGGCTTCATAGTTGATAACCAGAACCTTGAACAGAACTGTTAAATGATCAGTAACCAACTGAGTGTCGGCAGAATGGGTGTGACTTGCACATACTACTTTGTGCCCAACAAGAGCAGAGCTATGGCATTATGTACCAATTGGAGTTTCCAACTTGTCTTTAAGGCCAGACTCATGGAGAGTACATTACAAAAGTCTAGCCTTGTGGTAATCGTAGCATGGATCCACACAGCAGCAAAAATGGTAAAATAGTTCCCCCAGAAACTGGCTACTGGACATGAACTTCAACAACTACCATCAAGGTGATCCAGTCAGGAACTCTTGCCATCCCACGCAGAAGGACGGATCCCCACAGCTGCCGAAGGCCGGCTGGGGGGGGGGACAAAGTTGCCTCCTTGTAAGGAGGACTGATCAGACTGGCTGCATTTGCAGCCTGGTTTTGCTGGGGGTCGGGGCTAGCATGCTGAAGGACAGCCCCGGCCCCAGCGGCCTCATTCATGCCTTGTGCTCGACAGAGAAGGAGCATGAAGCTTTTTTCACTTGCTCCCTAGCTTTTGGCCTAGAGCCGGCAGAAACTCAAAGGGTATTCCCCCCCACCCCAAAATCAGCCTCCCTTCCCTCCTTTCTTGGAGGCTGTGGCTCAACTTGGCCTGGGACTGGCAAGGCATTTTTTGGGGGGAATTTTGGAGGCTGTTTTTGGGGCATCCCCTTGCCGGTGGAGGCAGCACTTGGGTCTGGAGCACCTGCAGGACGGAAGACACGTCGGCGGCTGGGCAGTGACTGTGGTATAAATCAGAGTCGGCTGTGCTTTGGCTGGCTCCTAGGCTGCGGCCTGCATGCTGTTAGCCTTGTTAAAGCAAGAATTACATGCACATACACTTAGTGGGAGTTTTCTTAGGCCCAGGGCTGGGGGTTAAGGTGCAGTTGGTGAGGCTGCTTTGGGCCCAGTTGGTCATTTGCCCACTTCTTCCCCCCTTTTTTTCTCCTTTTGGGTTCTATAAATTTACAGCCAGTTCCTGGCAGTTTAGCTGTTGCTGGGCAGTTTTTTTTGCTGTTGTTAAGCAGCTAGACATTAGGTGGGAGCAGTCTTTGCTAAAATTATCAGGGATGGTGGCCATTTTGGGAAGGTCTGCTCCTGTGGGCTGAGTGGCCATTTTGCCTTTAAATTGTTCCTCTGGGGTATCCTTAGGATCGGCCATCTTTGGAAGGTCCTTTTAGATGGTGGCCATTTTATTTGGCGGCCATTTTAGGACAATTCTATTAATTGAGGGAGGCCTCCCAGCTCATTGTGTTTTGGATATGGCTTCTAGAAAGGGTCAAGGCCAGTCTAAAGGAAAAGGGCCTGCACCAAAGGTACCTAGGCATACTGCGGCACCCCCTCCTGTTGCTCCGTCATCCTCTGAGGATGAGGAGGAGGTGCGGGAACAGCAGATTATATTAGATAAGTTTGCAGCCTTACAGCAGGCCAGGGACACTGGGTCTCCCCCCCCCTTTTCAAGCAGTCATTCGAGCTTCGGGAAGTACTGGGGGTAGAGCGGAGCAGAAGAAGTTTCATGAGGAGGTGCTTAAGAAAATATACCTTCTTGAATCTCGTGCTGTAGAGTCCACCAGTCACGACAAGCGTGAAGGGGTTCTGACAGTTGCATCCGGGGTGGCGACAGTGACGCTGGTTTCTGAGACATCTGCAGTGACGGCGGTGCCTGAGGTGGAAGTGCCTGGGCCCAGTGGTAGGGATGAGGTGGATGCACAGCCAGCCACGGTTTGGCCCTGGGAACCTTGGGTGCATAAGCCTGGTTTTCTGCAGGACCCCTTGGGCGGTCCTGGGCTTGGGGCTCTCCTCATATGATGCAGGATTCATCTGGAACTACTCAGCCGTGGGTCTGGGGTCCTCCGCCTATGGGCTGGCAGTCGCCTTGGGGCCCTGTGCCATCTCCGGGCATGATGTCGCCTCCTAGTTCATGGGGAGCATGGGGTTTTTTTCCCACTTATGGCAACCACTATAGGGCAGCTTCTGCAAAGGCCATGCCCTTTGGCAATGCAGCCTTGCCTCTTGGTGACCACCTTTTGCCAATCACTAGGGAAAAGATTTGCAAGGGTGAGTACATCGACCACGTCAGCCTTCTTTACCAGGAATTGGAGAAGAAGGATAAAGAGGAGATGGATGACAAGGACAAGGAAATTTTAAAGAAAAGGAGGGTTGATAGGACATGGGCAAATTGGCTGGCAGGGTACATTGCCTATGCAGGGGTGATTTCTCGGGCCCAGAGCTGGAAGGCTGCAGCACTATACCAGTATCTGGATATCATTTATAAAGCATACACTGGTTTTGTGGGTTCAGCCTGGCTCAAATACGATGAGGAGTTTAGGATGAGGGCTGCTATGAACCCCAACCTTCCGTGAGACCAGATCCATCTGCATCTTTGGTTACAGCTGATGTCACAGTTGTGGCCTAATGTTGGGGAACGCTCACATAGTGGGCACATGGTGCAGAAACTTCCGGCTGGTGCTAATACTGCTTCCCGTGGGCCCACGAGGCAGGCGGTTCAACCCCACTTGCTTTGTTGGGAGTTTGATTCACAGGGGGTCTGCAATAAAAAGACATGCACTTACAGGCACGAGTGCCCAATGTGCAGTGGACCGCATGCATTCACTGCATGCCCCAAAGGAAGGCCCAGGCATAGCCAACAGCCCAGGGGAGGTGGTGGTCCTTCAGCAGCTACTGAAAAGGGGGCCCACGCCAATTAAGCTTGGTCTATTGCAGAGTTGGTTGAAGCGGTATCCTAATAAAGAGGATGCCGTGTATTTGCTGGAGGGTTTTCAAGGGGGTTTTAGAATTCCATTT
Organism: Lepidodactylus listeri; assembly: GCA_029233225.1. Taxonomy (NCBI): domain Eukaryota; kingdom Metazoa; phylum Chordata; class Lepidosauria; order Squamata; family Gekkonidae; genus Lepidodactylus; species Lepidodactylus listeri. Next base: position 77,987,358 of record JARCFY010000005.1, on the reverse strand, counting down.
TCGGGGTTGAGGGCTCCTTTTTTAGCCCACAATTTAAAATCAGTTAATGGCATGGAGGCTCATAACTGCAGCCTTGCAGTCTGGGATGAGAGGAACAGGCTGCCTTTTGGAGTGCCGTTGAGGGATACTCAGCACTGACCTTGCGGCTGTGTGTGGGGAATCATCAAGGCATGTTCCAAGGCTGGGCTGCCTGGGGTTCGAGACGCTTATAGCGGGCTACGACCTGGGGGCCAGGTGCATTGCCCATACTATGGCAAGGGTGGGGTTAATGGTAACCCCAGGCCTTGGCCATGCCACTTATTAGGTTAAGCCCTTGCCATGTTTTTGTTAATAAATAAAGTGGCCGTTAATCCGATGTTTGTTGTCTGACTCTTTCTTCCGTCTATGGGGGCAACTGTTCTTCATAGGATTGCACAGTAATTCAGCTAGGCTAACACAGTTGGAGTAATTTGTGTAAATCCAATTATAAGCCAGAGTAAAACACATGTATCTGCTGCATACAATAGTGCTGTCAGTGTAAACACTACAGTATATAAAAGTGAGTTCCCTCCAAACAATCAGGAGTATTCAGGGGTATCTAAAAAGCTCTTGCTGGGGGGTTGCTATTGGCCTTTGTCTCCCAGGCACATCTGTTCCACCACCCTTCTCTGTCTGGAGGTGTGCATCTCATACTTTATGGAATTCACCAATAAAAAAGAGAGCAAGTGTGCTTGCTCCATAATGTGTAATAATGGTCAGATGACTAAACATTGAGACATTCCTCAACAGGAAAGGAAGGAATTCCTGGCATTTGGGGAGTGATTAATGGAGTCCTGGTATCACAATGGCAGGTGTGTGCATGGCAGGGCCGCATGGCAAGTTGGCTGCTGATTTCATCACTTGGGAGTGGTGTCTGCAATGCTAGACAACATTATCCCAGCTTCAAGTCAAGGCCATATGAGGTGAGTCCTTAGGGAGCAGAAGCTTTCTACTTCAAGGTTTACATCCAATGAAAGGCATGCTTCTACGGCAGCAAAGAACAAACTCCGTTATCCAGGTATAGACTTTTTACTCAGAGAAATCCTAGAAGTCCTAAGTTCTGGAGAGGAGCTGCAGAGACATTTGCTGTTTAAAATCATTCAACCTGCCTTCACTATTGGACAGAAGCTCTGTGTCCCCCAAATTTCCTTACAGTGGAGAAAGAGGGAAATGCCCTTTTGTTGTATTGTCCCGTGGTTTTTTCATTTGCTGGCTACTCCTGCTTGTGAATCGATTTAGCCCTACATGATTCTGTAGAAAAAGCAGGGCTTGATTCATTTAAGGTCATCCTTCCCAATGAGGTACACTAAGAGACCAATCCTAAACAGGTCTACTCTGAATTCTACTCAGGTCTATTCAATGGGGCTTAGTCCCAGGAAAGTGTTTTTAGGATTGTACTGTAAAGAGACATGATACTGAGACTCTCCTACTGAAATCATTAATACTTGGTTAGTCTTCCAACAGTCTTTTTTTTGGATATGTCTTAAATCACTGTTAGCATATAATTCATCTATAGTTAGCTGCCTCCACCACTTACCTCATTTGTACACAACAATGGTAAGCATTGTGAAGTAGTATTGATCCATTTTTCAGTTTCAGATTTACTGAACCCAAATATATGGAGGCCATGTTAAGAATGGTACCAAAGAGGGATGCACAGTCTGAAAGGTACTAATCAGAATCTGATTTGAAAAACTAGGGATATGCACCTAAAAAGTTGGGTTTTTTATTGTTCAGATTTTGGAAAGAGCTTAAATATTAGTTTCCAGGAGCATTCAGGTCCTCCAATGCCATTTTGGGATTCTTGTTTGGGATTCTGGAATTATTCAGTTTCCATTATTCCCTTTAAGGGGACTACTTTGGGTACACTGGCGTGGCTACTTTTCAACCAAATGATGTCAAAATGTCAGGAGAACTGTTGCCACCTGTCCTCTAAAGACTGCCCAAGCTACAAGCAAATTGAACAAAGGGGTCCAATTCTGTGGGCTTCTGAACAAGGCCCTATTACTTGTCCTAACTGTCTACTTACCATCCCAGCCATCCTATTTATATCTACTATTTTCTATGAGGGAAAAATGTCAAAGGAGCCAACAACCAAAAACTCAGAGATGAATAACAACTGGCCAAAAGCCTCCAAATGTGAACAGAACCAACAAGCCTAATGGAACCAGTGTCAAACCAGGGAATCCCAGCACAATCAACAAGAAAAGGACAGTAATGAAAGCCTAACACAACCAATATCACACCAGAGAACCTCAGAAGAACCCAAGGCCTATGTGGCAAGCCCAACAGAACCAACAGCTTTTTATCACTAGTGCTTCTGTCCCCCCTCCCACACACACACTCAATGCTATACAAGAAGAAATGCAAAAGCAGTAAGAGGTTTATTTTAGATGCTTTAGTGGGATCTCTTTGTATTTGTTTTAAACTGAGATATTAGTCTACTTTCCTAATTTCCCTTGTTCCAGTGATATTGGGGGGGGGGGGTTCTCTTCATGAGAGTGCTAAGAACAACATTTTTGACACCATATCTATTTCTTTCTGCATAGTAATGCTCTTTTTAATCTATGATCCCACTGGATGGGAGAGCTGACTCCTTCCTCTTCCTATTATCTGGAAAACTTATACAATTGGAGAAAAGTAGACCTGAAGCCTTAAATTGCCAGCCCCAAATATTTCCAGATATTCGTGAATATTTCCAGAACCCAAATGTCACCCAGATACTCAAATATACCTGAAAATTACAACTAACATATTTCTCTCATATATAAGAAGAGAAACCCAGAAATATCCAAATGCACATCCATATGAATAGTACCTTTCCCCCTAAATATTGGAAATACTTTGACTCTAAGCCAAATTACTTTCAAAATTTTAGAAGATTTTTGAGCTGATGGTTGTACTGGCACCTTGTTGTGTGGTTTCTATTTCCTGGCAGTGGGAGGTAGTCAGGGCTGGAACAGTATAGTGGTGATTTGAACAGCAACTCAGAAGTTGGGGTGGGAAGAAAAACTCAGAATCATCAGATATGCACATGACAGGGATGTGAGAAATACCCAGTTGGAATTTTTGTGCTTAGCTTTTGCATATTTCAATATTTCATTACATCATGGGCTTTGGGAGGGCTTGTTGATTGTATGCCTGCTTCTTGTTTACTTGAACTATTCTGTTACCTGTTCTGTTATCTGGGGTTGTGCATGTTCTGGGCAAACAGAGACTTTGCTTGTACATACTGTATGGCAGAACAGAGGATGGACAGAATGAACAGAGGCTATTATCCCCTCCCAACCTGCTACATGGCCTGTAGAGGACTGAAAGAAATGTTGTCGGAAGGAACTAGTTGGTAGTGCTGCAGAGCTGGGGGCGGGGGATATGGTCAGATGCTCAGGTTTTGTACTCCCTCTGCCACAACAAATAGGCTTCCTGCCTTGAATAGACTGGAGGGGGACACAGAACTGTGGCAGAAGCTAAAGCTTTGCACCCCCATTAGTGAATATATCTACCAAAACAGATAAGATTCCAGAGAGCATTGATAAGGAAGAATCAAATTGTATCCCTTTGTGAGAAAGGCTGCTGATTCAGGATTTGATATTTCCTGGGTAAAATCACTAACCTTTCACGCAACCAGAATCCCTTCCTCACAAGTTATTAGTCAGCAGGGGACAAAGTCAGCAGGGGACAAAGACAGAACACCATTTTGCTCCATTTTTGCTCCTGAAGAATGGGAACTGAGTATCTTAAAGCAAAATCTGGGTTTTTCTCTGATTCTTGCTCCAATCAGTTTTACTCCAGTTCTTGAAACACATTTCCCTACCTAGCTGACTTCCTGTACTAGCCTGAGGATGAAAGAAGCAAACTGCGCCAAAGCACTGCAAAGTGAAGAGATGATAGGCCTCCTCACTCATATGTTCCTTTTTTTAAAAAAAACAAAAAAACAGACCCTTACCGTCTAAAGATCTTGGGAAAGGAAGGTCAGTCTCACTCCGCTACCAATTCATGCCTCCCTGTGCCTTCTCTGCCACTGAGAATTGTAATTTCTTATTTTTTAAAAATCTTACAAAATTTCTGTTATTGAGCTGAGATTGGGGAAGGAGGATTCCTTGGGTGAAGCCAAGAGAATTTCACCTCAGTTGGAGGGTAAGTTATGGCCAGAAATGTGTTTCCCATTGGAACCATAGATGTGAATATCATATAGATTTTTAAAACATTTATTTAATTTTGATATTTAAGAATCCAACTCAAGTTTTAAAGCAGCATACAGTATTGGTAGTGCCCCCCCCCCCCCAATTGGCCTCTCTCATTGACTCAGCATTGTAGTCTTCTGCAGAGATGTTCAATTACCCATAGTTTGGATTTTTCTGCAAATTAACACATTGAGATCCGCACAACTTAACATATCTTTAAAAATTTTTATCTATATTTGACCAGATTGCACATGTTTGATTACCTACAACCCCCCCACACCAACTGCACTTGCATTTTCTCATACTGCTTTCTCACAGCCTCCTCGCTCCCTATTTACCTCCTCCCCTCCCTGTCTGCTGATCAGCACATTCTTTTATATAAAACTTTTATGTTTCATAGTTAGTGACTGACAGGCATGAGGTATCTCTTTCTGCCCCTTACGGCTGTCTGAATAGGTCTTCTTTATTATCAAGGCAGGAGGACTGTCTGGATCTGGATCAATCCCTGAATCTAGAACACACTACCTCATGGGAACTGCAGGCCCCCCTCATCCACCAAGTTATCTTTGTTTTAAACTCCTATAAATAACAAAACAGAAATATCAGGGCTAGATGATTTATGTTATCTCTGCATTCTTGGTCCATCATGCCTGCATGATCCAACAGTAAATAAACCACTTTAATGATTTGACCATGATCCTGGGGGGATTCATTGGGTGATCCAAAAAGTTCGGTCTGGTAAATGTTGGTTATCTTCTGTCTTGCCAAATGTTGAGTCAGAAGTGGTGAATGACTCAGCTAGCAATCACTGCATGTTTATCCTGCCCTTCTCCCAAGGAGCTCAGGCAGCATACTTGGTTTTCCCCTACTTCCTCACAACAACCCTATACAATAGATCAGGCTGAGAAAGACCAACTGGCCCAATGACATCTACTGATCTTTATGGCAGATTTGAACCCAAATCACCCAAATCCTAGTTCAACCTTCTATTACACTACACTGGCTCTTGAATCACATGTCAACAATCCGTTCACTTGTGATAAGTTCATATTGGATGTTTGCAGCAGTTTTGTCTACAACTAAAGCAAGTACATTGGTAGATTTTACATTTTTCCACATTCCATATCCAGTGGTTATGTGATGTGATCGAAGTTTGCGCATGGGTGAAGTTTTTGAAGCTCTGATCCAGCTAAATTCCATTGTGATTGATTCACTGAAACCAAGGAAACACTCAGTCCCATTGTTTTCTAAATGTTCTTTGACTGCTTTCATTTATCTGCATCAGGCCTGGGTGTGTCTGAAATTTTGGAAAGAAATGGCCTGTACCAAAACATACTGAAGAATCAATATTGGGAGACCATAAATGTATGCACAAGCTTTATTTATTTATTTATTTTCAAATTATGCTGACCTCATTCTTAATACATTTTATGTACATTTCTATTTCTTCTGTGAAAAGACAATAATTATAAACTATTAAGTACAAAATGACAAACACAATTAACAGATCTTCAAGGTTACATAAATCACTGGTATTTAAATATAGCCATTCTTGGAGAGGCTAAAAATAATGTAAATCTGAATACAATTCCTTGTTAATAAAATGAGTTCCAGAGCAGACCAAATCAACAGGTAACCAATCTAATACAGATGTTTCTAGAGGTACTCATGATCTATCATGGCCAGTGTTGCAGAGTGGTGGAGGACGAAGGAAAGTCAGGGTAAGCCAAATGCTGCATTAAAAATAGGGGAGGGTGTGGTTCCCACATCTTGGAACTGGACAAATGTGTTGTTGGAATATACAAGGTCTATAGTGCACCTACTTGATGCACATCAGAACAGCCTATAGGGACAGCTGAAGGACTGCTAGTTAGCATAGCTAAATTAGGGACTTCCCACAATTTCAAATTATGTCCTTCCTGTCTCCTGATTGGTTCTTTGGAGACTTCCTGCTCCAAATGAGCCCCTTAGTTAGGGTTGCCAGACCCCTGGTCAGGATGGGGTTTTCCCCGATTTCTGGGGCTCCAGGCTGCCACCAGCCAGCTGGCCGGCAGGGGAATCCTCACCCTCAATAGGAATATTGCTGTACAATGTCCTTGTCACAATGACATCACCTGGAAGTGACATCATCACATAGCCGCTGTTGGGGGTGACGCTCTAGTTTTTGGGCAAACTCTATGGTGTTGAAGTAAAAAACCACAGAGTTTTGCCCAAAACTAGAGAGTCACCCCCCCAACCCCCCCGAGGTCGGCAATGCTATGACATCACTTCTAGGTGGTGTCATCATGCCGCACATGGGGCAGAAGATCCCAGGAAGGGCCCAGGACTCCCCCACTCAGGAAAAAGGTAGGACCTGGAAACCTTACCCTTCATTCCTGTCTTTCACAGCAGTTAGTCAGTTAGTTAAGCCTCTCTCCTTCTCTGTTCTGTCAGAGTTTATTTCTTCTTTAATAAATAGAGTTATTTTGTTTAAACAGTCAGTGCTCTTTTCCTCTGCATGTTTAAACTTTGCCAACATGTGTGACCTTCAAAGACTTGCAGGGAGCATCTCATTTCCCCCTCCCTCACTACTTCCTCTTTCCTTTCCCTGAAAGCCCTCATAGCTCCCCCCCTTCTTGCTTCTTTCTCCCCAACCATCCAACAGCCAGCTTGCCATTATCTACCCCAGTGTTTTTCAACCTTTTTCGAGCTAAGGCACATTTCTTTCATTGAAAAAATCCCGCGGCACACCTGACAATATCTCACGGCACAGTGGTTGAAAAACACTGAAATACAAGATAAATGGGTCATTAGTTGCCTCAGCTCAAGTATTAACTATGACAGTATTACAAATACACGTAATAGCCACTCAACTTGAAATCGTAAGTTACAGATCCAAAGTGTAATGGCTCCTTCCCATAACATTGACCTGAGTTTCAGAAGAAATATAATGTGGATGTATTTTAACGCGTCCCGGAAGGTCAGCCCGGAAGGCACATTTCTTTCATTGAAAAAATCCTGTGGCCCACCTGACAGTATCTCGCGGCACACCAGTGTGCCCCGGCACAGTGGTTGAAAACCACTGATCTACCCCCTGTCTCCAGCTTTACCTCCTTCCCTCCCCTTAGCATCCTCTACCTGGGAAAATCCACTGGGGCGGCCCAGTTAAAGTAGCGCTGGCTGACAAGTTGAGCCCAGTTGCATGGTGCTGGCCACTGGACTAGACCCAGTTGCACAATGGAGACTATACAAATGCACCACAGTTTCCCCTGTATCCTCCTCCCGGCACTATTTCCTTTTTTCCCTCCTCCTGGCAACCTTTCCCTGCTTCCTTCTCTACTTCCCACCCAACTTATCTTTTATCTGCCCCCACATTTTTAGTTATTGAAATATACTGGGTTCAGATGCATAGAGTGATCAGCTCATAGTTTATTAAGTGAGTTAAGCCAGAACAAGACAACGCTAGCAGGGCCAAAGCCCTGCTTATATGCATGCAAAACACTCCACCCCCCCACCCCCGTGATAGGTTATTTACAAAACATTACTACTCGATTGATTTACTCCAGAGTCCTGGTCGGCTACTGTTCTTGTGCTCCAAGCTCAGCCAGTCTCTAGGGTGATTTAATCAGGGATGATTCAATCAGGGATATTCAATCAGGGATGATTCAAACCCAATACATAACAGTTATATTTATCATTTATTTATTTCATTTATGCCCTGCCTTTTTCAATAATGGGGCCCCAAAGCAGCTTAAATCATTCTCCTTTCCTCCGTTTTGCCCATATCTTTGTGAAGTAGGTGAGGCTGAGCATGTGTAACTGGCTCAAGGTTACCCAGTGAACTTCCAAGGCGGCGTGGTGATTTGAACCTGGGTCTCCCAGAATCTTAGTCTGAAACTCTAACCATGCCACCACACTGGCTTTGATGGGGTGGCTGTCATTGAACAGTAGCAAGCAGCTGTTGGGGTGAGCCATGCATACTGCCTTGTATCTAGTTGCCAAGTGGTTGCTGCCAGTCCTGGCTCTGATGAGTCCTCCTTAAAAGGCCAAAACAGCCCTATAAAAGACTCTTCCCTCTTCCCTTCCCTTTTTTCTGACAGAAACCAAGGCTTCAACTGGTGATACTGTTATGCAATAGCCACAGGGGGGATTTGTTTCTTAAAGTTAAAGTTACAGGCATTGCTTAGTTTATTTTTAATGAGGCTTAACCCTCCAGGTTCCTTTTTTAAAGTTTTAATGTTTTTCTATAAACCTGGGTTTTTCCTTAGATTTGTAGAAAGATCTGTCTTGTGTGTACATTGCACCACTCTCCAGATTTAAGTAACCACAGATTTGACCAAGCTGAAAATTAGATATATTGATGATGAGCCATGCATCCGTATTGCTTGGTGGTGTCAGCCAGACATATATGCATCCATATAATCAATGAAGACCTCCAGGTTCCATAGCCATAGTTATCTCCACCCCACCCCACCCAAAAGAAAAATGCCCATCTCAAATAGATTCTTAATATTCATTTCAGTAGTGCATGAGCTAAGGCATAGTAATGCCACTAAAATGTTTTCAAAGTGCAACCACAATGAAAGAAGCCCAAGTGGGATGGCCAGATTAGAAGATTTGGGGGAGGAAGGGAATTGCTGAGAGAGCCAGGGGTCATTTCGAGCAGGAGCTCAGGGGAGCTCAGCTCCGGGAGTTGGTGCCAGCCCCCCCCCCCCAGGGGAATGCCTGTTTGTGTCATGGCTGCAGCAAAATGACCCTGTCCCCTGGAAAGGTCCTTGTTCCTCCGACCAGCCTTCTGAAGGCTTCAGTCACCACTGAAGCTATCCTCCCAGAATAGTGGTATTTCTGAGGCTTGGAGTAGTAGCTGTCCCCTCTCTGCCAGCTCAATCTTTCTTTCTTTCTTTCTTTCTTTCTTTCTTTCTTTCTTTCTTTCTTTCTTTCTTTCTTTCTTTCTTTCTTTCTCACTCTCTCTCCTTCTGACATACTTCCGGTGATGTCAGGTGGTGTAGCATATGCAAATAAGTTATGCTAATAAGCTCCTGCACCTCTTTTTCTATAAAATGACTCCTGGAGAGAGCCAAGCAGAGTTTAGCTGGGGCTTGCTTTGACTTAAATTGTCCATTTTGGAAGGATCGTTGCCGTGCTTGCTCTTGGATCTGTTGCTATGTCAGACTTGACCTCCTGCCTGCCTATGTCTACCCTCCTTCCTCCAAGCCTCATGTTGGATGTGTCCACCACCTGAACTATGATCATGCTTGTCTCTGCCTCAGTTTCAGCATCCTGCCCAGTAAGGCCAGTTTAGACAGATTCACCCCCAGGCTATCCTGACAGAGGCAGGAGCCCCTCCTCACAAATATAGGATTCTTCTGACAATATCCTACTTCTTAAGTGCCTTACCACCACTACCAATTTTGGTTTTTTGCACCAGTGGTGTCATATTGATGTCTGATGAAATGCTGGTATAACTCCACTAGGTCACATCCACAGTTCCCTCTAAGCTGTACTAGGGGGTGCTAGTGCACAACATTTCAGAGGCCAGCTCAGAGGATTAACACTTCTGCTCACAACCAAGCTTCCATAAGAAACAATGGAGGATGGGGGCACCGCCTTCTGGGGCCCATAGAATTGGACCCCCTGGTCTAATCTTTTTGAAAATGGGGGGGGGGGTTTGAGGAGAGGAATCAACATTTATACAACTTCCTTTTTGTTAAATTAAGCAGAGTTCTGACAATAATTGTTCTACCTCTGTTATACTTTCCCTGTAATGCTGGTTGTCATGTTTCAGTAAAGAAACTAAAGTAGACTGTAAGAGTCCCCCCACCCCCAAGTGATCTGTTTTCTAAGGGTCAGTGCAGGGTGACAGTCCAAGACCAGGTCTACCAATATAATGGCCTGAGGTGGGTAGACCTGTTCTCCGGAGACCAGGTCTATCAATATAGTGGACTGGAGCAGGTAGAGCTGTTCTCTGGTGGCCAGGTCTACCAATATAGTGGAAAGCGGTGAGTAGACCTGTTCTCCTGAGGTCAGGTCTATCAATGTAGTAGAAAGAGGCAGGTAGACCTGTTCTCTGGAGGCTTGGTCTACCCCTATAGATGACAACATTTTCTGTAATGAAATTTGACTTGATTCTGTTTTCTCTTATAATATTTAAATTATTCTTAAAATATAGTTTAAAAGAATTCATTCTGAGATTTTTACAAGGTTATGGAAATAAAAAAATAATGTATGCAATAGTCTGTAGACTTGCTCACAATCTTAGTGCTAATAGCTTTTTTTGCTTATGAGGTAGAATTTCTGCTCACAACACTGTAGAGCTTAGAGGGAACATTAATCACACCATTGATAAAGATCCTCTGTCCTTGTCCAGCAAGCCTAATTATAATTCTTTGTGCTATCAAGGTCAGGTCCAGACCAGCTGTGGCAATTGAACTCAACACCCTCCTGACTTCAGTGGCACTACTGTGGAATATTGAGGGTACAATAGACCATAAACTGCAGCTGCATTATCACCATTTATTTTAAGGGAATGTGTGCATTGCTATATTGTCCCCATCTTACATTCAAGACCAAGATGTTTAAGTAATTTGCTAAAGGGCACCATCTTCTTGTTTCTCATTTGAGTCACCTCTGTAGATTGATCTGTAGCATAGTACAGGAAATTGTTTCTTTGGGCCCTTCTGAAGAACAACCATAAAGGAAAATACCTGTCACAAGTAGTTTTTTGTGACTAGAGGATTTATACCAGCCTTTGGTGTCCAAAGTGTGAATTACAGCTCCCTCTAAACTATACCATGTATGCAATAACACATGCTAAGGTGTGCAGAGGGAATAAATGTACTGTAAGACTCTCTGGTGTGTTGTGATAGGAGCAGCTAAAGGTGAGATCTACAGAGCTAGGGAGGAAAAGCAGGGCTCAGATTGTTTTTTAAAAGGAGAATGGCTTACATATTCATGCATATTCTAGAGCTGCTGAACAAAAGGAAGGGAATTCCATAAAACGATGCATTGTGAGAAGTATTTCATTTATCTCTGCTAAACCTACTGTCAGACAATGCCAAGGAATAACCTTCAGTTCTAATGTTACAAAAAACAAGGGAAAATATCTCTCTAGTCACTTTTCCTGAAACATTTATTATTTAAATTATTTATTTAAATTTTATCATGTGCCCCAACAAGTGCAGTCTTATGCAAAGTTATTACAGTCTAAGCTCACTCATTTCAATAAGCAGAGGCTAAAGTAACTCTGCATAAAATTGCACTGTTAAGGCATCTTTTTTTAAAACAAAAACAAAAACCCTTCTCTGAGAAACATTTTAACCTATCTTTGTGGGGAAGATGTTCCAACCCCTTGATCATTTTTTGAGAGTAATAATTATTTTATTAGAACTAGTTTTGTTTCTGCTTTCCAGAAACATTTTCTTTAACTCCTTGCTCATTTTGCTGGCTCTTTTATGCCCCTTTTATTAGGACTGTAGATACCCTACCCTTTCAGTAAGGATTGTGCAAACATTCTTCATTCTGTTTCTTTTTATATTTGTTTCTATTTTTGCCACTTGTTCTGTTCCCTGCTTTTTACTGTTGTTTCTGTGCTGTGTATACAGTGTATAGTTATATACAGAAAAATCATACAGGATTTACACCATGGCTATGCATAAAGGAACTCCTGAGCTGAAAATATGCACAAAAATTACTGTTTTGGGTCATTACTTTGGCTTCCCAGAATGGTATTAGGAATCTGAGACTCTTACTGGAAGAAAAATAAAGGTAAAGTTTTCCCTTGCTCCAAAGGCAGTCAAATCTGACTCTAGGGGGTGATACTCATCTCCATTTCCAAGCCAAAGAGCCAGCACTGTCCAAAGACTTTCTGTGGTCATGTGGCCAGCATGACTAAATGCTGAGGTGCATGGAATGCTGTTACCTTCCCACTGAAGCAGTACCTATTTATCTACTTGAAATTTCTTGCTTTCCTTTCCTGAAAATCCATGTTAGTCAACTGCTCACTAAGCCAGCAGGACCATGTAGATTCATTTGCTGTATTGTTCTTTAATCGTGTTTTTGTGGACAACAGCATTCTTTCAACCAGTTGGATCCTAGCAAGGATCTAGCCCCATTAGCCAATCACTTTTGCAGCAAGCAACAGAGGGGGAATGTGTTGTGCATGTATACAATATGTGTGCTCCTCATGGACTAGTTAAATGGCAAAGTAATGTTCTGTCATTCTCACCATATCAGTTTATAGAAAGGTGTATGTACACAGAAATGAGCTTCTTGGGGTGGGGGCCTGGTAAAATGGTGCTGCTTTGCTGCATGTGGCTAAGATTCAGGCGGTCTACAGAGGGAGGACTGTGTTCCATGCGATGTTTGTGGCATTGTATGACATGGCAGCTCTATGAGAGGCCCTCAAATTGGCTATGCATTGAACAGAATGGTGTCTGCAGTGTACATGTACAGAATGGAGCTCCTTTTGGTGGTGGGCTGGTAAAACAGTTCCACTTTGCTGCATGTGCCTGAGATTCAGGGGATCTGTAGGACCAAATTCCTAACAGCCATACTTGTGGTTTCTTTCTGTGTTCCTAATGCAGCTTTGCATCTAGAAGTGGGTTTGATTTCTCTGGAAGTTGTGCAATTACTGGCAGAAGCTTGTTTTCTCTCCTGTGGGTCTTTCAAAATGGAAAAGGTCCCTTTCAGATAAATTATGATCCATTGAATATTCTGCTACATTTTAGCATAAAATTTGGGGAAAGAAAGCAGAAAAAGGCACAAAAAGAAATGAAATTATAATTGAGATTTTCAGGTTGAAATAGCAAGGATATGGAATGTGAAACCATCCTTAATTCTCAAGCATAATTTCTTTCTGCACCTTTTAAACCACTCCACCCACCTCTCCCATCGGTCCTTTTATCCTGTACCTAGTCCTTTAGTGGCAGCAAGGGTGCAGTTAGTGGCACGCCACCCCAAATTCCTTGGAGGCTGGTCATTGGGACACTGCAGATGTGGCTGAAATATGTGAAAGTTTAACGAAAGAAGTTCTGACTCAAGAGAAAGTACTTCTCTACTTATTGTGCTATTAATTTATGGAATTATTTGCCATAAGGTAAGCTGATGGCCTCTGGCTCTAAGGTAAACTGGATCATTTCATAGAGACTGGGTCTATCAAGGGCTATGAAGCACCATAGCTAATGAAAATCACTGGATAACTTTTGACCAGTTTCTAGGGTTGCCAGCTCTGGGTTGAGAAATCCCTGGAGATTTTTTTTGGGGGGGGGGGAGAGACTTCAGTGAGGTATCATTCCATACAGTCCACCTTCCAAAGCAGTCATTTTCTACAGGTGAACTGATGTTTGTTGCCTGAAGATCAGTTGTAATCCCAGGAGATTTCCAGCCACCACCTGGAGGCTGGCAACCCTACCAATATCTCTTTATCAACCTAACCCCTTAACAGTTGTTGTGAGGCTTCAGCAGAGGTGGGGGTAGCCTTGTACGGAGGAAAAATGGAATTAAAAATGTAATAGAGGTAGACTGATCAGTTGATAAAATCTGCTTTTGTGGCTTCAGATTCTGGCATAGTTAAACTGCTACGAGGCACAGAAGCAAAGCTCTTGGAGCACTCTTCTCCAATAGACATCCCAAGTGATTAGGTGTTGTATGTCCTATTCAGTTGTTCTTGATATCCCTTCCTTCCATTTTTTAAGAAGTACATCTCTAGACTAGGCAGACATTTGTCACCTACTGCACTGGAGATAATGAACTGCAGATGCTTAAAAATCTCCCAGTGCTGGTGTGCTGGCTGATATTTTCAGTTTTAGGAGTAGGAGCTTCTGTTAGCAACAGCCCAAAGTGGTGTGACAGTCTGTTAGTCCCACAGCTGTGCATCATAAATGAATAAAAGGCTGCATACACTAATGATGATTAATTGCATTTTTCTCATATCTTCATATCAATTAGCTGGGAATGTCCCTTTGTTTAAATAATTGTCTTTTGTAAATAAATGTGTAAACACTACTTAAAGCACATTTTTGGTCTAATGGCACTTATCTGAAAGTTAACAGATGTGATGTGTGTTTTAATTGATTGAATATAGAATAAAATAACGCATTGGGCACTAATTTTTTTTACAGCAAGCACACTGGAGCTTCAAATTATACATGGTTGAAAACAATAAGAACTGGCCTTAGATCAGCCCTCTTGCTAGATGTAGTTAGTTAGGGAAATCGCACAGACACCAGCTGGGAGCATTAATGGCCCTGGATCTCTTGTGCCACACCCTTCCCCAGCCCCTGAATGTGGAAATCATCTCCCATTGTCCCTGCAGTCTCCTTAATCAGAGATTTTAAGGGACCACCAGAGCAAAATGACATTGCCACCCCAGCAGGAATAACGAGACAGACAACAGTCTTGGAATTAAACAAGGGCCACTTTATTGAATTACAAACATTGCAGCAACGGGAAAAAACATAAGCAAGCCTGGAACAGGCAAGGCAGGCGTCATTCCCTGACCTGCCTCCTTGCCCTTGTAGGGCGGGTCACCCCAGCTCCGGTCTTGAGCCACTGATCTGGCTCGTGACCGGCAGCCTGGCAAGCTGGTTGCCACCTAGGAGCGCCTACCCCTGAAGCCTTACAACTTGCAGGGAGGTGCCTGACCTAAGAGGTTCCCAGAGGCGATCGCCATTCCCTGCCCTAGGCCTTAAAACCCGAGGGCAGTTCCTGACGACCTCCTGTTCCCTAACGGGATATGCCATGAGGAGCTCACCAGTTCCATTTACTTGCTTGCACAATCCTGCCATAGCCAAGGCCAAGCCTCTGCTTTGGCCTTTGCTCCCCATTCAGTGACCAAGCACCAACCGTATCCCGTGCTGCAAATCCCGTAAAAATAATTCATTGCCCTTGTCTGACAAATGCACCCCGTCCGGCCTATACAGATCTGACAATTCCACCCGTATCCCGGGGTGCTGTAAAAAGACCCCCAACCCGGCTTCCATAGCCTTCCGCATTTGCCTGTTGACCTTTCGCCTAGCACGGTCAACACACCTGGGGTCGCCCAAGTTCCTCCACTCCTTGCGAGGTAGGATGGCTGACCAAACAATCTGCACGTGTGGCCACCTTGCTCTTATCCTCACAAGGTCAGCCTCCGCCTGCACCACAAGAGCCTTACCCTTCATCAGCCCCAAATCATTACCCCCCAGGTGTATCACCAAGACCTGAGGCGGAAGCCCTCTTCATTCATCGAATAGCAGGGGAAGGAGCGCCGGCCACCCCATGCCTCTCCGTCCCAGCCACTCGACCACTGCCCGGTCACTAAGGCCCAGTTGAGACCCGATGGGTGTCCTCCGGGCCTGATGAGCCGCCCAAAAGATCATGCTATGGCCGCAAACCAGAACACGCCGTCTTGTCCCACCATCAGCAGCCTCTGCAAAAGGAACTGGATTAAGTTGGCAACGTCATCTACCTATCCCTACCTATCCCTAAAGTCAATCAACCTACTTCCTGCAAGCCCAAACATAGCCTTTATAACAGCGGGACCTCCATCGCCCAATCCTCTGAACCTCACCAAAGTCCTTCTTTTCCCACTGAGCCTAGAAATAACCACTGGGACATACACCATGGGACATGCTCTTTGGAGAAGCTGAACTCCAGTGAAGTTTTCTGCCTTTCCTGCTCTTGGCCTGGCTCTTGTTGCTGGCCTGATTGGTAAAACTCTATTCAGTCAGGAAACCAGTACTGGATGTACTCCATGGATCTTGCAGAGCCTGTCCTGATTTCACTCCTGATTCAGCAGATTCTGCTCTAGCTGCATCACTGACCCATTTGATTACTCCATGTTCTGTCACTCCAACAATGGTGCTAGCTGTTTTTGAATCAAAAGGTCTGGGTTCTGATTATAGCATCCATTAATAGTCAAATCAACAAATTCCTCCACAGCAGCCTTGGGAACTAAGCAGACTATGCTCATTATACCTATTTTGCAATAGCTCCATTCCTTACTGTTTACTTTCTGGGTTCAGTTTAAGGTGTTGGTTAGCCTACAAAGTCCTTCTCTTCCTAGAACACAGGACTGCCTTTCTCAGTCTGCAGCGTCAGCTTCACTCATCCGAGCAAACCCCAGGTGCCACCCTGCAATGGGATAAAAACAACTGCCCACATCCCAGCATTCTCTGTTGTGCCCCCCACTTACTTGAATGGCCAGCCTGGTGTCATTAGGAAGGCCTCAACATTTCTTTCGTATTGCAGAATCTGTGGAATGAAACTGTTCCGGAGGGCTGGTCATAAGGAAATAGTTGTGAGAAAAGGTAAAATGATCCATATGAAGAGGGCTTTCTATATTGGTGATATTTTAAGCCACTCTCTCCACCCTCATATTGCATTATTTATTGGGTATATGATATTGGCTTTATTTCATGGATTCAGTTGGGAATTCCAGTTTGTTGGATCTTTGTATTCTAATTGTGAAACTCAGTTTGTGGAATGTATTATGCATGCTGCTTTTATTTCATTGTTCTTTGATGATATCCTCTAGTTTTATCACATTGTGTGTATTATACCAGTCCTCATTGTATTGCTTTTATGATTCTGTAATCTGCTTTGAGTCTCAGTGAGAAAGACAGACAACAAATGAACTAACAAAATAGACAAAACAAAGTGTGACAGTGTTTGAGAGCCAGTTTGGTGTAGTGGTTATGAGCAGCAGACTCTAATCTGGAGAACCAGGTTTGATTCTCCACTCCTCCACATGAAATCAGCTGGGTGAACTTGGGTCAGTCACAGTTCTCTCAGACTTGTTCTCTCAAGAGCAGTTCTCTCAGAACTCTCTCAGCCTCACCTACCCCATAGGGTGTCTGTTATGGAGAGAGGAAGGGAAGGTAATTGTAAACTGCTCTGAGACTCCTTCAGGCAGTGAAGGGTGGGATATAAAACCAACTCCTCCTCCTCCTCTTATTGTTATTATTATTTTCCTTAAGGAGCTCCGGATCATGCAGATGACCCACCAGCTTCCATGAAAAGGGCCATGTAGCTGATTTTTATATGTTAAGTGGCAGTAAAGTCCAAGAATCAACAATGCCAATAGCTCTTGTCCCTTGGCTAGTCCCAGCTCTGTAGTTCTGGTATGCAGAATGTGTGGCATGACTCTTTGGATCCTTATGACACATGCCAATGGACAATCCAGCCCTGATCACTCTGTATTCCCAGATGTTAGACACTGGTTAGGTTTTTTTAAAAGAACTCACAGCATTTTTTAGAATGTTCATTTTTTGGAAAGTCTGAGGTGCATATCAATTAAGAAATCGATGCAGAAAATCATTAATTTTGCTGGTTGGTGATCTAACTTGTTAGTTTCCCTCACCTGCTTGGACTTACTTAAGAAGTGAAAAGGGATGGGGGGGGGAATCAGTTGGGGCTGCATATACAAAATGTGCATCAAGCCTGAAACATTTTCCCCCTCTTGTAACTTCTGGACTAATTACCCTTCTTTGACTAAAATCTGCCATTGGAGCTTAAAAGCTTGTCAGAATGAAGAGCAATGTTCCCTATGTGTTTATATTTCCAACAGATTTTCCTTTGATATTTGACAAGGTTCTCATGTCGTTTGGCCTTAAAGTAGCTTCAGAACTTTTTTACCCGGACCAATTTGTGCAATCTCAAGGATGCTGGGAATTGCTCTATACTCAGACAGCTTGCCCTGAGGGATAACACTTGAGGCTTAACACCTGTTAGCTCGACAGAGCAATTCATTATAACACAAAAATGACTTCCTGATATAGAGGGGCCCCCCCCTCAAAAATCTAGAATTAAAATATAGCTTTTACTATTGATTTTGAAGAAAGAACTCCTGATCTGAACATTTGTGTAGAATGTATATATGCAGGTCTTTCAGTATTCTGCAAAGAGAAGTTCTGTTTTTAAACTGGGTCACTTTGTGCTGCATACCTCAAAGTAATTATCACTACCTGGTATCTTCTTGGAACATGTAAATAAGTAGGAAGTATTAGAGACTCCAACTCTCAAATGTGAGTTCGAAGATTTTAACTTAGAGAAACTGGTATATTTTGAAATGCCTCCAAGGTGTCTTGGGGATGGTATTTTTGAGTTCCTAGATGACATGTGCTTTGTAGCCATTTTTTTTCTCACTCGGAGCTGTACATTACAGAGATAAGTAAACTTCAAAGGGCTAAGTAACCAGGGGAGGACGGAATATGGCCACACATAAAGCTACTCTGCTCCTCCAAGCCCTTTTAGTAGCCAGACAAGGTCACTGATCAGGGTAATTTGCAGGAAAAGTACCCAAAGCAGGTGTTGTGCCATTCTAGGACAATTTACTAAAACGAAATTGAGGAAGTTGAAAAAAGCAAAGGTCACAATTTACAGGAAGAAGTGAGGAAATCATATCCCTTTGACGGTATTTTTAACTCTTTTTCAACTGCAGCATATTTACAAACTCGGACTGTTTCCACTTTAAAGAAAACCATTGTTGTGTAACTTAAGGAGATTTGTTTACAAGGAAGGAGTAGGTGGGGGTGAAGAGTCTTCCTTGCATGGTGCTGAAAGTGCAGTGAGACAAGGCTCCAAAACAGTCAATAACCCAAGATATTGCTTTTGCAAGCCCAATCCCATAGACATAACCCTTTCAAAGCATTTTTGAAGCACAGCTGTCTTGAAAAATTTATTGCAGCAAAAGCAGGAAAAAAGTAAATAAGACTGAGAAGTAGAGGGGAAGAAGAAAAAAAATCAAAAAATAAACCACAAGCTAAGGAATATTATATGTGCCACAGCCCACATATCAACCAAAGATTCACGTCAGAGACAATCCAGGTGGGTTGTTGGTCTGAAGCATTAGAACAGAGGTGCTGCTGGACTTAAACTTTGTTTGTCAGAGGCAATGAAGGCCTCATGCTGCATTTTGCCAATATTTTATCAGCTGCTTAATATGGCCTTTGTTTTTAAGTGAATGTATCACTATGGGGTCCTAAAGCAAATCTTGGGGCCTGCACATCCATGACTACTGGTCAGTTTCATGCATGGAGATAAAATCATATTAATGACACAATTATATGTTTTATAGATTTTTTTATTTAAAAGGACAGTATTTTTGTTTGCTAAAAAATGATACAATGTTTAATAAATAAACAATTCCGAAAAGTGCAGCCAAAATCATAGATGCATTACAGTGATCCTTCTCCATTCATTCATGCACCTCTGTACAAGATTATCAGGAGGGATCTGATAGAAGAAGAGATGAAGAAGAGACTGGATTTATAACCCACTCTTCACTTGGAGTCTCAGAGCAGTTTACTCCTTTTCCCTTCCCCACCCCACAACAGACGTCCTGTGAGGTAGGCGGGGCTGAGAGAGCTCTGAGAGAACTGTCCTTGAGAGAACAGCTCTGACAGAACTATGGCTTGCCCAAGGTCATCCAGCAGCTGCAAGTGGAGGAGTGGGGAATCACACCTGGTTCTCCCAGATTAGAGACCACACATTTAACCACTGCACCAAGCTTTGCAGTGGTTCTTTAAAATAAGAATATCTGTCATAAGAAGATGAAGGATAGTGTTTTAAAACTTTTTTAAAAGCTTTATTATTAAAATATAAATATACTGAACACAACACATTAACCATCCAGTCATTCCTAAAACCAAATTACAAGGAAAAGAAACATCTGGTAGAATCTCTACCCATAGCCTACTAATCCCAATGTAATGAATAGATTATATAACTGTCAAAATGACTTGGGGTTGTCTCCAAAGGTGCCCTTGTTCGCTTCTGATCTCCACAGTTCTCCCACCCAAGATAAAACCTTTCTATGCCACATCTGATACTGCTTGGTGGGTCTCTCGACCTCCAGGTGTAGCATTTCAGGTGACTTGTGTGTGAAGAAGACGGGGGAGGTGGGAAGATTTGTTCCACAAAGGGAACATCCACTCAGTTCTTAGGATTCAGCACACAGCATATAATTTGCCATTTTGATATTGGGCCAAATGTGTAAAATTGGCCATTTTTGATTTCCCAGTTTTTCTTTTAAGCATATTAGCAGAGGCAAGAAGACCTCAGTTTGTTTTCTCCCTCCCAGCAAGGGAAGTTCCCTTGAAAATCAACAGTTAACTACAATGATATGATTATCTAATCCCAAATTATACACCTATCCATTTAGGTAATGATCATAATTTAACAAGTGAACTGCTTGCCAGGTCACAGCAGTTCTTGTGCGCACTTGCTCCTGTCACCCTCTTAGCAACATCTGGGGAATTCCTGATTCTCTCAGTGAGGGTTTTTTTTTTAAAGGAAGTGTATATACAGCTACATTCCCATTGCCTGAAAAACTAATCCAGCTGTTAATTTTTTTTTCTTGGCACAAGTATCCTGCTCTCTTTTCATTGGTATCAGTTACATCTAAAGACTGGAAACAATCTAGATGCTAAATACCAATATTTTTCAGACTGGTAAATGGGAAGATGAGTACGAAGGACTTGGCTTGATTAGTCAGACAAATAAACAAACAACGCAAAGCACACAAATAAAGCCACCACACCTGCAAGAATGTTAGATATGTTAAAAGGGGTTGCATCCCTAGGCGAATTACTCCGGTTCACTTTTCATCACCAGTGACCATTTTATGTGGGCAGCTGGTGACATTACTTAGCCTCCGGCAAGGTCAGAGAATGGAGGCAAGTGCACAGAGGGAGAATTGTTCTTCTGTTTGGAGCAAAAACATGGCTCGATGGGAGCTGAACGCCAGCTGCAAAGTGGCCTGCGCTGCACAACTTGCAGTGCAATCCTAGGCACACTGATCTGGGAGTAAGCCCCACTGAATACAGTGGGACTGACTTCTTGAGTAAACCTCAATAGGATTACCCTCAGATGGTCATAAATGAGGGCTATTAAGTAGAATATTTTTTGTCCCATTGAATATGAGCTTTGCACACTTAATTATGAAGATGATCTTGGGCCAGTTACTTTTACTTGGCTTAACCCATCTCAAAGGGCTGTTGTGAGTACAAAATGGGAGTCAGCAACTTTGACCCAACAGAATGGGATTCATGTACATTACTCTGAAGGGCAGGATAAAAAACGATAAATATTGTTTTAAATCTATAAGTCTTTGATTTGTATTGGTTTTATGGTTTGTGTATTTCTCATCCAGATTTGGGGTTTTGAGTATTTTGTTGCTGTTCTAATTTTTGGTAGCTGCTTTGTGCTGTCGAGACATGGGATGCAAATGCCTCAGTAAAATAAAGGGCCCTGTTCTGGCCATTAACAGCAGCACGGCAGGACCAGGCAAAACTTCCACCATAACTACATCTCTGTGCCTGGCTGGAGGACTTCACCGGTGGAATTTCTACATGTCATGCTCCTGACAATCCTAGTTTTAAGAATGAGAGGCACGACACAGTGAAAGGATTCCATGGGATGTCATTTTATAACAATCAAGGGCCAATGGTCAACTGGTATCATGTGGGCTCAGGAAATAGGGAAAAATGTGTATGGAAACCTGTGGCCCCAGTCAGAGGTGTCAACTTTTAAAATCCCTGGGGGGGCGGGGGCTCTTGTGCGCGCACACTCCTGCCTCCGTGGGGCCAGCTGGGCAACTGCCCAGCGTGCCAGGCCAGTTCCGGGGGGGGGGGGGGCGGTGGCGGCGGCGGCAGCCGGTGGGTGGGCAAACGAGGCGGCCTCCCCCCGCCTGCTCCCCTCGCCTATCCCCGCCACCTCCCCCCCACCTGCTCCTGCCTCCGTTCCTCCGTCCAGCACGCTGGGCATTTGCTCAGCTGGTTCCTGGATGGAGGGAGGGAGGAACGGAGCAGGGGGAGAGGCGGTGGCGGCAGCAGCCGGCCAGCCAGCCGGCCTGGGCACTCCATTTTCCCGGGGGTGGCTGAGCCCCCCCGGGAAATTTCGGGGGTGGCTCGAGCCCCCCCGTAGTTTACTCCTATGGCTCCAGTCCAGTGCTAAACCTTGGTGATGTGAGACTTCTGCTCAAAGTAGTCAAGGATCAGATCTTTGTTGATGAAACACAGTTCTTTATTTCCAATCTCTACATTAGTACAGGTTCTCGGATTATTGTCAGAGATAACGCATATGACAGAAGCAGGTCTATTATACCTTTCAGAACAGTTTGAATTGCCCATAGGTAATCAATCACTAAAGGGGAAAAACGGCGGGTAAAAAGGGTCTCTGGCCGTTTGCTTCCCACAGGAAAGAAAGTGAGGTGTTAAGTTGTAAATTTCCCTTCCCAAACCAGACCCCTTAGATGTAACCATTTCACATAACAATCGTTGGCCTCAAGGCTTTCGCACGTTGATAAGAGATGGGACCTGTCCTCCCTTGCCGTCCCAGCCGGGATGAATGGAATTTGGAGGCAGGAGTGTGAGAGGCCCATTGTTCCCATACTTTGAAGTTGTCATCCTCCCGGGCTGACAGTTACACAAACCAGGCCTGGTCAGGGTCATAAACCTGGGGTCATATAGCTTACATACATACTGGCCAAAGTAAGGGTTACATGGTAGGCAGGGGCAACTACATAGCAGGTGCTATAGAACCACACAAAGCAACAGAAATCATAGCAGCAAGCAATAGAAAAGCAATAGAAAACTTTGTCTGAATCAGCAGATTCTGACAGGTGACTACTTTCATGTTACAGCTGGTAGCCCCAGATGGGGACATTGCTGTTTAAATTGGGAAAAAATTAAACTGGGAATGAATCTCTTAAATGTTTTAAATAAAATAGTCTACCGTGCATGTGTGCAGGGGTAGGGTCTCCTGAAAAAGTTTGTGGATTGACAATTATTTGGCAGCAAGTCCTAAAACTTAGTGACTTGAAGGACTTATAATGCCACGCAAAGCAGAGTGGCCCTCTTTTAAACCCACTGATTTAAATGGGTATAACACTGCTTAGGCTGGCACTGGGGGGGGGGGGGAATAATGCAGGAGGTACCCAAATACCAGTTGTTGTTTTTGAAAGGTGAACATTTGTCTATATGAAAAGGTTTAATAGAGAGTCTGCTTAGCAAGGATAACCTAAAAGCTGTATAACCATTATTGTTCATTTCTTCTCTTTACAGATGTAATTTAATTATCATACAGACACAAACATTTGCTCCACTACTGGGCAGTTCACATCTGTTGGTAAAGATTTGATTAGGACTACACAAATGTGCTAGATCAGAGCATCTCATTGTTGGAATTCAAACCACCTGGCTATTTTAGCAACATCAAGAAGAATAATTCCCCTTTTTTCCCAAATCAGTAAAGCCAAACTATATTAAAAAGAATTAATTAATGAGTACCAGATAGGCAAAGCAAACATTTGACAATGAATCATATTATCAAAGTTTTTATGTGACATCCCTCACCTTATGTTTAGATGTCAAATTATATTACCAAAACTAAACAATCAGTTGAAACCATCTCTTAATGCAATAAATCTCAGTGCTATACACACATTTATTTGGGTGGCACAAGAAATAAAAACCAAAGCCAGTTATAGAAATAATTAAAACAGTGGACAATTGCACTCTATGGATGTTAGAAGTACTGCTTTTTAAAGTTCATTTTCTGTTTATCAACACAAACCTAAACATTTTGGGAAAATTTATAACCTGCCTTTCCACAAACCTTCTCAAGATGGCCCACAAGCTAAAACAAAACTATAATTTTAAAAACAACATTACCAGTAACCACAAAAACAAGCCAAATCATAAGAAGAAGTCTAAAATCGCCAAAAAAAAGGATTATCATAACAAGTCTAGAGTTGATCATAACAATAGGAGACATACTTTAGAGCCACTGTCCCTCAAAATAGCATCTGTAGAACTGCAGATAAAGATATAGCAAAAGATCAGGAAGAAATGAAAACCTCATCTTGCTATGGCCATATCTACGCA
The DNA here is from genome assembly GCA_029233225.1 of Lepidodactylus listeri. NCBI lineage: Eukaryota > Metazoa > Chordata > Lepidosauria > Squamata > Gekkonidae > Lepidodactylus > Lepidodactylus listeri. The sequence goes on along the minus strand of JARCFY010000005.1, from coordinate 77,963,312 downwards.
AACAGCAGATGAAATGGGAGTTCTGTTCCTTGGCTGCATCACTTCAAGCTGCAAGTATGAGTATCACATGTATACTCCCCCACATAAAAAGCTGCTTGTATATGAGGAGAAGGAGGAGGATATTGGATTTATACCCACCCTTCACTTGGACTCTCAGAACAGTTTACAATCTCCTTTCCCTTCCTCTCCCCACGACACTCTGTGAGGTAGGTGGGACAGAGAGCTCTGAGAGAATTGCTCATGAGAGGGCAGCTCTGAGAGAGCTGGTGATTGACCCAAGGTCACTTTAGCAGCTGCATGTAGAGGAGTGGGGAATCAACCCTGGTTCTCCCAGATTAGAGTCTGCACTCTTAACCACTACAGCAAACTGGCTCTGTATTCTTAGCCTTTTTCCTAACATATTCATTTTTGAAAAATGGCAGAATGGTTACTGATGGCAAAAATGGCAAAATGAACTGTACCGTTTCAGACTATAATTTGTGGTGGAATTGCTTGTCTGAACACAGCCATGGTGGTGGGGGAACTACAAACATGCCAGTGAAAAGGCTTTGCTAGAATCCTAATCCCTACCATCCAATTTTCTATGAGTGGAAGAGCAACAGTCATGTAACCCGCACACTTTTCTGTGGTCTGGAGTGGTACTGCCCAGCCAGGCCGGTTCTGTCATTTCAACTTCTCTGTGTATACTGTGCCTACATTGGAGGTAAGAAATCCACATTCAGAATAAGTGGAACTGTGAAAGGAAAAGGAGTGGGAGGTTTGGTACTATGCAAAGCTCAACATGGTGACCTGGGGTGGGGACAGACCATGTAGGAGGAGCTTCAGCAAGCTAGTACTGTGACTATCTCTGTGACTAGTTCTACGCAGCATAATGAGCTATTGGGAGATAACTGTCAATCCTTGATGAGGTATCATTAGGTTGAAGACCTCTAGAAGTAAAAACTAGAAGCTGAATGTTGTCCAGTTAATTATTTGCTCACCATATGACCCATAATAGCCAATTGGTTTTCAGGAACCATTGTTAGGAAGAAGCAGCTGAGAAAGTGTCTGCCTTCACCATTACCTCATTAAACAATTATTACTGGAGACTGAAGGATGATTACACTGAGGTGAAATATAACGAGTGGTAAAATCTCCTGATATACTGAAACACTCTTAAGTGTACAATCCTAGGCAAAGTCACATCCTTCTAAACCAAGTGACTTCAATAGAGTTCAAATGGCATGTAACTGCTTACAGTGGCACTAAAAGCCTTTCATAACTCTACATTTCAATGAACTCTTTACATTTAGTATTTTTATTTAAAAAATGTTTGGATTACCCTGTATTGTGATTATCAAGTATTACAAAATTCAAAGTAATCAAACAAATGCTGATGACTTTAAGTGATCTTATAAGAGATTTATTACCAAACCATTTGTGTGGTTAATGTGAGAGTCATACATCAGTCAGTTCCAATTGTGAACTGAAGTAATACCAGGCTGACAAGCGATCGGCAGAATAAGCATGCTTAACAGCTTCCTCAAGCTATATAATTAATTATGCTATTTAATTATTTACACAATAATTAAATTACCTCTCACAACAGAACAAATGAACAGTGAGGACAATGAACATTAATCTTTATTTAAAGAATTCTCCAAAGCAACTCTCCTATGGGAAAAGGGGGGGAAAGAACACATTTCTAAGGAGAGCCTGTGTGATACACAGTGTAACTCTCTATGCTGTTACTCTGCTGTAGATAACTGGGGGTCTTATGATGCATTTACACATTTTTTTTTATATTTCTGTAACATCTAAATTCTAATGAATCCTCCAACCCCCAGTTGTATCAAACTAGCAGCTACCCCAGGACAGAACATGAAGTCTGTTCCTATGAGTTATTTGTCCCCTAGTGGTTCCAGTCCCTGCAAGAGTATGATGCCTGCCCATTTGTGGGCCTTTTTCATAGCCATTCTGATGCTATGGAACAGCCTCCACAGGACAGATGCCATGCAACAGTCTCCCAGATAGATTGCCTTGAATGCCCCATGAGTCGGTTGCAACTTGATAGCATGTTCTTGTTCTTCATAAATTCATTATTGCTTGGCAATTTTTGGCTATTGATATGTTGTTCTATTATTGTTGCCCACACTGAATGCCAGTTTTCTCTAATGGCAATAGGGTTGCCAGCTGAGGGCTGACAACCCTTAGATGCTTTTGGGGATGGGGCTAGGCATTGCACAGTGCTGCAGCATCACTTCTGGTCATGCAGTTATGCTCTAGTGATTCCCCAAATCTCTATGGTAAGAATGTCTAGAACAGGGGTCTCCAACTTGGTGCCTGTGGGCACCATGGTGCCCACCAACACCTCTTCTGGCACTTGCCAAGTGCTTTCAGAAAGTGGGAAGGGCTTGGTGGGTGTTTGCAAAGCAGGGCATCTGATTGGCTGTGCAGATGAAAAAGCATTCTGTTAAACAGAGCTTCTCTCTGAAATGCTGAAGAGTTACTATTACAGTTATGTATAAACTTGCACCCTGACATTTTGTGATTGGCTCCAACTCCTGTGGGGGCCATTTTGTGACTGTGCCCACCACCTTGGTTCAGAATTTCAAAAGTGCCCACAGGGTCAAAAAGGTTGAGGGCCCCTGATTTAGAACATCACCATGGCATGTGACATTGGGTGACTGGAAGTGATGTCATAGCATTGCTATGATGGCACCTCCCCCCATTATTTTCCACGGCTAACCCAGGCAGTAGTGGACAACTCAAGGGGCAGGAAGGCATCCCATTACAGTGAGAGACCTGATCCCCTTCAAAGGCAGCTGAATGGGCTGAAATGGGTAGAGGCCATTTTAGGTTCTCTCTGTCATCTCTTTGCCAGTGTTACCCCAAGACTGAGGGAATGAGCCCTGAGAGATTTCTCTTTAGCTCCCATATTGCCCTACCACTTCTTCCATTACATCAGTTTTCCCCTTTTGTGCTGCTAGTGTCCTGCCAATATAAGGGTTTGCTAGTATTAAATCAGTACTGGCAAAAGGATGCACTACACAAAATTCACTTTGCTGGGACACCCCTGAGCTCACCAAGCAGGGGGATTTAGAACCAATCATAACTCCACCCAGCAGGTGTAACTCAGGAATACAATTGTGCTGTTTAGTCTGCATGACATTTGAATGTTAAGGCCTAAGTTACCATGGTTGTCTTTGTCACTTTTTTAAAACCATAGAACTTGAGAACAGTTGAGCTAGCTTGATAATAATTTAGTCAGACAGAAATCTGGTTGTCTTGCCAGTTTGTGGTTCATTATGGTAAGCTCCTATCTGTAATTTACTCTTAGCCACAATGGAAAAGGGAATTCATCTCCAATCTGCGTTGCATTACATGGGGTTACATGTCAGATGGTGCCATGACATACTGTAGTTTTTCAGAGCCAGATAAAATGTAACACATTTTTTCAATGTATTTGCACAGAATGTGACAGCATGTTTTGATGGAGCAAAGTATTTGAAAAGTCCTGAATCAGCATGATTTGTTCAAGCAGCTTTCAAGTTGCTGGTTCAACATTTCCAAAGTAAGGAATCCCACGGAGCCTTGGTGTTGGCACAGTCGAATTTCCTGGGTATGGAGGTGTTCAGAAATAAGGAGTTCCTGATGTGCTTTTGAGCCGTGAGATTCTAAGATAAAACTAGGGTGATTTATACAACATGAATGGCTAATACATACATTGGTTTTCTGGCTGCACCCAATGTTACAGATTGAAAGCAACTATAAATACTAATGGTGTACCCCAGTGGACAAATGGACTCTAGGAGAAGTGGTTGAATACAGTAATGTGCTGATAAGCAGAGGAGACTAGGTCACACATGCATGTTCACCACTTGATACGTTTAATGTATGGGATTATTTGCATGTGTGAGGCCAATTCCGCACAAGTGCTTTGCTTCCCTTTCCTCCCGGGTTTAATTGGTCCAAATCAGTGTGCGCGTTTCCGCATTTCATGAATCTGACCCGGGTTGATGCCAGTTCTTCATTTCTGCATCTGTCCTTGCCCCGAATCTTGAGCCCCTGCCCATCTCCCCCCTTTTTTAATGTAGGCGGAGTTGCATTATGATGTTGCGATGCAACAAAGCCATGATTGGCCATCTGAGCTTCCAAGCCCGTGAAAATCATCCGTGTAAGGAAAAAAAAGCTTGCACCAGGGTTGGAGGGGAAATGAAGGGTGGGAAAGGGATGGGAAATGGAGGGGGAACATGCAACACTAACACATGTAACCCCTGCAAATATTGTGTCCACACCACCACGCCACCACGTCCCTGGCTCATTCCAATCTCAAGCAAATCCCCGCCAGTGTCTTTTTTTGTGGCTGGCTGGGGCAGGTGGCATCTCTTTCCTCCCCCCCCCCCCCCCCGTGAAAAACTCTTGACTCCTGCCTAGCCGAAAAGGGCTTCGATGGTCATCGTGATGATGCTCAGATTACTTAATCTGCTCCCCCCAACACTTCCACATGCCATCTTCTCTCCCCACTCCCGATGAGCTGTTCCTGAGCCCCGCCGCTGCCCCTTTAGGTGTATGGGGTGGCAGGAATATTTTTAAACTGGAGGAGGAGGGTGGGGGGAGAGTGTTGTGTTCCGGCTTGGCAGCACTCAGTCTGGGGACTGGAGGGCAGAGCAGTGGACGGAGGCAGGGGGGTGAAGGACCCGCGCGCACAAAGGGCTTGAAAGGATTGCAGCTGCAGCAGCAGCCACCACCACCCGGGCAGCGCTGGGACCTGCCCCCTTTCTGGTCACCTGCCATGGCCAAAGGGAGAAGTCCTCCCCACCTGACTGCACCATCCCACTGGCATCTGGCTCCCTCCCTCGGCTGCTGCAGGGGGCCGTGGAGGAGGAGAAGGAGGGCCCTGGAGCCCATTCTCTGGTGCACAGTGCTGGTGCGGGGCAGGCAGCTTCCCAGCAGCCTGGATTCCTTGGGCTGCGCCTCCTTCGCCACCCCCCTCGCTCATGGGCATTGCTTGTTTGGCGGGAGGTGCAAAAAATTGCCCCTGTAAAAAATGTTAACCACACAATGATGGATCAATGTCATGTCGTGTTGTTGTAATGCAACTGGGGGGGGGGGGACAGCTTGCACTGCTCCTCAAAGCCATCAATACATATTTTTATAGTGGCATGACTCAGGCATAACTTGTGCAAAAGATGCAACACGGAAATGTGGAGACATCAACAACAAAAGTACATTTTAAAAAAGACATTTAAATGCCAGTCAATGGTGGATCAATGTCGTGTCATGTTGTTGTAACGCAACAAAGCGGGGAACAAAAAAATATCCCGCTCATGCCAGGGTGGGAAAGGGGAGGGAAAGGGGAGAGAAAGAAGCAGAAGGGTGTTAAAGGGGTGGATCAAGAGACCCCGATTTCGGAGTTCCCCACTTGAATGCCCTGACTTCACTCCCGTGGCAAAAACCCCCCTTGAAAATCCCAGAAACGGAAGATCCGGGGGAAACGATGATTACATTCGGGAAAACTGCAGACCCGGAGCAACAAGTGGGGAACTGTTGCTCTGCCCTGGATTTTATCGGGGAGTGACGCCGGGGCAACAACTAGTGCAGAATCGGCCTGAAGGAGCCTTATAAATTTAAAACCGTGCTCACAATATTGACCTGTCTAGTACCTTTAATCTCATCCTTTCCATCCTTCCTCCAAGGAGCAGTGCCCATGATTCTCCCTTCCCCATTTTTTCTTCATAACAGCCAGGGGTCCATTGGGGCCTCAGGACTGGCCAGTAGGGCAGCCACCGGCTGAATCAGATTCTTTAATTCAGCTCGCCGCCGAATTGCCGCTGAAATTCTGTGGCAAATTTAAAAGCCACTGGAGGGGAGGTGGTTTGAGGGAGAGACTCAAAACTTGCAGGGTAGCTGCTGGGGCCTCTCATCGAAATGCCCACCAAGTTTCAAGAAGATTGGACCAGGGGGTCTAATTCTACAGGCCCCCAAACAGATTGCCCCCATTCCCTCCATTGTTCTCTATGGTAGGAAAAAAGTTGACATGCTAATGAGTTATGTTAATGAGCTCCTGCACCTCTTTTTCTATGAGAGGACCCCTGATAACAGCCCTTTCATGTATGTCAGAACAAGAGAGGCTTATAGTAAAGTGGACACCCAGTGAGGCTCATGGCAAAGTGAAAATTTTCATCAAGGTCTCTCAGTTCGAAATTTATGTGCAAATCCACAGTGCCCTGTGACTTTCCATCATCAAAGTCAGTAGATAAGCAGACCCCACCACCGTATGGTTGCATCCATCTCAGCACAGAAGCCTCTCCATATATGCTAGTTGTAATGTTATATGTGTGAGCTGCTCTGGGAACTGATTTTGGCTGAACTGCTGTATATATATATATATATATATATATATATATATATATATATATATATATATATATATATAAACACCTAATAAATATTACCCATCGTCTCCTCAAATGCAAACATCTTTGAGGATCATATCACAAAGACTGATAAAACTTTTTATTAGTATTTACTTTGTATTTATAGGCAATTTCTGGCACAAACAGACCCTCCCTAGCATAAGCATGTCATTTTCCTGGTGGCAGTGGGCAGAGCCTGCCAGTAGCAGCAAAAAGCGAGGGTGGGGAGCAATATTGTGCCACATTATGACATCGCTTCCAGTTTGAAATTACTCAGTGTGGCTTTCCTTGGCTCTTTACCCAGAGCAATATCTATCTTAATCTACAGTATTCTTACTGTAATTACGACTACCATGTTTTCCTGCTGCTCTCAGCCTTTTAAGAAACTTCTGTCTAGTGTCAGAGGGATATTTGAGCAACTTCAGTTTTTTATGATTTCAGCTGGTGTCTGCCACTGTACCCTCTTCTCTTCAGAATGCGTAAAGAGTAACCTGCTCCCTATTCTATTCAGCAGTACTTTGTTCAGTCTGCCTGGAATTACACAGACTTGAAAAGATCTTTTCCCTTTTCTTTTTACATTCTGTCCGGCTAACTGAAACAGAGAACACGAAAGCGTGCACACTATTTTGTGTTGGCTTGGTCCAAAATAAAAGGTGTTACCTAGAGTTTGTTTTTGGACTTTGCATGCAAAAGTCAGTAGGGTTGGAAGACAATTAGAAAGTAACAAGGAAGAGTATGAAAATTGTTCTGTGTAAGATGATAATGATAACTATGTTAATTATATAGCACAGGATGCTAGTAGAACTATATTGTTAATAGCTCCAAATTTAGCATTAGAGATACTGCCCAGTCTCTTGCTGAAACAGGGATATAAGATTGAAAGTGTCAGTGTATGAATTAATTCAGTTGAAATTAAAACACTTGTAATGTTAAAAATCTTGCATGTCTTCTCACAGGACTGAGACATACCACTCAAGAGGATTAGCTTCTAACAGTCAGATAATCCTCACTGTTGGGATAAAATATATTTTATAGAAATTTTTGTAACATATGCTACATAGGAATTTTCTTGAAATTAAATTAGCTACCAAAATGGAATTCATTTAGATAAGTTTTGAACAGTTGCTTTTACAATCGATTACAAAAGTCTTCTTAATGGGTCTACACAGAGACTGCAGGACAAAAAATATAGGAAAAATTAGGCAGAAATTGGAAGAGGAAACTTGCCAAATTCATAATTTCTGATTACTATCATTGTAGATAAAGAAAAAATATTTTTAATTTGTAAAATTGTAGATTTTTTTAGATGGACATAAAATAAAAACAATAAGGGGCACTAAAATAAATAGATCCAAATGTACCCTAAGAAATTTAGATTTTGAATGTAATGAATACAGTGTAAAGCACTTCTGAGTAATTTCTGACTCTATATCACTCATTCTCATTACTGTATTGCAAACATCTGCAAATAGCTTTACCTGCAGTCTAGCCTATTAAAAGCCCTCATAGGGCTCCCACTGCTTATAATGGAGCCATTTTGCTTTATTTGTGATCAGGCTCGTACCCAGAAAAATGTTATGGGGAGGATAAATGAGTACAGTGGTGGTCAGCCCATCATTATATATTTACTTTATTAGTTATCTACCAATTTTCTACTTGAGACTCAATGTGGATTACATGGTATAGAACATTTTAATTAAACAACTTGAGAGATCTAAGAAATAATGCAATAGGTCTAAGTGTACAAAAATTACAAAAATGCAAAAAAAAGTATCAAAGATGCTAAGTCAAGCAATGAAGAAAATGGAATTACAAAAAATGAAAACAATGCTGTAAGAGCATGATAGAACATACAACAAATCACTAATATATAGCATACACTGTGGCATAGACTACAGTTGTGTTCTGTATAAACTTTATAAAAATTCTTTCCCAAGCAACTGTTTTACATAGTTTGCAGAATTAAAGAAGTGTGAAAGCCTTCTTCCACATACTGAAACCTGGAACTTTAAATTCAACCTTCTTTTCTCTGTAAATCACTAACTCACCCAACACCCCTGCAGGCTTTTAAAATCAGGGCTCTTCAGCCCTGCTGCTAATTCTGTTCTAGCCAATTGCGTAGAGCAGGGGTGGGCAAACTTGCTCAGCGTAAGAGCCACCTAGAACAGGGGTGGCCAAACTTGCTTAACGTAAGAACTGCATTATATAAACATCAGATGTTTGAGAGCCACAAGACATGAACAAATATTACCTGCTTTTATTGGAAAATAAGCAAATTTGTTTTTTATTAACATTAAATGAGACTGCCAAAAATAATAACAAAAGGGGTAAAGGCAGATATTGATAATGATATTAATTTGTCCAGTGATATTTGTTTGCTAATGATATTTAGCTTCCCCAGCCGCCCTGTCGGGAGCCACATAATATATGTGAAAGAGCCGCATGTGGCTCCCGAGCCACAGTTTGCCCACCCCTGGCAAAGAGAATTCACTCTTGGAGGATTTATTACAGGATTCATACTTTTTACCTCAACTCCATCCTTTTTTACAAAGAAAACTGACACCTGAAAGTCAGAGGTGTGGCAGATTTCACACCAACTTGTAATGCTGATTGGAGGGGCATGACAAATGATTGATGAGGCACCGTCCCTTTTTGCACCACCATGGCCACCGGCCTGTTTGTGATTAACATGGCAGTTTTCCCAGCATATATAGTTAGGATATAGTAGGACTACCAACAGGAATGGGCTACAAGACATAGGGATGGGCACGAATCAGGAAAATGCAGTTCAGTGTGGTTCATGATTCATGGTGTGCTGACCATCATGAATTTTTAAGGGCTAAATGAATTGGTTCAGTCCGTGAGGTTTGTGATGTGCTAGAATCCCCACCACCACATGCTAGAGACACCAAACTTGCAGAGAACTCTGGCTGACTCTCCTCTACCTACTCTCTAAGACTGGTGATGATTAGACATAGGGGGTCTAAGTTAAAGCCCCCCAAAGAAGATGCCGCTAGGAAAGTGCTTTCTGAGGAAATCACAGGTGCAGGTTCAGCAGGTTCAGGAGTGTATGTAATGGACCCTGTGCAAGCTATAGGTGTCAGACTCACAGAGGACCTCCCTCTAATGATCCTTTACATGCTCTATGTGCAGATTAGTCATAAGAGGTACAAGTTATGCCCTTCAAAGAAGATGCCCCCAGGAAAAATCTCAGGAGCAGGTTCAAAAGTGTATAGAATGCAAGCTACACACACAAAACACACAGGGAACCTCCCCCTGCTGCCCACTCCTCTACAGTCTAACAGGAAACCTCCTGTAAAGCCCTCCAGAGTTTACTAAAAGAAAACATTCTTTTTCTTCTTCTTCTTCTCTCTCTCTCTCTGCTCTGAAGATAGGAAGTCACTTCTGTTTAGGATTTAGAGGCCAATTAAAGACTTGAAGGGAGACAAAGCAGAAAAAAAATTAGAACCAACTTGCTGTCTGCTTACAGAGGGCTGTGGTGGAGTTCCTATCTTGGCACCATCTTGGGACCTTATTCTCTATAGTCTCTCCAGGTTGGGGGCAGATAACATTTCTGGGGTCCCAGTTACAGATCCCCCCCCCCAAAGGTCTCCCCAGTGCTCTCTCTGGAAAAGACAGCTGAAGTTACAGGAGTCTATGGAATGGCTCAGGAACAAGCCAGAGACTGGAAACAAGGAAAGCATCCCCCCCCATGCTTGCAGACCCCCAAGTATACAAAGGCAGGTTCTGAATGACAGAAAGGCAGACATCCCCAGAGTTCCAACAGGGGCTCCCCAACAACAGCTTGGCAGGCATTCTAGCCACACCACACAGGCTAAGGAAGCATGCCCACAACTCTCACAGCCCATCTCCCCCGGGGCTGAAACACACAGGTCCAGAGCACACCAATCAGTTGTGAGGGTTTGAGTTATGGCCCCCCAAAGAAGATGTCCCCAGGAAAATGCTTCTGGGGAGAATGTCAGGTGCAGGTTGAAAAGTGTGGGTCCTCAGACATGGCACCCAGTAGCTACACTCCCATAATGCATAAACCATGTTTTGTAGTACTGGGAGCAATTCTGAGAGCACTGCTGCTGTGCAGTTTTCATTCATTCCAGTGGTTAAATGACAACTTCTAATTCAATTTGCTATGTGGGGAGAATCCGTTTCAACCCAGTAAATAGTCAAGAGTAATGATGGAATTAAAATCACAAGATATGATAGTCCCACTGTACAAGATATGATAGCCCCACTGGTTAGGCTGCACCTGGAGTATTATGTACAGTTCTGGATGCCTCACTTCAAAAAGGATGTGGACAGAATGGAGTAGGTGCAGAGGAGAGCAACAAGGGTGATTGGGGGCCTGGGGACCAAGCCCTATGAGGAAAGGCTGAGGGACTTGGGAACGTTCAGTCTGGAGAAAAAAAGGCTGAGGAGGGACATGATTGCTCTCTGTAAATATTTGAAGGGTTGTCACTTAGAGGAGGGCAGGGAGCTGTTCTTGTTGGCAGCAGAGCATAGGTCTCATAATAATGAGTTTAAATTAAGGGCAGGAAGGTACTAGCTGGATATTAGGAATAACTTTTTTACTGTAAGAGTTGTATAACAGTGGAATCAACTGCCTAGGGAGGTGGTGAGCTCCCCATCATTGGCAGGCAGTCTTTAAGCAGCGGCTGGACAAACACTTGTCAGGGATGCTCTTGGCTGATCCTGCATTGAACAGGGGGTTGGACTAGATGACCTGTAAGACCCCTTCCAACTCTATGGCTCTATGATTCTCTATGAACTACACATTATAAGCACCACGAGCTCCTAGTGAAAACAGCACTTCTGAGCTGACTTCTCTAAAATAAGCCTGAAACTTAGCCTAGGAACTGATGTCATCTTTTTGTATGTTTCCCTTCTCCTGCCAACAGTTGCCAATTATGTGAAGGGGGACTGAGAAAACACATAGAATGATCTGTCAAGACAAAGACTACTGCCTCCTTCTGGTTTCAGCGACTCCAATGACAGGTGCACCTCGTCAGAGCTCCAACAGAGGTGGCCCATAGCCCGGTGGCTGGGAGGGGTACCAGACAATTCCAGACCCCCCCAGAGCCCTTGCAGGAGGCTCTCAGCCTGGGGGATGAGGGGTGCCTCTCCCAAGGTGGTGGCCAAGGGACTGAGGCTTCCCTGTGCCCTGTTAGGTCCCACCGCCATGGCATTCCTATGGAGCAAAGAGGCACACACTGGACAGGCAATCAGGGAACTCCAAGAAAAAGCCTTCCTTACCTTCTTTGCTGCAATGAGGGAAGCATGAAGTGCGAGTCTTCCTTTTAAACTAGACATCCTGTAAAGTGATCTGAAGCCCTGATTTAAAGTGATGGGTGGGAAGGGACTGTGCAACCCCCTGCCATTCTAAGCGATCTTCAACCGACTTAATGGGCTAGGACTATCAGTGGCTCTGTGATGTAGCCAAGTGTACACAGATCTATACAAAGTGTCTCTTTAAACAAACTTTTCCTGACTTTGTTAAACTTTTCCTGAACTATAAACAATGACTGGCAGGGGAGAAAAAAAATGGCTTCCGGTTTTGGTGACCTGAATGGCGGATGCATCCCTTTGGTGCTCCAAGGGATGCACTCCATGACCTGGGGGCAGGGAGGGAGCTTGGATGATTCTGGACTCCCCCAGAGCCCTTGTAGGGGGCTCCAAGCCATGAAGCTTGAGGGTTGCCTCTCCCAAGGCTGACTGCCAAGGGATTGAGGCTTCTCTTTGCTCTGAAGATCCCACCACGGAGAACCAGCAATGGTGCAAGGAACGCACACCGGGACAAGTGAGCAGTTGGTTAAGTTTCCCTTACCTGAGCGAAATATCTTCGATGAAGCATGGGTTGTGATAAATCGGAAATACAGATAAGTGGCCAGGCAAACAGCTCCTTAAACAAAAGCGAAGGGAGGGGAGGAGCCCACCCCATGAAAAGAGAAAATCTCTTTAAAATTAACCGTTAACTAAGGGGACTGAAAGCAAAGTGCCTTTTGACCAAAGTAGAGTGAACCAAGTGAAAATCACCCATTTTTGCAGGCCATAGAACTTTTTGAAACTTTTGCTAAAAAGTAAACAAATACGCAGATGGCTGGGAGAAAAATGGCCCTCCAAATGAAACCTCCTACAGGAAATGCCAGCCCGGCTGCTACAATTATGAGGCCGGAAGCAGCTACAGACTTTCCCAATATGCTGGCAGCGGCATTGCACCCTCTGCTGGACCAGATGACTTCACTGAATAACAACTTCGAATCGCTACAAAAACAGCTAAAAGAAACAAAGCCCAGAACAGAGCAAACAGCAGAATCACTTAAGAAGGCTGATGCTAAGACAACTAAACTTTAAAAACTACTGGAGACTGTGGAAAAACAGAGCACCTCAGATGAATATCAACTATTGCAACTACAAATGGAAAAATCAACTTATGTACTGAGATTTCAAGGTTTCCCAGAGCATGATGGAGAAAATCTTTTTAAAAACTTTAAGTGATGCCTTGGGGCTGGTTGCAGATTTAAAAGTGAATTTTCTGCAAAGCAAAATGGATATGGTCTATAGAACCTATCCAGAATATATCAAGAAAAACAATTTGCTTGGTGAAGTCTTCGTGAAATTCTCCAAAAGATACATCAGAGACTATCAAAGCAACTAATGAGGCTACCTAAGAATCAAAGACAAGGAAATAAAAGTTTTTTTTTTTAAAATATTTTTTTTTATTCAATTTAGTTTTTTACCAAAACATATTGCATATTTATACATTTCTATACATGGAGCCCTCTATTTACTTTAACCATTCATATAACTTGGACCAGACTGCTCGCGTATCAATCTTGGCCTGAATATTCAGTAAGTAACCTAGGTTGTCCATTTCTGCCCAATTAAGTAACAAGTTCACGATTTCTTCCTTTCGAGGTAAACTTGCTGACTTCCACATTTTTGCCCTCAAAATCCGGGCTGCAGTCATAATACACAACAGTAGTTTCTTGTTCTCCTTTGTAAGTTCTTTCGGGGGGATGTTCAGTAGAAAAATGGTAGGGCCCATTGGTACGTCCAGATCCATAATTTCACATATCATTTTTTTTACCATCGACCAATAATCTTTCAAATTTTTACAATTCCACCACATGTGGAAATATGTACCGACACAGTTACCACATAACCAACATTTATCTGAAGCCTTATCAAAACATTTATGCAATTTATCCGGTGACCAATGCCACCTGTAAAACATTTTATATATATTTTCCTTGTAATTAACTACCTTTAAGTATTTAACAGATTCCCAAATCTTTGCCCATCTGTCCAAATCTATATTACCACCTAGATCTTTCATCCAATTTATCATTGTGGGCTTTATTGTTTCTTCTAACATTATGTGGTTTAGTAAAAATTTATAAAGTTTATTAATCAGTTTCTCATTAGTGTCCACCCAGATCTTATCTAAATCTGTTGGGGTCTTACTAATGCCAGTTCTAATATCTTTCTGAAATCTGGACTGCAACTGAGCCTTCTCCCACCAAGACAATTGCATTCCCAATTCTTCTCTCAATTGTGAATCGTTTTTGATTATCTCTTTATTATCATTTAATAATTTATCGTAGCATGCTTTATTTTGGGGATCTAGCAGTGATGGTTTGGTAAAGGCTTCTAAGGGGGCGACCCAGCCTGGTACTTTTTGGTAAAATTTAGATTTTATTTCTATCCAAGTTTTTATCAGTGCTGCTCTCAAATTGTGTGCATTAAAATTTGAATGAATTTTATGCTTTTCGTACCAGAGATAGGCATGCCACCCCATATATAGATCATGACCTTCTAAGGCCAACACTCTACTGTTCTTTAGTGTTATCCAGTCCTTTATCCAGACCATCGCCGCCACCTTACCATATAGTTCCCAATTTGGCAAACCTATTCCCCCATTCTCTTTTACATCTTGTAGTAATTTCCATTTGACTCGTGGTCTTTTGGGAAACCATATAAACTTCCTTGTTATATCATTTAAATCTTTATATGTTTTACTATTGATTTTTAATAAGGGGATTGATTGAGCCAAAAATAAGAACTTTGGAAGCACGTTCATTTTGATTGCTGCTACTTTTCCCAGCCATGATAAATTTAATCCTTTCCATTTATTTAAGTTTTCTCTTGTTTTTTTGATGAATGTGTTATAATTATCCTCAATTAGCGAACTGGTTTTGTTTGTACATATTATCCCTAAATATTTAATCCTCTTTACTACTTCCATACCTGATATCCTAAGCCATCTGTAGGATGTGGAATTTTTTTTTTGGTAGAAATACAACCAGACTTTTGTATTGTCTCCTCCTCTTTCTAATCTCAAATGGAATGTCCTTTAAAACTTTTATTTCCATGGAAAAATATCAGGAAATAAAAGTTTTAAAGGACATTCCATTTGAGATTAGAAAGAGGAGGAGACAATACAAAAGTCTGGTTGTATTTCTACCAAAAAAAATTCCACATCCTACAGATGGCTTATACCAGAAAGCCTCACCTTCAAATACAAAGACAAGGAAACTAAAATAGACTCTGCTGCAAAAGCCAAAGCATTTTTGGAGCAACTACAGGAAACTGAGAGGACAGAAGGCCCAGCAGAGGACAACACGGCAACAGACCATAGTGACACAAGAAGCAAAAAAGATTCATCATCTGAATCCAATGGAGAAAATCAGAATCTGAACTTGGGGCAGCTGCCCCCCAAAACTCCCAAGATCAGATGAGGGTATGATCTCAGAAATAAGAAAGACTAATTTTAAGCTAGATATTTCTATGTCTTGATCTTTAGTAAATGAAATTCAACTCTTGGACACTTTCTTTGGTTAAAATACCTGCTTTACTACAATATTAATATAGTATAAGGTTTGCTTCATTGTATTTAGGCTAATGTAATTGAAACAATAGCTTAAGCAAATGTTTATGTATATGACCACTGCTACTTGGGTTTTTAGTGATTTTCTTTTCTTTCTCCCATAGATGTTAGTATCCCCTCCTTTTTTATTTCTGTAGTTTTTAGAATAAAAGCAATAATATTTTTTTTTAAATGGTGACCAGGACCAAGCTTTCTCCAAGAACTGCAAAGTCAACACTTCCGGCTCTTAAACAGGAAACAAGTACTGACTAATATGCTAGCTGCAGCATTGTGCCCCCTATTGCATCAGATGACTAATCTCAATAATAACTTTGAAGCACTCCAAAAACGATTGAAAGAGACTGCCATTAAAACAGAGGAAACAGCAAAATCTGTGAAAAAAAGTTGAAGCCAAGACAAACATCATAAATCAGAGACTGGATGTGGTGGAGAAAGAGAGAACTTCTGATAAAGATCAACTTTTAAGACTACAAATGGATAAATCAGCTTATGTTCTGAGATTTCAAGGTGTCCCAGAACAGAAGGGTGAGAATCTGAAGCTTTTGCTAACTGAAGCACTAGCCCCGATGACAGGGTTACAAGCGGATTTACTTCAAAGCAATATGGATATGATCTATAGAACATATCTAGAATTTATCAAGAAGAAAAACCTGCCTGGGGAGATACCAGTGAGATTCTGTAAAAGATCTACAAGAGACGTGGTGCTCAAGGCCACAAATGGGACAACCCTAAAAATCAAGGAAGTCTTAAAGGATATACCATTTGAAATAAGAAAAAAGAGGAAACAATACAAAAGCTTGACTAACTTTTTACAGAAACATTCTACCCCCTACAGATGGATAACGCATGAAGGACTTGTCTTCAACTATAAAAAGGAAAAGGAAAAGATTGACTCTCTTGTAAAAGCAAAGCAGTTTTTGGAATGGCAGCAAAGTCCAGAGAAAGATTAAAAAAACCAGCGGAGGAAGAGGAAGAAGAAACCAGCATGCATGGATTGGAAAGCATGGAAAATTCCTCGAGCAGCACCCCAGAAGAGGACTCGGAATCAGAAAAAGGAGTGGCAGCTCCCAACCCACTGAAAGTCAAATGGAACTTTGAAAAGGGAAAAGGAAGGGGATAGAAAAAGAAATAATGTAAAGTTAAAATGTGAAAGTTTGAAATTATCTCACTATGTTCACCTGACTTAATCACTAAATTGTCAGTTTATAATAGAAAGTAAACATAAATACTATGCTTTACTATAATTTAACTTAAAAAGAAACTTTTGCTTAAGCTGGATCAGAAACTCTACTATACTGTTCCTTATATAGCTTTGTTTTATTGTAGTGTTTAGTGTTTGTAGTGTTGTAACATTTTATTAGTGTTTAGTCTTTGTAGAAGAAAAATAATAAAAAATCTTTCAAAAAAACACACAGGCTACTGCTGAAAATGGCAGCCCTGGGCAGACCTCATAGCAACACTATGCTGAGGTCACCATCATTTTGTGCATTCCTTGCTCCTGCAACCAGTAAGTAATATAGAGACACAGCAGAGAAATCCACAGTGTGAAGTTATTAGGACAGAGGGTAAATTTTGCTAAGCAAGAGGGAGAAGAGAAGACCATGACATAGGGATGAATTTTATGGGTGGACACTAAGACCGATTTCCCACTAGTGCTGCCCTGGCGTTCTTCCTCCATTTGCCCCGGTGCTGTGCTTGAATTTCACACTATTTGCCGCAGGGCGCATCTTCCCCGCAGTTTCAGTGATCCTGTTTTTTGAGGATCACTGAAGCCAGGGGGAAGATCGGGCAGAGCCACAGGTCAAAATGCGCTCCATGGCAAATAGTGTGAAATTCAAACACAGCACCGGGGCAAACGGAGAAAGAATGTCGGGGCAGTGCCTGTGAAAAATTGGTCTAATAGTTTTTATAATACAATGTCCCTCCCAAACTTTAAATGCTGTATACTCATTCACCAAGACAAGCTATTTCAGTAAAATATCACTTTACCTTTTCAGGGGCAGGCAATTTATTGATAGGCAAATTGCCATAAGGCCTACATGCACAAGAAATATACCCAACAGAAGCATTGCAGATAAATCAATACTTGTATTGCAGATAAATCAGTACCTGTAATAACAGCTGTGCCTGAAAATTTCACATAACTGTAGACAATGGAGATGTTAAAAAAATAAGGTGTTTGGTGCAGATAAAATCCCTTTGAGAATTTAGAAAGCCTGTGGGAGGATAAACATTTTAATGAAATTGTATGCACTCTTTGTGTTAAAACATCTGAAACGGAAGGAATCACAGCTGAATCAGAGCAATATATACTTTGACATTTAAAAAGCAAAAAAAATTGAACAGCTTTTGAAAAACTGTTGACAATATTGATTTTGTCATAATATATTTAATTAGGAGTGCGTGGAGCTACAAGAACCTGGCTGTGGAGACTTCTAGACAGCCTCCAATTGACAGCATAAAGTAGCCATCCTAACTCAGTGACAGAAGGGCAATAATTTGTCAACTGATATTTTCTAATTTAATTGCAATAGCATCAAGGGCAGCTTACAAATTGAAACAATGTCCACAAACAAATGATAATTAATAGGTAAAGCAAAGATGTAGCTTACTATTATACTTTAGCACCAATGAAGGAGGAGAACTTGGATTTGTTTGTCTCAGGCGTGAAAATGTCTTTGTTGTCAATATTTCTGTACACCCTATACATTTCTTATCTCAAATAGTCAGAAATGGAAGAACTCCCGATAAAACACAGCTGTGCCTTCTAAGCAAAATTAAGCCAAATAAGACACTGTACAGTTTCACAAAAACTGTGGCTCTCCTTAGGAAACAGTCACCTGGGCTACCATGAGAAGAAACATGAGAGAAAATGGTAGAAAACGAATGTGGGGAGGATTTCACAAAATAAAATATATAGATGTACCAAGAACTGATTTCGTTTTTAGTGTGTTTCCTACCATGTTTGCATAAGATAAGCAAAGCCCATTTCATCAAGAACTAGAGTATTACTGCAGCATCCCAAAGGAATAGTCATTGAGTACTACAGGCTACATGGAGGCCCAGTACTCACATTTGTCTCCTAGCATTCCTCAGAATGGATCAAACAGAAATGCTCAGGAGGGCATTTTTTTTATGAAGGAAAGAGAGTTGTCATAAATGGAATGGTGCTTTTTTAAGGTTATGGGATTGCCTTCTATTGCATTGCTGTGTATTATCCTGGTTTTGCTTCCTTGTCTTCTGCAGTTAATGCACCTGGGAGATGGCACAGCTTTCAGCTAAAGAACTCTCTGCCTCTCTTCCATTTCTTTACTGGCCTGGCAGTCATTGCATATTATAGTTGCCAACCTTCAGGTGGAGGCTGGAGATCTCCTGCTATTACAGAGATCAGTTCACCTGAAGAAACTGGACGCTTTAGACTCTATGGCATTATGCCCCAAACCCTGCCCTCCTCTGGCTCCACCCCCAAAATCTCCAGGTATTTTCTGACCTGGAGCTGGCAACCCTATTGTACATGGTGCTGCCAAAGTGGTCATAGCATGAATATTGCCTGTTTTTTATTGTATGGGTTTGACTGTATTTGTTTACATCTTGGTATTCATTGCACTATCAGTGCTTGCCCCTTGAAATAACAAGCAAGGCAACAGGCAGGTTGTGACGGCAGTGGAAGGGGAAGCAGCAGTCCAGCATTATTGGTAATTGTGTTTGGAGTTTTGGTTTCAGTTTGATTTCCAAGCCAACTTTCCGAGAATGCAGAGTGTCTGGTAAAGAATAAGGCTACATGTGACTATCAGGTAATACCCATGCAATTAGACAGTGGGCACTGACCTGCTGCTGAAATGGTTATTTCCTCTGCGTCTAAGGGGACTGATCTGCCACTACAAATATTTACACCCTCAGCAATAACATGAGTGATTAGAACAGCACAAGGAATTGCCAGCACCAGAGTTCTTGGAATGATGACAGAAGATGGGATTGATCTCTTTCAGTTGGGCGACCAATTCTCTGATGTTATTCCATCTTCTCTGTTGTATCATAAATATCATTCCAGTGGGGCTTGAACTCCTTGGCATCCTGCTCGCAATTCCCTCAGGCATTAACACATTGCTGGATTCAGTCTCAACAGTCCTTGCTGCCTGGCACAATAGTCCTTGAATGTACCAAGCCTAAACAGCTGTTGAAGCAGTTCCTAAGCATTTACAAAATACTTTCCATCACAGCACATATTTTAAATTAGGTCACTTATTCAGCAGTGACCTATAAGCAGTCAAGACCTTTATGCTGCACTGGGATCACATCAGAAAGCCACTTTGTCAGAAATCATGACTGGGCTCAACCCAGGGAGATACCTGTAGTAGAGGCATTCCATGCATTGCTCAGAAAGCAACATGAGAGTGTAAAATAGCAGCAGATAAATGAATAAAAAGAATGGGCAGCTTCTTCCAATAGCTTGCTGCATATTTCAGAATTGCTTTTTTAAACCTACCAGCTGATCCCTTTGGTTGGATCAAAGGTATGTGATTTTAAAACTATGAAATCACTGAGTTGGACATTTAGTCAAGAGGAACCACCATGACACACACACACACACCCAAGCAATCCACACAATGCAGACTAGTGTGTCACAGGTCGATCACCTGTATACTGCAAAAAGGTGTCTGCAAAGCTAGTGGCCTGAGAATCTCTCTATATAATAATTGTGTTTTGGTCATGGACTCTCGTGAACATTCCACATGCTCCTAAATCAGTTGGCTCCATGAGGTGTCACTCAAGCTGTCCCCCCCCCCCCCATAGCCAGTCAGAACACAGAGGTCGTTTGCATATGCAGCCTGATTGGCCTTTGCCTCTAACATTCTAAACAGTTTGCTATTGCTGTTGGAAGTCATTGAATGGGTTCTGAGGTAAAATATATCTCCCAATCTTCCCTTCAAAGGTCACTGGAGTTGCCAGTCACCGTGTTCCGTAGCCACAACACATCATTTTTCCTACAGAAAATTTTCCAGCTATTACAGCTGCTCTCCAGATGGTCAAGATCAGTTCTCCTGGAGACAATGGCTGCTTTGGGCAGTGGACTCTATGGCATTATACCCTGCTGAAGTCCCTCACCCCCCCGCCACTCTACCCCTCAAATCTACAGGTCTTTCCCAGCCCAAAGTTGGCAACCCTGTAACTGGCTATGGAACTGCTTCCCAGACCCTTGGAACCCAGAAGACATGGCACATAGAAGGTGCTTTTCAACCTTAGCTGCCACTACATAGCCCCAAATCAACATAAGTCAGGGGTGGAGGGAACCATACCTGCTACCATGCGGCTCTTCTCCCATACTACCCACTTGGGGCAGCAAAAGGACTTGAAACAGCCCTGCCTTGTAGCTAAACAGAGAAAATAAACATGGCTTGCCTCCCTCTATTTTCCCCTTCCCTCTGCCGTCCCACCAGCCACAGCCAGGACACTCATGTAGAGCTGCCTTCTAGAGCCCGTTGTATGTCTTCTCACAATGGGCCTTACTTCTAGTATATTTATATAACCAATCCTCATGCTGCTGTCAAGCAAATAAAATCTCCAGGGTAATTTGCCAATCTAACTTTCTTCCTGATCCCATTCATGATCAATTCAAGGGATGGTTTTAGATTCTTCCTGGTACCACTGTGCTTCATTGTTGACATCACTGGTCCCCAGGTAACCTAGAAATTGGCAAGATCGTTGCCTACTACATAGAGAGACCATATTAATTGAACTGCAGCTGATTTCATTTCCTGGAACCTGCGCTGGTGCACTACTGATGTAGCTGACAATGCAATCACACTATTTTTCATGACAGTGTGGCCATGCTTGCAATGACTGGAGAGGTGGGGATAGCATGGTCTTCTTGATGAAGGAAAGCTTTCTCATGATGCAGCCAAATACAATCAGAGCTAACTTGAGAAACAAAGGCTTTGGTTATGACCACAAGCATATTCATTCAGTCATCCTCAAGCATTCTTGTTTTGATCAAATTGTCTGTCAGCTTCTGTGACAGAAACTGGTGATGAATATATTAATCTTAAGGATTGCACCACCACAGAAACACATGAAATGCTCTTTTCCAGTATAAGTCATATTAGATAATGAAAATAAAGGAAAAATACGTATACCAGATTCTCTTTTGGTACATAACTGTATCTGCACTCTAATGCTAATCACATGCTGCTACTTGCCTGCATGAATCTAATAAGTTTCTCACACAATTGTGTGATGGATGAATGATCCCTTTTACTCATATGGAAAACACATCAAAGTAGAGAATCCCATTTGTATTCCTTAATGGTGTTATTTCTGTGAGATTGAGGTAGTGTATTCTTAGGTTTTTAACCCCTGATGAAGGACGCACATTTGATTTAGTGGTGGAGTTTTTGTAGAGTCTCAAAGCCAAGGTGATGGTAGTGCTGGTGGGTCAATCTTGATACAGTCCAGTTCTAAGCAAACTGTTATAGGGATTGTGACTTCTGGAAGGAAGGAGGGAGGGAAGAAAGGGAGGGAGAGAGAGAGAGAGAGAGAGAGAGTTTAGGCTAATGCTTACTAGTTGGGGTTACATGAACAAATCCCCTGAGTACTCTGGGCACATGTGTTAAATGAATGTGTAGGGGCGTCAAAGGACCTAAAAAGGACATTATGGGGGATGAGCTACTGTCAGTCTATTTTTTTTTGTATTTTACATATGTGTATGTGTGTGTTTATACACCTGGAAGTCATTGTAACCTCTGGTGACTGGCCCCTACTGGGGGCCTGGAGGATATTCAGAGAGGTGGATGAATAAACCCTGCCCCCACCTCCTGCCTCTGGTATTTCAAGGAGGTCTCCCATCCAATTACTTCCCAGAGCTGATCCTGCTTAGCTTCTGAGATCTGATGAGTCAGGACTGTGAAGCACTTAAGTGCAATGACATCATGTTATGTGTCATCTTCTCCACACTTTATTGGTCTGGCAGCAGCTATGAAAACCCCATAACATCTAGTTAGGCTAAAAGTCTCTCTATGGATTTTGCTGCTTTTAAAGAACTCAATTCAGGATTATTATTTATAACCCAGGTCATCACAAAATAAAATGTACATGAGCAACAGAGAAATATGATAACATGGTTAAAAAAATCATCATAGGATTCAAATTCCTCAATGACCACATTCTGCTGCTCATTTTTAAATAGTTTTCTGAGCAGCAAATGCAAACAGAGCAATGTTATATGTGCCATATTTTTTGTTGTCCAATAAAAGAAAACAGACTTTCTCAGATATAGTCCTAATGGAAATTCTAGCCAGGATGTAGAAAGGAATCTCTCCCTTGAGACACATGCAGGGGCAATCTGAACTATAGGGAACAATGTCTTACACACACACACACACACACACACACACACACACACACACACACACATCCTGGCCACACACACAAAGACAATTATTAATTGTAATTTTTGCAGACCTCCCTTCTAACTACACTGTTCTCTTAACCTGAAAGTAGAAAACATCATGGGCCATCCTCTGGGAGAAGAATGTTAAATCATACAGATGTGATTCTTGATGGCTATTAATTTTAAATGAGCAGTACTTTTGTAAGACTTGTGTATTGTAAATTCTGTCCATTTCAACCCAGAAATAAGACTCCTTGATCTTCCTTTTGGTTTGTTTCTTAGCTGTTAACTACAGGAGCATATTTCAATTAATCTGGTGCTATACCATAATGAGATCACTGTTTCCACAGGCTTTGGCCCAATTGTTGTCATTGCTCTCTGCCATTCAATCCAAGTAACATTTCTTGGGTTATCATGCTTTATCTGTCTACTTCAATATCAAGCAGAGAACTAGGGAAGATCTTTGACATCTCTCTCTCACAAATCATGACTGTTTTCTTCCTGAGACTCTGGAGAGCTGCTGCCAAATCAGTGTAACTCAGTGTAAATAGGTTCATATATTAACTATGGATTTGAGATTAAACAGTGAATGTGCCAGTCTCAAGTCTTTTCAAGACAGAATATATGCAACAGGGAACAAAGAGGCCAACAAGTCTTCTTTGACTTCTAAATTATGGAGATTCTCCTTGCCTCCATACTTCTGCCTCATAAACTTTGGCAGAATCCCCCCCCCCCTTCCAAATCTTTAAGTTGGGTACAATTTAATGCAGATGGTCTGGATCAGACAGGAAATTTATTTTCTAACAGAAGGGGGGGACGTTATTCTGCAGTTCTTCTTTCCCAGTGCAGACCTCTGACTATCCCCTCATGTTGTTCCTGGGTGTTTCTTTTCCCTCCAGGAATAGCCTTTCAGGGGCCATTCGGGGCTGCAATGGAAGATGGAGGAAAGAAAGGCCTACTCCATCAATGGAGACTTACTGTGTTATTCAAGATGGCAATTTAAGAGTGTTCATTTTCCACTGGACCTGTGGGAAAATGGCATGGGGCTGAAGTCCCCTCTCCACATGTGCCAGAGTCCCACTCAGAATTGGGCCCACGTGTATTTGGGAAACATGTAACTCCTAGAGCATGGGTGATGCAAGGTCCTTATGCATTGTGCCAAATCAGTTCTTAATCTGGTCAGTCCTGATGGTATAAATTCTCTATTTAATGAATGATTGTTAGAATAGTTACCTAAACGTATAATGAAGAATCAAAGGTATTCTGTTCAGATTTTAATTAATTCATTTATAAACGCATATCTCTATTGATTTCTCCAATGTACTAAAGGGGGAACTTAATCCACCTATTCAGTCACCTCTGGAAGACCTGCTCATGTGGTAACAGTTCCAGCAAAACTATGCATGCAGTGTTTCTGTGCACATGTGGATCCTCAGCCAGTCCACTACATGGGGGAGGCTGTGTGGCTTTTATATGTATCTGTTAAAGTTTTCCCTTGATCGAAAGCCAGTCAAATCCAACTCTAGGGGTGTGGTGCTCATCTCGGTTTCCAAACCGAAGAGCCAGCGCTGTCCAAAGATGTTTCTGGGGTCATGTGGCTGGCATGACTAGATGCCAAGGCACACAGAACACTGTCACCTTCCCACCAAAGTGGTACCTATTTATCTACTTGCAATTTCTTGCTTTCGAACTGCTAGGTTGGCAGGATCTGGGATCAGAGATGGAAGCTCACTCTGTCATGCAGCACTTGGGTCTCAAACTTCTGAACTACTGACCTTCCGGTCTGCAGTTCAGCATATGTATCTGTTACATTCACAGAAAGTATTTTGTGCTTTACAGCTTTTCTCACTGTATTTTCAATACCAGCCACGAATACCTGCTTTCATCTTTCAGAAAGCATAGAAAGGATTCAAGCTTTAAGCACATGTATAAAGTGACTTTCCTAATTGATTTATTAGACCATGAGGCCAGATATGTGACTTTCTTTCTGAAATGTCTGAAAGAAACCTATAACAGTATAATCCTATGTGATCTATTCATCAACAATATGCCTCTAAAATCCATTTTAAAAGCAGGCATATTGTAATTAGTTATGGTTGAGTTTTAGACTCCAAAGGATAAATCAATACAATTTGTATTTGCAGTGGCTTATTCTGTAGATTTTACTGACATTAGACTGCCTTTTGTGAGAGGACTAAATCAGTCCAAATGGATTACAAGACCATACAAAGGTTTTGATTCAGTTCTCTTGTGAAATGTAATACTGAATAACTACTTCCTAAAATATGCCTGGATTTCCACAAAAAATTGAAACCTGAAAGATTTTGAAAGTTTAAAATTATTAAACACAGTGCCTATACAGTTATAGTGTTGTTTACATTTCCCATTTTTGACTATGTTTGTAAAACACATACATTTTGAAACATGAAGAATGCAAGTGATGAAATATGTATGGTATTTAACATTTATTTTGCAGGTCCCCCATTATTTACAAGACCACTGCAAGCTAATTGTTATGTTTATTGACACCAAATAAAATTAAGCTTCAAGTTCATTACTCAGCCCATTTCTGGATTAAATACATAGGGTCCATTATTTCACCACAGTCTGGTGGCCTTCAGCTCTTTCACATATATGCTATTTCAGCTGACATCAAGTTGCAGCTGAAAGCCCAGCAAGAGGCAGTGAGAAGCAGAGGTGGTTTGCCATTAGCCTTCCTCTGCAGAGTCTTCCTTGAAGGTCTACCATCCAAGTACTAACCCTGCTTAGCTTCTGAGATCTGATCAAATTGGTCTATACCAAACTGCCTTCCCACCTACAGCTGACACTGGAGGATAAAAAATATCCTGCTAATACCACAGTGTTTCTGTCCCAAAAGTGTGTAGTTGAAATACATAGAGCACCACACAGCTGGCATTATTAAACCAACATTGATCAAATATGTAGAATCATAGAGTCACAGAGTTGGAGGGGACCTTGAGGGTCATCTAGCCCAACCCCCTTCACACCCGCAGTGGCTGCTTTTCCATGCCCAGAAGATGATAAAAAAACCTCCAGGATACCTGGCCAAACTGGCCTAGAGAAAAATTGCTTCCCAAAGTGGCAATTAGCATTTCCCTGGGCGTGTAAGAAAGGGCCACAAGAACTAAGCACTGAGGCAACCCTTCCTACCCTCCTTCTCATGATCTGCCTAAGTTCAAACAATCAGCATTACTGTCAAACAGGGGCGTTGAGTTTTAAAAATCTGGGGGGGGGCTCTTCCTGTGTGCAGGCTTCATGTGCACGCCCGCCAGGACCATGTCCCTGCCACCGCCTCCCCCCCCCAGCCTGACCACTCCTGCTTCCATCCCTTCCTCCATCCATCCAGGGGCCAGCTGGGCATTTGCTTAGCTGGCCCCTGGATGGATGGACGGAGGGACGGAGTGGCCATGCTGGGGGGGGAGAGAGATCCCGACGGCAGCGGCAGCAGCCCTAGGAAGGGCCCGGGGAGGCATGGCGGAGGGGGCTCCATTTCCCCGGGGGGGGGCTCAGTCCCCCTGGGAAATTTTGGGTGGGGGAGCTCAAGCCCCCCCATAGTTGATGCCTATGCTGTCAAATGGCCATCTAGCCTCTGTTTTGAAAACCTCCAAAGAAGAACATGCCTTGCTATGGGAGGAAATAGCATGGCATGTGAAAATGGATACCCTGGTTTAGAAACCTTAAGAATTATTTGAGAGTGTCATAAAACATGTAGATAGGGTGACCTAGTCACATATTGTACCCTTGAGCTTCCAAAAAGCTTTTTAACACAGTCTCTCACCGGTGGGGCTGTAATAAACTTAACAGAGATTTGATAAGTCCAGAATGCAACAGCACAGGTTCTTACTGGAACCCCATGGACCCCATATATAATCAGTGCTCCACCAGCTGCACTGGCTTCAGGTAGAACACTGGATCATATTCAAGGTTTCTGTACTTACCTTTAAGGCTCTAAATGGTCTGGGACCAAAATACCTATGGGACCACCTCTCCTGGTATACCTCCTGAAGAGCATTACACTCCAGAGAGAAGAACCTATGGGCAATCCCTGGTCCAAAAGATCTCCAGCTTTCCTCAACCAGAGCCAGGGCTTTTTCAGCCCTGGTGTCGACCTGGTGGAACTCTCTGCTGAACAACATTCATGCCCTGCAGGACCTAATGCAATTCTGCAGGGCCTGTAAGGCAGAGATGTTCTTCCAGGCTCTTGGTTGAGCACAGCAATGGTGACTGTAATGTTCTGCAGCAGTTTAAAGATACACATCACAGGGACCATCCACCTAGCCTGGCTTCTCCTTTTCTTTCCATCCTCCCAAGGGGAAATTGACACAATCTGATTTATTTTAGTGCCATCTGAAATTGCTTTTGTATTGTTTACTGGTTTTTTATTGTTTTAATTATTTAATGATTTTGTATATTTAATATGTTATTTACTGTCTTGAGCCATGTTCGCAGGGGAAGGTGGTCTAGAAGTCGAATGAATGAATGAATGAATGAATGAATGAATGAATGTGGATCTGCCAGCGGTTGGTGCCTCTACCCCTGCACTTCCCCGGGGACTCTCAATCTCCTTATTATTTCTTGATTGTATTCTCACTTTTGGTTGATGATTGAGCCAAGGAATAGAAAATCTTGAAAAATTTCAATTTCTTCATCATCTACCTTAAACTTGTGTAATTCCTCAGTAGCCAGTTGAAGGAACAATAAAACTGTTAGCCTGATTGCCTTTAGTTATTATTAATATTGGGGAATATGAGATATTATAAAATGGCAACAGGTAAATATGGGAGGAAACACCTTTGTATACAGGGGTCCTGCTTTCTCCAGAATCACCAGAAATAGACGCAGAGACCAATTTCAGGTTGATATGGTATCTTTACTAAATGAATAGTCACAGGCAAACAATATTCAAGCACACACACAAGTATACAGAGCTAAGAAACTTAGGTAGAAAGGGACAGTGACGTTTGCTTGAGCAGGAGGGTCGTTGAGAGGTGATAGTTACCTTTCCTGATAAGATGACATGCTCCAACTGGAACAATAGGGAAGACTAAGAGAGGGATTAGGGATTGGGAACTGAGCCAGCAGGACACATGAAGACTCTGGCAGTGCTACCTAGTAGTTGTAAGGATAGGGTGGGGTTAGAGGGGGTGAGAGAGGGGTAGCCCAATGCATAGTGGGGTGGCCCCTTTTATAAGGGGGCTTGGGGGAGGACTTGGCTGGTTGCCTCCTCCTGGTACACTTTCCTTGTGGTCTGTCCCAAAAAGCATGTGACCTAAAATGGGCCTGGGGGCAGGGGGCAAAGGGCTGGTCAATATTGATCTCTAGTTTCTGTGGCAGAGACACCTGAAGGGATTAGTGGGTCCTCCAGCTGGCATCCATTGTTTGGCAGTCTCATCCTTAATCTCAGAGCAGGTGACTCCAGTTTCTCAGGGCAAAGTTGTCTGTTCACTGGAGGTGGACAAAGGTGGCTTTTGTGCCTTTGTTGCAGAAATGCTTTTGATGGGGGGGTTTGCCTGCATGATGAAGCAGGACTTCCTTAATGGCATCTGGAATACCCTGCTTGGCACAGCAATAGTGGCCGGCGGTTCAGGGTGTTTCATGTGTCTAGGGATACTTCTTAGAATGGGTGACCTCAGGAACCACTGGCACAACATCCCAGGAAAAGCAGCATCTCCTGCTGGCGTGTGTTTATAGCTGGCATCAGGGCTCATTTCGTAACAGGAGCTGCTCTGCATATTAGGCCACATACCCCTGATGTAGCCAATCCTCCAAGAGTTTACATTAGCCCCTGTAAGAAGAGCTCTGTAAGCTCTTGGAGGATTGGCTACATTAGGAGTGTGTGGCCTAATATGGAAAGGAGCTCCTGCTACGAAATGAGCCCTGGCTGGCATCACTTTGGGTCACCACACGGTTCAGTCCCTTTTGGTACATGTGTTAACACAGTCTCTTTTTAACACTTATAAACTTCCAAGTCCATAACAGCGCAATAAGTGCCTTGCAGGGCAACAAAACGACAAATGAAATTCATTGAAAAGTTAGCCCTTGACTAAGTAAAGGGTTAAATTATAGTAACTGATGCTACCAAATGTGTCTAGAAGCTACAAGTGGCCTTATATAGTACATGCAGTATGTCTCCATTAAAGTCAAGGCCCAAAGACTGGCTTCAGTTGCCACATGTCACCCTTTTCTACTCCTGACTGCACTCTTTCCATTAACTGCAAAATGAGGAGTCTGAAATAAAGGTGAGATGGAGAAATACTGCACTTGTCTAAGAAGTAGGAATTTTCAAATGATTCTGCATAAAAGTATGGCCAGATTACACGGCCTTTGATTTGTTTATTCATGCTTCAGATTGGCTTTGAGTCTACAGAAATATCATGGGTGGGGTTTTTCAGAAGGAAAATGAAACATATGGAAGGAGAATTATGTGCAGCGTGACTGCCAAAATGATTTTATGGAGCGAAGTCCTAAAAGGGGACTCATTTTCCTGGTAATCTTGAGGTTTAAGCCCCAGAGTAGAAGCTAAGGATCATGCTTAGATAACTGATTTTCCTCAACCACATTCTTTCCATAAGACTGATCAAAAGAAGGATCTTTTCACTGCAGTTTAATTCTTCACTGCTTCTGAAGTCCTTTGCGCTGTATTGTCTTTCCATCCTAGTCATTAACCCCTTTGATTGACAATCACAAAAATGAAATGTTTCACAGCAGCTCACAGAGTGAAATCCTCTCTCTAGCTCATCTAGAGCATATTCTTTACTTGCACACATTTGTATGCATCAGCTTCTTCCTCAATCCTTGCTCTTAACTATCTCCTTTTGCTGCTAACGGAGGTAATGTTGTAAGAAAATTCTGAAGGAACTTCAGAAAAAAGATGGCCTGGGAGGGACTTCTCATGGCAGAACAGAGGCAGGGGTGTTTTCATTGGGATGGTATCAAATGTGGCCGCCACGCTAAGATGTGTGTTTTTTTTAATGCAAATTCCCTTTGCATAGGGCCCAAGTACTGTCAACAGTAACTTCTGGCTGTGATCACATGTGCAGTTTGTGGTGCTACAGTAGCATTACCTGGGCAGATTAAATGGGCCCCTCCAGACAAGAACATCTGCCTCCCATGGTGCAGTCATAGACAGCTCATGTTGTTTTGCAATGGAAAGTCCGATATTAATGGGTTGTTTGTGGTTCCCTCTGGGTTTTCTGACATCTGAATTCTCCAGTAGCGAAAGGAACTCGGAAGGGATGTCTGAACCTACAGATCCATTTCCACCACTGTTTTTTTTTGTGGGGGGGGTTAGTTTTTGCCTATATGCACATAAGCGCATATGCTCACACATCCACCTGCATTTTTTTAAAAACTGACTGGGCAGTGTGCTCCGTGGCTGAGGCACTGCAGTAATGTGGATGCTTGACCACAGGACAACTGCGTGGGTAACCTGCAGCAGGGTGTGCTGTCTGACTGATCTGCCACGCAACATTTTATACCACTACAATTAAAGATGCCACCATACTGCACCAAGCCACTAGTGTGACCACAGCCTCTGTGAGCTGTGTGGAGTCAGTCACGGAAAAGAGATCATGTTGATGGAAGCACTCCAGACATCTGTGCTTCAGGGATCAGAGGTGCTAGAACAGCTCACCTGATTTGAAAAGTTAGACCCATACAAATGTACCATCCTTGGGAGTCCTGTTTTATTACTATGGGCCTCAATTTCAATAGCTGGGCTTTGTATAATTTCCTTTTGTGAAAAATAGCACAAAACCCATTTGTATTAAATGGATACAGATGCGTATTTATATTATCCCTAGGTAGCATATTATCTTGCCTTAGGCCCATATAGAGATATATATGTATGTATTTGCACCATATAGCAACCACATGCAAAGCAGATCCTCTAACCTGAGGCATAGCTTTTGTCAACATAATGTTTTGGTAGCACTTCGCATGGGCATAATATGGTGGCTAAACCAGGGTTCAAGTCCCCATTCTGCTATGAAGCTCAGTAGATGACTTTGGGCCAGTCACTATCTCAGCCAGACCTGTCTCATAGGGTGGTTGTATGGATAAGATGGAGAAAGGAAGAACATCTATGCCACCCTGAGCACCCTGAGAGTGGGATTAAAATGTAGCAGAGAGATGTATAGAAATAACAGGATATTCACAAATAGGGTTGCCAACTCCAGGTTGGGAAATTCCTGAAGACTGGGGAACAGTGTCTAGGACGGGTGAAGTTTGGGAAGGTGAGGGAGCTGAGCAGGGATGTGATGCCATAACGTCCACCCTTAGAAGTGGCTATTGTCTCCAGGGGAACTGACTCCTGTAGTCGAGAGATCAGTTGTAATCCCAGGAGAGCTCCAGGCCCAACCTGGAAATTGGCAACTCTATTTGTGAGGTTCAAGTGGCTTACTGGATTGAGTCAGTTATGACAAAGGGATTTCAAGTGGCTTCTGCACAGCCAGTTAGTAATATGCTTTAGCTATTGTTTATTTAGAAAATGTATATGATAGGCTTCCGGAGACCTGCTCAAGGCAGCTAAAACGAACAATAAAACAGTAAAAACAATGCAAAAATGATCAGTATTAAAACAAACGATGAAAATAAGCTGGGACATAAAAACCACATAAACAACATTCAGCAGCCTGAAATGATATACATAAAACAGTCCTCAGGCTAGAAGCAGACCAAAAATACAGCTTTAAAAGATGTAAGGCTTGATGACAGTGCTGAAATGTTGGCTAACATTAAAAGCACTTATGGGGGGGCATCTTGATTCAATTCTGTAGCTCCTCTTGCTAGAACTGCAGCCTGGCTTACTCAACAGGGGCTACCTTCGGGGTCAAACAAAAACCATGAATAATCATGATTTGGGCTAAGTTGAACTTAAAGGGCTTCCCCCCGCCCCCCGCCTTTCTTAGGGAGCACAAGCACCAAAGGTCTGTCTTCTTAGTCAAAGCAAATTTCATCTGGAGAGTCAAAAGTATATCACAAGGAAAATGTGCTGCAGTTTCACTCAGCTGTACAAACAGGATTACATGAGTAATCTTCAAGTACTGTAAGGAAGAATCCTTTTAGCTTCCAATGAATTAGATACCAAGACGCTTTCAATTTGCTATCAAATTTGCGCTTCTTGTTCTAACCTCTCTAGTGCAAAACACCCTCTCGGCCCAACTCTGGACTGAAATCCGGCCCCAGGGCATGTTGGCATTCAAACACCCACAGCCCTCTGTGCAGTTTTAAACCAACGATGCACTTTCACCTCTCTGTGCAACATACACCTGTTTTTCTGCCTGCTGGTTGCTTTACAAGGTCTTCCTTTTACACCCTATTGATAATGATCATCATCATCATTACCAGCCCACCCGGCACTTTACACAGTTTTGTAAACACATAAATGGGAAAAGAGCCCATTCCATTTACAACTGAAATCCTTTGAATTGGCTCAGGCTGCAGCTGTGCAATCCTGGGCCTGGGAAGGAAGGAAGCGCTAGATGGGATTAGGTAACAGCAAAGCCAATAGGCTTACTAAGAAAACAGTCCACTGCAGCACTTCTTCCTGACAGAGCTGCCTGCTGAGCACTCCAACTGCCGGAGTTCAAGACATGCTGCCTGACTGGGTGCTTCCCCACATGAAAAAGAAATCCCTGCATCTGGAAACTGAACACTGCAGGAAGAAGACAAGCCTACAGCTCTTGTCCTGAACATTCTGGCTTCTTGTGGGTAGGGAGTTTCTGGAAGGGTGGAGAATTTGTTTGTCTAATCTGCTGCTTGAATTATGAGGTTGTAGAGCCTCCTGAAAGATGTGGGTCAGCCTGTAAACAGAACCGTTTCTAAATCCAGTGTTGTATTTGTGCGTCTCATAGGGTTTGCTTTCAGTTCTGCGCTCATAATCACTGACGTCCATATTCCGCTTTAAAATTAAAAGTCAAGAGTAGACATTTTAGCCTGTTCCCTAAAGACATTATGCACCTGCTTGCTACCACACAATCTAAATTTTAATTAGTGATTTGGCATGGTCTGGCTTTTTCAAACTAACAGTGTCTTTTATTTCTTCATTTGACAGACTCCTTACCCTTGGGAAAAGAAGGAGAGAGTCGTTTTCATATAAAGTAGAATAGTTTGGCAAATATATAATGCCCCGATTCGACTAATGTTGATAATTTAATGTATTTTTGATCCATTTGAAAGATAATCTATCAGATATGCTATAATTAAGTAGGAATATGCACTTATGTCTTCAAGTGATCAGGAAGAGATAGGAAATGGAGAAACAGGCAAATATGTTACTTTAAACTGCATCTGTGATGACTACAGGTTGATGCCTTCCAGCTCTTCGGTTCAACCTTGTTTGAACTGGAACAGAGAATTTTATTTGTTTTTCACAAGGCTTTTTACTAGAAGCACAACAAGGAATTTAAGTTCTGAAGTAAGGAATCCAGACACGTCAGAGTAACAGTGAAATCCTAAGCAGAGTTACGTCTTTCTAAGCACACTGACTTCAATGGACTTAGAAGAGTGTTACGCTGCTTAGGATTGCAGTGTAAATGACACACTGAAAGCACATTTGCACCGGTGTGTTTAATTCACACATTTCCTGTTAAACTATTACCAGTTTTGTGGGATTCGGAATATTTTTTTCAAGGGCTGACAAAACTATAAAAATGAAGGTGAGATATGAACTAAAGGAAGAAGGGGCATTTGACAAGGGCAGCGCAGGGGCCAAGAAACAAAACTGTTTGTTGGTTTATATGCCTCCTTTCATTTTTAAAAGAAAAATTCAAAGAAGATAAATACAAATGGATGCAAACAGGCAGCTGGAAGGAGACGGGCTCTCTCTCCTCCTGAAGAATGGTTGGCTGTTGAGACAGTCTGAGGAGGGGCCAACTTCAAACTGGAGAGTCTCCCCCCTGCAAATGTCTTATCATCTGTGAATTCCCACAGTGACCTGGGAAAAGTCACTAGCTCTCAGTTCCCCACCAGCAATACAGGGGTAGTAATACTTTATGGGGCTACCATAATGATTATGGACATTGCATATACAAAGCCCTTTGAGCACTCAGAAAACACCCCATAAATGATAAGTTGAGAGAGAAAGAGAAGGAGACTAATCAAGGCACAGAAGCCTTTGGTAAGGGAGCCTGTGGTTTCTGAACTTCTGCACTTATATTTTCTTATAGAGTGGGGGAAGAAAAGAAAGGCCAAGTTTTCCAGATAGTCCACTTTTCTCCTGTTTCACGAAGTTGAGTCGGCGTGTCTTTCATGTGGCTAAATATGAAAAACTGAATAAAAACACGGTCAAGTTCAGAAGAAAATCATTTAGATAATCTTCTGCATGTCAACCAGCTTAGTTTTTGTAGAGTTTCCAATAAATTAATCAGAGGCAAAGAATCCAAGAGAATTTCTTCTGCCTAGAATTCTGCTTTTCTCCATTCTCCTAGAACTCATCACTCCCACCTTTGCCAACATGTTCCCATCTCTCCTTCTTCATCTAGAGATGGGGTTGTGGCTCAGTAATAAAGCATATGGTTTGCATGCAGAAAATCCCAGGTCCAATCACTGCATCCCTCATCAAAAGGTTCTCAGGTGGGTAATGTGGGGAAATCCTTTCTCTGCCTGAGACCCGGTAGAATTGTAGACACAATATTGACACCAGAGGACCAAGGCAGCATCCTATTGTTAGCATCCTATCATCATCTATACCAGGAAAGCTGTTTCGGCATGCACTACCTGGTATATAGTTTCAGTGAGTCACTTTTCAACCCTAAGAATATTTTCATGGTAGTAAGCCCCCTGAATACACTTCAGCAAGATTCTGAGTAAATGCATTTAGGATTGCACTGTCAATCTAACATAACAATCCATGAATGAGAAATGATTTTTTTAAAATGGAGTAATTAGGTTGCTAGATTACACTGTTTCAGCCTTGTCATAATATCTACAGCTATCTATATAGCAAGCAACCAGATTCGATGAATCAGTTCATTGACAGATCTTACAGAGCAGAATGAGGTCTGCATTTCAGGGGAAATGACACTGCTTGTATTCCTGTTTTGAAAAAGCTTGTGTATGTGAGTATTCCTTCCATCCTTTTAGAACTTTTCCTTGAAGGAACAAAGTTTGAGTCCAGTAACACCTTTAAGACCAACAAAGTTTTATTCAAGGGATGAGCTTTTATGTGCATGCACACTTTCTCAGATACATTGAAATGGTAGGTTCAACTTTGTTCTACTGCTTCAGATCAGTGTGGCTACCCACCTGGATTCTCCTTGAAGGGACATTATGAAACCAAAAGGGCATCTGGTGCATCCACAAGAACTGGATACTTTGTATGGTCAATTTAGATATGTTTCAACCACAATTTTTTGTGCAGTGCCAGCAATCCCATGAAGTAATTAGTTGATATACGTACACTTAGGTTTTTGAGCTGTATGTATTTCTGAGACTGAATGTATCCTACTGTCTCTGGTGAGAATTTTTGAACTCTCCTTTTTTACAGTCAAGTGTTAACCTGGCAAATGAGTAATTTGCAAATCCAGCTGCACATCTGCAAATATCAAGTGTCTATGAACAAGCCGAGGACTTACTTTGCATTCAGATGGTTTCACTTAGGAACCAAAGGGTCAGGGGTCACAGCATGACCTCATCAAATTAGGCTCAATGGAGAGAAGTGCTTAGCACAACAAAAGGAAGTAATCTGAAGTACATTAAATGCAAATGAGAGTGCCATGTGCAAACTTCAAAAAAACACCTGATACAAGAAAACACTGTTCGGGTGGTGGGTAGAGATGAAGTTTCAGATTTTGACAGCATTTCCAATCTTGAAATCAATTTTATCTGAAGCAATCTTCTTGGTAGACAAATGCTCATACTTCACTTATGTTTCAAGTTTTCCATTATTCCCTGGAGGGATTAAGTTGGATCAGAGTTGAACTTTTGTGGCTACTCCCATCTCCTTTAGTGGTTTGGATACCAAACAACTCTGGCCAAAGCAGTAATTTGCTTTGGAATATGAAACAATCATTCACTTTTAATTCAAGTTCACAAGGTTAAAGCTGCCTTAGGCCTCCAGTTGGGTTGTTGTTACTAATATTTGTCGGAGAGAGCTGGGATCATTTTAAAGAACTGGGGCTTACGGTTAAGTAAGCATGCATAGGATTGCACTGGAAAGTCTGTTTTCAAGATAGAGGGAAGTTCCATGGCATGGGAAGTATGTTCTGTGCAAGTCCTGCTAGTGTCATCCGGTGATTCAAACTAGCACTATCATACTCTTGTGCAGTTGTCACTCAACTCAAAGTCAAATTTATTTGCTTAACACCATTAATCTTCTCAAAAATGGGGGAGAACAAGTGTACTTTATAAAAATCACCTGACAAAACACAATACTACAGTTTATCATAACCGGTCTGCCATGTATCATACCACATTTTAGAAGAAGAGAAGAGATTGGATTTATACCCCGCCCTTCACTACCCAAGGAAGTCTCAGAGCGGCTTACAGTCTCCTTTCCTTTCCCCTCCACACAACAGACACCCTGTAAGGTAGGTGGGGCTGAGAGAGCTCTGACAGAAACTGCTCTTTTTCAAGAACAGCTGTGCCAGATCTACAGCTTGCCCAAGGTCATCCAGCAGGTGCAAGTGGAGGAATGGGGAATTAAACCCACTTCTCCCAGATTAGAGTCCATGCACTTAACGACTACACCAAACTGGCAAGAAAAATCCATACTTAATTGGATTGACCAGCTGGAACAAACATGGGGACCTTATACATTATCTATTTACAGGGGTCATTTCGTAGAAAAAGAGGTGCAGGAGCTCATTAGCATAACTCATTTGCATATGCCACACCCCCTAACATACCAGAAGTGTGTCAGAAGGCAACACCCACCCCTCAGGCTCCACTCCATAGGTGAGTGAAACTGACCTGCTCTTCCTCCATTCCTTTCCCCATCCAATACTTTGTGCAATAAAAATAAGTGTAAAGAACACACCCTCATTCTCTTCCTGCTCCCTTGAAACCATCAGGTTTCAAGTAGACTTGAGATACCCAGGACATGTGCACCACCCATCCCTTCCCCTTCCCCTCCCCACCACAAGACACCCTGTGAGGTAGGTGGGGCTGAGAGAGGTCTTTTGAAAACTGCTCATGAGAGAACAGCTCTGAGAAAACTTGTGACTGGCCCAAGGTCACACCAGCAGCTGCATGTGGAGGAGTGGGGAATCAAACCCGGTTCTCCCAGATTAGAGTCCAACTCCTGACCACTACACCAAACTGATGGGGTGGAAGCTGCTGAAGGGTTGGTGAAATTTCTGCAGTACTTATGTGCCATGTGCCCGGATAAAAATGGTATACTTAGAACATTTATATGCCACCTTGAGCAAGTCTCTGGAAAAGCAGCACACAGTCATAAAAGGAACAATGATAAATTATCAATATTAAAA
The DNA here is from genome assembly GCA_029233225.1 of Lepidodactylus listeri. Classification (NCBI taxonomy): domain Eukaryota; kingdom Metazoa; phylum Chordata; class Lepidosauria; order Squamata; family Gekkonidae; genus Lepidodactylus; species Lepidodactylus listeri. The sequence goes on along the minus strand of JARCFY010000005.1, from coordinate 77,926,175 downwards.
CAAAACATTAAAAAAATAAAGAACCTAGCAGGGCTTTCCCCAGGACGCTGCGCCTCTGCACTGCTCAGGGAAGCCGAGGAAGGGGGGGACTTGGTCATGTGCCTGCCCCCTAGGCTCCTCACTCCCGGAGCTGCGCTCCTGTGCGCTCCCGCTCCAATGGACTCCTGCCTATTTATCAGATATGTTTTTTCCAGCATTGTTTAAAAATGAAAATACCATCAAGAATTTCCTTTTAAAAATATTCCCCTAGGGGACACATCGAAAAAGCTGTACAATACCTAGCGTACAATATCCTATACTTCTCCCAGGGCACAAATATATAAATGACAATTAGCAAGAATTTTGGCATATCTCTCCTATAAATATGCCGAAGGCATCATTTGAAATTGCAGAGCTGTGAATGCTTTCCTCACAGCAATGACAGATAACTCTGTGGAATAATCAAGGAAGCCAAATCTTATCTTGAGGAGGAGGTAAATTGTATATTGTGTGTATACCATAAGTCTATCATAAAATCTAGCTCTTTACACTTGATCTTAGCCAAAAGGCAAAGAAGTGATAGAGTTCTTAATTTCACAGGGTTTTTAGGGTTTGGGTAAATATGCTCACCTTGTACTTACTATGTATACTATTTTCATTATATATATCTTTTTAGTAAGATATAGTATTGAGTAGTATTGTATAGTATTGAGATATAGTATTTAGTAATATTGAGTACATATTTATTATATCATAAAATATAAAAACCCTCTTTGACTTCCCCTTTAATGCCCTGTCTTAACTCACATTGGGAAAACCAGGTTTTGTGCTGATGAGATCCATCTTACTTTGTTAATTCACCAACAGATGAGACGGGTCCACACCCACTAAATTGAGTTGTACACCCACTCTGAATGGGTCACTTACTTTTTTGACTGGATCTTTAAAAATATCTGTGCTCTATAGTGCACCATAACACATCTATGTCCTGGGAAACCAGGACTTCTGACCTCTTTTGTAACAGCTCCTGTCCCACCATACTTTTGTTTGAATCCCTTGGACTCTTGGCTGGTGGGTGCTATTACCCTCATCTCTGCAGAGTCAAGGTAACTCATTATGATACAAGGATCAAATTACAATTAATCATGACTGAGGGATTGAACTGTAGGGATGATGGAATCTGAGTAATGGATTTTTCATTTATTGTTAAAGTGCAGTTGCCAGATATGATAATTTGATTGATATAGAAGCAATCTCAAGAAATCATTTTGGAGGGACTCCAATTTTTTTTGTAAGCTGGGGCCAGCTGACATTAGCTATAGCATGAGCATTGTAAGACTGTTCTACTTAGCAAAGTTTGTTGGGTCCCAAGTGTAGCAGCCAGACTATTTGCTGGGAGTATATAACCAGGTCTGAAAGAACTGGATTGCCAGTATATTTTCATGAAAAAATTATGGCAATGGGAAGATTTGCCTTTAAAGCCCCATATGGGTGACTCTGCAGCAATTGAAGGGGTACTTTCTCCATCTCCCACATATGCTTCCTGGTACATTGATGTACAGTGGTGCAGTTTCTTTAGCCATCTGAGAGGTTTGATTGTCCAAATAAATCATTCTGAGTAGGTAGCCTTGCTGCAAACTTTATTTATTTAATAGATTTGTTTGCCACCTCTCCAAGAAACTTGATCAAAATGGCTTGTAACATGAAACATAATACAAGTAAAAGTTATTAATTAAAACCCAGCATTATAGACCAAAGTATAAAAAACCTTATAAGGAAAAGGTGTTTCAGCTGAATATTTTGTGTTCACCATGAACACTTGTGAGCCAGGCTTTGGAGCTAGTCACTTGTGCCTTGAACAACTGTTGAACAGCTTTGTGTCTGGACAATAGCTGTTGCGAATGAATTTCATTCCTTTCTGCCTTGCAAGCTTCTTTTGCATTGGCACAGTAGGTAAAATCAATGGGGAGTGCTTGATTACTGAGGAAACACCCATCATGGAGGAATCTCAAGAAATGCACCAGGTTCACACAGTCCAGCTGTAGCTATTACTCATGGAAACTAAAGGGAAACTCCACATTCAGAGGCTGTCTGAATCCCAGTGCCAAGACGCAACATCAAGGGAATGCTTTGGCCTCCAAGTGTGAGAGTTGAATCTGGACTTGTAAACCTCTATAATTCGTGCACAAATGCAACCCTCTGTCTTTTTCTCTTTTGAAATAACACTGGTGCTGCGAACGGGGATTGGGCCGATCGAATGAACCCTCTTTGCAAGTTTTTGTTGATAAATTTGTGGAGCTCCGCCTTTCCCCTTGGGCAGTTTTACCCTGGGCAACAGCTCAATGGCACAGTCGGTATTCCAATGGGGTGGAAGCTCATCAGCTTCGGTCTTGCTGAAAACCTCCACTAAATCCCTATATGTGGGAGGTATTTGTAACAAATCCTCTGTGGCCAGGCATGCTTGTGCTGTGGATGGCTTGGTTCCCCAAGTTGCTTTCCATGTGTGGTGTTGGCACACTGGGGCCACCCATCAGATCCTTCCCTCACTCCACATGATGTATGGATCATGTCCACTCAGCCAAGGGCTGCCGAGCACCATGGGGAACTGGGCATGTGGGGTTATGACAAATGCCCATTCCTCCCAATGCTCCCCCACTCCCAAAACCAAGGGGAGGGTCTCAAAGAGACAAGGCTCCTTCATTTCTGACCTGTCCATTTGGGTGAAACGCAAGGGTTCTTCTAGGGAATTCACCCCCACCCCAAGACCATTGACAACCATGGGGCTGATGAGGTCATGGGCACACCCTGAGTCTATTAGTGCCCATACCCTCATATGAGTTCCGGTCTGGGGGGCAACAACTGTCACAATAACATACAACAAAGGGGCAGGAGAGCTCACCACTTTCGGCACTGGGGAGACGGGGACCTGTTACTTTGTGCCCTTCAGCACAGGTCCTCCTCATTTCCCACCAGCAAGGGAAGTTCCACAATCGCCACCTTATCCTCCTTGGGAGCGGGGTCAAGTTGCAACGCTCATGGCTTGGATCCCTGAATCGCTTTCAGGGGTCAGGGGGGTGGGAGGTAGGGTTTTCGGGGTGGCAGCAGGGCAGGATGAAGTGTAGTGCCCCACTTCACCACACCGCATTCACAACCCCTTCTTCAGTCGTAGTTCATGGATGTCTTTGAGGGGCCCCTTCAACTTCACCTTCTGTGCCGAGGGTCCCAATCCCTTGGGTCTCTCCATCTCAGCTTGCATCTTTATCAATGTGAAGCGTGATTCAGCTTCTTCGGCAGTCGAATCTAGGCCGCCAGAGTGGTAGGGTTGACATTACATAACACAGTCTCGTACAATTCCAGATTCAACCCTTGTCGGTAATTTTCCACCAACACTTCCTCAGGCCACCCCCTTATTCTGGCTGCAATTCATTTGAAGGCTGCCGTGTACTCACGTACCAAGCCTCGTCTTTGGGTGAGCCTCCTCATCTGGTTCCGGGCTTTTTCTTTGCTCATCGGGTCCTCATACTGCCTCCGGAGAGCCCACATGAAGTCTTCAACCCAATCTAGTTTGGGCCGGGGTGTGTGTGTGTGTGTAGGCTCACGTACCAGTCAGCGGCTTCTTCTCGCAATCAGGAACCGATATATCCCACCCGGTCACCCTCATTTGGGAAGAGGTGGCCCCAGGTTTGCAGGAACCATCCAGATTTGATGATAAAAACTGTAGCTTTGCCGGGTCCCCATTGAACGACGCGGCCAGCAGTTCTTGCAGGACTGGCTGACGATTTACTGGCACAAGGAGTCCTGCCAGCACTGGTTGCATGGGCACGGGTGCCGGTCACCCCACAGGAACCAGCTGCCCTGCAGGGACCTGAGCTGGAAGAGCTGGGCCACTGGCCCCCCCAGCACTGCCCACCTGAGTGTCAACTACCCTCTGGACAATTCCGGGTAATCCCTCCAGCAAGGGAGTCATCTCTCTCTGCAGCAGGTTCTCCATCGCTTCCATGCGGCGATCCACATGGGACCACAAGTCTCCAAACTTGGGTCTCTTAGGATGATGGGAGTCGCAGGATCTCACACCCTCTCCCAGTTCTTGGCCCAGCTCCATCCCCATGGATGCTCCCTGTTGAGAGGGGGTCCAGGTCTCAATCGGTTCGGTTCCAAATTGAGTCCACGAGTACCTGGGACCCCTGGGCCGGCAATCCACCCACGGGGTGGTGCAAGGAGGTATGGCATCCTCCTCCATAGATACGGGGACCACCATGTCCCCCGAGGTTGCTGGGGGTTCACCCCCGTCTTCCAACATCATCAGGAACGGCAGGCATCCCCAGAGAGAAATGGGATTACTAACTCTCTGTGAGACTTCCTGGATGAACTCACCCCATGCAAAGGATTTTAACCAAGACTTTCTTTATTGGGGGAATTTCTTCAGGGTACACTTGTTGATATAGTGATTTCAAACGTGTATTGTCACACAGGTTCCCCAGTCCCCGCCCTGGGATGAATCCCACCTAAAAGCTTTCCCAGGCTAAAGAGTAGGAAGGCATTAATAGATGACACCTGTAAAGGAAGCTAAAAACACTAAACATGTCTGTGAGAAGTTATCAGTAGCCTTGAATAGAGATAAAAACCCTGTGAAGCCAGCAAGTGGAGGGAAGGGCCTGCAAGTTCCGCAGGGCCTGCAAGACGGAGCTCTTCCATCAGGCTTTTAAATAGGAGCTGCCACCACTGGCCCCACATCATGATTGCTATCTGGTGATGTGGGTTACCCTGTTGGCTGCCCAGGCCTGATGGCCATGAAAGGCCGTACTTGACCCTAAGCCATCTGTTTTTATATTATAACTGGAAGCATTGCTTAACTGGAATTTTACTGTAAATAGATTGTTTTAGGATTTTATAGTGGATTTTAAATGTCATTGTACTGTATGTTGCACTTTGTGTCATGTTAGCCACCCTGAGCCCGCTTGCGGGGAGGGCGGGGTATAAAACTAAAGAATAAATAAATAAAATAAATAAATAAGGGAGTACATTCCAGCAGCAGGAGGGGGGAGGAGTGGAGTCTCACCCAGCCCAGTAAATCCCATCTCCCGCCCTGGAGAGTGGCAGTATTGGCAAGATTACCTGACACCAAGCTATGTTGGCCCTCCAGGGCAACTAACCACTGTGCAAGTCAGGATACTGAACTAGATGAACTACTGGCATAGTTCATCAAGGCTCTTCTTATAATCAAAATCTAAATTTTATAGGGTCAATAAATATAAAATCAGCAAAATGATATAGTTCCAGTGACTGTGAGCATTAAGCCAAGCCATGTAGTTAACTTGTCTGAGGGCCAAGTTGAAAATTGAAAATTTAATTTAATTGAAAAATAAGTATTATTTCAGATATCTTTAGTGTATATGACTTTTGACATTAAGACTCAGCTTCTAAGGAGAATTTAATATTTTGTTCAAGCATATCCTGTGAGGCATTTTCTTTGCCTGTTTTTTTTTTGCCAAATAGTCTAAATAATTGTAGGGCATTGAAGGTCTTGTTATAACAAAACTGGGCTATTTAAAGAAGATGCAAGTCAGTTTGGCCTCATATATGTCTGTTTTCCAGATGCTTCAGCTGCAGGAATGGAATGTAGAGATGGCAGCACCACTAAAATGATAGCCTTCATCATCACAAAAGGATGGAAAATAAGTGTATTGCCATCACTGTTGCAGGATGGATCCATACACCCATCATTTGTTGCACAAGATGACATTTTCAATCATCTCATAGTGAGAGCCATGATGAATTGGATCATGTGAAGGATCCAATATTTGTTGGGATCACAGGTCAAGACTGAACACACCCCCAACTGTTATCATAGCACACATGCTGGGGGATTTTATGCAGTGTTAGTGGGGGAGCATCTTTTTGAGACTTACTCTGGAGTAGCAATCATGGGGTCATTTGGGTTCTCTGATTTTGATGCATGGTGAAGCCTCAGCCAGTCTCAAACTGGCCATTTAGGCTGGGATAAATGTACTGTCAGTATACCATAATACAAGCCAGCACAAATATAACACAAACCAACATCTCTAGTGTGGTTGCTGTTTGAATTTAATAGATCTGTGTTTAATTTAATTGTTCTGTATTTTGACAAGAGTTTGATTATATTTTTATAATTTTAAAAACCTGCTAGTCACTCTGGCTTTTTATAATTATGATGGATAGACAGAACAATTTGTGATAGACTGCAAAAATAATGTTAGAAAAGAGGAGACATTTATTTCTTTTAAGTCATCCATCCTGCCACTGGCCCTTGCAAAGGTGAACTTTGGGGAAGGGATAACTGGCAGAAACTGTGGAAGAGGAGGAGCTCTCCTTTGCTTTGTTTTTGTAAAATTTATCAGAAACGCAAGGGGGGATTAGCCATCACTAATGGTACTTAGGAAGAAAAAGAAGACCATATCAATATGTTTAATTCTCAGTGTGACCCCATCTGTGGACACTTATCCAGAGATAGGGGACATGGACAGACAAGACTGATCTTTCAACAAACCTAAAAAAAAAAAAAAAAAACCAACACCAGGTTTGCAGAAAAATCTGGATTTTTAAAAAAATTGGAGAGGGTTTAAAAATCTCCAAATGATAAAAGGGTTACCTGTAGCTTTATGAAACTGATGCCCTCAGTAACCATTTCTAAGCAACCATGACAGTATTGCCAGCCTTCAAGCCATGGTTTCTGGCAGTAAAAGGAGGGGAAAGGGGCAGAGCAGATAAGGTGGGTTGGTTGGTGAGTGGAAAGGAGAAAGAAGCAGGAAAAGCAGAGAGACTATGGAGGTTTCAGAGAAGGGATGGGGGAAATAGTAAGGGAGAGGGAAAATGAAATGCCTCCCCATGTCCACATGATTCCTCTGGTTATCATCAATATATCAAATTCTCAACATGGCGAAGTATGTGGATACTAAAATCCAAAGACTGGAACTGTGAACAGTCAAGAGAGCTCTTTCTGCAAACTTGAAAGAAGCCCAAACTTTAAAGAAAAATCTGAAATCTTTAAAAAAAATACAAACCCCTCCAAAATTACAGTGCCTGTAGTTGCTGATAAGACACCAGGAAGATGATAAGACATCAGGAAGCAATGAGACCATAACACAGCTATCAAGTGATCTGCTCAAATACAGATTACAGTGTCTTCTTTCTCCTATGATGTATGATGGAAGATACCTTCTCTCCATGGAGAGATAAGATAGAACTATCCATTGCTGCATAAGCATACATATAAGTAGTAATTGCAGGTTGCAAAAAATGGTTGAGAAGATTCAACTCACATCTGGCTGCAAGATGCTTTGAGCAGTGTGCTGGACAAAGGCGCTTGGTCCAAAAAGGTCACAGCAGGTTCATTTGCACTGCCAAGAGTGAAAAACAGAGTAAACATCAATAAAATGGTCTTGTGGATTCTAGTTTACTCAAGGAAGGAGAAAATGTAATTGTTTATTGGAGGGGTTGGTCTCACATTTTCTTGGTCATAGAAAGGCTAGTGAGACTAAAATCCAAGGAATTGCTAAATAAAGTTGAAAGGAAGGTTAAATAATATAATTTATATTAGAAAAACAACCATCTGAATGGAACTATATAAGACTGTAAACTATCATATCCACTGGTATTACCATTAGATGGAAACAGATGTGGATAGTTATTCAAATCAAGATACCTGTTTAGGGAAATCACTTGTTTAAATACATAGTTCACAATTCTTTGTTTGAGCTGAGTAATCAGTTTGATTAATCAGTTGATTGTGTGAGTTAATTGTAAGCGTTAATCAGTTCATTGATTAAATTAGCATATTAGATTATTTATTTATTTATTTATTTCATTACATTTCTGAATCACCTAATCCCCACAAATGTGGGGCTCTAGGCAATGGACAAATTTAGAATAATTAAAATCATAAAATTATCCCAACATATTATACACAGGTAAAACAAATGGCAAATTTGTATTTTGTACTGCCCTCCCAATCCTAGATTGTTTGTGAGTGTTTTGTGGGCATGGGGAGGGATATCATTAAAATAGCTGATGAACACAGGCGTTGCAGCAGGCATCTCAGAAATGACATTCCCTTTTCTGAAGAAGCGAAAGGGAGATCTTTTAAGATGGCACTTGCCCTCTCCAGTTTTTATTAATTTGCCAATCAAAAATGTTAATCAATTAATTGAACTGATCAACTGATTATAATTTGCAAACCTAACAGTTGTTTTTTCTGGTGTAAAATCATAATCCATTGTTATGACTTCCTCTTTTTCCAAAATTGCCTTGCTTAAATCAATATGATTATGCCATAAAAGGGGCAATTATGCAAAGGTAAAGCTGTGCTGCTATCATTCTAGTTGTGGAAATCATTGATAATATCAACCACTCCTTAGATTATTAGAAAGGATCAGACATTTACAATAATATTATTTTAAAATATTTAATCATTTCAAATAATATCAGTAAACATCTAGCTTATCTGTAAACATACACCCCCCTCGATTTCCTTTCTTTGATATGTATGAATGAAAAAAATTACTCTTTCAGTGAACAAATTCATTTTAGAAACACTGGAGTGGATTCTGCAGATTCATTCCACAAAGGGCAATGATTTCATTCATTGCAAGAGAACTTCCAGTCCATCAAGAGTTTGTACATAATTTTGGATGCCTCCTTGAATATGGAGGCCCAAGTCATGCATATTGCCATCTGTGCCAGGCTCAGCAATTGGCCCCTTACCTGTTGCACCCTGGCCTAGCCATGGTAATCCATGTGACGGTCACCTCCAGGCTAGACTACTGTAACTCACTTCACGCTGGCCTGCCGTTGAGACTGACCTGGAAGCTCCAGCTGATCCAGAACTCAGTGGCATGAGTCCTGAAGGGAACATCACAGATGGCACATATACATGTGCTGTGCCAGCTGCACTGGCTGCCAGTGGAAGGTCAAGGTCATAGTCAGGGCTTGATTTCAACAGGAACGCACAGGAACGCCATTCCAGCTGGCATCCGAGCCTGCCCCGCCCCCTCCCTGCCCGGCCTGAGCTGTTTACACTTAAAGGGAAAGTTCCTGCAGAGAGCTGGCAGGAAAAAGCTCCACCGGGTGCTTCCCCTTTAAGAGCAAACAGCCAGCAGGAGAAAGCCCTGCCCAGAGATTAAGCACAGGGGCTAGGCTTTCTGCATTTGGCTTGCCAACATCGCATGGCTTTCCCTTCTCCAGTAAGTGCCTCGCCGTTCTCTTTTCCATCTCTCTCTCTCTCTCTCTCTTTCACCCCCCACCTTTCTTTCTGTCTTTCTTTCTGTCTTTCTCTCTCTCTGTCCCCACCTTTATTTCTTCCTTTCTCTTTCTCTCTCTCCCTCCCCCCTTCCTTTCTCTCTCTCTCTCCTCCACCTACCTTCCTTCCTTCCTTCCTCTGTCTGTCTACCTTCCTTCTTCCTTCCTTTTCCTTCCTTCCTTTCTCTCTCTCTCCACCTACCTCTTCCTTCCTTCCTTTCTCTCTCTCTCTCCCCCTCACCTACCTCTTCCTTCCTTCCTTCCTTCCTTCCTTCCTTCCTTCCTTCCTTCCTTCCTTCCTTCCGTTCTTTCTGTTTTTATTAAAAAAATATTGAAAAGGGGGGGATGTAAAAAAGCAGAGAGCCCAGGAAATGCTGGTTTTGACAATACCTTTAATTTTTGAGAATCTCTTTAGTTTTCTCATGGCATCTTCTTAAGATAAGTAAGTTTGAAGCCTGAGTTCATTGTTGTGTCTTGTTGGAAATGGCTTGCAAATATATGTGTGTCTAAAGTCTGTATTAAAGTGGTTTGGTGCTTACTGCCATGCAAGAGAAACCATCTGAAAAAGTAGCTTCATTGTTGTGTGTGTTGGCAGAACACTTGACTGTTGCATGGGGAACTTTGGGGGACATCTGCAGAGAAATAGAGTTGTAACTAAAAATGAGCATGGTCAGGTGCGCTTTGGCGATTGCCTGTTTTGTGAAATTTAAAAAAGTGGGCAGAGTTTCTGAAGAAGATGATTGTCCCTCTTCTCCTGCCACTGGACTGACATCTGCCTTTAATGGGCCAGCAAAGCTGATGTTCTTAAACCTCCTAATAAGAGAGATTTCAGCTTCTGAGGAGTTCCAACGATTGGTGATCTTGTGATGGTAGTGATACTTTGATGTGGTAAAGACCACCTGTTCACAGGATAATTTTACCTGTGGGACAGACTCTGCATGGTAACCACTCCACTGGTACATAATTGCTTGTAAAAACTATTATAGTGTAATAATTCAGGTAGGTAGCCGTGTTAGTCTGAAGCAGCAGAACAAAGTTGGAGTCCAAAGTTTCATCCAAGGTATAAGCTTTTGTGTGCATGCACACGTCTTCCATCTGAAGAAGTGTGGGTGGCACACGAAATCTTATACCTTGAATAAAATTTTGTACCTTGAATAAAATAGTCCACAAACTACTCCCATCCAGTGCATCCACAAACCTAGAAGAGATTGGATTTATACCCCACCCTTCACTCCCCAAGGGAGTCTCAGAGAGTCTTTCAAACTCCTTTCTCTTCCCCTCCCCACAACAGACACCCTGTGAGGTAGGTGGGGCTGAGAGAGCCCTGAGACCACAGCTGGTACAGAGCTATGGCTTGCCCAAGGTCATCCAGCAGGTGCAAGGGGGGAGTGGGGAATCAAACCCGGTTCTCCCAGATTAGAGTCCGCGCACTTAACCACTACACCAAACTGGCTCCTAGCGTTGTTCTGCCAGTGAACTAGGGTTGCCAACTCCAGGTTGAGGAAATCCCTGGAGATTTGGGAGTGGAGGGTGGGGTTTAGGGGAAGGAGGGACCTAAGCAAGGCATAATGCCATGGACTCTACTTTCCAAAGCAGCCATTGACCTGATCTCTGTAGTTTGGAGCTCAGTTGTAATTCCAGGAGATCTCCAGACCCCACCTGTAGGTTGGCAACCCTAAATAATCATATTCAGCGTACTAGTTCTGCAGGAAGGCAACCTGATTTCCATGGGAACCTAACCCTTAGGAATTGATTCCAATCCAGTGTGGGAATAATTGTTGGACATAAGATATTGGTTCAGGCAAGGTTTTGTATAAATGGGACAGAAAATAATGTTTTTATTGGTTTTGTCAAAACTGTTTTGACAACAAGGAAAACAGAATAAGAAGCAAAAGGTGGATGTGGCTGGATGACCACACTTCTGGGAACATTGGGTGTGGCCTATTATGTTAATGAGTTGTGCTGTCAGGGGTGTGGCCTAATATGCTAATGAGTTCCTGCTGGGCTTTTTCTACAAGAAGAGCCCTGGTCATAGTTCTGGTGTTGATCTTCAAGGCCTTGAGCGGTCAGAGACTGATGTATCTGCAGAACCATCTTCTCTGGTATGTCCTCAGGAGAATGTTACACTCTTTGGATAACAAATGAAAAGTCACTGTTTAACGCAGAATAAATACAACCAATATAATTGCCCAACAGGGTCTGTATGTTGCCCATATGTTGTCTAGGGCCATTCGGACCCGTATGATTGAGCATAGATCTTGCATCAGAAACTGCAGAGTAGAATCGCCTCTTGTGCAGCATTTTATGGCAAAAGGGCACACTTGTAATGATTTCAGATTTTTTAGTTCTAGAGGTTATTCCTTCACAGCGGTTTAATCAGGTCGACGTGCAGAGAAAGTTGAGACAAAGAGAGGCGTTCTGGATATTCCGTTTGCACAGTCAGCATCCTTATGGTTTGAATCAGTCAATAAAATTTAACTTTTTTATGAAATAGGTGAGCATAATGCATCTCCTGCCCCTTTAAATATTATACTGTGTTTGTGTATATAGGGGTATTGGTGTAGTTGATTGTTAAGGTCTGCCAACTAGGTGAGGCTCTGGCCCTGTTGATCGGTTGCTCGTTAATGCACTTGTTTTGGGGTGAGCTTTTCTAAGTATATAGTTTTCTTTCTTAGGGTTCTAAATAGTGTGAATTTATGTAAATAATTTATGGTGGCATCTTTCTTACAATAATCATCTGAATATAATTGAATATAATAGCAATTGGATTTCTTGTACAGAGGAGGTTGTAAGTATATGCATATGCATTGTTGGTAAAAGGAAATAATCAATAATTGTATTTGTATTTGGAGTAGTTTGAATTTTGAGTAGTGACATGTATGTTTTATATTCAGCAAGCTGAAGAAGCTCCTGACGAAACGAAGGATCAAAGCCGGCATCTTCGTCCTTCGTCTGAAGATCATGTATATTTATTTGATGATATTCTGCATAAGAGAGACTTATGTGTTTTGCTTGTTCCCTGTTGGGCAATTATATTGGTTGTATTTATTCTGTGTTAAACAGTGACTTTTCATTTGTTTGTAATTTACTGTGGTTTTCGCTGTATTGTATACACTCTTTGGATAGCAATCTGCTGGTGATCCCTGGCCCCAAAGATATTTGGCTGTCCTCAACCAGGGCCGGGGTATTTTTGGTCTTGGCCTCAACCTGGTGGAACTGTCTGCCAAATACCATCAGGGCCCTGTGGGACCTCATGCAATTCAGCAGGGCCTGTAAGGCAGAGATGTTCCACTGGCTTTTGGTTGAGGACAGCAATGGTTTCCATTCTGGCTGGCACCCTCTCCTTGCTCTCCAGACTGCTCTGTTCTTCTCCCCCCCCCCCCACACACACACAATGTGGCCACAGTCCAGAATGAGGAGAAATTGTGAAACTTCCCCATCTGATTCTTTTAGATTTGCTATATCAGTACTGTGTTTGTATTTTATTCTACCGGGGGGGGGGGGGGGGATAAATGTTGTACATTGCCCAGAGCCCTACAGCAGCAAGGATTGGGTGATATAATAATAATAATAATAATAATAATAAGGAGGAAGAGGAGGAGGAGGAGGATGGTGATGGTGATGATGATGATGATGATGATGATGATTTTTAATAAGGTTGGAGGAAGAACTTTGTTTCAGATTCTTCTCAGGAGAGGAAAGTACTGCCTTTAGCAGAACAGATATGTTGAATCCAGCCCACAGATCCCCCCCCCCCCCAGTTTGCTATCTCCAAAGCACCATCCTTTTAAGTTAATGAAGACTGAATTCCCTTTTAAAATAAAGAAGGATCAACAGCGCAGTCCTAAGAACACTTTTCCAGGGTGAATAGACTTGAGAAGGATTCTGAGAAGATTTGCTTAGGGTGGCAATGCAAATGTGCCAATGTTTGGAAAGATGGCTTGAAGCTGAGGTAGTTTACAAATACTAATGATGAAGAAGATAGTAATTTAACTGTAACATCAGGTAAGAATTAAAACTGATGTGAAAACTAAAATTGCAACAAATGACATTACTGCATCCCTAGAAATGTGCAAGAAAAAATAATGTGTACCATTTATTACAAGATGAAAAAAGTACTATTGGTGAGTAATAATAATACAGTACTTCTTTTTTTTTCTTAGTACCATCTTCAGGTGACACTTCATTTAATAATACAAAAGGCTCAGATCTACTACCTCTAAAATTTCCCTTAAAACCCTGTGTGATGCACTTTCATCACCTGAATTTATGGGAATATCAATCCAGATAATTTATGAGTTTTAATTTAAAGCATGTGTTTCCAATAAAAATTATTAAACCTTTTCTTCAACCACCACACACATCTAAGCATTTGTTCATGATAAATTGTATTTGATATTAGAGTTGTTGATTAGCTTGCCTTGACTGTAGTGTTTCTGCACATGCTGTCTTGTGTCATAATGGGAAATGTTCCAAAGCAATAATGTTTCGGTATTTCACCGAATGGAGCTGAACTGGGTTGTACCGGAATCAGTCTGGCCAACAGCAAGAACAGTCCACTTCTTTGCTTAATCATAATCATCATCACCCTCATTTCTGTCTACATCTCCTCCATGATTTTGGTTTGTGGAAGAAGATCAGCAAGAATACAGCAAAATTTTATTTAGAAATGTAGACATGTTCAGTGGCTATGATAAGCACACAAGGCTCCCCAACCAACATTCTTCATAACTAAAAGGACACAACATTAAAATGAAGGGAACAACATGCATATGAGGGACCTGCTTTGCACATCAGGATTCACAAATGGTCTAACATGGGACATCTAGTATTTGTATAAATCAGATTATAAAATGTGACTGACCAACAGTGATTCTGTGATTACTGCAAATAATGTTACCCTGTTCACAATGCCCATTTTCTCATGAAAGCACCCTTGGATTATTAATTTGTTTGCAATTTAACATGAGCAGTATTTAGGGTTGATTTAATCCATAGTCACATGAGCTGTCAGCTGGTGCCTGCTATTAGTACATGCTCAAAACTTACTAGATATCTGGAGCTGATGGAAATTGTAGTTTTATCAGTTTTCCAATTCAAGTTCAGGAATTTGCAAAAACTAAGATTACTAGCAACCCAGGCAGGAAGTCAGGCTGGGAAAGATTGGGAAGAATAATGTATAGAACAGATGTGCCCTGGTCATCTCTTCATAGCTTCTACCCATTTGGAAAGTTTTGTGGCTTGGGCTGGGGACTGGTGAGCACCTCTGTCTGTGTGAGCACATGCACTTACTGTGCAACTATCTCACAGAACACTCAAAGGCCATCAAACTCATGAGGATGTTTATCAAAAAATTCAAGTTTTTTGGGGGGGTTCAGCGGGGGGGAGTTCCAATCACTAGGACATATAAGTTTAATATTGAGAGTAGCCTAATGTGATGACTGTTTGGCACTGAGTCCTTACAAACAGATTTAGAAGTATGGCCCTGTTGGATGTCAATTCCACTGAAGTCAAATGGATAAAATGGATGGCAGACTAAACCAATTTTTAAGTTCAAGTTTAGATTTGGTTCAATTTTCTGATTTTGAATCTAGATGAGGGCATTTATGCACTATGTTTAAAATAAATATTTTAATGATGTGTTCGAAATTAAAACCACAATGTCTAGTTTTTGGCCAAAATGTAACGTTATATTTTCTGTCCTGAATGTATTGCCCACCAGTGTTAGTGGTTGCCCCTATGTTAGGAAAGAAGAAAAAGTTTCTCTTCTACATTTTCTATCCCATGCATAGTTTTATACACCTCCATCATGGTCTGCGGGAATCTTTTCTCTAAACTATAACCCCCTCTAAACTATAACCCCCTTTTTAGCCTTTCCTCAGAGGAAAGGTGTTCCATTAATCGTCTTGATTGCCCTCTTCTGTACTTTTCCAGCCTGCAACATCTTTTTTGATGCACTGTATTCTTGGTGCTTGGAGGGGGGCAACAGTGGGAGGGTTTCTCATGTCCTGGCCCCACTGGTGGACCTCCTGATGACCCCTGCTATTTTTGGCTACTGTGTGATAGAGTGTTGGACTGGATGGGCCATTGATCTGATCCAACATTGGCTTCTCTTATGACAACTGAACCGGTACACAGTGGATCTATACATGGCTGTGTTTGATTTCATTCATTTTGTTATTAATTTCAAAAGGGAAAGTTTCATTAGTGGGTGTTTCCTATGGTTCTATGGTTTTATTGACATTTCCTCTGTGATCTCTCCTTCCTGACCAATGTTTTAGTTGCTGCTTTTATGTCCTTGTACATATTTTAGCTCTGGTTGTAATTGTTTTAATGATGTGTGTTTGGGGTGAGAAGATTTTAATAGTTTTAAAATATGATTTTATCATGTATGTTTTAATTTGTCAGCTGCCTTGCTGGCCCTTGTGAAGGCGGAAAGACAAGATATAAATTTTGTAAAATGAAATAAATAATAAACAGTTAATTATTGTTCCTTTCATTATTCTTGTTTCATCATAATTCGATTTCAGTATTATTCCCCACTGTTTTCAACAGACAAAACTCAGGGGAATTATAATGTTTCCTGAGGACATTCATATTGCTGCGTTTCAGACTAGCAAATGAAAATCACCCATGTTTAAATGTGAAAGTCTATGGGAGAATTGATAGGGAAGATTCCAAAGAGTAATACAGACAGCACTGCAGCTGGTTAGCTTGAAGAACATTAGCACGAGGAAGAGATAGACTGACTAGGCAAGGACATTTGGTGGCACAAGGAGGGCAAGGCTTCTGGGCAGTAATGCAGCAGGAGAAGGATCTTGAAGTAGATTTGTTTGAATGAGAGAAAGTTTGGAGTGCAGGGGAGTGCAAGACTGCAAAGCAGGGGAGTGCAGGGGAGTGCAGACTGCAAAGGGAAGTCTGGCACAGCAAGGCAAGCACTGTAAAGAGAGAAGAAGGCAAAGTCCCACTTCATATTCTCATGGAAGGAGAGAAGAAGGCAAAAGTCCCACCCCATATGCTTCGTATTGGAATAATTTATGCATATATGCAATCCTAATGGCTACAGTTTACAGTCAGTCAAGAAAGCCCAAAGCCCCTCTCCCCCACTCTCCCTAAGGAACACTGTGATCCCTCTATGCCTTTATTAGGAAAATGCTGGCTGACTTGTTAAAGAGCTCAGAGACAGCAGTAATGAAACAAAACAAAACAAAATGAAAGAAAATCATGTTTTCCCCCCTTATAAACTATTTAAATGGGGAATTTGCTTCATTTTCATATTGATTATGATAACTACAAAAATCCCAATTTTACAGTTTTTTGTAATTAATAACAAAAGAAGTGCACAAGTTTCCATATTTTTGTCCAGTTGCCCAGCCTACTGGATCATCATTACCCACTTGCTTGTTAATCTTGTCAAAGAACAGAAGGTTGGTGAGGCAGGATTTCCCTTTGCTAAAGCTATGTTAATTTCTCCATATCCAGCCTTGTTCTTCCAGGTACTTAATGATCCTGTTGTTAATAATAGAATAGTTTCTGCTAATTTACTCAAAACTTCCTTTTCTCTTTACATGTTTGTTCATGTTCAAAGGATGTGGAAATGTCAAGGCAATCCCTGTAACATATAAATATTTCAATAGAATCTTCATATATATATTTTTTACTGCTTCTGCAACATCTTGCAAGTCAAAGTTTTTTAGATCCTTCATAAACTTGTTCTACATTGATTTCAGCACTTGATGGATCTGTTTGAAAGAGTCTAGCTATCATTACAGCCAGTGTTAAATTATAGGGTATGATATACCTGAAACAAGGAAGAGACTGGATTAATACACAAAACAAGTACTGGGAAAGAGGTAAAGAAAATACCCTATTTTGGAGTATGCCAGGGTGAAAGAGGCAAAAGGTTTCTTTGTATCTTACTTTTCTATCAGCAGCAGGAAACTGGAAGTTTTATTAGATTTCAAAACCTATTTTTTCTCAGGCTGGGTCTAGAACCCAGTGGGCACGCATGTTTAATTGACTGTATTTATGCTGCTCAGAGTGGCAAATTTGTGACATGCATTCTGTCTTTCTAGGCACTTAACTTCAAAACTACAACCACATTAATTAACTTCAGATTATTCCGTGATCCCATGGTAAAAAATAACTTTTACTATGTCTATATGCAAAGCATACAAAGCAGACTGTGTCATATCTACATGTGAAGTGATGGCTGGTTAGAAGTTAATTTATGGAACTGTGCTACAGCCTAGCCAATTGAAAGCACACTCACTTTCAGGCGCAGGAAGCCAGTACAATCTAGGCAACTGTGATCCATAAATATCTTTACCATCTTTTTGGCTGTCATGCAGTCAACAGCTCTATAAGATTACTGCTATTCTTCTTACACACGTGGGCAGCGGAGCGGGATCCATAATGACTTTTCCTCAGCCGCAGAGCATTTTGGACTAAGGCTCTGATGACACATGCATATTCATCTTTCTGAAATTGTAGCATAAAGTGGTGAGTTGAATGTGTGAAAGAGCATTCCTAGATCAAACATGACATATCATCACGTATCACCTCAAATGCAATGCTTTATGATGGATTCCACTGACATATTTAGTTTGGAGTCATCATCACAGCAAGTGTTGAGTAACTGAGTGATATAAATGCATGTATGAAACTGTCCTTTCTTTAAAAGTAAGATCTCTTAAATAAAGGATTAAACTGTTTTTCAAGAAGGCCTTTGCTCTAACACTCAATGACATCAGAACGAAGCCAAGATAGCTATGTTGTATTGAATGGAATTAAGGGTACAAAAGAGTAATAAAAGAAATATGTTGGGAATATGTTTTGTGATGTCTTCCTACCTATTCATTGCCATTTGGGTAAAACTGAATATTTGCTTCAATTCAAAGTTGCTATTTTTAAAAAATTATTATTATTATTTTAAAACTTTAAAATTTACATACATACTTGGGTGAAAGAAATAAAGGACACAGCAGCTCAAAATTGTTTCACACATAGCAGTGGCAATATAGAAGTAGTAATACTGTAAGATGAGTTCCATCATCTCCTATTTTGGAAATACTAAGACAAATCTATTGCCTAACTGCACTCATGGCTCCCCCCCCCCCCCAGCTTCTCCTGTAGGAAGAGGCATGTATTTCTTAAGAACCACAAATCTAGATACAGAGCCTAGATAATACCATTAGGCCAAGCTGCTACTGTATATTTCTATTCTTCTGTATCTTTATAGTCCCTGGGCCATTTCTGCTTTTACTTAATAATTATAAGTTCACTCAGCCCTCCTTAGATTCCAATTCTTTACATGTTTCTTCAGATGGACCATGATAGATTTGATTAATCTTGTCCTATATGGCCAGGGTCCAACATACCTGAGGGACCGCCTTTCCCCGTATATACCCCAGAGAGCACTGTGGTCAGGGGCACAACATTGCCTGACCATCCCAGGCCCTAGGGATGCCAGGCTTGCAGCCACTAGGGCCAGGGCCTTCTTGGTGGTGGCTCCTTACTGGTGGAATTTGCTCTCGGAGGAGATCAGGGCCCTGTGGGACCTTTTACAGTTCCTCAGGGCCTGCAAGACAGTGCTCTTCCACCAGGCATTCAATTAGGAGCTGCCACACTATCAACATCACCACTATTGACATCTTGTGACAGGGGTTGGCCCTGGCCTGGAGAGTGAGCAACACCATCATGCAAGCCTGAAGTTCAATGAACTGTTGAAGACCATACAGTATGCCATCTTTAGAAATGGACAAAGACCACTATACTAGCAGTTTAAGAATTTTTGTGATGTTTTAAATGTGATGTTTTAACTTTGTAATAGTTTTACAGTACCGGTTACCGATTTTGTAAGCCGCCCTGAGCCTGCTCACGGGGAGGGCGGGGTATAAATAAACTAAATAAATAAATTGTTAAGTTCTTCCTGACATATTGCAAAAAACTTCTCCAACATCTCCCTGAGCGTCTTGCTCCATGCTTTCCTCCCAGCCTCCGATTTGTTCTCAGACCATTTCTGCAGCCGTGAATTTCCCCACACTGATGTTTTTAAAACTGTGAGTTATATGAAATTTTCCACAGTAGGTTTTTCCTTACCAGGTGCAAACCCAAAGTTTTCTCCTCCTTACCCCACATTTTTGGGACTCGCTAGAACTGGGGATTCTGAAAACAAGGTATAAGAAGGAGAAAACTTTAGGTTTGCGCCTGGTGAGGAAAAATCTACTGCAGAAAATGTCACATAACATGCAGTTTTAAAAATGTCAATGTGAAGAATTCACTACTGTGGAAATGGTTTTCACACTCCACTATGCCAGAGCTTTCAAGACTTAGCTGTTCCTCTGGGACTTCCATAGAAATGCTTTTGTTTTTGCTTTGTATAATAGGAGACTCCTGTGAGGACTTGCTGGTCTTTCCTTGAGATGTTCTGCTGCCAACCGTTGGTTCCCTCTTTGATGCATCAACTTTATAGACCGTTGGAAAATTGGAGCTAGCACCTGTGGCAGGGTAGAGATGGATACTGATTTATCAAAAAGTTGCTAATATTTTTGAATGAAGGTATTCAGAAGGATTGAGTGGTGTAATGCATGGACCGGCCTTGTAGTGGTACTTGAATACAGAACTCTGACACCAAGAAGGTCTGTAAAGTCAGCAGTGGAGCACAAATTTTGAGCTGATTAACATCACTGGGATGATCCTGGTCATCACTGGATAACAGGGACCTCAGATAACAAGGCTGGGGTCTGTGCTGCTGCTAATAAGAGCAGGCAGTGTTGAGCTACCTACAAACATATTCTGCATGAGGTTTCTTGAACAAGTGGTAGGCAGCCACAGTCCAGCACTTGGGCAACAGGGCAAGCCCATCAAATGAAACAAATCTGTTTTATTTTTATTTATTTTTTTAAAAAAGATTAATGAGCCTCAAATCTTAATTGAATACTATATATTAAAATATGTGAATAATATTGTTTAAGGAACATTCAATCATTGTGGTTTCTTGTTTAGGATTAACAGTTAAAAGACAAAAGACACTAGGTTCTAATTAACTGCTGCCAAAAATTAATTTAAGTAGCCTAATTGACAACTGGCTTTAAGATACATACAATTTTGGCATAAAAACAGCATTGTGTGGTGGTGGGGGGGGTGTATTTCCAGTGTATTACTGGAAATGCTGGGGGGGGGGCATGAGAAAATGTTGACTAAAGCATACCTTAGTATTAGGGAATCAAAGATGACAAATATAACAAGGACTTCTTAGGCAGAAATTATCAATTGTTACCCAATTATTATACTAGGTGTGTATCCGCAGCCATAATAAGCTCAGGAAAAAACTAATTTTTCCAGATACATTGCTAGATCACCCTGGCTCCTTTTGCAGAAGATGTCACCCTATAGGTATGGGGAAACCTTCGTAAATCTGCATTGTAATAATCTAGAAAAAAATTAGAAATCTACTGGACAGCTGAAAAATTAATCTGGACCCTGGACTTGGTAGATTAGGTCTGGTGAAAAGATTATATTCTTGCCACTCACTACAGCATAGAGGCAAAACTTCTGCTGTGGCATATTCAGAACTGAAAGGCGTTGGTGGTGAATTGACTGTGCTGAGATCCAGTGAGGTCAGTGGAGAAGGTGGCTTAGAAAGCAATCCTATTACCATGATATGGTCCATCATATATTTTCAGACATAAAACTGTTTGCTTGTTTGTTTGTTTGCTTTCATGAAATTGAATGTGATACACTGTGGTTCGGGCTCTTAATGGTTGCCAGAGAAATGATTCTTGGGCCTTGAACAAGTCCAGGATAGCTGGAAATCATGGGACTTCAATTTCCCACAACTTCGTTTTCTGTGATATGGCATTATTAAACTGTGATGTGTGTAAAAGAAGAGCACAAACTGGACTGAACAGTCTGCAAAACACAGACAACTATGAAGAGAGAGAGAGAATCACACAGTTTTACACTGTAACATACTTTAATTTCACTACTTTTCTGGGGGACTAAGGAATGGAAAAGGGGATTTGAAAAATGACCCCTTTGAACTGTCACCACTTGCAATTTTATCCTGATGTTCTTACAAAGCACGTAAGTGGCGTAGGTGGTCTTCTCCTCCATTTTGCCCTCAATGAGATAGGTTAGGCTGAGATACACAGAGAGAGAGAGAGAGAAGCTCAAAGCTATCTAGTAAGCTTCTTGGCTGGGCGATGGGGTTGCCTGGGTCTCCCAGGTCCTAATCCAACCCTTTAATTGGTACACCACATGTAGTTTCACTGCATTTAGTGTGTGGGTGGAGTGGTAGATGACATGGGATATGAGAACAGACAAACAGCAGAAGTCATGAGATTTCTACAAGCATCCCCTCCACAAGACAAGTTTACTGCACTGAAATTTCTCCAAACGTCTATCTGTGGTAATAAAGAGCCATTGTCCCAAGGGAAAACAGTCATGTGGATGAGCCTGAAGATCTACTTATGTGTCAATGCACCACCATCACCACCTGTCCATCACACAGCCAGTCGCAGAAGCAGCTAATATCATCTAAGCTTGTTCAGTCACATGCTAGCTCAGATATGTTCAATTTTTTGGAATTACTGTAGCGGGAAGGTATTTGCCTGGTTCAGCCTCTTTGTAGACACAAAAGGGTATTTGCCAAATATAAGCACCCGGGCTCAACCTGTATTGTTTAGGTACATTTCATTTCAGTACATCACAAGCTGCCAACACAACCATATCATTGCAATTTTTCAAGCATTTGCTGTGTGTGTGTTTTATATATTAGGCAAGTCCCATCTCCCCTAGGCTATTGGAACAAAGCTCAGCTAAGTCTCAGACATACTGAGAAAAAGAGATAGAATTGCACAAGAAATGTGAGGCTGCAGATGGGCATTACTCTTGCGGAAGCATCAGCATTTACAGAGATGTGGGTTTCTTTGGAGAGATTTGATTTCACCATCTAAGGAAATCAGCAATCCCCTCGAAATATAACCAATGCCATTTTTAAAGGGAGGTGAATCTTTTTTTAAAAAATGTCTCTTTGTCCCTTCACACTTTTCTTTAACTGAACAAATTATTTAAAGACAATGGCATAGCATAGAAATAAGGCAGCCAGCTTCCAGGTATAGCCTGCATTTCTCCTGGAATAACAAGTGGTCTTGAGACTGCAGTGATCATTTCCCCCAAACCTCCAGGAATTTCCCAAGCCAGAGTTGGCAACCCTATTATAATGGGTGCTCACTGTGCAAGCCCACAACTGTGCATTATAATTTATTATCTGTGCTCATTTAAGTCTAACAATCTTTCCTAATGAAAATAGCAATTAACCTCTGACTGGCATAGAACCAACAGTACTGGCAGGTGTACCAGAAGCAGGGAATACATTTGTAGACGGTACAGGATCTTTCCCCTAAAGCCTGTGATATACTTACAGCCAAGATTGCACAGAGACAGAGCCTCTGATTCTGCGCAAGCACAGGACAAGTACAGAATAGGGTATTCATGCACAGTTCAGCTGCCTCCTAGGATTCATTTTTGAAACCCTTATAGCTGGGATGAGAATTGAAAGCATTTGGGAGTGTGTGATCGAATACCAGAAGGCCACAGATAACAAATACTCAAGCATAAGCTGTCAGTTCTCTGGAAAACACCATGCCTCTCCCAATGACTGGCAAAAGCTGACTTGTAGATGAACATAGATGTAACAATGACAAATCCTTCAACAAATTTATTAGCGTACTGAAAACTACAAATCGAGGAGTGGGGTAGACGGAGGGCCAACCTGCCTATTAAGATTTTTAATGTATTGTGTTTGAGTTCCCCTGTGACTTTGATTCAAGCAGTCACACATCAGCTAAGCAGGAACTTGTTTCCCAAGCATGTGGAACCTCAATTAGGATCAGGACAGTGGCACAGGAGGATAAAGGACTTCACATACACACACACCCCACACACTGACCAATGCCACCTGCCTCGCATTCTGTCCGGAGTTTCCCCTCAAGATTGCCCCAGAGCAATTTCTTCAATTTCACACTTGAAGCTGCAGTTCCTCATCTGCTCCGCATATTTGTTTTTACATTACCGGCTGCTGTGAGGCTTCCTGCTGCTGCCCCCTCCCATTCCCCTCCCTCTTTCCCTCCTGATTGGACCCTCTTCCTCTTCCATCCAGGAAGAGACAGAATTTCTCCAAGAAGCAAATCCCCCCATCCCCGTATGCATATCCAGAGGATCCCACAATCCTGCGTCACCCCCTCACACACACACACACACACACACACACACACACACATATCCTACCTTCTCCTTTGCAGGGAAGGCTATTTGTTTCCCCCTTCCCCCTCTTTTTCCACACCAAAGAAACAAACACTAAAGTAGGAGAGAGGGGGCTGAAGAGAACCCACCTGAATTCCAGTCTGGAAATCAATCCTGTGTATGATCCCATGCATCAAGCCGGGGGGGGGGGAGAGGCAGGCAGCTTCCACCACTCGAGGAAGGAAAGGAGGACTAGGTTAAAGCCCCCAGAAGAGGTCCCAATCCCTACCTCCCAAGCCATTTCTTCCTCAGTGGAGGTGGGGAGGGGAATGGAAAGACCACAGCCCAACACACCTGTTTTGCAAAACTCCTAGGACCCCACCGCCTCCACCACCACCAGCAGTGGCAACAGCAGCAAAGTGCACCAAGGTGCTTCCTTGCACCCCCCCCCCCCCCCAATCTCCTGGTTTGGCAGGAAACTGTAGCGTTGCCCCATCTTTCCCTGTATACTGCAGAGGTCCCCCTCTTCATCTCCCTCTCCGCCACTCTTTCTGTAAAGCCAGAGCTACTTTGTAAACATCTCCCCGGAGCCTCTCGAAAGAGCTGACTGCAGCAAAGTCCACCCCCCCCCCCATCCTCCTCCACCAAGGATACTTCCCCAGAAACTTTTTTTACCATACGTTATAAAAGTTAAAAATGATTTTTGCCAAAGAAGATTCCCTCCCCCCTAAAATAAATGTAAACTAAACTCCCACCACGGGGGGACCAGATGGAAAGCGGGCGAGTGGGCGTGGAAAGGGGAGTGTTCATTTCGGCTTCTCCCCTGGAGCAAACAGGAAAATTCTCTAAAAACAGGATCTGTTTGCTCTGGGGGAAAATGGCAAAAAAAAGAGTGATTCTCCGGGTCAAAACCTAAGCCCAGAGCAACTGGTGTGAAATTGAACAAAAGACTCGGGATAAGCATGAGGGGAACTGCAGGGCAAACACTAGTGTGAAATCGGTCACTGTTTTCCAGACCTGAAACAGCCCTGGGGATAGCTATTTGGCCTACTGGAAACTGCACAAATGGTTCATCAGTACATGTGCATATCCCCTGTGGAGACAAATAGTGGCTCTCGGGTCATTTCATGTCAGGAAAATGGCACAGGGGAAGGCAGAAACTCTTTTCCTCTGCACTATACTCCTGATGTGAACTGGGTCCTACAGGCCAGGAAACATGTTGCTTTGTAGCTGATGTGTGACTGCTTGAAGTGAAGTCAGGTCTGGGGAACCAACACAGCATGTTACAACTTTTTATGTGTAGGCTGGCCCTTATGTGGAATTTAAGACAAAGCACAGGTGAATGAATTAACCATTCTCTCAATGCCATTTTTGCCAGTGGCAAAACTCCATTTTGAGTCTGACTTTTAACCCACAGGAGAAATAGAAGGAGATTGGATTTATACCCCAAGGGAGTTTCAGAGAGGCTTACAATCTCCTTCCCCTCCTCTCCCCACAACAGACAACCTATGAGGTAGGTGGGGCTGAGAGAGCTCTGAGAGAAATGCTACTGAGAGAACTGCTCTGAGAGAACTGTGGCTTGCCCAAGGTCACTCCAGCAGCTGCATGTGGAGGAGCTGGGAATCAAACCTGGTTCTCCCAGATTAGAGTACATGCTCCTAACAACTACACCAAACTGGCACCAATACCCTGAAATATAGTTGTAAACAAATTGGTACCAGTGGGCATAACATGATTGTGCCCATGGGTCTCTGAAATGAAACCTGTAGCATCATTCCATAGCAACAGTAGTTTTCAAAGTGTCCTCATGGGGAGCCCACCTCAGAGAGAAATCCTAAACTGGTCTGCTATGGGGTTAGTCCCATTTTGTCAGTTGGGATTACTCCAGGAAAATGTTTTTAGGATTATAGCCAGAGTATATCAACGTAGCAGAATTCAGAATTCACCTCAATATAAATGACTACAGCCAGATTTTTGTGTTCTAGTGCAGGATGCAGGCAGTAAACCAGATACAGATGGGAAAATGTGACCTGGGCTGAGGTTTGGGAGTCTAGGAGTAAAGTCAAGTCCCACAGCACCCACAAGCTGCAATGCCAGTCTTTCAGATCACCATTCTTACTTTTGTTTTGTTTGGTTTAAATTTAAATATATTCACTCTCATCCAGTCCATTATAAAGTTGGTTTTAAAACTGGCTTACTTGGGAAATAAATGTGATAGTCTGAAAGTTGCTGCAGTCTTTGATGTTTCCTTTTTTCACAATTGAAATGCAAATTGAGCATTTCCAACCTATGGATGTAGCTAAACTGGCCACCAGTTTACCTCCAGCCATAATTCAGAGTAATGGCACTAACCTTTAAAACCTAAAATGGAATTGGTTCACGAGTGTTTGTAAAGCTGCCTGAAATTTGATATTGGCTGAAAAGGCCCTGCTTTACACTCATTTTCCTACAGAGACAAGGTTGGCATCCACTTTTCAATAGCTGCCCTTGGAATTTTCTCCCTTGAGAAATTTCCCTGACACCATTCCCGTTGCTGTTTCAAAATGTGGTTATAAAGATAGGTGGATTTGTTTACATTGTGTCCTTGGCTACCACTGTCACTTTATTAATGAACCATGAGTTTGTTCTTTATCTTTGTCACAAGATCCTGTTAATCCCCCCTTGCTATCACTGGACCCTGAGGTTGAGTGTAGGTCCACCACCTTGGGTGTGTCCCTGTCAGGGCAGCCAGGGCCTCAGATGCTCAAACAGGGAAGGGTGGTTACGTCACCACACCCTGCCACCCACTCTTCCTTGAGTACTGCTTTTCTCTTGCTCTGGGCGCTTTAGCAGTCACTGCCAGGCAATCCTCTCCAGCCCTTTCTGGCTGCCCTTCTAACACAGTCTCCATCTGTCCCGTCCCGGGCCTTACCTCCCGCTGACTTCAGCCGGGAGCCGGCAACACCCCCCGTCCGGGTCGCCGCGGCGGCACCGCAGCCAACCCGGTCGGTCGACCAGCAGAGGAGAAGCCGGGAAAAGCACCACCCCCCCGCCACCCGACACGCCACGTCGCCCCACCGTCCGCGGCCCCAGCTCAGAAGAGGAGGACGTGCCCGGTCCCAGGAGCGGGCGCCGCGACTCGCAGCCACCACGGAGCACTCCCCACTCACCGAAGCAACCCTGAGACGCCCGGAGGAGCCAGGAAGCGAGCGCGCCCCGGGCCGTCGAGAGCACTCGCGGAGCAGCAAGGAGTCACCCAGGGGAGGCGCCGGGAAGCGGAAGACGACGGCAGGAGCCTCCAGGCGGGGCAGGGTGGCTGGGCGTCTCAGCCTTTAACAGGGGGGTGGGGCTTGGTGGAGGGGAGGCGTTACATGGCAGCAGGGAATAAAAGAGAGGGGAAATTGGCAGGCCGGGGAGGAAGTGCCGGGGGACAACGGAGGCAAGGAAAAGGCAGAGAGAGAGCGAGGTGAAAGACAGGCAGCCCTGCAGAGAGAGAGACAGGGCCTGTAGCCAAAGCCTTGTCCCCTGGAGGCAGGAGGGTGGCCCAGGGTGCTGACAACCCTCACCCCCCGCCATTCTGAGGCCTCTGCCAACCCCCAAATCCTTTTCCCTCGCGGCGGCAACGCCTTCCTCCCACACCGGGGACTACGGCCACGGGGCGAGACCCCCGGGAGGGGCCTGAGGAGCTTGACAAAGTGGTGGAGATGCCGGGGACTGGCCCACGCCTGAGGGCCCCGCTACCCCGACTACCTACCCCCCGGGGGTGGGTAGCACCCCGGCAGTTACTCCGCCCAGCGCAGTTTTCCCCGGCCAACCCAGACAGACCCCCGACACCGGAGACCACCCCAGAGGAGGGAATTGCGCCCGCAGACATGGACATGGCGCAATTCAGCCAATGGCTGGCGGAACACCAGGCGCAACTGCTCCGAGAGTTGACCCAGCAGCAGAACCTCGCACAAGCCGCCTTGGTTCGGGACTTGCGGCAGGTCCTGGCGGCCCCAGCCGCTCCCGCGGGAGCCCCAGCGGCCCCGCCTAGGAGCCCTTGGCCAGCCCTTGCCAAGATGGGACCAGAGGATGACGCCGAGGCTTTCCTGGAGGCCTTTGAGAGAGCCGCCGAGGCGGCCCAGTGGCCTAAGGCTCAGTGGGCCCACATCCTGGGCCCCTACTTGACGGGCGACGCTCAGGCGGCACTGAAGGCCCTCGAACGGGTCGATGCGGGGGACTATGATAAGGTCAAGGCGGCCATCCTAGACCGCTTGGGACTTACATCCGAGGCCTACAGGCAGCGCTTCCGCAGCATTCAGGTGTCGCCAGCAGCCAGACCCAGGGGAGTGATAGCGTCTTTGCGGGATGCTGCTACCCGTTGGCTGACCCCGACCACGGACGAGGCTCGACGGGTCGTGGAACTGGTAATCATCGAGCAGCTCCTTCAGATACTGCCCCCGAGGGTCCGCCACTGGGTGGCGTGCTGGAAGCTGACGAGGCTTAGCGAGGCCCAGGAGTTATGGGAGAACTTCCTAGCAGCTGAGGGGAAGGAGCTGCCGTCCCGGGGGGAGGCGGGACGGTTCGGCCGCACACCGGGGACCAGCTCCAAGGGAGGCGCGGGACCCCCGTCGGGAGGGTCCCGAGATGAAGCCGGCCGAGTGGGGCGGGCCCGCCCGGCGGCGAGCCGAGGTCCCGGCCCCGGGATAGGACCCCAGATGCGGTTTCCGCCAGGGTATCCGGGGAGGAAAAGTGACCCACGCCCCGACGGGGGCGCCACCCCGGGGGGAGTCCCGGCCTTAGGCCCACAACCCCAAGGGCCCCAGGATATCGGGCCCTGCTACACCTGCGGCCAGTGGGGGCACCTGCGCCGGGACTGTCCCACTATGGAGTGCGACCTGGGGTGGGATGACACTCTGCAGACTGCTGCCATGGGGCAGCGCCCGCCGGCCTGGTTGCTCCCGGTAGAGTTGGGTCGCCGCCCCGTGAAAGCCTTGCTGGACAGCGGTAGCTCTCTATCAATGGTGCGCACCCAGCTCCTACCCCAGGCGCTCCCAGTGCTACGCATAGTGACGGTGGTGTGCTTCCACGGGCACGAGGAGCGGTATCCCGTGGTCGTCGTGCCACTTACATACTTGGGCCGCCGCTGGGAGGTGCCGGTCGCACGGGTCCCGAAGCTTCCATTCCCAGTGCTGCTTGGCCGAGATGCTCCAGGCTTTACAGCAGCCCTACAGGCGGCCGACCCGGGTTCGGTCGGACCTCGGACGGGAGATGCTGCCGAGCCCGCTCCCCTGGCGGTCTTAGCCAACGAGGAGGTGGCCGAGGGCGGCAGTCCCGGTCACGCCGAGGCGGACGACGGTGCCCAGCAGCCCAGCCAAGGATGGAGCCAGGATCCGGAGTTCCAGCGGGCCCAGGAACAAGACGAGGCCCTGGCGGGTTTACGAGCCCATACGATGGTAAGTGATGGCGTGGTGGTGGACCCCCGCCGTGGTCAACGGCTGCCCCGTATAGTCCGAGATGGGGGGACCTGGTTTCGGGAGGTCAAGGGGCGGTTGGGGCCCTACAAACAGCTCCTTGTGCCCCATGCGTACCTTCCCATAGTGCTGAAGGGGGCCCATGACCATCCATGTGCTGGCCACCAGGGCATCAAAAATACCCTCACGAGGGTGCTGGCCCGTTTTTTTTGGCCGTCAGTGGCTAAGGATGTCCGCGCCTACTGTCGCTCCTGTGGGGTCTGCCAACGTCTCAACGTTCGAGCTGCCCCGCGTGCCCCGTTGGCGCCCCTTCCGATTCCGGGCCAGCCCTTCGACCGCATAGCAATGGACTTCATAGGACCTCTCCCGCGGACGGCCCGGGGTGCGCGTTATCTGTTGGTCATTATGGATTACGCCACGCGTTTCCCTGAGGCGATTCCTCTCCCGAGCCTAAAGAGTGCCGGCGTGGCCCGGGCCCTAATGCGTTATTTTGCCCTGGTGGGACTGCCTAGTGAGATCCTCACCGACCGGGGCTCGCCCTTCACCGCCCGCCTCATGCGGCAAGTTTGTCAGGCCCTGCACATCCATCAGCTGTTTACTTCGGTACACCATCCGCAGACGGACGGCCTTGTGGAGCGCCTCAATCAAACCCTGAAAAATATGCTGCGCAAGCTGGCCTATGACCGCCCGCAGGCGTGGGACCTCTACGTGGACCCGGTGCTGTTGGCGGTGCGAGAAACCCCCCAGGCCTCTACGGGCTTTTCCCCGTTCGAACTCCTCTATGGCCGTCAACCCCGGGGAATACTAGGGCTCGTAGAAGGCCGCGGCCCAGCACCCCGACGGGTAGAGGCTGATGTACCGTGTGACTTCGTTCGCAAGCTACGCGAACGCCTGGAGCAGGTTCGCCAAACCGCCCGAACCAACTTAGAAAAGGCACAAGAGGTGCAGAAGGAGCGTTATGACAAGGGCACCCGACCTCGCGTCTTCCAAGAGGGAGAGAAAGTCCTGGTGTCGCGGGCGGTCATGGCCACTTCCTCCAAGGATCCCTGGCAGGGACCTTTCACGATCACGCGGGTCCTGGGCCCCTTGACATACGAGGTACAACACGGGCCCCAGGCCCGACAGAAGAAGCACGTCCACGTGAACGACTTGAAGTTGTGGTATCCTAGACCGACCGAACCCCAGGCAGGGATGTTGGTGAGCCAGCCAGGAGAACTGCCCGAGGGGACCCTCCCGTGGGGCTCGTCATCAGCAGTTACCCCCGAGCCGGTGCTAGACGAGGCCCTGTCCGACGCGCAACGGGACGACTTGCGGGGCTTACTGCGGGGGTGCCCAGGCATCTTTTCCTCCACGCCCGGCTGCACCTCGTTGGCCGTGCACAAAATCCCCACGGCCCCGGGGAGCGTGGCCAGGGCCCCTTGGCGGCCGATTCCCCCAAAGCTGCAGGAAGCCATCGCACGGGAGGTTAAAGAGATGCTGCGGCTAGACGTCATAGAGCCGTCCCGAAGTGCCTGGCGGAGTCCCGTAGTCCTAGTGCCAAAGCCCGACAAGTCAGTCCGGTTTTGCGTCGACTACCGCGAAGTGAACCGACTAGCTCAGTTCGACGCCTACCCCATGCCCCGCGCCGACCTGCTGATCGACCAACTAGGCGAGGCGCGCTTCTTGTCGGCCCTGGACCTAACGAAAGGCTACTGGCAGGTGCCCGTGTATCCCCCGGACCGTCCCAAGACAGCCTTCGCCACCCCGCAGGGGCTTTTTCAGTTCAAGCGGATGCCGTTTGGCCTCCACG
The DNA here is from genome assembly GCA_029233225.1 of Lepidodactylus listeri. Lineage (NCBI taxonomy): Eukaryota > Metazoa > Chordata > Lepidosauria > Squamata > Gekkonidae > Lepidodactylus > Lepidodactylus listeri. Next base: position 77,895,452 of record JARCFY010000005.1, on the reverse strand, counting down.
GGGCCGCCGCCACCTTCCAGCGCCTTGTCGACCGGGCATTAGCCCACTGTGGATCATTCGCCCGAGCATACCTCGACGACATAATAATCTGCAGCCCCGACTGGCCAACCCATCTGACCCATCTCCAGCAAGTGCTGCGCGCCCTGGACCAGGCGGGCTTGAAGATCAATCCCACCAAAAGCCGCCTGGGTTTCCAGGAGCTGCGGTACCTGGGATACCTAGTGGGGCATGGTCGGCTACGCCCCTTACCTGAGAAAATATGCGCTCTGGAACAACGCCCACGCCCGCGGACCAAGAAGCAGCTTAGAGCCTTCCTTGGCTTCCTCGGGTACTATAGCCGCTTCATCCCCAACTTTGCCTCGACGGCAAGTCCCTTGACTGATCTCCTGCAGAAAGCCCGGCCGAACCAGCTCCACTGGACGGCTCGAGAGGAGGACGCCTTTCGGATGCTCCAGCGTAGCCTCTCTGGAAACCCCGTCCTCCACAATCCCGATTTTGCGCGGCCCTTCGTCCTCCACACCGACGCGTCCGGCACTGGGTTGGGGGCCATGCTGGGCCAAGAGTACGATGGAGAGGTCCGGCCGGTCCTCTTCATCAGCCGGAAGTTGCAACCCGCCGAGCGGGCCTATGCTACGGTCGAGAAGGAAGCCTTGGCCGTCAAATGGGCGGTGGGCTCCCTCCAATATTATCTCACTCATAACCATTTCCTGCTCGTGGTCGACCACGCGCCCCTCCTATGGCTGGCCCGGATGAAGGATTCTAACCCCCGGATACTCCGCTGGTATTTATCCCTGCTTCCCTTTTCCTTCACAGTGCAACACCAAGCCGGAGCGGCACATGGGGTGGCCGACTACTTGTCGCGGCTTTTCGAGGACGAAGCAACGCCGTCGCCCCCAGGGGAGGGGTGTGTCCCGTCCCGGGCCTTACCTCCCGCTGACTTCAGCCGGGAGCCGGCAACACCCCCCGTCCGGGTCGCCGCGGCGGCACCGCAGCCAACCCGGTCGGTCGACCAGCAGAGGAGAAGCCGGGAAAAGCACCACCCCCCCGCCACCCGACACGCCACGTCGCCCCACCGTCCGCGGCCCCAGCTCAGAAGAGGAGGACGTGCCCGGTCCCAGGAGCGGGCGCCGCGACTCGCAGCCACCACGGAGCACTCCCCACTCACCGAAGCAACCCTGAGACGCCCGGAGGAGCCAGGAAGCGAGCGCGCCCCGGGCCGTCGAGAGCACTCGCGGAGCAGCAAGGAGTCACCCAGGGGAGGCGCCGGGAAGCGGAAGACGACGGCAGGAGCCTCCAGGCAGGGCAGGGTGGCTGGGCGTCTCAGCCTTTAACAGGGGGGTGGGGCTTGGTGGAGGGGAGGCGTTACATGGCAGCAGGGAATAAAAGAGAGGGGAAATTGGCAGGCCGGGGAGGAAGTGCCGGGGGACAACGGAGGCAAGGAAAAGGCAGAGAGAGAGCGAGGTGAAAGACAGGCAGCCCTGCAGAGAGAGAGACGGGGCCTGTAGCCAAAGCCTTGTCCCCTGGAGGCAGGAGGGTGGCCCAGGGTGCTGACAACCCTCACCCCCCGCCATTCTGAGGCCTCTGCCAACCCCCAAATCCTTTTCCCTCGCGGCGGCAACGCCTTCCTCCCACACCGGGGACTACGGCCACGGGGCGAGACCCCCGGGAGGGGCCCGAGGAGCTTGACACCATCACAAGTGACATCGGTGATGAGGGTGGCCCTGAATACAGCCAGGCCGGCTGATCATGGTGGGCCGGGTACTGACCCTGGTAGGGAGCCATCTAAATACTGAGTATGGAAGCACTTTATTTGTAATTGTTTTACTGCTGTGTTGTTTTTAAAATGTTTTGAAATGTTATTGGGACTGGCACTATGTGCCTTTGTGAGCCACCCTGAGCCCGCTTGCGGGGAGGGCAGGATAAAAATATGAATAAATAAATAAATTTATCCCTTCCCCGCTCCCTCTGCCCTCCCCTGGCCCTGCCCCTACCTTCAACCCCACCCCCTTACTTAAACAATGATGCCGGCCCGCGGGAAGAGCCTGGGTGCCCAGCATTTCCTTCCCATCTGTCTGCAAGCCACAGCGGCACCCTGGCCACTGAGCTTGTAGGCAAGGCTGCCACAGATGATCTTGGGATGGGCTGACAATGGCGGGACATCTTCTTTGGCCCCAGAGCCCAACAACGGCGGGGAGGCTTCTGTGGGTCTGGCTTGCTGCTGCGCTGCAGCTGAGACTCCCATGCAGCTTCTTTTCTGCTGTGCCCGGCCTCCAGGTAGGCCCTGGGGGACAGAAGGGAGGGCTTTGGGCCTCATTTTGGGGGTCTCTGGCTGCCCAGGGGCCTCAGAAGGCCTGCTGGTGGGACAATCTTGTACATTGGTATGTTTTTAAGATGATACAACCTGGACTTTTAAAAATATGTTTAGAACTTTGCCTTTTACATTATTTTATGATTCCTTACTACTTCCTTTGAAACTTTGGTAGAAATGCATATAGAATTCATTGTAAATATAAATATAAATTTGCATTTTAAGTACAGCCAATTTCCTATAATCTCATCTCATTAAGCCCTTATTAATATAAAATGAAGGGAAATAATCAAATATACTTAATTTAATTTCCATAACATGCTTAATTTAATTTGCAGAATACATTTAAATATGTTTAATTTAATTTGCAAAATCCTGGTCATCTTGACATGGAACTTAGGTTGTGTTGGTACAGAGTTCTGATTTTATTGATTTATTTATCTTCTTTTCAGTGGGCACACACAACTCTACATAAAGGTATCAAGGAGTAGTCAATATTATTTTAAATACACTGAGAGGAAGCAAAATTCTCATAATGTTGTAGCTTGTGCCTCTCTTTGGATTTTCAAGGACTATATAAAATGTGATTTAAATCAATCAATGCAGTAGTCATTAAAATAAGATGTAGGTATCAGACTAGCAGGATACATTGAGATCCTTCTTTCTGTGATACAAAGAACAATGGGTCTGAAATGCAATGTAAGAATTTTCTAATTAGAATTTTTAATGCACTCTTCTTGAACTGTGACAAGATTATCCATAATCAGCCCTAATAAATTATAAAATCATTTTGCAATAACTAGCAGAGGAGCAAGCATATGCTTTTGTTGTTCAATCACACTGTCGAGTCTGACTCTTCGCGACCCCATGGATCACATCATGCCAGGCCCTCCTGTCTTCCATCGTTCTCCGGAGTTTGCTCCACTCCATGTTCATTGCATTGATAACACTGTCTAAACATCTCATCCTTTGTCATCCCCTTCTTCTTTTACCTTCAATCTTTTCCAGCATCAGGGTCTTCTCCAGTGAATGCTCCCTTCTCATTTAGCAGCCAAAGTATTTGAGCTTCAGCTTCAGTATTTGGCCTTCCGGGGAACAGTCAAGGTTGATTTCTTTTAGGATTGACTGATTTGATCTCCTTGCAGTCCAAGGGACTCTCAAGAGTCTTCTCCAGTGCCATAATTTGAAAGAATCTATTCTTCGGCGCTCGGCCTTCCTTATGGTCCAATTCTTGCAGCCATACATTACGACTGGAAATACCATTGCTTTAACAATACGGACTTTTGTTGCCAGGGTGATGTCTCTACTTTTTATTATGCTGTCTAGGTTTGCCATAGCTTTCCTCCCAAGGAGCAGGTGTCTTTTAATTTCATGGCTGCAGTGACTCTATCCACATACTGCTGAAGCCTAGCTTGTAGGATCTTGAGGATGACCTTGCTAGCATGTGAAATATCTGTGTTATAAATATGGAAGTGTCTGATACCAATCCTTGGATTAATCTTCACAGATCCACTTGAAGTCAATGGACCTAGAAAGTTGAAATTCTGTTTTGAATTTTTCCATGAGAGAATAGTTTTTCCTCTCTGCTACCCCATTCTGCTCTGGAGTGTATGGGACCATATGCTGATGCTCTATTCCTTGTTTACAAATAGGAAACACCTGTGTGGGAATGACACTAAAGGGCAACTAAACATCTATAATATGCAAACAATATGATTACAATTATAAAAACCATGAGTACAATATGAGGAATATATATTCTCTAGAAGCAAAGATATTCATGATAATAATAGTACAATTTCAAGTAGAAGTACAATATGAGGAATATATAATCTCTAGAAGCGAAGATATTCATGAAGATAAATGAAGAATCCAGATGTTAACTTTGTTTTGTAGATTTTCCTCAGTAGTAATTAAAGCAATAGCTTCAATGATACACCTTATGCAAAACAATTATGTTACAGTCTTCTGAGGTAGCATACGCTTCACTGACAACATACATGAGCAATACTTCATAAGCTGGCAGCTTTGGGATGTAAAGACAGTTTGTAATGAGGACCTCTTGGATTTCTTCATTTGGAAGCTTGCATTTTATTGTCATGGAGCTGACGCCATCAGCCATTATGGGACATCCATCTGCAACACTTAATTTCTCTTGCTTTTGCTCTTCTAATATTTCACAAATTCTTTATCAACACACATATGCTGTGTGGAGCCACCATCGATGTACCATATATCACTTTTTTGTGACTTCTGGTGTTAATATAAAATAGTTCTTTATTTGCTGCTGCTTAACTTTAATTGGAGCTTTTTTGCTGCTTTTTTCTCCTTTTTGCTGCTTTTTTCTCTTTTGGGAAAGGCGTTTCTCCAGTTAGTGTTAGAATAGTTCCTCTTAATGTGGCCTTAAAGAGTTGATAATTTTTCTCACCTTTGTCATTTATATTCAAAGCCATTTGGCTAGTCTCTGATTTCTCAGACTGGCTTTCAGATTTCCTGAATTCTCTGGCTCCAATTGATTGATAACATTTTGGAGAGAAATCATCCTTAGGACCAGTCTCACAAAAAATAATGTCATATGATTCCGGCAGGCTGATTAAAATTAACACAAACATAAATTTCCTTTCCTGCAGCTCTTAATTGCCTGGCCTATTCTAGCATCCTGTCAAGATAGTGCCAGAGATTAGCACCTTCCTGCATTCTTATGCTAAACAAGTGTTTATGAAGATAGAGCTGGCTCTTTAAGGAGGATTTTACATGCAGTAGTGTGCATCTTAATGACCCTTAATACCTGTCTATCTGTTAAACCAGTGATAATAGCACCTCTTACCTGGTCATTTTTAGTGTAGACTGTTGCTGTGCAACTTCGGCTGGGCGGTCAGTCTTGGTAACAGTCCGCAAGCCTCTTTCAGTGAGTGGGTCTTTGTTATTTCTCTCCAGATTGGATCATTGTTCTTCATGAACCTATCCATCCAGTGACCAAGCAGTGCACCACCGGAGGCCATCTTTGTTCCTTTAAGGAATGACACTTAAAGGAGAGAAGATGCTGACCTCAATATCCTATCTAATTATCTTCTTCCTGACCCCTTCAGGATCTTCTTCTCTTCTTTGTACACCAGACATTGTCTTTTCCAGCAGTATTTGATCCTTACTTCATTTATACCTGATCTTTCTGCCCAGTGGAGACTCAAAGCAGCTTACATTGTTCTTCTCTCCTCCATTTTACCCTCACAACAACCCTGTGAGGTAGGTTAGCCTGAAAGTGTGTGACAGGCCTAAGGCTACCCAAAAAGCTTCCATGGCAGAGTGCATGTATGTATAAGGTGCTGTCAAGTCACAGCTAACTTATGGTGACCCTGAAGGGTTTTCAAGACAAGAGACTAACAGAGGTGGTTTGCTATTGCCTGCCTCTGCATTGCTGTCCTGGAATTCCTTGGTGGTCTCCCATCCAAGTACTAACTGGGGCCAGCCCTGCTTGGCTTCCAAGATCTGAGGAGATCAGCCTAGCCTGGGCCATCCAGGTCAGGGTCTGGTGTGGAATTCAAATCTGGGTATCCCAGATCATAGTCTGATGTTCTAACCACTATACTGCACTGGCTCTTCTATCCCACCTTTCCTTCCAGGAGTTTAGAACAGTGGGCATGATTCTTCCCTTCAAATTTTATCCTTCTAACAGCCCTGTGAAATATATTTAGCTAAGAGCCAGTGTGGTACAATGGTTAAGAGTGTAGGACTAGTATCTGGAAGACCCACCTTTGAATCCCTGCTTGTGCCATGGAAGCTTGCTGGGTGACCTTGGGCAACTCACAATCTCTCAACCTAACCTACCTTATGCAGAGTTGTTGTGAGGATAAAATGGAGGAGAGGAGAATGATATAAGCCACTTTGGGTCCCCATTGAGGTAAAAGGCAGGTTGTAAATGAATTAAATAAGTAAATAATAAAATGACTAGTCAAAGGTGATTTAATGAAAGACTGCAGATTTTAACCCATGTATCTCCCCAGTCCTAGTCTAACCACTTTACCACAGTAGATATTTGCAACTGAGGAATCTGCAAGGACTTGTTGGGGGGGGGATCTCATTTTCCTCTTTCCCACTATTTCTTTTTTCCCCTCCCTGAAAGCCCCCATAGCCTCTCACCTTGCTCTGCCTCCTTCTCTCTTTCCCACCTACCAGCCTACATACCTTTATTCCCTTCAGTTTTCCCTCCATTCCTACCCCTGCAGACACTCTCTGGAAAGAGTCTGGTAAAGCTGTGCAATGCCAGCCAGGCCCAGTTGCACAGTTGGAAACCCACAATGCCTCGTGGGGGTGCCTCCATTTCCTCTTATCCCTTTCCCTACATTATTTCCTCTTTCCCTCCTCCTGGCAGCCCCCATATCCCCCCTTTTCCTCATTTCCTTTTCTCCTCTCCACCACCAATCAACCCACATTTCATCTGTCCCACATCTTTAGCTATATTTATTATTTGTTTACTACATTTGTACCCTGGATTTCTCCAAAATATGGACCAAAAGAATTGTACATCATTCTCTTCCATTTTGTCTTTCCAACAAGCATATGAAGTAGGGGGGGCTGAGAGTGTGCGACTTGCCTAAGGTCATCCAGCAAGATTGCATGGTAGAATGGGGATTCAAACATGGGACTCCCAGATCCTAGTCTAAAATTCTAATCACTACACCATACTGGTTTGCATGCAGTGGCTGCTGCTGAACAGTAGTGAGGAGCTGGCCCTGGTTAAGTGATATAACTCATGTGGTATCAAGGCACTCCTGGTGCTGCCAGGCCTGGCCCCAGTAAGTCCTCCCTCAGAGGCCAAAACAGCCCTGAAAATGGCCTTGCCTCATTGTCTGCTCTTTACTGACAGAAATCAAGGTTTCAGCATTTAATATTGTTGTGGTTGCCCAGCAAAATCCACTGAGGGCATTTGTTTCTGAAAGCTACAGGAGCTGCTTCTATTATTTGGGTTTTATAGATAAGATTTCAAATCCCCCCCCCTCCCTGCAAACCTGGGGATTTCTTCAGGTTTGTAGAAAGATCTGTGTTGTCTGTTCATGGATACTATTAAATATCCACATATTGGGCCATACTAAAAATTAGATACATTGATAATGAATTCTGTTGTATTAAGTGTATGTAGTTGGAAGTAAGATCAATCGAAAGCCTCAGGGCTTGCTTCTGAGAAAAAAATGGTTAAGATTCGGGCTTTTACTGGGCAATGTGGTTTACAGCCCCATTATGAGTAATCCTACTATTAATAGTATGATAGGATGGACCAAGTCTCTCCAATGTGTTTATGGCCAGGCTGAGAAGTCAACCAAGATTCTCCAGATCCACATTGCCCACTAGAAAGCAGTGCATGGAGAAGGCTATACAGTATTTAGAACTGTTTTGTACTTGTAATTGATGTGCTGGAGTTTCGTTTCATGTAAGAAGAATCTGCCCAATGCAGCATTTTGGTATCCTCCCCCCCCCCCCCGCAACTTTTCATAGAAATCCATTGAAAAAAGTCACCAAGTGTGAATCATCACATCTGCATCAAGTTATGAAAAAAGTGGGGCTTGTTAACCTGCTGCTTGAAAACCAGAACACTTTTATCAGTTCATATAATTGCTAACCCCTTATTCACTGTTCCACACTGAAGGGTTCTTTGCCTCCTAAGATCCCACTAATTGCTGACAGATTTGATTTCTCTGTGACAGCGGGAGTTCTGTGGCTGGCCTTTACATCAAGTAATTGCTTTATTTTTCTCCCTCTGCTCTCAAAAACGGAATTCCCTTCTCCCCCTGCTTGAACCTCCGTAATGACTTCTTTCTATGTTATTAAATCCTTGCCATTTAAATCACATTTAGAGATGTTTTGAATAACTGATTCCAATTACTAAGGCTCTTACTAAGAAGCAGCTGAAAACGCAAGTCATTACTTGCCCGTAGCCAAGCGGTTACACCTTGCAGGGAAATCTCTGGTGGACTGTATTGTATTTCTGCCCTGTAAGGTGCAATTTATACTCGCAGGAGGCTTGTATTCAACAAATATACAGCTGCTGGAGTTCTCTTAACCTGTCATTTGTGCAAGAGAGAGATTTTAGATGGTATATTTATTTTATAAATAGTGCTATTCCTTAAAGAAATCATCTTGTCTTTCCCGCAGTGTCTCAGTAAGCCTGCTTAGAACAACAGTGGAGATGAGCAGTTGACCGCTAAGTGACCCAACTCAGGTTGCTTGTTCGGTGACATAACAAGGAGGAAAAATGGCCGAGTAATACAAGACACAACTATCTGACATTGTTTCCATGAGACTTAATCATCTTCGAAGCTCTTACTGTGCTCCTTTGTAGAAGTTGTGATTCCTTAAGTAAGGGCAGTCGCCACTTTTTCAATTCAGTATCTTCTTGTATTTCTTATAAAAGGGATTCCGTAAAATTACCAGCACAGCTGAATTTGGAACATTACTGCCACAATCATTCCCCTTTCAACTTGAATAACAAACATGTTTAACAAAGATACTCAACACATCATGCTGTACAAAACATAATATTGGAAGACTGTTTTTTCTTAAGTAAGGGCTCTTGTATTTGCATGTACATGTTTGTGCTTAAGCAGCCCCAACAGTTTCATTGTTTTCTAAGGGATGCCATTTGGTTAGTTTCCCATTGACTAGGCAAGTCACTGTTTATTTGATTAGCCATATAAATGATTTTTGCATCCCCCTTTTTAAAAAAGAAAACAACAACAAACAAGGGCCATAGCTGGAGGATGTACATGGGGTGTAATGGTTAAGAACAGCAGACTCTACTCTGGAGAACCAGGTTTGATTCCCCACTTCCCCACACGAAGCCTGCTGGGTGACCTTAGTCTAGTCACAGTTCTCTCAGAACTCTCTCAGTATCACCTACCTCACACAGTGCCTGTTGTGGGGAGAGGAAGGAAGGTACTCTAAGCTGTTTTTAGACTCCTTAAGGTAGAGAAAAGTGGGGTATAAAAACCAACACTGCTACTTCTTTTTCTCCTCCTCCTCCTTCTTTATAATAGTCTGTGACATGAGAAAAAATAAGTAGATGTCTTTATTAGCAAATAGTCCAGCTACTGACACAGTACCCACATGGCTTGTATCCAGCAGGCTGAGTCAGCACATCATTCTTATAAGCTTCTGCCTGGAAGAGCCCCTAATTCCTGTTTCCCTACTTTCCTAGGCCTTCTTATCTTCTTTTCTGTGCTGTCTCTTCCTTTCCACATTCTCCAGCTGCAGTGTGTCCACACTTCCTAGCTCTTCCCTAGAGCAGGGTCTAGGAAAGAGCAATACTTATGGCACGTGATAGTAAGTCTGCTGTTTGTCTCAGCTGAATACTAACCTTCTAGAGAGCTCACACCTGCAGTGTCCCCATTTTATTCTTACTGGAAGGTTAAGTTGAATGACTGCAACTGATCCAAGGGCACGTCGCTTAGGCTTGGGACAACAACCCCAAATCAGCCAGTGAACTTCACTGCTGAGTAGGAATTTGAACTGGACTCCTTCCAGTCCAATCCAAATCTACTGCTGTTGCAATAGAGAGAGAGAAGAGAGACAGGGAAGAAGAGATTGGATTTATACCCCGCCCTTCACTCGGAGTCTCAGAGCGGCTTACAATCACCTTCCCTTCCTCTCCCCACAACAGACACCCTGTGAGGTAGGTGGGGCTGAGAGAGCTTTTTCAAGGCCTGCTCTTGAGAGAATCAAACCCGGTTCTCCAAATTAGAGTCCACTGCTCTTAATCACTACACCAAAATGACTTTTGAAGAGCCAAGGTTTCATAGCCAGGATGGTCTACTACACCACATTGGTCCTCGACACTGGAAAAGCAACACATATTCTAAAATAACATTTTCAGGGTTTTTCTTTCTTTGACCAAGAAGCTCAGGACAAATGAAATGTGGGCTCTGAGGCTTTTGAATCTTCTAATGGCTTCTCTGTTAAAGCAACTGGACACATACACACATGAGCACTTGACACTGCCTTATATTGTATCAAACTATCAGTCCATTAAGATCAGTATTGGCTGCTCAGATTGGCAGCAGTTCTCCAGGGTCTCAGGCAGATCACATCACCTCCTAACTGATCCTTTCAATTGGGATTGAACCTGGGACCTTCTGCATGCCAAACAGATGCTGTACCACTAAGCCATAACCCCCCCCCCCCTTTGCATGGATTGGCCAGTGGCAGGCAACATGAAAGATAAGCCACTGGAATGGTAGATCTTCCTGCTGTTTACAGGATCATCTCGTCTGTCCTTGATTAAATCTTCTTCTGTCTTGTATGCCTCTACAAGAGAGGGAAAGTCAAGGCTGATTACAAAACAGTACCTTGAGCGCTTTCACCAGTTGGCTGTAACTGTCTCCCTGTGATAGTTATCTGTTTGATGGACAATTTTCAAAACCACATTTACAAATACTTTTCAGAAAGACATCTGAGATTTGTTTGAAATACATCAGCTCGTTAAAAAAATTATCGACTGTTACTGTCATGTTATTCTTGCCAAAGTAATGAATGAAGGGGTTTAGCTTTCTGGCAACTTCGTTTGCTATTGTGCTGTGAGTCTGCCTGTGTGCTGTACATTGGTATGCCAGGTTTGGCAATGAAGAGGTAATGTAAAAGTCTTAATCTTCAAGAGGAGGATTATGCTGTTCCATGCTGAAATTACCTCCTGCTGCTAGCAGGGCCAAGCATCAGGTGGAACAGTAAATTGTATAATGAAGGCAGGTGCTTGAAAGGACGAAGGAAGCATCTATCCCATCCCCACCTCCAGTCACTCCAGGAAACCATGAGCTTTGTTCTCTTCTTGAGTCATCGACAGATTTCCCACCTCCCCACCTTTCAAATGGACTGGACATGTGGACAGCCTATTCTTGTATTCACTTTATCCCTTTGGAAAGCATCTATAATCCCAGAGCTGGTCCTTCCATTAAGCCAGGCAAGGCAGATTTGGGCTGCTATTAGAAGGAATACAATTTCCATTTGTTTACTTTATGATTGTATTTTACCACAAAGTGGATTGCCATTAGGATTTTCTGTCTCAGATATTAAAGTGTAGCAGGATGTCCTGATATTATCCTGTGGAGGGTTCTTTAGCATTTGATCGATATCTATATTAGTTCCCAACCTAGTGAAAGGGCCCATCTGGTTCCACCTTGTGGCCCCAACAGATTTATATTGCTGCTACAAATTTTATCGTTTATTGTTTTTATTATGTTAATGTGATTTTATTGTAAAGAGTCTGTGACTTGGTTTGTTGTGATCTGCCCTCAGCCCGTTTGGGGAAGGCGGAATAAGAATCCCAAAAACACATTGGGTTGCTATTCAGCTTGATAATAGTAGGAAAGCCACCAAGCTTATGTAGATCCTGCTTAGGGTTCTAATGGGTGTTTTGTCATGCTATATCTTCATTCATGCCTCACTTTCTATGGAGGTGCAGGTCACCATAGTTGCCAAGTCAGCCTTTTATCATCTTCGGCAGAACAGGCAACTGGGTCCCTATCTCCCCCCCCCCCCCCCCCGACTTGGCTAAAGTGACCCATGTGATGGTCACTTCCAGGCTTGATTACTGTAACTTGCTTTATGTGGGCTTACCCCTGAAACTGATCTGGAAACTCCAGCTAGTGCAAAATGCGGTGGCACACCTGTTGACTGCAGCATTGATGAGGGTGTACATTGGTGAGGGTGTGCACTGGCTACCAATTGTGTACCATCTTTTTCAAGGTGTTGGTATTGACCTTTAAAGCCTCTCCCCATATGTGCCTTGGAGAGCCTCACACTTGGCAGACCATCATCTACTGGTTGTCCCTGGCCCAAAGGACATCAGCTTAGCCTCGACCAGGGCCAGGGTTTTTTCTGCCCTGGCCCCGGCTTGGTGGAACATGGTCCCATCTGAGATCAAGGCCTTGCTAGACCTCTTGCAGTTTCACAGGGCCTGCAAAATGGAGCTGTTCCTCCAGGCCTTCGGTTGAGGCATCAGGCACCCAGTTATTTGGCCTCCCCTGCTGAAACCTTTTAATCTGTATGCTGTCCATATGAATAAGTTCTTTACTGTTCTTTGGTTCATGGCCTAGTTGCTTCTAGCTATTTAGAATTGTTGAACCTTACAAATTTATTGTAGTTCCTGCTTTTTTAATAGTTTTAATTATTTATTTGTTATAATTGTTTTTAATGGTTTTGTAACTTTACTGTTGTGGCCTGCCCTGAGCATCCTTGCGAGGAGGACAAGATATAAATCTAAATAGATAAATAAATTTTGTGAGTGTTGCTAATGCCCAGCAGATCTAGAAGATCAACATTTATTGCAATTTCCCATGCAGGATTGGCACCCACTTGATGACTTCAAGCAATTTGATGTAATATCTTAAAATGGGAAAAAAAGAATCCTGTGCCCTACAATACCCTGCATCTTTTTTTTTCCAGAACAAAGTTCTAGTGATGTTGGCATGCCTTGTCATAGATGTCTAAAGCCCTCTTCCATATTTTAATTCATTGAGCATTAAGCGTCTATACCCAAAGACAATTAATTTAAATTCTACCGAAATAGAACCCCAGCTGCTATGAAAATCTGGCTATTAAACCTTGGCCTTCTGAAAGGCATTCTACCTTCCTTGCAGCAGCAATTAAAAATACAATGAATACAACCATTAGTTTATTGAGTCATCATTTTTTTATTACATCTTATTTCTAAATAGGGAATCTCAGTCAGGGTTATTTTGTGTTGCTCAATGGAGTGGAAATACTTTTCTATGGACATAATCATGTTGCAGTAATTCATTACTCTTGGGCCTTGTTAACATCAACTAACATCATTTCTCTGGCTTCACACTTAAAAAAAGAAGGCAGTATTCCTTATTGCTCATGACTTAAGCAGATTTTTCAATTCAGAGATTGCTTCATACATAACTTGGCTCTTGTGGCAACACTTCAGGTTATAACAATGGGAAAAAACAAAATGAATAGAAAGAATGGAACCAAGAACGGATAATATTAATATGGATAGCTAAATAAACTTTCTTTTGTTTGTTCAGTTTCATTTTGGGTACCTTCTAATGAGTTATAGAAGAAGGAGGAGGAGGAGGAGATTGGATTTATACCCTGCCCTTCACTCCAAGTCTCAGAATGGCTTACAAATTCCTTTCCCTTCCCCTGCCCACAACAGACACCTTGTGAGGTAGGTGGGCTGAGAGAGCTCTTTCCAGAACTGTCCTTGAGAGAACAGCTCTGACAGAACTGTGGCTTGCCCAAGGTCATCCAGCAGCTGCAAGTGAAAGAATGGGGAATCAAACCAGGTTCTCCCAGATTAGAGTCCATGTACTTAACCACACCACCACACTGGCTGTCCCTGGCCCAAAGGACATCCACTTAGCCTCAACCAGGGCCAGGGCCAGGGAAAATACATGTCAAGGATGATTAAGAGTGGAGTCAAAACTACTAATCAAACTGGCTGCCATCCACTGTTGAGGCATGCAGAGGTTGTCATGTATGGGTTGGTGGTATGTATAGAACTCAGTGCACAATAAATGCTCGTATACCACTGAAAGAACTTGCTATGGCACAGTCTCAGAAGCACACTGGAAATGAATGTGTGTGTGACACCATGTCTGCACACGCCACCTGGAGACTACCGTCTATAGACTGAAATAAGTTCAGGGCAGTTGCCGTATCAGCAATGATTGGAAGTCCTGGCCTCATCAAAAGGATTTTAAGGACAATATCAAAAGCACATGAAAATTATCTCTCACATAGAAGAACATTCTTGAAATGAATTAAACAAACTTTTTAAAGATGTAAATTCTAATGCGTATGAAGCTGATACAGTTAAACTTCACTCTTGAAGATGCAGATTAATTCTAGATAGCATACAATTATTTCAAAATTTCAACAGATTTGTTTTCGCATGATTCGGAGAGTGTCTGTAACATTTCTCCATACCCTGGTTTGCATATACACCAGATAACATGTGACCTCACATATCCGCACTTCATTGCTTTAAGTGTGATCTGAAGTAGTCTATGATGTGTCTCCCCCAACCTTTGATCCTAGCTAGGATTCCAGAAGACCATGCTTGCAGTTAAATCCATCCCAGGCCTTTCATCGAACTTTAGGACAAAGAGCTCTATGGGATGAAAATGAGAAAGTATTCTAATTGTATTCTTGTACAGATCTAGAGACACTAATATTCTCCTGATTTTGTTTGCCTTGTGCATATGATGCCACCTTATACTGAGGCAGATCATTGGTCAATCTAGCTGAGGCTTATCTACTTGACAATGTCTAGTTTGACTAGTTCTTCTCTTACCTGCTCCTTACATACTTTTTAAAAAAAACTGGAGATGCCAGGGACTGAACCTGGGACCTCTTGGAGTCAAAGTATGTACTCTACCAGTGCCACAGTGCCTCCTTTGTCATAAGCCTTTGAAAGTCACAAAGTGTGCTTCCTATTGTTTTGGATGGTCCCATACACAACAGAATTGCCTCAACTGGTCTGGAATTTATAGTACTATATACATATGATTCCTGTTTTTCTGACCACTTCCCAAATTACATGAGAGTATATTGTCTTTATAAGAAAAACGTTCAATGAAGAAAAATCTGTGATATTAATTACAAAAAAACCATAATTTTAACAAAAAATAAAAAAAATTGTATTTGGTTTTTCACAGCAGTTAATGCTTCAAATCAAAATATCAACTATTTGGATTTACAATGGAGTAAGACTTCAAATTTCTCAGCAGTCACTGAATAGCTGAAGAAAAAGAAAATCAGAATGGTCATATTAAAATGCTGCCAACTCTATAAACTTTGATTTCCCCACATACTGAGGTGAACTGGCAAAGTAATTTAATCTGAAGTAAATGTTCTCTTTACGTTCCTTAAAACTGAAAAATGCATACATATGCCACAAATTTCTTTAAAGAGAAAGATTATTATTAGTAATATAGTAGGACAGTACTTCTATACATTCTAGTCCTCAAAGAGCTTGGATGTAGGGATGGGCATGAACTGGGGAAATGGTGGTTCATTTGATTAAACAAACCACAAACCAAGAACTTACATGGAATTTTCTGCTCCCCAACTGGTTCATGGGTCATTCAGTTCATGAATTCAGGAGGTGATAGAACGCCCCCCCCCATGGGCTAAAGATATCAAACTTGCAGCAAGTCTCCAGCTGACTCTCATTTACCTACTCTCCAAATCTGGTGAGAATTAGATATAGGGGGGCTGAGTTACAGCACCCCAAAGCAGGTGCCCCCAGGAAAGTGCTCTCCTAGGAGCATGTCAAGCTGTCCCCATGCAAGCTAGAGGCATCCA
This sequence comes from Lepidodactylus listeri, assembly GCA_029233225.1. Classification (NCBI taxonomy): domain Eukaryota; kingdom Metazoa; phylum Chordata; class Lepidosauria; order Squamata; family Gekkonidae; genus Lepidodactylus; species Lepidodactylus listeri. The sequence goes on along the minus strand of JARCFY010000005.1, from coordinate 77,879,824 downwards.
ACTTACAGAGGACTTCCCTAGGATGCCCCTCCACCTATGGGTGTTTTAGGGCTCTCCACAAGTCCACCTCCAGCATTGCCTAGGGATTGATTGAATTGGCTTCAGGCTGTCTGGAGAATGAACTGCTCTAATAAACCAAACAACCCTCCACAGGGAAAAGGGGGTTCATTTTTGGATTTGGGAACAATGCGAGCAAACTAGTTCAAAACAAACCGCAAACTGGCCTGGTTTGTGCTTGAACTGTGGTTCATTTCTTAGTTTGTGCCCATCTATATTTGGATGTAATGTTTATTTACGAGTAAGTACTGGTTGTTGCTGGGGATGCTGTCGATTCACTCTGTGCAAAATGCAAGTTTTTAGGTGCTTTCAGCCAAATAAGAGAACCAGTTATTTGCTGTCCACATGACTATCTCAGTGGTCACTGATTCTAGAAGGGTAGCCAGGTAAGTCTATTGCAGCAAGAAATAAACAACAGTCTTGTTCCACCATAAAGACTAACTCATGTTATTTTAGCATAAGCTTTTGCTGACTAGATCCCACTTTGCCAGATGCTTGTAGTAGTTCCTTACCAGGCAGATAGATACGTAAAAGAACCATGAAATTCAGGAAGTATAGAGTGAGGTGTACTTCTGTAAAATTCAAAGGTCATCAAGAAAAGTACTGATCCTTTTCAAAGTAATGATAACTGGTGATATCATAATTTCCCCCACACTGGCTGACACCTTTAATGGCAAAGACATTTCAAGTCTATGCTAGGTCCTTAGGAGATAGCATTAAATTTCTTGACAGATTATAATTCAGCACATTTCTTGCAGGAGTGCCCCTGTAGAATGTTTTTGTTTTGTTCTGTTTTTTGTTTGTTTGTTTTGCTGGAGAATGGTGACTGGTGTTAGTCAAAAGTGACAGACTGGCAGAATCAACCCAGAGAGATAAATGACTGAAGTAGTGCTAAAGTTGCCTTCATTGCACCAAATTTCCATGGTAACAAATACCAATTCAAAAGTATGTTAAGCTCCTATGAGCCATGAAGAAGTGGGGGTTGGAAGTTTCCTGTACTTATTCCTAGGAAATGGTACCTGGATCCTGTCTTTACTCTGCAAAGAGATTAAAAATTCATTTATTTGCTATTGTGCTATACGGCAAGTTGGAAGCTTGGTGAGTAGAATAAACAAATATCCTCATGTACACTTCTAGAAAATAGATCCCATTGATGTCAGTGGGACCTACTTTAGCAGTGTACCTCTTGGATGGATATTCAGCACCTTTTCAACCTGTTGACATCAGTTCAGATACATCTTTTCAGTGGATTTGCATGTGCTGTAGCAGGCACTCAGGTGGCTCATCGTAACACCGATTAGCACTTCACTGTCTCCTGGTTCAAGTAATTTCCAAAGATTTCCCAGGCTGTTATGACTTGCAGTGTGCACAGTCAAAATCATTTCAATGCACACAAATCCACTGAGAAAAATCAAGTCATGCTGACTTCAACCTAGAGGGGGAAATAGTCATGAGAATCCACCCATAGGGGAGGGAGATTTACCCAGTGGTGAATTTATAGTCAGCCTAGCCCTCTGCACTACATGCCCCAGTCACCAGGTGCTTGATGAAAGAAAAGGCAGTGCTGGATCTCAATGATTAGATGGTGTCAAATGTCTTTGCAAGGGGGAAACTGATAGGGCTTCTGCAGCATGCAACCAGTGTTCACATTCTCAAACCCTTTGATGAATCTTCAGGTTTCATTCATTATTTGACTTGTTTCCTAATGAAGTACGGCATGATATCAGAGGTTCTGACAATAGAACATTCTTCTCCCATCAGTATTTGTATCCTATGTATTTCTACAGTATCTATGTATTCACTGAATTATATCAATGCATATTTACTGGGTGGGTTGTTGTTCATTCAGTACTTCATGTTCAGGACTCTCTTGGCAGGTTCTTTAACTCAGCAAAAAGATGATGTATTATATTTGCATTTATTTATATCCTACTTTTCTCCCCAGTTGGGACTCAAAGCAGCTTTTAGACCATCATTCTTCCCTCTTCCATTCTACTGCAACAGCCCTGTGAAGTAAGCCAGGCTGAGAGTTTGTGATGGGCCCAAGGTCACCCAGCAAGCCTCCATAGTAGAAGTGGGGGTTCAAACCCTGGTCATCCAAGGTCCTAGTTCACCAGTCTGTCAACTACAGTGCACTAGTTCTCAGCTGCTATTCCTTGTTTTAGAACAAAGTTTGAGTCCATTTCTTTTGCTTCAAACCAACATGGCTACTCACCTGAATCTATTTCTTATCTTACTTAAGCCCATTCAGGAAAACTGTGGCAGTGATGGACTTTGCTGGGAATATTAAGACTACCTATAATGCCCTGACCTGGATAGCCCAGGCAAATCCAGTCTCGTCAAATTTTGAAGGGTAAGCAGGGTGAATTCTGGGAAGTACTTGGATAGGAGACCTCCTTGAAATACCAGCAGTTGGGAGGGTGGGGCAGGCTTTAGTCAGCCTCTCTGAATATCCTCCAGGCCCCCAGTAGGGGTCAGTCACCAGAGGTCATCACCATGACTTCCAGGTTCACACACGCACACACACACACACACACAAAAACAAAAAAATGCCACCACCTCACCCCACTCCACCTATAACATATGAACATTTCTTCTTTGCCAAATTTTAGAAGTTTTCTGGCTTGAATTTCTGATTTGAATTATTTGTGGAAAACCTGAAAAGTATCAGCCCAGCCTTGCTAGAAAACAGATTCTGTCATGTTCTTGTAAAAGATGTTGGATCTTTTTAAAAATGCAGTGTTTTATTAATGTTTCTAATAATGTTAGAAAACTGCAAGCAGTCTCAAGGAGAGCAGAGAGGAAATAATAACACCACATTAGTTATGAGAACTATTAACTAATAAGAAGTCTTTCTTGTGTTTGTTCTAGCATGGAAATATGTTTCCATTCATTTTGGGAAGAATTTTTTTTCAGGCAAGAAAGTTTACTCAGATGGAAATTGTTGGATACCATACCAAATAAAAGAAAGAATATTAGTCTTAAGGATCCCTAAACCTGTAATTAGAATTGTAGGACTATGTTTAGTTATGCAGAGGGGCTGGATCCAGTTGTCCCACTAAGTGAAGAACTGGTAGGTGATTCTGAGAGAGTCCTCCTCCAGTGGAAAATTTTTCATTTAGTGGAAGGCAACTATTGGATCCAAGCCATAGAATTTATGATTATTTCTGTTGATAATGGAACAACATGTGATATTATTACACCTAGCATGAATGAAAATGTATTTTGACATATTGCCCTGGTCAGGCCTGGAGATCTCCTGCAATTACAACTGATCTCTCTGCATGACAATGAAAAAAATGGCTGGTTTGGAGTCTATGGCATTATGGTCTATCATCTCCCCAAATCCTGCTCTCCTCAGGTGCCACTTCCAAATCTCCAGGAATTTCCAAAACAGAAGCTGACAACCTCACCTGGGATTGATGTCCCACTGCATCAGCCACTTCCTCTGTTACCAGGATGGTCCTTAAGCTAGAACTTGATTCCTTTATCTAGCTGCAAACACAATTATTACCTAATGGACTATATTCTACTACTGTTTGATGGGAAAGGGTGGAGGATGAGTGCTTTTACCTGAATCCCTTCCTTGCTGCAGCCTGCTTCCCATCTACATTGTCTGTGAGGGCTTCATTCTTCCAGCAGTGCTTTTTCATGGGTTACTAGAAGCTGGGAAAAGATCTGCTTCTATCAGCAGAATAGTGGTAGGATGCACTGTATACATTTTAGGAGGTTCTTTCCATTCTTATCCAGGCCTGTAGCTACCACAGGGCCCACTCGGTCTGGCCCCCTAGCAGTTTCTACAGGCCCTCTCCCCGAGCCTCAGCTCCCCCTCCCCCCTGCCCACCCCCTTGATGGATCGCCTCCGGACTCGTAGCAGATTGAGTCCAGGCAACAGGCTCTCCTCCTGGAGCATGCCCCAAGCAGCTTCCAAAGCAGCACAGCTGCGAAGGGGAGGGGAGGGGAGGGACGGGGAGAGTGGCAGACACCAGTGTGTGGAGCGGCAGCTCTTTGAACAGTGGGCTATCACCTGGGCACTTGCAGACTGAGAGTAGCCAGGCTATCCTCATCCTGGACCATGCCCTGAGCAGCCTCCAAACTTGCACAGCTGTGAAGAGATGGGGAGAGCAGCAGACGATAGGGGGCCAGTGGCAACTCTTCATTGGCTGGAGCAGTTCATGAGCACACACACACACCCTTCTCCAAGAATGAAAGCCAGAAATGCCATTGACTTGCATGGGCTCCATTAAAATACATTACAGCAGAAGAAGAGTTGCAAAAAAAATGCAGAATGGATTTTCCATTAAGTTCTCTGGAATGACAGCTCCCAGAGTGGAATAACAGCCCCTGGGGTAGTAGATATTTTCTGGGATTGGAATATCAGCCCCCAGAGTGGAATGACAGCCCCTGGGAATAGCAGGAGTGTTATGGGACTAGAATGACAGCCCCTGGGAACAGAATCTCTGTGTTGGGACTGGACTGACAGGTCCAGCTCCAGTGCACAGATTCTGTTCCCAGGGGCTGTCATTCCATCCTGGGTCCAGTCATTCCAGTCCCGTAACACATCTCTTACCACTAGTCCCCAAAACACTTCTGCTACTCCCAGGGGCTGTCATTTCAACTGCACCGCTCTGGCCATTTTTAAGACACTTGTATTTATTATTTATTTACTAATTGTTATCTAGAAGTATGAGCATGGCATGGCAGCTCCACACAGACATATAATGGCTGGCCCTACAAGCAAAACATTGGCCCCCTGACCAAAAAGTTATTAGCTACAGGGCTGACCTTACCTGAGGACAGCATTGCCTTTCTCCATTGACTTTGTTGATTTTTTTCCATCTTGCAGCTGAAATGCAGTGAATGATGAGGCTCACTCATTCTGAGGCTCCATTCATCTACCAACTATCCTGACCATCAAACCTAACAGCCAGTGAGGACTATCAGAAGGTCTGCTTAGGCTTGATATTTTGGGTGTATTACTATCTAACTTGCTGGCTAGGAAGTGCAGATGCTGTGATGGCTTCCCTGCACATTGTTCCTTAGACATCAGAGAGGCCCTTACTGTAAGAGCAAAATGCCAGCACCTTAGAATGGAGAGGGAGACTCCTTCCAAAAATGGTTTAAAGTCTTCACTGTGTCCATTCTATTTTATACATTTGTTATGCATCATTGGGAAAAGACAACTAAGACCACACCTGTGTGAACAGGTACTTCAGTTTAGCAAGCTGGTAATAGACTTAAAATGAGACTTGAATGCTACCATTACTGTGGAGAAATACCTCCCACCTAAGGATTCACTCCAGTGTTTTAATTATTGTGCCTGCTCTCTGTCCACACAGAGAGCCTCACTGCAGAACTGAGAGAACAGAAGGTGGAGATAGTAGCTATCATGCTCCCAGCACACAGCACTGAAGCTTACTACACCCTTGTTAGTAAGTCACAACTAAAGGAAATATTAAAGTTACAAGAGGAAAATTCTTCCTTTGGGGCAGGAAGGCCATCTCAAAGGGAGGCAGAAGAAGAGGAGGAGGAGAAGGAAATTGGATTTATGCCCTGCCCTTCACTCGGAGTGGCTTACAAACTCCTTCCCTTCCCTTCCCCACAACAGACTCCCTGTGAGGTAGGTGGGGCTGAGAGAGCTCTTTCAAGAACTGCTCTTTCAAGGTTTCAAGACAAGGTTCAGATCAGAGGAAGGAGAAAGAGGGGTTACAAAAACTCTGGACCTGGGGGAGAGGTCCCTTCTTTCATTTTGGCCAGCTCTTCAAATGCCCATATGGCATGATGGATTAAGTTTTCACTAAGGGACTCCATCTTGTCCAAGAGGCAGGGATAATTGAGAGGGTAGGAGACCCAGCCTACAGAACTAAAGTAATGATGAACTCTAACTGCAACTTCAAGCAAAGCTTGCCTGTCATAAATAAAACCTTATTTAGGAAGTACCCAGAGAAGGGAAAGAGGTCTGCATGTTTTCACTTTTTCTTTGTTTCCTTGCTAAGCTTGAAAGCTTGAACAGGACATGTGTATTCTTCTGTTCATTTATTAAACTTTTAAATATTTCGAACTCTCTAAGCCTGTCCTTTGAAAATGCATTGCACCTATTAATTCTAACTATCTAAAATGGGATACTGGGGAAGGGCAGCAGAGAAGCTCTCCATCCCTGCTGCACAATAGCTCTGTTGTGATACATCACCCCTGCTATTGCTTGTAGAAGGGCAGCAGGAGATGCAGCAACTAGGCAGGGCCTCCAAGGTGCAACACAGGCACAGAGTGTTAGGCATATAACTCTGTCTGGCAAGAGATAGTCCCAAGAGTCATTGGTGGCAGTCAGTGGTTATCCAGATTGTAAATGGCACCCTCAGGGAGCAAGGGGAAGAAGCATATTGTCAAGTGGCTGTGGGATTCTTCCAACCTCCCAGGGGTCCAATTAGCAGGAACAGGGAAGGGCTTGTTGAGACCATTTGTCCACAATCACCAATGTAGACATCACTGAACAAAGAAACATAAGAAGAGTCCTGATGGATCAATCCAAAGGTCCATGCAGTCCAGCATCCTGTTTCCCACAGTGGCTGACCAGAGAGCCCATAGCAGAGGCCAAAGCTGTTGCTGTCCAGCAGGTGGCATTCTGAAGTATTCTGCTTCCAAACATGGAATTCCTGTTTAGCTATTATAGCTAATAACCACGTATGGGCCTATCCTCCATGAATTTTTCAATTCCCCTTCATCCCGGTTCAGAATTCATCTCTTTATAGAGGGAATGAATTGTTCCTCTGTAAGATGGACTACAGGACACTGCTTGGATGTTGTCACATGACAACTTTAGACATATGTCTTGCTATGATGTGCAAGAACAGTACTACATATTTCTTAAATCACACAAATAGAAAACATTTGATGCTAAATTATAGTGTCCAGAAGGATGTTCTCACAGATCATGAAATCTTTTGACAGCACATTTTCCCATATCTACATGCAGAGTTTAGTCAATCCTTGACAGCAGCAATGATAAAACTATAAAACTTAAAAGGTTTAATGCAGATGTCTGTTTATGGTCAAATCTCTCTTCTTGATAACTAGACAACCACTCTTTTACCTGAGGTAAGCCTAATGTGTTGGTAGACAGGTAGTGCTGGGATTTGCATTAGGACAGTATCTGTTTCTGATAGGAATTCTACAAATAAACATTGTTTTCAATATACTTGGCTGCATAGCAGAGATAAACAATGTACAAAAGTACTGGTGAAATCACAGCTTAGTCCCACAACATCCCCCAGTATATGCTGTTCTCAAAAGGGATGTACCTTTTTAAACAGCTCTGGTGGATCCATGGTTCTGTTCTCCCACGTGTACAAAGTTTTGCTTCTGTGCCAGTTGTGGAGCTTTGGTATAAATGTTCCCTTCCAGTTGATCATATTTGTTGGACCTTCAGAATCTGTGCCAGACAGAGAATTCCTGAAAAGCAGAAGAACAGTTAACAGGTGCTGTAGGCTGCCAACAAGATAAGTTGCACCGCCACAGCTTAATGGAAGGCAGTTGGCTGCTATAAACAAAACAAAAAAGGAAACTATTGTCTGCAGGCCTGCCATGTGTGGCTGGTCCCATAGTTAGGGAAACAGCAGTAAGAAGAAAAACACTGAACTATAAAACTAGTGAGTTGTATTCAACCCAAAGAACAGGCAAGCAGCCAAGAAGAACTGGCCAAATGGAAGGTATTATGTGGCTTTTCGTGTAAGACAAAGGAAAACAACACATGTGGGCTGATGTTTTGTTACTTCAGAAAACAACATTTATTGTGGAAGGCAGAGAGAAAAATCAGTCGGACAAATACAGTTTTTCTCACACAAATGTGATCTCCCCATTTCATCTGCAGAGAGCCCCTCCTGATGTACGTTGTGATGGCATGCTGTCAGTCTGGGAGGTTACGGCATTATATTGTTATTTTCCAGTAAGGGACTTAGACTTTTCCTCAGCAGTTGCAAATTGTTTCTGACATTAGTAACATTCTTATTTCTTGAAAAACATTCTTACTTCTCCAGGAAAACATTTTAAAAGTATACCTACCAAATCAGAAATGGTGCGGCACCTATCTTATTACAAAGAGGTCAGGGCAGATTACATAATTCTCCCTTCCCACATTCCCCCCCCCCCCCAAAAAAAATCTTATAGAATAGGTTAGGCTGACAGAGAGAGAATGACTGGTTCACAGTCACCCAGTGAGCTTGATGGCTGACCAGGAATTTGAACCTGAGGGCCAAACTAGATGTGAAAGTGTGCTGGTGGAGGACGATGCCACCATTTAAAAAGTCATCTAAAAATACCACACCACAGCACTATTGTTCCTATTGTTCCCACTGCACACTTTCAACTGCCAAAACAGCTGTGAAGTTGGGATGGAGCACAGTCACAGACTTTAAATGACTGCCACAAGGACACTGTCATATGTAGTTTGGCCCTGAATCACCCCAGTCCCAGTTTGACACTCTAACCACTTCTGATTCCCCAAAAAGTCCTGTAATTACAACTGTCTCAAAGCTGGATCATGATATGACCCAGTCTGTTAATTAAAAAAAAAAACAACTTATGGGAATATTAAACATTTGTGATGTGAACTGGGGAAGTCCAGCAACAGATGCATGATGTGAAGCTGATATGTGTTCTGAACACTGACAGACCCTGCCTACACCATACAATATTAAAATCTCATATGGGCCTTTCTTACACCTTTCTTCCCATCGTTTTCTTCCCTTTTGCCATCATCATCGTTTGCAGCACTGTTCATCTTTGTTTGACAATAAGCCTTTTCTATATAAAAAGTGCTCACATGAAATATGTGCAGCAGAAGAAGTGGGAAAAGACAGGGGAAAGACAAGGTTCAGATCAGAGGCACCCAGTCAATGCTGTGATGACTATCAATATTTTACTATGAGTTATTCTTGGTAATGCACCCTTAAAATGCCAGAAACAGGACTTCCCCACCTTAAGAAGCTGACATAAACTGCTGCAGGTAGAAACTAGCCTGTGGTATCACAGCCCTTTTGGTGTTTTTTGTTAGCCACTAACTCACTTAATTTTGTGTAGTTTAACACATTACAAGATTGTTCAAGAGTGCCATAAATGATGTCAAACACCATCAGAAACCACTTCAGAAAATCATTGCCTGTAGCCAGATCAAAAGGTGAACACCTGGAAACTAGCAGTGCTGGGAAAATAGAATAAATCATTTTTTCCTCCTTTTCCTCTTGAAGATTTGTTAGTTTTTTCTGCAAAGAATTTGAAAGGTTTATTTACAGCTTTCCAAATGATTCCTAATTTGTTTAGAAGTTACACTGGCAAGTAAACTATCTCGGGTGCAAATCTACCACAGGCAAAGGGTATTCTTTTCTTTTGATTTTTAAAATAAATATTGTGACATATTCTCTCATCCTCTCTTCAAGAAACATTTTGAGAAAAATTGCAGGGTACTGCTGGAGGAAATTGTCTAATGTCATCCTGTTTGGTGTGTTTTTCTGCTTGAGAAGGGTTATGCTAATAAATGCTTGAACATTTTATATGCAGTTTAGTTACCCTTAGCATCATAAATAACTCTTAGGTTTGTATACACTATCTCATGTTGGCAAAACAGTCAAGCCATCCATTAGTGTTTCCACTCTGGAGACACGAACAGCACAATAAAATATTTTACAGAGTCTTCTTATTCTAGATCTGTCCATTAAGATTCATTAGCGAAAACAAAGCATACAACTTCAAATGAAATAAAATGAAAATGCAAAAGAGAAACGGGGTGGAAAAGAGCTGCCAGTGAGCAAAGGCAATGCTGTAACAATCAAGCAAAGGCTGTGATCCTGTGTGCAGTTGACTTCAACTGATGGTGGCCCAAAGAAATAGAATTGTGCAGCTGACAAGAACCCATCCTTATCTCCTTCACTGAAACAGGGAATTACACCTAAATCACTCTTTAAAAATCAATACTAGATGAGTACAAGTACAAACTGAAATTAGTTAAATGAAATCACAGTGTGCCACAAGCTAAGATTGGGAAGAGCCCATTTGCTATGAGAATGATCTTGTTGCTACGCCAGAAATATGCAATGCACATGTGAATTTAAATGCTTTGCCAGTTCCTCCAAGTGGCTTATAGTATGACAGTAAAACCCCATTCTTTCCATGGGAAGTGGGGCAAATTGCACTGATGTGAAGAAAGGAAGCACAGCACCAAAGATGGGGAGGAAGGGCTTAAAGACAGCACCTGTATGACAAATACCATTCCGACTGAAGTGGGAGAACTGTGATGATACAATGCAGTCTTAAATGCAGAGAGGCTGTGACACTTAAAAAGGAGAGGGTATATTCAAGTCTTGTGGTTACCAGTGCTAAGGTAGCAAAAACCCAATACAGAGACTTGGGAGGTGCCATGACCACACTACTATGGGAATTCAATGAAAATACTGCTGTTATAGATAATATAGTATATACATGTACATATTTTTGTGATATATATGCTGAGGTTTGTAAAGCTTACTCCTGACCCAGATGGTAATTAAAGAACCTCAAACGGAACATAGAACAGTATCCTCAAGAACTCTGATTCAGAAATGCAGAGTTTGTCTTTGGAACTTCTACAGCCAGCCAGTAGAGGGAGCAGACTCTTATGTGAAGAAGCTGGCCCTGCAATCACAAAGGAAACCAAGGACTTGTCCTCCCCCCTCTTTGGGACCTTGGAAGCCTCAGTAAACAGTGAGAATGGCCTTTTTTGGTTTTTTAAAAAAGTGCCAGTATTCATATATAAGGTTGTGCCCACTTCCACTAATTCCACCTTCTCTCTGCAGATCCGCCACTAGGCTGTCCCTGAGTGTCCACTTTCTCTGGCTAAATGGGGTGGGCCAGAGGCAGTGCTTGAGGATCAGGACTTGGGATAGCCCCCCCAGGTGCCAATACTCAACACTGATGAGCACTGTTACAGTAAAGGTTTTGCTGAAAAATGTGGTACATAAGAAAAAATATACAGTCAACATCCTCCTTTTACCATGGGCCCGTGCCTCTGCTATCAGTTACATACAACTGTGCAACAAACCCATGAAGAGCTGTAACCACAGGGTGATGCACCCAAATGCATTAGAATAATAACCTTTTCATATGTCACAGGAAAAGGTTCCTGGGTTTCAGTAGGACAACTATATCTTTCTTTAATATCTGAAGGGTATCCATGTATATTTCGGGGGCACACAGCTGCAGTCTAGGACAATCCTAAGCATTTTGCTGTCTTAACAAGTTTCGCAAAAAGGCTTTAAAATTTTAAAACTACTAATTGTTACTCCTTATACTTGAGTGGAACAAAATAAGTTGCGACCTTAATGGGAGTGTTTCATGAGGACTCAGCTGTATTCTGCCAAGTAGCTCAGTTTAGGGTGAAGTTCTGGTATTTCAGATAATTATTTCACACTAGCCTGATATCTGTGCTTTGCTACGGTATTTAAGTTCCATAAATCTAGTTATAATACTGATGATGTGAAGTCTGAAATCTAACATCTGTTATAGGAATTCTAATGGAGAAGACTGTAGTGTAAAAAATGAAGTGAGATATATGTACTGGGTTTTTTTTCTACTGAAGGACCTCTCTGTAGACCACATTGGTGGTTCTGCCCTCTTGTGCTAGGATCACCAGGCTGCTTGGTGAACTCACTTTGGAGCAGGCCACATAGAACTTCCATTTAAGAAGCAGTCGTCTGTTAAGTCAACTCCTGCCATCTTCCACAAAAGTGATGGCATTTCTACTGGTGTTCCTGGATTGTTTTACTCATATGGAGACTGTGTTGTTCTGAGCGCCTCAGGGTGATCTCACTGGTACTTGGCCTGTGCAGCTCAATGCCCTGCAGGAGAACTATATGCAAATGTCTTTGCCACATTCCTAAGTTGCCTCCTCCTTGTAGCGTTGGTGTATCTGGCTCGATGTTTGCCAGGAGCTTTCTTGGGGGCAGTAAGAGGTGAAAGGTATGAGGGGGAGCTGGTGTGAAGGAGTGGTGATGTGGTAGACATTTCTTCAAGTTCATGAGGGAGGCATACATTAAAATGGCTCCTAGAGAGGTCCTTTACTATCGACAGCTTTGCACGTCTTACAAACTGAAAGCCACACCTTCTGAATCAATCCATCTCATGGTGTGTGTTTGTTTGTTTGTTTGTGTGTGTGTGCAAGGGTGTAGACTTTCATATTTCGGGGGGGGGGGGGGCGGCGGAAGTGTTGGTACTTACCTTTAAAGCCTCAACCAGCCTGTGACTCTCATTCCACTTCTCCCAGCATGATCATCCCCATCTTCTCTGATCTTCATCTCAGCATTTGTGGAAGGTCCCTCGTCCATGAACTGCCCACAGAAGAAGGGACGGGAGGAGACTGGAGTTTCAGAGTGGCTTGCAGTCTCCTTTCCTTTCCTCTCCCCACCCTGAGAGAGCTCTCTCAAGAACTGCTCTTTCCAGAACAGCTCTGAGAGAACTGTGACTGAACCAAGATCATGCCAGCAGCCGCATGTGGAAGAGTAGTGACTCAAACCCAGTTCTCCCAGACTAGAGTCCATATTCCTAACCACTACATCAAACTGGCTTCTCAGTAGTGGCCCCCATCCTGTGGAACCAGCTGTCTGAAGAGGTGCGTGCCTTGTGGGACCACCCTAGGTTCCGCAGGGCATGCAAGGCTATTCTTTTGCAGGCAGCCTTTGGGTGATTCTGATCCACCAGGCACCTGATATATTTCAGCTGTGTCTTCGCCATCCACACATCCTACCCTGCTTGATAGTGGGTAGATTTTGATGGGGACAGATTTTTAGCCATTTTATATTTTAAAGATAATTTATTATATCTTTGTATTGTTTCTATTGGTGTATTTTATATGTTGTTAGCCGCCTGGAGTCCTGTTCGATGGAGAGGGAGTGGGATATAAATTTGATAAATAAATAAAATATTATGCCCCAACTGACTAAAGGGCTGCCTAGTGGTGGGGAAGTGGGTAAAACTTAGATGTCTTGTGTGTTCCTTCTCAGATTGCACATCCCTGCTTGTATGCCAGCTAGCACAAGCAAAGCATTTTTCTGTATTTTCAAGTAAAGTGTGTGGGCTGCCTGGTGGGCACACCTCTTGTGCAATGAGGGGCAAGAGTAGCTGGTCTTTCCTCATCAGGTCTGCCTGTTAGCAAATACAAGCAGGGATCTCCCCCATCTTCCTAACATGCACATCACCTCAAATAACAAACTAGCATAGGCAACAAGGAGCCATAGCTATCTGGAATCAGAAAGCCACCTCCTTGTGTCACAAATTGTTGAAAAGTGGAATTGCTGATTATAACAATACCATTGGTATGATCTTCTTAACTGATGTCCTGTAAGTTATATATTACCAATGCTGAGGCACTCTTTTTCTTCACTGCCCCAGCTGTTGCTCAGGAAAAAGCCAAGCTCAGGAAAAAAAAACCCACCAACAATGAAGAACTGGAATAAACCATCAGACTGGAAGATTTTTGACTACTTCCAAATGTTAGTAATAATCCTGTTTGAACACAGAGCATTTCTGACATTTATGACTGACACTTGTTTGAATCAAATCTTGATTAGTAAATACCTAATAGCACATCCATAAAGACAAAGTAGCTACCTCTGGTGGGATTTGGAAACAGAAAGCCTCCTCCTGCAGTAATAAATTCCCGTTCTTTAACAATGGGCCAAATTTACTACTGAGGCAGCTGATGTTCCTCATTCTTCCTAACAGTGGGGCTGGCTGTGGGCAGTGACAGAACTTTTTTGCCTTTGGCACCAAAAAGAGTTAAGGGTTGTGGTCACACACCTGAGATAAAGCACGCGGGGGGGGGGGGGGGGAAGCGAGGCTATTTCTTCCGGCGGAAGTTGACCCACCATTGCGCGATCACATGGATTTTTGTAGATGCAGACACAGCCCACCACTGCGTGATCAGACACAACCGCCAGTGAGTTGCATTTGTGGGGTTTTTTTACCGTTTGTTCCTGATGAGGAATTGATGAGTCGCACCTCTCTCTATGGAATGTGTGTGGGGGGTGCGCTAATGCACATACTGCAACAGGGGAAAACAATGGCACGGATAGCCTGATCAGACTATCCCGATGCCATGGGAGCGCACTGGCATGATCAGACACAGGAAAGTCCATCTGTGGCCTGTAGCAACCCATTTGCTACTGGACTTTCTGAGGCGTTTTTTTACTCAGCATGTGCTGCGGAGCAAAACGGGTTGCCGACAGCTGCAGAGCACTTGCCAGATGTTGGCGTCTGCTTGTGCTCCTTTAATCCACCCAGTATTTGTGCCTATGTCAGGGCAAATTGTGCATGTGATCACAGCCAAGGTTTGATTTGCTTATTGAGCCCTATCTCTTCAAGAGCAGACCTGTAACTATTTATTTTAAAATATTTGCATCTTGCTTTTCTCCTAATTATTGGGATTCAAAGTGGTTTACATCCATTTAAAAAAGCACAGTCTCACAAAAAACACAAGTAGAAGGATGCAAGCCCCTAGTCTTCACTCATGAACTGCCAAAAGCATGTTGGAAGAGCTCTACTTTTTAGAGCCTCTAAAAACTACAGTTCTGGGGCCTTCCTCGCCCCCTTGGGAAGCCCACTCCACAGCATAGGTGCAGCCACCAAGAATGACCTAAGTGAAGGAACTACTAGTAACACCCACTCTGACCATCAGAGCTGTCTTGTAAGCACATCTGGGTGGATCCTACAGAGAAATGCTATTTTTGTTTTTATGGGGAAGTTAATGTTTATTGCCCAACAAGCACAGTGTTCTCCTACCCTCCCTGAATGCTCTCTAACTTAACTGCCAGCAGCTCCTCTCCTCTCGCCAGCAGGGATCCCCTGTAAACTTCCACCCTAATTGTTCCTTTTAAGGATGTGTTTCTAAATTACAAACAACCACTACAACTTTTCAGCTATATTTCAGCTATTTTAAAAATCACCTATATTCAGTTTCAACCCACGCAAGTGCTTCTTGACTAAAATAACAGATCTATTGAGACAAGGATCCAAACATTTAATGAAACATTCAGCATATAACGATGGTGTTATTTTTACATTATTAATTTTCTCTTTAGAATATCATTGCCCTAATGAGAATTTGATGTGATAAATATTAAGAATGCGGACGACTCTTTCATTCCACTTTTGGCATGATTACCCTGCATGCGCAGTTGCTGCATAATAAATAGATGTTTTAAATGTTTGCTCCTAGAGGTCTTTCCTTGAACTTAAGCGTAAGTTATCTAAACAGTTGAAAAGAGATTTATAGTTATGAAGAGGCCTATATGTCAAGCAAAGTTTTATGATATGTTCCATAATAAATTAGCAATAAATGGATACAGGTGACTGTGGAATTTACGGCCTTTAATGTTTTAATGCTCTAGGAAAGGGGGGAAAGGCTCTTTTTAAGGTCTAAGAGGGTAATACAAGAATACCATCTACAAATTGTCAAATTAAATCCTTGTTAGGTAGAATATTTTCAGTTTGACCAGCAGCAGGCAAAAAGGGCAAAAAGAAAATGTTCAGCAGGAAAAAGAGTATGGAAGATAAAAAGAGAATTACAAATCACGGTTCCTGCCCTATCAGCATGACCAATGTCAGTCCCCAATCTGACAAGTAGCCCATGTGGGCAGGGTAGGAGGGGTGGGGGGATTTCAGCTTTCCAAGGAGGTAACCAAAGAGGAAGAGGACTAAAACTGCTCTTCAGATGCTCTGATCAATTTATACGTTCTGCTGTACCACTTTTTGCAGAACCCAGTACTCCTTCACTGGAAGGGAAAAAACTTCCTTGCAAGGAGAAGGCAAAGCTGAACCTTTTCCTTGAAAAGACAACATTTCTTGGATGTAAAGGGGTTATTTTTTGTTAAGGCAGGGGAGCATTCAGACATGCATTTTCTCACTTACAGAGCAACCCAGGCAAAGCATTGCCACTAAATTCTGGAGAATATATAAACTTTCTGTTTGGTTAAAAAAAAACTGGCCATAGATTCAGTAGGCCCACTGCAAATATTCAGAAAGACTTTGCAAGCAATGGCTGCATCCTAAACACTGTTTTCACCCTATAGCTCCCTGCAGAGATCCTACATTAACTAATTATAGAGACTGATGATGTGCTCACCAGGCCTGCTCTGGAATGAAATTAATGATCCTAACCTGAACTAGTAAACTTATCAGAAGTGATTTTAAAATATGAAATACTGATTTTTGTCCTGCTGGCTCATGAAAGATTTGCCCAGGCTAGCCAGATCTTGCCAGATCTTGAATGCTAAACAGGGTCAGCCCTGGCTACTACTTGGATGGGAGACTATCAAAGAATACCAGGGTTGTGTGACACAGAGACAGGCAATGGCAAACCATCTCTGACTGTCTCTTGCCTAGAAAACCCCACGAGCTTGCCATAAGTTGGCTGCAATTTGATAACACTTTGTACCACCACCAACAAAGAACTTCAAGATAGCTCAAGTAATCTATTTATTTACTTATTTGCATTATTTTTAGTTTGCCTTGCTCACTGAGATTCAGTAATAGAGATACAGATCAAGGAACCAAACCTAGCTACCATCTCTGGTACCAGCTTTTCCCCTTGTACTTCCATCAATAATGTCATATATATAGTCAAGTGCTAACAACATCCTTTGGATATAAACTGAAGTTCAAACTAACCAAATGTAAATAGACCTCAATTTTAAAGCTGTATGGCAGATACATGATGCTTCAGATCAGGGCTCTTTTTGTAGAAAAAGCCCAGCAGGAACTCATTAGCATATTAGGCCACACCCCTGACAGCACAGCTCATTAACATATTAGGCCACACCTGATGTTACCAGAAGTGTGGTCATCCAGCCACATCCACCTTTTGCTTCTTATTCTGTTTACCTTGTTGTCAAAACAGTTTTGACAAAACCAATAAAAACATTATTTTCTGTCCCATCTATTCAAAATCTTGCCTGAACCAATATCTTATGTCCAACAATTATTCCCATACTGGATTGGAATCAATTCCTAAAGGTTAGGTTCCCATGGAAATCAGCTTGCCGTCCTGCAGAACTAGTACGCTGAATATGATTTTTTAGGGTTGCCAACCTACAGGTGGGGTCTGGAGATCTCCTGGAATTACAACTGAGCTCCAAACTACAGAGATTGGGTTAATGGCTGCTTTGGAAAGTGGAGTCTATGGCATTATGCCTTGCTTAGGACCTTCCCCTAAACCCCACCTTCCACTCCCAAATCTCCAGGGATTTCCTCAACCTGGAGTTGGCAACCCTAGCTCACTGGCAGAACAACGCTAGGAGCCAGTTTGATGTAGTGGTTAAGTGCACGGACTCTGATCTGGGAGAACCGGGTTTGATTCCTCACTCCCCCCCTTGCACCTGCTGGATGACCTTCAGCAAGCCATAGCTCTGTACCAGCTGTTGTCTCAGAGCTCTCTCAGCCCCACCTACCTCACAGGGTGTCTGTTGTGGGGAGGGGAAGGGAAAGGAGTTTGTAAGACGCTCTGAGACTCCCTTGGGTAGTGAAGGGCGGGGTATAAATCCAATCTCCTCTTCTTCTAGGTTTGTGGATGGACTGGATGGGAGTAGTTTGTGGACTATTTTATTCAAGGTACAACATTTTATTCAAGGTATAAGATTTCACGTGCCACCCACACTTCTTCAGATGGAAGAAGTGTGCATGCCCACAAAAGCTTATACCTTGAATGAAACTTTGGACTCCCACTTTGTTCTGCTGCTTCAGACCAACACAGCTACCCACCTGAATTATTACACTATAATGCTTTTTACAAGCAATTATGTACCAGTGGAGTGGTTACCATGCAGAGTCTGTCCCACAGGTAAAATTATCCTGTGAACAGGTGATCTTTACCACATCAAAGTATCACTACCATCACAAGATCACCAATCGTTGGAAGTCAACTCCTCAGAAGCAGAAATCTCTCTTATTAGGAGGTTTAAGAACATCAACTTTGCTGGCCCATTAAAGGCAGATGTCAGCCCAGTGGCAGGAGAAGAGGGACAATCATCTTCATCAGAAACTCTGCCCACTTTTTAAATTTCACAAAACAGGCAATCTCCAAAGCGCTGCTGACCATGCTCATTTTTAGTTACATCTCTGTTTCTCTGCAGATGTCCCCCAAAGTCCCCCATGCAACAGTCAAGTGTTCTGTCAACACACATAACAATGAAGCTACTTTTTCAGATGTTTTCTCTTGCATGGCAGTAAGCACCAAACCACTTTAATACAGACTTTAGACACAAATATATTTGTAAGCCATTCCCAACAAGACACAACAATGAACTCAGGCTTCAAATGTACTTTTCTTAAGCAGAAGATGCCTTGAGAAAATGAAAGAGATGCTCAAAAATTAAAGATATTGTAAAAAGCAGCATTTCCTGGGCACTCTGCTTTTTTACTTCCCCCCCTTTTCAATATTTTTTTTAGAAAAACACAAAGAACAAAATGAAACAGAAAGAAAGAAAGAGAGAGAGAAGGAGAGAGAAAGGGGGGAAGGAAGGAAGGGGAGAGAGAGAAAAGGAAGGAAGAAATGTAGGGGAAAGAGAGAAAAGGAAGTAAGGAAAGAAAGAGAGAGAGAGATGGGAGAGAGAGAAAGGAAGGAAGGAAGGAAGGAAGGAAGGAAGGAAGGAAGGAAGGTGGAAGAGAGAGAGAGAGAAAAGAAGGGGGAGGAAGAGAGAGAGAGAGAGGAAGGAAGGAAGGAAGGAAGGTGGGGACAGAGACAGACAGACAGACAGACAGACAGATAGATAGATAGATGAGAGAAAGAAAGGAAGGAAGGAAGGTGGAGGAGAGAGACAGATAAAGGAAGGGGGAGGGAGAGAGAGAAAGAGAAAGAACAAAAGAAAGGTGGGGACAGAGAGAGAGAGAGAGAGACAGACAGACAGAAAGAAAGAAAGACAGAAAGAAAGGTGGGGGGAGAGAGAGAGAGAAGGAAAAGAGATGGGGGAGGCACTTACCGGAGCAGGGAGAGAGACGCGATGTCGGCAAGCCAAATGCAGAGCCAGGCCTTTCAGTGCAAAGAGCCTAGCCCTATGCTTAATCTCTGGGCGGGGCTTTCTCCTGCTGGCTCTCTGTATTTAAAGGGAAAGCACTGGGTGGGGCTTTTTTCCTCCAGACTCTCTGCAGGAACTTTTTCTTTAAGTGTAAACAGCTCAGACCCGGCAGGGAGGGGGCGAGGCAGGCTTGGACACCAGCCGGAATGGCGTTCCAGTGTATTCCTGCTGAAAAGGAGCCCTGCTTCAAATAATGTACAATTCCATTGAATAAAATCTAAATGATGTGTGTGTGAGAGTGTGTTGAGATACATATGGCTGCTGCAATCTGGTAATTTGCAATTGTCAATTTATTTTTGAGAATTCTTGCAAACTAAAGTTCAGAACAATTAATATTTCAAATGATTGGATAGGCACTATGTGAATACGAATTTGGCAACTTTCTACCAGATTCATTCTGATATTTAAAAAAATGAACCTGAACAGAAATGAGGGAGGAAATACTCAACCTGGTAGAAAAATGGAATATGGCAGATGGGTGGCCCCAGGGCAAGGGCTGTAGATATGCAAAGAAAGTGGATCTGGCAACAAGGAGACAAAAACCAAAGGCCACATAGAATAGCTTGCTGCCTCTCCCCCAGCCATATATGGGCAACAAACCACATTGAAGATACAAGCCAGACACATCTGGGCTCTGGTGAAAAGGACAAGGCAAAAAATTACTTTAAGGTTACATATATCCAATCCCTTATCACTGTGTCTGCACATTAACACATCAGTACAAAAGTGGGGTGTTTAAAAGTCCTCTGATAATACCAGTAGAGCAGTTCGTGGCTAAAAGGAACCACATGCCATTAGAGCCCTCTGCTTAATAAGGAGAGACATTTATTTTAGAGGAATCTATACTTTTTGGAGGCCTGGCTCTTAAGGCTAATAAGTCACTGAGTTAATCTATCTGATCTACTGGACTGATCTGCTCCCAAGGTGAAAGACCATGCCTTCCTCTGTTTATGCAGCTCTAAACATGGTTTCTGCTCTGCAGATAATAACGATACAGATAATGATGTTCCATTAACTCACTAAGGACAGCAGATAAATCTTGTGCATGTATAACGCCCTGTAGAGGTTTTAGCTGGTTCTCTCTGGTTCCCTAGCAAGCAGCTGAAGTCAGTCAATTTGCCCTATAGTTTTCTGGAAGAAAAGCATTCTTCTTTGAACCAGGTGGGGTTTTACCTGGATCACTTCTGAGTTAACTAAAGTCATCATTGGGAATAAGCTTGTATTAAACAATTGTCACTGTAATGTTGTGAGGCAGTCTGCACTGTGATGCAAAGATTTGCCAAAGACTAAGCTGAAATGGTTCTCTCGCATCCTCTTCAAGCCTACTTTTTAGGATTAGATGGAAGATAAATATAATCAGAACTATTAAGCATGTACAAATCTGCCCAAACTGAATTAAATAATGGGAGCTCATTGCCCAGTTACTAGTATGTGATTCTGCCTTCTACTGAGGCAGATGGTTGGTCTTCTAATCTGACATGCAGCAGCTTTTTTTGGGCAGAGAAAGTTTTCGGGCAGAGAAAGGTCTTCCCCAACAAGACCTACATGAGTTCCTTTAAATTCAAGATGGGAGGGGATGAACTTGGGACAATCTGCATGGAAACCATATCACTGAGCTACGGCCACTGCTTATATGATTCCCGGCAGGGCTCATTTCATAGCAGGAGCTCCTTTGCATATTAGGCCACACACCCCTGATGTAGCCAATCCTCCAAGAGCTTACAGTAGCCCCTGCAAGAAGAGCTCTGTAAGCTCTTGGAGGATTGGCTACATTAGGGGTGTGTGGCCTAATATGCAAAGGAGCTCCTGCTACGAAATGAGCCCTGATTCCCTGTTAGTTTTGTGCTATATAATTGTAATGGCAAGATTCTATTACAGCAGCACCTTAAAGACCAACAAGACTTCTGCTGTCTAGAGTCAAAGCTCCCTTCAACAGATACCTAACAAAGGGAGGTTTGATTCCTGACAGTTTATACCCTGGGAAACTGGTTGGTCTGTAAGGTACTGCTGAGCTCAAATCTTGCTCACCTACTGCAGACCAACATGGCTACCGACCTGAAACTATTATCATAATTATTATTCTCTGGACTGTGCTTTTTAAAATAAGGATTAAGGGTTAAGCCTGTTACCAGATTCTTCTATCACACAGTTTTAATTTGAAAATCCTAGGTTCTGACATGAGCTCTCTCTGTCAGGGCCAAAACCGCAGACATCTTTTTTTTTCTCAACCACACCAACAGAATGTGATAGAAAAAAATACCATTAACATTGCTGCCTGCTTCTTGCATCTGTTCTGTATAAATGGTGTATAACATGGCAATGGCATGAAATCTCATAAATGGGATAAAATAGACAAACTAATTAGGAACAGCAGCAAAAACAGGTGCAACAAAGAGGCTCACCATGACAACGTATGAGACAAAAAGAAATGAAAAGGGGCATATTGATATATCCCTGGGGCAAAGAAATTATGCTTGCAGAGGACAGTACAGCAAATACAACTGTAGGGTGAATTTTCCATCATTTTTTTAGGGCCAAATTAGTGTTTGTTGAAACATTTGATTCCACAGAATGTGCATACTGTGACCACCATGGAACTGATCTTAAATTGTGCAAATTTTATATGCCCTACATCTTGGGGCTGAAACTGTTTCTAATGTACCAAATTAAGATCTATAATATTGGTCAAAGTAGCTAATGCTTCAGTGGCTTAGTGATAGCTAGACAGGTGTGACTTCCAACCATTAAATTGTCTAACTGGAACTGATAATAAAACAGTACAGGAAGAGTTATAGATTCCAGACAAGCGTCTTCTTTCCTTACGGGACACCCACTCACAATGCTAACAGGTCAAACAAAATCTTCTTCATGATGACCTTAAAGTAAGCTTTTCTGCAACCCATTTGTAGAAAATGCAACTGACAATCCTCTGAATGATTCAACAATGTTGTCATAATTTTTTGGTTCACTAAGTACAAACAGTTCTGCATGAGTAAAGAATCCCTTATAATAGAAAGAGAGAATATGTTCACCATAATGGGTTCCAAGCCTTTCAGTGTCCTATTACAGCTTCTCTTGAAACTTTTAATGTAGTATATTGTAAAGGAATGTCTCTAAATTCAAGCTCTCATCCCACCAATTACCTGTTCACAACCCAAACTGTTTGCATTTTAAACCAAAAATCACTGATGTAGAAATAGACTGCCTACCTTTGCAAACAGAAATCTCTAATCGAATAAGGACATAAGAACACAAGAACAGCCCTGCTGGATCAGGACAAAAGTACTCTATTTTCTTCTGTATTCGAAAAAGTACATTGCACTGAGGAGTTAAATGGCACAGCTACAAAAGGAACAGGATCAAAGGGCCTTTTACAGCAAAATAGACAAGTGCTTTGAGGAAGACAATTCAGGAAAATGATCACAGCTCCTGTTACCAGGTAGCTAAAACAAGTATAATGCAAAATGGTAATATTTATTCAAACTACTGTATTAAATAAACATATGCCAAAATATTTATGAAAGTCTTTCTGTGGCTGCAAGTTTTGTTTATTTTCCATATTTGGTTGGTTTAGCATTGCGTCAGCATGTAAGGAAAGAAACTTCCTTATGGTGACAAGATGAGGTTCTGCAGAAGTCTGAGAACAGCCTTCTATTTAATTTTGGCAACCACAAATGTTAAAAGATTTATTTAACATTATCCAGCTCTTCTTAAGGATTTTCCTTATATGGGCATATATTGTAAAGGCATCACTATAGAAGTGTTATAACTGAAGGAAGAGACGGCGTGTCTAAGCTTGAAAGAAAGCCAGATTGGGGGTGGGTGGGGGTAAGCCAGTGATGGACTTAGAATGTGATCCAATTATCAAACAGTGAAACATGTTTTGTCAAAAGATCAAGAACTTCTTTTGCCCCAAAGCATATTTTAAGATATTGGGCCTAATCCAACTAAGGTTAGTCATGCTTAACTTCCATTGAAATCAATGCAACTTAAGTCAAGGTCAGACCTGATGGAGACAGTGGATCTTCATTCATATAAAGCATGTCTGATTCAGACTGAAGTCATGTAAGCAGAGGAGAGTGGGGTCTTGAGCCTCCCACTGGCACAGTTTCATGAAGTGGAACAGGCTTCCTACACTGTTGTTTAAAGGAAGAAAACAGAGGTTTTAAAGACCTTTCTCCTCCTTGCATGGACCTTTTTGGTACTGAGGTCACATCTGTCTGAGTTAGCCTTTGAAAGATCAGTGGAGTGGAGAGCTGTGATCGCCATCAAGTCTAGTTTCTGCCAGATTTGTTCCATTCAATTCAACAAGTGCAATAAACCAGAGTGTGGAACTGAACGTCACATAAAAACATATGCCACCTGGAAGTTCCCATTTTGTTGGAGGGGAGGGGAGGGGAACTTCAGGAGGGGACAACTTGCAATGGAGAAGGTGTGTGTGTGTGTGTGTGTGTGTGTGTGTGTGTGTGCGCATGCGCATGCACCTGGTATACTTGTATCTTCTACTGCCTGCTAGTGCCACTTTTTGGCTAAAACTCCATCCCAAAAGCAGAGTTACAGAAACACTTTGTGAGAATAAATATATATCTAAAAGGCAAGTGTCAGGGATATTTATAGAGATGTGCAGTTGCAGAGAAGGAATCCTTTGTGCTGGTCTTCACTGTACAAGACATGGGCTGATATCTAGTTTGGAACCATTTTGGGGGGAGGGGAGGGTCTGAACAAGTGATTTAAAGAGCATTAACAGAAAATGAGGTTCTACAGCTAATTGACAAGTACAAAACTAAAAAAAAAGAAATCACATCCAGGAATACCTAAAGAACTCAAATGTAAAAATGTTGTTCTCCTAACAGTGATATGCAGTGTTACTGATATCAGCCTCCCTACCAGAGAATTGGAAAGGAGCAAACTGCAAATTTTGAAAAAGGGATCCAGGAGGGATCTGGGAAATTATAGTCCAGTTAGCCTAATGTATGTTGTGAGTAAATTGATGGAAATAATTATTAATGTAGAATGTTTACATGAAGTGAAACAAGCTGGACTGAAGAGGAAGCAGTATGGATTCTCTAAAGGGAAGTCCTGCCTTACCAACCTATAGGAGTTGTTTGAAAGTGGTAAACAAACACATAAATTAGGGTGAGTAAACAGGAGCTGTATACTTGGACTTTCAAAAAGCTTTGGGGGGAAAGAGCCAAAGTAAACATGACAGGAGCTATGAGTCCTGAAAAGGCATGGGTGGGGGGGGGACAAGAGCACCTGGACCCACTGTGTCATGTGCACGATCCGCATCAGGGCCTTGTGGCAATTTTTAAGGAATTACAACTGTGTCTAAAATGGCATCAGCTGCCATGGGATGAACCATGGAAGGTGGCTACCTTCATGTTTAGTTTGGCTCAAAGTTCCTTACCAACCTTAGTCTTGGTTTTAAGAGGATGTGCCATTGTATAGATGTCAGGTCGGTGTCCAGCAGCTGAATTTAAAACCGGTAGTTCAATATTTAAATATCTTACATTATTTGCAAAACAGTTAATTGGTAATTACTTTTTTTAACACTATGCCTTGTCAGAGCTTTGGAAAGAGACAGAGCCCATTTTGAGATGGTTAGAGTCTTTTCAAGGTGTGAAATTGGTATGTGCCAACAACAAAGGGAAGCATTTCTTTCAATATTGCATTTTCATTCCTCTTGAAACGGTAACACTCCTTGGGACAAGGCCCAAAAAATGGGGTGAGAAATATTTCAGGGCATATAACTATAATAAAAAAAAATATTTAATCCTGGACTAACAATGGATTAAACTGATGGGATATTGTTTGTGTTAGATCACAAGGAAAAGTATCAAAAATCGAGGCGATGGTTTTGAAACAACAACCAGCAGTGAACAGTTTACTTCTAATATAAAACAGACAGTTCAAAATAATTTGTGGTTTGTTTAATTCTTACTGTTCATCTTGTGTTCTTTTGAGTAAGTTTAAACCCATATAGCAGCACCAGCTGGTTTTAATTTTCATTCTGCATCTTCACTAAGCTGAAAACTCTAGACAACGTCTACAGAGTATGGGAGCAGGGAGAGAAGTCACTCTTATACACAGAAGTGTTTTATATGGTAGGTATGTTTGGGGGAAAACATGCTAATGTATTAGAATAAATTACTCTTCTGTCTTTATCTCCTTATATTTGAGCAAACATCAATTGCATGTGGGCCATGTGAAGGAATGTCTTTAAAATGCAAGGCAAGTGTGCACCCATACAAAATCACTACTGTAACAAAACCAGCTGTGTGTAATAGAAAGCAAATGATTTACAATGTTACCATAAGACACTACTTTATTTTACATTATCATAAAAAGAACAGAACTGAGAATTTGCATGACAAACACAAATTCTAAATCAAATTCTTTTTTGTGGGGGGAGGGGGGTTAATAGGTATTAACTTAAGAAGGTGGATTGTTAAGTATTAAAATAATATTTCCAGAGAGTTGAGTCGTGCAGTTGGATGAAATTTCTCATCATCTAATGAGAAGAAGGAAATGGAAGCACATCGTTTGGAATGATTTGAGGATTTATTTTTTTACATTACTGGGAGTTTATTCACAGGTCACAACCCGTGAACTAGCATCTCTGTTCTGTCTTTGGAGCACCAATGGCTGAAATGATGTTTCAGGCTAATGGGAAGGAGAACTGAGCCATCAAAGCTCCACTTATGTACTCAATCCCCAACTCTGACCACAACTAGCTGGCATCGGCACTTCACTGACAGTTAGTGGTGGACAAGTCAGAGCCGAAGCAGTGGAGACAAACATTATGGAACTCCATTTACCTGTAAAAGGCAAGTTGCAAGCATCCATGGTCTTGATTCAGGACTACACAGGGTAAGGAGAGAATTTTGACTCTGTATCCAACCTTTACTTAGTTTTCACTAAGCAAAACCACCCCACAACCCAGCATTATTATTATTAATACTTCA
The DNA here is from genome assembly GCA_029233225.1 of Lepidodactylus listeri. NCBI lineage: Eukaryota > Metazoa > Chordata > Lepidosauria > Squamata > Gekkonidae > Lepidodactylus > Lepidodactylus listeri. The sequence continues at coordinate 77,853,711 of JARCFY010000005.1, read as the reverse complement.
AAGGAAAACACACAGATCCTTTAAAAAAAAACTCATCATTTTTTCCTTTATTTTTTTACACACAGAAGCAGGTTCAACTCTAATCTACTCTACCCTGCTCATGTTTCTTTGATCCAAATTGAGACTACATGTGCTTGCAGTTGGCCTGTTACAGATGAACAGAGATCCACAAGCCTTATCACATCCTAAGTAGATGAATGCAAGGATCCACATTGTTACATCACTGAAGGGAACTGTAGTTGCCCCATTTCTGAAAACAACAACAACCCAGGAAAATATGCAGAAATGAACAACCAGAATGATCAAGTGGTGAGCACATCTTTCCTATGAGAAAACACTAAAGAGTCTGAGGATTTTCAGTTTAGAAAAAAAAAATATGACTAAGGGAACATGATAGAGATCTATATAACTTGGTATGGAAAAAGTGGACCCTTTAAAAAATGCCCTCTCCTCAAATAGTAGAAACTAGAAGTGCACTGTGAAGTTGCTGAACCTACCCTAGACATACAACCAGTTTCCGGGGGGTGGGGGGGCAGCAACAGAGGGAATCTCTTCCATGGCAGTTGGTTGGCCATTATGAGAAATAGGTTGTTGGCCTGATCCAGCAAGCCTGCTCTTATGTTCTTATATCTTCAATGCCCCCAGTGGCATAGTGCCTTTATTAATTAAAGATTATACACACAAACTATCTACATATCTAATTCTCAACAGTCCCTTTTACCTACAGATACTTATTTCCACAAACAGAGGGCACACTCTCCCCCAACAGGTTTTTCCAGAAACTCAGGGGATTCTATGGGTCTACAGAAAAATCGAAAAAGTTTTTTTTTAAAAAACAACAACTCAGGGACAGTTGAACCCCCCCCCCCCCCCAATACCTTTTGAAATGGCCACTGCAGGAATCTACTCCAGGACCTGCTGCGTCAACAGTGAGAGAGACTGGCTGAGAGAGAGAGAGAGAGAGAATGAGTGAGGGAAGAGAGGAGGAAGCAAAAGCAAAAGTGGATCTAGTATTGGGTAGGATTCCTCCTGCAGTATGAATGGCTAAACAGCAGAGGGAAGTTTTAAAAGGACATCAGACCCTGCAACTGCAAAGCCTTGCAAGTGGGAGAGAAGAATAGTTCTCACCCCAATCTCTGTAGCTGTGGACGCCAATCTCCTTTAAAACCATTCTCTCCAGCTTCTAACTGCTTCTCTCTCCCCCCTCCCCCAGCTTGGGCACTGCTTCTCTCTTCTGAATGACTAGAAGCCAGAGGGAAGTTATAAAATGTCAGCTGAGATGTCATTAATGTATGGGTGGGTCCAGTGACTGAGAGGTAGGGGGCAGGTGGAGAGGAGGTAGGATTTCCTCCAACCAGTGTCAGTTTGTACATACCACCATTTAAAATGTTCCTTGGCAACCCTGACAGACAAATAAACTGTCAAAGACAGCTGTGGTGCTATGAGTGAATGTGGACTCATCTCAGGCTGAAGAAGACTGGAGCCCTGCAACCACACAATTCTTCACAACAAGGCAAGAGACTGAACAAGCAAAGGTGCCTCAGGCTAATCCATTGATAAACCAGTGGCCATTTAGACAGCTCTTTTGGCAAGGGTACTCAGAAGGAGAGTGGTGCAGGGCACCTGTAGCACCTCAAAATCTGCACTACCCAGTAAGGCCATCTTTGAAATCTCACCTCATATGAACAAAATGATTGTAATTCCCAGGCAAACTCCTCTTTGAAGCCAACTTCAGTTGGCTGGCTGACTATGCACAAGGGAACTGAGCAAGGGTAGATGGCTCTCTTTCCTGTGTTCAATAAAGAAAAGGAAAAAGGAGAAAACAAAAGGGAAAAGTGAGCTCCAACTGTCACTCCCTTCCCTTCACAGAAGGCTGTCACAGAACTGCCTCCTCCCTTAAGAGGGCACCACTCTGAACACTTGAAAGAATCTCTGCCTTTTTTTCCAGAAACAATAATCTCTCATTAGTACCATACAGAACAATACAATGCCAAAAGTACTTCACAAAACAGGACACCCTGCCAAAATGAGAAAATCCAAAAAGCCGACTAATTGGTTACTGCAAGAAAGCCATTTAAACAGTAACCAACTATATTATGAAAATAGACACTAATAATATGCAACATTTTGTTGTGGGTCCCCACTTGTTATTTCCTGTTTCCCTGTTTCCTCATGGGAATGAAATCCTTTGTAAATGTCATGCTCTTCTATCATAATTCTTGAGCGCTGTGAGATGCTATTGTACCACAAGGCTACCACAATTGATGTTGCTGCTCTAGTCCTTAATAGCCTGGGCCCTCCTGTCTTTGGAAGCCTGTGAGAGATTATCTGCAAATAAAAGCAAGAACGAAACATTGAAAAACCTCAGGATAGCTGTATTTGGTGTCAAGTTACAATGAACAAGTTACAACAAACACTGAACTATGTCAGAGATTGGAGTATCCAGTATAGGAGCAGTGCTAAATAAGCTTATAGTCAAGTGTATCAGCAAACTGAACAAAATGACACCATGCACTTACTCTAATGGTACAGTGTTATGGCCTAAGGGTTTCTTTTTTCAGACATAGTTTTCTTTTTCAGGCTGAGCCTATTATACAGTTCATCATAAAAGAATGTTTCCATTTCAACAAAACAAAACATATGTACATGCACAATTTGTATTGGTGGTAATGCTTTCCCCCCTCAAGTGATTCAAAACAACTCTAACTCAAACTTCCATAGCTTTTCAAAAGAAAAAAAAAGCTTTCTCTAAGTTTTTTAAAAACTATATTAGTTTATTGAAATTTTCCATTCTCTTTAACAATAACAAAGAGAGAAATAATAAACAGATAAACAAAAAACACTGTAAATTCAGAAAATATGTTCCTTTTTTGTACAGTTAAAATTATCTGAAAACAAAACAACTCACAAGCATTAAATTAGCTATTTGATCTGTGCAAATGCACAGTCTAGTCTTCTGTAGATCTGGGTAAGTAAGATGGTAAGGAGTAAATGCAGAAAAGGAGAGAGAGGGAAGAAGGAATTATTACTTCATGTGGTCAGTGACATATATATTTTAGACATGAGTCCATGTTAATATGGTCCACCTCCTCATACAGAGCCTATGTTCACAAAACTTGACCCATTCCTGGAGCTGTTGGCTCAGATTTTGGCCCTGCCTGAAGCAAAATGCCCCTAAAGGCAGTACCCTCATGTGTTTTTGAAAGTCCAATAACCTAAAGATACTCAGCAATCAGGACCGTTTGATCTGGTGATAATGTGCTGTTACAAGTTTGGAAGTGAAGATTCAACAGAGACTCCAGTACTAATGCAGGGGTCCAGGTGGGTGGGCAGCAAGTTAATCTGAGTCCCCTAATAAAGGGGCAGAGGCAAAAGCCAGGTGATGGAAACTAAGTTTGCCCAATAAAATCCTAGAAGGGGAGGGGGCCATGGGGCCAATGCAAACAATGATGTGGGAAATGGAAGGGAGATAGGGCTGCCAATTCTGTGTTAGGGGTAGAACCTGGGTAGGGCAGAATTTGGGGAAGGACGGGGGTTCAGTAGGGATGTAATGTCAGAGTCCATTGTCTGAGTTGCCATTTTCTCCAGAGAGACTGATCTCTGTAGTTTGAAGGTCAGCTGTAATTCCAGGAGAACTTCAGGCCTCACCTGGTGGCTGGCAGCCCTAAATGGACAGGGCTAATCTAAATATGGGCATAGATTCTGTGCTAGAAGATGGATACATTCAAGTGACCACTGTTTCCTCTCCACCTTGTCACTCCACTTTGATGTCCTTTTCCTGCAGCAAGCATACTGCCATTTTTGCTTTTTTCCTTCTGCCGTCTTCCTATCTTTGTTTAAAAATTGCACAGTCCCTTGTGAAGGCTCTAAGGTCAGGGTCAGCCCAGGTATTCCATCATTCTCCAACTTCTCCAGGAACAAACAGAGCCCAGAATGCTCACAAGTAAGGCTACCAACTTTAGTTTTGGAAATTCCTGGGGGTAGGACCTCTGGAGGGAGGAGTTTGGGGAAGGATTTCACCTAGAATCCATGATATACCATAGAGTCTGTTCTCTGAAGCTGCCATTTTCTCCAGGAAACCTGATCTCTGTTACCTAGAGATCAGTAGTAATTCTGGGAGAATTCCAGGTCCTTTGTGGAGGTTGGCAACCCTACAACAAAAACAGAATCCCAGATTCAAATGACCAGTTACAGCCTGGAGGACCACCTGCTCCTCACGACCTCCATCTGTCTCCATCAAAGCTGTCGGCCTGTTTCCAGGTCTGAGTTTCTGCCCAGAATTCCATAATTGCTGTCTCTAGCCACTGCATGATTGCCAGAGGATTAGGCTTTGAGGTAGGTAAGTCCCCAGAGGTAAGTCCCTGCTGCTCTTCAGGCCAGGGGTGCTGCCTCCCTTGTCCACAGGAGGGCTGGTCAGGCCTGTAGCCAGACAATGGGTTTTTTGCTGTGGGGGGGAGGGATGAGTACAGTGGTGGTCAGTCTATCATTATTTATTTACTTTACTATTTATTTGTACTTTATTAGTTATTAGTTATTTACCATGCAACAAATCAATAATATATAGCATATACTGTGGTATAGATTACAGTCCTGTTCTGTATAAGCTTTATAAAAATGCCCTTCCCAGCAACTTACAGTTTACAGAATTAAAGAAGTATGAGAGCCTTCGTCCAGTTACTGAAACCTGAAACTGTAAATTCAACCTTTTTTTCTCTGTAAATCACTAATTCAAGGTCTCTGACATTGCCCTGTGAATGAGATTCGTGTGGGTTAGGACAGCAAAAAGACAATTTGTGCTCACTTACCTCTGGATCGAAATTCCTTATTATTTGTCTCCTGTTCTGTCAAAAATAATTTCCCCAGCAATGAGAGTTCTACAGGACTACTGTGAAACACTGGCCTGTTCTTCTCTCTGTCTTTTTCTTTACTTTCTTCTGAGTCTGCTACAACAACTTTTCCTTCATTCCTTAATCTCTCTCTCTGCATAGAGAATTCACCCTTGGAAGATATTTGACAGGATTCACACTTTTTACCTCAATTCCTTCCTTTTTTACATAGAACATTTGCACCTGGAAGACTGTGACAGATTTCACACCAATCCCTAATGCTGATTGGAGGGACATGACAAATGATTGATGGGGCACTGCCCCCTTTTTGTACACCATGGCTATGGGCCTGGGACTGGTACCTTCTGACCTCTGAAGCCTCTGTATTTGCCAGCTTTCTGGATTAAAGTTCTTATTAGCCAGCTGCCTCCCCCCCTCCCCCCGGCTCTTCCTGCCCTAGCCTTTTATTGTCTTCCTCCTGCCACAACCATTCCCTGGGTCTTTCAGCATTCATATAAGTAGTGCTTTACTCCCAAGTAGGTATATCCTCATAAGGCAGCCTTTACCGCCCAGGAGGCTAACACTGGCAGTCTGTGACTCAGGTTCTCCCTGCTCTTTAGGTTCCTTTGGAGCCCAGCCCTGCCTTTTCCTCCTCCCAGTAGCTACGGTTGAAATGGGAAATTCCTGGAGATTTTGGGGGGCAGTACACAGGGAATGATGTCAGTGCGTTGCCACAACACCATTACATTGTCAGCAAGGCCCCCCACTGCTGGTAAATTACCCTGCTGGTTGCCAGGCAGGGTCTATGCCACAGAGACAACCTGCTGAATCTGCCATCTTCTATAGGGGGACTGACCTCGGTAATCTGGAGATCTGTTGTAATGCCATGAGAATTTCAGGCCCCACTTGGAGGTTGACAACCATACTGTTAGCTAGAGTACACATTCTCTTGGGGCTTTTCCTGGGTTCCACCACTGCGCACCCAACCAAGGACTGTCATACGGTGTGACATCTCTATTGTGGATGTTCTGTAACAATAACTGATGGACATAGAAGAGGCTCTCAAACCAGCTTGAAAAAATCCTCACCATAAAAATCACATTAGGACTAGGATCATGAACCGAAACATGGTTTCTAAGTGATGCTAGCATTTCTCAAGTAACATTTACTGCTCTTGCCCTTAGACTTCCCTGAGTGCCAACTAAAAGGTCAGCAATTTTTGGTGTTGCCCAGTAGTCTTCCAAGTAGTGGCTCCTACTGATGATCTCTGGGATGAAGAAGTAGGTCTAAGCACTCTGGCCTGGACAAAGGTACCGTATTTTTTGGCCCATAAGACGCACTTTTTCTCCCCAAAAAAGTGGGGGGGAAGTGTGTGCGTCTTATGGAGCGAAGACTGCACGTTGCTGCCGGCTCCTGTTGCTGCCGCCGCGCTCCTGTTCCTCTTCCTCCTGCCGGCTCGCGCAAGGCCGCCAGCGGCGGCGGCTCCTGTCCCTCTTCCTCTTCTTGCTGCCAGCTCGCACGAGGCCGCCGCCGCCGCCTCCTGTCCCTCTTCTTGCTACCGGCCTCGCGCGAGGCCGCCGCCGCCGGCTCCTGTCTCTCTTCCTCTTCTTGCTCCTGTCCCTCTTCTTGCTGCCGGCCTCGCGCGAGGCCGCCGCCATCGGCTCCTGTCTCTCTTCCTCTTCTTGCTCCTGTCCCTCTTCTTGCTGCCGGCCTCGCGCGAGGCCGCCGCCGCCGGCTCCTGTTCCTCTTCAACTTGCTGCTGCTGGCTCGTGCGAGGCCGCCGCCGCCGGCTCCTGTTCCCGGCTCGCGCGAGGCCGCTGCTGACCAGCGCAGAAGGCGCGAGCCTCCCCTGCGTCTTATGATCAGGTGCATCCTATGGTCCGTAAAATACGGTAAATCATTCCCTATTAATAGTTAGCTGTCACAATGCATCAAGCCATGGATCAAGCTTTACAGGGCCTTTAAGGAAAAGAAGTGGGATTAGGCAAATAGAAGACGAGATAGCAGCCAGAGATACAGCCATGAGGCACTTATGTAGTCTTTAAATCTCCTAGCTATATGGAGCAGGGAGCAAAGTGTGAAAAAAATAAGGACTATAAATCTGTTTAGAGAGCTCAGTTCTTCTGGGCTGAAGCAGAACAGACACTACAAACACATTTGTTCTATTACTGGGGATATAGAATTTACCGAGCAGACATAGGGATGTTAGGGATTTTATCAGAGCACATCCCTAACTGAAGAGATCACCTAAGGCATTATTTAGAGGAACACAGGTTGTCCATGGGTAAATACTAGGTATGTGAGATGAGAAAAAAATTGTTACAGTTTTGGATTCAGGCTTGGGGAGGGGGATTTTACCATAATTGTTTCATTTCTGGTAGGGCATTATAGGTTTGGGTTAAAAATCCATGCTGTTTTCGTGTTCTGGATTTTCAGGACCATTTCCTGTGCGTGCACACACTGCAGACAGTGTGTTTTTCAATGCACACCCAATCCAAGCCCTCCCACACAGTAGTCACGGAACATAATGCCACCAAAATCGCACAGAATGCAGTCCTCCCACTCCTCTCCAGTCCCCCCCAAGTCTCAGCTGCATGCAACAAAATGGCTCCAATTTACCAGCCCTCCCCCCAAAGTAGTCATTTCTGCAGCGCACCAATGCATAGCTAATTTGACAGTGTCCCGTGCAGCAGTCATGGCACATAATGCCATTAAAATTTCATGGAACACATTCCTCCTTCTTCTATCCAGACCCCTCAAATCTCAGCCACATGCAACAAAGCAGCTGTGTTCTAACCCCCCCCCCCCAGTACTTCATTTCTGCACACGCGGACCTCTCTATAGACTGCCATGGTGAGGAAATGATGGACAGCAGGGGCTGCCGATTTGGCATTTAAAATAAATCCTTCTTATATTCATTTTATTCTCATATTGTAACATAGAATGAGCGACAAGAATAAAAATTTCTTACGTTTGTACTGAAGCACCTATTTCTGGCATGCTCATTGTGGCTGTTGTGAATGTTCTTCTCTGAGTCATTTTCTTTATAGATGTTGGAAGGGAATCTTCTGTCTTTTACCTGTGAAAGGTAGGAGAGGGCTCTTGTCCCTCTCCCTTGGAGTTAAAAAAGTAAAGGGACAGTCACCAGTTTGAAGTGAGGAAAGCCAACATTTTGTAGTTTAGTGATATGATTGTACTGTGTGAGGCAACCACAGTGCAAATGGCACATAATGCCATGAAGGGCAACATTTTACTTCCCAGTAGGACTTACTGGGTGATTGTCAAGAAGCGCTATGTGCATCTCCCTTGCCAGGATCCAATTGGAAGGAAGGATGCCATTACTCAGGAAATGAGCAGAATCAGAGAAAAACAGGTGAGCATGCATGCTGTGCATTCTCTCTCTGCAGCTTATCTGCAAAGGTGATTGGGTGGGAGTGCTGGACTCTTGCCAGGTTCTAATTGTAAGGAAGGATGCCGTTGCCTGGGAAAACAAATAGAATCAAAGAAAAACACAGCAAGCACATACGCATGCTCCTGCTGGCTTGGTAAGCACCCAACTTGAAATAATATGGATTTTCAGGAAGGGTAATTTTGTTTCAGTATGAATCCTGGGTTCCTGATACCATTCTGGGAACCTGAAGTAATGATCCAAAACATTGTTTTGCATATATATTTTTAGCTCAGGAGTTCCGTTATGCTTTAAATTGGGCCTGGAAACACACAAGAAGCTAAGGCACACAGGATGGCCGCTTTGGAACATACCCCTCACTTTTTAAGAGCAGTAGGGAAAAAATGAGTGAAAAACTGGCACTTGATTGATGTGACATCATTTCAGGAGAGCGAACCTGGAAGTGATGTCACACAGACAACACAACACTCTAGCATTCACCAGAAACTCTTTTCTGGTGAATACCAGTGTTTTCCATTGATCACACAACATAACTTGCGGGTTTGCTCCTGGAAATAACATTATGCTGTTGAAATGACAGTGCCCTCCATGCCCCCACACCCCCAGTCCCAACAGGTGCTGGCAGCCCTAAAGACCAATCTTTTAGTCTGCTTTCTCACAGGAAAGGCCTCTAATAGCCTACATCTTGTATTGTCCTCCAAAGGTACTCCAGGAGTTACTGCCTGAACCTATCTTCTGTCCTGCTGTCCTGTCAAACCTCTGTCACTGCTGGGATCCCAGGAAGTCACCACAGGGCCAGGCAGGTTTCTCTGTTTGTGCTCCCTGTCCTCCATGGAGCCTCATCAGAAGGGACTCCAAGAGCTCTGCGCCCATCCCAATCTCTGTCTGTTGCCACCCCTGCTGGAGCTTTATGTGTGGCAGCAGCATGATTGATCAGCAGTGGCACCACATTACTTCCAACTTGGCTTGTGTTTACTTCCAGCCAAGCCATAAAGTGACACCTGCTGCCTGGCATTTTCAGGCCAGCTGCTCTACAAACAGCATAAGAGAAACAACAGAATCCTGGGGCACTCCACATGTCAGTTCTTATGGATCCTACCCCACATCCTCCACTACTTCCACATCATTTAGGCTGAGTTTGAGCATGCCCGGGAACCATACCAGTGTAAACTGGGCATATTCCCATATTCCCAAATAAGATAGTAAGGCTTAATGGATTTCTGAAATTAAAACATGGTCTTTTAAATTACAAATAATAATCAAAGGCCAGAATTTTCTTTCCATCTTCCTGTCCAAATCCATTTTAAACCATCGCTGACTTTCAATGGAACTCCTCAAGACTTATGGTAATGTGAATGATGAAAGAATTTAGCCCCAGAGTAGCTATTTATTGGCCTAAGGCCTCAATTAGGGTTTCCCAGTTCAATCTCCAACTAATCTGCCTAAAGCTAATTTATATTCATACTGTGAGAACATATCCAAGACTAGTTCCAATAGTCTTGTGAGTGCCAAAGTAAATCCAGACAATTCCCACAGCCCTTTCATTCTTTTAAAATTTGGGATCAGGAAGATGCTCAGCAATCTATTTGGAGCATGTGAAGCACAGAATCCTTGTCCTGACAAACAATGGGATAGAATGTACGTGTAGCCAGACCACACTTGCCATTTGTACGTAAAAACTGTAGAACTATTTCCCTCTTGTTATTCAGTTGAATTTCCTCATTCAAATTGTCACATATATATGGAGCAGAATCTCTGGGAATGTTTGACGTTGAAAATCCCAGCGTGGTTCAAAGACGCCATCATCGCAATTATTTCCTAATTCAGTTAAAGTCAGAAATATTCTCATTAGTTTTATGTCCTGTTATATTATGTGCTATGACATATTGGCTAACGTTCCCTAGATGAAAACAGGGATGATTTTGTATACTTTTAGCACCCTTGTTCTCACTGTCGAGGCCAGTGCCTGGATGGTCACTCCCACCTCACAGCACAGTACTATGCTTTGCAGAAGAACATCCACCTGCTGTAGACCGTACAGCAGTGTTCGCCTGTTGAATAGAGAAAATGAAACAGGCTGTGCAATATTTGCCCATAGTGGGCTTTTCTCTCCTTTCCCAGAATCCTCAAGCAAGGATTTTAAACAACAATTGAGCATTCAGAAGAGATGAACTAAACTCAGGAGCCATCTTGGAAGCAGTAATAATGGTCAGCTCTGAGGGCTTCCACTTACTCCTGAACAGCAGAAATAGTTTTGCCAAAATTAGGAACAATAACTATATTTTCCAATGGGCCATGGCTAGAATCAGATTAGATCAAATCTCACTGCATATCCCTAGTATTACAGGGTGTGGAACTTGTATGCTGAGCAATGTTATGGGACCTCCTTTCCCTTTGACTCATATGTTACTCTGCTGCTGCTTCTGATACTCACTCACGTGATCAAAGGCAGTCCCACAGACATAGAAGCAAGTACCTTTCTACCCTGCTATTGCTTTGCTGTGTTAAAATACAAATAGTTGTTCTGCTTTGTGTTGTTCTGCCTAGTATTTCAAAATTTTTGCCGGGTGGACTTATATTCTTACCTTGCAGTAAGAAGAGGGCTGAAGCATCATTTCTTCGGGTGCAGGAGAAATTTGCAACATGCCCTTCACCCTCATGAGAATATCCCATAATTCTATTTTACAAATCATGAAAGTGGGGGGGGGCATTTTATTTCTGCAGTGACACAGTCCTGCCATCTCCTAGTAATGGGGCCTGGAGTCTATGCTAAGTTCCACTGAACTTCTAGATCCCGGGAAAGCAAGTTCATTTCCTCCTCCCCAGGGGCCATTTTGTAGAAAAAGAGGTGCAGGAGCTCATTAGCATAACTCATTAGCACAACTTATTTGCATATGCTACACCACCTGACATCACCAGAAGCAAGAAAGAAGCAAGAAAGAAAGGAGAGAGAGAGAGAGAGAGAGAGAGAGAGAGAGAGAGAGAGAGAGAAAGAAAGAAAGAAAGAAAGAAAGAAAGAAAGAAAGAAAGAAAGAAAGAAAGAAAGAAAGAAAGAAAGAAAGAAAGAAAGAAAGAAAGAACTGGCAGAGAAGCTACTAATCCAAGCCTAAGAAGTACCACTATTCTGGGAGGACAGCTTCAGTGGTGGCTGAAGCCTTCAGAAGGCTGTTCGGAGGAACAAGGATCTTTCCAGAGGGCAGGCTTATTTTGCTGCAGCCATGACACAAGCAGGCATTCCCCCGCTGGGGGCGGGGGGCTGGCACCAACTCCCGGAGCTGAGCTCCCCCAAGCTCCTGCTCGAAATGACCCCTGCTCCGCCCACTCTAGGATCCTGTGTATGAGAACAACTGCTGTGTACCTTCATTTTTATCTGTGCACAATGCAGACATACCAGGGAGACAGGATGGCCCATGACCCAGCAGCCACCCAGCAGCCTCCAGCATCATGACTGACCTGAACAGTTGCTGCAGTTCCTGATGAGAACCTCATCTGGTTGTGAAAGGAACAAAGCAACCTGCCTGAGAGTTGCAGCAGCTGCTCAGACCAGTCAACTCAACACATGAGGTAGGTTAAGCTGACCATGTATGACTGGCCCAAGGTCACCCAGCAATTATCCATGGCAGAGAGAGGATTTGAACCTGGTTCTCCCAGATCCTAGTCTAACCCTCTGACCACTATACCACCCTGGCTCTCAGCAAAGAAGATATAATTGAAGAGGGGAAAAATTACATGCAGGGAGTTTATGTCTGTTTATGAATCTTTCCATTGTGTATTTTACAAATACCAAAGTATTTCAGTAGATTGTAGACTGGGTCAGTATCTGTGGTGTATTCTACTCCCTACAGTACCTCCCTTACATATGACAAATTATATGTTGCGATATGGTTAACTATTTTGTTCTTTAAAAGCAACATAGAATTTTCCTTTTTAAAATTTGATTTATAGCTTGACCTTTTCAAAGGGCTCAGAGCTAGTAAGTTAAAATAAGGAGAATCTTTGCGCTCATTTACTTGTTTGCCAAACCACTGGATCTGATCCAGTTCTGTGCATGCTTAAAAGCATTTGGCACAATCAGCTCTTTTCTTTGCCATTGTACAGGTTAAGGCTGCAACCTTGCAAACAATAGAATGGGGAAATCCAATTATCCCAACAGCTGTACACAGGAGTATTATTAGGCAAATATTTATTTTAAAACAAATTATTCCACCTTTCTCCCAGCAGGGTTCCAAGGCGGCTTACTGGCTCATTACATAATATGTAAAACAGCAAAAACAGCATATATATACCAATGTGCTTGTCTTTGCATATACTTTGCTATACTTTACTCTAAGACAGTAAGCCAGCAATCCTCAAATGACAAACTCAAAATTCCATAGAAATGAATAGATTTTGCTCACATTAATTGGTTTGAGGACTGCAGAATCATCCTTACTCATAGAAGAAAGATACGCTTGTTAAAAGCTATAAATACTGAGACACATATGCAAATTTATATATAATGGGAAATATATGTATTTTATGCACTGTAAACTAAACTGATCCCTTGCTGGTATAAAGAGATTAACAGATGGCTTGAATATGGCCCTGTGTATTTTGATTATGCCCAGATGGAGATGGGGGGAGCAAAACTACTCACATTGAAGTTATTGGATCTCTCCAGTGGAGAGATTTCAATGGCAGCTGGATCAACTCTTGGTGATTACGTGCCAGGATTGCCCCCTCTTACAAACTGAATGAGTTCCTTTGAAAACCATAATGAGCTCCAGCCCTGAAAAAACTCCGAAGAATTATGATCTTTCATTTAAATGATGTTCCTTACAAAACAATTTAATTTTACATAGATCGATACATCTATTTATTTACAGACTGTATTTTGAGAAACTTTATAGCAATTTTTTCAGATAGCAAAATAATGGTGAAAATATGTAATCCTTCATATACAACCACTTAGTTCAGAATATATTTTCTTAATTTCAGCCTTTTCCTAAATGCATGAATACAGAGCCCCCCCCCTTTTATTATGTAGCACATTTCTCAAATGAGGCTATGATCACTTTTTTAGTCTAGGATGCACTGTTTGTAGAACAAGAAGAAAGAGAGTCATTTTCCAATTCAATTAAATTTTGGGCAACATAGATTTTCAGTTGTAAAAGCCAATTTAAAGTTCACTTATGGAAAGTCAGTAAGTAGGTGAAGATCTTTTTAATTAGATCACTTGTTGCTGAAAAGAGACAACCCAAATGATCTTTTGAACTTTATCGATATTTTCTTCAGACAAATCTTATCAGCACAAATACAAAGAAAAAATGGAGTGTATTCCCTTTACACTATTTTAAAAGGACTATTTTGTAACCTTTATTATTTACTTTTAATATATATATGCTGCTTCTTTAGAGATCTTTCTGAAGTGACTCACAAGTAATAGAACAAAGTCATTAAAACAAGCACTAAAACTACATCAAGACCATCAAAGCACATTCAATAAACACAGGCTAGTTATTACTGTTTTAATCTCTCATATCAGAATTGTACTGTTTTACTGGCTCTTGCTGTAATAAATTACATTGATTGACAGAGTAGCTCTATTAAAACAAACAAGGGTATAACAAAAGCATAAAATACACATTGAGCAACCTCGACTGAGGTAGATAAAATTACCCTGGGGCTAGAAGGAGACCATAAAATGTTTGAAAGATAAAACCCCTTTGTTAAAAAGCTGGGGCTAAGAGGAATGTTTTAGCATGGTGCTCAAAAGAAAGTTAGGTAGGAGTCATGTGAGTCTCACAGGGGAGGGCATTCCAAAGGTGAGATGCCACCACTAAAAAAGCCATGTCTCTTTATGTTACTCTGAATAAAGTCTAAGTCAACTGAAGCTGGAACCCCCTTTTTACTCTTTACACATTAACTATTGCTGCTTTATGAAGGACCATATTTCTAGGCTGAGATCACACACACTCAGGGCTTTTTTTGTAGAAAAAGCCCAGCAGGAACTCGTTAGCATAATAGGCCACACCCAACAGCAGAAACTCATTAGGCTACACCACTGACAGCACAGCTTATTAGCATATTAGGCCACACCCCCATGTTACCAGAAGAGTGGTCATCCAGCCACACCCACTTTTTGCTTCTTATTCTGTTTACCTTGTTTGTTGTCAAAACCCAGGGCTTTTTTTGTAGCAGGAATTAATTTGCATGTTAGGCCACATCCCCTTAATGTAGCCAATCCTAATGAGTTTCTGCTGTTGGGTGTGACCTATTATGCTAATGAGTTCCTACTGGGTGTGGCCAACTCAGGAGCCAGCCGGAACTCCATTCCTGTGCGTTCCTGCCCAAAAATAGCCCTGCACACACTAAACAATCCACTTTCAATGCACTTTCCAACTGGATTTTGCCAGTTCAGACAGTAAAATCCAGTTGGAAAGTGCACTGAGAGTGGATTATTTAGTGTGTGTGATCACAGCCCTAGTCTCATTCATGTGCCTTTTTTTAAAACATAAAGATGCTAATGTCAAATTTCTGGTAGAAAATCCACTAATCACTACTGCAATGTTTGATTAATGGAATTAGCTAATATCAGTGTGTGTGATTTAATTGGTAGTTCTAATGTTTGAACTCTAAAACCCAAATGAGGTAATATGAACCCTTACTGTAACAGTATACTGTTAACTTTGTGATGAAAAATGCCTGTTGCTGTGGAATAATCAGTCCAGAGTTCATTGCTTTGATGAGTTATGTCTCAGTGAATAAGATGGAGTCTTTGGCCATGTAAGACTGCTGCTACTGAAAGGCAGGACACCCTACAAATATGTAGGGGGTGGATTGCTTTCCTTGTTCTTTACATAGGAAGGAATACTTGCAGTAGAAGTCAAGCATGATCAACCTGCCTTGATATAGATGAAAATGCATTAGAAATGTGCATACAAGGCAATGCACGATAAAGCAATTCCCAAATCAATAGAATCTGTTAGCATACAGACATACAGACTGTGTTCCATAATTGTTTTGGGTTTTTTCCCTCTCCCAGAAGTAGAGCTTCCCTCTATGTTTGCTACCCTTTTGGCAGACAAGCAGCCTAGGAAGTCAAGTGCTAGTCTGGTGGTCTGCCTTGCCCCCTTTGCTTCAGACAAGTTTCCCTTTTTTAAGTGTAAAGTTCCAGATGCATATTCAGTAATTAAGTATATATCCCTGTCTGCATACATTTTGTAAAGTGTTTGGATACTGTTTTGGGGGTGAAAGGGGGAAGAGGGTTAGTGACCTCACAGCTCCTTCCCAAGTTGTGCTATGGCACAGCAGCTTCTTCTCTTGTGAAACAAAAAGAATGGATACTCTCTGAGTTTAGTTTAGGGAAGAAAGTGGCGTGCCCTACATTGCAGTAAGTATGTTTTCACAGCAGGCTTACACTAAGATTTCGGCTGCTTTTCTTCATCAATACTGAAATTACCTGAATTGAAAGAACATGCCTCTTAATGGCTATAAAGAGGCAACTTCCTTAGCAGCTCAGGGCCCTGAATTTTAAGGGGAAAAAAATGGAAAGAATAATTTATGTTTGTTGAGTGGACAGGCTATATTTGCTAGAGAACAAATTTGTTTCAGTCCTGTGTAATTTGGGCGCATAATGCTAAATGAGCTAGAACTTCAGGCTACCAAACAGTCTTAGGATCTCCTGGCTATACTACACACAATGCCAGATGATGATGATGATAAATTTTGAAATGTTTTGAAATTAGCTCTTTACTTGTGAAAATCTGATGTACAAATCTGTATTCTCACAAGGTATTATTTACCTGCCCATTAAAGTCTAGGTGGTGGTGGGGAATCCCCCAGGTGAAAAATGCTGTGGTTCCCCCCCCACCCCCCATAGCATTTTATTTAAAGGTATGTTAGTAAACATGCTTCTTGTTCTGAAGGTTTTTTATTTCCTGATCTGCTGTAGTAGCTGCTTTTTTTGTGGCAGGCGCCCTACATTTTTGATGATCAAAAGACATATTCTGTTATATAGTATAAATTTGTCAAAATTGCTCTGGACTCTGAAAGACATACATGAGAACAGGGACCCCAACAGAGTTCTTTGAAATCTGTTTAACTCTCACCAGTTGATTTTTTCCCCATTTCTTGTGTTTGATTATTGTTATGCATAAAAATATGTGGATAGTTTGATGTGCTGGAATAGTAGCTGAGATTAATAAATTAGTTGAGATTAAAAAGTAGGGTCTTCATTCAACAGCCTGTAGAAAAAGAGTAGTATTTATCTAGTTTGCTAGTCTAACTTCATGAAGTTTCTTACTAGTTTCCCTAAAACATATCCACACCATGAAGTACTGCTTCTGCAGGGAAAGCATTGCTGTAACCCTAAACTGTGATTAACCTTGATTATATCTAATAACTGCTTTCCTCAGAGCAGCCAGATAACGTTAACCTGGGATTTTAAGAACTCAAAATCATTTTTGTTATTATTGGTCTGACCAGCTACAGCTGGTGTCCACCCTGTATTCAACTTGAAAGTTTGCTTGATTTTCCTTTTGTCTTGCTTCCTCCATCACTTTCAAAGAACTAAAGTTGGATCTTCAACACTTAATCTCTCAGTGGCAATCCCTTTAGGTCCTGTGGAAACTATCCTCTGTTCCAGGCCTCCGCAGTTTCCAGGCCTTCTTTTCTTTTACTCTATTTTACCTACGCACGCCTCAAAGGTCAAGAAAAACATGACCCCAGGATGAACATCCCTTGTGTGAAGCTCCTCACTTACACTTGAGACAAGGTCCTTATCAGTTTGCCTCAATGTTCTCTGGCAACGTTTACTACAAGCACAGTTAATAGGGTTGCCAACTTGGTCAAGAAATTCCTGGATATTTGGAGGTGGAGCCTAAGAAGGGTGGAGTGTAGGGAAGGGAGGTTCTTCAGTGGGAAGAACCCAAAGTGGCCATTTTCTCCAGGAAACTGAGTTCTGTAATCTGGGAATTGTAATTCCAGAAGATTGACAGGCCCACCTGGAGGCTGGCAACCCTAGCACAATACCATGCCACCCTCATTTGTGCCTGTGCAGTAGACTGTTTATTGTTGCAGTCTGAAATGTTTTTGGCCAGTTCAAGAACTAAGTTATCTTATTATCAGAGAAAAGGCCATACTCCCAGTGTCATGGTCATTTCAGTCATTAAACTGATGAGGGCACAGTTGACGTGATTACTATTGTTATTCTCTCCGTGGCAAAATTTATGGGGGCAATAATTAAGCAACAGAAGAATAAAACTAAGCAAGGCATTATCTTATTTTATAATTTTCTGCTCAAGGCTATCACTATATGAGCAGTACTAGATCGATAGATAGACAGACAGACAGACAGACAGACTTATATAAAGCATAGAATAACTTGCAGTTTGTCCCCACTTTGTACCTTCACAGTTAGATGCATCTTTTACTTAACTGACACTGGCTACATATCATTGTCTGATTGTTTCCAAGAACTGATTAAATGATTAGATAACTTTGTGGGCAGACACCAAAAGTGCACAGACACTAGGTACTGACTCTAAACTAAAAAATCTCAAACTGAATTTCTTTTTATTTCACAATGTGCATATTTTTAAAAAAAATCAGAGTCAGAAGCAGAGAGTGGCAAGGTGCAGTGGTGATCTCTAAAATGCTTAATTGTGCTATTTTAGTTAATAGGGCTTACTCCCAAATAAAGTCTTTTTGGGATGGCAGCCATAACCATGCAGCCAGGACATACCCAAACAGTTTGCTGAACAACTGGCTTCCTCCTTACAAGGACATGAGCCAAACTGACAGGGGTTCAAGTATAATGAGTCCAGGATGGGAGTTCTTCCCCTCTCAACAACACCACCCCAGAGCCTTCTCATCTTTTGAGAAAGGGTGTCCACTCAGCTAAAGTCTTAATCATTCTTCCAATTCTTTCCCCATGTTGATTTTTTCTATTCTGACTCCTCAAAGTTTCATGAACAATGAACTATTCTGCACATTGCCACTGCCAATAATCAGACCTAATTTAAAGGGGAAGCTGGGTGAGCCACCTTATCCATATCACTTAGTACCGGGGTGGCCAAACTGTGGCTTGGGAGCCACATGCGGCTCTTTCACACATATTGTGCGGCTCCTGGCAGTGCGGCTGGGGAAGTGAAGGGGAGGCATGCTGCCCTGGCCGGTCTTCCCTTCTCCTTGCTTTCCTTCCACCTCCCCCCCCCATCTCCTTCCTTCCTTCTTTCCTCTCTCCCCCCATCTAAAGTTAAATATCATTATCAATATCTATTATTACCCCTTTTGTTTTTATTTTTGGCAGTCTCATTGAATGTTCATAAAAAGCAATTTGCATATTTTTCAATAAAATATGGGTTATATTTATGTTTTGTGGCTCTCAAATATCTGATGTGTATTCTATGTGGCTCTTATGTTAAACAAGTTTGGCCACCCCTGACTTAGTACATATGCGGAATCAACAGGAAGGGAAATTGTGTACAGACTAATGACCCAGTTTAGAGAAGCAGTGTATATGGTAATGCTTAACATATCAAATTCTTCTTGCTATGTAATATCACAACTAAATGTGGCCTCTGTTACAGTTTTGCTGCAGAAACTATTCCTTGGGTATAAGAACCAGTGTTCAGCTGTGTCCAGAATCCTGGGTTTGACATCCAGGTTCCTCCAATCAGTCATGATGTTCAAGCCCCAATGGCTCATGTTAACTAACCTCAAAAGTTTGTTGTGAGGATAAAACAAAATAAGGTAAATTATGCCAGATATGAGCCCAAATTAATATCTGTTTGGAAACCTGGGATTCTTCTGCAACTCAACCAGTTGGCTTTATTAATTTTTATTATTTATTTATTTTGTAATTTACTTTACTTATCAACCACCTTTCTCACCAAGACTGAAGGCAGATTTCAGAATTCTAAAACAATGTAATAAAAGACCAGGATAATACATACAGTGAGCAATGCAATAAAATGGGATCATACCATTAGGCAATAAACAATGTAATAAAATTGGATTATACCATTAGTGAAGTTAAAAAATTACAATATACTGTAAACAATGAAGTTAGTAGGGGGAAGAAAAAAGAATAGGAAAACTGCTTAAAATGGCCACAGTCAATTAACACTACAACACTATTCCCAATATAAAGAATGGCCCATTGTACATTTCACGTACACTTACAGTGCAGTCCTAAGCAGAGTTACAGCCTTCTAAGTCCATAAAAGTCCCCGAACTGTAACTGTGCTCAAGATAGCTAGATTTGAGTCCAGTAACACCTTAGAGGCTAACAAGATTTTCATGGTATGAGGTTTCGAGAGTCAAAGCTCCCTTTGTCAAATCTTGTTGGTCTGTAAGGTGCTAGCTGTTCTACTGCAGACCAACCCGGCTACCCTCTGAAAATGTGCTTTGGATGTTCCTGTTAACCAATTAGAAACATTTTAATCTATTAAACTGTGGCCCCAATTGATTGGGCAGTTTTTAAAAAATGGTAACACTTATTTAATGCAAATACTTAAAAATCCATAGGAGGCAAGTTGCAGGAAAGACACTCTCTGTTTTAAAAACGGTTATTTCCTCCATTTCTATTTCCTCACACAAATTAGTGTTTGTTAGTACCAGAGATGATAGTTGAGATTATAACATCAGAAGTTACCTGGAAAAGTTGTTCTATAAATCCAGTTCCTTAGAAGGCAAAGACATGGATTAAATCCAGCACAAACTGTTGAAACCATTATTTTTATGGTGTTGTTCAAGAACGAGGATATAGGCTGTAACACAATAGCAGTTTTGTGTTCTTTCATTGTAGAAATCATATGAATTCATTGGAATCAGATCCATGTTTTTACACTTTGGCATTGGCACAAAGCACTGAATCCAATTTTTTTAATTGTACAATCTGCAGACATGAATGTTATATGTAATGTTCCAATGTATCTTGTGGGATTCCATGCAAAAATCATGAGGCTCCGTACCTTGGGTCCACACTTTTTTATTATGGTGGTGCCAAAAAAACAGAGGTCTGCGTTCACTGTGGTTCAGTCGATGGATGTTTATGTGTGATTTTACAGTGGATTTCACTAGTCTATGTAAAAATCAATAGAATTCAGGAGGATCAGTGTCTCTTAGCTATATTTTTGCCCTACAGTGCATGGAGTGCTGGATCTGTGATTTTTAATGTCTATTCTGTGCACATGGTATTCTTTGAACTGATAATGGATTTTGGAGAAGTGTACTTGAAAATCACAACGATCCATTCCTTGGATACTTTTTTGGTGCCACAAGCAGCACTAGGGAGCCTTAGATCATGGCTTTTAGGAAATAGCATGTGGACATAGAGAGTTGATCTGTGATGTGACTAGGATTACCTGCTCTAGGCAGGGCCATATCTGGAGCTTATGGGGGTGGAGCCTGGCTAGGATAGTGTTGGGGGGGGAGGGATCACCTTAGCAAGATACAATGCCATAAAATCCACCCTTCAAAGCAGCCATTTTCTCCAGGGGAATTGATCTCTATTGCCAGGATATTAGCTGTAATAGCACGAGATCTCCAGCCTACACCTGGAGGCTAGCAACCCTAAATTGAATGGGGGAGGTCTATATGAAAAAGCTAGAGAAACCCACTGTTTTCCTTCTAGAAGCATGTTCACTGGGCGTCACCAATTTCCATACAACTGGCTTCCGAGTGACAGCACTGTTACTTGACTCCACTAATTTCCCAGGGATTTACTTCCCTTACGAATTACACCTTCGCCTTAGGTGTGCCTAACTGAACACAACTGCTTACTTCCGGCAAATACATACGCTGAAGCTTGCAGGTGTGTTTGAACTTAAACCAGCCCTAACCGTTGGTGAGCAAGTCCTATGGGAATCAACGGAACAGATTTTAACTAACTGTATCTTAAAGAAGGCAGTTACTGTTAAATCTGTCCGCGATCAGTTATGTACAACGTAAAAAGAGCTGCGGCTATTCCTCAGATGAGGGGAAGGGGTTTAGTACCAAGACGCACTTTTTATTCGCCACATCGAAACCTGGCTTCACCTTCCCTTGCTTGCGCCCGGCTGTTTCCCCCCCAGCGCGTGACTGGAGGGTCCCTTATTCCCGACAGGCTTCCGCTTTCCCCGGCCACACCATTCTGTTTTCTTTCCACAGCCCCCAGGTCGACCCTCGTCAAAGGCCGGCGATGCCAGCGGTGGGCTGGGCTGGCTGGAACAAGGAACTCCGCGGCGGCTGGGAAAGGGAAGGGAACCCTGCCCTCCGCCCTCTGACCGCCCAAGGAAGGAGGCGGCGCCGCTCGCTCGCTCCCGCTCAGCAGCGCCGGCTCAGGCAATATGGGGAATGCGGAAGTGGAAGCTCCGGCCCGGCCGCTCTGGAGACCGTCGCGTCCCTGGGAAGAGGCGGCGGGGCAGCGCTGAGAGGGACCCCACCTGCGGCGCGCGCGCCCTAGCTCTGCAGGCCCGACGGAAGGCGACCGCGCTGGGCTGGTGTAACGCCGCAGCCGTGGGCAGCCAGCGACGCAGTTTTACCTCTCCCTCTCTCTTGGTCTCCCAGGTGTTTTAGTGAGGCAACCAGGGAAGTCTACGGGTGAAGGGAGGCCTGGTGGTGGGAAGGGTTACCTCAGGAGCAGCCTCCCCCCCCCCCCCCCACCCCGGTCGCTGTTTTCTTGCCCCTCCCCACCCGCTGGAATGAAAGCGAGGGCACCTGGGGCATCGTTGCTTCAGAGAACGTGGGGAAGTTCCGTGGGTGTTTGCCAGTAAGGGAGTATCACTTGGGGGTGTGGGTGTCACTTAAAGGCTTTATTTGCCCCCGCCCCAGGTTGAGCAGGGGAATGGAAGTTATGCTGGCAGAGAGGGAGTTAACCTGAAAAGAGTGGGAGAAACCGAAGGGTGGAAAGGTCTGGCAGGGTTGTGGTAGAAAAGAAGAATCCGTGAAAGGGGATCAGTGTGTGGAGGATAGGCTAAAGTAGATTAAGAAATCTGGGGCCCCAGTGAAAAAACCCTTGGTTAAGGAATTGTTGGGAGGTTTGCACATACAGGTGTCAGGAATCTGTAAGGCTTTGAAGTGCACCTCTAAGGTAGGAAGACTTGTGCAGGCTTTTATCACTGCCGCTTGAACCCCATGTCAGAGACTATGTTGGCGGAACAAACCCA
Source organism: Lepidodactylus listeri (assembly GCA_029233225.1). Lineage (NCBI taxonomy): Eukaryota > Metazoa > Chordata > Lepidosauria > Squamata > Gekkonidae > Lepidodactylus > Lepidodactylus listeri. Next base: position 77,831,344 of record JARCFY010000005.1, on the reverse strand, counting down.
GAAGTGGTTCCCCACTCATGTGCAGGTCACGGTCCTTCAGGCCAAAGGGTTAAAGCCAAAGGGCAAAGGCGGCACTAATGATACATACACAATCATACAACTGGGAAAGGAGAAGTACTCCACCTCAGTGGCAGAGAAGACCCTGGACCCTGTGTGGAAGGAAGAGGCCTCATTTGAATTACCTGGATTGCTGATGGAAGGAAATTCAGAAAAATACATTCTCTGCTTGATAGTCATGCACAGATCTCTTGTTGGCCTTGATAAATTTCTGGGACAAGTGGCAATAAATCTGAATGATATCTTTGAAGACAAGCTAAGAAGAAAAACAGAGTAAGTGTTGTTTTTCGTATACTAAGGTGAAACTTAAAAAAAAATCTCACAGCCTTACTCTAATGCTCCACAAGCTTTCTGAAAATTCTAAAGTACAGACTTACAAGGAGAGCAAAATAAGTAATGTTGGTATTCCAAAATCATAGATGAGAGTTCACCAGGGAACAGTGGATTGTAGGAGTTTCTAGGCTGTTACAGGATAGTTGGTGCCAAGTAGTGGCTAAGAGAATGAGCTGGGATCTGGGATGTTGCCCATTCAAATCTCATTTTTGTCAGCACATTCACTAGGTAGTCTTAGGGAAGTCCATTTTCTTATGACCCCCTCCTTCTACAAACAGGGACAGTAGCCTACCATAAACTGGAGGTGCTGTAAAAAGCTAAATGTTATTAGTCATTTCATCCTTATTGATGGTCTCCTAGTCCACAGTGAGCACAAAGTATTCTAGGATTCTGAGTTAGCACACACACACAGTTTATTAGTGATGTGTAGTCATGTATAATAGGGCCACAGTAGCTCAGTGGTTAAGACACTGAACTGCAGACCGGAAGGTCGGTAGTTCGGCAGTTCAAGACCTGAGTGCCGCATGACAGAGTGAGCTCCCATCTCTTGTACCAGTTCCTGCCAGCCTAGCAGTTCGAAAGCAAGAAATTGCAAGTAGATAAATAGGTACCGCATTGGTGGGAAGGTAACAGTGTTCTGTGCACCTCAGTGTCTAGTCATGCCGGCCACATGATCATAGAGATGTCTTCGGACAGTGCTGGCTCTTTGGCTTGGAAACAGATGAGCGCCACAATCCTAGAGTCGGATTCAACTGGCTTTTGAGCAAGGGAAACCTTTACCTAGTCATGTATAATAGCTACTTCTTCCCAAATGGTAGATGATTGTGGAGTATATGGGTTTCTAGAGTGTCAGAAATGACATTCCCATAAGATTGCTTTGATAATGCAAAACAATCTTATGGGAATGTCATTTTTGATTCCATAGCGGGAAAATAATATGAAGAACTAATTGCTGAACAAAGAAACTTCTTTTGTAGTGTCACTTTAGTAAAACATTTGTACAATGTGTACAAAGTTTTAAAATAGTAGCTTGTAATTTCAGCTTAACTATCTTTTAAAACAGCAATCCATATAGGCCTCCTTCTCTGATGTGTAAACTTCTTATACCTTCTGTTATCTGTATCAAATTTATCTGCTCTTGTAGTATTTGAATGCTGTAGAGCAGGGGTGGGCAATTGTTTTGGCTCGGGGGCCACTTTGTGGGAGCGGAAGTTAGCGGAGGGCCGCACCTTTTAAAATGATTACATTCATTAGTTAACTCTGCATTTCAGAAAAGGTATAAATTGTATCATAAAAATCAATAAATATAAATTAAATAAAATAGAGGTAGTTTATTCAATTTATTTATTGTGCTAATTTCATATCATCTATAGCTGCAAGCACATTTAATTTTAGAATCAGTTTAATGAGACAAATGTACCCTATCACACTTTTCTACAATTTTTTTTGAAATCAGGAGTGAGATTGCTTGTTGAGATTCCCAACGGAGGCCTGACTGAAACCACGTGGCCGACTGTCTTGGTGGGCCGCAAAAAACTCTGTGGCAGGCCGCATGTGGCCCGCGGGCCGCTATTTGCCCACCCCTGCTGTAGAGTGTATGAATTCCTGTACGTGATGCTTCAAGGAATCCATTAATCTAATGAAATAATATGTAATATTTCATACATTTTAGGTGTGTAATAAATATCCATCCCATAAGTTAAGCTTTTTGAGATCTTTTTCCATCCAAATAATTATTTGATTTTTCACTGTTGGTTACCCATGGGCCCAAAATTGCAAAGGACAAGCAGTCAGAACTAATGCCATTTTCAATGTGTGTGTTTATCTGCTTAATATTAGAGTATGTCCCTATCCATGTAAGTCTTCAATATGTCTAGCATTATCATTTTTCATGCTTGAACAGTAATGAAAATGTTTATATTTATTAATTAGGAACAATTAATTGTGTCCAAAGTAAGTATTTCAAGGTGGAGTTCTGGGCTTTGAAAATGTGAACCGATTGCTTTGGAGAGGAGTATAGATTTTGAACTCTGTCATACATAAATTGCAGTTTATTTTTAAAATTCAGTGCTGGTAAATATTAGATCTCTTTAAAAGAAGACATTTCTACCAGGTATTCCATTTTAACTGTTGTTTATGCAGATAGCTATAGTGTTTCTGTGGATTGCTCAGTCATTAAGAAGTTTTTTCACGGAACTTTACACAAAATAGTTAATGCTGGAATAATGGAATGGAATGAAATATTCATAAATGGAGGGTAGTGTAAAATGATGTGCATAATAAAGCAAATGGGAATTGTTGCAAAAACCAAACCACTTCATTAGGGGGAAGTGCTGCTGTTCTTGTATTGTGAAGAGGCAACATTTTTAGATGCTTTTTATAAACCTGTTGAAAAGCACTGATGAGTAAACCACTGTGTTGGAAAAGCTTTTTTCCCTGTATAAAACTAAAGTCTTGTGGTACCTTAAAGATTAACGCTTTTTTGTTTTATTTTGCTGTTTCATGTATTACTCCTTTCCTGTTCTGCTCCTAGTTCCCATTTGAAATTGAAACAATAGGGATTTTTCCAAAGATTTGAGTGTCCATCCCATTACATTAATTAGTTATTTGCTAGAAGAACAAGAATAATTCTTCTAACTGTTAGAATTCTCATGAAAAAGATACTTTATAGTTTGTTGAAAACTAGAGAGACTGAAAACTCTTCATATTGGCAGGTGTGCTTATGATATCACTGATCTCTTTATATTCTTTCAGTAAGACGCCAGCTGATTAGCTGAGTTTGTACTGTTTGTAATGTCACTTTGTCTTGTCATTATTTATTTATTATTATTTATTATTTCAGATTTGTACCCCGCCCTCCCTGCAAGCAGGCTCAGGGTGGCTCACAAGGGCACACAGTGCCAAACCCCATACAAGATAAAACATTTAAAATACAATAACAGTAATAAAACAGTTTCAAATACCTTACAATAAAGTGCTTCCAGTCATAGTAGTCAATGCTTTAAGTCATGCATTAAGGTGAGAACGCTGCAGTCTTTAGATGGATTTAGATGTGCTCTTCATCTGCAGTTATTGTTGGACTCTCACTGTCTCTCCTTCTTGATAGATCTTATGTCATTACAAAATTTGCACTAGACATAGGAGGGGTTAAATGATTAAATGAAGGTAGAAGAAGGCATGGAGAAACTCTCTCCCTCTGTCCTTTTCTCACTTCCTTGGGTACCCTAGGGAAGGGATGGGTAGATGAAGAGAAGGGGGTGATTTGAATGAATGTAGGATTTGAATGAAAGGGGGCATGATATATGTGTAGCTTGAATGGGTTTGGGAGTCTTGGTGCTCTGCCTTTTTGAGAGGGAATCACCCTTGGTTTGCGGCCCTAGGAGATATGATTTGCGCAGTAGAGGTTCTCCTGGATTGTTATGCTAATGAATGAATTAGAGCTTCTTCTACTTGTTAGCTCTGTCTTGGGGTTTCATCCTTATTCTGAGGCATTTCATTTAGAATCTAAAACAGGTACCAGACATATTTGAGTTGATGCTTGATTTGGCTATGATTTCCCCCCCAATTAAAATGAAGGTGTTATCTATCCTGAGAATTATTTGTGCTCTTTAATCCTGTTTCTGGGGCTAGGTTGCAGTGAGTCAGAGGCAAAAGAATGTGATCTGTATGTGCTCAAGGCAAGGCCCTCTTCTTCATTCAATGCACATATTCCAGGATTTAGCCTGGTATTATAAACCAGGCCATCCTCTTTCATGGCATTGATCAAGGGGTTTAGATGTCTGGGATTTCATTTTGCCTCTCCGGATTTCATTGTGGTCTCATTGTCATACTAAGTACTTTACCAGTGCTCAAAGAAACCATAACTTCTATTGTGTCAATGTAGTTCTCATGAAAATTTGGTGGAGAGTTTGATGGAAATGAGAATTTCAAATGTTTGTGAGCATAAAATGTCAGAGAAGCTCATTCAGGATACTTTTCTTGTGTCAGTGTATTCACGAGAGCCTTGTTCTTCTCTGACAATGAAAATTATTGCAGCTGAAATAAAAGGTGTGAAAACTGGAACACAATGTATTTAGACCTTTTCACACCTTCCAAGGGCCACAATTTATACTGAACAACCATGATTTTCTGTTATAAACCTGAAGTAACTCCCTGTCCCCAGAAACCCCATTTAACTAACTCCTTGCAGCACATGTCACTTCGGCAGGAGGAGGTGAAAAGCCAAGAGGAATTTGACTGTAACAGTTTACACCCTTCTTAGTACTGGCTGCATTAGTGTATGGCTCCCGGCCTATCACAAGTTAAATCAGTTAAAAATCCCTAGATTATAACAGATCACTACTGCTTGGCTTCTCAGTTTCCTCTGTCAAATGATGGCTGCTGCTGTCATAAGATTTTTTTTATATATAGTGTAATACAGGAACCCTAATGTTGTTTAGCCTTTAGGAACTTTGTGAATTAACTTTACAAATGAAATCAAGGACCAGTACTTGTATAAATGTGGAATTTACATCACAGGTTGAGTTGGACATGCATGGTGTATAATCTGAGAATTACTCAGTGTGCACATAAAAAAAATCAAGCGTACATTTCTTTATTTATGGAATTTATATCCTGCCTTTCTGCCCTCACAAAGGCCACCAAGATGTCTAACAATTTAAAACATGCATGATAAAATTATATTTTACAACCATTAAAATCAAGCCCTCTCCTCAAACATATATCATTAAAACAATTAAAAAACCCATTAAAATAATAAAAAACCAGTTAAATTACATACTAAACATAAAAAAAAACATTGATCAGGAAGGAGGAATAATTGAGGGAATGTGAAATGAAGCAAAAAAGTTTTTACTTGCTGGTGGAAGACAGCGACAGATGGGGCAGATGCATCCCCTTGTGGAAAGAGTTCCAGAGCTTTGGTGCCATAACTGAAAGTTCTTCTCCTGGGTTGCCACCTGCCTAATCTCAGAAGGTGGGGGGCACTTGAAGCTCCAAAGATGACTGTAGTGGTCAGGCAAGTCCATATGGGATTAGGTGGTCTTTCAGCTGTATTGGTCCCAAACCATATAAGACTTTGAAGGTCAGGACTAGCGTGTGGAATGGTGCCCGGAAACAAATTGGAAGCTAGTGTCGATGGACTAAAATTGGAGTAATAAGGTCCCTACAGCCCACTCCAGTCAGCATCCTGATTGCAGCATTATGTAACAATTGAAGTTTCCAAACACTTCTGAAAGGTAGCTCCAGTTTGAGTATATTGCATTAATCTAATCTAAATGTAACCAGGGCAGGCACCACAGTGGCCAGATCTTTTCTGCCCAGGAAAGGACACAGCTGGCTAAGCAATCAAAGCTGATAAAAAGCACTCCTGGCCACAGCTGCCACCTGCTTATCGAGCAGTAGGTCTAGGTCCAAGAGCACCCCCAGACTACGGACCTATTCCTTCAAGAGGAGTATGACCCCAGAATGGGTGACACCAGGTTAGACATTCCATCCTCACCAGTAGCATTTCCACTTTGTTGGCATTAAGCTTCAGTTTATTAGCCAGCATCCACTCAAAAACTGTTGCCAGACATGGGTTCAAGTTTTCTGCAGCCTCCTTGGGATCAGCTGGAAGTGTGAGATAGAGCTGAGGGTTATCTAAATATTGGTGACAGCCCAGCCCAAATCCCCAGATGGCATCATTCATTGGTTCCATATAGATGTTTCCATATAGATTGGTTCCATATAGAGCATAGGGGACAACTTGGAACCTTGTGGGATGCCATAGGCCAAAGGCTGAGGGGCTAAAGAGCACCACTTTCTGAAACCTATGCTCCAGGTAGAACCAGAAGCACTGCAGAATGGTGCCTCCCAATCCCAGTCCACGTAGGCTGTCCAGAAGGATACCATGATCAATGGTATCAAAAGCTGCTGAGGGGTGCAGAGAATCCACAAAGTTGCACTTGTACACTGATTATACTTGCATTCATTTTAACTTGTGAACAGGGCTTGAGTCTTTGTGGAAGAGGTGCTGTATGGTTTCATACACTAAAAAAGAAGAGTTTGCTCCCTCCATGGCCATAAGGAAAGATTGTCCAGTCTAGAGATATGAGAGCCTTTATCTGTGACCAAGCTAAGGACGTGTGGCTGTACTGTTCCTGCCCAGGATAAGTAGTGTTCTTTACTAATCAGGGAGCTGGTAGGGAGTGACCTAAAATTTTCTGTTTTTTTCTGCTCCATTAAAGAGATCTTTTGGTTTTATCAGCAAGACTCAAGAAGCAAGTAGGCTCCTGGAAACTCATCAGCTGGTATCTTATTGGGGATGTAAAATATGTCTTTTGGAGGCAGTCTGCCTGTTGAATATTGGAAGCTCTTTTTTTGTATAGGTGTTTATTGAACAATTAGTATGAAATTGCTGCTCCATTGTAAAGAGAGTCAGTGATTTTGATAGTGCAAGAGAAGCTGTATGTGAGGAATAAACCTCACATCTTGCTTCGAAAATACATACGTGGTTTTTACCTTCAATTAGTAAATCCGTTGCAGTTTGCCAAACTGTTTGTACTGTTGCTGTATAAGTATTAAAGCTAATAGTTAATACTTGTGACCAGTGACACTCGTATTTCTCTTTTAACTTTCCACCTTTAGAGATGTCATTTTAAGAGCATATTTTATTTGTTTTTGAGTGTTCTAGACTTTTTGCTGTCCACTGTTCATCTCAAGTGCAAGCACTTAAAGCAGCCTTTAAATTTCATTTTTCTATCACTTTTTTCTTTTTCATTTTTTTAAAGAACAAAATAGTTATCCTTCCTCCAAAAATCCCCAAACAACAACCAAAAAAACACTTTATGAACCCCAGCAGGGCGACCTGCCTTCTTCTCATGGAGTGACCAACTATTTAATGTTCTTCCTCTCTCTCCTTTAAAAAAGCTTAATTCTAAGCAATTTACAGTAAAAGCTTTGTTATACAGCACTTGATTCTCTAGAATGCTCGGTTAACCAGTATTACCAAGAGGGCAAGCTCCTCCCCCTCAGCCTCCATACCCCTGCATCTTTCAATTCTCACATGCCTTACTTTGATGCTTCTGGCCACTGTTGGCCATTGCTGTCTAATATCATCCTCAGGATCCTCCTTGGGCTCGCATTCTGTCTTGAGGTGTCAGGAGCTGGTTCTACTGGTGGGCTTCTAGGCAACTGGCTTTCTGGTTTCCCTGCTGCATTGGGCAGTTCTGTGTCTTGGGGGCGGGATGGTCCCAACCAGGTGCGCAGGCTATTGTATTGGTTTCCAGTGGGGTGGGGTTTAGTTGCTGAGAATTCCTGGGCAGGGCAGAACAATAAGCTTGAGTATCTGTAATAAAAAATTAACTGGTGACTTCCATTCACCATTGCAGCAAAGCTGCCTTTCCCATTCCTTGTGCTGAGATGTGAAATTAACCCTGTGCAGAATTTGGGGATGTATGTGTGGTGGCATTGTCATTACAGCTGCCTGCCCAGAACCACCTGGGTTTCATGTTCACATAAAGACTTAGGCCGCGGTCACACGGCCCTTAAATGTGGGAGGAAGGGCTATTTCCTCCCGCATTTAAAGGGGCCATCCACAATGGCCGCAGAAAGTCCCGCGCCGAAGCGGGCTCAAATGTGGGTTGCTCCCACATTTTCCAACCCCGGGAAAATCAACAGTTTTCCCGGGTGTTGCGGGAGGAACCCGCATTTGAGCCATCTGGCCAGCCCTCTCTCGCAATCATTGCGAGAGCAGGGCTGTCCATATGGCCCCCCCCACCATTCCCCCCCCTTTTACACTTGTGCGCTTGGCCACTCAAGCACTCAAGTGTAAAAGGGGGGGGAACCCCCAAACTTACCAGGCAGCTGGGGGAGCTCGGGGAACAGTGCCTCCCCTGGCCACCACTGCCGCCGCCGCTGCAAAAGCCCTGCCGCCGCAGAAAACACCGCCACACGCTTCGAGGCTGGCCGGCCACCGCTTCTTCCACCGCTGCTGCCTCCAGCCGCTGCCGCCGTCTGCCACTGCTGCCTCCCTCTGCCGCTGTCACCTGCTGCCGCCTCCTCCTCCTCCCGCTGCTGCCCACCGCAGCAGGGGTTGGGATGGGGATGGAAACATCCCAACCCGAGGGAAAAAATGTGGCCCCTTTAATCTCGGGAGGGCTCCCGGATTTAAAGGGGCCATGTGACCACAGCCTTACATGCATACAGTCCAAGTTGCCTAGGTTGAGATGTGACAAATAAATCTTAGTTTGTTCATGACAAGAATGCATCTAGTTGTCATACTTCTACCCTCTCCCCCCACACAGAGATTGAAAATGGAAGTCTTCCACTAACTTTAGTCAGTAGTAATGACTGGATGTGGACGTTGTCTTCATGTTAGGCTTTGTATCTGTAGGCGCCATGTGCAAATGTGAAAATCCAATATGTAAAAAACATGAAGCGCTGAGAGCAGAATAGAGCAATCCTGACTTATTTATTTGTTTAGGGAATGTATATGCAGCCTCTCCAGAATCCTGCTCAAGGCAGAATCTGAGACCTTTGCATAGAGCTTCAGTTTAGTAGCATGGTATCTGGATTAATGTTACTGCAGAAGCAAGACAAAAATGTGTTTTATGTTGTTGCCTAGAAAGTTGCAGATCTGAATCTTCCAGTGTGGAAGTGGCTGTGCATAGGTTTTGTTCTACCTTGCATGTTTGTTTGCAGCAAAAAGTTGAACCTTGGTAAATGACTACAGGTGACAAATCTCTGATGCATGGTGATGTCATAACTATGACATAGGAAAACAAGACAGTTGTATGGTAATATAGATATTATTAAAAATGTAAGAATACCATTGTTCAGGGAAACAAGAATTGAAAACATTTTATAACCCTCCCCCTGCAAGCCTAGTGGATTAGTATACAGCATATTGCTTTTAAATACCACTGGCATTTGGATGTGTATGTGGGGCCTCTGAACAAACAAGATTTCTGGTATATGTAGTCCAGTAGTACTTATTTTTATGGAAGTAAGAGTACATTGCTGTTCTGAGCCCATGGGCCCATAATTCTAAATACAAAAGTTGGATGCCTGGCATGCGTAATTTTGATTTCTTTCAAAACAGCTAATAATTTTTTTATTAAATTGAGGGTTTTTTTTTTTTTTGCTTTCAAATGCATTTAGCAGATCTGGAGCATTATATCCAAAGAGACTTTGTAACATTGATGTGACCATAACTGTACTTATTTGGGGGGATAAATGAGATCCAAGTATTTGATGAAGTGTCTTTATTGGTAATATTTCTAGTTTTTAATATATTTAATAGCTTCCTCCTTCCAACACAGCTGTACATATGGTGCTCTAAGAGACAGACTTCAGAGTCACTAGAGTATTGCAAAAAAGATATTTAATATTCTGCACAATGCTGAACCTTGTCAGCAATTCCCTAGTGCGTTTTTTTCCCTTCTAAGCAAAATGAAGGCTACTAGCTGATCTAGAATTCTTAGGAAGATTTCTGACCAAGCAACATGCAGGGTTTTCTTTTTATCTGGGAGAAGTGTGGTTGCTAGCCCATTGTGGCTTCAACAGTGTATTAGACTACAGACTAATAACCTCCTGCGTGTAGCACTTTTAAGTTGCTTTTGGTTGCACCTTTGAACAGCATGTGCCTTTAAAATAATCTGAGTGGTAAAGTTTCTTCAAGCTGTGATATTATGAAGGGGCCCCCCTTGTATTGAATATTTTACTGTCTTCATCCTGGCACAAGATTTAAGCAGCTAAAACAATGGTTAATATAACTCGGCATATAAATATTTTTATTACCATTATTCAGAATTTTTTCCCCTTTCATGAGTGTGAAAAATCATTAGTTTTTGGGTTTTTGTAACACTAGTTCAGGTTAGGCGCAGGTGGTGGTCATCAACGTCTCATTTACAGCCCTTGTGTTGTTGCACCAGAAATATCGTAGTTACTCGTATTCCATTTTCCTTGGTTAGATATTGCTGAGCATGGAGTGTAAAGGTGGCATAGGGCCTGTTCACTAGTTACTTGCTTATTATAAGGTGTGTTGCATGCATACTTATTTCCTTCCCCCTCAATGCAGTGAGAATTAAGGGGTAATATATAATGTATAATGATTGGTTGAATGTATCTTCCTCACTAACCAATCTGTACTTAGAAATAATGGGAGGAGGGTGATGTAGCTCCAAGATCACATTTCACATAGTACAGACTTGTTCACCTGTTGTAGTTTTTCCCCTGTGATTGAGGGGAGAGGTGCTCAGGAGACTGAAAGTCAGACAAGATTGACATTTTTTAATTGGAAAGTAAGACTTGCCATTTGGGCCAGTAGCATGGGTTATCATGTTATTTGGTATTTAATTTGGATCAATGTTACAGAAGAAACAATCCAAAATGTAAAACTACAAAAGCTTTAAAAACTCAGTTTTTATTTATTTTCTTACCCTCATATTCTGGAAATGTACTAATTTTAAATATCAAAATTGAGCACTGATGGAATCATACCTATGATGTAGGAAAGAAGCCATACTAGAAACATTAGTCTTGGTTATTCTTGTTTTCACAATGTAACTACAATAATACATGCTCTTAGCATATATTTTAAGCACAACCTCAATGCTAATACAGTTTACCGTATTTTTCGGACCATAAGACGCACTTTTTCTCCCCCAAAAAGTGGGGAGAAAAGTACGTGCGCCTTATGGTGCGAATACTGGGCACAAGGCTCACCTTGCTGCCGTGAGGTCGCCGCTGGGCCTGCTGCTGCCTGCTCGCGCGAGGCCGCTGCCGGGCCGCCGCTGCCGCCGGCTTGCGCGAGGCCGCTGCTGGGCCGCCCTTGCTGTTGCCATTGCTGCCGCAAGGCCGCCGCTGGCGGCTTGCACGAGGCTGCCGTTGCCGGCTCGCGTGAGGCCGCTGCTGGGCTGCTGCTGTTGTCATTGCTGCTGCTGTTGTCGTTGCTGCCGCGAGGTCGCCACTGGGCCACCGCCGCTGCTGGCGGCTCGCACGAGGCCACCGCCAGCGCTGATGTTGCTGATGTTGCTGATGTTGCTGATGTGAGGTTGCTGCCGCCAGGCCACCACTGGCGGCTCGCGCAAGGCCGCCGCTGCTGTTGCCAACATGCGAGGCCGCCGCTGCTGTTGCCAGCACGCGAGGCCGCCGCTACTGCGCCGCCGCTGCCGGCTGAGGCCTCCTGACCAGCACGGAGGGTGCGATCCTCCCCCTGCGTCTTATGGTCAGGTGCGTGCTATAGTGCAAAAAACACGGTATATTTGCAAAAGCACCGTATTGAAGAAATGTTGGTTCATATACTATACTTCCATTAGCTCTTGTAGTGATTTTTAGATTTCTAGTTTTAATTCTAATTTGTGCAAAACATTTAAAATAAAAATCTGTAAACAAGTGGTTTTGTGTGCTGCTGTTATTGCTCAAATCAACATCTTTTAAAATGATCTTTGCATTCTGTGTTAAACAGTAATACTATTATGAGTAATACAAGATGCAACATTCCAAATATCACTTGTCTACTAGCTTCTGTTTAATTTTTTTTATAATTTGTAAATAATTTGTTGAATTTATTTCATATTAAGTTTCACTTTAAAGAATTTACTTCACTTTTTTTGCAGTCCTTGTTGTTGTAAATCTTTTTTTGAAAGCCCTGCCCAATTTTTAATATTCAGATTTTATTATATTTACCTCATTTTGAAAAATAAATTGGTGGATATTGCAAAAATATTGGCATAATATAGATACAGCCCCAGAATCTCAGTATTGTTTTCATTAACTCTGAAAATGCTGAGGCAAGAGAAATGTGGAGATTTTGTGTATTTGGGTAGAATTTGCAACTTATGTTACTAGTACTGATGGTCCCTGTTGCCCAGTTTATGCTCAGACTTTGTCTGTGGGCCATTTTGCATATGTACTTTACCTTGGATATATAGTCATGTTACGATGTTTCTAATTTTTCGTTCTGTAACTCATTTTCTCCATGCTGGGTCAATGTCAAAGTTTCATCGGGTTTTTTTTTCCCTGTTCCCCCCCCCCCCCCAAAAAAAACTTATAGGGCAATTTTATCTTCAAGCGGATTGAAAGTTGCCTTGATTCTGTGTGTGAGATGTTTTGTTTGTTATTTTTTGCAGCAGTGATCTATGCCCCCTTTGAACATCCTCTTCTGTATCCAGCCCCCCTTCTACCTTTTCCATCCCCCTTCCCCTTCACCCCCCAGCACACAATATATTGGGGGGGGGTTATAATGGAGACTAGCAATAGTGTATTAATGATAGCTAAGCACTATTATTTTTAGATTATCATACATGTGATAGCGTGTTTATGTGTCATTTTAAAGGCAACCATTCCCCCCTTGACAATTTTTATTATTCTTATTCTGAGTTTGGATTGTTTTAACTATTTTTCTGTAAACTCAATGTGATATGTAAATTTTAGTAATCAGCAGTAGGGGATTCCCACCCCCCCACCCCCCACACACATTATTTTGCTGCACATATCACTCTTACTTTGTTGCAATGGACTTTCATTGTCATGTTACTCAAAATGGCACAGAATAACATATGATTAGTAGCCATGTTGTGATGATCTTTTTTTTAAAAAAAAAACAAAAAACCAGTCATGTGTTGGGTGATCAGTCTCAATTTAGTGCTAGTACACAGTATCACTAGTGGGCCTGGGCAAATTTTAAAAAGAGAGAAAGTGATGTAATGGCAGCAGTGACATCTCTGACATCTGGTACCCTCAAATTTAAAAACTGGATTGTGACCCAGTCTGAACAGAAAAACAACAAATTTTAAATTAGGAAATAGTATGGAAAAAGGGACAAGATGCAGAATGCTTGATTCTAATCTGATTCCAAAACTTGGAGATTGACCACACTGAATATTGGGAGTAAGGTCAGTATGCAGAACAGGCCTGTGTCTCCTTCAGTCTCAGAAAGGACTGGATGTACAGAAGGGTATCCCTATATTGCTTACTTATGCGGTCATGACTGCAGCATTTGGGTATTTTTGCCACAAAGGTAGATTTACTTGATTTAGTACACACAAAACTTTGGCTGCTTTCTTACATGAACAAATATATGTTGAATTGTGTTACCATGTAATTGTCTCTTGATTGTTTTATCTTGAGTAGTATTTATAGAAGTGTCACAATATAATATTGTGTACGTTAGTAGTAGTATGTTATTAGTCTGATTATATCTAATACCTCTTTGTAGCTTTCTTTAGTTATCTATGATCATCACTTCTCCCCTTTCTGCTTTCTTAATTGAAGCCAGCTGTCGTACATGCTTGAAGGTATATGTATTTTTGTAGCTAGAAATATTGTAAACAATCTCCCCACACACAAATAAGCAAATGTTTATTTCTGTTGGCCCAGTACATTGTAATAATGTACTAGAAGTCGAAATAAGCGTAGCATGTAATAGTTCAAGGACGAAACATATCTCCTTGCCAAATTATTTTCCTAATATTCTTCTCCATTTATGAAGCACACCCTGTCTAATAAAAAACATTTGTTGTCCCAGTGCACTTTGTTCACGTTTAGTTAGTCAGAAAGTTTATTACTTAGGTTTGTTCTTGCCTCTATTAGGGAAAAAAAAGTATATATGTTGTATCACCTTGGAAGAACTCCTGTACACTGATTTGATTTCTAATCCTTGTTTTAAGATGATAACAAAAAGTGTCCTTACCATTAAATATGTTGCAGAGCCTTCTGTTGGTTTTCTGCTTAGAAAAGGCCACTCCTTGTAGCTCTCCTTCTACAGATATAGTTGAAAATCAACACAGGTTTTATTGGAATTATTTTGCAAACATGAACCTACAGGCATTGTTTCACTTTGCCATTGACGGTGATAGGAAATCTTTCCCAGTTGTTGTTAGCTTTCTTTGCACTGACCCCAAAGTTTTTATACAAGGTGTAGGCTTTATACTTATCAGCAGGGCTTTTTTTGTAGAAAAAGCCCAGCAGGAACTCATTAGCATATTAGACCACACCCAACAGCAGAAACACATTAGCATATTAGGCCACACCCCTGACAGCACAGCTCCCTCCCAGGATTGGCTTCCCCAGGTGCCCCGCGGCTTGCTGTGCACTTGGGGAACCCGATGAGGGGAGGCAGTTTAAACTGCCTTCCCTCCCTGGATCGGCTTGGCTTTCCCAAGGCACCCTGCGGCTTGCGAGGTGCCTGGGGAACCCAAAAGGGGGAGGCTGTAGGCGTGGCCAGGGCTCATTTCATAGCAGGAGCTCCTCTGCATATTAGGCCACACACCCCTGATGTAGCCAATCCTCCAAGAGCTTACAGTAGCCCCTGTAAGAAGAGCTCTGTAAGCTCTTGGAGGATTAGCTACATTAGGGGGTGTGGCCTAATATACAAAGGAGCTCCTGCTATGAAATGAGCCCTGGACATGGCCAACTCAGAAGCCAGCTGGAACTCTGTTCCTGTGCGTTCCTGCCCCAAAATAGCCCTGCTAATCAGAGTATTTTGCTGAAGTCTTTGGTTATCAATGTCAAGATTGTTTGCTTTGTGAATCACTGATAGGGACTGTGCTAGTAATGAAACTTTCTAGTTGCTAATACTTAATAATAAACAGTAAGGCCAGTTGGTAGAAAATTATTACTCAAGTTGTAGCAATGTATATTAGCCACATAGACAGTCTGAGATGTTTATTTTAAACCTTATATTTTATTATAGATTATTATATACATTCTGTGTAATAAACATCAGTTATCACTTCAGAAATATCTCATTGAAATCCTATGCAAATATGGAAATATATTTACTTATTACTGATGCAGAGCTTTTAGGTAAACTGACATTGAAATGACTACAGAGGTGTTTTAATTTCTCAGTGTTGTCACTTGCCACTCCTAAATTACATTCATTTTGGTGAGATAACAGTTTCCTTTAGAAAGCAATTTCTCAAGTGTATGAGTGGAGCATTTCTGTTCTCAAATGGGGGATCTGCTAACACTCAAGGCTTGCATCTCATGCATATATGGAAGTAAGTCCTATCAAAGTAAATAGGAATTTTATCTGAGCCAATGTACAAAGAAACAAGCTGTACACTTAGTACTTAGCATTCAGTGATAAAGTAGGATGTCTAGGATTAATGCATGGAATTGTTGTTGTTTGTCCCAGGTTGAGTGCTATTGGGAAGCAGGTTTCTTCCCTGCTTTGCCACAGCATCATTGTGCTAACATGTACCACCTACATTTTCCCCAGTTTTCCTGGGGCTCGTTCGCAAGTCTGCTTCACTGTGATGTATTGGGAGAGGTTGCAGAAAAGCTGGGTGGCACCTGTGTGAACAGAAAAGTATGGCTGTTCCTCGGCCCACCTGCATCAGCATCAGTTTTCTTGCTCTAGTCCCCAGCAGCAGCCATTCACCACTCACTGAATGGATAGGCAATTACGTTATTACAGTCTTATCAGTTTCCCTGAATTTCCAGCTTTCTTTTGAAAAAACTCTCTAGGGAATTTTGCTGTGAGGATATAAGAAGGAAGGCATATCCCTGCAAGGAAAGGGGCTAGAAACATTATGTTGATTACAAAAAGCTCCCCCCCCCCCAGGTGGTGTGGGAGATGGCCACTGTGGGAAACTGGTTCAAAGAAATTTGCCATGTAGAAGCTCTGATGCTGGTTCAGAAGCCATAGCAGCAGTGGAGAAACTATACAAACCAAACCCTATGTGGAAAGCACCATCATTTTGAAAAAGGGGTTTGCTCTTGTTTTATTTTAAAGAATTTTTGATTTGCATGTTTCCACACATCCCAGAGGTCTTCTTGTTTTTTAAAAAGTAATCATTTAACATATTTTCTACCTCTTACCTTTATATTAAAAGATTAATAAACTCTGCCTAGTACATTCATGGATTTTCTGATACCAAGGATTGAAAACTTAATAGAGAAGAAGGCTGATGTTCTGTTCAAATTACTACGTATTTTTGGTTTTACTCATATATGCATGGAAGCTAACTTACTCAATAATTAGGAATTTATCACATTGTTTGATCAATTGCTCCAATTGCTGAAGGAGGTTCTTAGTTATTAAATGGGTATAATCTTTTGAGTTTTGTATATACATCATAATTTTGTGATGTCTGTGAATACTTTAAGACCCTTTGCAAGGGGGGGGGATGGGCAAGTCCAAGAATAATTTCAGTACTTTGTTTACAGGAGGGGTCTTTTGTTTTGCAGGAGGGGTCTGTTCTTACTGTTCTGTTTGAACTATAAATTTAAGCAATATATAACCAATTAACTTGTTTATTTCTACTTTGCTTTATACCTCAAGCAAGAACAAAAGTGGCTTGAGGAACAGGTGATGAAGACATCACCCCAGCCCCTAGCAACAAGAAATGCTTACGATGTGAGCTCAAGTTTTTTACAGCTAGCACTGCCACATTTTTAAGTATCCCAGTAATTTTGGTGGTCCCAAAATCAATGGGGCAGCAGTCCCATTTGCTGAAAAGAGTGTGTTGAATTCAGTAGAAATTGCAAATATATATAATGTTTGAAAAGATTGTGTGCATATATGTTTTTTTCCCCCAGTTGAGAAAAAAAAAACGGTGCAGAAAGGAGGTCAAATGAACATTTAGCACAGTGGCGCCTCAAACATACAGAAGGCTCAAATATTTCTTCTTAACCACTGAGCTATCAAAGCCCCCCCCCCCAAAAAAAAACGCTGAAAAATGTAGCTATTCCCTTTGGGGGAGGGAGTTACTAGATAGCGTTTTGAAGTCCAAAACTTAAAAGGTAGTGTAGAAATGATGCCCCTTCCATGCTCAGGGCAGGTGAACAGACAGAGCTGAGTGTTCTTAGTACTTGGATGATAGTGATGTTTGGAAGAAAGCTTTAGCAACGAGGACAGGTTTAGCAATGGGACAAGCTGACTCTATCCAAAAGAGAGAGGTTCCAACTGTACCAGACTGTTGAGACTTAATATTATAAAGATTTCAGAACAGGTTTCTAAATTAGGTGGGGATGAGGCTGTGATGAAGCTACAAGAACATCCCATAAGTCATTTATGAGAACCTATGAGATGGGGGCGAAGGCCACTAAGAAGAATTTCTGTGCGGCCTCCATCGTGTTTGCAAACTCACGCCTGGCTCAATTATTTAGAATAATTCTGTCTCTGACTGCTTTGCCCCAAGGCATTCCAAATGCTAGGGAACTGGTTATTGGCTGTGAGGCCTTTTTGAGCCACTTTGCAGATAAAGTCTTGATGCTCTGTGTCAACCTTCCAGCCATGCTTGATACAGTAAGGGAATTGAAATCCGCTTGTCCATCTACAGGTCCAGTTTTGGACCATTTCAGTCTGTTCACCCAGGATGCAGTTGACAGGACCTTGGCAGCTGTGAAACCCACCACTTGTCCTCTTGATCCTTCCCCATCGTGGCTAATTAAAGCTTGTGGCGATGTGGTAGGAACTCCCCTGAGGGAGATTATCAACTTGTCCCTATTAACAGGGACCTTCCCAGGGAGTTTAAGGGAGGCAGCGGTCCACCCCCTCCTCAAGAAATCATCTTTGGACCCTACAGTCCCTCCTAACTACCACCCATTTCTGGGTAAGGTAGTAGAGAGGGCAGTGGTGAAGCAGCTCCAGGCTTTCTTGGAGGATGCCAACATCCTGGATCCCTTTCAGTCTGGCTTTCGTCCTGCTCACAGGACAGAGACAGTGTTGGTCACCTTGGTAGATGACCTCAGAAGACATCTGGATTGAAGTAGTTTGGTGCTGCTGATTTTCTTGATCTGTCAGCAGTGTTCCATATGGTCAACCATGAACTGTTGACTCACTGCCTTGCCGAGGTGGAGATACAGGGACTAGCCTTACATTGGCTGGCTTCCTTTCTCCAAGATTGGGAACAAAGGGTGGTGCTTGGGGGGGGGGGAGTTGTCTCAGTGGCACTCACTTGGATGTGGTATGCTGCTGGGAGCTATTCTCTCCCCAATGTTATTCAGCATCCATATGCGTCTCCTTGCACAGATTATTCAGAGATATGGGCTGGGCTATCACCAATATGCAGATGACACCCAGCTCTATCTACTTACTGATGGATGGCTGCCCAGACTCTGCACCTGAATATCTAGACAGGGCGTTACAAGCTGTGGCTGGATGGATACAACAGAGCAGACTGAAATTGAATCCATCAAAGATGGAGGTCCTGCACCTGAGTCGTATGGGTTTGGGATTGGGTATTGGGCTCCTAGCCTTTGATGGGCTCCATTGGTGCTGATTGTGAAGGGGAAGAGCCTAGGGGTGTTCCTGGATGCCTCATTGACTATGGAGGCCCAGTTCACCATCACTGCCAGATCTGCCTTTTTTCATTTGTGGCAGGTCAGGCCAGTTGACCCCATACCTCACCAGCACCCCATGATCTGGCTGCAGTGACCCATGCAACAGTTACTTCCAGATTAGATTATTGTAGTTCTCTCTAGGAGGGGCTTCCCTTGACTCTGCTTTGAAAGTTGCAGCTAGTGCAGAACACAGTGGTATGGGTGTTCATGTCATTGCCTGTGCGGACACATATCCCCTCGGTGCTGCGTGAACTGCACTGGCTGCCTATTGAATACCGGATCTGTTGGTACCCACCCTGAGCCTACAGTGTGGGGAGGGTGGGATATAAATCTAATGAAATAAATAATCTGTGTGGGGGAAAGCTCCAGCTAGGTCTTGGCCTCGCTTATGAACTGTAGATTCAGGAGAGACAGAAGTTCTCCTCATACAATGTATAATTAATTTATGGAATTCACAGATACTAAGGTAGTGACTTATTTAGATGGCAGAGACTGGTTCTGTTCATGGAGGATAGGTCTTTCAGTGCCTGTTTACCCATAGTGGCTAATTAAAACCTTCATCTTCTAAGACATTGTAATTCTGAAGAGCAGTCTGCAGGGAGGAGGGAGCAGGGAGTGGCTGAAGAAGGAAGTTGTTTTCATGCTTCTTGGAACTTCCCAGTGGCATCTGGTGGCCACTCTAGGAAAAAAAATGTTGCGTTAGTTGGACCTTTTGGTTTGATTTATCAAAGCTCTTCCTATGTCATATCTTCCATGAGGTCTATCTGCTAAGCCATACTCAGTTTCAGCCCTATCTATAACGTAGGAATAAAAATGCTAGTTGATTTTAAGCAATGGTAGCTAGGATTACGAAGGTGTATGGCACTTGGTGGTTTTGGAGCTTTATAAATATAATGCATATGAAATCCTTGGAATATTCAGAAAATACTTGAATATGTATGCTACATTTTTGTCAATGTTCTCTTGGATAATGGAAATCAACTTTTAATTTTGAACACTTCATGTCAAGATCCTATGTTGCAAAATAGATATTTGAAGCCAGATGGGACCACTATATTATCTGTTGAGGTGCATTGTTGTTTTCGTGTGTTGGTGATTTTATTGATTTTAATGGATTGTTATAATATATTTCAATTGTAAATCTGCATTAATTGCAGACTTATATGTTGGTACCTGCCCTGAGCTTACAAGGTGGGGGTGGGGGGAATATAAACAAAATAAATCTTATCCGAAGCCGTAGAAATTGTTTTTTCATGTTTCATGTTGTTTCATGATTTATAGGTTCTTATTATTGTTAAATGAAATTTTTAAGCTGTAGTTTTAAAAAGTAAAATATTTGGTTCAGTGCAACATAGTTTATCATATGCCATCTTCTCTTTAAAGGTGGTTTAGCCTAGAATCTAAACAAGGAAAAAGAACTAAAGACAGAGGAGAGATAAAAGTCAATATTCAGTTTATGAGGAACAACATGACAGCAAGTATGTTTGATCTCTCAATGAAGGACAAAACTAAATCTCCTTTTGCTAAACTAAAGGACAAAATGAAGGGACGCAAGACTGATGGAACCCTTTTGGATACATCCTCTGCGATAATTCCAAGCACTCACACTCCAGAAACAAGTGCTGTAACTTCCCTTAGTGAAATACAGCTAAAATCAAAACCAAAAAAGCCTTTTCTTTTGGGACCTCAACGACTATCATCAGCTCATTCAATGTCTGATTTGACTGGACCTCAAGTGTCTTCAGAAAAAAGTATATCAGGCACAGTTGGAAATCCATACCTCTTTAGACGTCAGCTAGAGTCTGTTAGTTCTGTGGATGAAAGTGGTGAGTAAAAATTTGGTTTTAAGCAGTGGATATTGTTGGACACCCATATCTGCTATTAATTTTATATACTTCTGTACCAACTCTGAGAGTATTCCTGAGCAGAAAGCAAGTTAAATGTTTAAAATCCAATGATGACGATGATGATAAACAATATTTTAAAAATAAACAAAGCTCTGACACAAGAAATGTTTTAATCCTGTGCTATAAAGACATCATATTTTAGTTTTTGCAGGCTCCTCATTGCTTCCCACCCCAGTTCATGCTGACTTCTACCGCGATAATCTGTGCATGATGGAAGTGGTAGATACTGTTGATCAGCTTCAGTCATGTTTCAAGTAGCTAACCATTACATATGGAGAGTTGTGGCAGTTGAAATGCTTTTAAGATTCCTCTCATACCATGCTTAGTTTTTCTTCATGACAGAGATGTGTGCCTTGGAATTGAGCTTTTTAAATTAATGGTGGCTAATCCCAGTGGTGTAGTACTGACTTGCTCAGTTCAGTTGATGTGATATAGATTAATTGGCAATTCCAGTTTAGTACAGTGGATCATGATTATTTATTTATTGTTTATTTAATCAGTTAGATTTGCTAGGCAACCGTTCTGGTATTCTGATCCCCCCCTCCCCCCACACACACATTCACTTGATGGGTCACTATCACTCATTCTCAAAGTGAATTTGAAGTAGTTGCCAGATTGCTTATGTCTAGACATTTTTTGCCATTTATTAAAGCCCAAATCAGTTACATAAAATGGAAAATTTGAAATTATGTGGGAAAATTCTAGACACTTGGGGAAAAAAAACCAAAATATATTCAGTAACTGACTTTAAACAATTCTGAACTCACTTCCTTATAGCTTCATAACATTGCATTGATGGGTATATTTATGGAATTTTTAAGTATCCACTCTTTAAAAAGTTACAAATATATTGTGTCAAAGCAAAGAGTAGCAAATTGCTGTACCCTATGGTATCTATACATGCTGTATTGCTTGTCATTTGGGAAAATGGCCCTCTGTTAGAAATAGATTGCATTGAATTTTTAGAAATAAATGGTTTTTTTAATCATCTGAATGTTTTAAAAAAAATCTTGCATTTATATCCAAACAGTATATGCCTTAAATAACAGTCTAAAGTCTGGCTCACTCCTAACAGTTGGCATTGTTATAGCCTGCCTATAAACCTGAGTTAAACTTTATAGTAGTTATCTCTTCAGTAATACATCACATATACACACACAGAGTGTCACTGAAACTGTGGTCAAAATTGTTAGGACTTTTGTCCAATAATCAGAAAAATCAGAGTAATGAATCTTGCTTTTCTGGAAAGAAGAGATTGCTTCTTTTGGTTTAAAAGAAGTTTATTACTAAAGGGAAAAGGTAAACGGGATTAGCTACAAATAAACAAAACATGCTTTCTAAGGAGCTGCATTGTGCTCCGTCTTCACACTAAGACATGCTGATAGAGTGTGAGTGATTGCAATGGAGGATCTCTCCTTCTTCTTGACCCCTGAAAGGAAACACCTGATATCATTGACCAATTAGCAAGACAGTACACCTTCAGTTTTCCCGGGTTTACAGATAATTGGCCAGCTGCCAGGTATCACTTCCAGGCTAACATAGGTAAACAAACAAGTTGCATAGTTAACCCTATAATGACTGAATTTCTCAGGCCTTGCATTACATGCTCATTTCTCCAACACCCCTTCTCAAGACCTGAAATGCAAGTCATTATACATGCATACACAAAACATTATTCAACATTAGCATCAAGCATATTCAACATTTCACGAAGTCTTTCAAACTTGTCTTTGGTCAGTGGCTTAGTCAGAATATCAGCCACCATCTCTTCTGTACGACAATGCTTAATCTCTATCAACCTTTTCTGGTACAAATCTTTAACTAATGCACATTTAATACCAATAGATCTACTTCTAGCAGTCGTGCTCTCTTCCTTACATATAGTTATACAAGCTTGATTATCCTCTAACATAAGTATAGATACAGGTTCAATTATTCCAAAATCTTTCAACATCTCAAAGATCCATTCAAGTCTGCTGCAGGCACTTGCTGCTGAAATGCACTCAGCTTCTGCTGTGGATTGCGCTACAACAGTCTGCTTTCTACTAGTCCAGTCTATCAGTCCATCTCCATAAAAGAATAGGTATCCACTGGTAGACTTGTAGTTGTTCATCTCTTCTCCCCAACTGGCATCCATGTAGCCAACTAGTCTTGGTTGTTCAGTTGGTGCAATTTTCAGTTTTAAGTCCATTGTTCCTCTTAGGTAACGTGCCATCTTCTTTATTGCGCTCCAATCATGATGATTTGGCGAACTTACTTTTCCACTTAGAAATCCAACTGCCGCTGTAATATCTGGACGCGTTGATTTGCTCAGGTACAAGAGCTTTCCGACAGCCTCTCTGTATCCTCCTATGTCCTTTAGTGGTGTGCCGTCCTTCTCCTTCAGATATCCAGGTTCAAGTGGGATTGATGAAGCTTTGCAGTTCTTCATGCCAACAGATTCTATAAAGTCCATAATCTTTCTTTTCTGGCATAAAAGAAAAGTTCCATCCTCGAGTCTCTCAATTTGCATTCCGAGGTATTGTTGAACATCTCCTAGCTGTTTGACTTCCACTTCCTTATTCAGTCCATCAGCTATTGCTTTGATGTCTCCTCTGTTTTGACAAGCCACGATCAAGTCGTCAACGTAAACAAGAACATACTGGTATTGTCCATTTCTGATTCTAGTGTACAGACAAGGTTCAGCTTTCCCTTGCTTGAAGCCTTGCTTCTTTAAAAGTTCAGTAAGTTTGTCATACCAGGCCTTTGCTCCTTGCTTTAGGCCATAGAGTCCTTTATTGAGTTTGTAGACGTAGTTTTCTTGACCTTTGACCTTGAAGCCTTCAGGTTGTTCCATGTAGATTTCCTCAGATAGTTCTCCATTGAGAAAAGCAGTCTTTACATCAAGATGCTCTACTATCATGTTCCTAGATGCTGCAACACTTAGAAGTGTTCTGAATGTTGCTTGGTCAGTAACTGGAGCAAAAGTTTCAAAATAGTCAGTCCCATATTGCTGTGAGTAGCCTTTAGCTACTAGGCGTGCTTTGTATAGCTCCACAGTTCCATCTTCCTTGTGCTTTATTTTGAAGACCCATTTACATCCAACAAGGTTTCTGCCTTGAGGTAGTTGAGTGAGAGTCCAGGCCTCTTTTTCGCTAATGGATAGCAGCTCTTGTTCCATTGCTTCAAGCCATCTGCCTCTTTCACTCGCAGGTAAGTTGCAAACTTCCTTCCAGTTCTTGGGTTCCTTTGCAGGTTGCACAAGTTCACAAAATCCATACTTCATTGGAGGTTGTCCCTTAGTGCTCCTTTCTGATCGCCTCACACCGGGTGTGGGTTCTGCTGTGGGTTCTGCCGTGGGTTGAGCCGCTTCCTCTGGTGTGGCCCCTGCTTCCCCTTCTGTTTCAATAGTTTCCTCAGAAGGTGGACCTGCTGCTTCACTTGCCAGTTCCCCAGCCAGTTCACCAGCAGTCACTACAGGTAGCCAAGCAACGAACTCATCAGGTGCAGTCCCAGGCATCTTTGGATCAGCTGCAGTGGAAACACTAGGCAATACAGTCTCATCAATAAAAACAACATTGCGTTCTTCTACTGTGTGGGTTTGGGGATTGTATATCCTGTACCCTTTCCCACCAACAGGATAGCCTACAATAAGTCCAGTTTCAGTTCTGGAATCAAGCTTTCCCCTCTTTTCCTTTGGTATGTGTGCATACCCTTTTGCGCCAAAAGCTTTGATATGCCTTAGACCAGGCTGTCTTCCAAACCAAGCCTGAAAAGGGGAGGTTCCAATAATCTTTGAGGGCAATCTGTTGTGTAAGTACACTGCTGTGTTCAGGGCTTCTGCCCATAAACCGTTTGGCAGTCCAGAATGCATCAGCATAGCTCTGCACATCCCCTGCAGTGTTCTATTTAATCTCTCAGAAGCTCCATTTTGCTGGGGTGAATAAGCAATGGATACTTTATGTTGAATTCCTTGCTCTTGTAGAAATTGTTTGAATTCAGCATTACAATATTTACCACCTCCATCTGTGAGTAAGCTTTGAGGTGCTTTGCCAAATTTATTTTTAACAATAGCCACATAATTTTTAAATCTACGCAGTGTTTCATCCTTGCTTCTCAGCATATACACATAAGTGTATTTTGTTTTATTCTCTGTGAAAGTCACAAAATATTTGTTCCCACCTAGGGATGCAGGTAATGGCCCAACAAGATCACTGTATACAGTTTCCAAAAATTCTTGATTTTGCGCTGGAGTTTTCCCAGAATAACTTGGGGCATCTCCCTTTGCTCTGAGGCATGTCTCACATCTAGTTTCACTCTTTTCACAATGCACAACAGGTATTCCACATTGCTTTAACAACTGCTCAACAGATTTCAAATTTCTATGTCCCATTTTAATATGCCACGAAAATAAACATTTTTCATGTTTACAAGCATCATCACAAGCATCCTTAGTCTGGCAAATCTGTTCCTTATCATCAACAGTCTCTATTTCCTCATCAGGATCAACATCAAAAGTTTCTGTCTCCTCATCATCACAAGCTACAAAGTAATGAAAGCCATTTTTCTCTTCCACTTTAAATTCAAGCTCTCCATCCTTGGTAGAGACCTTGCTTCCTTGCTCTGGTTTGAGCACTACAATATGTCCAGTATTCATGAGGCTTTTTGTTGAAATTAAGTTCTCAACAGCTTCAGGCACATAAGCTGTATTTCGCAATTCAACTTCAATTAATTGATTATCTGTAGTGGACAATCGCAATTTTACAGTCCCAACGCCTTGTACATTCAATAATTGCCTGTTAGCTTGGTAAATTCTTGGTTTGTTTTCAACATCTATGTTACTAAACCAGGCTTTTTCTCTACACACATGTGTACAAGCACCAGAATCGATTAAAAATATTTTCTTATCATCTGTGTTAAAATCATCAGTGATCCTAAAAGCATTGCCTTTGCTCTGTGTCTGTGCTGCAAACTTCTTTCCTCTGTGCTGTGTGTGTGAAACGTGACCTCTGCTCCTCCCATAATGGCTTCCCCTTCCACTGGCTGGTTCTTTGTTACTGGAACCATGTGCTCCTGTGGCTCTTTGTTCTTGGGGCTCATCATTAAACACATACTTAGAAGAGCAGTACTTTGCAAGATGATTTTTCCCACATATAAAACACTCTATTTTCCTTTTAAATCTCTGTCCATGCTTTAGACTCAAAACAGACATCTCATCAGGCAAACTTTCTTTCAAATTTCTAGAATCATATTCCTCAGTTAGTGCAGACAAAAGACCTTCTAAAGTCAGATCATCTTTCAGTCTAATCATACTGGTTACAGACTTATAGGAACCAGGCAGACCCTTGAGAATTGAAGAAATCATATCTGTATCAGAGGGTGCTTCATTCAGGTCTTTAAGCTGTGTGTAAATGCCCATTAATTTGTCCATCTCTTTGGGAAGGCAGTCTCCCTCCTTCATCCTGAAATCAAAAATCTTTCCCTTGAGGGAATAGATTTTACTCTTGCTGTGTTTATCAAATTTGTCTTTTAGCTTTTGAAGCATCAATCTGGACGTGGCTAGCCCTCTTAATCCTGGTACCTCTGTGTAGGGAATACTCCCTAAAATCAGGGCTTTAGCAAAACCATCCATCATAAGGAATTGTGTCTTATCAGGGTCAGTTTCTGGAGGATTTTCAGTTGTTAATACTTGAAGGGCATTGTGAGTCTGCAGGCGACTCTTCAAATACTCCTCCCACCACTGATAGTTAGCCTTTGTAAGTCTGAGGTTTGGCATTTCTTGGGATGGGGCATTAAAAGCCATTTTCTTTTTTTTACTCACGTCCCTTTGGATTTGAGGTAGAAGCACAGGTTCTGGCTCAGTCATCTACTTCTCCAGGAGCTGGCAGGGTTAATCTTTCCTTTCTCTGCAGCAGCGCGAAGTTCAAAAGCTCCTTTGCCTCGCCTTCCTTTGTTCTCCCGGCAGCAGCCTCTCTCCGGTGCTCCAAGGCTCAGCTCCACTTACAGCAGGCAAAAATTAATCCAGTCAAAAAAGATCCTTTGCTCCTGGCAAACTACAATCCAGCATAGGTTTTCCCCTGATCAGCAAGGAAACAGGGTTGGGCCTTTCTGGCTGCAAGATTGCTCTGAGAGCAGGAAGGAAAAAAAGTGGTCGTTTTAAAAATCCAAGCCTCTAGCTCTTATTCCCTATTTCTCTTTCTCAATCAATCCAGAAAGCTTTTTTTAAAGAGAAGAACCATCTGTTAAGAACCATCCTCTGCTACCATTTGTTAGGACTTTTGTCCAATAATCAGAAAAATCAGAGTAATGAATCTTGCTTTTCTGGAAAGAAGAGATTGCTTCTTTTGGTTTAAAAGAAGTTTATTACTAAAGGGAAAAGGTAAACGGGATTAGCTACAAATAAACAAAACATGCTTTCTAAGGAGCTGCATTGTGCTCCGTCTTCACACTAAGACATGCTGATAGAGAGTGAGTGATTGCAATGGAGGATCTCTCCTTCTTCTTGACCCCTGAAAGGAAACACCTGATATCATTGACCAATTAGCAAGACAGTACACCTTCAGTTTTCCCGGGTTTACAGATAATTGGCCAGCTGCCAGGTATCACTTCCAGGCTAACATAGGTAAACAAACAAGTTGCATAGTTAACCCTATAATGACTGAATTTCTCAGGCCTTGCATTACATGCTCATTTCTCCAACAAAAATTACCTATATAAAGCCCCATACTGTGTCACTTAAAATAATTGTTTAAAATACTATCATGAAGTTTCTTTTTTCTAATCAGAAAACTGTCTGAAAGATTAGTGGCTTCCAGTTCTGAGGTTTTATTTTTATTTTTGTAAACTTCAAAGAAATGAAAATTGCCATTGACCATTGATAGAAATTTGTCATCTTTTTCATGCATGTATTTATTTCTTGATCTGGTGTATATATTTACAAAACTAGACTAGTTTCTTTCACATGCTAGGGAAGATGAAAGAGCCTGAAAGAGGCAAGAAGTGTAGATGGCTGTATGTGTCCTTAGGATGCAGGAATTGTAATCACCCTGTGCTGTAAATTACCTTAAATAGTTACTATATTGATAGCTAACATTTTGAGGAAGTAAAGGGAAATTAAAATAAAATTTGAAAATCATATCTTAAAAGCGTTCTACTCACTACTCTCAAAGGAAAAATATTTCTGTTAAGTGCTGTTTTTAGTCTTTCACATTGTTTCTGTTTGTCATTTGAAAGAAAAATTGAAAATAAAGTCCTCAGAGGAAAAATACTATTTCTCCTTCCCCGCTTCAACTTTGCCTTTGCCTTTGCCTTTCCCCACACCTGTACCTCTTTCTAGAATGACTTTGACAGAGATTCAGATAACATTGTATAGTATCTTACAAATCTTACAAGAATGCTTTAGGCACAGCCATGGACTTTCCTACACATAGCATGGACCATGATCCGGCTGAAGGTTGGTATACATCCCATTGATTCAGCAGTAGAGATCTGAGCACATACTTAATTAACTTGCATTTAAATTGATGGGATTAGGATATGCTTAACTTTCACCAGGTCATGCCTATATTAGGAATTCTTTAAATAAACCAGTTATCTGTTGGAATAATTATTAATTGCAAAAGCTTCTCAAAGCAAAGTTATGAATTTTTTTTTATAACCAACCTTGATGTCATGTCACTACTTATATACTAATAACAAAATGATTTACAGGAAATCTAAAATCTCCACACAGACGGACATTAAGTGCAGATACAACTAAAGTGAATCGTCTTGACAGTACAGCTGATGACAGTGAGTCTGCTTTTGGAATGCAGAACGACCCTTTTACGAATGTGAGTGCTTCGTTGCCTCAAAAGTTTGCAACACTGCCAAGACAGAAGAATCCATTTGAAGAAAACCCTATATCGTGGGACCAAAACATAGGCCTGTTTTCAAAAACTCCTGAAATAAAAAAAGACATTAAGAGAGAAAAAAAGGAGAAGGTTAGTCTTTTTGAAAGAGTCACTGGGAAAAAAGATAGTAAGCGGTCAGAAAGACTTAGCAATGGAGGATCAGATGGCTCCGCTGACTTGAAATCACCTGGTGTATTTGTTGAAAATCATCAAGGCAGTTTTGATTTTGATCCGACTAATCCCTTTACAAGCAGCTTCAAGCCGACAAATGCGCTGTCATCTTCTAGGTAAGGTTTTCTATTTAGATATTATGTCTTACCGTCACTATTTTTATAACATTAAGCCATTAAGTCTTCAAGCACAAATATGTTGTGCTTTAATTAGGGCCATAGACTTTTGAAATAGTGCTTTGTATTTTTGAAGTATTATTTTGCCCCAGATGGCTCCTGGTATGCTGTGAGGGAGCTAACTCAGCTGTTGTGTAGGAAGCTCTATCCTCTACTTCCCCCACTAACAAACAGCCTTGCACTTCTAATGTGAAAATCCATTTCTAACCTTAACTGATTGGCTGGAAGAATTCAGTAAGCAACAAAGGAATGTTTCCTCCCTAAGCAAAAACTCACATGCCTTAAGATCCATCAGGAGAGACCCTGTTATTCCATTTGTTTTTCTTTTTTAGAATAGTGACAAAACAACTTCTTTGAAAAAGTTTTGAGAAATAGCATTTGGGTTCCTATATATGAAATTCTTTTGTTGAATACCTTTGCTCTTAGTTTTTAATCTAATCAGCATATTGTGATTTTATATTACCCACTTTTGAGAGCGTTAGGGAGATATAACAATGAAATAGTTATTTTTTTTAAAAAAACTGGATTTCTGTTGCTATATGGATGGAACCCATATGAAACGGGTCTGTATACTGCCCTAGTTCATACACAAATCTTTATGACTTCTGTTCCCCAAAAGCAAAAGAACATTGGGTTTTATTTCTGCAGTTCTTTTACTTGTTTTCTACCTGAAGGCATTCAGAGGTGTATGACAAAATTACAGGTTCAGTGAGTAAAAATAACTCAGTTCAAACAACAGCGTTAATACCAAGTAACAAGAAATCAGAGAGGGAGTGCTGTTTCAGGCTTTAGTTCCTAGGCCTTGTAATGGGAGTAGTTGTGCATCTCTACAGGATACTAAAAGTCCGTGACTGTGACCAGATGTTTCCATCAATGAACATAAAAATCAGAAAACTGTTGAGACCAGATCCTAAAAATTTGCTTAACTCAGTAACCAGTGTGTCGTCCCACCCCGCCCCCCCAGCCAATGTAAAATCATTAGAATCACTGATATAGTAAATGAAAAGTTTAAGAGTATAATTAGGCTAACTCTTCTGCAAGAATTATAAGCCTGCCTTTGTGATTTATTGAAGACAAAATGTAGTTGGCTTTGCAAATAAATTCATGAAAGTTTCTAACCTACAAAAATTTGAAAAGCCTACCATATTTAGATTTAAGAACCATTTCTCTAGTCTAGTTCCTTAGAATACACAAGTTCTTTTTTTTTAAGCAATTACATATTTGGAATTTTTTTAAAAACCTTGGCATTGGGGGGAAAAATTGTGGCCTCAGTTCCTGATTCAGCTTAATGGGTTCTAACTGACCAAAGATTGTGGTGGGAGCTGAACTGACACCTCATTTCCACAAAACAGCACAGGGCTATAAGCTCCCATGTCTCCTCCGGTCCTTTAATTTGAACCACATTTTGCTAGAACTTGGGCTGTAATTTGTTTTTAGTAGTAAGGCATGGTTTGGGATCTTCTTCTTGTGGAGTAACTGTAAGCAGTATTCAAAATTAGATTCATCCTAAAGCATCTGTAACTAGAACTAATGTCACATGTTTCTCTCACCTCACTGCAAAAAAAAAATACAGGCAATTTGTTGATTGAGTCCTTATCTGAATTTATTGGCTCTTACTGGCATGAAAAAGGAGAAACCTTTAGAAAAAGGAGAAACCTCTAGAAAAGGTTTCTCATTTGGTAAGTGACAAGAATTTGATCAGTGTTGAACTGTCCATGTTCTGAGGGGTTTTAAAATATAAAGTCAAACTCATGCTATGGGAAAATGTGCCATAGGTCAGAGGCTCTGTCATAATCTAATCACCAGGAGAGCACTTTCTAGTTTCCACTGGTGACTGGACAGGCACCCAGTTAAAGTCTGTATTATGCCCTAATACCCCAGTTCTACTTTAGAGGGGATGAAATATGTGTTTTAAATCCTAATATACCGCTGTGGAAGTTTACATACTGTTTGGTTTCTTTTATCAGTCGAACTGAATTCATTCATTGCCAACGGCTCTAAAGGGGTTAATATGTAGCTGTATGGGACAGTCCCATACAATGAACATACCTAAGGACAATTTAAATATAAAAATCCTGCATAAAGTAACCAGATCTACATGCAACGTTCTATAAAAATATTTTGTTTTTTTTTAATCTACACTACAGTAGGCTAATACACTGATGTGAAAATTTCTCAATTTACAGCATTTGACAGGTGCTAAAAGAAAAGCATCTTTAATTTTAATGTGTTGTTAGGCCCTCTTTAGAGGGATTGTGCAAGTTATTAACAAGGTCCTCTGAGACAGGAGACGGGTAATTAACAAGACCTATAGAAAGAGAGTTTGGGTAATTAACAAGCTCTTAGGCACTGGACACAGGGTAACAAATAGTCCAGTAGTTAAAGGCGACAGGTTGTTACTAGCATGATCAAATGCCAGATTTGAGAATGTGAATAGATAGGTGTCTCAGTGAGGTGTCTAATTAGTATTGTTGTTATATATAAACTCCTTAGATTACATTTCTGTAATAGAACAGTCATGATAATAGCAATGCATACATTCCTCAGTTCCCTTTAATGATTGAAATTTCATTTAAAAATTGTAGTGGCCTTTGCAAAGTATTAGAGAGAAAAGAGAAAATATTGAAATAATGTATTAAGAAAATATCATTTTAATTAGCTGAGTTATGTTTGGCTGAGATTTATGGATGCATAGTAATGTGTTCCCTGATAATAGGTAAGCTGTTGAATGTACTATTTATGTGTTGAGCGTGGTAAATCTGAATGTCTGGAGCCTAAATGCAGCATCAAGCTTTGTATTCTACATGGCTTTTACTTTCTGACTTGAGGAGAGGATGGCATCCTGACATTTGGTTTCCCCATAATCCCTAGAAGCATAAAGTAGACTGAAATTTCCATCTCTGATGTGAGAGAATGACCACCGTGACATCATCCAATGGGGAACTCCACAACAACATTCCCTGGCTCTTTCTTTCTGATTTCTGTGTAGAAAACCTGGTGGTCATATCTCCAGACTGGTGGGCCCCGCTAAACAGTCTGTAGCCAGGAGGATGAAAACGAAGAACAAAGGATCACGAGGCTTGTTGGAAGCACTATACAAACTCTCTAAAACCATCTTCTGCCTTCGTTTGATGACCAGCAATGCAGAGAGACAACCAGCCATCCAAACCCCAGAACATTTGACCACCTCAGGCCAAATTCTGGCTCACTAAAGCAGCATACATAAGGCCTTTTTGCTCCTTGTATAATTCTCTCCCCACTACATATTATAGATCTAAATAAGGCAACTATGTCTTCAAGTTGAAGAATTCAAGTGCTGGGTCCAAAAGAGAGGGCAGTGTAAATTTCTTACAAGGATTTTTTCCAGAAAGGGCTACTGTCTAGACACCTTTTTTCACAGGAGGAGCTCCCTTCACTGTTTATCTGTGCCATAAGGATCCAACAGTTATAGGCTCCAAGGGAAATCAGGAGAACTCAGAAGGGGTAAAGAAGTTATTCCCAGGTTTAGGAGGCTGGGGTAATATGTTTCTTTTCCCAGACATCCTTTCAGGAAATAAAGGAGGAATGGATATCACCCAGGATCCAGAGGTTTCACCTGCACTATGCCAAGAATCCCCCCCACACACACGCATAGCACCTGCTAGCTTATTTACTAACAAAATCTATACTTTGCCTTGTGCCCTCATCAGGGACACCAAGGTAACTAACAGATTTGAAACACGCATAATAAAAATGCATCATTAAAACAATTAAAAACAAGCAAAAATTCACATACAAAAACATAGTGGTAAGAGTGTTGGACTAGTATCTGGAAACCCAGGTTTGAATCCCCACTCATGCCATGGATGCTCACTGGGCCAGTCATGCTCTCTCAACCTAACTCACCCTACAGGGTTGTTGTGAGGATAAAACTGTGCAGAATGATGTAAGCTGCTTTGGGTCTCCATTGGGGATAAAGGTGGGGTATAAAAGAATTTTTTTTAAAATTCACATTTTTATTGAGTATATATTTAGTAGAACTATTTCATACAATATATATTTATGCATCATTTCATAATCTTTTTTTTCTTATTTCCATATCCTACCTGCATAAAAAACCCACCATACAACTCCCTCAAAATCGCATTCTAACCATTAATACATTTCATTTGATTATTCATTAATTATTACTCATTCAATCTTTTAATTTCTATCTTTTGCGCTCAGTCTCTATAATTCTACATTCTTCTGTACCTGAAAAGAAAGCTGGATGGAGTTGCCTCTGATACCGAGGGCTGAAGAGGTAAACGCTTTCAGCAGGAAGGCAAATCCCTCCTGCCAGAGGACTTGGGGGGGGGGCACACCTTCCATCTCCTTACCATGCCCTCTAATTATTAACTACTATACTTTTATATTAGATGCCACTTTGTTTACTATTAATACATAATTGCCACTTTGGATATAATTCTAAATTCCCTTCTTGTTCTCCTTTAATTGCTCTCAACAAAGTCTGTTATACTGATAGCATAAACAGACACTCTCTTTTCAAACGTCTCCGTCTGATTGTTTAATCACAGCTTCTAGTAATTTCTTTCCAGAATGCTCATCATATGCTGTAAATGTCTTGCCTTTAAGATTGACGACTAGATGGCCTAATGCAAGCCATCTATATTTGATCCTGTGTTCTCTCAGTTTCTTTGCTGTGTCTCGGAGCTTTCTTCTCACGAGAAGTATCTCAGCTAGAACATCGGCAAATAGAAAAACAATAGTGTCTTCAAGGCACAAGTCCTCTTTTTCTCTAGCAATTTTTAAACGTTTGTTTTTGATCTGTACCTCCATGAATTCAATCAGGATGTCTGGTGTAGCACTCTCAGGAGCTCTTATTGGCATGTTTAAATGGAAGGCGGAGATGATGATCTGTTCGGAAGTCTCTAGAATTTCTGCTGAGTCGAGTACCTGCTGCAGCCATTTATTTAAAGATACAGTAAGATCTTCTGCTTTAGAAAAGTTTAATGAGACCCCATGAAGGTTGGCCTTTCTTTCTCCTAGTTTAATCTCTTGAAGTATGATTTTATTGTTTTCCCAAGCCTCAAAATCCCTCACCTCCTTCATTTCGTCTGTTGTTTTCTTTGCTATTTGGTGAGCTGCCTCTGCTTCCCCCCCCCCCCCCCCCCGTCATTTCCATTGTTGAGGTAAGTTCATCAAATTTCTTGTTTATTGGCTCTATTGCTTTTTTCAATTGTCTGACATCCCCGCTCAAGTCTTTAGTTCCTTTTTAAGCTCCTCTTTAATCTCTGTCAAAGCATGCATAAACATGGTCTGATAACCTGGGTCACAGTTGCTAGCTTCTGCTCCCATATACTCTGGCAATACTCTGGCAAGAACATCTCTGGGTCTTTTGAGTCTTCTGAGTCTGTATTAGTCTTCCAAGGGGGTTGGGGGGGGGGGTTGGCCCCCTTCTTTCCCCTAGTCTTTCCCATACCCGGCATTAAAGTCTTTTTCTGAGTTAGTTTTATATTTTGAGAGCAATGTTGATAATCCTCAGTGGGAATGGTAGAAGTGTGAGAAGGATACGGCCAGCTGGAATGGGATGGGTGTGTCTGAGGGGTGTGTCTGAGGGGAGAGTTCCAGAATTTGGTGCCATGACCAAGAAGACCCTCTCCCAGGTTGCCGCCCATTAGATTGCCACCCCTTCTCAGAAGGTGGGAGCACCTGAAGCAGGGCCTTAGAAGATTATTGTAGCTTTCAAGTAAGTTTGTAAGGGAGTAGGCAGTCCTTTAACCAGTGCTTCCGTGGCTAATGCTTCCACTGTAGGTTTGGCCATAGGCTCTGGGAGGATGGAGAGGAAAATGCCATCTATAGAAACAGTGACTCAGCCCTTTGCAATTCTCATGAAGCCCTTGCCATAAGGGCTTCCAACAGAGGTCTCTCTGATGACATTACTCATATGGGCCAGGACTACTTTTAAATAAGTATCCAGACTTGAAAGAGAGGCTCTCTGACTATCTGTGGAGGGAAAAGAGAGAGATAGGCTTCATGCAGATACCAGCCCTAGATTCCATGGAGTTTTCCTCAAGGTCCATGGCCTCAGGAGTGGTTAAAAACAAAAAAGTTGTACAGCCGTATTGGTCCACACAGAGTCCAAAAACAACAGCAAAACCTGTGTAATTCCTTTTATTAGGATCAACCAATTTGATTCAAACTTTTGTGCAAGCTTTTGAGCTCTTGGTTTGTCTTCGTAAAGGGTATTATGTGGATTTTTTCAGCAGTGGTGCCTGTCAAAACCTGTGGCTCAAAAACTGGGTTGTGCACTAGATATCCAAATCCAGTCTGACTTCTTCTCCATTCTTCAGGGAGAAGCTCTCTGGTGATAATCTGGATGCCATTCAGGCTGAAACCAATGATTAGAAAGAAGGCCACAACTTTCTTTGCTAAGTGAGAAGGCAGAAATAAGAAAGGATACAGCTTCCAAATCCTTTTTGTAACCACAGGAACATCCAACCCCTGATTTCATGGAGACCGCAGAAACACAACCTGGACAAGACCCAGACAGAACTACAAATCCAATGCCCAGCTTTCAACATTGCAACAAATTATTTAGATTCAATAAAAGAGGCAAACAGTGCCAACAGTGACATTGCTTTCAGGCAGTTGCCAGTGGCAAGGTAGTAATTCTGCCAGGGATTCTAAAATCATCCACCAACAGCTGGGTAAGAGACACCATTTATCAGGGCTACACCATAGAATTCTATACTCTAACAACTGATCTCTCATGGGTCCTATCTCATCATGCCCCCCTTAGGAAGTGACATACCCTGGATGCCATACATCTTTTAGTGCAGACAGAGGCAATGGAGCCAATACCATCTCATCAAAGATTCTTCATTGTGTATGCCATACACTTCAGTTCTCAAAATGAACAAGGACTGGAGAGCTTAGACATCATGGTCCTTTACAGTTTTGTAAGATACAGAAAGTTGAAGATGGAAACCCTGAAGATGAGAGCAGAAGTGCTTCAAGGTAGGGAATTCAGTTTTCATAGACTTGACAAAAGCATATCTCCACATTCCAGTTTTCTGGCTCTACAGATCTTCCCCAAATGTACATTTGGAAAACACTTATAGTTCGGGGCTATGTTCTTTGGGCTAATATTAGCCACACACACCCGCCCCTGCTGGGTCTTCCAGCAAGCTTATTATGGTAGTAGCCATCTGTCTCTGAATCTGGGGCATTCACCTACTACATCCATAGCTACAACCTGCTTGTCAGTCCCCTTTCCTACTCAAAGCGATTCAAGACATCCAGGTCACCATTTAATGCCTTATGGAAGATGACTTCCTGATTGGTCCAAAGAAGAGCCAACTCACTCTCAAGTCATCCTTTATCTGGGAGTGGTCTTCAGCTCACTCAGTGGAAACCTTTTCCTTCCCCAAAACATGAAGCAAAAAATGATCAAGGCAGCATATTGTGTACATTTTGCCAAAGCAGTGGACCTGTTGTTTCTGTATTAGTATTAGAAGGGATTTTTTTAGCATGTTAAAATATATTTCAGTGCATTCTGTTGTAAAAAATACAAATCAAACCTGTTTGGTTCTATCCTGTAATCTATTGACAGCTTATGTTTTGAAACGTTCTGTTGCGGCTTCAAACATTTTGAAAATCACATCTCAAGGAAAAATTAAATGTCTTGAGTAATCTCCATCTGTTTTGTTTATCTCTCTGCTTTCTTGGTCTCTGCCAGTCTCAGTGTAACATTATTTGTATCATCTGTGAATTTTCATGCTTCTGCACGCTGATGAGATTTAATGTTCAGACTTGGCTGTTTTAAGGTGTCAGGTATTAACTTGGCATACCTGTTGTTGACTGTGCAAGTATTTGTCAAGTTTCAAGCAGCCTTAATACTTGCACTGTTTTCTGTCGTGGGGTTTAACTTCCCATCTTCCATGCTGGCAGAAGTATGATTTTCCCATTTTTCACAAACTTGTTTTCCAGTTCAGTTGATTTGCAAGATCAGGTAAACAGAACAATTAATTTCTTTTTCTTTGAATGTTGTTTATATAGATATATATTCATATTTAAATATTATTTTGGATGCCTTTTTAAGAGCACTTTCATTAATCTCTTACATATGCAACTAAGTATAAGTATGTTATAACATTCTAAGATGTACTTATTTGGATTTGGATGGGAGACCATTAAGGAAGTCCAGGGTCATGATACAGAGGCATGCAATGGCAAACCACCTCTGACTGCCTGTTGCCTTGAAAACCCTATCGGGTTGTAAGTCAGCTGCAACTTGACTTCTTTCCACCACCAAGGATACAGTTTACCACCAGCTGTCTTAGATTTTTTTCCATCTAGTCACAGCTGATTTATGGCAACCCTGTGGGGTTTTCAAGGCAAGCAATGTTCACAGGTGTTTTGCCACTGCCTGCCTCTGTATCGAATAAAGTTTATTGTATATGGCTATTGGCCGTCACAATTTTAAATAAAACTAGATCCCTAATATCTTGAAATACACATTTAGTTATTAAATTCAGTGAGAATTACATTCATTTGTACAATATTTTATTTATTTATTAAATTTGTTATCCCGCCCTCCCTGCCGTAGCAGGCTCAGGGCGGCTTACAACACACATATAGATGTATACATTTAAAATCCAAAATGCTAAGAACAGGGATAAAATCACTGTATAAAAACCATAACAGAATATAAATATGATAAAAGGTGGTGACATTCTCTCAGTGTTTGAATGGTATTCTACCCCCTAATCCAGGCTTCTTCCAGGCTGTTGATCATCAGGTAGTGTTGATATTTGGGCCAGGGCAATGATGTTAAAGGTGGCACCCTAATTGAAATCCTAGTGGAAGAGCTCTGTTTTACAGGCCCCACAGAACTTTAAGAGGTCCCACTGGGCCATGATGTCTTCTGGGAGCTCGTTCCACCAGTAAGGGGCCACTACCGAAAAGGCCCTGGCTTTCGTTGCAGCCAGCCTGGCTTCTTTAGGGCCCGGGAGAACTAGGCGATTTTGGGATCCTGATCTTAGTGCTCTCTGGGGAACATATGGAAAAAGGCAGTCCCTTAGGTAAGCAGGTCCCTGACCATATAGAGCTTTAAAGGTAAGAACCAGCACCTTGAACCAAATCCAGTATGCTGTAGGTAGCCAGTGCGCTGCTTTTAAGGCGGGCTGGATGTGTTCCCGCACAGGAAGACACAACAGCAGTCTCGCCACTGCATTCTGCACCAGCTGCAGCTTCCAGATCTGGGACAAGGGCAGCCCCATGTAGAGAGCATTGCAGTAATCCAATCTCGAGGTGAACATTGCATGCATGGATCACTGTTGCTAGGATGTATCTAAAGCCTGCCTCTGTAGCAACCCTAGTCTCCCATCCAAATACTAACCAGGGCTGACCCTGCTTAGCTTTTGAGAGCCAGTTTGGTGTAGTGGTTAAGTGCATGGACTCTAATCTGGGAGATCCGGGTTTGATTCCCCACTCCTCCACTTGCACCTGGCTGGATGACCTTGGGCAAGCCATAGCTCTGTACCAGCTGTTCCCTCAAGGACAGCTTGGGAAAGAGTTCTCTCAGCCCCACCTACCTCACAGGGTGTCTGTTGTGGGGAGGGGAAGGGAAAGGAGTTTGTAAGCCGCTCTGAGACTCCAAGTGAGTGAAGGGCGGGGTATAAATCTAATATCTTCTTCTTCTTATGAGCAGGCTAGTATGGGCCATCCAGGTCAGGGAAACTGTACCCTTACCTAGAGCCAGTTTGATGTAGTGGTTAAGTGCGTGGACTCTAATCTGGGAGAACTGGGTATGATTCCCACTCCTCCACTTGCACCTGCTGGATGACCTTGGGCAAGCTGTAGTTCTGGCACAGCTGTTCTTGAAAAAGGGCAGTTTCTGTCAGCTCTCTCAGCCCCACCTACCTCACAGGGTGTGTGTTGTGGGACGGGGAAGGGAAAGGAGTTTGTAAGCCACTCTGAGACTTCATTGAGTAGTGAAAGGCAGGGTATAAATCCAATCTCCTCCTCCTCCTCTTCTATTCACAATGCACTTTTTCAGTACCTCAGTAAATTTGGCCCATATCCTCCTGGAGCTAGCCCAATTATAAGGACTATATAACCTTGATTAAGGTAAAATGCTACCAGCCTTTAAATTCAAGAAAACAAACATGACACTTATCAAAGATAAGACCTTACCCAAAATTCATACTTTGTATAGATAAGAGATTAGTGAACTCAGACATCCAAAATAATGTTTTAACGCTGAATATATCTCTGCATAAGTAACATTAGAAGAAAAACAAATTAAGATTGGGCTAGCCTGGGGCTATCCATATCAAGGCATCTTAGAATATTAGGGGAAGCTAAAACATTCTTTTGCTTATTGTACTAATTGTGAATTTCCCTGGTTAGGGCATATAGGTCAAAATCTAGCTAGACACAGTCCTGCAGACAAAGAATATTCAGGAGGAAGAAAGAAAGTATATTCTTGTTTTACAGTTTGGGCTGAGTTTGCCCATGCAGTTTTGTGGTATGCAAGCATATGAAGTGGAATGATGACACAGCTATCTTTCAGTGAATGCAATTTACATTAGACTGTTTTGGAATGTGTGACAGTTTCAGGATATTGACGTGAACAGTTTATATCAATAGTTTAACGACATACACCAGCCATTTAGATTTTTTAAATGGGATTATTCTTTTTATGAATATTATTTAATGCTCAAAGCATTAAATGGTTTTGGAAGTTTCTCAGGCCTTCAAATTCTGTTTTAAAGAAATATTAAATATTCTATAACTTGAAATACCATGAATCTACGCTGTTCATTTAAAGGGACTGTTCTGTTTAGAGGGCTGTGGCAGTAAACTCTGTGAGTTTCTAAAGTTTTCAAAACATTTTATTGTATGTGTTATGGTGCTGTAAAGGTTTATTATGGTTGCTTAGAAGTAAATCCTGTTGATTTCAGCAGGGCACATTCTGATTAAACATACATAGGATGGGCTCCATATCGCATTGAAAAAGTTCAAAAAGGTTGCTATTTTTATAAAAAAAAAGATTATAAGATGAATATATTTGTGAGCTGGCGAGAAATTGATCTTAGTTTTGAGATTCCACATATAAAGCTAAAATACTGGTTGTCATTAAAATAAGTTACATAGATCTTGAATGGTAAGTACTGAAATGGGATGGCTAACACAATCCAAGCTGTATTGTTTTTTTTAAATAATCTGGCAGTGAAATCTTTTGATCTTCACCTTAAATATTGAATGATTAATTCCTGACTTCATTAAGGCAGCCTTTTCTGCATATATAAATTGTTAAAGAAAAGTGTGCTGTGCAAGTGTATCTGTATTTTTGAGATTAGGAGGGACATTTAAATGCCTTGTAATTCTTGCATTTCCACAGTTAATAGCAATATGGAGATGGTGGTAATTATACCAAGGAGTGTGTCTGAAGTGTCAAAACATACCTTAAGGCTTTTATATTTAGAGTTGTCCCTGTGAATGTTCCCATAGTCATCCTGAGAGAGGTAACACAAATGATCAGCAGTTCCTGTTCTGCTAGCTTTTCAGAGGGTATATGTTAGATTCCACAATGCCTAGGAATTAGGAGGTATCACACCGGTTTTGATTAGGAGGTATCACACCAGTTTTGAGAGCCAGTTTGGTGTAGTGGTTAAGTGCGCGGACTCTAATCTGGGAGAACCGGATTTGATTCCCCACTCCTCCACTTGCACCTGGCTGGATGACCTTGGGCAAGCCATAGCTCTGTACCAGCTGTTCTCTCAAGGATAGCTTGGGAAAGAGCTCTCTCAGCCCCACCTACCTCACAGTGTGTCTGTTGTGGGGAGGGGAAGGGAAAGGAGTTTGTAAGCCGCTCTGAGACTCCAAGTGAGAGTGAGACTCTTCTTCTTCTTCTTTTTCTTTGTAGTTTCAGTAAATGTCCATACATGGGTTCTTTGTCTAGAGAATGCACATGGAGTATTCTTGCATTATATCCAAAGAAATGGTGCTCTGGTTCCCATCCCTCAAGAGGATATTATGGATTATTTACACATACCTTGTGAAGCTGGAACAACTGATTTCCTTCTCAGATCATTTCTTACTATTATTACAGTAGAAGCTCAGGAAATATTGTTTCTACTTGGCCAGTTCTTGGGGTTTTTTTCTCCCTCTCCTTTTCCCCAGGTAGTTCGCTCCATAGTAGGGCATAGTATGACCTGAATTTTGGCTCATTTGATTCATTTTCTTTTGTTTTCCTATTTTACTGTGACACAGCAGATATTTTCAGATTGTTGTGTTTCACTGTGTGGGCCTAGTTCTCATGATTGATGTTTAATTTCTTTGTAAAAGCATCATGTAGACTCCTCTTTGTAAAAGCATCATGCAGACTTGGTAAGAGCTATTCATCATAACTGAAGACTTTGCAGTGTTGGGGTGGGGGGGGGAGCACTGGTTGGTCTGTGACTAGTTACGGAGTCCCAGGCTGTTAAGTACTATGTATGTCTTCTGTTT
The DNA here is from genome assembly GCA_029233225.1 of Lepidodactylus listeri. Taxonomy (NCBI): domain Eukaryota; kingdom Metazoa; phylum Chordata; class Lepidosauria; order Squamata; family Gekkonidae; genus Lepidodactylus; species Lepidodactylus listeri. The sequence continues at coordinate 77,790,055 of JARCFY010000005.1, read as the reverse complement.
TAACCTTTCCAATGGCTCATGTTTCATTTACCAGTCCCAGTGCAAGGTCTGCTTCTGGTGCTTTGGCTCCTAACAAGTCTTAAAAGCATACCTTCCAAGAGTCTCAAGGATCAAGATCAAAAGCACGATGCCTTGGCCCAGCTTAGTCTGCTGGCTCTCAGCATGACCTTTAGAAGAAGGAATATTGTATTAGTGATCCCACTGACTGATCTACTCCTCCAGATTTGTCCTCTTTTGATGTGGTATGGTTACTTTTGGATCCCACATCTGCACTTGATTAATAGGCCTTGAGTGCCTCTTTCTCCATTCTAACGTGATTCTCACCAGTCAAAGCAATTCTTTATATTGTCTCCTGGAATAGTGTTTGATGTCATTTTGATGGGCAAGGGGTTGCCCCTTTTCAGAAGGTGTAATCATCTTTATCCATTCCAGTGGTACCAGTTTGTTAATCTTGAACACTCTGTGTCTGTGTCACTGCACAAACCTATGCCACTGCAGTCCTAGGATCAGGAGCTTCAGGATATAGAATGAATTGGACCTATGATCCTTGGGACGATTACTCCTTCTACAGAGCTGTCTACACTTGGTGCTTCATTTATGATGAAACATTGGAGGATTGTGAACCCTGTAATTCCAGCTGGGATCAGTACTCCTATTCATGTTCTTATTCTAGATCTTATTGTTGCTTATTCTCATTCCAGAAAGATATATCCTGCCTTCTTTCCTTAACCATGACATCTTTGTCCTGATCACCCTTGCACTGAGATTGCCTAGATCCCAGCTGTCAACTGCAATGGCAATAGCTTCTTCTTAGCCCTATCCTGATGGCATGATCAATTTCAGTAGTGACTGCTATATTGCCTCTGCCTGTGGCTCCTGTGAGGGGCAGAGGAAGATGGATGGTCTTACAAGTGTTAGCTACAGGTTCCCCCTCTGTCATGAAATGTTCTCCTTCGTGAAAGTTCTCTGTCTTAATAGTGCTGGTTGCAGCAATGGAGTTAGTGAGTGCTTTGGAGGTAGAGTATTGTGAAGAGTCTGAGAATAGAAACATTATCCATTTGTCCTTCCTTCCTGTACTTGCTTATTTGTTCAGCGTATGAGTTTTCATTAAATTTACCCATCACAGTACTCCCACCTCTGTTCTGTAGGTTTGAGGGCAGGGCGATATCTCCCCATGCTTCATGCCTTGATGTATCACCGATGTTCCTTTTCTGGGTGCAGTGCAGTCTGGGGCTACTTTGTCGATCAAAATACCAAACCCTGACTGGGCAGGGTGGACTGGTGCTGTTCATGATGTATATGCATAGTGGAAGGTTGGTTTTTTTTTTTTTTTTAATTAGAAACCCTTTTTTTAATATGTGCAGCACAAGGCTGGCGCAAGGAATATTTCTATTGAGAATTGTGGTTGGGATGCATAAAAGTTGTCTATTTTTCTATTCTTTTCTTCTGCCAATGCAGTTAGTATACCAAGCCAACACTGTCCCAGCCTTGTAGCAGCCCAGCCTTGTCATACTGCACACTTGCTTCTGGTCTAGTGTGTTAACACTCCATTGGTGCAGATCAGTTGGGTACCAGCCATGCCCTTCCTTTGACAACTAGTATAACTCTGATGTAGGATTTCATCATTACTTGATCAACATAGTAATAAAACAGTTAAAGCTTGTAGCCCTACATTACATATTTTACTATTTTAGTATCTTGGGCTATTTTATCGTGCATAAATGTAGTTGGATTTTGTCCAGCAAGTAACTTATTCATAAATGACTCGTGAGATCCCCATATTGCATGTTCTTATATAGTACTAGCTATTTGGTCTGGGGTGATCCAGACCTATTTTAGAATCAAACTGGACAAAATACTGGGAATTCTGCTAGGAGCTCCTTAGTATTTGTTTTCTTTTTAAATAGTAGCCATGGTGGCAGTCTTTGGATCAGAGTCATAGCCTTTGGGTGGGGTGGTGGGGTTAACTCCCCCCCCAGCCTGAAACCATGCCATGGAGCTTACCTTGTGGAAAGATATAGGCAACATACAGAGTGCCTTATACATATGCCTCAGGGGGAGGGGGCAGAAAATAGGAGCTAAGTGGAAAAATTTCAGATTGGGAAAATGGCACAGGAGAAAAGGTTAACTTCCACTCTTCCCTGGCCTGTGGTTCAGATCCAAATATAACCTCTGTATTGTTTCTGTTAAAAATATCTTGGGAACTCATAGCAACTTTCTCTAGTTCAGCCCTCAAAAGCCCCTTTATTTTGCGGATTAAAAATCGTTCTCATGAGTCTAAAATCTGTATAGCCACATTTATATAATTCATTGTAAAATATGGCCCATAGGGAAGAATCTGGTAGCTTTCTCAAGAGTTGATGATAATCTTGCATTTAACTTTTAATAATAAATATCTCTTTCTAGCACTTGTTGTTGGAACAGATCTTGAAAATATGGTTGTGGCTTTAAAAGGTAGAGGAAGCCAAAATGAAATATTTTCAACCATCTAAAAGCTTCCTAGCATAGAATGTAGTTTTCCCCAGTGGTCCTCAGTTCTCCACCATAAGAAGTAAAAAAGAAGAAGCTTAAATCTGCTTCACTTTTATTGCTGTTCACTGCGATATATGAGTAATTGACTGCATGAAAGTATCGCCAGTGTTATAAAGTAGATAATAGAAAACTTTATGGATACTCCAGTGTGAAACTACAGATTTGCAATTCATTGCAAATTTGATGCTATCAGACTTGAGCTCAGTAGGAACTAGGAATGCTTAGCTCAGTACAGAAAATAAATGTCCCTCTGTAGGCTGTAATGTGCACCATTCATATTGCTTTGCCAATTCATTGCTAGCTGGGTATGGATATTTTCTGCTTTCAACTCCCTGCCATTTTTTATTTGTATTCTGCATAGTAATCTCTTCTGTTGCTTTGGGCCTCACTTTGTAAAAATGTAACTTAGGGTGTATATGCCTTTCTGGTGAGGCTACAGCTTCATGCATCTGATATAGGTCCTTTCCGCATTTGCCTGTCACTCTGGATTTTCTCAGTGTTCGAGCCGAGGCAATTTAAGTCCATGGCAAAACAGCATCCAAGTAACCTGGTGTAACAGCAGGCTGAAACTGGGCTGATCACTGAAGGGAGGTAATGTAATGCAGAATGGGGAAAAAACCTGGAATAAAAAGAAGGTTGCACTCGATTTAAGTGCAGAAAGGGGTGGGGGGAGGGAACCCTGGATTAAAAAGAAGGTTGAACTGGATTTTAGTGAACTGGATTTCTTGGAGGACACCGCGGTGAACATGGATTAAAAGGAGAGTGCAGAGAGGGCCACAGTAAACTCAATCCCATGAAAATTGATGCCACAGTATGTATGTTTAAAGTGCAAGTAGATTATTTTTTTTCTGAAACAGGTTGAAATGGAATTCATGAATTGTAGGTACTTCCAATGGAATGAATGGTTTTCTAAAAATTGTTGATTGAATGCTACTGCTGAATACTATGATTTAAGTTAATTTTCTGATTACCAATATATTTACTGTATAAATGTACTTCTGTCCCACTGCCGTATGTTTGTAATGAGGAAGTATTTTCTGTACATCTACAATTGGGAAAATATGATTGAAACATTATACATGCTTTATTTATGAATGGGAAATAGCACATGGTGGTGTTTTTTATCTGTCGTATGAAAATCATAGAAGATACCTGAAGGTTCTTTATGGCCTGGGTATATATTAATATAGGTTAACTTAATCAAGCTTCACTCCTCAGCTGTACTTGGAAAACTGACATTTATTCAGCTATAAAAACTGCCAGGGTAAATATAAATTGACCCTTACTGTTCTTTTATTCCAAAGAGGGGCAGTACATTACTGCAGTTATTGAGGCTTTTAATGCTAAGGTTATCCCACAGGTTTTGTTTGGAGCAGTCATTTGGATTAATGGGGTCTCTGAATCCATCGACTGCCCATTTCAGTTTTTACGCCAGATAGCAGGGGAACCAAGCTGTGTGGCAGAGAGTTCATTCCGATTTGTCTTTGTGCAGCACTCACTGGAGTCCAGGGCCTGGTTAGGTGCCTTCAGCTTAAGACTGAAGGCCCTCTTTTCAGTGCCCAGTACCTGAGGTGGGAGGGCATTTACGTTTACTGAAGGAAGGTTCCTTTAGAAGTGTAGGGGGGGAAATGTGTTGATCGTCAATTCGATTTTCTTTGTTTCTCTCCTGCTGTGGTTAGGGATTTTGGCTATTCTGAAGTAGTAAAGCTGGTTAGGCAAAGGAGTTATTGAGTTTGACCACACCAATGCACAGGCCCATGCAAGGTGTGTATGCTCTACTTTTGCAGTGGGGATTCCCCCGTCTTTGACCCTCCATCCCTGTATCTAAGCCTCCTTACAACTCCAGGTCATAGGTCTTGGCTCAAGACCTTCCGTCAGAAGAGCATAATAATAAAGGAAAGGATATTGTTTAATTGTAATCTTCCTTCAGAAGACTGCGTTTAGGGTTTTTGAACTTTACAGTTTATCTGTGCATCTAATATTCAAAATAGATGACGTGTGTGTGTGTGTATAGAGCACATGAAGCTGTCTTATACTGAATCAGACCCTTGGTCCATCAGAGTCAGTAATATCTACTCAGATTAGTAGTAGATCTCCAGGGTTTCAGGCAGAGGTCTTTCCAATCACTTCCTACCTGATCCTTTTAACTAGGGACCCTGGGGATTGAACTTGGGACCTTCTGCATGCCAAGCAGATGCTCTGTTTGTGAGCCGCAGCCTAATACTACTACTACTACTAAATAATATATATGATATAATACTACATATTATATATTTTTGCTAACTATATATCTTTTGGTTACTTCCATAGTCTTAATGTGAATCCTTCAAAAACTGAAGATCTCAGGAAAGCAGCGGTAAGTTGACAGATATACCACTTCATTCTCTGTAATGTGTGAAATAGTTTATTTCTTTGTACGTTTGACATGACTAGTAAAAGGTTTAGTTTTAGCTGGGGTTTCCTGTATACGTATGTCAGAATGTCCTTGCTGGATCCGCTCATCTAGCCCAATGGTTTGTGTCTGACACTGGCTGGTCACCTTCTCCCGGAGTTTTGCAAGCACGGCGTATTTGGTGACCTGTTGTTCTGTTATGTGAGAGGAAAATAATATTATCCATCCATTATTTCTACATCATTCTTAATACTATAAACCATTAATACTCTGCCCTAGTTCTCTCCCCCCCCCAATTAAAAGCGTCAAGATCTTTAGCACTTACTTGTGGAGAAGGTGCTCCAACTTCTTTGTCATGTTAATTGCCCTTTTCTGTCCTTTTTTCAGTTTTATTTTCTAAGATGAGCAACTAGAATTCAAATCACTATTGCTCCACTATAGATTTATATAATATGACTCATTACATCAGGTACTTCAATAATCATTTACTTGTTTGATAGGATATTTTTTTTTTCCTAAGCAATAGGTTTATTGAAGAAGAAACTCAACAAGCCTTTCCCAAATCTAAATTCTATGAATCTTTAGAAGCTCCTTTAGGAGGGCTAAACCAAAATGCAAATACTAAGTTGATGAGCAAACATAGCTGAGTTTGTAGTGTAAATAAATGAACTCTCATGAACAATAAAAAGGTTCTCAGGGGCTTGAACTGATTCTTGGAATGTTGATTTGATCATGAGAAGTCGAAAGAATAGCCAGTGTGGTGAGAATTTCAGAGATGACCCCCTTCTCATTCAGATAGAAACATGGTGGTATTAGAGCCTGCCCTCCAAGTAGAGTAGATGTTTAAAAATGAATTTGGCATTTTGTTGCTTGAAAAGATACTGCAGCTGCTGGTCTTGTGCACAGGCTGCTTAAGTAGTCTATAGTCCCATGTACACACACTTGGGAGTAAGTCCCATTGGATTTTGTGGGGTGAAGTTATCACTCAACTCAAAAGATCAGGATGCACATCCCATTCACTGGGATTTAAACATTGTTACAGTGTGCTGGATTGCAGCAAAAGTTAGAAATATTTCAAATTTATCTCTTATAGTTAAAAACTTTTTGATATGTCCAAGGTCTTCTAATGCACTAATCTAATGTTTTTAGACAGATGGAAATGAATTTAGCCAAGCAGTAACTAAATCTCTGAATTTAAAAGCAATATCAAAAGCTGCCTTAGCATGGCAGCTTTGAAAGTTAGTTATGACTTGGCAGATAACTGCACTTTATTGATTTTAATGATATGTGTACTTCTGCATATTTAGTCAAAGTTGCCACTGAAGAAACTGGAGCTTACTCTGATGTTGCCTGCATAGAATTGCACCCTTTGTCTATAATATTTTTGTTAACTTCTGTGCATTTTAAAAATAATACTCAAGATTACGTAATGGCTGTTTAGCAAAAACTTGATGAGAATTTTTACCTACCAATTATTTAGAGGAATTGAGCTTGATAACAATAGTTTGTGGCCTTGTTCCAATTCCCATATCTTACTTGTAAGTTTATGAAGTCCAGTTTATTTTATGCAGAATACAATTAGACAGTATAAAGTATTGTTTTTATATGCTAAACTTGAAATACAACTATTGTAAAAAATTTGTGTTGCAAAATTATTCTTAAATAGTTTGAAGTAATTTGTAGGAAGTTCTTCCAATGAATTGTTATTTCTTTGTTCCCCTTTGGATGCAGTGTTTGGTAATTAAGTTCCTATGACTTGTGCTCTGGTGGTGCCAACACCTGTCTGTGAATGAACAGTGTTTAAACAGGAGCAGTAGCCAGTTGAAAGGGCAGTGAGAGCTCTTTAAAGCCTAATTAAGAGCTGAAAGGGAGATGACGCAAGTAGGACAAGAGATGTGAAAGTATCTAGGATGATATTCCCAGAGCAAAGTTCCTCATTAGAACAACAAACAGATGATCAAAGAATGCCAAGTACCGTTTTATCTCTTCATTTCCCAGTAGTTGTGACTATCCATTTGTATCCAAACATCAAGGCTTTCTCTACCTGTTTACCTATTAAAAATATTTTTCTACTTTCTTTCCTGAAATGAGGGTATTATAGAAATATTCTTGGTTAAGTTACAGGAAAATATTTGTTATAGTTACATTTCCCCTCATTCCTTTAAAATATGTAAAAATGCATACCATGTTTGCTGAAGACTGAATTTATACTGTTTTCAGTAACTTCCATATTTGCATACATACATGGTGATTGTACTTAAAAATGTGCATAAGGTCTGAGCATAAGTGAACATCTTAAAGGTATATTAATGCAGGACCATCTGTGATGGAATATCTAATAATATGCTATGACTACTTTCAGGAATGTGCGTGTGTGTTTATGAGTGTTATACTTGTAGACAAACACATTGTGATGGACTTCACTTTTAAAAGCTTAGAAGTGCTGTGTAAACAAAAGGGTTAATTCTTTACAGAGCCAGAGAGCCTTGAGTGACAGGCTGCTCCAAGCAATCAGATTGGTTAGCATCAACTGAGCAGAAAAAGTCTTGAGAGAGCTGCATGCTCAGGCCCATAGCTACAGTGGAGCCTCTTGGGGCCCAGCCCCACGACTTACTGCCAAGACCCCACGGCATTCAATCCAGCCCAGACCCCCCCAAAATCCTTATAGAAAGAAGCAAAGTCGCGGCGGCAGAGTGGTCAGTCCAGCACCCTCCTGATTTTCATCTGTGTTGTGAATTGTGGCATAGCGTTGCCTGCAGCAGCAGTGGCATGGCTCCCTCCCCGCCTGCCCAATGCCCCCCTTTTTAAAATGCCCCCAACTTAAAAAATCCTAGCTATGCCCCTGGCATGCTGAGAAGAGATTCAGTCAGATTTTTGCCTTGACTGAGTTGAGTACTGACAGTCTCATTTCAGCCTTAGCTGAGAGCAGTTTAACACTGACAGAAGAACTGTAAGAAAGTTAGCAAGGCAGTTTAAGAAGCACGCAGAAACTCCCATTCAGACCAAGGAAAGAAGATAGATCTTCTAGAGAGGGAAGAAAATTCCCTACCCATTCAAACTGGAAGTTAGCTCTGAAGAGTGCAGAGATCCCTGGTCTGCTGTGGTTAGCAACTGCCTGTAGAGACCTTAAGAGTTAGTTAAAAACTCAAGACAAGTATTGGTGTTTCAAGAGAAGGGGTTTGGGTACTGGAAAGAGTGTAGCAGCCTTCTGGAAACTAAAAGGGTTTGAGAATACTTGAAGAAAATGTACTGAAGTGTTTGGGGAAAACACTGGAACAAAAGCCTCTCAACATAAAGATTTAAGTCACTGTGAAAAGCTTAAGAAACTATCATTAGTCTGAAACATAAGAACTAAAATCTGTGCAGATACTGGTTTTACCTCAGAAATTTCAACCCCTGATTTCACCTGACCTTTCTCCTCTATGTTAAATAAAATATTTTGTTATTTTTGAATTGCAAAACACCTCCAGTGCCATTTATGTTGTTTAAGTTAAAGTGGGCTCCTAATCCTTCTCTCAGGTTCCTGGGCTGAAGCAACAGCCAAAATATTGTACTGTGACAGGGTGGGACAGCCAGAGGTCTTCAGTAAAGAAGAAAACACATTACTGGGGTGGCTCAGTCAGTAAAGGGAAAGGGAAACGGAAGGAAAATCTTGCCTCTGAGGGTGAGAAGTGGACAGGGCCATCATATACATCTAACAACGCTGGGTATTTTTCCTCTGCAATGCAATTCAGGTTATAGCTGAATTTAATATAAAATCCTCCAGAAAGCTATATCTGTGAAGTGTTACATACTGTTATGGGGATTTTGGGATAGGAAAATCAACAAAAACACATTTTAACTGAAATGACAGATTAAATCTCATGAATGTAAAACATTGAAATACACTTTTGCATTCAGTTGTTTCCAAGAGCTCAAATACTTAAACAGTTGACTGAGTGCTTAACTTGTAGCATTTATACTGGCTTGCTAGCTAGCCCTGTATCCAACTTTGCCACCTGCATGTTTTAATGATGTGAGGGATGCCTAAGTGCAGACAGAAGTTGCTATGAAAGGGAGTAGGGAGTGAAGCTGAATTCTTGCATATTTAAGGTGTGGCATGCTTCCTAAATAATCAGTGTATGTCCTCCTTAATGATAGCCTTCAGCTTTAAACAGGCATCAGTTTTATGTCACTAAGCTTCCGAAAGCTTAAGGTTTGACTTAGAGGGCTGATGATAACCATTCAAATATTTTATGTCATAAGTGCCTCAGGATTTGAGCTGTTGATGGCTTTTCAAATGCAGGCTCCTTTCTTCCTTCCTTCCTTTCCTTCCTTCCTTCCTTCCTTCCTTCCTTCCTTCCTTCCTTCCCTAGTGAGCCTGTTTGAAGGTTGTTTTGTGAGTGCTACATCAGAGAACATATTTTATTATTATAGTTTTAAAAAGCTTTCATTTTGCATTATTTAGAACTTTGGCTGGTTTCCATTCTAAATTGTCATCCAGTTGTTTTTTGGCTGTAAACAGACTCTTAAATCTGTTAAACTTGCCCATCAGTGTTCATTGGCTCATTGGAAAGGACTTCTAAAACACATGTTTTCTTTGTTAGTCTACTTTAGAAATCTGTAAATTTAGTTTACTATTCTGTAAATCAATCATTCTGTATAATCAGTGGACTATTCTTTCTAGGAAAATGCTGTGTTAGAATTCTGGTGTATTTCTTCTTTTGCCCAAAATATAGATGTTACAAGACACACTAAGCAGTCTGGAAAATGAACATAAACAACCTCATCCACAGACTATTTAGTCCCATTGAAATCTGCTTAAATCCAAGTGCTCTGATTTTTGTATCACAGCCATGGGAGGACTAGAATGGGTAATTAGACATACAAGGCTTAAGAAGGTACATAAATCCTTGGCTGCATTCCTAAAGGTTGAGTTGTCAAAGAAAAGGCAGTTCAAACAGTAGTTTTTGGATATGCCTTAGTTACACAATTCTATTTTCTGCATTCCCATGGTAGACGAGATCTGGCAGAGAAGAATCATGAAAAAAGGAGTCAAAGAAGTACCCTCTCTCTTCCCATTACTGGATAGATTTATAGGCACAAAACAAATAAACAGGGTGGGGCTTTGGTTAAGAATATTGTGCAAACTTTCAAATTATATCAGTATTGGTTTGTTTGTTTTTTAAAAAAGACATCATTTCTGGATTGATTATTCAACTGGACAAATACTTGTGGTGCAATTGTGAGATCAGCAGATGTTTGGATAACCACTGCCTGGTTCTGTTTGTCAAGTACTGTGCTTTACTTCTTTAAAAACTTGCCTTTTTTCTTGTTATTTTTCTGTCCACTTGTGTCTGTTGTCAGTATGATTGCTTCAAAAGGGGGGGGCATATTCACAAATACGTATTCATCATTTAATGACTTGGGACATCAAGTGATGACCTGCATATGTAAAAAATCATTGGACAGAGCTTTCACATAACTTGATAGCATATTAAATATAATCCTTCTCAGTTCATCTTCCATCAGTTCATCTTCCATCTTCAGTTCCATCTTCAGTTCATCATCCAGTTCATCTTCCATCTTCTCATGCAGCTCCACATTGAGACTGCGCTTGTGCAGACTGACCGTGGGACATTTTCTTTCTAGCTAAAAAAGTCCAAAGGGTGTGCCCGTATCACATGCTCTGTCAGCAGCCACCCCCTTCTCTCAGTTCCTTTTTTGCTGCCATGAGGATAGGAAGCTTTCTAGGACACTCCATTGATTTTCTTCATTGTCATTGTGGATGAAAGAAGACTCCTCTTTGTCCATCAAGGACTTGTTTTGCACTCCTTTGAGAATCTGTTTTGCGGGAGGCAAGCCCTATCATCCAGGCTCTCCCTATTCTGTTTGTGGTCCCTCGTTATGGCGTCCAAGGCACTGTTTAAAAAAATCTTCAAAATGTGGAACAAAAATTATGCACAGTGACAAGCATGAACTCTGCCTTCTGTGCTTTTGAGAGGCCTACAGTGTTGGAGCTTGTTTGATTTGCCCTGAAGGCTCGGTCAGATAGAGCCTCAAGGCTGAAAGTGGCACTGTGGGAGAAGGCTTTGTCCTCCTTGGTTCCTTCCAAGGTGACTCCAAGCTCGGGCTCTACTACCTTGGGCTATTCTTTCTAGGAAAATGCTGTGTTAGAATTCTAGTGTATTTCTTCTTTTGCCCAAAATATAGATGTTACAAGACACACTAAGGCTTTGAATACTGAACCCCGTTCTGGGCCCCCATTGGTCTGTCCAGTTCCTATGGGTCCACCTATCAGGATGGCTCCAGTCCCTCCAAACAGTGCCATTTTGGTCACTCTGGAGGCAGAATCTAGGTGTTCACCTTCTCCAGGACCACGAACCAAGGTCTGATTGCATTCAGAACGTCTTGAAAAGAGGCATAAGAAATTGAAGCATAAGGAGAAGATTGAATCTGTGCCCAAGTTGGGACTTGTCTAGTCTTCTAAGAGTCTAGAGACTGATCATGACGTCATCCTGGTTCCCCCACACACCCCGTCTCCACTTGAGCCTCCTTTGCTGGTTCCTTTTCAGATACAGATTATGACCAACCTAGTAGTCCTGTGGGACAACTGGTACCCTAGGAATCGGGACTTGTTTGGCAACCTGCAGGGTCCCCTCAGGATTCTTACTATATGTCAGCATCCTGTTTAAGTAGATGAGCTGGACATAACCCTCAAATTTTAGAGAGGCATGACCCGAATGCATGGGGATGCATGGATGACCACACCCCACTGGTTCTGTTCTGATCTCCATACCATGAGCCTGAAGAAGAGATCTCTGTGGCATCTCGTTATAGTTCCAAGAGTGCCTCAAACCCATCACCTGATAATACCAGTCTCCATGGCATCTCATTATAGTTCCGACTTTGCCTTGGACCCATCACCCAACCCCAGTATCTCCTAGTGAAGACCTCTTTCTCTGCAGAGAACAAATCCTAAGAATGGTGAAAGCCCTTGACACTGATGTTTCCACTTCAGACAACTGCCCAAAGGACAGAATTTTGAGTAGTCTCTTCTCTGACACTCCAGGGGTAGTTGCATTTTCTATCCCTGATGGTCCTTCTGACCTCATGGTTCCAATCTAACAGAAACCTTCCTCCATTCAGGCCACACCTTATTCAGAGTAAAGCAGGACTTCTGTAAGTTTCTATCCACCCACCCACCACCATCTTCATTGGTCATGGAAAACATGCAGGCACGTCAATGGACCAGCCAGCATTCATCCCCAGTCAATAGGGAAAGTCGCCGTCTGAACATTTTGGGAAGAAAGTTTTATGCTTCTTCTGCTCTCAATTTTTGAGACGCAGATTATCAAGTGATTATGGGAGGCTACCAGTTTTTCCTCTGGGAGAGTCCTTCCCAGTACTTGGACAAATTGCCTGATGAATCCAAGTCTCTGGCTAAACTTATCCAGTCCAAGGTGGATATCCTGGCTAAACTTATCCAGTCCAAGGTGATTAAACACTCGAAACAGGATATTAACATGGGCACACATGCTGTGAGTATATCAGCCAGATCGATGGTTTCTGTCGTAGTTCTCAGGAGGCACTCATGGCTACGTAATACTGCTCTCCCTCTAGAGATTCGCTGTAAAGTTGAAGATCTCCCCTTTGAGGGATCAACTCTTTTTTCATAGTCCACAGATGAGTTCCTCTCCACTATGAAGAAGAACTACCAGAGAGCCAGATCACTGAGCCTATTTTCTTCAGATCTGGCCCAGAGACAATATTTCTCTCAAAGGCAACACAGCTTTGCTACCCCTTTCTACAGGGGCCAGAGACAGCACCACTAGCCATAGTTTGTGTATTCTCAATACCCTTTCCATTTGCTCCCCTTTTCAAAAGAAAGGCTACCCCACAGCCAAGGCATACTCAACAGACTCCCCAGAGGGACCAGGGCCAACAGCCAGTAAAGTTCTGACTATCTGCCCCAGTAGTTGCAGGCTGGCACAATTTGCAGAGGCTTGGTGACAGATTGGATAGTTGGGCTTTGTCCATAGTTCAGGAAAGTTACAGGTTAGAATTGTTATCCCAACCCCCTTGCCACCTGGCTTTGACCTTAGTGGATAACCCCTACCCTTAACTCAAGAGTTCAGCTATGGGAACTTCTGCGGAAGGGCGCAGTAGAACAGGTCCTAGGTGGGCTTCACTCCAGGGGTTTCCATTCAAGATTTTTTCCTGTGAATAAAAAAGATGGTTCGTGCTGGCCCATAATCTCAGAAAATTAAACAAGTTCTTTAAAAAGTTTCAAAGTTCGGAATGGTCTCACTTTCTTCTGTGATTGAGTTCCTTGGCCCGGGTGTGTGGTTCATGGTCCTTGGTTTAAAGGATGCCTGTTTTCATATTTCAGTCCACCAATCCCTCAGGAAGTATTTATAGTTTAGACAGGGCTCTGAGGGTTCCAGTACACATCCCTCCCATTCATTCATTCTACTGCACTGAGAGTATTCACCAAGTATATCACTGTAGTGGTGGCGCATCTGCGCACACAGGGTCGCTCTGTATTTCCATATCTAGACGGTTGGCTTATTGTGGCCCCCAGTCATGACCTACTGAATGACCACATTAATCGCACCTTTCCAGCTGTAGCAGGTTAGGCTTAATGATGAATTGGTAAAAGTTTCACCTTGAACCCTCTCAGCAAATACAATTCATTGGTGCCTCCCTCGGTGCTACCATAGGGAGAGCTTTTTTGCCTGCAGACAGAGCTAAAAGCATTAAGGCAATGATGTTAGGATGCATTAGAAAACGTTGGCAGTCAGTGAAGGCAATTAAATGGCTATTAGGGCTTATGGCCTCAATTACTGCGGTGATTCTGTTAGCAAGACTGCACATGCGGAGCTTGCAAATCTGGTTTGTTAAAAAGTATGACCCTAACAAACATTCCCCAAGACGCTGTTTTCGATACTTAGGGTGGTGATTAAGTCTCTGCAGTGGTGGCTAGATGACGCTAACTTGTTTACAGGGATCCAGTTTGGTTTCTGGGTTTCCCAGGTCACTCTGACCATGGATGCATTGCTATTGGGTTGGGGTGCCCATTGCAAAGGTTTTTCAATGCAGGGCCCATGGCCTTTAATGCAAAATACTCCCCATATTAATGTACTGGAACTTTGTGCGGTAAGATTTGCCCTTACCTCCTTTTCAGATATTTTCAGAGGCAAGAGGGTGCTGATCCAAATGGACAACACTACAACACTGTATTTTAACGAACAAGGAGGCACGGGTTCCCAGAAGGTTTGCTTGGAGGCAATAACAGCCCCTTTAAAAATACTGAGACAAATTTATGAGCACTCGGGGTTGATTTGCTTTTTCTCAAGATATTCAGTGAACAAGTTGCATTACACCTGAGTCTAGAATTCCTGCCTAAGGAAGTTTCCAAGTTCCACCTAGCACCTAGAAATGGTCATACTGGTATTTTCCCCTGCTCCAAGCTTGGAAACAGAAAAGGCTTTACATACCCTTGGCATTAGGAAGGCCCTCCTTTACTATGTAGGTAGAACCATTATGCCAGTAAAGGTTATTGGAACTGGAATTAGGTAAAACCAAACCATTTTGTAAAAACAAAGCACTATTTATTTGTTATTGGGGCCCCAAGAAGGGCAAAGCTGCTTCAGACTAGTCGATGTCCAGTTGGGTAGTTGCTGCCATCCATTGCTGCTACATGGCATCTAGGGAGCCATGTCCACTTGATGTGAAAGCACACTCCACCCGAGCGCAGGGGTCATCTGCCACCTTTCATAGATGAGTTCCCCTGCTGGACATCTGCTAGGCAGTAACCTGGTCAAGGGGACACATTTGTGAAGCACTACGCTTTAGACCTTCAGGCGAGGAAAGAAGTGGATGTGGGCAAGGCTATTCTGCAGGCTCTGTTCCAGTGATGGGCTCACCCCACTACCTCTGGTGAATAGCTCACTAATGGTCCCAGTATGGGGCTGCATGAGAAGACAGAAGATGAAAACAGAGTTGCACTTATCGGTAACTGTTCATTGACATCTTCTCTGTAGACACACATTCCCTCCTTCCTGTCTCTCCTTGAGCTCTCACAGGGCCTATTGTACCATGGAAGGGGGGCTCGCAGTGGCTTAGCAGGAACTGAGGGAAGGGGACGCCTGCCAGTGGAGCATGTGACGGGTTGGGCGAGAATCCCACACATACGTCGGTTCCAAAAGGTGCAGAATACCCCCCTTTGGAGTTTTTGAGCTAGAAAGAAAATGTCCCACAGCTGGCCTGTGCAAGCGCAGTCCTGATGTATAGCCTTCACAGAACACATTGATGAACAACAGTGCAACTCTGTTTTCATATATTCAACTACAAGTAATTGCGTGACCAATTGTACATGTATGGGTGAATTAGCCCCTAACATTTAACATTTTATTTAAATATAGAATGTGTTCGATACAGACAAATGCTTAAAATAGAATGTACATTCATTAAAAAGCATGAGTGCAGAAGAATTATCTCACTGTTGGGAAGCAACCAAGAAATGTTTTTGAACCACATCTATTATCCATTTTAATCGTTTTGGATTTTTTTCAAATGTAGACTGGTTCCCTTGCAGCATCTTCTGCCAGGAGAATGGGAAGTATTCCAGAGAAATGTTCACTTAATAACGCTGCACTGTGGGTCCCAGATGGAGGCCTGTTTCCCTCAGATCTCAATTACAATCTGCTCCTGCTTTTGCTACAGACCAACAGTGAGAGCTTGAAAAGTTGGTGTATTGTAAATTCCTTAGTATTTATATTTTGCTGCAACTTCTCATTCCTTTCTTACTGAAGAGATGCCAGGATTAATCAGCAAAATTATTCAAATGGTTCCAGTACTCTTCCTGGGACCACAGTTGTTTTGTAAATCAGACTTTGTATAAGTAAAAGCCCACACATAATAAACAATCTTGTTTTAAGATAAAATTTGTTTTGGTAAAATTTGGGTGTGGGCCAAGCGGTGGGGCTTCTTCAAATGATGCCTAAAGTGCGGCAGCAAAATCACAACCCCCCCCCCCCCCCCCCGATAGACACTCACTTTGCCTTTTTTGCCTTGGGGAAGCGCACCGGGTGGAGTCCTGTGCTCACTCTGCCAGGTTCTCAAAGCAGACAAGGAAGAATCGAGCCATGAGACTCCATGTCGCTTTATTGGAACAGGCTCTTTCTTCAATAGCATCTTCACAAGAGACGTCCAGCCATGCCTCACCGTCAACCCCAGCTTCGGGATCGACGACTCCACTCTCTCTGACGTCGAGCATCATCAGTGTCGACAGATCGGTGCTAAAACTACCAATGTCGACCTCCCAGTCCAAAGCCCATACTCCTGCCAAAAAAATGCAAGGAGGGCAAGGACGATAGGCAGAGTAAGCACAAGAAGCACAAGAAGGGTACCCTTACCAAAGTTGCTTCATCCATGCAGGTCACGTCAGACACAGCCCCTGCGGGGGGCTACGGTGCTTGACTCTGTGGGCCTTGGGCAGCTACAAGGTGATTTCACCTCGCCTTTGCTGCGTCCTATCCAATTCATGGACTCTGAACTGGATATGGAGTTAACCCAAGTGCCCTGACTGCCCAGTGTCGAAAGTCTTCATCTAGACCGGGACACTGGCACTTCAGCCATCTCTCCGCATTGTTGGAAGGATTGGGATCGATCATCTGGGCATTATCTCCCGGCTCCGAAGAACGGCCGTCACTGGCAGTACCTCTATGGGGCTTATCCCATGCCTACTGTGCCCTGGTTCCCGCCGCACACCCCGGCAGATTGAGGCCACCAGTTCAACATCCACCAGTCTCGGTACCAAGAGAACCCCCCGACGCCAGAATTCATACGGCTGCAACCATTGGGGCCGGTAGGCTGGAACCACAAACCCATTGTTCTGCCTCTAGTGCATCAACACTGATGCTGTCGACACCAACGCAACCCATTACGTTCTCTGAGCCATCGGAGCACTCTGAACCCTCAGGATCATCCTCATCGTCCTCCTCCAGTGATGAAGCCCCTACCCAGGAACCCTCCCCACCGCAACAGGTGGTGAATAATCTCCCCATCTCTCCTTCCGAGGATCTTAAATCATTTGAAGATTTCATCAAGAGGATGGCCAGTACGCTGAAGCTCTCCACCATTCAGCCCCCACCCACTGTGACAGTTTCAGTTTTTGACATAGTACAGATGGACACTTCCACAGCTGTTGCGTTACCGTTGACCTCGGTCTTGCTGCAAGCTGCTAAAGCACCATGGTCTCATCTGGCTTCCACTCCTATTTCTAGCAAAAGGACTGACCACATGTACAAGATGCAGGAATTGGGAGCTGAATTTTTGTTTATTCACCCTAAACCCAACTCCACTGTCTTCACGCCCTTGTCCAAGGGTAGACACAGCTACTCTTCTCCTGATAAGGAAGGGAAGAAACTTGACTCCTTTGGGCGGAGATTCTATTCAGCAGGGGCATTAGTAATTAAAACTTCCAGCTATATACGGCCTGCATGGGTAGATACCAGTATGCCCTCTGGGAACAAATGACTGCGTTTATTGCCTCCCTCCCTGAAGACATGAACCATCAAGCTAGGAGGCTGCAGAAAGAGGGTATGATGCTGGCAAAATATCAGCTTAATGCCACTAAACATACTTTAGACGTGGCAGTCAAAATGCTCACATTGGCAGTCATGCTCAGACGTCATGCCTGGCTGCGCTCTACGTCCCTACCTAGTGACAAAAGCCTTCATTGAGGATCTACCTTTCAAAGGTGAGGGCTTGTTCAGTTCCACCACGGATGCAGTGTTACAAAAACTAGACAAGAGCATCAAGACTTCACGTAATTTGGGAGTCACACAGCCTTCCAAACAATCCAAGCCAAAGTCCTAGAACAAGTCATGGTCACGCAGATTGTCCCAAAAGTCGTCCCTGGAACCTCAGTGGCAGAGATCTTCCGGTTTTCAGTCACGGCCCTATGGGAACAAACAGAAGTTCAGTACTGCCTCCCAGTCGAGGACAAAGGCTACCAAGCCCCCCAAACAGAGCCTTTGACTTAGGCCAAGAGGCCAAACCTCCCATCCGTCTATCCCCATTTTTGTCTGCCTGGAGAAAAATAACATTGGACAAATGGGCTTTCTCTGTAGTCACAGAGGGCTACCGTATAGAGTTTCTTCAGGTTCCTATGAAGTCTCATTTCATCACTCAGTTCCATCACACTGCTAGACGAAATCCGGAACCTCCTGCAAAAGGATGCAGTAGAACCCGTCCCTCAATCGCAGTTACATCAGGGTTTCTATTCCCGTTATTTCATGGTTCCCAAGAAGAATGGAGGCCTCTGCCCCATTATGGACCTCAATACCTTCATCGTTTACAAAAGGTTCCAGATGATGACCCTACAGAACATCCTTCCACTCCTCAAGCATGGGGTTTGGATGGTGACCCTGACTTTGAAAGATGCTTACTTTCATGTCACAATATACCCAGATCACAGGCATTTTCTCTGCTTCGCTGTGGGGGACGGTCATTATCAATACAAGGCCCTCCCATTCGGTCTTTCTACCACCCCCCGCATATTCACGAAGCTCATGGTTGTCATTGCAGCCCACCTTCACCTGCAAGGTGTATGGATCTTTCCGTACATTGATGACTAGTTGCTCATGGCAGACTCGGAGCTCACCCTGTGAGACCACATTGCACTAACCATGCGCACTCTAGAAGCCTTGGGACTCACCATCAAGCTGGCAAAGTCTGTGCTCATCCCTTCAAGGCAAGCCCAGTTCATTGGGGCCATCCTGGATTTCCTGGCATGCAAAGCCTTCCTCCCTCCCAAGAGGGCAGATGACATCATCACCCTGATATGTCTCTTACGTCAGTGGAAAGAGGCTATGGCAAGGCAACTCCAACGCCTTCTGGGGCTAATGGCAGCAACTACAGCAGTCATTGCCTTTGCCAGACTGCACATGAGACCACTCCAGCTCTGGTTTCTTCGCTGTTTTTGCCCTCAGTTTCACTCCCAATCCAGGACATTTCGCCACAGAATCTACTGATGGGAGCCCCTTTCCACCCACTCACCCCATCCGTGACTCTGACCACAGATGCCTCCCTCTGGGGGTGGGGTGCCCATCTCATGGGACTGTGTGTTGGGGCCAAGTGGAAACCCCATGTGATTCACAATCACATCAGTTTCCTGGAGATGCTAGCAGTGCGTTATACTCTCCAATCTTTTCAACACCTCATGCGCAACAACACTGTCACAGTCCTGACAGACAACACAACAACTATGTGTTACCTCACCTGTCAAAGGGGGATGGTATCTAGAGGCCTGTGTCAGCTAGCTCTGGAGATTTATTTATTTAGACTTGTATCCCGCCTAGCCAGCACAGGCCGGCTCAAGGCGGCTAACAACATACAATCAAAAACATACAAGGGTTAAAATCACATCAAAATATACAGCTAAACAGTAAAACCATAACAGATGGCAGCAATACAAAACCAACACCAGGAACAGCATCCTACATCTTTCCGGCCAAGGGGGCTTCCACCACAGATGTATCAGAACAAGCGACTCACCAGCCGCCTGCTAGGGGCCATTCCCCCCGGTGGCGGCTCCAAAAAGCCTGGTGGAAGAGCTCCGCTTTGCAGGCCCTGCGGAACTGCAAAAGGCCCTGCAGGGCCCTGATGTTCTCCGGGAGCTCGTTCCACCAATGGGGGGCTGCCACCGAGAAGGCCCTGTTCCTGGTGGTTGCCAACCTGGCCTCCCTTTGGCCAGGGAGGGCCAGGCAATTTTGAGTGCCTGATCGCAGTGCTCTCTGGGGTGTATACAGGAAAAGGTGGTCCCTTAGGTAGGCAGGCCCCAGACCATATAGGGCTTTAAAGGTTAAAACCAGCACCTTGAACCGGATCCAGTGCACTGTAGGCAGCCAGTGCAGTGCCCTCAGCACATGCTAGATGTGGTCCTTCACCAAGAGGCCTATCAGCAGCCTGGCTGTGGTATTCTGCACTAGCTGCAGCCTCCGGAGCTGAGTCAAGGGCAGCCCCATGTAGAGAGTGTTACAGTAGTCTAACCTCGAGGTGACCATTGCATGGATCACTGTTGCCAGGTCGTTGCGTTCAAGGAAGGGAACCAACTGCCTAGTCATCCGTAGGTGGTAAAAGGCTGTCTTGGCAGTGGCTGCTACCTGGGCCTCCATAGTTAAGGAGGCATCCAGGAACACTCCCAAACTCTGGAACCTTGGCGCTGGCACCAGTGGTGCTCCCCCAAAGGCTGGTAGTGGGATCCCTACCCCCGGTCCACTCCAACTCAGGCACAGGACGTCTGTCTTCGTTGGATTCAATTTCAGTCGGTTCAGCCTAAGCCAGCCTGCCACGTCCTGAAGCGCCCACTCCAGGTCCTCTGGGGTGGCTCCAGACCGGCTGCCCAACAACAGATACAACTGGGTGTCATCAGCATACTGGTGACAACCCAGCCTAAATCTCCAGGCAATCTGGGCAAGAGGGCGCATATAGATGTTAAACAACATTGGAGATAGCACTGCCCCTTGTGGCACAACACATACCAGCGGGTGCCTCTGGGACATCTGCTCCCCCAGCGCCACTCTCTGTCCCCAACCTTGGAGGAAGGAGACAAGCCACTGCAAGGCAAGCCCCTGAACCCCTGTGTCAGCGAGGCGGTAGATCAGTAACTGGTGGTCGACCGTGTGGAATGCAGCCAACAGATCTAACAACACCTGCACTGCTGTTCTGCCCTGATCCAGATGCCGTCGGAGGTCGTCTGTGAGGGCGACCAGTGCCATCTCCATCCCAAGATCTGGCCGGAAGCCGAACTGAAACGGGTCTAGCGTGGAAGTGTCATCCAGAAAACCCTGCAACTGAATCGCTGCTGTCCTCTCCAAGATTTTGCCCAGAAAGGGCAAGTTGGAGACTGGCCAATATTTGACTAATTTGGCCGGGTCCAATGATGGCTTTTTCAGGAGAGGGCAGACCATCACTTCCTTGAGTGCCCCAGGGAACAGTCCCTCCTGAAAGGACTTGTTGACAATCTCCCTGAGGACACCTCGTAGCCCTTCACGGCCAGCTTTTATCAGCCATGAAGGGCACGGATCAAGGCTGCATGAGGTTGAGTGTACAGTAGAGAGTAGACTGTCAACTTCCTCAAGGCTGAGTGGACTGAAACAATCCAGAATAGAACTAGAAGATATGCATGGAGCCTCGAGTTCACTCACTGTCTCAACTGTGGCAGGGAGGACATGGCGGAGCAGCAATATTTTATCTGCAAAATAGCTTGCAAAAGCCTCACAGCCAATATCCAATTCCCTATTATTTAGTCCGCCATGTGGCAGTTCTGTTAGAGACTGAATGGTTCTAAATAATTGTGCCGGGCGTGAGCCTGCAGACACAGTCGAAGCTGCATAGAACTGTCTCTTCGTGGCCTTGATTGCCACCTCATAGGATCTCATAAACATCCTATAAGATGCTCTTGATGCTTTGTTGCGGGCATGCCGCCACCATCTCTCTAGTCATCTAAGCTCTCGTTTCATCTGCTGCAGCTCCCCGGTATACCAGGGAGCCCGCTTAGAATGAGGGCAAAGAGGGTGCCTGGGGGCGATCTCGTCGATGGCCGCCAACTGCTGGGCATGCCAGTCCTCAACCAGCTCATCCAAAGAGCCGCCAGGGGGCATGGGATCCCACAGAACCATCAGGAACTTCTAAGGGTCCATTTGGCTCCGCGAGCGAGTCAAAATACAATCGCCACCCACACAGGGTCTGAGTGGGACATTCAGACGGGCCTTCAGAGCCTGGTGGTCTGACCATGGTACTGGCAGAGCAGTAATTGGATCCACCCCAACCCCCGCTGCAAAAATAAAGTTGAGCATATGCCCGGTCTGATGTGTGGGCACCATTACAAGTTGGGTGAGTCCCAGGTCCATCGCCAGCCCCAAGGCCACATCATCGGTATGGACATTGAAGTCACCCAAGACTATAAGTCGAGGGTGCTCCAGTGCCCAGCCCGACACGGCCTTGGCCAGAGATGGCAGGCTAATGGGTGGTGCATTTGGGCGGTCGGTACACCACCCAAATAGCCAAACTCTCCCGGGCTTCCCACACCAGGCCAGAGCATTCTATGCCTGCAAGTTTAAGCAGCGAGAGCGCTCTGTAGGAATGAGCCTCCTGAATGAAAAGCGCCACCCCACCCCGCCCCTCAGTCCGTGATTGGTGAAGGACCGAGAACCTGAGTGCTCCCGGATTTTGGGATGAGTGTCGTTCCTGGGCATGTTCCTGATAGCAGCACATCTTCCCGGTTCCCTGAACATGCAGACAGACTTCCTGAGCAGGGAGGGAGCATTGCTGCACAAGTGGGAACTCAACTGGACCTATCTCTGACCAATATTCAATCGTTGGGGTTACTCAGAGATAGATGCATTTGCATCCTGGCACAACAAAAAATGTCGTCCAATCTCCTTGTGGCACAAGGGGGACAAGTGTTGCACCACAATGTACCTCATCTCAGGATGACTGTGTGGCAAATTCTGTGTTGAAAATAGGTGAGAGAATAGCACACGTGCTCCTTAATTGCCGAAAACTGTCTATACGTTGGTCCTATGACGGAAAATGGAGGAAATTTGTGGCTTATCTTAGTTTGGAAGTGTTGCCTCCGCCTCCTGCGGATCTGAATGCTGTTTTTGGTTTTCTGCTCTCCTGTATCGACATGGGCCTCAGTTGTACGGGTCTACTTGGTCGCTATTTCCGCAAATCACCCTGAAATAGGTCATTTGGTTTTTTCCCACCCAAGGATAAAACAATTCATAAGGACCTCAATCACCTGTTTCTTCCGACCCAGGGCCCAACACCATCTTGGGACTTACCTCTGGTTCTGGCGAGACTGATGGGCAAGCCTTTTGAACCGATGGCCACCTGTAGTCTGTAACTCCTTTCATGGAAAACCGCTTTCTTGGTGGCCATCACATCCACTAGATGAGTGAGTGAACTCTCTGCGCTCCATTGCGACCCGCCCTACCTTACTTTTCATCATGATGGTGTTACTCTGGCTCCAGACATCTCCTTCTTACCCAAGATAGTCTCAGAGTTTCACATGAGGGTGGATATCACCCTTCCAGTGTTCTTCTCAACCCCTCAGAATGAGGAAGAGCGTCGTCTTCACGTGCTGAATGTGAAAAGAGCGCTGCTCTTCTACTTGAATAGGACTCGGTCTTTTCAAAGATCTCTAGCCCTCTTTGTTTCCCATGCCCTGCTGGAGCAAGGTCGGAAGCTGCCATCTCAGCGTCTATCCAAATGGATTGTGGAGATGATCAAACTGTGCTACTTACTGGCAAAGAAGCCGTTGCCTGGTTCGCTTTGTGTGAACTCTACCAGGACAGTAGCTACTTCCACAGCCTTCCTCAGAGGGATGTCTTTGGGAGACATCTGTAATGCAGCTACTTGGGCCTCCCCTCACATGTTTGTGAGGCACTACACCCTTGATGTCCGTCTTCACCAACGTTCCGTGGTGAGGTGAGCTGTGTTGCAGGCGGTGTGAATTTAAGACCTCCAGTTCCCTTCTCCAGATATGTGTGTGGGTTCTTTCTTACTTGTTAATCTCCCAGAGGTGTGATGCACAGAGACCACGAAGAAGATATACAGGTTGCTTACCTGTAACTGGGGATCTTTGAGTGATCATTTGTGCATTCACACCTCCCCCCCTCCTTCCCCTTTGCTGTCGGTCTTTCCTATCTTGCTTGGAGACTGATGGCAGTGGTCAGAAGGAACTGGCAGGATTGTCATGCCCCTCCCTTGATCATGCGCACTGGAGCCCTGCACATGACCCTTTCGCTTTAGAAAATACTGATCGGGATCGGCTCATGTGCACTATATCCCAGAGGTGTGAATGCAGACTCGAAGATCCCCAGTTACAAGTAAGCAACCTGTATTTATGTTAGATGGGCTTTAGAGTTTGGCATGTTATAGCTTGAAGTCAGCAGTAAATTTTGAACATTGGTGTCATGCTCCGCCTCGTCCCCCGTGAGACTACCCCCAGTGGCCAGGACGCCTCCACACCATGACTGGCTCTGGGCTCAAAGGGTGCAGCAGGTCCTCAGAATTGGCAGAGGATGGGGTTAACTTCACCCGTAGTCATCCACCTGCCTCTGTTGGCAAGCTCCTCCGTCACCTCACTCTCTCTTTCTCCTTCTCAATCTGTCTCTCTTGCCTCCTCTCATACTCTGCCTCTGGCACTTCCCGGCCCTGCTTTTGCCACTCCTTTTTATTAGCCCCTCTTCCCTTCCCAGAACCACCCCAGGTGCAGATCCTCTCCCTTCCACCCACCCCCGCCCCCCTTGATATGGGAAGATGCTCTCCCATTGCTCCGGAGGCGTCCGTGCCTCTTTGCCCTGCTTCCTTTTCTCTCTACTCATCCCTCTATGCAACTGGCCGTGGCATTGCTCTCCGTCTCTGATGCTGCGGTGGCTGCTGGAGCGGTGGCTTCCTGCACAGCCGGGAGTCAGCGTGGGGCCCAGGCGCAGCTCCGGGCTTGTGCCGGCCGATCTTCAGCCCCGGCCGGGAACGCGTTTTTGTCTGTCTTTGCCCCCCCCCCTTGGGTCCCCTTCCCCTGGGGAGAGGCCATGGCAGGTGGAGGGGTTTCCGGCTCCAGCCGGCGTCGGTAAGTGAGGGTTGGGCACGGTATGGGGGGGAGCAGTCCCGAACGACCCGGGACAGGACTACTGGAGAGATGTATTTATTGTGTGTATGCAAAGATGGCTGATTTTTGATGAGTTATCAAACCATAAATTACAAGAAGCAGATTATCTGTTTGAGGTCAGTACTGGAATGTTTATTTCTGTTTTCTTCTTTAAATGCAGTTATTATGCATGATGTATTCTATCCCTATATGGTAACTGGGATAGTAGGAGATTTCAGATTCGCACTCTCTCTTTTTGGTACCATAACTGTATTTTCACAAATGTTCCTTTAAATTCTACTTTATTCTAGGATGGAAATCCTTTTGATGCCACCGCAGTGTATCGTAATCTTACATATGAAGAGGTGTTACAAGAATTAGTGAAACATAAAGAACAACTTAAGAAGAAGGACACCCACATTCGTGAACTTGAGGACTACATTGACAATCTTCTCGTACGAGTAATGGAAGAAACTCCCAGTATTCTCCGAGTGCCATATGAACCTTCTCGACGTGCTGGCAAATTTTCCAAAAGCTGAGGCCCCTACCACCACCCTATGGCATTTCTTTAAAGAGTAATGGGATGGACAGCTTATTGATACTTTAATTTCTATTGTCCCCTCATTTCTTCCTGAAAGATAGGTTGACTCTAAATATCAGCAAGTTTTGTCCAAGCCTGTATGTGAACTCCATAACACTTACAAAAATAAACTATTTGCCATACAATATTCCTTTTACATTAAATATTTACATAAGGATAATTTTTACATCATAGCTAACTGTACACATAGGATCCCATACACTTGAATATTTACTTTGCACCTCAGTCAATCTCTTTGATACAGCATGCTGTCAATGTGGATGCGCACAAGCAGGTTGTAGTTTGCAACGCGAAACATAAATAAAAATGTGATACTATGAGAGTTTAACATTTTATTATTAATAGCCATCAAACCACATTTCATAAAGAGGAAACTTCATACCATGCTTTTACCATATGGTTTGGTTCTAAAGTGAAATTCATTTGAAACATTTAAATTGGTATTTCTGAATCTTGTCCTTAGGAATTTGGGCTTTCCAAATGGCACATAGCAAGTTATTAAAATTGTCTGGAATATAGCAAGCTGGATATGTTGCATACAGGTACAGCATACCACTTGTTTAAACATACAAGCATACATTAATGTTGAGCAAGTGAAACAAAAGTAATACCTTGTGTTTAAATGTCTATGTAAATTAAGATCAATATAGCTGACTGATGGTAATGTTTTAAAGAATCAGTTTGTGTCATCATATGCATCTTTTCCTGGTTTTTCCCAAACTGAGACAGAAAATGCAAATTGTATACTAGCTTGTTTTTGCCAGTATGGATGATTATTGGTTTAAATAAGTGGGTTTAAAAAAAAAAAAAAAGCAAAACAAAAACCCTATACCCTTTGTCAAATATTAGTGTCCTTTGTTTAAGTGTGATGGATGTATTTGGTTAAACACATCTCAGATTGAGTAATCATTGTATATAGTGTCTGTCCACCTCTCAGAGTGGCAAAATGTAATTTCTAATGGGAAACCTGCTTCATACCAATCAAAAAAATTATAGTATTGAAATTTGCATTATATAGTTCTTAATAGAATATTTGCTGGATGAAGTATAGAATGAGTTTCCATAAGGCAAGGACAATGGAGTGCTGAAAAGTAGGATTCCTGTATGCTAATGTTTGCAAAATGGGCACTCCATAGAAGGATTTTTTCTGAGAAAAAAATGAAGAATAAAACTGCCTTTCACCTTTTTACAAAGAAAATTGCCCCTAGTTCAGGTAGTTCATAGATGCGTGCTTGCAGCCATGTTCCCTTTTGCAGAGGCAACCCTACTAGAATACCTGAGACCTCCCCTGCACAAAGGAACCCCAGTTTTTTGCCTGGCAGGAGAGACGCAGACTCTGAAACAAGAAAAGAACACAATATCTCAGGAGGTTTCTCTGTTAACTTCCTAGTTGCAGCAGAGAAATGGATGATGCAGCAAAAATGCACAGACACTGTATAGCTAAGGTCTTCAGGTTGAGTCTTGCATAAGGATAGCTACCAAAGAGCCCTGCAGGGAGTCCCAGGTGAAGCTGAAGTTTTGCACTATAGAAAGTAATCACTTGGGATCTGCTGCTCATGCTGGTTGGCAGTCCCCCACAACAACCATTTTCTATCAGCAAGCCCCCATGCCTCACCACCTTGTTGCAGATGGGGGGTGGCGGGACATTGCCACTACTTAACCTCTTTCATCCCAGCAAGCCGTCGGCTTCAATCCTCCCTACTTGCCCTCATGCAGGTTTATAAGATGTCTGCAGCGGTGAAGAATAGATTGTACTGGTTGGTTGGTTTTTTTGTAGTGCTCAAGTGAGAGGGGACTATGACTGGCTGCATATTTAGTCAACATCCTAAACTGTGCAGGGCTAGGGGACTCAATAAGTATTTTTAAAACTATGCCAGGGTTATCACTGGTGAAATGTTATGCTGGCCCCAGGAGTGTGAATGAGGCTTGGGGGAGTTTAGGATGGTCAATAAATCCTGGTCTGTCCCCAGTTTTGACTGTTTCTAAACTGGCACTGGATTTATATCAGTTTGTCTGATGTGGCTTGGTGCCAGCATATTTTCAGGATGCCCCTGTGTATAACTTTGTCCCCGTCAAAAGATGTCCATAGGCGGGGCTTAGGTTTGGTGCATTAGTCCAATTCCAAGTCTTCATTCTTTATTCTACTTTGTGCAGGTGCCAAATGATGCGTTCTAATCTGTTTGTTGTAATTTTTTTTTGCTTTCTGCATTTGAAGTAGATGTGTACCTTCAGTGTTTATACCACATTGTATTTTAAAAAATATGAAACATTCAAAGCTTGCAGATGTTTCAGTGTAGTAACGACTTCTGTCCATGATGTTGGAAGTCATTAGGTCATTGATGATAAACTTGAACTTGCGTTTGATGCAAGTTCATCATACCTCTTCAATGAGTTACTCAAGTAAAATAGAGAGGAGCATAAACCATAGAACACTTAAGCTTATATTGTTAGAAATATTTATTCCCTATTACCTATAAAATGATACTTGACTCTTAATGTGAATGATCAAAGTACATAGTGGACTATACAAATGTTAATACACAGGAGAGGTAATCAGAACTTGATGATAGTGTATGTGGTGAGTGTATAGATTGCATTAGTTCTCCTGTCCTGACCCCCTCTCTGATCTATAAATGAGCATCTTATTTCTTATACTTAATTGCAAACATCAGGAAGACAGAGATGTACCTTAGAAAAGGTGTAGTTACTAAAATAGGCACAGTGCATTGTTTACAAACAAATGTATAATTTGAGTCTAAAGACAGCTTTTTGAAGTAAGTTTTATCTCTGGCCAGCTTCTACAAAGACTTGGTACATCATCAGAGAGATGGTATACAGGCATGCAAGTGCCATGTACAACAGTACACTTTTAGGAGCAAAAACCAAGCCCCAGCTGTAGTTGAGATAAGAGCCTCTGCGTATGACAGTTGGGTTGCTATGCCTGCATCACTTCACCCGCATACGGAGAAACTCTTCCGTGAGTACAGCCTCAGTGGGATAACTCTCCAGTTTTAGAATGTTTTCAGACTCACTGGGTCTCTTTAAACCACATGCAATATTCATTTTAGGATAAACGTTGCCTACTAGAACATTGTATACTTACCTTTAGTGTAAAATAGCTTCTGTAGAGTAATTTAGGAGCTGGAAAAATCCATCCTCTCAGGACCCACATCATTCATCCCCCAGATGGGTGGTGCTGGGAATGCACACGTTTCACACATTCTTGACAGAGCTTTCTAGTTAGCACGAAGGGCTTATCAGCAAACAGACATTTTGAAATGTTCCTTTTGAAGCAGCACCACCTACCAGCAGAATATTTAGTACTTTTTGTAAAGCACATGAAGTCGTGTTTAGGGTTGTAAATATCAAGAGAAAAGTTATTGCCATCAAAGAGAATGTTGAATATTTATATTACTTTTGCTGTTGTGTTTTTATGTTGAGCTTGATTGCCACTTACCAATGAATGTAGAATTATCCATAGATGAAGCTTTGCTACATCTAATGTCAGCTGTAAATCAAGGGCTATTTGTAATGGTCCAGCTATGACAGTGTTGCCTTGTATTTGAAGGTTTTATGAATGCACCCACTTTCCCCACTGGACACAGTAATGATCAACGGGGTCCGTTCCCATGCCCAGTCTCATGATCTTTGCTCAGTTAGAATATTTTTTAAAAAGCATATTATATTTACTGCTGCACTAAAATATTATTTACAACTATGTCTTTTAAAGATTAGCATAGATTAAATTTCCCCAGAAATGGGACTCCAGCACCCCTGACTGTTGTAGAAATAGTACATGAACTTGTATGTGTTTTAAAATATATTTGATATATGCCCGCTTCTTGCTCTCTCAAAAGCAACTGATGACTGATTGCAGAACTGCTCCATTAAAAGGGCTTCTAATTCTGTTAAAATTATTTCTTTCAGGTATTCAAAGGGCTGATTTCCAGAAGTGCAAGAAGCATGTTGGTGCAGTAACATGGCCCGCACTTCTGAATCCCCACTCTGTGTATCCAAATTGATTCTAAATGTAATAACAGTTTACTGGCAGTATTGAATATACATCAGTATTGTTCTTTTATGTGGTTTAGGGTTCTTTTCCAAAGGTTTTCAGCGGCATTTCTGCCATGTAATGGTCAAAGCTACACACTCTGCTCATGTTCTGTGACTGACAATGCAATCTTAATTTTCAGTGGGTTCAGAAGGGTGTAACTGCTTAGGGATCTTCTGGCTTGTGCTTTAACCTTACCAAGCACCCTTGAGAGGGTCTGGTCTGCATGAAGGCTGTAGTGATGGGGCAGAGATGGGGTTAACTCCTTCCCCCTCTAGTATTTCTGTAATATTTAGAGAGCAGGCACACACACCCAAGCTGTCACCTGCTAGGGGGAGAAGACGGGTATGGTACAAGAATCATCATCTCCTCCTTACTGGAGCTATAAGCAGCTTGGGGCACAGTCAGTTTCTATCAGACAAACAACGAATACAGAAGGAGGAGGTAAACTCTTCCTGTGCCAACACAGCAGCTGTAGTTCAAGTGCCATTCCAAGAGCTACAAACTGGGATTTCTGGTTATGAATCTAATGTGTAATTTGGTCATAACAATGCCGGAAGCTTTGTTGGCCCTCGTTTGAAATGTTCAAATATGTCATTTCAGTCTTACACATGATGCAACTGCTTCATTCAGCTTAGATATTTACACATTGGTATATTTATTTTGGTACAATATAATGCTGTAGAATCATATTGCAAGTCTACAAAAGATACAAGCATGTCTTGGCAGATGAGGGTTTATTTGTTTTTTTGTGCAATGATTGATCAAGTGTGTACTTTTTTTGGCCATGGGAAGTCACATGTTATAGACCTATGTGGCATCTGTATATGTAGAATGATGAAAAGCATGTCATGTCATTTGGGGTTATATTTGTAGTCCTAAACATTTCTTACTTGATCAAATCTGTAATCTTAATTTTAGAATTTCCCCAGTTGTTGTTGCATGTCAGACACCAATAAAATGCTATCGTGCACTCCAGTAACTTGTCTTGTTGTTTTAATACATTCAACACAGCAGAATTCCAAATCATTCATCCAATCCAATTCATCCAAATCATTCATTCAATAGCCAAGTCGCCCCCTTCATGTGGATATCTAAATCCACTTGGGGGAGCACTTGGGGGGACAGGGAGATTTTTCTGCACACGTGGGGGACTCCCCACGTGTGCAGAAAAATCTGAAAAGTAAAAAAACTTTTGGGGGATATTTAAATCCCCCCAAAAGTCAAAGAGCATTCCCTGCACATGCACAGGGAATGCTTTGGGAACTGCTGGGGCAAGTGGAGGCGGGGGGAGAGAGGTTGGTGAGCCCGCAGCTCTGTACCACACAGGCCTCGCTGGGCAAGCGGGGACAGCGGGGGGGAGATTGGTGGGCCCACTGCACCACTGTCCCTGCTGAGGGGGGGGGGAGGCTCAGCGGGCCTCACCGCCACTGCTGACCCTGCTGAGGGGCGTGGTGGGAGGCTGGGCAGGCCTCGCTGCTGCCACTGCTGTCCCTGGGGGGGGAGGCTCGGTGGGCCTCGCCACCACCGCTACTGTCCCTGCCGAGGGGGGTGGGAGAAGGATTAGACTACTTCCTCCCCCCGCAAGTATTACGGGTTCCCATTCTTGTTAGATATAATATGATGGTCAACTTCTGAAAACTGTCCAGGAATCATGGGACATGCAAACATCCATCCAACATACTATCTCTGATCTCCTAAGTGAACTGGCTTTCGTATTCTTTTCAGTGTCAGGATCAGCTCCAGCCCCATTGTATAATTTTGACCATGTTTGAAATGCATTACAAGAAAACACAATTATAAGTATTAACACAAGTGGGGGGGGGGGGGGAAATCCGGCCACCCAAAATGTTCAAAACTTAATACTCAAAACAAAAACGTTTAAAAATCACTATCACAGTGAAATCACTGAAATCCACCTATAGTAGGGCTCCAAAATTTCATTGAAATTTTTTTTTGCATAATTTCCTGAATCTGTGTCATCACGTTACCTCATCTAGCCAGTTTGGTGTAGTGGTTAAGTGCGCAGACTCTAATCTGGGAGAACTGGGTTTGATTCCCCACTCCTCCACTTGCACCTGGCTGGATGACATTGGGCAAGCCATTGCTCTGTACCAGTTGTTCTCTCAAGGACTCAAAAGCTCTCTCAGCCCCGCCTACCTCACAGGGTGTCTGTTGGGTGGGGAAGGGAAAGGAGTTTGTAAGCCGCTCTGAGACTCCCTTGGGTAGTGAAGGGTGGGGTAGAAATCCAATTTTTTCTTCTACCTCAGTAAAGTGTGAGTTCAGGGTTTCTCCTGATCTGAAGAAAGTGAAGAAACCCTTGTGCATCAGGGAGTTCTGTGCACTGACCCACATAATTAAGCTTTTTTAATGCTATTGTGGCACCAGGCCTGGGTGTATTTCTCTCAAGGCAACCTGGACAGCAGGAAGTGGAAGGTGAAATGGGCTGCATCACCTTTACAAAGGGAGCCCACCGACAGCCACACCCACAAGCTGGTTGTGGCTAGACAATGTGGGATGAAGCTGGTAAGCTGCATCAGGGCAATTAGAGGGGCGGGGCCTGGCAGGTCACTTTAAGAGGCAAGGGCTTGAGGAACAGTTTTAGGCCCATGTTTTGGGGCAGGCCTTAAAGGCTATGGTGAGCCATACCCTGGGGTGGTCAGGAGAGGGTAGGGCCAGGGGCAAACTGCGGGGAAAGAGAGGTGAGGTAGCCGCCTCCTCATGGCATCCTGAGGTGGCAAATATATCAGGAGCTGAATAAAGAGCTACTTGGAAACCTTTGAAAATCTGGTTGTCAGCAGTTTTTTCCTCCAGCTCACATGCAACCCTGGCCACTACCCAATTGGCTATGGGCACCTGTTTTTCAGGTGGCCTGGGAACCCACAGGTCCAGCCACTGCTGTACATAAGCTTTAGAAAACATGCAGTAGTAGGTATACAGCAAAAGTATTTTGAATGCATCAAGTTCAGTTGTAATCTATTCTGGTCCTGGATTTCTTCGTGTCTTAACTACTGCTACAACACATTTCTGTGCTATCTATACCACAGCTGCAGGGTGGGCTGTGTGTATAAATTGTAGACTTTAAATTCCATGCAAGTTGTTAGTCTGCACAGATAATCATAAGTACATTTGTAGCCAATTTACAATGTCTATGAATGTTTTGGGTATTTAGTGTCTTAGGCTTGCTTACTCTAACATAACCGCCTAACATATTTAAAGCAGCATTAGAATGTAACACCCAAGAGTAGTTAAGCCTGAGGTGGTTCTCTGAGGATATTTTGCACTTACTGTAATAATTTGCATAAACTTACATTTTTTGTTAGAAGGAGAAGCATGAAGCTTTATTAGATTCATAATTCTGACAACCATTGTACAATGATACACAATGCTATGTCATTTAGTCTATAATGTTAATTTTTCATGTTTTCCAGAAGTTGTGCTATAATTATTAACTCTTATGTAATTAATAAGGCAATTTATTTGGGAGTATGCATTTTTGATAGTTTTCTAATATACTATATACCTCATTCAGAAAACATTTAACAGAATTTTAATTACTGGAAGCACTTTATTGAAATTTTATTGTTCTTATGACTTAATTTATGGGTTTTAAATTGATTTTAAATGTTATTGTATTGGATACAGCACATTGTGCCCTTGTAAGCCGCCCTGAGCCTGTTCGCGGGGAGGGTGGGGTATAAAATCAAATAAATAAATAAATAAATAACAGGGTTAAATTGAATTCTTACTGGAAAATTTAAAGTTACTGGTTACACTGTATTGCATTCTGTTGAAAACTGGCCTCTTGCTTAAAGAGAGCACACAATAAAAGCATTTAACACTGCAGCCAAATTCATTTTACAATGTTGTTATGAAGACTGAGAATTTATGTGAAGTGGTTTCAGCTCTTAATACTTACATAGTGACCTTTCCATCTGTTTTCATCGAATGAAAGTAGTGAAGATTAAAAGATACCTGCTGTCTTGCAAATTTTACATACAATGACAACAAATCTGGGCAAAGTCCTTGAATTTTATAAAATCATGTGTCAATTGTTTATGGTTGAGATAAGAACTTTAGGCTGGCCCAAGTGTTTTGGGTGCCCTGGGTGAACTATGACTTTCTATGGGACGCATATTAATTATAGAGAAAAAGGAGATGTCTAATGTTTATTTACTCAACATTTAAAATAAACAATGTAGAATGTATTTGATTTTTTTTAAAAAAAGAATACCAAACATTTCACATAGAGAAAAAGAAATTCAGTTCTGTCTAATCTGGCACCCCTTAAACCCATGTTTCCTAGGTTGCTTCTGGTTTATCTGTATGGTCAGGCCAACCTTGATCACAGAGCTGCTGCTTTCTTATGAGTGTCCCCTCAGAACCTCACATCTTCCTTACTCCTAAACTGAGGGCCCAGTCAAACATATATATATATATATATATTCCCTTTCTCTAACAGTATGTCTGAGGGCCCAGTCAAACAGTACCAAGAAATCCCAGTCCGAGGTCTTCAGTTATGCTGGAATGTCTTCTATCTTCATTTGCCACCTGCTTATTCTTTTTTATTTCCACATAGTTTGAAGTAAATCTGTGTCTGTAGCAAAAATGTGTAATTCTGTTCAGTGTTTTCATTGTTTTGGAACTGTCAGAGGTTCAAAAAATGAGATTTTTTCCATCTAGCAACATAATTTGAGAAGAGGTAAAATTATTTCTCTGTGAAATAAATTTGTTAGCCTGTTCAAAGGCTGCTGGTGGTGGAAAGTGTTGCGAAGTCACAGCCAGTTTATGGCAACCCCATAGGGCTTTCAAGGCAAGAGACATTCAGTGGTAGTATGTTATTGACTAACTTTGTGTTGTGACCCTGGTATTCCTGGGTGGTCTCCCATCCAATACTAACCAGGGCCGACCCCACTTAGCTTCTGAGATCTGATGAGATTGAGCTAGCCTGGGCTATCCAAGTCAAAGGCTGGAGATGCTATGTATTGTAGGCAACTGCATGCAATAGTGGGATTTGGATTTGAAAGCATTTGCTTAACATTTATGTGTACCTGTCTTTGCTTATGTACTAGATTAGATTACTGCAGTGTTGACACTGAAGACTGTCTGGAAGCTATAGTTGGTGCAGTATGCTGTGGCCAGATTGTTGACTGGAGTGAGTTGTGGGGACCATATCCCTACAGTCTTGTTCCATCTACACCAGCTCCCAGTTTGCTTCTGGGCTCAATTCAAAGTGCTGGTGTTGACCTTTAAATCCCTATATGGCTTGGCACCAGCCTACCTGGATTGTCTTCACCCATGTGGACCTTCACCCATGTGGACCTACCTTTCAACTGCAGACATCTTCAGAGGCCCTGCTTCATGTACCCCCGCCATCTGAGGCTAGATGGGTGGCAACCCAAGAAAGGGCCTTCTTGGTCACAACGACACCTAAACTCTGGAGCTCCCTGCCCAGGGAGATTCATTCATCTCCTTCCATTGTTATCTTCTGGTAGTGGGTGAAGCCTTTTGTTTTGTTTTGTTTGGCATGCCCTCAGTTCCATTAACTGGCCATCTTTCCTGGTTGTGTTATATTTGTGTGTCTATTTTATTATGGAATAGTTTTTCTATATACCTTACTTTAAATGCTGCTTCAGTGTTTTAAATGTTTTGATGCTTGCCATCTTAGGAACCCTATTCTGGTGGAAAGGTGCCATAGAAATGCTTTAAATAAATAAATAAGTGTAGTCCTGCTTAGCAGGGAGAAAAATTATCTGGGTTAAGCTTCTCTCATTTCCACAGCAAGACAGCCACAAATGTAAGAAAGTTTGGCAGATGGGTTAGTAACTAAGGCACTGCCTATAAGACATACGTCAGGGGCAAGTGAATTGCTTCAGCCTGCTGTCACCTTCATTTTCTGGGTCTCGAGGACACTGTTTTCTAAATCTTCAGGGATTAAACTAACCAATATCAGCAGGAAAGGTCTTAAGAAATCTGGTGTCACAGGCTGACTGTGGCAGACCAGATTGCTTCTATTGTTGCCCCACGTAGGTGCCTGTCGCATGGTGCCAATAGCTTTAACAAGGAAAAACACTGCAATGTGTCATGTCACCTCCTCCTCTAAATGATTCATGCAGGCCTTGTTAAGGTGATGTGGGCCTCATTCTCAGATATCTGTGGTTTCCATTAGGAATTCCTTGAAAATTGACTCCCCAGGACACCTTTAGAGGTAACTTCAAAGGGTCTCATTAATGAATATCATGCCACTTATACAAGAGCTTGAACAATAGCATTAGAAAAACCTGCTTTCTCCTCGGTCTGTGGTTAAGTCAGTGTATTAGCTCTATAGCAAGGATAGAAAATGAAAAACAAATCTTTCTTTAACAGATGTGAATTTGATCAGTTATCAGCAAAGCCTTCCATTTCTTAGTAGTATGCATTTACCAGTAAAATAGCACAATTAACAACAGTTTGATAAGATTCCCCCCAAAAATATGCCCTGCTTTTTATATAATTGGCCAAAATAGTTTGTGGGCAATGTTTCTTACAACTGCATTCTTTTTCTTTTTGAATAGTTAATTTATTTTCTGTTTCAGAAATTAAAGTGATTTCACTTTAGTTTAACTGCTACAATAGCAGAGCATTCTTAATGTCACATCATGCACCATTGCCAAATGATTGTAATGTACAACACATAGCTTTATAGATGTGTGAGATGACACAATGAGGACTTTCACTCCAGAGTATATGCCTAAAATTTTAACCTGAGAATTAATTAACTACAGTAGGGGTGTGTGTTTGGTATAAACCAAACCGAATACAGCCGAATACAGATTCCCTAATTTGATTCAGCTACCAATACAGCTGAGCCTGAATAAAAGTCAATAATATTGGCTTTTATTCGGGCACAGCTTGGAGAAGCTGGCCCTTGCTGCTGCTGCACAATTCAGCAAGTGAAATCAGGCATGTAAAGCAACTGTGTCCCTTTACACGATTTTTCTTCTCAATTAGAAAAAATGGAGGATGGGGACACCTTCTTTGAGGGCCCATAGAACTGGACCCCCTGGTCCAGTCATTTTAAAACTTGGGGGGGGGGGGGTTAAAAATAGTTCTCCCAGAGCCCTGTGTACCCCCAATCAATTCTTCATTATAGCCTATGGGGAAGCCAAGGGTATAATGGAGTGATTTCTCAGCAAGGCATTTAAAATTTAAATGCATTTAAAGTTTAAGTACCATTGAAGTTTACTCACCCTCCTAAATGACTTCGGAGTGAACTCTGACGGTATTTGGCATTTTGCATTCCAAGTTCACTCACTGCAACGTGGAGTCACACTACAGCTTGGAGAAAGCATTTAAAGGGACCAGATTCCTTTTTCCACTTCCATTGGACTTAGCTTCTGGGGCCCATAGAATTGGACCCTCTGGTCCAATCTGTTTGAAACTTGG
This sequence comes from Lepidodactylus listeri, assembly GCA_029233225.1. Taxonomy (NCBI): domain Eukaryota; kingdom Metazoa; phylum Chordata; class Lepidosauria; order Squamata; family Gekkonidae; genus Lepidodactylus; species Lepidodactylus listeri. The sequence continues at coordinate 77,753,409 of JARCFY010000005.1, read as the reverse complement.
GGGGTCTTGTGAGGAGGGGCACCAGAAGCTATCTGGAAATGTTGGTGCCTCTACTTCAAAAAACAGCCCCCACAAAAAAACTCCCCTTGGCTATAATGGAGCCAAATAAATTCTGGTTTCCTGATTATTTCCTGAATCCCAGTACCATACTGATATTGAAATTCAGGAATATCAGAAAATATTTATATTTTTGGGGTTCAATTTACCCAAACCCGAAAAATACCAATTTTTTTTCTTTGCACACCACTAGACTACACCTTCCATTGGTATGGCTGTAGATTCTTACCACTATTTCACATAGAGACACTGAAAAGTAGGGGAGAATGAGGGTATGCTCCTTGGTTGACTAGATTTTCTGGAACTGAAAAACATACTAATATTACCCCTAATACTTCCTAGGCTGCACTCAGTTTATTCCCTTCAAGAGACCATTCGCTTTATCAATACATGGATTATATATGCCAGGGCTCCCAAGGGTCACCATGGCACCTGCTGATACTTTTCCTGGTGCCCACCAAGTGTTTTTAGAAAGTGGGCATGGCTAAATGGGGCTTTTGTCTAGCAGGGCTTCTAATTGGCCATTAGAAATCTGAATGGCTGTGCAGATAGTTTAAAAACTGATTTGCCAGTAGCTGCTACCATAGCACAAGAATCTTCACTGCACAACTGAAGATATGCAATTTGTATGCAAGAAAACATTGATCAGTGCTTCTGCCAAAATATTGAAGAGTTATTATTAGAGTTATGCATAACTTCCCTCTTTGACATTTTGTGATTAGCTCTGCTTCCTGTGGCAGCCATTTTGTAGTTGGCTCTGCTTCCTGCTGCAGCTATTTTGTGGTTGCACCCACCACCCTATATCAGAATTCCAAAGCAATGTACAGGCTCAGAAAGCTTGGGGACCCTTGATATATGGGCTAGCCCAGACATGTCAAACATATGGCCCAGAGGCTGCAATCGGCCTGTACAGGGCTGTTATCCAGCTCGTAAGCCACTGGGGAGAAACCAATCCAAATGTTGACTGCAAGGGCCTATATTAAGATATTATACCCCCTGCTGAGGTCCCTCCCATCCCAAAATGCAGGCGCTCCCCAGGGTTTTCTGCCAGATCTCCAGAGATTACCCAACCCGGAGCTGGCAAACATAACGGATGAGGAGAACTGGTCCTCTTGGGGCCTGCCTGCTGCCCTTGGCTGAGGCATCAAGCCGGAATGCAGTGCCTGCCACTGTCACCTCCTCCTCCAGCCGGATCATGTTGGATAAGGATCCTTCCTGTGCTGCCTGGACTGCTGGAAAGATGGCTGGCTGTTAATGTGCAACAGACAGAATCTCTTTGGCCCCTCCCAACCCCAGTCAAGTGGCTTCCCACTTACAGGGGAAGCTGTGATCTAAGAGGGTCAAGCTAACAAACTAAGTTATTATAAAAATACAAATATTTATTATGGTGTACACATTAATAAAAGATAAAATAGGTTAAAAGAAATGGTCCAGATATCAGACTCTTAAAACTTTTGACACACAGAGCTGATAGTTTTACATATACAATTGATGGGTATATCTTATGATCAATAGACCATATGCATTTCAGCCCCTTAGGGCCTTTCTCAGTGGTTAATATTACTATTGTAAGACAACACACATTCAGAAATAAATATATGAAAAAAGATTTTCTTTAGAGCCAGGTGTTGCTTTCTCATGTAATGTGCAGTTGCTAAAAGTTTACAAAGTGGGCCATGGATAATCTCTCATGGTAACCACACATGCTCCGAATTGTTCTGGTATCAAATATTCAATGTGTCTGAGTGTGTGTCTCTTCCATCAAAGGTGAACTTTGAAATTCACCTTTGATGGAAGAGACACACATCCAGACACATTGGATATTTGTTATGTAATGTCCGCTATCTTCACACCAGGCAGGCAAGTCACCATACGGTCAATATGTGGGTTTGCCACCCAGCTGTCTACCTGCCTAAAGATCGAATCACCAACTACCAAGGGATGGTTCCTTGGTACAAAAGGATACCCGTTCATCAGCTGAAGAAGAGGTCCTTTTTGAAGGCACATTCCCCTTATCCTCAGCATGGTGCCATTTCCTCTGGACCCTCATGCTCCGTGACAGCGGTGGGGCTGCCAGATTCAGAGTGGGACATATCTAACAAGTGCCCAAGAGTCTTCTCCATGTGCCTAACTGACTGTCTGCTTCTCCAGGTCAGCCACCTTGGCCTCAAGGGAGCAAACTTGTTCCCTGAGAACCAGGAGCTCCTTGCACTGGGCACACACCCAGGACTTCTGTCCAGTGGGCAGATAGTCATACATGTGACACTCTGTGCAAAACACTGGATAGCCCCCAACCCCCTGCTGGCATTCTGGCTTCATAATGGCTTCATATGCTCCCTTTCTCACAGTACAAGAATTCATGAGCACTCAATGAAATTGCTGAGCAGTCGGGTTAGAACAGATAAAAGGAATTACTTCTTCACCCAGAGTGATTAACACATGGAATTCACTGCCACAGGAGGTGGTGGTGGCTACAAGCATGAATGGCTTCAAGAGGGAATTAGATATACACAAGAGGCGGGGACCCGCGATACTCGCGAGGGGGGGGGATTCCTAAAGACTGCAGCCCCAGATAAGTCCTCTTCCCCCCAGATTCTTCCTCTGGAGAACAGGTCTACCTGCCCCAGTCCACTGTATTGGTAGACCTGGCCTCCAGAGAACAGGTCTACCTGCCTCTGGAGGCCAAGTCTACCCAGCCCTTTCCACTGTATTGGTAGACCTGTTTTCCAGAGGCCAGGTCTACCCATAAAGTGGAAAGGGCTGGGTAGACCTGGCCTCCAGAGGCCCTTTAGAGGCCAAGTCTACCCATAAAGTGGAAAGGGGCAGGTAGACCTGACCTCCAGAGGCCCTTTGGAGGCCAGGTCTACTCATAGAGTGGAAAGGGGTGGGTAGACCTGGCCTCCGGAAAACAGCCCTGTGTGGAGGAGGAAGAGGAGGAAGCAGACTCAGGTAAGCCTTCCTCCCCCCATGGCTTCTCCGGCAGGCCCGAGCTCGGGCTGCTGGTTTCCCTCCCCCCCCATGGCTTCTCTGGAGAGCCCAAGCTCAGGCCACCGGTTTCCCTCCCCTCCCCCATGGCTTCTCCAGCGAGCCCAAGCTCGGGCCGCCAATTCCCCCCCTGCTGCGGTGGGCCCCAGTGGCTGTCAGCCGCCGGGCTGCCACAGAGTTCCAAAAGCGTTCCCTGTGCGTGTGCAGGGAACGCTCTTTAACTTTTGGGGAGATTTAAATCCCCCCAAATATTTTTTAAAAACTTTTTAGATTTTTCTGCGCATCTGGGAAGCCTCCCAAGTGTGTAGGAAAATCTCCCTGCCCCCCAGGTGCCCCCCCACACAGATTTAGATATCCGCACACAGGGGGCATCTTCGCTATTAGTATATAGACAAGTGGAGACCTGCAAGAAACTTGCAGGATAGTTATCCCATTCCTTTGCTTCCTCCCTTCTCCCCCTACCTCTCTCACACTCTTTCTCCCTTCTGCCCCCCTTTCTTACTCTCTCGCTCTCCTCCATGCATGTTACTTCCTCTCTCTTTCTGACCTGTCATCATTCCCATTGTTTTTCTGCCTCCCCACCTCATCACTCTTTCTCTCTCTTTCTGCCTCCCACCTCAAACCCCACCCTCCCCAGGCTCCACCTCTCAAATGTCTGGGAATTTCCCAACCTGGAGTTGGCAACCCTATTTCCTTCCCACCCAACAGCCAACCTACCTTTATCTGTCTTCAGCTTTCTATCTCCACCCCCCTCCCCTGCAGCCTCTACCTAGGAAAATTACAGTCTTTCTCCACAGTGGGGACTAAAGCAGTTTACATTATTATTTCCTCTTTGTTATCTGCACAACAACCCTGTGAGGTTAGTTAGGCTGAAAGTATGTGACTGGTCCAAAATCTCCCAGTCAGCTTCCACTGCAAGATGGGGATCTGAACCTGGGTCTCGCAGATCCCAGTCTGAAGCTCGAACTGTTGCACCACAATGGCTTTCATACGGTGGCTGCTGATGAACTGTAGCAAAACAGCTGGGCCTAATTAAGTCATGCGAATCAGGTGATATCAAGTCACACAGAGGGTGCTGCCTAGGGATGCCAGCCTCCAGATGGGACCTGGGGATCCCCTGGAGTTACTGCTCATCTCCAGACTACAGAGATAACTTTCCATGGAGAAAATGGATGCTTTGGAGGGGGGAGTTTATGGCATTGTACCTCACTGAGGTCCCTGTCCTCCCCAGGCTCCACCCCCAAATCTCCAGGAGTTTCCCAGCCTGGATCTGGATCCGCTGCTGGTGGCTGGGGGGATACTTGGCAACCCTAGACTGCTGCCAGGAAAATCCCTGCCTTTGACTGACAGAAACAGTTGGAACCTCCCCCCCTCCCCCGACCATTCTAATCTCCTCACAGTTGACGCCTGGAGCTGAGGCCATTTCAAAAGGTATTTTGGGGGATTCTATGGTCCCTGAAGGGTTTTTTTAACTTTTCGGATTTTTCTGCACATGGTGGGAGTGCCCCCTGTGTGTAGGAAAACCTCTCCCCCCCAAGGGCCCCCCAGCTCGGATTTAGATATCTGCACGGGGGGGCCCCCTTCGCTATTATTAGTATATAGATATGGAGCAGAGATCCATCAGTGGCTATTGGCCACAAGTTATAGATAGGAACTCTGGGGCAAGTGATGCTCTGTACTCTTGGTGCTGGGGGGGTAACAGTGGGAGAGTTTCTTGTGTCCTGGCCCCACTGCTGGACCTCCTGATGGTACCTGATATTTTTGGCCACTGTGTGACAGAGTGTTTGACTGGATGGGCCATTGGCCTGGTCCAACATTGGCTTCTCTTATGTTCTTATGTTCATTAGTGCTGCTATTGTTGTTTTTGATAACAGTATTTTTAGATTGGTTGTTTTAGCTGTTTTCTATGGGATTTATTTTGATTTTGGTTTTGTATGTTAACCTGACCTGAATAGTTTAGGCTAGCTGGATTTTGTTATGTCTAGGAAGCTAAGCAAGGTTGGCCCTGGTCAGTATTTGCATGGGAGACAACCAAGGAATGCCAAGGTTGCTATGCAGAGGCAGGCAATGGGAAACCACCTCTGAATGTCCCATGCTTTGAAAATCCTACAGTGTCACTATGTCAACTGCAACTTGATGGCAAAAATGTGTTCATTGCCTTGCATGTTTGTTTTAAAGAAAAATGACTCGACTTTTATAAATAAAAGTAGGTGAGACATTAAAGATCACAGTACTTTTTTAAAAAAAGCTTTGAATATGTTCTGAGATTACAGTAACAGTTGAGTTTCATGAATTTATAATAGTTAAAATATCTTATTGGCCTCCTCCCGGGGATCTGGTGTTAGGTCTATTTATATGTTTTTATTGAATTATTGTATATATAATCTATTTTAAATGTTTTTAAAGTTAAAATGTTTTCATGTTTGATGCTCACTAATTTGTAAAGACTTTTTGATGTACCCCACCCTAAGCCTTGTCCTACAGGGGAGGGCGGTTTTAAAAATCGAGGTAAGTAAGTAAGTAAATATTTGGGTGAAAAGGTAATGTCAAAATGTTACTCATGTGATGTAAGTTGTTAACCATCCTCAGAGGATCACTGAATCTATATAAACACTTCAATCACAGTAGTAAAACAAAATTAAGGCTATTGTTCTATACACCCTTACCTGGGAGTAAGCTGCATTGAATATATTGGTGCGTATCCAGCTTTCCATGGACTTCACAGAGCATGATGTTCCCACTTCTTTTTTCCCATTGCAGCCCACTGAGCCCCACCCCATTTTGTTCTTGGGGATCAGTGGACCCTCAAGAACAGAACCAGGGGGTCTACACTAGAAAGAGAGAGTGTTCATATTTAAGTACTGCTATGTCTTTGGAACTGCCTGGATGGATACATGCCACTGGGACTTACTTCTGAGAAGTCACACGTAGGATTGTGCCATTAGAAAAGTAATTATAAAAAGTTAAGTTGTCATAGTTCTGGAAAATCTTTTTGATCGTTGTATCTCTTCTTTGGTTATTCTTTTAAACTTCAAGTGTACAGCTGGGTGGCTCCAAAAATATACTACTGAGTGACGCCTTGCTACAATTCAGTAACTAAGATCTGGATGCAATATCATAAATTATGCATCCATTCCTGGAACTTTTGAAATCATGCCTTACTCTTGGGGGATATCAAGATGAAAAATGTGATCTTTTGGTAAGAATGTTTGAAGGGAAGAACCAGGATCACAGAAGTCTTTTATCAATTTAACATGTTGCTGAATACTTGGGAACCAAATACCAAATTTTGGTCAGTCAGATAATCAAGAACAAAGTTGGGAGCCGCTGAAGTTTTGTCTCAGATGTTCACTTGGAGTTCCACCCACAGTCACTATTACAGCTTGAAAGGTAATAGAACTGGCTGGGGATTCCCATTTGATCTGTAATGCACGTTCTTTAGTGTGGAATGTATCATATGCAGCTGAATTGATACAGCTGTTTAAAGAAAAACCTGGGGTGAAACCATAGCAAGCAGCTTAACAAGAGTCAGTTAAGCAAGGCCTTTTCTTTCACTGTGGCTATAGTTCACTTATGCAACGATTACATAAGATGTTTGACATTGATGCCAGTTGGAAACGTGCTTTCAGTTGACCTTACATACTCCAGATAGATTTTGGCAAATAGGCATTCTTAGATAGATTTATAATGCAGCATATGTAGAGATGAAAGGTTTTAATAAGGTGTTTTTGGAAAGGGCTTGGAGTAGCTCATAAGGTTTAGTTTCATCATCAGTGCCCTAGCAAACTTGCAGGTACTACCTCTAGCAAACTTGAGGTAGACAAGCAACTAGAGACATTTCCCTTTTTTCTGTTACCCTTGATTTCCCTTGCAGTCCTTTGGCAGCTTGGCCTTCATTATCAGAGAGGAAGGTAAGAGATTTGATGCAGTGCCTTAAGGCTGGTGAAGCACCTGGGCCAGATTTTGTACCTGCAGTCTACTAAAGACCTTTCCAGATTGGTGGGCACCTCTTTAGTGGCTTTGTTAGCTATAGAAAATGATACTAGTATCATCCCAAAGGCCTGGCCCTAGAGTATTATTGCTCTAATTTATAAGAAGGAATGTAGGTCCAATCCATCTAACTATCCTATTAGCTTGCTCTGTAAAGAAGCTATATGCCTCCTGTTTATATCATAAGCTGGTCTTGGGCTGGAGGCTGAGGGAACTTTGGGGATGAAGCAGGCAGTCTTCCAAAGGGATACTCCATGTTGGTTCATTGTCTAGTTCTCTCTTATTTGGCAGAGAAGTATGTAGCCCCCTCCTGCCCTGAATAGGGTGTTCTATGTAGCCTTTATGGATTTAAAAGCTGCATTTGGTTCTATACCTACAGAGTACTCAGGGACTAAATTGTATGACACTTTCATTGATTGTAAACTTCATACATAACACAACAGCTATATTCTTATTTTTTTTAATTAATTTTAATTACCCCAAACCGGAAAAAATATATAACAACAATGGTGGCAGGTCTACAGATAAGAATCTATAAAGGATTCCAAATATCTAAAAAATATATCCGTGCACAACTGTCATCTCTATGCCATATGTTGAAGTGTTGATAAAGTTTTAAAGTCCTTAATCACAATTGGATCACTAGCAACAGTAAGGGCACAGTATGCATCTTTCATTGGTTGCAGATTGTTATATCTAATACAATAGCTATATAATAATCCTACTGCCAGTGTTTGTTGGGACACTGAGAGGCAACTGACAAAGAACCTCCCTTTGTCCAGGGGGGGGGGTGGAGTAGAATTGCCTGTTGGCCCCCCTCCTATTCAGTCTTTATATTAATGACCTTGCTCAGGTACTTTCAGTGGTGTATTTCCATATCCCTGTTCTAGCTACTTGATGGGTTCCAATATTATTTTATGTAGATGACACTATTCTTTTATCTAGAACCCCAGTGGGTATGTGTAGGCTTTATTAGTGGGGGCTTGTGAAACTGAAAAATCTAAAGTTTGAGATCTCCTTGGACTAAACACTTATCTTGGAAGCTGAATAATTGGCCAACTGAGCAAGTGTCTCTGTTCTGCTACCTAGGCATTTCCTTTCCAAGCTTCCTGCTCATGAAGCCAATTGTTCCTGCAGCAATTCAAGTTTAGGACTGTCTCAGCTTCTACATGGGGCAGCTGTTTAGATTACTGTAGCTGACAGTTCTATTTGTTTTGCCTTGGAGGCTTTTCTTTAGAAAATTAATGGAGTTTCCCATTGTGTTGACTATGTAGTTCTCCATTTGGAACCGTGTCTTGGATAAGTGAAATGCCAAACCTGGAAGCTGGCTTTCCACCTTTAACTGAAGGTTTTGTTTTCTAGGGAAACTGGTCTCCTTTTTCTTTTCTTTTCTGATTGCTGCATTTCTCAATGGAGATCTTGAATCTAAATTGCATACCTTAAGGCGGCCCCCTGCATCATCCATTGGCTCTTAAGCTGCCAGACTTTCCCTTGGATGCATTAGATTGCCAGTCAGCCCTTGCTAGGGCTCATAAAGTATGTTCTACATCATTTTTTAGCATTATGCCCCTTTTGCTCCGTCATCTTTTTTCTATCAGAGGACTTTTCTCTTGGCTAGGTTAGATGTTTTCCCCTCCATTCTTCTGCTGTGTAGATTCCAAGGAGTAGCCTACTTGGACAGATTGTGCCAAGTAGGATCCAATGCAACTGACACTTTATCTCACACCCTTTTTGACTGTGTGTTGGTGGCCTCTTTGAGAGATGTCTGGATTTGGCTGGTGATAGTTTCCGATGCTTTTTTTGCGCCCCTGGCTTTCCTGCTGGCTGAAACTGATTTTAGTATGACGTTGGCTGTAGCAAAAAAATTTGGCTGCAGTGACTGTGTGCGGGTGGAAACAGAGGGTGGTATTAGAATGATCTGTGCTATCCAAGACCATTGGATCATCAGATTGTAAAAATAAAGAGGTAAAGGGTTTTTTAAAAATGTTTCTCTTGTCCATCAAGGCTGAAGTTATAACCGCTTTACTTGCCAGAATAACTGAGGGGTTCCCTGTTTTCCAGGCTTCTAAAATAAATATGAGATGAGTGACATTCATTTTCTCACACATCTGCACAACTGGTGGAAATCAAAATTCTCTTTGGCAAAATAACAGACAACCCAATACCTTAGGGTGAAAGAGCTCACCCTGCAAGTTGGTGCTTTCCCTGGGCTAAAGGAAGGCTACATTTCAGGATTCTTCATTTCATTTTCATTCTGGAAAAAAGATGTTGCACAACTCTATGAAGCAGAGAGCTGCATATGACAGGAAGGTTCTGGAAGAAAGCATGTTTTTGATCTAGTCTTCAATTAAATAATTATATGGCTGCAGTCCAAAAGTATCTAATCAAAGCCAAGTTCAGGATTAATAACTGGGAAGATCTCAGAATTCAGTCAAGAAGGGAAATGTCATCTTCCATTGTACACAGGTTCAAATTGCCACACTGTGGGAATGAAACTTATGGGGGTGACCTTTGGCCTGGCACTCTCTCTAAGGGTCAAAATATATTACTTTTTTTAAAAAAGTCTTAAAAATGCAATTAATAGTTCTTTAGGTCTTTCATTCCCTGTCATTTTTAAGCTGAAAAAGGCACCTGAAGTTGCTTGTTCCCCCACTGCAGAATAATTATGGATACTTGTAAGTTTGGGCGGGGGGGGGATGGATAAAAGCAGCTGAATGGTAGATTTTTCAGTGTTAAAATGGCAAAGGAGAAAAGCATTTAAAAGATTCGCCTCCCCCTGATATCATTCTGCTCCTAGGGAAAAACAGCCCCATCCGCTGTATTTGCAAAAAAAAAAAAAAGTCTTTTGGAATAATAGGGAAGAAAACATAACATGTAATCTGGATCTTAGCCAGCTTTATCTTTATAGAGTTCTTGTGAGGATAAACGCTAAGGGACCATGCCTCCCTGTATTCCCTGGAGGAAGGGTTGGCCAAATAGAGACAGATAGATTCCATTAGTGATTTGACTTTCTTTAATTTACTACAAAAAAACCCTAGTGATATGAAGACATTGTGGCAAGCATTTCATAAATTCATTCTAATAGCATTTTATATGCTTCAAATGCTTTTTATTTTTACCTCTCCCCCTAATAAGCCAGTGATAGGGTTGCCAAGTCTGGGTTGGGAAATCCCTGGAGACTTTGGGGGTGCATCCAGGAGAGGGCGGGGTTTGGGGAGGAGAGAAGCCTCAGCATGGTACAATGCCATAGAGTCCACCCTTCAAAGCAGCCATTTTCTCCAGGGGAGCTGATCTCTCTCAGCTGGAGATCAGTTGTAAAAGCAGGGGATCCCCAGGCCCCACCTGGAGGCTGGCAACTCTAGCCAGTGAGGTAGAGCCCAATTGTGTATATTATACAGATAGGGTAATAAGGGTGAAAGATTGACTTTCCTACATCACTCTGCGAACCTACCATGTATCAGAACCTATACCCAAAGCCACTGTGCTGCCTCTTGACTGGACCAGTTATGCTATTGAATATAGAATCATTGAGTGAATCATACATCCCATGGATCTATTAAAGAAATCTGTTAAATCTGTATTAAAGATGCATGAGGTGTTGGGAAAAGGATTTCTGTGTTTACCACCATGCATTAGAAGTGAGGGAGACTCTTAAGGGATGTTTTTATCTTGGCATGTGCAGAGTTTAAGGCTGAGGATGGGAAGCTGAGGAAAACCAAGGCAGAGGAGAGGATTTTTGGTGGTTGTGGCCAATATGTTTTGGAGTCTGCTCCCCCAGTGGATTGTGCTCTGTGTTCTTCCTCTGCCCAGCTGCATAGATGAAAAGCTGCATTCCAAGTTTGGCATATATTTACATGGTATTTTAACTTGCCTGTATAGAGGGTGTATTGGAACACTGTTTAAAAGTTAATGCTGATTTTCATGAAATTATGCCACACTTACCTTAAATTTGAGTGCAAAGGATGCAACCAAACATTATTACTTCCAAGAACCACATAGTGCTCAGTACCCTCTGTGTGTGTGTGTGTGTGTGTGGAGTTTGCAAACGTAGCTTATACACACGCACTTTCAGAACCTACAGTTTGATAAGCAACTCTTCCCGAGTCATGGTCACTTGATCTTAATAACTGTTGTGGTTGCCTGTGTCTGCCTGATTGTGTTGTGTTCTGTGTGACAGGAATTATGATACAGTTATGTCAGTGCTTAACAAAATCTATCAAAGTGTCAGTATGTTTGGCAGCTGGGTGAAATTCCCTTGATGTATAGTTTGGGGAAAACTGTTCTGGCAGTAGTGATATGCGTGACCTGGCATGTAGTTTATTTGCCTTGGAGGCATCTTGTCTACAAGGGTACTTCGTGTACATTCTTTAGACATTTCCACCTGTATATTTTCCTTTCCTTTTTTCTTTTTTTGCTGCTGAATTGAGCACATCATTCTTAAGAGTCACCTTCCATATATGGGCTGGCATCTTTTCATATTCTGCGACATTCTTGTAGGGCAGTCAAAAATGGAAACGAAAAAGAAAGAGAATATCTTGCCTAGAAAAACAAGGCAGATTGTTGTGTAAATTATAGCAAGTACTACATAGCCTTTTGCCTAAACCATGTATACCTTGGGATGTCCTGCTTATGAACTTCCAAACAAAATAATTATGATGTACATTAGCATAAAGTACTTTTAAATAAGGAACAGAGATATGTTTAAAGACTATGCACAAAACCTAAATTCAGCTTAGAATTGAACTTTGCCATTATAAATTTGAATTCATGCTGGAGTTGAATCAGCACCAAGGAACCTGCATATACCTTCTTTCTTCCTGTTGCATGGCCTATCATTCCTGTTGGTAGTCTCTAGTGGTTCAAACTAATCTTTGGATGCAGAAACTGGCAGTATTTTTAAACAACTACTTGGCTCCCCCCAAAAACCTATAATGCGAGCTCTTGTGCTTTTAGGACTAGCACAAGTAGTAGTGTGCCCAATGCAAGTTATCAGATGTTGTCATCTGAGGCCTGAACTACACATGACATTGGCAGGCCCATGCCTTCACATGATGCCTAGTCTCTCTCCATCAAATATAAAGTAGGGTTGATTTTGAGAGCAAAAGTAGGCCACAGGTGAGCAGGACTGTACCATTTCCCTTCTAGTTGGTTTTATTCCTACAGTCTGCTCCCTGACATTACTCTGATACCAGAAGTCCAGCTGGAACAAGAACTTCTGAGAGGCGAAATTGTGGAGAGATGAGCAGTAGGCAGGGAATAGGCTCTGGACATCACAATACTCCTCTTGCTTTTCAAGTTAGGATCCCATTTCCTGCTTTATATATCGTTGAACACCTATACATGACCTGCTTACCACCTGGGCACATAAATAACACAAAAGAGGATCACAGTGTATCACCTGGGGAAGCTTGCTCCCAATTACCTGCACTACAATACGGATGATTGCAGGTTAGTTTTGCAATATTCTGTGGTTGCTCTTGTGCTACCAGTACTGTTGCTGTGGAGTGATGGTGCAAGTTCTTCTCACCTCTCAGTGAACTGCTATAGCACTTTGCCACTACTTCATTGTTCTTACAAATGTGGATGGTTGAATGGGTTGTGAAAACAAGCCCGAGTGGTGTATTATCCATGCACATTCTTTACATACATTGTTTAGTAAAGTGGATTTTGCTTTATAATTTTTTGTTGTGCACTTGTGCATTTTTGCAAAATGAAAAAGGGGAATCTCCCCAACACACACACACACACAGAGTGCTTCTCTTTGCACAACACATGACAAATATAACTTCTGGTGCATCAGGATATGTTTTCTTAGCAAAATCTCAAACCATCAATACATAAATGTTTTAAAAATACCTCACTAGAAGTGGCTGCTTAAATCTTTAACTGAACATCAAGAACACTTGGCATTGTGGAAGCAAAGGAGAAAAAGCAGGAAAGGAAGAAAACTGTAGCTATGAAGCTCTTCGCCCGGTGGAGATCTCACTCAACATCACATCACAGATTGCTTATACAGTCCACTATTTAACCATGGAGGCTATTTGGGAAATTTAACAGCTGTTAGATCCCACAACCTTCACCATGCATAAGAATCTGTGGCAGAAAAGTTTACCCCCCATGTTTAGTAATATAGGCAACCAGCAATGAGGTGGTAGAAAATGGTGCCACATGATAAACTGCTCAGTTGCATTGACTCCATACCAGTTTCTTGCTGCTACCTTCCTTTGGGCCTAAAATGGAAATCAGAAGCTTGGACTGCTGCAGAAGCATATGGCTCACCTTTCCCGCTGATACACTCCAGTTTTTCATTTAAAACCAGGAGGGTTTTTTTTTTTGCTTTTTCAGTTTCAAACAGGTAAAATACAAAGTTTTTCACACAAGTGACTCATCACACAGCTTATGTAGGTTGGTGGGACACAGAGAATGATTAAAATGCGACAGTCCCTGTGGTTTCATTAGCAGCTCAGCGTGCAGTACGATGAAAGCAGTGCCATCTGACAAAACCTGCTTCTTAATCATATTTAGAGGAAATTCTAAGAACATGTCAGGGAGACTATCCAGTTCTCCTCCACTAAAGTCTAGCCAGGATCCCCAACACAAATGCCGTAAGCCCCACGTGCAAGTATATTTTTCATTGGAGTCTTGGCTCAGAAACGTTGTTGCTGGCTGCATCGGTGATAACCATCTTCTTGTCTCTGATTACACTCTGTGGTGCCTGAGCAGCAATAAGCCACAATATGATGTGTTGTATGGCTCTTGGCAAAGGATGCATGGCACCTCTCACTCTGGTACTGAGGGATCAATGTATGCAATGCAATCTCATTTGTCTGGTGTGGAGGACTTTTAAAAGGATCGTGGGCAAGATAAGAGAATTCTGTGTTCCTGTGGCTGTTTCAACAGAGCAGCAGTGAGCCTGGTTGGCTGACATGATTAGGCCCCTAGGTTAACTGGGGTTCTTTTTAATTTCACTTTTGAGATCTACATGTAAAATAATCTCCTGATGGACTCTACAGGCTGATTTGCATGACTCTTTCTGCTTCATATTGCGGTGCCGAGAGCTGCATTACGTGATCAGAACTATCCCATGGTACAGCTGCCCTGCACATGCACCATTTCAAGTGGCAGGGACTGGATCTTTTGATGGCGAGGGGCTGCAGCTCAGCGGCAAAGCATCTGCTTGGCATGTAGAAGGTCCCAGGTTCAATTCCTGGCATCTCCAGTGAAAAAGGATCGGGTGGCAGGCAATGCTTCCTCTAAGCTGTGGAGTCTTGTGAGCAAAAATTCTACTTTGTGAGCAATTGGCATTAAAGTTGTGAGCAGGTGATTTGGCTACTGCATAACTTAGTTTGTTCTGGAGCCATCCTTCCTGAGCAAAGGAAAAAAATGTGTGAGCCGGAGGCTGAAAAACTGAGCTAGCTCACACTAACTCATCTTAGAGGGAACATTGGTGGCAGGTGATGTGAAAGGCCTCTGCCTTAGGCCCTGGTGAGCCACTGCCAGTCTGAGTAGATAATACTGACCTTGATGGACCAGAGTTCCACAGGAAAAATGCCTTTCACACAGAAAATTAGGAAGAAGGCTATTCTAGGCTTTGAATATGCAGGGAGTTTTTCAGTGGGAGAATTCAAATACACAGTTCCTGCATCTGTCAAAATAAGTTACCTCTCATGAAAGCTCATGCCACAATAAAGGCAAAAGACTCTTTGCTGCTTTTTTTAAAAATAAGTCAAGTAGCTGCTGAGTATTGCTTTGTTGGAAGTGGATGGTAGTTCATGCTATTAATTTAGTAATTAATTTAGAGAATTTGTATGCTGCTTTTCCAGAGACCTGCTCAAGGCAGCTTACTAATCAGGTCTGTGCAGAGAAGAGAGGGGGTTTAACCACCAAATCTACATCAGTTCCCTCACGCTGCTGTTAGAATTTAAAAGGAAAAAAAAAGATGTCTTTGTAAAAACTGGAATTTCAGTAGGCCTGGCAGTGCTGTGGACATAGTGTATCTAGATTTCAGTAAAGCATTTAACAAAGTTTCTTGTGATATCCTTGAGGATAAGCTGGTTAAATGTGGCCTGGATGGTGCAACTGTTGGATGGATTCATTGTTGGTTGAAAAATTGTACCCAATGAGTGCTCGTAAATGGCACTGCATCTATGTGGAGGGAAGTCTCAAGTGGAGTGCCACAGGGCTTGGTCCTGGGCCCGGAGTTGTTCAGTGTTTTTATAAATGACCTGGAGGAAGACATAGCGGGGATGCTTATCAGGTCTGCAGATGACACAAAGCTGGGTGGGATTGCTAATTCTGAAGAAGACAGAGTCAGGATCTAGATAGGCTGGAACAGTGGGTTGAGACAAATGAAATTAAGTTCAGTAGAGACAAGTGCAAAGTCCTACACTTAGGTACAAAAAAATCAAAGGCACAGATATAGAATGGGAGGGACTTGGCTTGACAGCAGCACATGTGAAAGGGATCTAGGTGTTCTGGTTGATCACAAGCTAAACATGAGCCTGCAGTGCGATGTGACTGCAGAGAAAGCTAATGCAATTATTATGTTCTGGCTGAGGAACCGCACACACAGTTGGCCAAACACGAGGCCAGGAGAAACCATCGAGCTTTGCTTCCAGAGACAATAGATCCCCCAAATCCTAAAGGGAACCAATGAGTGAGTCTGCACCCTGGGATAGACAAATAGGGTGCAAGGACACTGTAAATAGCGAATCACAGATGTTGGGTGTGGGCATGGGTGTGGTCAAGAACGGGGATAAAAAGCAGACCTGCGAGTCCAGTAGTCCAGTCTCGTTCAGACCTATCAATAAACTATGAGCTGTTTTCACTCAACGCGTCTCCGACCTCAGTACTTTTCAGCAATCTTAGGATGCATTAACAGAAACATTGTGTCCAGATCACGGAAGGTGGTAGTTCCACTCTATTCTGCTATGGTCAGGCCTCACCTGGAGTACTGTGTCCAATTTTGGGCACCACATTTTAGGAAGGATGTTGACAAGCTTGAGCATGTCCAAAAGAGGGCAACCGGGATGGTGAGAAGGCTGGAATCCAAGTCTTATGAGAAAAGGCTGAAAGAGTAGGGTATGTTTAGCCTGAGAAAGAGAAGACTTAGAGGGAACATAAATTGCAGTCTTCAAATATTTGAAGGGCTGTCATGTAGGAGATGAAGCAGATCCATTCTCTCTTGCTAGACTAGATCTAATGGGTAGAAATTACAAAGGAGTTGATACCAGCTAAATATCAGGAAAAACTTCCTAACTGTAAGAGTTGTTGAGCAGTGGAACAGACTGCCTCAGGAGGTGGTGGATGCTCCTTCGCTGGATGTTTTCAAGCAGAGGCTGGATGACCATCTTTCAGGTATGTTGTAGGGCTATCTTTCGGCTATGCTCCTTCAGAGTGCAAGAGGTTGGACTAGATGACCTGCAAGGTCCCTTCCAACTCTAACATTCTATGATTCTATGATGGAAAGAAAGTTAGCAGCAAGTTAGCCTACCTAATCTGAAATGAAACCCTCCCACTTCCTTTTTTCTTTCACTTTCTTTCGTCTCATTAAAAAACTGCTCTGGCATGGTTGACGTGGTCATGTCATTGGTTCTCATGCTGCAGTAGTACATAGACCTGCCTGGAATCACAAGGGTCAGAGGGATGATGTGGTGGTTGTTTCTCATGTCATGTTTCTTGGGAGACCAGAGACTCTTGCATGTGATATAACCATCATCTTTTCCTTAGTTACAGGCATTACCAGTGCAGAGCAGGAATCCAGTAAAGTGTAAGTAGATGGCATGCCAAAGCAATTTATATGAGTCCTTTAAACAGAAATATGGAATTTAACACACATGTAGGTGCTTTCCAGATTGTTTTAATGTTCCATTTTCATTCCCTGATGTTACTGGGGGTTTTTTCCCTTGTGCCCAGACAACTTTGTTAACATCCCCATGCTGTCTCGGTCTTTTCTCATCCCCCCCCCTTCTTTCCTAAACTAGTTTTTCCCATGCTCCCCAATTGAAGGGATGAATTCTCAAGACAGCCTCTTGCCTGGAATCTTAACATTTTTTCCCACCTCATGGATTGCCACCCAAAACCCGCCCAGAAAGGGCAGGTTTGGGCAGCAAACTTAAAAAAAAAAATTGCATGCCAGTGCTGCACCGTTTCAGTGCTGGAGGGCACCTGCAATGAAACGAACAGTCAGTCCCACTGGGAGGCCCGACACCAGCTCCTGCTGCTCAGCATATGCAGGAAGCTGACTCAGACCGATTTCCCACAAGCAGCTGTGCCACCGTTGCTCTTCCATTTGCCCCGGTTGTATTGGTCAATTTCACACACTTCACCCCGCAGCCGCATTTTGACCCACAGCACCTCCCAATTTCCCCCACGTCTTCCCGATCCTTGTTTTTTGACCAATGCAACCAGGGTAAATGGAAGAGCAGTGGTGGCACAGCTGCTTGTAGGAAATTGGTCTCAGAGTCAATCCTCAAGGCACTCTTTGGGGGGGGGGGAAGAATTCTGCAACTCCAGTTCCTTAAAAAATGGCTTTTTTTTCTTTTCTTTTTTTACAATGCAGAGAGAGACTGAAAAAGAGACACATACTAATCATAATCAGTGGGGAAGGGACGGAGGAGGAGAGAGCAAAATTCGGGCTACATTGAATGCCCTAGATATCATCCCCACCCTTTGCTTTACACCAGAGTAGATGTTCTGAAACCAGTGGGGCTACTCTTGTGTAAGGGGGTTGCGCTCTGCCCTCTGGGGCAGGCTTGGGTGCCACTGACAGCTTCATCAAGTGATAGTGCTGAACTCCAAAGTAAGGCCCAGGGAAAGGAACCGGAGTGTGAACTGATTGCACTGATAGCATGATCACTGGATCCACCATGACACCAACAAACCAGAAAGGGGACTGCAGTCTGGAAAAAGCCATAGACTGAAGAACTCCAGCACAGCACCTCTATTGGTCCAAGGACTCCTGCCTGCAGAGTGTAACTTTCATGGCTTCCTCCTCCTGCAGCAGCCTAATATGCCCCCCCCCCCCCCCATAAATTTTGTTCCTGGGAGTCCTTGTTGTGGAACTGTTGTGCTGGATCCCACCTATTGCTATGAAATTCTAAATGTTCCTTCTGTCCTAAAACAATGCTGCATGGGTTAGTTGCCACTTAGCTAATCTCTGTGTTATTGTGGGGAGGGGGACTTGGTGGGGTCACATTCTGTTTGTAGAACCTTTTCATTTGAAGAAGATTCACCTGTGTAAAACTAGCTGCCAAAAACATTCTACAGACTTGGATATTACAAGGTTTGTGTGGAAATGTAGCCCTTGTGATCACCTGCCATTTGGCAGTCATGTCACTTTCCACTGGAGTGGAGGGTTTCTCATATTTCATGTGGCAATAAATATTGAATTTCCGAGCGTGATCAAGGTTCAGGTTGCAGGTGAATTTAAAAAGTGTGCTCCCAGTGGCATGCACTAAACCTTTTGTTGTCTTTTGATTCCGTTCTGCTTGTTTACAAACATTGTTGCTCTTTCTCTGTCCCATTGAGGTTTTGATCTACAGCAGGAATTTCAAGGTTCAGGACCTGTTAATAGTGAGCTGTTGCTAGACAAACAAAATGAAAATCCTTAACAACAAAAGTGACTGAGGCAGTTTTACAGCCTCAGTGTTGCCTCACATAGACTGGGAACTGGGAGCGGGGGGGAGGCTGTTAGTTGTAGGTTAGTTTAGCCCCTACATTCTAAATCAGTTTGTTTCATTTGTGGATTATATGTACAATACTTAGCCCTGACAGGGGACAGCAGATCTGCAGAGCAAGCACTTTATAATTGTAACCAAGTACTGAATTTGGCTGGGGGCTATCACTGGTTCAGTCCTTTCCACTGAATTCAGTTCCCTCTGCTTGTGCTGGTGGCAATCCCTCCCTTGGCCACGGTGTTGGTAGAGTCATGGAGCTCGTATCTTCCCAGGCTTCTAACTTGTACTATTTACCTCCTCCCTATGCCTTGTGCATCTGGACAATCCTTCTGTCTTTCCTTCCATGTTAATATCTTCTCCTGCTTCTATTAGGCACTCCCAGGTTCTGTAGTGGTACATGCATATAACATCAGTCCATGTGTGTCTTTGTTGACAACTGAGTAGCTGTTGCCCAAGTTCTTTCTTGGTTCACTGGTCATCATCACAGATTCATACTCTGGAAAGGCTCGACTAATATGCCATGGAGAGAAGATTGTAAAATTAAAATGGTGCAATAAAAATACATTGAATCCCATAGTCTAAACCTGTATCTTTGAATGCCCCCCCAGTTACTGGCTCATAGATAGTACTCAGGCTACTGAAAATGGTAAACATGTTTCAAAGTCCATTTTCCTGTCAATATCAACATTTCTTCCCCAAAAAAAGCTTACTGTACATTTGAACTTGCAGTTGTAGAAGCCTTAAAATAATTCAGAATAAATATCACAGCTTAATTGTTGAGCCTGAAGGGATGATACAGAAGAAAAATATAGGTCTCATTTATGTTGGTTGCATTCTCGAAGTTGGTGGAAAGTCAGATCAAGAGCTGGGCAAAACACTGGGGGTGCTCTGCAGTTCTTTGGGTGAATTCACATAATTTGATTGCATACATGAAAATCAGCTTATTGCATACTGCTGCTGTATAACAATGCAACATCTTTTCAAAATGCTGTACTGCCACCATGTCACCATCAGCAACCTGGAAAAATACTGTGGAACACATATCACATTATTAAACTCTGTGTGTGTGTGTGTGTGTGTGTGTGTGTGTGTTTGTGTGTATCTGCTGTTCATCTGGTATGTTTCTCTATTTAAAACAAAACACTCATGTATTAATGGATGCAGTCCACTGTCTGAACAAAATGAAACTATGCAAAGACTTCTTCATGCTCAAACAATTATTCAGGTTTCCTTAATGCTTCTCTGTGATCTTGATCCATTGCTTGGATTTTTGGTCTTCTCCTACCAGCAACCAGAGTTCTCAATTTATCCTGTTCATCTCCAATGACTATTGAAAACGTGCAAGAAAGCAGCTCTATAAAGGATCGTTGTACCTCTATGCCCTCTAGATGTTATACAAAAGGAACAACATATGGCCTGAAATGAGGAGTCATGATCTTGGCAATCTGGAGACCAGATGATATCCAAATGACCTCTGAAAAATGTGAAGACATTGTAAGGTATAATGAAATATACCATTTGCCCCCACTCAATCCTTGGACCTAACAGATTCCAACACACTATGAAGAAATGCCCCAGAGGTGACGTCCATGCAATAGAATCACACAAAGAAATGTTACCAGATCTTTCTTTCTTTCTTTCTTTCTTTCTTTCTTTCTTTCTTTCTTTCTTTCTTTCTTTCTTTCTTTCTTTCTAGGTATCATGGGCAATACTGACCTTTTGAATTCTTAGTGGAACATGAAGAAAGTACATTCATAATTTTCAAATTCCATGCATAGGTTCCCAAATTTATTTGGCCTACTGCCCCCTTTTCAGAAAAAAATTACTCAGTGCCCCCCTGGACATCTACCCTCAAGAAGTGGACAAAAAGACACAGTTTGTGGATCTGCACCTGGATTGTTCCAGCTCCCCGAGGGTGTGGTATTGCGTCCCCAAGGGGGTGGTATTACTTTGAGAACCAGGAGAGCAGTTTTCATAGTATGGTGTATTTTGATCCATCTGTTTAAAGGGTTATATGGAAGTTCAGCTAGTCAGATATTTAGCCAATTGGAGGCTCAGATGAGGATGGATTTGACTCTGCTGGGGTTGCAGACCAATTAGTATTGTTGATCCTTAGAGGCTGATGAGTCCAATGAGATTCCAGGATGCAGTCTGGGGGACTTAGAAAAATTAAGTGGGGACTCTTGTTGAGGTGCTTGAAATGACAGAAAATAAATCAGCTAGTACTGTAATGCCTATGTATAGAACTATGGTACAACCTTACTTGGAAGACTGTGTGTACTTTTGGTCGCCGTATCTCAAAAATGAGACTTCAAAGCTGGAAAATGGCTACCAAGATAACTAAGGCTGAGGACAGACTGGCAATCTGCCCCGGGATAGGTCCGCATGGGAAGCGGGGGAAGGGAGCCTGTTCAGACATGCACAGCTGTCCCTCGGCTCCCTTCCGCACTTACCCGCTTTGAAGCCGGTTTTCTTGCGCTTTAGAAGGACACCGGGAGAAACCGGTGTCCGGAGGCCGTCTTGCGCTTGCCTCCCGCTTCCAGGCAGTATGTACCGGAAGAAGGTGGAAGGCAAGCGGAGGCGGCAGTGCGAACGCGGCGTTTTGCCAGTTTGCGCATGAGCGCTCATGCGCACATGAGCACATGCGCACATGCACAAATTGCCGAAACAGCCCTATCACGAGCTGTGGAGGCCGGCCCACCTGGGGCCACTCCGCAGCAGCCTGAACACTCTGTAACGGCATCCTTGCACAATACCCTGGCCAATGTGGGCAGCCAGCCCCAGGGGATTTTTCCCCCGCAGCTTTTGCCTCCGGATTCATCCCACTCCAGATTGCCAGTCTGTCCTCAGCCTAAGTGGAGAAAGAATTTGAATTTTCAGTTCAGAAAAAAGGCAAATAATGGGGGGACATGACAGAGGTTTATAAAATTATGCAGGGGTAGTGAGAGTGGATAGAAAAAGTCTCCCCCACATCCTAAAATACTAGAACTCAGGAGTACCCAATGTAGTTGATAGGCAATAGACTGAGGACAGACAAAGGTAAAGGCTTTTTAAAAATCTGTGGGTGATTAAATTGTGGAACTCACTGCCAAAGGATATTGTGATGGCCATGGGCACAGATTGCTTTAAAACAGAATTAGACTCAGATTCAAGGAAACTAGGTCCGTCAGTGGCTGCTAGCCATGATGAGTTCAGTAAACCTCTGAACACAAATACTATCAAGCAACATCAGAGGAAGGCCTGCCTTGGTTTCTGTGCCCTGTTGTTGCTCCGCCAAGGTAACTGGTTGGCCACTATGAGAGATAGGATGCTGGACTAGATGGACCACTGATCTAATCCAGCAGAACTCTTCTTATGTTCTCCTGTGATAAATAATGCCACAATCATGTCTTTAGCACCATCTGGTTCAGTTGTTTCGATTTCACCATGATGTCTCTGAGTGATGTCAACTGGGTCCTGGCTCCCAAGCCCCTTCAAGAGGCAGTCTTTGTGTTTTCTTTTGGACAAGCAAGTGCTGGTCAATCTCTGGTTTGCCTTTTGGAAGGAAGATCATTGATTAGCATACAGCAGAGCAACTCTAGGGCTATCTGCTTGGCACATTTCAATTCTTTTTTTTTTTTAACCCCTTTTCCATCTACCCTTAGGCCTAGCTTTGGGACATAGGCAGCTTTGGTAGCAT
Source organism: Lepidodactylus listeri (assembly GCA_029233225.1). Classification (NCBI taxonomy): domain Eukaryota; kingdom Metazoa; phylum Chordata; class Lepidosauria; order Squamata; family Gekkonidae; genus Lepidodactylus; species Lepidodactylus listeri. The sequence continues at coordinate 77,731,020 of JARCFY010000005.1, read as the reverse complement.
GTGTCAATGAACTTCATTTACAGATGGATAACAGGAATGCATCCCTATTGTTCTTGTTAGACCCATCAGCTACCGTGGGTAAGGAGACCATGCTACACTTTGAAATGTGTGGATGTAGGATTTGGCAGGATAGTATTTCTACCAGGCCAAATGCAAAAAGGTGCAGATAGGGAATGCAGATAGGGAATGCAGGATCACGGTTGTGGGACCTGGCAGGGGAAGAGGGGTCCATCTTGTTAAGTTCTGTCACTCATGCTGTTTTATATGAGACTGTCTGTAGCTCTGGAATCAGGTGTCATATGCTGATGACACCCAACTATATATTACATTAAATAATCCTTCAGTTGCTGCCTTTTCTGCTCTGGTCCAGTGCCTGATTGCTGTCGTCATAGGGCTGAGGAAGAACAAGCTGAAACAGAACTCAGAACCCAGACAAGACAAAGGAAAAGGTTTGGTAAGGATGCTGTGTTAGATCTTGCTTGCCTCTATTCATTGAAAGCCTCCATTAAGAGCTTTCCAGTCCTGTTAGATCTTAGCCCCCTACTGGAGAAGCAGGTGAATAGCGTGGGAAGATGCATTTTCTTCCCCAGCCACCCATGGCATCGAACCGTGCCTTTTGTGCAGAAACCTGATCTGACTACATTGATTAATGCTACAGTAACCACAAGGGGAAATGATTGTAACATGCTGTACATGGGTATGCCCTTGAAGATGACATACCATGCAACCTAAGCAGAGTTGCACCATTCGAAATCAAAAGGCTAAGAAGGGTCTAACTCTGTTCAGGATTGCAGTGTTGGAAACTGCAACCAGTGCAAAATATGGCAGAATTTTTGTTGGCTGGGGCTAGCTGGTGGGAACATTCTACACCTATTTTGAGGTCTTTACAGTGACTGCCTGTTTCTGGATACAATCCAAGGCGCTGCTGCTTCAAAGGACCATTTCTCCACTCGTGTTCTTATGTGATGGTTCCACTCTTCCTAGCATGGTTTCCTCACTGCCTTCTCTGTTTCCAGGGTCTGATCAGCAACTGCTGGGGCCCAGATCTTCTCAAGTGCTGCCCTGCTCCTTTGGAACAGCCTCTGGAAGGAGGTAAAAGAAATTCTCAGGTTGCTGGCTCTACAAAATATAGCTGTTTAAAAGGGCTTTGGAGGAGTTTTATTCTTAGGGTTAAATAATTTTCTGTGGCTAAGATCCCCCGCAACACACACATATGCACACACGCACAAAATCAGCTACAATATATATTACTTTTAAGTTAATCTTGTTTTGAAATGTCATATTATTATTATTATTATTATGTTGTTGTTGTTGTTACCCACCAGGGCTCAGAAGTGTTAGCAGAAAAATGGGCCTAGAAAGATTCTAAATAAGACTTACTTTGTAGAGTTACCAACTCTGGGTTGGGAAGCTCATGGAGTTTTGGGGGTGGAGCCTGGGGAGTGCAAAGTTTGGGATGGGAAGGGAGCTCTGCAGATATGTGATGCTGTAATCTCCTTCTTCGGAAGCTGCCATTTCTTCCGGGGGAACTGATCTCTGTAGTCTGGAGATCAGCTGTAATTCTGGGAGAATCCCAGGCCAAACCTGGAGGTTGGCAACCCGTATTCTTTCACTTCTATGGCCACCAAGGATTAGAATGAACTTTGTGCTTTTTTAAACATGCAAACACACATTAGTAAGGTGCAGATGTTTAGGAACAATTAGGAGATAACAGATTCCTTCCCCAAAATTGCTTAGAAGTGAATTCATCTCCCACATTTTCCCACATTAAGTTACAAGCACTGTAAAGATATCAGTCCAAATTTGGATTTCTGTTGATAGTTACACTCACACCCTCAGAATCAATAGTGCTACCTCAAATGTACTCTTGCACCTGTTGGGAGACAATGCTCTCATGTTTTTGCTTTGCAAGGCTACACAGATGGGCTAATTGAAGCTTTACTTGGTGTACTTAATTGGACGAATGGCCTTCAAAGCTGTCAATAAATGGTGTGTTCACAGTGAGGTAATTAATAACACCATTTCCTTCTGGTAGACATATCATTAGCCATTATTTCTTGAATCATGACACTGATGTCTTTATTCCAAGAGGTAATTGCAGGTTTCTGGAAAGGGTTATAGTTTACCCTCCAACTCCCCCCAAGTGACATCATCTTTGAAAATTAAAACTATCCAAATCTGTTATTTTTGAATGCATGATTAGGAGAGTATTTGAATAGCAAATATGTCCTTTACTGAAAGACATTTTTGTGTGTATATTTATCCTGCTTAGAGGATAACTAGATCTTTTCATGGTGGAACCTTTTGCAACTGAGATAGTGAGTTTAGCTGATATTGCTGACTTATCCTATAACCATCATGAAATGTTGCAGCAACAATGCTATGAAACTGTTTTCCCAGAATGTCCCACATAGACTTAGTTGGTTATGTGCACATCCTGGTGCTGTAAGAGAAGGTTTTTAATGCTGTTGACTGCACATCACCATATGAACTGGCATTCTGGTCGTCTGAAGACTAGACAGAAAAACTTGATCTGCAATCATTTGCATGCTACTTGATCTGCAAATATTTTATGCCACTTTTCCACTCAGTCAGTGCCCACAAGGTGCAAAGTGCTTACATTCTACATTGAGACTGAAAAAGACTGAAAAATTAGAAGTGAGAACAGAGAAGTAAAAGCAAAACATGAAAAAATGGGGGAGGAAAATGAAGGAAGAGAAAAGGGTAGAAAAGAGGAAGAGAAATTAAGATTCAGGATGCCGTTGCTACAACACACAAAAAAGGGCTGCCCCTTTGCAAGATCTGGCTGTGCAGACAGAAGTATGGAGCTGGGTGGAACAAAGGAAGAGGGAAACCATAGACTGCTGGAGACCTTGTTAGGAGTCTGCATCCTGGCAATGACTGTAGCACCAATGAGCTGTGATGGCTGGTCTTGCCTAGCTCCATTGCTGACTTGGTTGATGGGTTTAGTAGGATCTAATAAGCCAGGGTTCCTCTCAGATTTGTAGTAAACATTGCAGAAAGGCTGAGCCAGCAGTCAGCCCTATCACTGTTTACTGTGCTCAGACTTCCCTGTAACCCAAGTGGTTGCACTACAAAAATGCATTAGAAGTTTAAAAAAAAATCAAAATGCAAAATGAGACTGGCTACAGGGGCCCTCCACCTGACTTGGACCCCAGAAATTTTGTTGCCCTATCCCCCACCTGGTGGCCCTGCCAATGGCTGATGGAGGGAGATGCACACTTTTAACCATGAGAATTCCATTGCTCAGTGTACTATAATTGTTATGGCATTGCAATAGCCTTGATTGTGTAGATTTCTAAGCCCAACCCATATATAGGGGACCAAATGTTGGGCCAACTGAGGCTAATTGCTATACTGCCACAACCTGCTAACTCTCCCTTTCTGACCAGAAGACCAAATTTTAAGACTTATCTCCATCTCTCCTGTTTTGAAATCTAATCTACCTACTTTACCTTTGTTCAGGTCCATTTCACCCTGACTGAAATTTCTTGAGTGTTATTGGCAGATAAAGTCAGGAACTGCACTGGTTTGATCAAAGCAAAGTTTTCCACAAGAGCAAAGTACACCTTGTAAAAACTGGAGCTGCCAGATCAAAGCGGAACCCCTTTGCAAAACCACAGGTCACTGGGAAGTTAATTAAATGCATTTTTAATTTTTTTTTTAAAAAAAATTACTTATAGCCCGCCTTTCACACTGAGACTCAAGGTGAATCACATGATATAAAACAATGTGATCAGACAGTATAAGACACCCAATTAAAAATCCAACAGGACTAGAATCAGAAAAGTTAGAAGAACAATGTAAAAAGAAAAGGTATCAGACATGATGTGTCATAAACAGTGCAGAAAATAGAGTTACAAAAGTAGAAGACAAGGCAGTAAGAGCAGGATCAAACATACAGTAAGCCTTGGAATAGTCTACAGGCCTATTTTATAGCCTATTTTATAAAGAAGCATCTTCCTGAAACATTCTGTTCTACTACAGCCTTATACCCTTTATAAAAATGCTCTCCTGAATAATTCTGTTTTACATATTCTGCAGAATGATAGAAGTGTGGGACTTTCCTGACCTCCTGAGGCAGGCCATTCCACAATATGGAGGAGGAGGAGGAGGAGAAGGAGATTGGATTTACATCCTGCCCTTCACTTGTAGTCTCAGAGCGGCTTACAAACTCCTTTCCCTTCCCCTCCCCACAACAGACACCCTGTGAGGAAGGTGGGTCTGAGAGAGCTCTGAGACAACTGTCCTTGAGAGAACAGCAGGTACAGAGCTATGGGTTGCCCAAGGACATCCAGCAGGTGCAAGTGGAAGAGTGGGGAATCAAACCCGGTTCTCCCAGATTAGAGTCTGCGCACTTAACCACTACACCAAACTGGCTCTCATATGGGAGCCACAGGTAGATAGCTCAGATATAAGGTGTTTCAAGTAAAGTGTTCGTAGTAGAATAACATGAAGTTATTGTCAGTCATAAAATTCAGTGACAAGAAACAAAGAGCAGTATTTGAGAAATGGCAAATATGCATTTTATTCATTGCCCTGTCATTTCATTACCAATGGGGGCATTAATTATTTCATGAATTTTATTTCCATTCGTAAACCACACAGTCTGCTTCCCCTTGCTTTACCTCAACATGGTTTAAATAAGTGGCACTAAGATGTCAGGACTACATGATCAAAGGCTGTATGTCCCTCATTTGCATTTTCAAAAGTTGGCAGTTGCATTTGATTCCCATTTGGTGTAGAGAAGCATTTTCCACAAGCTTCTTGTTTTCCCAACAGCAATGAAACACAGTGTGTGTCCCCCCCCCATACATAAATGTACCTTTAAACTATAGAAGGCCAAATGTTTGCATTAGGCAACTGCCACGCTCCTTTGTGTGACATCCCGTGCGGTTTTCCATGTGCTATTTAACTTAAACAACTCAACAACTGCTAAATAAAGTCTGGAAATTGAGACAGGTTTTGTCGTTTCCTTCTGGTCTTAGACTGGCAGATAAAAATCAGAAACTTATCAGTCCTTAGGATTTTTAAGTGTGTGGGGGAGACTAAATTTAACCATCCTTGCCTCTCTCTGAGCCCGCTGACCCTGAACCAAGTGATTGTAGACTGTGCTAACAAGAGACCCATTGTTCCTTTCATTAATCAAACTCACTGAGCCAGGTAAATCTTTAAGCAAAATGAATGGGCAGCGTTTTTAAAAAGTAAAATAATTCACTAGAATTTTGGATGTGTTTCTCTTTAATTAGATGAGCGCAAAGTCAGAGGCCTTGTCAAACACCCGGCATTACCTTTATAATTCCAGCTGAGGGAATGAAACTGAGGGTACGGTTGATAGGCAGGTGGAACTCACCAAATAAGAGAGGCTTTCTCTTGCAGACATTTCTCTGGATGAAAAATGTCATTACCACAATGATACTCCTAATTATACTGTCATTAGGATACCACTGCAGTCCATGCAGCCTAGATCATTGAGACAACATGATAAAACATAACACAGAGAAGTATGTGGAGTTTAACCCTTTGGTAGAAAATGAATCTTGCTGACTTAAACTGGTTAACGCTTGCTTGACGTCTTCTAGATTATTTTGTAGGATTTCTTTCACTGTTTTCTTAACAGCACTCCAGCTGAACCTAGGTAAAGTAGTGCAACAGCCATTGACTGAATCCTCAACACATCCATCAACTGACTTTTTTCTCCCTATCTGTATCTACAGATTGTTTACGGACCTGATCCCATGTATCTTGAACCTGCTATGTCTTATATTGAGTGGCTGAATGTTTTCTGTAATAGGTCTGACAAATCTTGTACTGAAATCAAAATTCTATAAATGTTAGTATGGAACACTATGCAAAAAGTTAATATTTTGATTCTGCTGAAGCATGTTCACTTCGCAGACCCTATGGAAGTGGCATATGGCTTATTGTGGCCCCTACTATCTAGGGTTGCAAACTCCATTTTGGAAATTTCCTGGAATTTTGGGGGTGGAGCCTAGTAAGGAAGGGGTTTGGGAAGAGGCGGAACCCCAGCAGGTTATAATGCCATAGAGTTTACCCCCTTTCCAAAAGCAGCCACTTTCTCCAGGGAAATTGATCTCTTTTGTCTAGAAATCAGTTGTAACTACAGGAAATTTCCTGTCCCCACAACCCTATTTACCCTAATTTAAACCACCTACCATCAGTGTTTGTTTTTCCCAAATCCAAATATTCTTGCCAGATCCACAAAGCACTTACATATAGCCTTGGAAAATGGGGATCCTAATCAGCGTATTGATTTGTGGTTCAAATATTTGAACACTGCTCCTCCAATAAAAATACAACAATGTTTGGACCATGCATTTTTCCCCTGAAGTGATAAGGTTATTGGCTCTAAGATTATTGGTTACTCTGTACTCCATGCTGAATGAACTACTAGTAGATTATGTGGTTTTGATAATGAAGCAGGATTTATTATTAGTGAATACGATCTCCAGAGTGCAAAGACGGGTTCCCCTGGAGGAAATGATGGCTTTAGAGGGTGGAGTCTAAGGTATCACATCCCTCCCCTACCCAAACTCCACTCAGGCACCACCACTAAATTTCCAGGAATTTCCCAGGCCAGAGATTTTATTCCTCTCATAACACTAATATGGTTATAATAACTTCATTTAGAGAAAATATTTATTTCTTTGAAAATTTGTATCCTGTCTCTCCAAACAATTCAAGAAGACTCACAAAAAACAACAATAAAATAAGGATTGCTGTTTTGTATTTTAAAGTTTTGTAAACTGTTCTATGTATCATTGTGTTTTTTTAAAAAAAAGCACTAAAAAGAATAAAATAATTATGATAGTCATAATAAGAGCACTGAAAAATAAACAAACCTATTCTCAAACATAAGCAGAAAGAAGCATACTGAATGGAACACTTCAATTAGAAATAGAACTCCTAGTAGTAAGTAGTTTAATTTGTATTCACCAAAGGTCACAAAGATAGAACTATATACTTATATATTACAAAACTATATATAAATATCACAATATCACAAATATATATCGCAAAGACAGAAAGATAGCTAGAACATTTTGCAATATATATAAAACCAGCATTATACACTGGAAACTGTTAGAAGATGAGGAAGAAAAGGCCAAAATGAATTAGCCATTATTGTGATATTATTATGATATAATTATGGTTCTGTTGATAATGAAGTTTATTTCTGCTCTGTTTTCATTATGGCTTACTAATGTGATAAAGCTCTTTAAAACTAATGTTACTGATTTTTCATTGATGTGGATCCAGTTTTCATAATCAAATATCAATTGAAGGGTTTTTTTCTTTTAAAAAAACCCTCAAGAAAAATCTTGTAAAATAATATTTACTGGGTATTATTGTCTGGAAACTCTGTCTTGTTCCAGTTGTTATGAAATGAAGAGGAGGCAGCACTGGCATTTACCTTGAGTATAATTTGAGAGCTTAAAAAGTATGGCTACTCACCAAAAGCCCTCTATCTTGGAGCTCTTTTGCAATACAAGTTAATTAACTGGATTTAGATATTTGCAAGATGATATATTTAATGGGATTACGGCTCATATAATGTTCTCTGTGACTGATTTGGAATCTAAGCTCAAGGAACAGAATACTGATTTCCAGCTCTTTGAGAGTTAATGTTGTGTTAAAGAAAAGTACAATTTGAACCTTATTGTTCATGAATAGCTAAGTTATTCAAGTGAAATAGAGCCGGGCCCCTACAAGGGCTATGCCAGGCAGATGCATGAGCACAAGGGTGCAGAGTCGGACATTCCTGTAGCCACTCAAAGTACAGATATACCTACACCTGAACTCCTGTTCAAGTTCAAGGCAATTGTGTATCTCATCAAAATATAATGGCCCATTATTCAGAGTCTGTCTCCCAAGTGGGATCAGTTCAGTGTTATGGACTACAGGTTGAAAGATAAACATTCGTTTGTTTAGTATGTTTATACTATGAAGCTCAACCCCTATATAAGCAAATCACATCAGCCGGCTATTGTGTTTTAAGGCTTTAGGGCTGTAATTATTACCCAGTAATTATTCAAATAGCCATGGCTAGAAAATTAAATAGCATCTGATCCATGGAAGATCATAAACATGCCCACATATGTATGTCCTATAACCTACAGACACAGAACACAAGGAAGTGAGTGCGCATTTTAATTAATTCCAAAGATTTCTACTCCTCATCCTGGTAAATAGAGAGAGACATCTTGTTTCTGTGATTTTCCCTGTGTAGTTCTCTATCGCTTCCAGTATCTCTTAGCTCCTGTCCTGGGGCAAAAGTGAGAGTGCGGAGCCAGAGCCTAGAATTTGGCTGGCATAAGTTGATGAGATCATAGCTCAGATCCAGTGATGTGCAAGTGGAGACATAAATAAATTTAGCACATTTCTGCTCACTCAAGATCTTGTGTAGCACCTAGTACATTCCTCCCAATCTATTACAGTGCTGAGAAATTGATTGTACAACATCTTGAACAAGCAGAAATGACCAGTCGGGATATAATAAGGTTGGCTTCAAGCAAGTGGCTACTTCAGTCTTTTCTCTTGCATTTCCAGTTGCACAAGAACTCTAGCAAAAGTGGAAAGTTTGCACTGCATCCAAACCACTGTCTACAAATTAAGAGGAAGTATTTTGGTTGGGGAAATTCCAGTTTTTCACTTGGAAAGCGTTACCTCAAAGTCCTTTTCCCCCAGATAAACTAGACATACTTTCCCCTGCTTTAAGGAGGCAGCAGTTCTTGTGCGACACTATCAGCCTTTACTCAAGTCTGCACTGGTGCAACCTTATTTATCTGCTTAGCAACCAACATACCTCACACAAAGGAAGGGAGAAATGACTGCTGTGCTTAACTCATCTGAAAACAACATGCCAATGCGGGTATACAACTGGGTGCAGCAATCAGTACAGTTGGCTGGAAACACAGCAGTGTCTTTAAAGGAGTTGGTGAAGCAGGATGGAAGCAAAATTCAAAGAAACGGAAAGAGGGACACGAAGGTGGGGCAAAGATAATTGGAAAGAGAATTTGAAGCTAGTACACCCTCACTGAGATGTAGCTTTAGGGCCATATTTGGGGATGCTTGGTGCTGTTGGGTCTTGTAGTCCAAGAGCATGTGGTTCTGGAGTGGGAAGCCCATGCAAGCCCTGAAGAAGTTCTCAATGACAGCCCACTGGTGGAAGAGGGTGTTCACCAGAGGGTGCCTTGGGGTACCAGGGACACCATACAGAGGAACTTGAGCAGAGAGAAGACACTGTGGAGGTAGGCTGCAGCCCTGTCTCACTCTTGAAGCCCACCTAGATCTACTGGCAGAGCATTAGGCCACTTCATAAAAGAGGGAGGAATGGGACTGGGATTCAATGGCTCCCTTCCACTAGCTTTTCTCTGGAGAAGAAGGGCTTTCTCCACTGGAGGAAGGCTCTTCCCCTAGCAAAAGCAACTCAGTGGATCCAATCCTATAGCATTATTTCAGCATTATACATTGAAATCTTGTTCTAAAGGTAAATATATTTCTTTTGGAGAATGCATGCATTGTACTTCCATTTCATTTATAACAGAAAATATCTATAATTATGCAATGATTTAAAGCTTCCAATCAGAGGACTATTTTTAGTGGGGGGGGGGGGACTTGAATATTTTTGTTTCAACTAGTTTGACGCTAGCTCAGTCAGAGAACTGAGATTATAAAATGTTGGTTCTGTGTCATTTTAGAGCCATTTTCATAATGTTTTAAAGGAACTGAGTCAAATGGTCATATGCACTTAAACTAAAGGTTTGAATATCTCCCTGTCCTTTCAAACTCAAAATTAACAAAATTGTTGTTTTTACCTAGTAAAAACATATATCCTCCTTGCTTCAAACCCATCATCATTTTAGAAATGGTGGGGTGCATAGATGTCAACTTCAGGGGGGCTGGGGAGCTCGATCCCCCTCCCCGAACTTTTCCAGGACATGCTGAGCCTCCCCCAGAGACAATGGCCTGTAATGTCTCTGGCCCAGCCCCAGCCCCCCCCCCAGCCCGGAAATTGGAAAGTCTACATCCTTGGGTGTGTATGTTAAGTGCAGTCAAACTGCTTCTGTCTTATGGTGACCCTATGAATTAATGTTCTCCAAACTGTCCCATCATTAACAGCCTTGCTCAGGTCTTGCAAACTGAGGGCTATGGCTTCCTTTATTGAGTCAATCCATCTCATGTTGGGTCTTCCTCTTTTGCTGCTGTCTTCAACTTTTCCTAGCACTATTGTCTTTTCCAGTGACTAGGGAATGGGTATGAACCAGCTGATGAACCAAAGTTCGTTACAAATTTTGGTCAGTTCATGTTTTACAAAGCAATGTTTGAAAACTGAACAACCACCATGAACTTTCACAAATTTCGTTGCAGTTTGTGGTGGTTCATGAAGAGCAGCTGTGTGGTTTAAATGGCTGGGGCTAGCTGCCCAAGAAGGCCCCTTTAAACAGCTGAGCCATGGGAGTAAGCTGCCCCAGTGTCTCAGCAGTTTCTAGTCTAAACAGCTGAGCCACAAGGGGCAGCCTGCTCCTGCGGTTCAGTTGTTTAGACTGGAAACAGCTGAGCTGCGAAGAAAGCCTGCTCCCACAGCTCAGCTGTTTAAAGCCCAAAACAACTGAGCCATGGGAGCAGGCTGCCCCACGGCTCAGCTGTTTCTGCACAAACTTCATGAATCTGGTTCAGTTTGTATGTGGTTCATTCACAAACCATGAACCAAACCACATTTTTGAGGTTCGTGCCCATCCCTACTAGTTATTCTTGTCTTCTCTTAATGTGACCAAAGTACAATAGCTTCAGTTTAGTCATTTTAGCTTCTAGGGACAGTTCAGGCTTCATTTGATTTAGAACCCATTTTTTTGTCTTTTTGGCAGTTCATGGTATCCGTAAAACTGTATTCCAGCAGAACATTTCAAATGAACCAACTTCCTCTAGAGACAGTTTTATTTCACAGGACTAGATCAGTCACATATACCATGTGTGGAGTGTCTTTTGATAATGAATTGATTTTTTTAAATAATGAGTTGATTTTGAGTCCCCAAAACAGTCTGCTAGCCATGTCTGATCATGGGTCTCAATATCAGATCTTTTTACAGGACTTAAATTATACTGAAGAATGAATCCCAAGCTTCAGACATGGTAAGCATGCACTTTGCTAATGGGCTGTGGCCATTATCAAATGCTTACGTTTCCATGGAGATGCCACCTGTATTTAAAAGGTTTAAATACCCATATAAAAATCTCCAAGTAGTCTACTTCACGATTTATCATGGAATTTCAGGAGTGTTTGGTGAGATGCAAGAGTGGGGAAGGAGAGAGAGGAAGCTGGCCTGACAAATAGCTGTTAGTTGACACCTCTGCCACTTTAAATTTTTAAGGGACTAGAAGAGGCACCTTTGGAAATAAGAGGGCCAGTATTTTCTATTGACATTAGAGAAGCCAAGTCTACAGGCTATTGGAAATAATGGGGTCTCTGTTTCCTATGGGTAGACCTGGCTTTGCTAAAGCCCAAAGGAAACATTTATTCCTATTATTTCTGATTGCAGATAGACCTAAGCTTTGTCCATGTGATTATCAGTCAGCTAACAGCTGATAGTTGAGGGTAGGAACAACTGTCCAGCAAATGGTGGGTGATCAGCTGAACTAGCTGCTGGGCTTCCGTACTCCTTTCAGGCTTTGCTGTTCTGCCAGATCAGTGGGAAGGTTCCCTCATTCCCACCAGGCTTGGTTGTTGCTTCTCTGCAGCCCATAGGATATAATGATCCCACTATGTACAATGGCATGTAGACCTGGCCTCTGTCCACCCCAGATCAGCTTTTAGTCAGCATCAGTTGTTAAGTGGAGTCGCTAGTCCCTTTAAAATTAAAAGGGATAGGAGATGTCAACTAACATTTGTTTAGTGGGGCCAGCTTCCTCTCTCTACCCTCCCTGCTCCTGCTGCCTCTGAGGGAAGGGAAATGGGAGGGGAGAGGAACCGTAAAAATGGTCCTGGGATTTGAGGGTTCAAAATAGTACCCCCCCTCCAGAAAAGCTTATCCTCTACAGATTCCAGATCTGAATCACACAAGAAAAATTATGAAACACACACTCCTAACACAGACCATATTATTTATAGATCGTTATTTTTCTCACTTTGTGAAGGGGAGCTGGTGTTTTTGCTCCCATCCCTGGCAGACAAAGCGCATGGGGAAGGTCAAGGTTGGCCACAAGGCTATTACAGCAGCTGAACCACATACAGCAGAATTAGTTAGGATAATTCAGAATTCGATTGCTCTTAAAATGGAGTCCCCACATGAGAATGCTAGGTTTTTGTAAAAGTGTTCGCATTCCTTTTGTTACATTTAGCCGAAAAGTCAGTCTCACGAAACAAGGCTCAAGATTCCATCACTCATGACAATTTTGCCTTGCCATTGGAGTGTTGGTGGGACTTTGTATTTATCTAATTTCTGCATATCCAAGAAATATGCAGAAACATTGTCTGATAGATGGGTGAGCTGTGGTATTGATAGTACTTGATCATGAAAAGTCGGCCTGTGGGGTTAAATAGCTCTAGTTTGCACCCACGCATGCAAACCATCCCATCATGATGTAACCATCAGCAGCATACGTGGATCTGCTATTTTAAAAAGATTCTTGTTTGAAGTTCTCTCTCCCCCCCCCCCCCCAAAACACATACATACCATGTTTGGTAGTTCCACATTCTTTGTATCTAGGAAGACTTGCGTTGTCAGAACCATGCAGACATCCCCCCCAACAGGGCATTTGAACAAGATGTTGACACAGGGAATTCTAGCCACATCTGTAATTAGCACATGCAAATCTCAGAGAGAACATCTACAAACAAACATGACAACATTTAATAACTAAGAAGGCACAGTACATTGGCGTGGGGGATGGTATATTCAAGAAACCCCTCCATATTCTTTAGTAGCTGTGAATACTGAAATAGTATCATTTGATTGCTGTTCCATCTAGGATGACTGTAAACTCACAAAGCCATTAGGGTTGCCAGCCTTCAGATGGGTACCTAGAGATCTCTCAGAATGGCCACTGATTCCTAGACCACAGGGATCAGTTCCTCTGCAGGAAATAGCAGCTTCAGACAGTGAACATTATGGCATCGCATCCCCACTGAGCGTCCTCCCCTTCCTAAACTCCCCCCTCCCTAGGCTGTCCCTAAATCTCCAGAAATTTCCTAACCCAATGTTAGCAGCCCTAAGAGCTATACGTCTCTGACTGAGATACCACAGCTGCAGTCCTAAGAACAGTTTTCTGGGAGGGAGCCCGGTTAACTAAAATGGGACTTGCTTCTGAGTTCACCTGTTTATAGGGTTGCCAGATACCCTGGTCTGGGCAGGGGTCTCCAGCTTCTGGGTGCCCCCCCCCCCCAATTACCCCCTCTTACCTCCAAGAAGCCATAAAAAAGCACAACGTGCCTACATAATCCAGAAGTGATATAGGCACATTGGGTGGCAAAAATCTATGATCTGGAGTTAATTCTACCATAGAGTTTCACCCAAAAACCAGAGCATCACCACCCAACATCCCCAATGTGCCTACATCACTTCCTTGTGACATAGACATGTCATGGTGCTCCTCCCTGCTCACGGAAGTTCCCTTCCTCCCACTGGCTCATCATTGGGACCTGGCAACCCTACCTGTTTAGGATTGCTTCTAAATGATAATATATGGATTAAATTTGCATTCTAAATTAAAGCATGTCAGAAAACAGCACAGACTTTTTTTTACTAATTTCTTTTTCATTTTCTTTGGGTTAGTTTATTAAGACATTTTTCTGCACATCTTGGGATTCTGTAAGTGTTTACAGACCCCTGTCTTGTCTGTGTTTAGCCTGGTTTTCTTGCTTTTTAAATTGACATGAAGGCCAGCCCCTCTACTATTAGATGCAGTGATTCACTGAAGGTTTTAGAGGAAGAAGTTAAGAAAGCATAATGAACACCAGCAAGACCACAATAACCACAACTAGTTGTAATATCTCCGTTTGATATAAACACAAATGGATGGCTAAACCATCAACACAATGCAAACCTACCATGCCAGTTTAAATTATCGTGGGATCTAGTGGAGTGGACAGAAAGATTCATGATTGGCCTTCTTCACGCTTCTGCCTGCAAACATAGTTCTGATTGGCTGAACTATGATGGATATTTGAATAAGGACTCCCACTCAGCACTGCCTCTAACTTATGTTCTTTTGAATTTTGTTTTATAGTTTGTGGGGGCTAGAAGGAAAATGTTCTTGGAGCATCTGGGGTTATTGTCATCATTTTCCTTGAAGAAATCTGTTGAAATTCAGAGCTGGTCCCCATGACCATTTTAGGAGTCTGCCTTTCATTCCAAGAAGCTTTTATTTGTCCATACCAAATTTGTCAATGGCAACCTTGATATATGAATCAGTCTTAAACTGCATGCTAGTCAAAGCAGAAGTCTTTTTAGCCCTCCCCCCTGTTCGTGTGTTAGTATGTGTTTATGTTTTATTTAATTGTTTTAAATATTATTTATTTATTTTATTACATTATGTGTATTAATCACTAATCCCCATGATTGTGGAGCTCTACAGGATGTACAAATTTTAAAACCATAAAAAGCTTAAAAACTGTATCCAGCAAATTATCCAGTAATTAAAGCAAGGCTAAAATTTCTTGTATTTCTCTCCCATATCTGGTATCTGGGTGCTTCACAAGCACAGGGGAGGGAGTAAGCTCCACAAGGAGTAGAGGATTCAGGTAGGGTACCAGCCATGATATAAACTGTTGCTGTCCTCAACCAAATGCCTGGTGGAACATCTCTTTCTTGCAGGCCCTGCAGAATTGCATTAGATCCTGAAGGGCCCTGATGTTATTTCACAGAGAGTTCCACCAGGTGGGGGCCAGGACTGAAAAGGCCCTGGCCCTGGTTGAGGACAGCCTGATCTCTCTAGGGCCAAGGACCACCAGTAAGTTGTTCTGTGAAGAGCGCAGTGCTCTCCCAGGGGAATAATGGAGGAAGCGGTCCCACAGATACATTGTTCCCAGACCACTCAAGGCCTTAAAGGTCGAAACCAAAACCTTAAACTTGAGTCGGTGCTCCATCATAAGCCAGTGCAGCTGGTGTAGCAAAGCTCAAATATGTGCAGTCCACAATGTTCCTATTAGGACACATGCTGCCACATTCTGTACCAGTTGGAGCTTCTGGGTCAGTCTCAAAGACACACCAGCATACAGCGAGTTACAGTAGTCTAGCCTGGAGATAACTGTTGCATGGATTACTGTGGCCAGGTTGGAGTACGATGGGAAAGGGGTCAGCTGCTGGCTTTGGCGTAGATGGAAAAATGTCAACCTGGCTGTATATGTGACCTGGGCCTCCGTATTGAGGGAGGAATCCAGGGTCACACCCAAGCTCCTGACACACTGCGCTGGTGCCAGTTGCACCCTGTCAAGGGCTGGTAAGCTGAACGTGAGCCCTGAAGCCCCTCCCCCCAGCCAAAGAACTTCTTTGCTGGATTCAGTTTCAGCCTGCTCTTTTTTAACCATCCCACCACAGCCTCCAAACCCAAGGCCAGATTTTCTGGGGCGGCATCCAGGTGGCCATCCAAAAGCAGATACAGCTGGGTGTCATCAGCATATTGGTGACACCCAAGCCTGAATATATATGTGTGTGTATCCATTTTAAATGCTATTTTTCAATATTTGAAAAGTTTTAACATTTGATATTTTAATATTTTAATGTTTGCTGCCTTAGAGAGCCTGAGTTGGGTCAAAAGGCAGCATAAAAATGCTTTAAATAAATAAATGGTAAGCTTGCCTGATTTTTACACAGAGCACATCACAAATTCATGGACTGCTTGTGTTTGAATGGCTGGAGGGCAAATTCATGTCTGTTTCCCATTGGTATGTTCAACACAGACTGGAAAAACAGCTCTCAGATATAGTCATACAGATTTGTTGTTTGTGAAGTCTTTTTGGTTCATTAGACACAGCTTCTTCCAGATCTCAGCAAAGTAGTGTCCATTTTTCAAAGAGTCAGAATGACCCATCTCATAGCAAAGATATTTTCAAATAACGAAGCTCAAAGTCAGCTCCTAGCCCAGGTGAGCACGCACACGTTGACTTATTCAAAGAGGGGCTGAAAAGCTCACATTCAGGATGCATTAATCTGAAAACAAGTGTACTTTTGTGTCTGGGGAGTATTATTTTCATTGCCGTCAATTTAGTACACAGATACACTGTGATTCTAGACTCACTATCAGGTTGCCCTGAAGACTGAGACCCCTCACCAGGCCACTCTATTTAATTTAGACTAATCTACAGCTAAGTGAAACTTTGTAACCTCTCTGATTTCCTCCTATCATCATGAACACTCTTATTTCCCCTTCCCCTAAATGACCTACTCTGAGCCAGGGGGAGAGAATGCAGGGGGAAGAGAAGAGTGACCGCCAGGTAATGTCAATGGATATTCATGTCTACTGACAGCAATTTAGCTGAAGACAGAAATATTTAACTAGTTCATCCCTGATTGTTCTATGTTTGTTAATCTGATTTCTCTTTATGTCCATTGTCTCCTGCCTCTAGAGAAAAATCACGAAGAAAAACACTTTAGTTCTTACATTACATGAATAGCTGCTAAATCCAGGCCACAAACTATACACAGGGAAACAAAGCAGACAAGCTGTGATTCTAAACATAGTTAAGTCTGACTATTTCAATTGAAGACAATTACAATTCATTAAAATAGTTTAGGACATGCATCTCAGTACTATGTGTTTGTCTTTCTATCTTCAATGGAACTTGCTTCCAATTAACTCTGCATAAGAGTGCAGCCTAAATCTGCTTTAACATAATTATTCCATCTTTAACTAGTTGGTAGATTATATTTTCTTCATAAAATCCACTGGGAATGAATGTTATGCTTTCTTGTTCCAGTCATAATGGGCAGAATTTAATAAATGGATTGACATAAATCAGATGAATGATCAGTGCCAACATTTCATAGATTTATCTTCAGTTGACCAAAATTTCAGATGTTGACAGGATTCTTTTTGCAGCCTTCACATCCATTCCATGTTTTTGTTCTTCTGTTAAAGCTGGCTCTGTGCCTCTGATTTAACCAGAGCTGAGCTGAAGTACAAGGCAAGTTTTCAAAATATTTTTTGCTGTCTTGGAAAGCACTGTCCCAGGTGACAAATTTAGAGAAAAAAGTTCAAAATAGTGGTTAGAGTGTTGGACTAGGATTTCAGAGACCCAGTTTCAAATCCCCACTCTGCCATGGAGGTTTGCTGGGAGATCTTGACCCAGCCACTCTCTCTCAGTTTAACCTACCTCACAGGATTGTTGTGAGGATAAAATGGAGGAGAGAACAAGGTGAGTTGTTTTGGGTCACCACTGTAAAGATCTAGTAAAGATAGGATCTAGAAAGATCTAGAAAGATAGGATCTAGTAAATAAAAATGTGGGAGAATGTTCCTATTGATATCCCCATGAGAGATAACAAAGCCTACACCTTGATTTTTCACAATTGTCACAGCCCAGCGCAGCAAATCTAGCAAACTTGGTTTCCTCAACAACAGGAACAAGTTCCTTCCTCCTCTTCTTTCAAAGTGGAGTTTAACTAGCCCCCACTGACTTTGTCATGTAAACAATTCTGACCAGCTTTATGCAGGACCCTAGCGACAGTGGTGCAAGGGGGGGCTGGGCCCCATCAATCATTTGTCATGCCCCTCCAGTCAGCACTAGGGATTGGTGTGAAATCTGTCAGACTCTTTCTTCTGCCAGTGAAGGAAGGAGTCTCCCTCCTTCTTCCTGCCTCCATCCCCAGCTTTGCCAGTGAGGGAGGAAGTCTTCCTTCCTCCTCCCATCTTTCTCCCCAGCTTTTCCTTTGCACTTTGCTTCCTGCAGAAAACACTTGCTCCTGCATTCTCTGAAGCATGTGACATAGTCCTTTTCATGCTTCAGCTCATTAGCTCATGCTAACCATGGATTTCCCTCAGCAGCAGCAAATGAGGTAGGAGCTTTTTTAAGGCTTTATTTTTGCCTGGGGAAGGAGATGTTCAAAGATGGCTGGAAACAGAAGGGGTGGCCAGTGGCAGCAGCCTTTGTATTCTGCCTTGTGAAGTAGTCATTTTCTCCAGGGGAAGTGATCTTTGTAGTCTGGTGATCACTTGTAATTCTGGAAGATCTCCAGGCCCCACCTGAAAGTTGGCAACTCTGTTGTATTCCACCACACGTGCCTGTAGCTATCCTTGAGTCTTTCTACAGCAAGTTATGTGGAGCCAACTCAGGCAGGGCTTTGGGCTTTTGGGGGCGTGTGTGTGAGTTGAATGGAAGATGGTGTTGTGAATCAAAGGGGCCATCCATCCAAGTAAATACACAGTCTTCTGTGAGCCTCATTTCTTGCTCAGGGGAAGAGAGGGACACTTTTATGATGGTACACTGGTGGGGGGGGATTCCAATTTGACACACTGCAACCCAAGAAAGTGGAAGTGGGACAAATAATATGGGGGGTTGGATTCTTCATGCGTTTACAAGACTCTGTTCATCATGTGTAAATAAAGAAAGGGGATATTGGTTTGAAACAAAATGAATTATCGTTTAACCTTCTTTGTAGAATGATCCTTTCTAGAGACTTTGTACTATATCATATCTTGTTCATTGAGCCCTGCATCCCCAAATACAGTTGTGGCTTTAAAGTTGTTACTGACAGTTCCTGTCTCAACTGTCTCAACTGAAAGGATCTTCAGTGAGCTGAAGTCAAGAATTATCACAGGTGACAAATGTCCCAAGATTGACTGAATGATTTAGTAGTCTTGTCAACTGAATCACATGAAGCAGAATATGTATATTTTGATACCGTGATTCTCCATTTTGCTGCTGAAAAAAGGTGGAAAGTGTTTTTATGACATGCACTTAGAGATGTAACTTTCTAGAAAATTCCCAGGCCTTCACATCTCTACATGCACCACTGCCTGGACACTCAGAGGATTTGGCTTTCAGTTAGTTAGTTTTTGTTTGCAAACATCATATATAATTAATGTTTAAAGAAATATTGTTATAGAAAAAGAAATATATTTGTTATACCAATGTTACATCTAAGTTACATTGTTTTATACAAGGTTATAAAAGATAATCAAGAAAGCAAAATTTTGCATTTCTCTTTACCAGACTAAGCAAATTGAAATGGAAAAAGGATTTGTTAAAGAAGAAAAGGGAAAACAAAAGTGGAGGAGCCAATTGGAAGGAGCATGGCTAGAGAAGAAATGGGCCGTACTAAAGGGAAAAGGGAACACTGTATCCAGTTATTGTTTTTTGCCCAAGGCCCACAGAAACCTGTAAGCAGCTTTGCTTTCAAGTGTAAATTTTCTATGTAAAAAAGGAAAGAGTCGAGGTTAAAAGGTGTGATCCTGTCATAAATCTTCCAAGGGTGAATTCTCTATGCAATTGGCTAGAACAGAATTAGCAGTTAGCAGGGTTGAGGAGTCCTGATTTTAAAAGCCTGCAGGGCATGGGTGTGGGGGAGTAACATCGTGCTGGAGTAAAGCAGATAGAAAGAGACTAAGGAATGAAGGGATAAAAATGGTGTTGTGGCAGACTCAGAACTCCTTACAGCGTTGTTTTCATTTCTCTGGAATTCCATTTTTTGCATCGCATGACATAGCACGTCTGATACTTTTTTTGCACTTTTCTAGTTTTTATAATCCTAGTCCTATCACAGTGCTTATTAGGTCTCTCAGGCCATTTGATTACATTGTTTTATGCCATATAACGTATTTTGAGTCTCAAGTAGTAACTTGGTAAATAAATTATAAACTATAAATAGATAGTGATTGACTCAGCACCACTGTACTCATTAGCCCCCCCCCCTTAAAAATTCTGGCTATGGTTATGGCTCTGTGATGTTGTCACATTCATGAAGTGATCCCAACCCCCCCCCCCAAACCCTCCAAAACCAACAACCAAACAAAATCCCACAAAAATGAAAGTACTGGAAAGGGAGAGGCAGATTTGACCTCACTGAAAGAACACTTCCCACACCAGAAATGTTCTCCACTGCCCTGATTTTAATTCTGCCCTGTTTGTATTATATTCACATGTACAATTGGGTGTGTGTGTGTAAAATTGTTTTGCAGAACACTGTTTGCATCGCTAATGACTGAAGTGATGAAAGAAGATCCCCCCCCACACACACACACCATGCTAGCAATTTTGTTGGCAGTAGTATAGGTAAGGATGTGTGAAAGACGCACAAATGGTGCCGAGGTTGCCTGGTGCTTTTATTAAAGCCAGCTCTGTGATATTTCTGAGCTGAGGAACTCAATAACTATTTCAGGTGTTAGGGGACCTGTGTTGATAAAACTGGTTTTAACACCACTTACCAAGTTCACTTACAGCATCTCAGCAATTACTCAGCACCTTGTAGCTCTGTGGCTTTGATGCTGTCAGTACTAGCTGAAGAGTCTTCCTTTTGGCAAGTTCAAAAGAATGGGGTAGAGAGTATGGCAGTGCTTTTTGTGCAGTCTCTGGCTTTCCTTCTCCCTCTGAGTGGCTGCCACTTCCACAAGAGTAGCAAAATTTTGCAGAAGGCATTCCTTGGTGACAGGAGACAGTTAAAATGCTGAGGAACTGAGAAATGGCTTTAAATCTGTTTGTGTTTTCCTGCACCTAAGAACCCTACATTGTTGTGCTATACCAGCTGCCTGCCACTGAGTGATACAAGATGGTGACAGATCTTTTAGGAAGACCTGTTACCCTTCAGCAGATTGATGCCCAAGACAGAACGCTAGCCAATGCTGGCAACTGAGCATGTGCAGTAAAGCTTAAACTACTACTATCCTTGCACTCCCCCCCCCCTTAGGATTGTGTGAGTAAATATTGTATGTTTGCTATCTTCGGTCTTCCAGTGGGGGAAGAGAGTGAGTGACCATATGATCGCAAATACCCTGAAATCTCAGCTTAATTTTATAGTCGGATTGCATGAAAATTAAATTTTTACCTAAGCACAGGAGGCAATGGAGACAACCCAAAGCAAAGGATTAGTTTAAAAGTATTTTAAAATATTATGTGCAAGTTTTAATTACAGAGGACATAAAAAATCATAAAACTGTCCAGTAATTACAGCATTATTGATTCCATTTCCCCCCTTGAAATGCTAAGACAATTTCAACACATGCAGAATCAATAAACATAATTAAAATATGAGCTCATCAAAACAGCAATTAAATGTACTTAACAGCTTTTGTGGCTTTTTCTCCATATGGTTACTGTGGGAGTGTGAATCTGGCTTGCTAGATAAATGTAACAAAATGCCTACGAAAAGATTACCGTGGTATCATAAGCAAAGACAATAAAGTTTAGCGCTATAATAAGTTCCAATGAATCAAAAGTTGACAAAAGAAGCAATGTATACAATTCCAAAGAAAGAAACTTCTGTTTTATATATCTATGGGATTAGCGCTATCTTGGGCTTTAAAAAAGGAAGACCCAGTCTCTTTCTCATCATAACAAGCTTTTGCAGCATTGCAGTGGCATCATGTCACAACACCCCTTCTTTAGTCACAAGACTCATACTGCACAAACCCAACAGTTGCCTGATGTGTTGACTTAACTCACACAAAGTTGACCTGGCTGCAGTTTCATATGACTTGGTAAATTGGACAATTGTAAATCCATTCTCTACAGGGCTGCCTTGCCAAAGTTCTCAGAGCTGAGTTTGGTCAAAGTGTGGCTGTCCATCTGTTGACTGGAGATAATCACTACATACATTCATTTGGAGTCAGATAAGCTCTTAAGTTTGTTTCCAAAGTGCTAGCTCTGACTTTTTCATTTGCAGTCAGGGTACCTCACAGGTTCTGCCTTCTTCAGAGATTTTTTGAGTAAATATGAGGAACTTTTGGGAGGTGGCATTGAGAACCAGCCAGCATGTTATAGTGGTTGGAGTGTCAGACTAAGATCTGGGAGACCCAGGTTCAAATCCCCACTCTGCCAATAATGTGTGTTGGGTAATATTGGGCCACTGGCGCATGCTCAGCCTATCCTACCTTAAAGAAGTAAAAAGCCCTTTAGCACTTTTAAGACTAACAAACTTGTAGCATATACCTATGAGAAACACAGCTCTCTTCATCAGATGCAAGGAAGGTATTAAGAAACTGGCCAGAGATATATAGGTGGTAAGGGGAGGAGGGAGATCTAGAGATCCCATAGATATATAAAAGAGAAGTTTATTTCTTTGGGATTGTTTGTTAATCTTAAAAGGTGCTACTGGGCTTTTTACTGTTTTGCAACAACAGATAACATGGCTAACTCCTCTGGATCTACCTCAAAGTGTTGTTTGAGGATAAGACAGAAAAGCAGAGGACTTTGAAAGCCACTTTGGGTCCCCACTAGAGTAAAAAGTATAATATAACTGAAGTAAAATAAATAAATAAAAGTTTGGAATTCATTCCCCTGAGATGTGTTGCTGGCCCATACTCTTCAGAGTTTTAGAAGAATGCTAAAAACTGCCTTCTTTTGCCAGGCCTTCCCGCTAGGCTGATTTTGTCCTATCCCTAAAGATTTTATGGTTTTGATGTTGGTTCCTGTTGTTTTGATAGTTGTCTGCAGCTGCTGAATTTCATGATTTTTTCTAGGTTATAGCAGGGTGCTGACTTCCCTCTGCCCCAGTGCAGAGGTCTCCCACGGGCACTGGCTTCGAGGAGTTGGTGCTGGGCTCGGGCAGCCTCACCCTCCTGTTTAGTAGCTGCCTATAAGGGCGCCCCAGTTCCTGGCAGCCTTCATTTGGCCGGGTGTGTGTGTGTGTGCTGGATGGTCTACCTGCCATCGCCCATGTCCCTCAGTGTCCACTCCACCCTGAGTCAACACAGGGCAAAGCCTCCTTAGGCCAAGCAGCCACTGCTGCCACACTCTGGAGCGGAGCTGAGACACTCAGGGGTTGTGCTGTGTGGCAGGCCCCTTGCCTTGGGGAAGGGAAGGTTCTCTAGTTGGGGTGGGCTGGCTGGGCTCCTGAGTCCCTAGCAGCTAGCGGGTGTGGCGGTGGTGGTGGGTTTTGTCCATCCCCACCTGGCCATGGCAGGGCGGGCAAGTGTTCCTTCCCACACAAGCACACATTCACCACCTAGACTTTCCTCTCCCCTGAGAGAAAGGTATAGGAATTATTTTGTTGTGACAAGGAGAAGTGGGGTTTTGGTGCAGTGCAAGTGACATCATCAAAAGGGGTAGGGCTTGGGAAGTGGCATCACTTGACTTTTAATCTGGAAGTGACATCATAGTATGTGAAATCACATCCTTGCTCCTGGCTCCACCTCCAAAGTCTCCTGGCTCCACCCCCAAAGTCCCTAGATATTTCCTGAGCCAGACCTGGCAACCCTAACTGACAGCAAAAGGAAAAAGGGGGAGGAATGGGCAGGGTGCAACCACCTCTATGGTGACAAAGGCACTAATGGAAATCCTTCACTGGACCACATGCAAAGGAATGTCTTGCAGACTTGGAAAAAGTGGTGAAAAAGCAGAGGAAAGCAACTCTTCTGGAAGCAGACATGTGAAAGATTTTCAGCTGGAAGCACAACAGCGACAGAGAAAATACCGGATAAGTTTTTTGAGTGGAAATGGCCACAGACTCAGCCCTGCTTTAATTCAGCGGTTGCTACCACCCCCCAAACTTTCTTTTGAGATGTGACTAGTGAGCCCTGTGTCCTGCCCCTGATAAGAGAACTCCTGTCTTTTGCCAAACCCTGTATTTATCATTGCATGCAAAAGAATGTGAGTGGGCTTCTGTACTGTGTAGGCCGAATTCATCTATGAAAATAATAGCTAGCTTCCCCCACAGCCTTGAGAGGTTTGTATAAAGGTGGTGCTGGAGGCAGATGTGGGAGGGAAAGTATTCTGGAAAAGACTAGCAATCACTCATGCTTGTATGAGTCATCTGTCAGATTTAGTCATTGAAAAGCTTGCATACCTGCTTCCCCCTCTGCTTGCTGGGGAAGAAGGGTATTCCCTTGAGAATTCAGAAGGAGCAAGCTGGCCATCCAGATGGCTTCAGTCTACTTCTTGACATGCAGCTTCAAAACTGTTACAGAATGGGGCAGGAAATTCTAGCAATGCAAACCAGGGTGTCTAAAGTGATGGGCTTGGAAAACTTGGGTTCAAAGCTATACTCAGGCAAAATGATCACTGAATGGTATCTGAGGAGGCATTAAAGTTTGGCCTAATCTATATCCCAGGGTTATTATAAAACAAAAACCAGACAGTCCCATAGATTCTATGTAACCTCTGTGAAGGATTACAATAAACATGATAAATATCTGTTACGGACTTCATGAAAACAAGAGACTGATTTATCTTAAATTCTTGGGAACAGCACTGGGAGGAAAGTAGATCTGAATTAACAGATCCAAAATTGTATGAAACTGTATAAATTACACTCAGCCATTTGAAAAGTTACTGCCCCCTCCTCCCCCACCAGTTGTTCTCACTCTCCAAATAGCAACCCCCGCATTACGGAAAGCGGGGGGGGGGGGGAACCTCTCAGGATTTTACCTGACATGGAGCTCCACTGCTAAAAACCATTGAGGTTAGGAATGGGGGATACTTGGGAACAAATCCCTATTCAGCCATGAAGTTAATTGAGTGACCTTGGGTCAGTCAATCCCTCAGCCTAACTTAATTAACATGGTTGTTGTGAGGATAAAATGGAGGAAGAGAGAATGATGCATGCCATCCTGAACTCTTTAGAGGAAGGGCAGGGCAAAAATGAAATGGATAGAATTATGTTTCAAGCAAACTGGAAGTTATTATATACTCTCGTAACTTCCCAGTTTAATTTTCTTGGGCTTTAAGTTATGGAAGGAAACAGGCTCATAGCACTCTTTCTCACGAGGAGGATCAATCAAGCCCACTGCACCTTAATGGCCATAACTGCTTGAACATCATTCTCCCCCTTCTTTGACTTCTTTGCATGTCCTTGCTATCCCAAACCACAAGCTCTGCAGACATTGTAGCTAGAGTTGCCAGGTCCTGCACTCTTGCCAGCAAAAGTTGGGAGGGAGCTTTCTGGGAGTGGGGGGGGGGGAACAAGGCAATGTCGCTGCATGTGACATCCCTGATGAGATGATGCCATGTGGAAGTGACATCATCATGCCGGGGATGTCCTGCTGGGTCATGGCAGTTAGGGGCGAGGCTTCCCCACTGGCCAGCTGGCTGGCGGCAGGCAGGACCTCATGAAATCAGAGGATCCCCTGCTCCCACCTGGGGGCTGGTAATTCTAATTAGAATCCTTATCATCCAGCCTTCCTTTCACTCTTGACTGTTCCCCAGTGGTGGTTTTAATGATTCAGAGGCCTTGGGGGGGGAATCCAGGATGGGGCCCCAGAATCACTGCCCCCACTCCCACATCTGGGCCCTTGCCCCATGCAGGTGTGTGGGGTGGCTGCCAAGCTGCCTACTGCCTGACCCCAGAAAGGTCTGGCACATGCACAGTGACCCCCAAGCTGGCTGGTGGTTCCCTGAGCCCTGGAGAGGACAGGGCTGGGCATACGGTGACTCCTGAGCCAGCTGGCTGCAGCCTAAATCCCAGAAGGGTGGCGGGACAGCCACCTGGTTCTTCCTCTTCTAGGGTTCCCAGGTCATGAGCTCTTGCTGGTGGGGGTGGGTTGGGAGGGAGCTTTACAGGAGTGGGGGTGGGGCAATGTCACCATGCATCATGCATGGTGACGATGCCCCCGATGTGATGATGTCATGCAGAAGTGATATCATCCTGCCTGGGGCATTGCACAGTGACACTCTGGTATACTGGGCAAAACTCATGCTGGGGATGTTGCGCTGAGTTGTGGCAGCTGGGGGTGGGGCTTCCCCCCACCAGCCAGCTGGCCAGCAGCAGGCAGATGCCTTTGAAATTGGGGGATCCCCTGCTCCCACCTGGGGGCTGGCAACCCTATCATCTTCTTTCCCTCTCTGTTGGGGAAGAAGCAGGCTGGCCCAGCATGCCCCATGACTAAGACCTCCCCTGCTGTTCTGTACTCTGCTTCCCATGATAGCCATGTCCACCAGGTCATAACTGTTTGAACTGCAGCCAAAGAGAACAATCCTCTGGATTTTCCCCACTGGTGTCCTTATTCCCTGGACTCACTTTTAGATTGCCACTTGCTCTGGTTTCACTACCTCCTCCATCCTCTCTGCATGGGATGAGGACACCAGATCAGCTACCAGATGAGTTGCCCACCTGGATTCCTGCTCCACGCCAAGTAGCAAAAGGGATCACTTTAATCTTCTTCCTTGTATGTTACTCATAAGTATTATGAGACCTGGCTCCTTTGAGGAAGGTTTTTGCATTTTCTGCAGCTAACCAGAGCCAGAGTCCTCAGAATTAGAGAAAAGTAGCTTGGAGCATGAGCACAGTAATGCTTCAGGCTCCCCCAGTGGTCATGTATTCGCTTCCTGACTCTTCCTAACCTCTCCCTCAATTGTTTATTATGATGGAGCTGTTACAGTGGAATATACACTATTAAGTTCTAAATCTAGCATGCTACAGTGGCTACATATTTTATATGTTGTCTTACAGGAGGCAAAATGTCTGGCAATTACAACTGCCTTTTAAAGCAGAAAGCTGAATTTTAAAGAACCACAATTCAAAACAGACAACCAAGAGACAAAAATACCTCTAGCAATAATAAACAGTTTTAATTTTATTTTGATTATTTTGGAATTAGAATGCAGATAGAGTTGCACATCAGTCTTTTTTTTTTTAATCAGCATGCAGAAAGAAAATATATGCCTTGTCCCCTGCAACTCAGAGGAGGGAGGCTGCCTGAACTTCCATTTTTGTAAGGCTTGGTGATTTCTTGCTGACTCAGCAGTTTGGCCATCCCAGCATTTTTATATCCCAAGTAATAATATTCACAGGAGCAGGGACTACTGTGCGTCTGTCAAGTCACAAGATGTCTAAATGGTGAGCTTTTGTGTCAGGGTCTGCCTGACACTGAAGTTGTGATTCCGGCTCTCTTACCGTGAAATTAAGGCAGCTGCTCAAGAAATGACAAGATGCAGTGAGGGAAGCAATTATTCATCTTGAGCTACACTGAGCTTCAACGGGGAGAGCTAGCATAGTGGTTAGAGTGTTGGGGTGCGTTCAGACAGCTCTTTTCAGCTGTGCAAGGCACGAGTACCTGGTGGATTTAAAGTGCACGTCCAGACCTCAACATCTGGGAATTGTGCTGCTTTCGTTAGTAGCCCGTTGATCCCCGTCGGGAATTCATACTTAAAAGACAGTGCTTAAAGTTCAGTCTAAAGCTGGCCGACAGGCCAACGCTGGACTTTCCACTGTCAGGTCATTTCACCAGTGTGCAATCAGCCCGTAGGGCTGGTCTCCAGACCATCCCAAACAGCCACCATTTAAAAAAACTCTTAGCAATGCATGCATAACCGCTTAAACATGCGACATCTGCAGATGGTGAGGCATATATGCACATAAGCACATATGCAGATAAGCAGATATGCACATATGTGCATGTGCAAACAGGATTTTTTTTTAAAAAGCCAACCGCACGGCTCCTTACAGTGGATGCCATCGAGACAATCCACCGCGGAGTCACGCACAGTAAAGTGATTCATGGGGGAGCTGTCTGGTCATGCAATGCTGGATTTAAAAGATCTAGTTCAAATTACAGCCGGGCCAATGGTGGAATTAGCTGCCTGTCTGAATGCACCCTTGGACTATGACCAAGGAGACTTGTATTCAAATTCCCACTCTGCCCGTTTGAATCAGTCACTCTCACTCAGCCTAATCTCCTTCAGACAGTTGCTATGAAGATACGGTGAAGAAGACGATTATGTATGCAACTCTTTCTTATACAATAAATAGTCAATTTATAATAATTTTATAATGAATATGTTATCAGAGGCCACTAATATTTAGTTAACTTGCTAGGGTACTTTGTGTGGTTTTATTCCCAGGACACCATCATCAAGGCCAGACTAGATGATACATGTGACATGAGTTGGGTCAAAGGTCACCTGACCCAACTTGCAATCAGATGTAGCATTTGGGAGCAATCATTCCCAAGTATTCCAGGGCCCAATTCAGCTTGGGAGCACAGCAAAGAGGAGGAGGTGCCTCAGCCTTCCCTTCCACATTGTTTTCCCAAGCCAAAACAACCACAGGGTTCTTCTTCCGAAGCCAAAACAACCACAGGGGAGTTGTTTGCATGTATACTGACTACAGCACAGCAGGACAAATAAGGCTTTTTCCATGGTCATTTCATCTTGGGAAAATGGTGTGTAAGGGAAAGCTGAAACACCTCCTTCCCCCACAACATGTATGTCTATTTCCTGGCTTCTCATCACTTGATGTCTGGCAGCCAGAAGTGTGAACTGATCAGCTCATACCTTGAATAAACCTTTGTTGGTCTTAAAGATGCCACTGGAGTAAAAATTTGTTCTCTTGCTTCAGACCAACATGGCTGCCCACCTGGATGAATCCAGTGAAATTGCTCAAGAAGGTTAAACATAAACACATGATCCCAAGCAAACTGAGCCCTGGAGAGCTTGGGAACTTTAGCTCCCCAATATTATATGGGACTACAGGTTAGGTTGATCCAATCCAAATTACATTGCACATATCACCTAGCTTGGTCCTCAAATGCAGCTCTTTTCAATAGAATCAGTTCACACTTCTGGCTGCCAGACATCAAGTGATGAGAAGCCAGGAAATAGACATACAAGTAAACAAAAACTGAGAAGCAGAGCTTATTACCTTAAGAAGGGAAAGGGTGTGTTTAACCTTCTTGAGCAATTTCAAATATTAGCATATGTAAACTGTTTGTTTACATATGCTAATATTTGTGTTAACTAGCAAGTTAGTCTTAGACCCAATCAGGGACCAGTCCTTAGTTCCCACAAGGTAAAAAGGAAGCCCTGCTCTAGAGAGTTGAACAGCCGAATGTCCATTGGTTATTTGAGGTTTGAATGTGTCTACCTGCCTTAGGTAACATAGGCTTTTCCTTAGAAGAGAGTGAGAACTTCCTGTCTTTGTTCTGAAGAGAAAAACGACCAGTAGAGAAGTAGCCAGCATGGTGTAGAGACTATCTAGAGATGATGTAGTCCATTCCAGAGGTGTCAACTTTTAGAAATCCCGGGGGGTCGGGGGCTCTAATGTGCACACGCGCTTTGTGCGTGCGCACTCCGGGACCATGTCCCCGCCACCTCTCCCCCCCCCAGGCCTGGCCTGGCCTGGCCACTCCTGCCTCCGTGGAGCAAGCTGGGCAAATGCCCAGCGTGCTGGCGTCACCCGGAAGTGACGGCAGCACACTGGGCACGTTGCCGGGGCGATGCTGTAGCAATCACCCCGAAACTCTATGGCACCATAGAGTTTCAGAGCAATTGCCAGAGCGTCGCCCCGGCAACGTGCCCAGCATGCTGGCATCACTTCCGGGTGACGCCAGCACGCTCGGCATTTGCCCAGCTGGCTCCACAGAGGTAGGAGTGGCCAGGCCCAGGGGGGGGAGAGGCGGCAGCTGCCGGCCAGCCGGCCGGTGGGCCAACAAGCGGGCGGGCCAGCAGGCAGGCAGGCAAGCGAGCGGGCCTGGTGGACGCTCCATTTTGCCGGGGGAGGCTGAGCCATGGTCCATTCAGTTAAGACCTTTATTTGTATTTTCTTCCTATGTAACTCCCCTCCCTTGTTTCTAGTTTCTAGCAAAGATAGTTTTCTTTAAATCTCAAACACACATGGTGTCGGCTCTTTGCCTATTTACTCTGCAAACTTATACAAAAACCAACAAATATGTCTATTCCAGATAATGTTCATATCCATTCAGATAGCCATATGACATGTTTCCAGTTACATTTTCTTTTTTCCCTGCTTCCGTCTTTCACAGCAGTGAACAAATTCATGTCTAAAGCAATGCTGAGTGAGATTCATTACCCTCATCTGCATTTGTGGCATTTTGTTTTTTCGAAAAATAAAACTGGAAGGAACATAAGAGGTTGTTAAAGTTTTTGTTTTGTATACAAGTGTTTGTCATAAATTCAAATTCTGGGTTTCACAGGATGTGAGGTTTGAGTGTACATAAATCTCATCTCCCTGTTACGTTGATAATCCTGCCCTTCTTCCAAGGAACTCAGGGTGGTATACATGGTTTCCCCATTTTACCCTCACAATTGCCCTGTAAAACTGTTTAGGACAGTGATCCTCAATCTGTGGGCTAGGATCCAAAAATGAGTTGCAACTCTGTTGTAGGTGGTTTGCAAGGCCAGGGCAGTGATTACACACGCTAAATCATCCACTTTCAATGCACTTTCCAAATGGATTTTGCCCGTTCACACAGTAAAAATCCAGTTGCAAAGTGCACTGAAAGTGGACTGAAAGTGGATTATTTAGCATGTGTGTAACTGCAGCCCAGGAGGGATAAATATCAACAGAGTGTCCTGGGAGAGAAGACTCTGGGAAGTTCAATGGCTTGTTTCAGTTTGCCTCTGCATAAGTGAGATATCTATGAACTACTGCCTGCTGCTTAGTAATGCTTTATATTTGTAAATGAAAAAATGGAATATAAACTGGTTCAGTGTTAACTGATGTTAGATTCCTGAATTTTATGTTGGGTAGGAGGAAAGTAGCATGGAGTTACTTTGCAAGTGGGTCCCGAAAGGTAAAGTTTAGAAGTCATTCCTGAAAAGTACAGTAAGGTTGCGGTCACAGGCGTGAGATAGTGGGGGGGGAAGAGAGGCTATTTCCTCCAGCGGAATTTGACCCGCAGTTGCATGATCACACCTCCCTTTGAAGCTGTGGGTGCAGTCCATCACTGTGTGATCAGACGCAACTGTGGGTGAGTCTTTTTTGGGGGGGGTCCCGTTTTCTCCCCATGCACTTAAATGAGGGATCGATGAATTGCACCTCCGCACTGAGGGCTCCCTATGGAGTTTGTGATGATGTGCATACTGCGGGGGGGAGGGGACACAGCACAGAGTCGAGATTGCCTGATCAGATCATCCCGATGCCATGAGAGCATGCTGGAGCGATCCAACAGGGGAAAGTCCGCCCATAGCCCATTGCAACCTGTTTGCTACCATTTTTTTCCCTGATGTCTTTTAACTCTGCTTCTGCAGCAGAGCAAAACAAGTTGCCGATGGCTGCGGGGAGCTTCCCAGATGTTGTTGTATGATCACTCCCATTAAATCCGCCCGGCATTCGCACCTATGTCCGGTCTAATTGTGTGTATGATCACAACCTTCGTTTAGAAGTGGTCCTCATCTCAAAAAGCCCAAGAAGCATTGTTTTGGCCTGAGATAGAATGGATGACCCAAGGTTATCTAGTAAGTTTCATGGCTGAGTGGGAGATTGATTTCTCCAGTCCTGTTCTGATAGAAGGAGGAAGAGGAAGAAGAAGAAGTTGGATTTATACCCTGCACTTCACTCGGAGTCTCAGAGTGGCTTACAATCTCCTTTTCTTCCTCTCCCCACTACAGACACCCTGTGAGGCAGGTGGGGCTGAGAGAGCTCCGAGAGAACTGCTCTTGAGAGAACAGCTCTGAGAGAACTGTGACTGACCCAAGGTCACCCAGCTGGCTGCATGTGGAAGAGTGGGGAATCAAATCCAGTTCTCCAGATTAGAGTCTGCTGCTCTTAACTAGTACACCAAACTGGCTGTGCCAGAAGTCCTAACCTCTTAAACAAATGTCCCCATAGTTTCTTAATTTGGATAAAGAATGCCATATATGTATGTACAGAAGTGCCATCAAGTTGCAACCAATTGATGGCAACCCCAGCAAGGGGCTTTCAAGATAAGTCGAGTTAGAACAGATAAAAGGAAGTACTTCTTCACCCAAAGAGTGATTAATACATGGAATTCACTGCCACAGGAGGTGATGGGGGCTATAAGCATGGACGGCTTCAAGAGGGAGTTAGATAAACGTATGGAGCAGAGATCCATCAGTGGCTATTAGCCAGAAGTTATACATAGGAACTCTGGGGCAAGTGATGCTCTGTATTCTTGGTGTTTGGGGGGGCAACAGTGGGAGAGCTTCTAGTGCCCTGGCCCCACTGCTGGACCTCCTGATGGCACCTGGTATTTTTGACCACTGTGTGACATGGTGTTGGACTTGATGGGCCATTGGCCTGTTCCAACACTGGCTTCTCTTATGTTCTTAAGTAGAGGTGGTTTGCCATTGTCTTCCTCTGCAAAGTCTTCCTTGGTGGTCTCCCTTCCAAGTACAGACATAAGAACATAAGAGAACATAAGAGAAGCCAATGTTGGATCAGGCCAGTGGCCCATCCAGTCCAACACTCTGTCACACAGTGGCCAAAAACACCAGGTGCCCCCAGAAGGTCCAGCAGTGGGAGCAGGAAGCTCTCCCACTGTTGCCCCCCCGCCCCAAGCACCAAGAATACCAAGCATCACTTGCCCCAGACTAAGAGTTCCTATCTATACTTTGTGGCTAATAGCCACTGATGGACTTCTGCTCCATATGTTTATCTAATTCCCTCTTGAAGCCGCCACCACCCCCTGTGGCAGTGAATTCCACGTGTTAATCACTCTTTGGGTGAAGAAGTACTTCCTTTTATCTGTTCTAACCTGACTGCTCAGCAATTCATGGAGTGCCCACGAGTTCTTGTATTGTGACAAAGGGAGAAAAGTACTTCTTTCTCTACCTGTTCTGTCCCATGCATAATTTTATAAACCTCAATCATGTCACCCTGCTGATCTGAGATCTGATGAGATCAGGCTATACCAAGCCACCTTCCCTCTCAAAGAAGGCTGTTTAGCCTTTAGTGATTTCTTTACAATGTGTTGTGCTGACTATTTTGGGTTGCTAGTGGGGGGAAAATGTCCCAGGTAGAATATCTATGTGGAAAGCCAATCACCAAGATGGTTCAGAGGTAAAAATGATAAAGAAACCAATATATGTATCAGAGAAATGTTTAAAATAATGAAAAAAGCAGAACAACAGTTGAGGCCCAGTTAAGATATTATACAACACTGTTCCAGAAGAACTACCATATTGTGGTAGACTAAGCATACAGTACATATCAATTCCCATATGTAAATCTGTAGCCTATTGAAAGCAATTCATATTTATTTCAGGCCACACTATATGTAATGGATGAGCCAGAAATAAATGGGTTGAGTCAACCATCAGATAGAAACAATTGGTTGAAATGCAGCCAAAACCAAACTACTGGCTTAATCAATGACATCCATACCAAAGAGAGACTTCATGTTAAGACTCTTACAGCCTGACACATCAGCTAATTAGTCTAAGGAACCTGGCAATATATGAAAATCATTGCTCGCAAATAATATTTTTTTCCATTTCTGTCCCACCAATGGTCTTCAATGATCAGAGTATCTGAAGTAAAAGTTTATTTTCATTCAGTCATTTCCTTCCCTTCCTTTTTGCTTTCCCCACCGACCTCAAAAGACTAATTATCAAAGTATTAAGCATGTTTCTAAAATATGACTGAACCCATCATCATAGGGAAATGTGCTGAAGAATGCACCCTATTATTCGAAATGACAGGATGTATATAAAGCCCATATGTTTTCAAAAGGGTTTCTGTCAGTATTAATCAAAACGTTGGCAAATTTATGAACACACTGAACAGCACGCCTGCCATATGGGTAATCTCGCTCCTTTAATATTGGGAATTTGAATTAATAATAAACACTGTAGAACAACCTCAAATGAGACAGAACCAATAATGTGAAAGCCAGAAAAATAAAGCAACTTAGTGGCACGAAAAACCAGTTGAGTGAAGAAGATATTGTATCTCAGAGCTGAATTATGAACTTGATTCTGTGGTGTTTGCTTTTAGTCTTTACTCATACTAACTCGTACTAATTCTTAATGCTTCAATAGCAATCTCTTGAAGTATATAGTCACTTTTCAGGTGTACTATGGGAGGCCACTGGACCAGGCTGCACCTGTGATTGGATAGAACCCACTCTTCTCAGTTTTTCTTCAAACAGGGTAGGAATACCAGCCTCCAGGGGGACCTGGGGATCCCCTGGAATTACAGTTCATCTTCAGACTTCAGAGATCAGTTCCCCTGGAGAAAATAGATGCTTTGGAGGCTGACTCTGTGGCATTGGACCCCACTGAGGTCCCTGCCCTCCCCGGCTCTTTCCTCAAATCTCCAGAAGTTTTCCAACCTGGATCAGGCAATCCTATGCCCCATCCCCCGCTCTCCAGTGGCCGGGGGGAACTCACAACCCTAAAACAGGGAGGTGGGAGAAGGTCACACTCTAGGTTTGTTTTTGGCCACAGTCTCCTCATAGAGAAAGAATATCTACAGAACATACATTTAAAAAGTTGAACCTACAGACACCCGGGGTGAAGAACTGTAGACTTCATAGCTACTCTTTCCACAGGCCAGCAGTCCATCAGTTAGATCCCAGCATTTCTACGTGGGTCACATGGTTATCAGCATAGTTTTCCCTTTGACTTCTGGAAAAGCTATGCTGGGGACCATGTGACCCACACAGATGAAAAGCCATGCAATATAGAGCTACAGAGAAGAGAGTCATAAGGCAAGATCGCCCCATCCTCCCTACTAGGCCACTAGAAAAGCTGGTAGGAACTAACTGAGTGAATACCAAAATATACCTAGAGAATACACAGCACTAGAAAAAGGACCAAAACCATTACTGGGGGTATGCCAGATGAGAAAAATAAAGGTCTTCACCTGCTGGTGAAAGACACTGATAGGGGGAGACAGACAAATCTCCCTAGGGATGGAGTTCCAATGTTTTGGTGCCACAACGAAGAAAGGTCATGACCCATTCTAGCCTCAGATGGCTGGGGCAACCAAAGCAGTATCTTCAAGGATGACTAGTGTGAGCAGAGAGGACCATATGGGAGAAAGTGGTCTTTAAAGTATTAAAGTAAGTCCTTAAAGTGTCTTGGTCCCAGGCTATACAGAGCTTTAAAGGTCAATACCAGCGCCTGGAACTGGAAGGCAGAGTTAAGTGGAACAAGATTGGAGTGATATGGTCCCTATGACCCACCCCAGTTAATACTCTGGCCACAGCATTCTGTATCAACTGTAGCTTCTGAACAGTCTTCAAGGGCAGCCCCATGCAGAGCACATTTCAGTAATCTAATCTGAATGTTACTAGGGCCTGCATTACAGTGGCAAGATCTTTTGTGTCCAGGAAGGGCTATAGTTGGGTCACCAGCCAAAGCTGGTGAAAGGCACCCTGGCCACATGTTTATCCAACAGGAGGTTCCGGACCAGAAGCACCCCCAAGCTACAAACCTGCTTCTTTATGGAGGGGGGGGTGCAACTCCATCCAGACCAGTAGATAGCCATTTCCCAGGTCAGACTTTCCCCCCACCAGTAGCACCTCTGTTTTGTCAGGATTACGTATCAGCTTGTTAGCCCTCATCCATTCATTAACCACCTCCAGGCAGCTGTTCAGTGATTCTGCAGCCTCCCTGGGATATCTTGGTAGCGCGAGATAGAGCTGAGTGTCATCTGCATATTGGTAGCAGCTCAGCCCAAATCTCCAGATGACCTCTCCCAGCAGCTTTACGTAGATGTTGAAAAGCATGAGGGACAAGATGTAACTTTGGGGAATCCAGTAGTCCAAAAGGAAGAGCAAGAGTCCCTCAGCACCTGTCAGCTATGCTGCCATCTCCCGGCCAGGGGTTGGGACTCAACCAGTGACCCCACCCGCAGGAATGTGCTCATGTGCTTTTTAGCTGTCTGGCTTTTTATCACACCCCACTTTTTCCTGCTTCGCTCTCAGTTTTTGCCTGCTTCGCTCCCAGCTTGCTCAAGATCTGGGATAAATCCTACCCTACCATGTTATTCCTTTTGCAGCTGCTCTCCAAAACATTTAGTGGAAGTTCCCTGGGAACCAAAGGCACAATAACATGCTTGCCGCCATTTCTATGTGAAACCTGCTCAGGGGGCTGGAACCACTTTTTATGCTTTATGATTGGTGTAGATGTAATAAGGGGGATTCTGGTAGGTTAGTATAATACTGTTTGTTTACAATAAAGTCATTACTAACAGGAAAAGTGTAACTATTCCAATAAGAACCTCTTTGCAAATAAAGGACTTTCTGATTAAGAAGACCTGTTGCAGACTGCATCTTTTGGGACAATCTCACAGCACCACGCTCTGAAATCTACCCTTGAGATAGGAGTCGAACCACCACAGAACAGTGCCTCCCAGTCCCAGTCGTGAAAGGTGATGCAGAAGGATACCATGATAAATGGTATCAAAAGCTGCTGAGTGGTCCAGGAGAGTTACACAGAGTCATACTTCCCCTGTCCATCTCCTGGCACATGACATCCACCAGGGTAACCAAGGCCATTGCAGTCCCATAACGATACTGGAACTTATCTAAACAATCTGCTTCATTCAGGAATATCTGAAGTTTGGCAGCCACCACTCTTTCAGTCACCTTCCTGAAGAATGGTACATTTGGGACTGAACAGTATTCAACTCTCCTAATTGGCTGTGAAGTGTAATTAAATTCCTGGTCTAGACACAGGAGGATGGAGTAGATTAGTTTTTGTCCTCACCTAGGCTAATGTCACTGGACCAGGTACAATTGCCACTGTCCAGGTGTACTTCGAGATCTTCCAGTATTACATCTGGTTACCAAACTACAGAGATCAGTTCTCCTGGAGAAAATGGCTACTTTGGATTGTGGATTGTATGACATTATACCCTGGTGAGGTCCCTCTCCTCCCCAAACCTTGCCTTTCCTAAGCTTCACCCCGCAAAAAATATTCCGGAATTTCCTAGAGTTGGCAACCCTACAACCAGAACCCTCTTCAGATCTTTATCCAAAGCATGCACATTGGAATTTGCAACATTTGACAAACATGTGATAAGGTAGTAATTCTAAATATTGGTGGAGACTATCACAAAGAAAACAGGTATTTCATCCATAATCTGGGATAATTATATCTTGGAGCCCAATCTGGGAGAAGGGTGAACCTAATCCATCATGAATTCTGATGTCACTCCCTGTCCCCACCCCCAATTTCTACAGATATTTGATAGTAAATATCTGTCTGAAAAATACATATACCTAAACAGTTGTAAATACTGTAAAGACAGGTACAAGGACGAAACCTGGAAATCTTCTAATCAGGCTATAAATTATCATGGTTGTCTCTCCCATGCCTTCATTTAAAACGCACATACACTACAGTCTAAATTTATGAGTGCTTCAGGCATAGAATGCCTAAACTAATGGGACAGGATTAATTCATTCCTTACATGCAAATACTTTCTTTCATCCAAGAGGCTCAGGAAGACACAATTTCAAATTCCATTCATCACAACAACCCTATGAGGCAGATTAGGCTGAGCAAGAATGAGTGGCCTAAGGTCACCCAGCGAGCTTCACAGTCCAAGTGGCGATTTGAACCTGGATCTCCTCTCACCCAAGTCCAAGATGCTAACCAGTATTGCATACTGCTTATCCCAAAGATTATGTAATCACTACTTAATGCCCACAGTTATCTCTAGCTACCAAAGCTGCATTTACAGAGGTTGTTATGCAAGAAAGTCAAGGCCCTTACTCCCAGCCCCAGGCAGAATGGGATTGAGCTGCCAGATAACCTTGTGATTAATAAATATTTTGAATTATTCTTTCAGAATGAGTGGATGGGGCTGATCTCTTTGGAGTTATTTCTATAATTGTTATGGAAATATACTTTCCAAGATAGTGAGGATCATCCATGCATAGAATAAAGTTGTGGATCAGTTCCCATGAACACAAAATGGTACTATAGGAGGTCTGAAAACTTGGAGCTTGGGTGTTTTATGCAGTGATCCATAATGGATCAAGTCCACCCACCCAGCACCAAACAGGTGGCCTGCTCTTTTTCTGGGAACAGATTTCTAAATCAAGAGGTGTGACTTCCGTGCAGGGAGCCTGGTAACCGTAATTTCAGCAATTAAGCATGGCCTTCTCCATTGGTCACAGAGGACAGCCAGAGTAGTGTGCAGGGAGGAAATGGGGATGAAATGAAGCATAATTTTAGACATAGAGGGCCATGGGCATGGGAGATCTCCAAGGTTAAGTGTGCAGACTCTAATCTGGGAGAACCAGGTGTGATTCCCCACTCCTCCATTTGCAGCTGCTGGATGACCTTGGGCAAGCCATAGTTCTGTCAGAGCTGTTCTTGAAAAGGGGCGGTTTCTCTCCAAGCTCTCTCAGCCCCACCTACCTCACAGGGTGTCTGTTGTGGGGAAGGGAAGAGAAAAGGAGTTTGTAAGCCACTCTGGGACTCCTTTGGATAGTGAAGGGCGGGGTATAAATCCAATCTCCTCTTCCTCCTAAGAGTTTTGCCCTGCAGAGGATTTCAGACTCCATGATTTCTTTCATTCAGTCCCAACAGAACAAGCCAGCTTCTAGATCAATGCATCTGAGTGAACTATATACCAATTGGCACCACAGAGTAAAAAGTAGTGGCAGATAACAATTCATTGTTGGAAAGCAAGCAACCAATTCAACTTCATCTCTTTCTTAAACCACTATGAATGGTTGTAGCTATCAGACACTCTCAGGTATGACTAGACATTGTTAGTGATACTTTTCCATCTGCAACCCCACACTGAGCTGAGGCTGGGGGAATCCTGCATTTTTCTAGTATCTAGAGACTTTTAGCTGCTACAGAAACATATGTGATGTTTTATTTCATTCTGCTCATGAATATAGCTTCTGGCACCTTTTTATATTGCTGTTGGCTGAGGGGCTGTTTATTATTATCATCATATTCAGAAAGACCATCACTGCATCACCTGAACCTGTTGTATTCTACACTAGGACTGAGCCCAGTGAGAAGCTGCAGAGCCTTAAACTGGCTCCACCAATGTAGCTCAAGGCAATTTCCTGACAACTTTGCTTCCTCCATACAACAATCCTCTACAGTTATATTGTACTAAGTTGAAATTGTCTTTTGCTGGTATCTGACCCTAAGAAATATATTATCAATATGGCTCAGTTTCCACCTCTTCCATCTTATGTAATTTATGTTCAGTGGCAAGCAAATGTATGCACAATCCCCAAATCATTCGGTTAGGAACAAGTCCCATTGACAATAGGATTTACTTGCAAGAGAACATGGATAGGACAGCAGAAGTGATCTTCCATGGGGCATTTTTTATCTTCATCCTTGTCAGTTTTTCAGAATGATGTAAGAATAAGAAAAACGATTTCTGCTTTGACAGGAAATGTGTTTTCATACATTGTTCCTTATCTACAAGGCTCCACACATGTTTTTTTTTTAAATAACAACAACAACAAAGTGTGGGATTGTGTATATCAAGATACCAAAGGTCATGGACTTTCCAGGTTTTATCTAAGGCTGAGGACAGACTGGCAATCTGGAGCGGGATGAATGCGGAGGCAACTGCTGCGGGGGAAAAACTCCCCGGGGCTGGCTGTTCACACTGGCCAGTGTATTGCGCAAGGATGCCGTTATGGAGCGTTCAGACTGCTGCGGAGTAGCCCCAGGTGGGCCGGCCTCCGCAGCTCGTGATAGGGCTGTTTCGGCAATTTGCGCATGTGCGCATGCACTTATGTGCGCATGGGTGCTCATGCACAAACTGGCAAAACACCGCGTTCGCACTGCCGCCTCCACTTGCCTCCCGCCTTCTTCCGGTTTACACTGCCTGGAAGCGGGAGGCAAGTGCAAGACGGCCTCCGGACACCAGTTTCTCCCGGTGTCCTTCTAAAGCACAAGAAACCTGGCTTCAAAGCGAGTAAATGCGGAAGAGAGCCGAGGGACAGCTGCGCATGTCTGAACGGGCTCCCTTCCCCCGCTTCCCAAGCGGAACTGTCCTGGGGCAGATTGCTAGTCTGTCCTCAGCCTAAAGATACCCTGTCCTGCAGTTTGCAGGTCTTATGTCTCTATACCTGGCACGGGGCTCTTGGGAAAGATCAGGGATTGTTTCACTGCACCATCTACCCCTCTTTCCAACATCCTCACTGCTTGAACTGACTGAGTTGATCTTGGCACTGGTGCTGGAGGTCCCAGAGCTCAATGAAATAGCATGGGCCCTGGCGGAAGAAGACTTGCACTGAAGTCAATTGAACATAGGTGAGAACTCCTTGTTGAGCCTACCATGTGGCAGTGAAGGGATCTTCACTACTGCATCTGCTCAGAATCATCTAGGACTGCTGTTTTCTGTGGTTCAGGGTGTCTTACATTTTGGCCCCCAGCACGTTTTTGAACCCTTGACAGCATGTGGATCATAAAATCACTTATAATTGTTCTGACTAAAACTCTGCATCAAATTTAGCTGTTACAGATGGTCCTTGGGTCTGCTTACACAAGGCCATTTCATTCCATTTATACTCCAAACACTCTATTACACTGCATTGGTTGGGTCCCGTATGCCGCTCTACAGACAGTACAAATTAAAGAAATGCCATTTCCTTCTTGGCCTATAAATATGGTTTGATATGGCAGTATCACTCAGCAAAGTCTGAAAGATTCAACATGAAACCTACAAAATTCCGTAGCATCTCTGCTACAAAATCCATTCTTTCCCACCACTGCTGCCTTGCCATTATATTGTTGATTATGACCATTGTTTTTCAGCTTTGCTGAACTGAGAACACAATAAAACCCCAATTTTGTACCTAGGACAGGCTCAGGAGACAGATTTGAGTCTGGCTTTTCCAAAGTTTTACAGTGAACACCTGTGAGTTCAGCCCTGCCCCAACAATTAATAAATCAACCAAATCTTCTTCTAATAAAGGCACACCCTTTGATGTGCAAGTTTTCTATGGCTAATGATTGTGCCTTTCATCTTGATTCAGCTGTTGTATAATAGATGACCAATCTGAAAAGATAATGCTGGTTGCATGCAACATGTGAACTTCACACTGTTAGAACGCGAGCCATACTAGTCATGTTAACAATGAAAGCTAGGAACCTTTCTGGAGAAATATGATGTTGATTTTGACCTTAGAGGAAATCAGGCTTGCTCATTGCAGTGATGATATGGAATTGATTAAATGAATAAATAACCCTATTGTTTAGTTTTGCATGAAAATATGTGGCACCTAGGTCAGAGCTAATCCTTAATTTTTTTCCTATGCATAATAGATTCCAATGTGTAAACATAACCACTAGCATGAACCAAACTGGATGCTCTGAGTCAACAGTCAAAGGTGTGATTGTGAACTCAGAAATATTGATAATGTTTGTGAATATATTCAGACTACATTATGCTAGACATTTAAAGTTGGTAAGAGGTCCTTGCAAAACTCCCAAGGCTTGTACTCTAAAGTATCTGAGTTTAAAGACTAACTACAATTTTTTTTCTTGGATCTCTTTTGTCTTTTAGTGTTTAATTTTATAAATTGTTAGATTCAGCCTTGAAAAGAATATGATGTAATTAATAAATCTTTTATTTTGTCTCAGAAAAAAACAAAAACAAAAAACCCAAAAAAAGTAAAACCTTTTCCTCCAACGTTTCCCCAGGCCTTCCCCTCTGTGCTTAGCACCTTACAACACTACATTTTCTAGGATTCTTTGTAGAAGTCTTGACAAAACACACTCAGGGCTATTTTTGGGCAGGAACGCACAGGAACAGAGTTCTGGCTGGCTTCTGAGTTGGCCACACCTACAGCCTCCCCCCCCCCAAGGTTCCCCAGGTGCCTGCAAGCTGCGGGGCACCTGGGGAAGCCGATCTTGGGAGGGAGCTGTGCTGTTGGGGGTGTGACATAATATGCTAATAGGTTTCTGCTGTTGGGTGTGGCCTGTAATGCTAATGAGTTCCTGCTGGGCTTTTTCTACAAAAAAAAGCCCTGAACACACTTATACCTGCATTAGAGTCTGTAGAGGATATTTTCTGCTAGCGAGATTTATTGTCATTTCTTTCCTTACTTCCTTTTTTACCACACAACCTGACTTGAAGCATGTGTGGTGTGGTGTTCCTTTATTCCTTCTGTTAACCATACCTCACACAGCAAAAATAAGATATACGGGATCTTTCACCCAGGACATGGCTTCCAGGCACACTGAATCTTAACAGCAATCATTTTAGATTTTATGCACCAGATGAGATACCTTTCAAGCCCCAAGCACCCATATTATCTTGTAATTTAAGCTCATGATGATGTATCACTAAATTTGGGTTATTTTGGCATACATTTACAGCTATAACAATTACAAACTAAAACTCTCCCAACGGATTGAACTGTTAATTTCTGGGGCAGCCAGGTAAGCACTTTCAGATCCCATGGATTTTAGTAGGAAAGAATTATGCATATGTGCTAACAACCATTTTTCTAAAACCAATACCTATGTATCAAACTGGCACAAAATCTGGACTTCCTTTCTTTACCCTTTATTCCACTGATGCATGAAGCCAGGCCTTGCATGCAAAATGATGCTTCGGGCAATAATTTTCTAGATGTTTGTGAAGCTCACTTCTCCTTGCCCTTCCACATGCCCCCATATCTGTAAGACTTAGTAATGAAAGTCATTGTAATGTTTTGCAAAACCTACCAAGTCAACTAATTCATGCATATTTTAACACTATAATAATGCTACTTAGCTCGCATCATTTATTTTAAATGATGTATAGGTCATATTTTTATTCAAACAGCTTTGAATTTTAACACCATCAAAAATTCACAGAAACTCCTATCATCATCTGTAACTAGAACTGCTATTCTGGATGAGACCAAAGAACCATCTGGTTTCTCTTCAAATTACATTTAATTTGATGTTTGGCCATTAACGTGAGCCTCTATAAAGTTCACAAACAAACCATATCAGTGACAGCTTTTCCTTCTAGTGTGCTCCACCATATAGTAATATGAGGCTAAAGCATTTCTGAATATGAAATTCCATTGAATGAGTGTCATTCTGAGCCAATATCAGACCTATCCTATGTGAATTGGATTGCTATATTGCCCCATGATTCTCCCTCTCTTCTTTCTCCCTTTTCAAGAAAATGCATGTATGGGAGTTGCCAAGCAATTGCTCTATTGTAACCCAAAGCTGCCTCAGGGCCTCAGCAGGCGCAACCCCAGCACATGGTGAAACACCAGCTTGGTAGTGGAGTACAT
This sequence comes from Lepidodactylus listeri, assembly GCA_029233225.1. Classification (NCBI taxonomy): domain Eukaryota; kingdom Metazoa; phylum Chordata; class Lepidosauria; order Squamata; family Gekkonidae; genus Lepidodactylus; species Lepidodactylus listeri. The sequence continues at coordinate 77,687,953 of JARCFY010000005.1, read as the reverse complement.
GAGACTTCAACCAAGAAACTTAGCTCCTCATTGGTCCATCTGGGCTGATTACTACCTTTGATGGAAGAGGCACACATCCAGACACATTGGATATTTGTTACCAGAACAATTTGGAGAGCATGTGCAGTTACCATGCCCACTGTGCAAACTTTTAGCAACTGCACATTACATGAGAAAGCAACACCTAGCTCTAAAGAAAATCGTTTTTCATATATTTATTTCTGGATATGTGTTGTCTTACAATAATAATATTGACCACTGAGGAAGGCCTTAAGATATACCCATCAATTGTATATGTAAAACTATCAGCTCTGTGTGCCAAAAGTTTTAAGAGTCTGATATCTGGACCATTTCTTTTAACCTGTTTTATCTTTTATTAATGTGTATACCATAGTAAATATTTTGTTAGCTTGACCCTCTTAGATAACAGCCATATTTTGGGTTGAGTCCCCCTGCCCTTTTTTTCTCAGTTTTCCTCTGTCTGAGCTCCATGCCCCAGCAGGTTGTTCAGTCTTCTGAAACTCACACAGCACTGTCTTCTGGCCATGTTGTTCTTGATGCTTCCTGCATGTGTGTTGTCTCAACCCACCTCTCATGCCAGTTCCTGTCAGCCTAGGCTTCCATCCGCATTGTCTCCACAGGGTTGCTCCCACTCACTTTGTGAGTGGTTTTAAATGCTCCTCCATAGGTTGATAGGTCATCCCAACTCCCATCATAGCTGCCACTTCCAGCCACATCACTACATTGAGTCTGACTGAGAGGGCCCCTGCAGTCTTCCCCATGGTCCCATGGCATCCTCAAAACAAAAGGGACAAAATGTCAGGTGATAGGTGACTCATTTATTATCATTCAAAGCCCCTACATGTTTCCTCAGGGGGAATCAGAGAATTCACCTAGTGCTAGACTTGACCACAGCAATTAAATGTTTTTACCTCTTCATACCCATATTTTGATTCCTTTATCTTCAATGCTCCTGCTCATGCAAATAAGTCCTAGAATACCAATACAAGAATGTATTTCTCTAATGTGCCATGATCATTTGATAACACTATATAAAATAAATAACTAAAAAGAATATGATTTTGCCCTGACATAGACAGCCCAGGCAAGCCCAATCTCACCAGATCTCGGAAGCTAAGCAGGGCCAACCTTGGCAAGAACTTGGAAGGGAGACCTCCAAGGAATACCAGGGCTGGGATGCAGAGGCAGGCAATAGTAAGTCACCTGTCTGAAACATCCAAGCCCCTTTTTGATGGTATATCAAATAATGATGATGTCTTGCGCATGCTCGAGCTTTGTGCAGAGATATTTGCAGTTTATATACAATATATACACAGTCCTTTAAAGCAAAGCATTCGCTCTTCATACTGTCAAAATGCTCTGCAAGGCAACCTGATGCACACACTGGCATACACAGCTAGGTGCTGAACAGAATATATACAATACAGTGTCCAATCAGTAAAGAGATGCTGAGTCATTGAGCTCCTCCTCTAGACTGATGCAACCTCTCCAGTCATGTGACTCCTAGCTGTCACTTAGATTACTTTGATCAGTCTGACTTGCTATCACCTTGCACAACATCCACTATTTTACATGCTGACACTCTTGGGGTCACCAAAAGTCAACCATGACTTCCAGGCACACACACACAAAATACTCTCTCACACATAAAAAATACAATTCTGGGGTCATCAGGCCTGTAGCCAGGATTTCTTTTTAGTTGGAGGGCATTTAAATTTCTTAGGGAGCACTGGTTAATCGAATTAAAGGTAATTTAATTATAGTTAAAGAGACTTGGGGGGGGGGGAGAAAAGCTGTCTGGCTCAATGGGGGGCACCTTTGTGCCAGACTACTGTGCTGGAATACCTGGTTCCTTCCCCACACCTGCCACTGCTTGGGGGCCCTGGGCTGAACAGGAAGTCATGGGGCCTTGCTAGTAAGTCACTGTGGCCTAGCCTCGAGATGCCCCACTATAGCTATGGTCCTGGTCATGTGTTGTTTATTTGATTTCTTTTTCTGTTCTAGTAAGTTCTTCATGCTGGTCTAGAGCTTTTACAATATATTGACAAGTGACTTTGAAAATGCCAGGAATCTTTTAATTTGTTTAGCTTATTTCTCCATATGCTTGAAGCAGCTCACAATGTATGAAAGTTTAAATACAACCAACAGATCAGAAATCTGTTCAAGATGGCAAGACATTGCAATCCCAGTAAATATCAAACACCAAATTACCTTCTGAAGAACATTGCTTTGTACTTCTTGTGAAATACTCAAAGGTAGTATGCTTTGTGTCCCTCCTCTGGCAAATCATTCCAAAGGGTCAGAACCACAATTGAAAATGAGTGCCATCTAGTTGAGGAGCACTGTGTCTGATAAGCTAAAAAAGAGAGACATGAAGCAATGGAACATCCATGAGTTAAATCTGTATCTTTGGTCCAATGGGGATGATCAGTTTCCTCTTGAAGTTTTACAGGAAGCATGTACTTACTAGAAACATGTCCTATCCCTTCACAATACAGATGCAACGTATCCATTGCCACTGATATTTTCATTCTGAAGATAGTTGGGGTCGAATTCCTGGATGTTGTGTCAGTTCAGATTGCAGTTGTGTCAGTTCAGATGGCAGGTCTCCAACAAGCTCCTGTGAATGGCTCAGGGAGTGGGATTTTAGGTGTACTTCAGTGGAGATGCATGGAAGCGTCCTGAGAAGTTATTCAGGCTCGCTTATTTAAAATATCATCCCCCAGGATTTCCAAGAACTCACTGAGTAGAGCAGGTTCATTCCAGTCCAGATGTTGGGCTCACAGGCAGAAAGAACTGGCATAGTTCAGAGCCATACCCCTGCTATAGACACCAAACACAGGGCATGATGCTTTTCTGCTTTCTCTGGAGTTCAAAGGTGTGCTTTAGCTATGTTTCCATTATAGCTATTCAGGAAAGGATTGGGCAGATAGCCAGACACAGGAACAGGTAGCTGACTGTAGGCAGCTGGCAATGGGAATAAAGGGATATAAATATCAGGGTTGGCTGAATGTCATCTGTAGCACTTCTGACAGCTCCACAGTTGGTCACTTGTCTCAGCAAAGGCTCCTTGACACAGAAACTGCCTGCATCAAGTCCCATCCACCAGAAATTCTAGTGGGTCCATCAGGAGCTTGTCTTAAGTTCCTGCCTTTTCCCAGCATGTACAAGCAGAGCATTTCCCCAGTTTTGCCATCAAGCACCCAATAGCTGGAATGGCTCAGGCAGAGAATCTTGGCTTATGAAGAATGAGGCCCTTTCCCAAGCCAGTAAGCAAGCAATGTACTTGGAAGATATGCTGCCCATAGGCATGCTACATCAGGAATCATGTTGTATGGTATAAACATTTGCTATGTGTTCTAGTTGGTTGGCATGCTTGTCAGGAACATATTTGCTGAGTCACACCCCCTCCTGGAAATTTTAAAACAGCAAGGGGAAAACTGCCATCACAGCAGAGCCAGAAAAATGGCCAGTTCTGCCCTAGATGATTGTACTCCATAGACTGGAGGAAATTTCACCCAAATTACTTGCCCTTCAGAGGTAAATAAACAAGGCACGTTCAGATCAGATTTTGAATAGTTATGTTCCAAATCACATCCTTGGTGAGAATTGCCTTTGATTTCCAGGAGAGGAGGCGAGGGAGTGAAAGTAAAAAGAAAATATCTTTCCCTCTAGAGCACAGTTTTAAATATGCAATTATATAATCCCTAAAGGTAAATAAATTTCCATACTAGAAATGTTTCTATAAAATAGTTTGCTGCTGAAAAGATAACACTCTTCCCTGCATTCATCCTGCCTATGCAGTTTTAATTATTCTGTGGGATCTCTCCTATTATATATTCCATATATATTTATGGAACAAGCATTTGGCAACACTGTCCTGATTTCAAATCATTTAGTATATTTATTAGAATAGATTACCGCTCTCCTCAGGTGATGGTTCTTGCACTTATTACTACAGTTGTGGCTGTTTTGCATTGTGAGGGGTGGAAAATATTCTGCCGGAGTCACATAAGGAGCCTCAGTACCTGAGTTTCCCCATTATTTCTCAGACTGGACTTGGTGACCTGTCTCATGGTCCATTTCCATGGATATGCTCTATAACTTGCATGGCCCTACAACAGCTTCTTACTCTGCCAGCTTGGCCCTGTAGTACACAACCGAGAACTTGGCAGGTGCTGTTTCACTGGTGCACACTTTTACTCGTTCAGGAAGACAGCTATACAGACTTCACAGTGTGTTACTGGATAGCTCAATATATTTAGCATACAGAAGGTCCCAGGTACAATCCCTGGCATCTCCAGCTACAAAAGGTATCAGGTCATAATGCCGGGAAAGACTTTTCTCTGCTTGAAACCCTGAAGAGACTCTGCCAGAGAATTAGATTATATTATTATGGATGAGCCAATGGCCTGACATTTATTTATATAGTGCATTTTTATCCTGCATTTTGTACAAGGACCTTCATCCATTTTATCCTCACAACAACCTGTGAAGTAGTGTAGGCTGAGAGCCAGCGACTGGTCCCAGGGTCACCCAGCTTCATGGCACAGCAGGGATGTCAAACTGACACTTGAACCATGGCACCAATCTGCCTCTGCAGTTTGGCCACACCAAGCAACTTCCTCTTGAATCCTTAGAGGATGATGGGAGATAAATGCCACTGAAAGCTCCCTACCCTAAGGTGTGCTTCATCAGCACTGGGCTGCCAGCAGAGTAAAAGGCAAATGAACCCTCCACTCCACCCTACGTTCAGTGTTTTGTTGTGATGTCTACATAGACGTATAAGCAAAAGCACAGATGGACAATAAATGGGATCAGTCTGTACCGTACATTTGCCTGATGATCAAAGGAATCCAACTAGACATTCCCCCCCATTGGCTGTTTGTATTAGATATGCAAATATTTTCTTACAGCACCACTTCCAAATACGTTTGCAAGGCTATTGATGTCCTTTGCTTCACTTAAATATAGACTATAAATAATGGCCAGTATTTCCATTCGTACAATTTGATCATCTCTAGATTACTCTCCGCACCAGTAATTAACCTCAGCCAATAGCTGCCTGTCATACTTTCAAACGCAACTCTTTGCAAACAGAAAGTTTCATAAATATGTACTAAGTAACCTTAAAGCCCTTTATGAATAATTATGAGGGTTTTTTAATTTTTTTGTGAATCTGCATATTAATTCTGCTGCATAAATAATACATGAAGCAAAATCCAGCCTGCTTGGTATCTGGGGACAGAGGAAGCTAAGGGAGGGATAATTATTAGTTTAATGTGGGAACATACTTAACCTAAAAGATTATCTGGAAAACTGATGACTCCATGAGTTTGTTCTCGGTACATTCATCAACATATTTGTGCATATAAATAAGACAAAATGAAAGAATCCTTTGATTACCATCAGGTTTGCTTTTCTTTGAGTCAGGACGTTCCAAGTGATGAAGCAAAATGTCTTAATATTTTCCTGTGGTGCAGCTGAACACAATAAACTTCCATCCTTGTATCAATGTATATTTTCCCAAAGGCCAACAATTAATAAGAGACTGCTGAATGAAATGGCTTCACTATTGGCTTCTGTGGGACATTATGGATTTAAAAGATAAGAGAAAGTGCTGCGAGTCCAAAAAACAATTTCATTTCATTAATCCCCCGAGTGCCTCAGGAGGAACCATCCATGTCCAAAAGAGGTGGAGCTGTGCCCCCATTTGCGTACTTACCATGCATTATTGTTGTTTTAAAAAAATGCAATGCAGCCATGTTAACCCCTTGCACATCACATTCTTCGTGTCCAGTATGGAAGCTGGAAATGGAATGGGGTTGATACAAAACTAGACAATCATGCAGCAATTCTACAGCAAAAATATGCTTTATACAATCAGCACTGGGGAACTAAATGCTTTTCCAACAATAAGAAAGATGGATTTTTAAAAAACACTGTAAACATTTTTGCATTGATAAAAAGGGAAGTAAATGTATGCTTACCTACAATCCAAGAACATAGCAAAAAACCTCCGATTTTTGAAAGACTTAGTCTGAATTACCGCATTTGCAGTTGTGATGAGGTCAGAAAGAGGACTTGCCAGATGTGTTGATTACTACAAACATTAGTCAGCCTTCTGTGATCCAAAGGATTTTTTAGAAAACAAAAATTATAAAACTTGACAGCGTACAAAGGGTTCCTAAGAGGTTCTGTCCAGGCACTGACTAGATGACTTGTACCTGCTTAGCTTCAATAAACTGCTATATCATGTACCTTCCAACCACATACTGAGATTTTGGGATATTCTCTTCTTTTGAAAAGTGTAATCCAGGCCATATTTTCATTGATTAAAGTTTGTTCAGTTCAGATATGGTTTAGTATGTTAGGCATGATATATCTTGATGGAGATCCACTTCATAGGGGCTCTTTAAACCCACTTCAGTTTCCAAAGGCAAACAGGTTTTTAAAAAGTTTCACACATGTTAAGGATAAAGCACCCCCCCACACAACTGTATCACAGGTTTTGGAAAACCCAAATTCAGGCTTCATTAATGATGGAAGACAATATCTTATCTTTAAAATGTGTGAAAACCTACCCCAAAAAACTGTTTTGTCTTCAGAAGCCGAAGTGGATTAAAGAGTCCATATTAGGGTTTCCAACTCTGGGTTGAGAAATTCTTGAAGATTTGGGGGTGGAGGATTTGGGAGGACAGGATTTGGGGAGGGGAGGAACCCCAGTGGAATACAGTGCTTTAGAGTTCACCCTCCAAAATAGCCAGTTTCTTCAGGGGAACTGATCTCTGTAGTCTGGAGATAGTTGCAGTTCTGGGAGATCTCTAGGCATTTGACTTCATTGGAATAGAAGAAGCAGTAGCTGCAAATAGAGTAACATTGATGAGAGACTTTTGGAATTTAGGCTAGAGTGAATACTGACTTTTGAAAAAGCAATTGTGGAATGCAGCAACCTGGAAGTCAAAGACCACATGTTTCAAGTCATCGCCAGTCTTCTCAGTTCTTTGAATTACAATCAAATCGAGGTTCTCTTTTGTGATGTTGAAATAAGTGGCATGAACTTTTACCGCCATTCAGGAATGCATTGTGTATTGAGTACCTTTGCTTTGAGGAAGAATCCTATCAGTTGTTAGCATTGCTTTTTGAATGTATCTAAGTTGGAACGTCATTAAAAGTTTACAGCTGGGTTTACTATAATGTATGAAGAGTGGTTGTTTGTTTATGTAATTTGATATAGTTTCTATGATTTTGATAACTACTTTATCTTAATAGATAGTATGTATTTTGTTCAATGACTGTATGGTGATTTTGATTACAGTTTGTTGTTGTTGTTATCACCTGGAGACTAACTACTCTATATGAAAGGGACCCAAGTGCCAAGCTGAAATGAGATCTATGGGATAATTTTCAGTCCTACATTCTGGATGGTGTAAAGCTGTATGTATCTAGTAAATAGCAACCTTAAGGAAGCTGGAAGGTTCAAATTATCTAGCAATGTCATCCAAATGGCATTCTGACAAAGTAACCAGATCCAGCTCAGTTCAATTTATTTTGGTATATAACCAGCACAAATCAGTTAGAAACATAGTTGGATACCATGCTCTAGGTACACAGCCATTAAATTGGAAATAATTAGATAAAAACTTTAAAATACAAGTATTTTTAAAAGTTCAGAATTTTTAGTCTTTCAAGAATGAAGAAGTTCAAGAGGCTCAAGGATCATCTATATCACACCTTAACATATTCTTTGTGGATTTTATAGGCAGCAGCCAAGAATCCAGTTCAAGGTTCTGGTGTTAACCTCCTCTCCCCATATGTCCCTCGCTGACATTTGCACTCAGTTGACTGACATCTTCTGGTTGTCCCCAGCCCCCCAAATGTCCAGCTGGCCTTGACTAGGGCCAGAGCTTTCTCTGTCTTGGCCCCAGCCTGGTGAAACGAGCTCTTTCTTGAGATCAGGGTCCTGCGGGATTTGTTACAGAACTGTTACCTGCAAGACAGAACTGTTTGGATGCAGCGGACCTCCAAATGTTGGCCAAATGGAACCAGCCCAAACTGAGCATCATTGTCAAGGCAAATCCACTCTGATTTGTGTTTTAACAGAAATATGGTTTTAACTATCTAAATTATATTGCTATCTTGTGATTGTAACCTGCCCTGAGCCTGCTTGTAAGGAGGGTGGGGTAAAAATCAAAATAAATAAATAAATAATCAACTTGTCCAGGTGTTTGGGATATGGACAGGTTCCTTGGAAGACTGAAGCTTACCACCTGCTTGTATAACACTTGCCCTTTCTGGCTAATTAAATCTGCCGGGGGAGGGAGAGGCTGGCTGAATGGGTCCAAGAGGTAATTAATGCTTCCCTGAGAGAGGGGATGGTTACCCCAGCCTTGAAACAGACTGTGGTGCATTTGCTATGAAAAAGACAACCCTCGACTCAGGAGATCTCAATAATTGTCAACCACTCTCAAATGTTCCATTCTTGAGCAAGGTGGTTGAACGGGTGGTGGCTGGACAACGTCAAGCATTCCTGGATGAAGTGGATAGCTTGGATGCTTTTTAATCTGGTTTTAGTCCTGAAACAGCCTTGGTCACCCAGGTGGATGACCTGCATCAGGAGATGGACGGGAAGAGTGCAAGTCTGTTGATTCCTCTGGACCTCTCAGCAGCTCTCAGTACCATTGATTATGGTACCCTTCTGGACCACCTTTCCAGGCTGGGACTGAGAGGCACCATTTTGTGGTGTTCTGGACCTACCTAGAGGGGAGGTTTCAGAAGGTGGTGCTGGGGTAGTGCAATTGTTCAGCCTTTTGGCCTCTGGCCCATGGATTCCTGTCAGGCTCCATCTAATTTATCAGTATTTCATGAAACCACTAGGTGAGGGTCATCCAAAGATTTTGGCTGGGTTGTCGCCAATATGCAGATGACATTCAGCTCTATCTCGTGCTTCTGACGAATTCCAGGGAGGTTGTAGAAACCCCGAACCAGTACCTAGAAGCAGTTATGGGGTGGTTGAGACTTAATCCTGACAAGATGGGAGTACTACTGGTGAGCAGAAAGTCTGACCTGGGACTTAAAGTGTCACCTGTTCTGGATAAGGTTGCACTCCCCTTGAAGGAACTGGTCTGTGCTTTGGGACCCAGGCCTAGGACTCAGGCTCTACGACCGAGGCCTACTGCTTTATAAACAGGTGGCAACTGTGGCCAGGTGTGCTTGTTACCACCTTCAATTGGTTAGCCAGTTATGGATTTCCTAGGCAGAAACTATCTGACCACTGTGTTGTATGCTGTGGTTACATCTGGATTAGATTACTGCAATGCACTGTATCTGGAGATGCCCTCAAAAAGTGTTTGGAGACTTCAATTGATGCAGAATGCTGCAGTCATGATATTCATTGCAGTTAGGGATGTCAGGCCTGGTAACAGGGGGGAGCTTGGGGGCAGAGACATGGGGGCAGTGCCAGCAGAGCTTATGTCATGATGTCATTTCTGGGAAAACCCAGAAGTGATGTCACGTCATTCTCAGAATCACCAGAAACCCTACAGTAAGACCATAGTATCACCATGATTCCTAAAGCAACATGATGTCCATTCTGGTTCCCTCCCCCAGAAGTGAGGTAACACTACGTGTGATGTTGATACTAAAAAAAATATTTTCCTCATGGTGGCAGCATGCAACAAGTGTTGCCAGAGTGAACTTTCCTACCACAGTGGGATGCCTGGCAACCATAACAACAGTAGGTCATAGAGACGATGTCACTCCAGTCTTGGCCCATCTACATGAGCTCCTGACCTTTTTCTGGGGACAATTCAAGATGCTAGTGTTGACCTTTAAAGCCCTACGCACTTCATAGGGGACAGCCTACTCCTTTATTAACCTAACTGAATATTATGGTCATCTTCTGGTGCCCCCACCTTCTCAGATTAGGTGGATGGCAACTCAGGAGAGGGTTTTCTTGGGCATGGCATTAAAACTTTGGAACTCTCTCCAAAGAGTCTCACTGTCAGCTAATGCTTCCCTCTCCTGCCCGGGAGGTGGGATGAGTGAACCCTTGATGGGTCTGTGGAATGTTATGTTATATTTCTCATGGCATGCTTATTGCTCTTCCAGCTGCTCTGACCTTGGGAGACTGATAGTGCCTGCCCATGTATCTCTTCTCCTGTCTGACTCTAATTCTTCCCGCTTTTTCCCTGGGAACTGTAAACCAGTATTTTATTCCTTTTTGAATTCTGTATAATTGTCCTCCTTGGGGCTGTGTCAGCCATTACTAACACAAGAAGTGCAGATGACCATAGCAGACCTTTCTCAATAAAGCATTCCTGTTTAAGGACACTTGTTGGTGACTGACTCTGTAGGATTCTCACACTCACCTGTCCCCTTCTGTTGCTGTCTTCTACCTGTGAGTGAAGGCTTGGGGGAAGGTGCCCTGTTTTAATTTTTGTTTGTATGTTCATGTATTATATTTTATTTTATGTATTTTAATTGTTTTAATTGTTCTAATGTTTTAATGGTTTTAATTGTTTATATTTTTCTATTTGGTGTTTTTGGGGTATTTTTTGTATTTTTCGTGTGTGTTCGTGCATGTGGGTGTGTGCGCACCTGGAAGTCATGGTGACCTCTGGTGACCAACCCTTACTGGGGGCCTGGAGGATATTCAGAGAGGTGGTTGAATAAAGCCTGCCCCCACCTCCCACCTGCTGGTATTCCAAGAAAGTCTCCCATCCCTGTACTTGCCAGAGTAGACCCTGCTTAGCTTCTGAGATCTGACTAGATCAGGCTTGCCTGGGCTATCCAGGTCATGGCTTTCAGTTTTGTTTTAATGGGTTTTAAGATGTGTTTTATTGTATATTTTTTAAGTTAGGTGCCTTAGTATCCCTGATGAGAACAGAAATATATGATATAAATTCTTTAAATAAATAAATTTCTGACCCAAACAGACTAGGCCAGCACAGTCTCATCAGCTCTCAGAGGCTAAGCAGGGTTGGCCCAATCAGTATTTGGAAGGGAGACCTCCAGGGAATACCAGGGTCATGACGTGGAGGCAGGCAATGGCAAACCACCTCTGAATGCCTCTTGCCATGAAAACCCTACGGGATCACCATAAGTCAGCTGTGACTTGATGGCACTTTCCTCCACCACCAAATAAATAAATGAATAAAATATGTAGTGTTTGATATCAATCTGGAACACTCTGTGTTCAGTTGTGCTAAATTTTTGGTTATGTGCTATTTTGCCAGTATTATTCTTAGTTTTGGTTAACACTATTTCAACACCTTCCTAAATATGTTCCATTTCCCCCGGTTACTTCCTTTGCTAGCAGCTTTGCTCTTTTTCCTCAATCTATCATGCTCTGCCCTTTCCCTTCCCACCCATTTTTAGAATGACATATAAACTGTGATATATGTGATCAGAACATCTGAACTGCCAGATACCAGATTTCTTAGCAAGGAGAACAACAACCATGAAAGTGAAATAGAATGTATTTCAGAGATGAGGTACCTTTTACTACACAGTGACTATTGCTTATCTTCGCATGATGGTTGTTTTGTTATCTTGCAGCTAGAACAGATAGACTTGCAGTAAGAAGTATGGTGTTCAGCATTGCTGATATCTAATTTGTATATTTATGGCATGCCAAAATGTTGGCACACCCATTAGAAAGCATACAATCACTGGAGGTAACAATCTGAAAGCATCCAGGAAGTCTGCAGCAGAAAAGTAAGGTGATAGGGATGTGCTCACAAAAGGAAAGGAAGAACAGGAATACAGAAAGTTCAAAGTCAGATTGTCATCTCAAAGTATCTGATATTTGGAATGCAATATCCTTCAAGACAACTGAGAATTCTTTTAATGGTGTTAAATAAAATCATAATATGTGCAAGAAGGCATCCCAAAAATAATTCATTTCATCACAATACTGAACATTTTCCAGCCTGTTCTCATAAATGCTGACATTTGCTTGGTAAATGATAGAAATGAGGGTAAAATCTGGTTGCTTGTTAAAGACAGTTTTTTGTTTCTGGAAATGTACCAGTGAATGTCAGAAAGACGTGTTTTCAAATGTTCTACTCTATGCTTTCTTTGTGAACAATAAATGATGGCAGGAAGAATTAGGCTTGTTAGTTTACCAAAGACACTGACTTGGATTTGAGACTTACTGGTAAATATTATCCTCTACCAACAATGACAAAAGTTATTATTTCATGTGCTGAAAGTGTTTCAGTGATATTCAAGAATTACTGTTGGCCTTCTAAAATCTTTTTTAGAATTACTGGTAAAAGTCAGCATTCAATGAGTATCTGATATCAGTGTTATTTTGTTTAGCTTTAAAATTTGGGGAAATATTTCAGTGGCAGGTAGATGGTTGTTGTTTTTATTTGGTAACCATTTTTATAAGAGAAGAAAACCTAGAACATCATGTGTTTAATACATTCTGGTCACTATTTTTTACCAAAATTCTGGCCATTCTTGTTTGATGAAGGATTTTGTTTTTCAAAATATGCACACAATGTAAAATATGCACTTTAATAAACCATATATTTATCCATCAGAATGTGAAAGTTGTTCACTGACTTTACAGTGGACTACACAGAAGCTTAAATTATTGGTTAAAGTGTTTTCAGATCAAATCTTTTCAGAATTCATTGGAAGAAACAAGTAAGCCAGCTGCCCAGACAGCAGCTAGAGACCCTCATTAGGTGTCATTTGCATCCCATTAACCACAGAGCTGTGGGTCATTCACTGCCTGTCAAGCAGACAAGTCATTCCTTTTGTGTTAATTAGTAGAGAAATAAGGAGTTAATGAAGATCTTATGATCTGTGATGATTCATCTTTGTTGTTTCAAATGAATCCCTGCTCTCTAAACACTCTGGCGAGCTTCTACATGTTGAATAATAGAGAACCAGTTGGGAAAGAGCACATCGAGGCCTTTAGACTGGTGGTCTCCAGGGGCATTTTGCATGGTGGGCTTTGTTAGCTAAAGATTAGAAGGAGTTAATTGCTTCAAGATGGCTAGGAGATTAGGTTACAGGGTGTGTAGTATCTGTGTAAGCATATGTCAGGTCTCGTTAAAAGATAGGATATGCTTATTTTAATAAAATTATAAGGGGAAGAATTAATTTGTCATTATGCTAGAAATCTTATTTATGAACCTAGCATGAAAACGTACAGATAGCTAAAGTGCTAGGTTTTAAAAAATGTTGGATCCTTTTAAAATTAATCTGTGATACATTTGCAATGAACAAGGCCCGTATTCTGACTCTGGGGCCTATGTATAAACCACAGAATTGGTTGCTCAGTACACGGTTTAAGAGAAAACTAAAACGATTTCATACGACTTTCAATGAAAAGATTGCATTTATAACCTTGACCATATGTTTTGATGTATGTTATAAGTACATATCACATAGGAAAAGTCGACAAAATTTCAAACCTCTGGCTATGACTTCTTAACGATCATCTCTAGAAGCTCAAAACATCTGTGGATGTGTGTTTACAAAATAAGCCATGGTGTGGAACTAAACATCCAGGACCCCAAGGCTAAAGCTCAGTCTTAATTTGGTCCCCAGTGTGAGAAATATGCATCAATTCAGGATTCAACATCCAAGGGAGCTGGAGATATCTATTTTACCAGGATTTTCTGCAGCAAATATCTTTAGAATAAATAATAATGAGGTAATGGCAACCTCCAGCCCTTTCGTATAATGAGATCGAAGCATTTTGGAAACTATTCCAAGATAGGAGTCTTGAAGTGATTTTCTCACTGCACCCCTGAGAAGACTGTCTCTTTGGCTGGGAATCAACATGGTTTTACAACTTAGGTGAGTTCACATGCTCATTTTCTTTTGCTGCGACTTGCAAATCCCAGTACCCTTGCCCCCAGAAAACACTTGAATAATCAGAGTTCTGGATAACTTTCTGTATCCAAAAGTTATATTGATGAGGGACTGCACCCCGAACAGACAAATTGAATGATGTGGATTTGACTTGTACTGTGTTGCAGAAATACCTGGGGTGCAGATCCAAGCTGGAATAGGTTATCTGTTTAGGACAATCTATAGAGTTTCAAAATAAGCAGTGGACCACATGCTTGGTTTCAGGATTCATGAGGACCACCTGAAAAATATGGGTGGGAAAACTCATGAATCACCAGTAGCTGTGTGGAAAAGCCAGGTTGTGTTTTTTTTCCGGGGTAACATGCCGAAACGAAGTTCTGGGACCTCTTTGGCAGAGTTCTTTTTAAAATGTTTAAATGTTTTCAGTATACCAATTGAAAACTTCATGTCCCTCTTGAGAGCTCCAGCACCTCTTAAAAAAAAAAAAGCCCTGGGAAATGCTATGCGTTTTTCTAGCCCAGATGTAAAGCAACTGATCTTTTTACAGTACAAACCTAGAACAAATTTAGAGTCCAGTGGCACCTTTAAGACCAACAAAAGTTTATTCAAGGTATAAGCTTTCGTGTGTAAGGCACACTTTTTCAAATACATTGGAATGGTACATGAGGTTCTAAATGTATAGACAGGGATTTTATAGCAAATTAACATGTAAAATGATAATGTTTAAGTTACACAAAGTGAAAAACTAAATAACAAGTTAAGGTTATAAGGTCAACAGCTGTAAAGCAATAAATATGTCAAAATAGCAGATAAATGTCTAAAGGTGATTTTTTCCCCCTAATTGTGGGAAGTAACAGAATCTTAATTATCTCCTCTCAGGTGAGGAAGGCTTTTAAGAGCATATTTTGAACTGTTATGTCCTTGAGATCAATTATCTTAGAAGGGTATAATTCTGTTTTGGATTGCACTATTAGCAGGAAACACATCCCCATAGTTTTCTAAAATCTTGATGGTTCATTTTAACAGTTCATTTCAATCACAGTGGCATGAACAGGCCTTAGAATGCTGAGTCAATGATCCCACCCTTTCATCTCTAAATTTCTGGCAGGCAATAACTGACATGAAATCTGGAATAACCTGAGATTAGACAAGGTGAGGAAGCCTGCTTTAAACAGCAGATTTAAAGCTATCATTAGAGCACAACAGATTTCAGTTATTTACAGCCAAAACCTATGCCCATTTCCTCAAAAGTAAGACCAGTTGAATTCAATAGGGCTTACTCCCAAGTGTGGAAGGATGGCAGCCTTCATTTATTATTAATGAATTTATTCATTTATTATGTCTTTAACCTTCATCCAGGGACCATTTGGGGTTTTTTGTTCCGAGAACCAAAGTGTCGGGTCATCTCTGATTAAAATCTACTCATGTGACACAAAGGTCTTCATGTTGAGCTCTATCCACCATGGGAAAACTACCAGAGACTCAACTGATATCCAGAAGAAACCAGCTAGCTAATGTGACAATAAATCTTCAGACACCTTTCTGTGTGAAAAAAATATTTCCTCAGTACAGGAATACAAAAAAAATATGTAATGTAATAAAAATATACATGAGTTTTATTATTTGGAGGCCAGCCTTTGCTTGAATTGCACTGAACAAAGAGCCACATAACCCTTTTGAGATGCTGAAAAGAAAATGGGAGGAAAGCACAGGTGATGCTTGAGTTTCTTCAGAAAGAGTTGGAGGAAATAGGAATGTAATTGGAGACTGGAAGGAAGCGCTAGGAGAAAACATGGGTAAACCAGCAGCCGCTCTGCAAAACCACGATATCCTTCAAAAAAGGGTTTGAAGCTACTGACCAGCAAGTATAGAAATATTTCCCCCAGTCACCAATCTTCCCTATCCCAGGTTTCCCAGACTAGCAGCAACAGTTAGAAAGTATTTCCTCCAACATCAATAGGGAAGAGTCTGGCTTTTGAATGTGGAGAAGGAGAGATAGAGAAAGAGAGTGAAGCGAGGGGGGAGGAGGAATAAGGAGAAGTAATTTATTCGGGATCTTTGAGAGGATAATAGCCAATTATTTGTTTATAACACTGGTTAAATTTTCATTAGGCAGATTAATGGAATATCATGTACTGTCAACATTGGACTGAGGGGTGGTCTGTAAGAGATAAACGGGCAAACAGTCGATGTGTCTCCCTGAGTAAATTAGTTTTTGCTTTCCTGTTTTTCATATGAAAATGGAAAAGGTGGACAAGGTGGTGCATTTTAAAACAGGTCTCAAGATGGGCCAAATCAGTTAAATATGAAAGCAATCCTGGTAATAAATACATTATAATAACCTAGCATCCTGCCTATAATTTTGATTTCATGAAAGTCGGGGATAATGTCAGTTTTTAACCTGCTCTCTTAATACATATTTCCTCTTCCTGAACCTAGGCGTCTCTTGCTGTGAGGTGAAAGCATATTACTTTTTCACCCCCTGATTTGTCTGTGTAATCTGTTCAGCATTACAGCTAGTAAGTGCTAGAGGCTCACAGCTCTTTCTTGTGAATTCAGGTATTATCATATACTGGATGGCATGAGCCATTTCCTCTAAGTAGTGTATTATCAGCATCAGAACCCCCCTGAGCAGTTCGAGTTGCCTATCATACTGTTTTGAAGTTGGAACGTATGGGGACTACTTAACATTTGTGGATGGGATTTTCAAAGCACCTTAAAGGGTTTAGACACGTAACTCCCATGGGCTTCTCTCAAAATCCCCATCCAATTTAGACCATAATAAAAGGAGGTGGCTGTTGTAACTGGTACATAGAAACTCCTGCATAGCAAGTATTATACAATATGTCAACTCTTTGTGATTCCAAAATACAAAATATCTGTTTTTTTTCTTTGTAGCTAAATAGTACAACTAGCAACTTTTAAAAACAACAACAAACTTTGTGGAACTATTTCAGCCTTCTAGTTGTTTGGAAGAGGGAGTTTAATCTAATTTTAGAATGTCCACCAATTCTTCAAGCTTCCCCACTTTCATTTGAAACATTACTACTTTTAAATGTATCACTCAGTTACAGACTATATTAAGAACCATTAACTCCATCTGGTTCATCCTGTTCAGGAGTAAGAATGGGCAATGTGTGGCTTGCAAAGCAAATGCCTTCCTTTCTACTCCACAAAATAGCTCATTTCTGCATTAGACATCATGGAGCTAAAAAATGAGAGTGAAACCCAACTTAGAACGTGCAGGTCCCAACTGAAAGCTGACTTTTACTGTAATGTATCCAGGATCTTGAACCCAGAGGGGAAGGAGCAGTACCTTCCTCCCTGTGCTAACATACCCCCATGCAAGCCTCTCTGTCTGAACCAAAAGAACTCCTACCAGTAAAGATAAGAAGGTTCTTAATGTATCAGACCAGGGATCCATCTGGTAAAGCATCCTGTTTCACACAGTGACCAACCAGTTGCCATGAGAAACCATCAACAAGGTCATAGAGATTGAGGCCTTCCCCTGATGATGCCTCCAAGCATTAGTATTCAATGGTTTCCTGCCTCTGTATGTGGAGGTCACAATGGCTAATGATCACTGATGGATCCATTGATTGAGTCCTCCATGAATCTGTCTAATTCCCTCTTAAAGCCATCTAATGTTAGTAGCCATCACTACATCAACTGGTAGTGAATCCCATAATTTAATTATCCATTGAGCAAAGAAGTATTTCCTTTTGCCTGTCCTGAACCTAACACTCATCAACTTCTTTGGGTACCTGTGGTCACTTTTTTTCTAAATTGCAAAGACACAGACTCTTTAGCCTTTCTTCATAGGAAAGGTACAGTCCTTAAATATTTTAGTTCCCATATTCTGAACTTTTTCCAACACTGTAATATATGTTTTGAGATATACTAACCAGAACTGTGCACAGTATTCCAAATGTGGCTGTAACATAGGTCCATACAAGGGTGTTATAATATTTGATATTTTATTCTCCATCCTTTTCCCAATAATCCCCAGCATGGAATTTGCCTTTTTCACCAGTGATACACACTGAGTCAACATCTTCATTGAGCTGTCTACTACATCTCCAAGATCTCTTTCCATTTTAGTCTTTAGGGTTTTTTGTTATTACTTTATAATTTGCTGACACTGGACTTCATTTGTCATATTGTTTCCACTCACCCAATTTAGATAGCTTATCCTGTAGTCACACACAATACACAATACACAACCTTTATTGGCATACCCTGCAGGGACATCAATAAAGAAACAGTAGCAAACAGCTAGCAGTAAACCAAACAGTAGCCGACATGACTAGATGGAACTAATCAGAGAGGATTAAGCCTTATACTCCCTTACCCTTAACTTCCAAACATAAGCTAAAAATTCGGCTACAGACAGAGTAATTACCGAGAACTTGTCGAACAGTAAAATTTTTAGGTCACTGTCGGACAAGTTCCTTGAGGGGGGTAGGTAGGGGCCAATCAAATAGCTACGCATAGTGGAGTAATGGGGTCAGCGTAGAAGAATATGGGCCACTGAGTCAGGTTCACTAGAAAGACAAGTACAGGTTCTATCCCTATAAGGGATACCTCTATATCTGCCTGACACAACAGCTGAGGGAAAAAGATTGAATCTTGCTAACATGAAAACCTGCTGATTAAGCGGAGCTATTAGATTGGAAATATAGGGAGCCATGGGGGCTTGGGGGAGGGGAAGATCAAGGAAGCATGGAGAACAGACTCCAGAACTCCCAGCATTGATTATTTGGGCTTCCATATCCAAATCCTCCTCTGCACCACCTGCAAAATAGCTGTTTCGCCACAGTTGTACAAGGAGTCTAAATCTATTCCCATAGTTTTGATTTTATTCACTATAGTTTGTGACCAGGCAGAAATATATGGGTCTGCAAGAAGTTGGGCAGAAAGGCTGTTGGGAGGAGAGCTAAAATGTAAGTGCAACCAATATTTTATAGTGGTAATCCACGCCTGGGATTCAATAAGATGGAAGCCCAGTTCCGCACAAAGGGAAAAATATGAAACACAGTTAGGAAGGCCTAAAATCCTGCAGAAGAAAATAGAGCTTATTGATTCAATTATTTTGTTAAAGCTTTGGATCCATATGGGTGCCCCATACAATAGCCGGGAGATAATGGATGCCTGAAATATCTGAAGAGCTGCTGGAACAAATTGATTACCTTTTCGATAGAAGAAACGGATTAATGCTGCACTCTTGTTCCTAGCAAGGCTAAGAGCATGGTCTCTATGGGGGCACCAACTTAGATTGTAATGGAACAAAACTCCCAAATATCTAAAAGTTTTGACCTGTTCTATTTCCTTGCTTTCTAATCTCCACTGCTTACACTTCCAGGATTTAGAAAAAACCAGTATTTTTGTTTTGTCAAAATTAATAGAAAGAGAGTTTCGAGTGCAATAGGAATTAAATTCAGATAAAAGGCGCAAAAGGCCTATCCTGGTAAAAGAGAAGAATGACCACATCATCTGTGTAGAGCAGAATAGGAACTGCAAAAGAGTTCAATTTAGGGGGATGGCCATCAATTTTGGCTAAACACTGTGGGAGGTCGGAGATAAAAAGGTTAAAAAGAGAAGGGGCAAGTACACATCCTTGCTTAACCCCCTTAGTTACTGGAATTTTCTGGGTAAGGGACCCACTCTTATCAAATCGAATCTGACAATAATTAGACAAATGCAATTTACGTAGCAAAAACAAAAGACGTTGATCCAGGCCCAAGTTATAAAGTTTATCCCACAGCAAGGATCTATTAACTGAGTCAAAGGCTTTGTGTAAATCAATAAAGGCTGAATAGAGCTTACCATGTGTATGGCGAGAATACTTCTCAGCTAAAAAGGCAAGGATAGTACAATGGTCTAAGGTAGAATAATTAGCCATAAAGCCAATTTGCTCACTACCTGGGAGATTGTGATCGACCATCCATTGGGATAATTTTTTGAGCAGGTGTTTGGCATAAAGCTTTCCTAAAATGGAGAGCAAGCTTATAGGTCTGTAGTTGTCTATGTTATTAGGATCGCCTTTTTTAAAGAAGGGAACTATTACAGAATTCAACCAGGAATCAGGTAATATGCCATACTTATCAATCATGGTGAAAAGATGAGCTAAAGAGTGTGACCACCAATCCTGTAGTCAAAAGAGATGAAAAGTCTCAATGGATGACTGATGAAACTCTTCAAATTGCTGAAGACAGATGAGAAGCAAAAGTAAAAGGTGACAGAAACAGAATCAAAAGTCTAAATGCAGCAGTCTAGTGACCCGCACATAGAGACAAAGAGAACTATTATAATAATCAATAGAGGAGAACAACAACAACAAAAAGGAAGAACAAGAGATTTGTTCCACAAGATCCAAAAACTCAAAAGGAAAATTTAAAGCATGTTTAGGCATGCTGAAAGACTAACACAAAAATACATTAACTGAACAGGACAAAATAAAGAAAAGATAGGAACAATACATTGAAGAACTGAACAAAAGAGATGAAAAGATGACAGGTTCCTTCCAAGAAAAACCTTTGAAGTAGAAACTACAGTTTTAGAAAGTGAAGTGAAATCTGCACTGAGAGCATTTGGGAGAAATAAATCACTAGGAGCAGATGGGATATCAGTAGAGTTATTCCAAAGCACAGAAACAGTCCATCAAAATCTTAACCAGAATACATGTACAAATATGGAAAACAAAACAATATCCCATAGACTGGAAATGGTCAATTTACAGTCAGTTTCAAAAAACTTGTCAGTTCCAAAAAAAAGGAGATGTTAAAGACTGCAGTAACTATTGGACCACCACATTAATTTCTCACATGAGTAAAGTGATGCTCAAAATCTTACAACAAAGATTGTCACCATATATCGAAGGAGAAATGCCAGAAGTTCAAGATGGATTCAGAAAAGGAAGAGGCACTAGAGCTAATATTGCAAATTTATGGTGGTTACTGGAGCATTCAAGAGAATTTCAGAAGAAAATCAGGTGTTTAATAGACTACAGCATAGATTTGGACTGTGTGAGGCATGAATAATGATGGGTTATTTGAAAAGAAATGGGTTTGTCACAATATCAGATTGTTTTGATGCTCAACCTATGCTCTGGAAGAGAGGCCACTGTTAG
Organism: Lepidodactylus listeri; assembly: GCA_029233225.1. NCBI lineage: Eukaryota > Metazoa > Chordata > Lepidosauria > Squamata > Gekkonidae > Lepidodactylus > Lepidodactylus listeri. The sequence continues at coordinate 77,666,967 of JARCFY010000005.1, read as the reverse complement.
GAAAGAATATGGAGAAATAGAATAGTTTCCAGTTGGCAAAGGTGTCAGACAAGGATATATTTTAGCTCCCTGTCTCTTCTATATATGTAGAACATACTGTAAGGAAAACTGGATTAGATTTCAATGAAGGTGGAGTGAAGGTGGAGTGAAAATTTAACAATTTGAGATATGCAGATGATACCACGTATCTGGCAGAGGATTGTGAAGACTTGAAACAACTTCTGATGAAGGTTAAAGAAGAAAGTGCCAAAGCAGGATTACAGCTGAACAACAAGAAGACAAAAGTAATGAGTATTAGGGAATTACACAACTTTACGGCTGATGATGAAAAAATTGAAATGATTAAAGATTTTCTATTTCTTGGTTCCATGATCAACCAAAAAGGAGACTGCTACCAAGAAATCAGAAGGAGATTGAGATTGGGAAGGCAGCCATGAAGGAATTAGAAAAGATTCTTAAGTGTAAGGATGTGTTGCTGTTGACCAAGATGCCATGGTATTCCTCATTACTATGTATAGGTGTAAAAGTTGGACAATAACAAAAGCTGAATGGAAGAAAGTTGAATCATTTGAAATGTGGTGTCGGAGGAGAGTTTTATGGATGCCATGGACTGCCAAATAGACAAATCAGTGGGTTCTAGATCAAATCAAGCCTGAACCAGGCTACATTGGAGCCTTTTGGGGCCTGACCACCTGACTTGCCACCAAGGCCCTCCAACTTCCCACTCAGCCCAGGCTCCCCAACTTCCAATTTTTAATTTTATTTATTGCACTCATCGCTACCACTGGCAAGCCACCCTCTCTTGCCCACCACTCTCTCTGGGCAAGGCAAGCCCTGTGCCCTCCACCCTCCAATCCCACACCACTCTCTCAGCAAGGCAAGCCCCATGCCTTCCCGCCCTCCAATCCCATGCTGTTGCTCTTTCTTGTTTTTTGCCGGCCAGCAAGGCAAGCCCTGCCTCCAATCTCACACTGCTGCTGCTCTCTCTTGCCTCTCTTCAGCGGACAAGTCAAGCCCCTTGGGCTGGATTATCCCATGCTGCTGCTCTGCTCTCTCTCTCATTGCTTGCTGGCCAGCAAGGCAAGCCCCGACTGCATTCATCCCTTCAATTCCCAAGCTGGCAAAGCAAGTGCCACACTCCCCAATCCCTCCCTCAGCTTTGGAGCCCATGATTTTGCTTCCATTCCTCTTCCCTCTCTTTCCCTTTTTTATTTTCAGAGCTCAGCTCTGCCTCCCGCCTTTGAATGGTGAGGATTCCTCTCCCCGCCCTTGTCAGCATATGAAGAATAATATGCTGACAAGATGACAGCTGTGTCAGGTAGATCATGGTGATCTAGGTGACAGTTGGAAGGGTCACATGATTGCCTGGATTGCATCAGCCAGAGGAGGTGTATGATGAGATGGCACTTCGCTCTGACTGGCTGTATGACTGTATATATTGGACTCAGCTAATACCTGAGTGTGCCAGTCTTGGTATCCCTTGCCTTGGGAAGCACTTTGTCGGACAGCTCGGCTAGTGATTGCTTTGCAGTAAGAGACTGTGTAAATATCTGTAAATAAACCTTGTATATACTTGCACCTCACTGAAAATGCATAGGACATTCTTTATATACTGCACCATTCTGCACCATCAGCTCTTCCCTTTTTATCTGCAGGGCTCAGCTCTGCCTCCCACCTTTGAATAACTACATTGTTTGAATTAGCCAGTGCCAAGTGCTCTCCAAGAAATTTAAATGCCCCCCCAACTTACAAATTCCTGGGTATGGGTCTGGCCTGAACTCTCCCTAGAAGCTAAAATGACTAAACTGAGGCTATTGTACTTTGGTCACTGGAAAAGACAATGATGCTAGGAAAAGTTGAAGTCAGGAGATGGATTGACTCAGTAAAGGAATCCATAGATCTCAGTTTGCAAGACCTGAGCAAGGCTATGAATGACAGGGTATTTTGGAGACTATTAATTCATAGGGTAGCCACAAGTGGGAAGTGACTTGATGGCACTTGACACTCACATCTTGTAGCTATTCACAATCTGCACTGGTTCTAACCATCCTGAATAAATTGTTGTCATTTACACACTTGACTGCTATACTGCTCCTCAATTTCAAACCATTTATTAACAAATTAAATAGCACTGGTCCCAATAGCAATCCTTGTGGGACCCCCACTGCTCTCTTCCTTCCAGTTTGAGAATTATCCATTTATTCCTACTCTTTGCTTCCTGAATTTAACCAGTTTATAATTCATAAGAGGACCCATCCTCTTTTCCCATGACTATTTACCTTACTCAGGAATCTTTGTCAAAAGCCTATTGAAAGTTCAGATAGATGATGTCTACCACACTATCCATATTAACCTGCTTGTTAATCTGCTGAAAGAATGCCAAAAGGTTCGTGAGGCCAGACTTCTTCTTGCACAAGGCGTGCTGATTTTACCTCAGGAGACTGTATTCCTGTATGTGCTTAATTCCATCTTTAAGAACAGTTGCTACTAATTTACCTTGATCAGATGTTAGGTCAACTACCTTTAATTTCTTTGATCTCCTCAAGACCACTTTCTAACAATTGATGTGGCAATTGCTACTTTCTAGACTTCCAGCATGATGGCCAATTTTAGGAACACATTACACCCAGACCTAGAGATATACTAGTTTTCAACTAATCCCAGAACCTCATTTTACCTCAATTTGACTCAGTTCTTCAGTCACCCAAGACTGGGACAGGAAATTAAGGCAAGGCTGGAAGTTCTGCCTCTGATTTTGTCTCAGTCTTACTCACTTGTTCACTGGGAAACTATCTAGCCTGGGTGTATCTGCTTCTTAGACCTGTTCCTGCTGTGGACATGAACTGCTACCTGACTACTATTTATTTATTTATTTATTTATATTTATTAATTTAGATTTATATCCCACCTAGCCAGGTATACTACAAAACCTTCTATCTCTAGCTCTTGAAAATTACTGTTGCTGAGCCAGACTTGGTCTCTGCCTAGACTATGACCTCACTGCTTACCTGTGGCCTTGCTGTTTCAAGGTCCCTGCTCAGTGAGGTTGCATTATTCAGTTCCAGTCCTAGCCAGCAAAGCAAAGCAACAACACACTGGGTATAGGGCCCTGGCTCTCTCTCTGAATTTCAGTGGTGCTTTGCAGCAGAACCATTGATAGGGAATATGTAGGCTATGTGTTGGCTAGAGCATCCCTATTAGCATTGCTATTTTGAGCATTGCGTCTCACACTATGCAAAGCCTGGAGCACTGCTACTTTCATGAACACTGACGTCTAGCACTTTGTTTAAATCTACTTGGTCAGAAGCACTGCCTCAGACTTCCTAGGCCATAGGAAACTGAATGTTGAGGCTATTCCATTCAGTAGTTTTGCTTATGATATTTCTAGAGTAAGGAGAGAGGGGGGTTGAGGAAAATGAGACCCTGTCCTTGCAAGGCAGTTGGGGATAGGGTGGAGGGAAAGCATTCTTCAATGCCTTTTTCCTGCCCTGGGCCCCAAATGCCAGAAGCCAGAACATTGGCTGCGGTCACACACACTAAATAATTCACTTTCAATCCACTTTCAATCCACTTTTGAATTGGATTTTGCACGGTAAGTGGACTGAAAGTGGATTATTTAGTGAGTGTGATCACAGCCATTGTTCTGTCACTCTTGGTTCTTCATTCTCTTTCACATATCACTGTGACATTTGAGCTTGTCCAATAACACCTCAAGAAAAAAAAGGTATTGTAAGCAAATATTAGTACAATATCATACTGCACTAACCAACTATAGCTCAAGTTTCATACTTCCTTATAGATTCTAGTAATGCACTAGAGTAAATTTTCTCAATTAGCCTCCTTAAATGACCCAGCAGCAATTTATTTTGCACATGCAGATTTAGCTCTTATGCCTGTGAATGAGCTTCAGATCATTTTTTCCCCTCTATCTTCACATTGGCTAATGCGAAAGTGCTGATTACAGAAGTTTGCACAAAATGTACTTTTGCAGTAATCTAAAGTTAAGGTGTGAACATTAGTTGGTTAGCAAAAAACCTACGGTTTTGGAGAGTGCTATTTCCCACTTCCAGCTTCCTGAAAAGTCAACAATAATGAGTTCATTCATAACTTATAGGTCTTTTCAGAAATCCCATTTGTAAATCTCTATAAATATGACTGAGATTCTCTCTGGGATGGATGAGGGCTACAGACTGAAATGTAATACCAACAGAATGGAGGTGGTATTGGTGGTGGGAAGGTCTGACCCAGGAACTGGGATGTCAGGTGTTCTGGATAAGGTTGTACTCCTCCTAAAGGAGCAGGTTCGTAGCTTGAGTGTACTGCTGGACCTGGGTCTCCTGTTGGATAAACAAGTAGCAGCAGTAGCCAGAGATGCCTTTCGCCACCTTCAGCTGGCAAGCCAGCTGCAGCCCTTCCTGGGCAAAAAAAAATCTACCCACTGTGGTGCATGCCCTAGTAACATCTAGATTAGACTACTGCAATGTGCTCTATGAGGGGCTGCCCTTGAGGACTGCCTAGAAGCTTCAATTTGTACAGAATGCTGAGACCAGAACGTTTAGGGACCATATCACTCCAGTCTTGGTCCATCTACACTGACTCCCACTTTGTTTCTCCACCCAATTCAAGGTGCTGGTTTCAACCTTTAATGCTCTGTATAGCCTGAGTCTAGCATACCTTAAGAACCATCTACTCCCATATGAACCTACTTGACCTCTCTGATAATCTTTGGAGGCCCTGCTTCAGGTATCCCTCCCACCTTAGGCTAGATGGGGGGGGGGGTAACCTGCAAAAGGGCTTTCTGAGTCTTGGTACTGAAACTCTGGAGCTCTCTCCCTCTACTAGTGGGTGAAAACTTTTTTTGTTTGGTTTGGTGTTCCCTCACTAACTCTGATTAGCCCTCATCCCTATTTGTGCATTTGTATGTTTAAATTGTGTTAATTATTAAAATACAGTTTTTGATGTTTGAAATATTTTAACATTTTAACATTCAATATGTTTTAACGTTTGCCATCTTGGGGCCCTGAATTGGATTAAAAGACAGTGGAGAATGATACACAAATCTATGTCTGCATGACCCCTTGGCCGAATTGGAATCACACAGTCTGAGACCAATGAGTTACATGAATATCTGTTTAATGAATTCATAACAGGGAATACAGGGCTGATAAATGCCTTTGCACTTCCAGCAATTCCAAAGCTGTATTCTGCCATAACCAGGAAGGGCAGAAGGTCTTATACCCCAAATGACATCACGTATAGTTTACACATTAAAGGATCTCTAATTGGTACCAGGCAGTTAACATCATACAAGCATAATTTGACTCAGTGCATCTCTTAGTGGTGTCAGTAATTTCACTTGTTTATCTTGTCTTCAGAACACTGGGTGATTTCCTGGGCTCGCAGAGGGGAGAGCTTGTTGATAAGGGGTTCTGAATCACATTATCCTTCGCCCTTGGCGGCCTTGCAACTTCTAAATAGCATTCCATTCTTATTGCATCCTAATTTCTTCTACAGAGGCTTTTTAATAATACTTTTGCTTAATATTGCTTCTTATACAAAAAATGCAATTACAATATATATATATATATATTGCTATAAGTTTCTCTAATCAGAAGCTTCACGGTTACATACCAGGATCTGGATCTGCAAGATTTTGAAAATCACAGCATTCTTTAACAGGGAAAATGGAAAGGGAGGAAAATGTCTGCCAGATTCCAAGTGACTAAAGTTCATTTTTACTGCAAAGTTGGGGGGGGGGGGGGAATTCTTGATAATAACATTTGCAGACCTAGATTATAAAATGCTAAGTACACATCCAGTACTGATATCCAATACTGATGGCAGATGTTTTGCAAAACAGTTGACATTAGCAAGCTCATTCACTATCTGCTCTCACCATGTACTTCTCTTTTTTATTGGGATTATGTAAAATAGCATCTTATTTATTTGTTTCACATATTTATATCCCAGCATTTTTTACCTAGCAGGTCTTCAAAGTAGTTTACAATAACAAAAAAAGTCATGCAATCCATTAACTAACAGTTAAAACACAAGTGCCCAGCTAAACAGATGGATCATTGGTGACACAAGACGAGGCGTGTGCCTTTCTCTTGTGCTGCTGCTGCCCATCCAGGATCCCACCCAGCACAGCCAAAGGTGAAAACCCAAGAGCATTCTCATTGGCTACCTTCCCATCCCTTTTAAAGTAAGCTGCACTGTTGGCCAGCAAGGCACTCTTCTGTGCTCTTATGGATTTTTATCCATAAGTTTGAACTCTGTGTCGCCAACAGTGGAAGGGACTTGCGCTTTCTTCTTCACATAGGAGCCAGCTCCAGCCCAAGCCAGGAGGCTGACACCCCAAGCAGTTCACCCAAGACAAAGACAAAGGATTCCTCTTGTCATGAGGTTTCCTTATGTCAGACATCCGCTGGTTAACCCCCACTCCCCATTATACATCTGAATAAGTTATGCTAACTAGACTGCCTAGCAACTAATGTGCCAGCCATCAGATACTTGGCTAAACCCATCAACTGACAATAGGTATGGCCAGGTGAGTCATCGGACCCCAGACTCAGTGTCTGTTTCCTGGTGAAGTCATACTTTTGCAACACTGACCAAACCCTTGGACCTCCTCCCTTTGTTCACCTTTAACCTATAGCAAGGTCCAACAGGGACGGACCGCCTAGTAGGAGTGTTAGTGGGTTGTGGTCTGCAAAGCCCGCCCCAAGACCCCCAATAAAAGTCCAAACCCAGAGTCACTCGGTCTCTTGAGCCATCGCCCTCTATCTTACCTATTGACCCTTCAGTCCAGCTTTCTGTCCCCAACCCTTGCCTCCATCTTTAAACCCTTTTTCTCTCTCTGGACTCGCGATCCAGGAGAACCACGTGGTCTTGCCGGTTCAAGCCTCGTGGCCCCATAGCTTTTATACCTTTCCTCCCAAATCCAATTCATCTGGACATCGGACAACGCATCTAAGGTAACGTGCTTTCCCCACCAACGAAACCTGCTCATGCAAAAGTGCTATTTTCTCTCTTTATTTTATTAGGCCTGTAAGATTGTGTGTGTGATTACGATTTTTGTATGCTTGATTACATGATCCAGTAAACAACATTGAACTTGGAACTCGCCTCACGTGCCTCTTTCCTGGAGATCTCCCGGGAGGGGTGGGACCCTGGTATAGTTGGCAAGAACCCGTGTATTTTGCCGATTGCTAAGTGTAAATTAAAGCAATTCGGCTAACAGAATTGGGGGCTCGTCCGGGATTGCCCTGAGGGTTAAACTTCGTGCCATAGTCGACAGGCGTGTCTTTAACCCACAGACGTAAGGGAAAAACCACTTCCGGAGCTCTTGGAGAGGCTGTATGATTGGTTTCTGTCTGCGTGCCTGGCTCTAGTGAGCAACCTATCGTGGGTGGCTTCCCCCTTCTCTTTCTCTCTCTTTGAACCCCAGGTCAAACTGTGTGACCGTCCGCGCGTCTATTTTGTGGGAAGGGATCCAAAGAAGACCAGAGTAGGGCGCTAGACCAGTTGCACAAACACTACATACACTACATACACTACATACTCCCGCTAAGTCCGAAAAGGAACCTTTCTTTGAGCGCACCCTTGCTCCTCCCTTGCCTTACTTCGCTCAACGAAGTGGAAATAATTAATTTAGGTTCGGGGTTACCCTGAGAGGCATATTGTCTGGAAACCCTACTGGCTAGAGAAAGTCCAGTGCTCAGTGAGTCCGCCATAGCTCACTATTTTCCGAGTCCGCCATAGCTCGTAGTTGTGTTGAGCCCGCCATAGCTCAGTGAGTCCGCCATAGCTCACTATAGACTGAGTCCGCCATAGCTCAGGTCTGTGGTTAAAGGTAATCCAGAGAGGCTAGGAGAAGCCTAGAAACCTTATAATACGGGTTAGGAGGTAATCCCGTCAGAGAAGCGAGGTTTGGCCACCCCGTTCTCGAAACCCCAAAGTTAAGAGGTAGAGGAACCTCGGAGACAAAGGAGTCTCTTCGGGTTGGAGACACCCGGAGTCTGAAGGAACGGATATTCCTCAGCTTCAAACGCCAGGTTTTTGGGTTAAAAAGTAATCCCTGAGTGTCGCGGGGTGAGAGTCCCCCGGCCCTACAAACGGCATAAGAAAGTGTGCTAATTAATAGTAACGTTAGCCTCCTTGTGCTAACAAAAGCAGCTTTACAATCTAAGAGAAGCGGAAGAGACAACTTCCCAGTCTTTGCCCCTGTTGTAAGTGAAAGCAGGAGAACTCCTTGAAAGATGTTTCGCTCTAAGAGTGACGAGCCCAAACTTGAGAAATGGTTGATCAAGAAAGGTGCGTCGCCTTGGAAGGAAGGATCTTTCAAGGGCCCCGATCCCTTAAATTTGGTACAAAACGCTTTCCAAGACTATTGCAAGGAGCAAAAACCAGGCTCCGCGGCTAAGGATCAAGCCGCCAGTTGGGCTTTGTATACAGCTGTGCGGGACGCCGCTGCTGTAATCAAACGCCTTCAGGAGGACGTAGAGAAACAAGAGGAATTAGTCCGGCAACGTGAATCTGACCTGACTAGAGAAATAGACCGGTTTGAGAAATTGGAATCCAAATATTTAGAAGCTAAAGAGGAACTGAGTGGTATTAAAAGTAAACATGAACAGGATCTCACGTTCCAACGTACAAATTATGAGGAACTTATGGCCAATAAGCAAGATGAGCTAGAACAAGAAATTAACCAGCTGAAAGTAGCCCACGAGGACGAGGAGCATAGGCTGAGGACCGAGAAACTAAATGTAATTCTGGAAAACCAGAGTCTTACTATTGCTGTCCAAGATGCTAATAAAAAGATAGAGGGCCTCAATCGTAGAGTAGAACTTACAGAGAGCGCACTAACTCAAGCGAGGGAAGAGATAAATACTTCTAAGGCTGCGGCAAAATTCCTAGTGGAACAGAACCAAATTAAAATACAGCAAGCTAACCACGAGGCTTGCCAAAGGGAAATTGCCACCCTAAAGAAGCAAGTGGGATTACAGAATGCAGTGATCTCCACTGTACACCCCGGAGGCATGCTAAACCTCTCCGAAATCTCGGCCATTGAACCCAGCGCCCCTATGCACCCCATTAGCACGAAACATACGGTAATCACAGAAGGCGATGAAACATCTACCCAGGTTGTGACCGAGACCAGGCTCTGGAAACCCGATGAGGTTAAAGCAGTAGCTGAACAATTGGGCCCTCTTACTAGGGAGAATTCCGTACAATGGATGGCCAATGTAGACATGATTTACAACTCCGCTAGCGGAGAAGACCTTACATTGGTAGCCCGTCAGTGTGTAGCAGCTCCCCAGCTTCCAACTCTTAATGCAGCCATTGCGAGTGGCAACTTAACAGCAGCTTCAAAGACGAAGTGGATGCAGGACGTCCTTAAATATCTAAATCCCAACACTACTTTACTTGCTCTCTATGTGTTGGAAAGACAGGGCCCCAATGAAGATCCGGAGACATATATGGCTAGGAAACAACTATTAGCTGTCCTAGCAGACCAAGTTGCTGTAAAACCTACCACTGGTTCGCCTGACTATGAGGAGGACGATTTCAAGGAAGCACTTGTAAGTGGCCTCCAAACCCAAGCCCAACTGTCTTTAAACATAGCAGATGGTGCGTCAACTACTTGGACAGATCTGGAGAAAAAGATTAAAAGAATAGCCTCTCTTCTCCGAGGTGCTGGAGCTCTAAAACCCCATAAAGGCAAGAAATTAAAGGATAGGGATGATGACGAACCCATACAGGCGATAACTTACGCCAACCATGGGCCCCATTCACAGTTCCAACCGTCTGGAAAGTATGAGCCCAAAAATGACCGATACCCTAGACAGGACCGGTATGAGAGAGGCAAACCTTGGCAGAACAATTATCAGAGAGGAGGAGGAAATTACAGAGGAAAAAGGGAGTATCGAGACTACCGCAGCAATCCTGCCCAAGACCACCTCCAGCCTTCCGCACCACCTCCTCAAAACTATCAGGGCCCCCCTCAAGGCCAATACGGGCAGCCACAAGGCCAAGCAAACCAGCCACAGGCGTATCAGCCGTCGGCACCTGAACCGCACCCCGGCTATCAGCCTCCGGAGACGTCCGATACCTTTAGGAGGCAGGTATGGATGCAGCTTAAGGAAAGGGGCTACGAAATGGAAAGATTCCACAAGCAGCCTAATAGTGTTCTGCTTCGTGCCTTGGCTGAGAGTGAGGAGAAGGCACAGGCACCAGGTCAGCCCATCTACCCGGTGCTTAGTAAAGAGCTGTCAGAACTAGCAAAGCACAGCTAGGGCTGCCCGGAGTCCCGGGCTCTCCCCAATGGCGTTGTGGCTCCTTTGAAGCCCGATACATGGGGGAGACCGACTGTGAAAGCAGGGGTCGGGACTCCAGGGAACAGTAAACCTGCTACCCTTCTCATCGACACCGGAGCCGCTCTTAATGTACTAAGTCCATATCTAGCTGCCCACGGTCAACCCACTCAGGAGGCCATTATGCTCGCCGGTTTTGCTGGAGGCGCACACAGAGCCACGGTCTGGAAAGACGTTCCTTTAACCGTAGGAACTCTTTCTACCCTCGTGTCTGCCTGCGACAATCAAGGTGAGGATGCTGGCATCCTAGGGGTCCCCTTTTTCCAAGCACATGGCTTGACTATTGATCTAGCAAACGGCTTCCTCTGGCAAATTCCAGAGGGCCCTCGCGAAATCAGTGCAATCCATAGATGCGCTGCCCTCAAAGCTCCTCTCCCTCTGGCCCCAATTGAGCCTAGTGATCCCTGGATCCGAGATTTTCCTGAGGTCTGGATCAAGGACAAGGCAGAATGTGGGACGGTGAGAGATGCCTGTGTTCTCATAGAAGGCAAAGATCCTCCACCTCAGAAACAATATAAATACCCTGCAGAAGCTGAAAATGGAATAGCCAAAACCATAGAAGGCCTTTTACAGTGGGACGTAATTCTCCCCATGCAGTCTATCTGCAATGCCCCTCTGTGGCCGGTCCTAAAAGCTGACGGTGTAACCTGGAGAATGACTGTGGATTTCCGAGCTCTGAATGCTGTAACCCCACCAGTAGCGCCTGTAGTAGCCAAATACCATGAGATCCTTGCAGCCATTGCTGCCGGATCTCGCTACTATAGTGTGATTGATTTGGCTAACGCGTTCCACTCGATCAAGCTACACGAGTCTTGCTGGTATAAATTCGCGTTCACTTTTCGCGGCCAGCAATATGCATTCAAAAGAACACCCCAAGGCTTCCATTCTAGTCCCAGCATTTGCCACGCACATGTGGTCCGTATGTGGGATCGTCTTGGCCCCTCCTCCAAGGAACACGTGTTGTCGTATGTGGACGACATCTTGGTCCACGCCCCCACTGAGGAAGAAACCATGGAAGTCACTAGAGAAGTCCTCCACCTTCTAAAAGCTGATGGCTTCAAGGCCAGTAGGGATAAGGCACAGCTGGTTCAAACCAACGTAAAATACCTCGGCCTAGCACTAGGACCCGACGGCAGGACGCCCGACTCACAGAGAATGGCCGTAATCGCCAAGCTCCCCGCCCCAACAGATGTGCCTTCTCTCCGTGCTCTCCTAGGAACCTTCAATTTTTCCAGGGATTTCGTGGAGGGGTTCGCTGACAAAGCCCGGCCACTCTATGCTCTCCTTAAGAGGGATGCTCCATGGGTCTGGGGACCTGACCAACAATATGCATTTGCCAGTCTTAAGCAAGCGCTTGCCTCAGCTCCTGCCTTAGCTCACCCGGACCCAACAAAACCCTTTTACATTCAGTTGGCCCACACAGAGAAAAGCATCGGGGCCACGCTCATCCAGCATCATGCCAGGGGCCCCAGGATTGTAGCCTATGCCTCCAGGAATCTTTCTTCAGTCGAAATAAAGTTCACCCCTTGTGAAAAGATATGTCTAGCCCTAGTCTGGAGCCTTACGCATTGGGAGTTTATAATCGGGGGAGCCAAAGTCATTGTGCAAACAACGCACACTCCCCTTAAGTATATCCTCTCAGGAAAGATCCAGGACGGTCAGGTATCCAATGCCCGCATTGCCCAGTGGACGCTTGCCCTGGTCAATAAGGGGATTGAATATAAGAAAGAACAAAAGGAGCAACCTGCCCCATACGGTCTGCTCATCACTGGGGATGAGCATGAATGCCCACTTCCAGACGTGGAACATCTGCCTTGGCCTGCTATATGGGGAGTGCCATTAGAAGAAGCCAAGCAAAAAGGGTTTAATTGCTGGTTCTGTGATGGCTCATCCTTCCATATAGCTGGCACCCCACATACAGGATATGGCGCGGTCAGGGTCCACGACAATTACATCCTGCAAGCGGCTGTCCGTCCCCACTCTAGTCAAGCCGCAGAGGTCGCTGCCCTTAAGGCTGTTCTTGAGTTTGAACCTTCAGACTGCCCCGTAGCCATCTTCACGGACTCGGACTGGACGGCCAAAGCCGCCACCGTCTGGCTCCCACACTGGGAAAGACAGCAATGGGTCAATGCGGAAGGGAAGCCAGTAGCTCATTTAGTATTATGGAGAGAAGTCGTGCGGCTCCTCCATAAACGCTCGGCAGAGACACAAATTTCCCATGTCAAAGGTCACCAAAAGGCGGACACCGAAGTGGCTTACTGGAATGATCAAGCCGATCTCTTAGCCAAGGAAGCGGCACGTTTTAACTCCCCGTCAGATCAACCCGCCTGTCCGGTAAACCCAGTAGTGACTAGAAGCAAGGCAAACACCTTCCACGACCGTCCTGCCATTCCCCCTGTATTTATAGACCTCGGGGAACTCCAAGCAAATGATGCCGATGTTCAGGATCTCCTCTCCAAGGGCAAAGATCCCACTGGGAGATACACCATCAGGGAAGAGGAGGGAGTTATTTGGGCTTTTGACACCACAGGGACACGACACTGGGTTGTCCCTGTCGAAGTCCGGGCCGATTTAATTCAATTTATCCATGAGCAAGGACACCGGGGTAAAGAACCAACTCTGGAACGGGTCAGGGACGCGGGCTGGTGGCCAAGCATCCGCAAAGACGTGGCACAATGGGTGGATAATTGCCTATCATGTGCCATGGTTAACGCGGACTCTTCAGGTCCCAAGGCCCCCATTCAGCACCAGAGGGTAGAAGGACCCTGGGCTCGGGTTCAAATTGATTTTATCGGACCTCTGCCTAAGACTCGCAGAGGGAACAAATATTGCTTAACTGTGATTGATCCATTCTCGAAATGGATTGAAGCATTCCCCTGCCACAATAACACGGCCTCCACTACGGCCCAACTGCTTTTTAATAACCTTTTTTCTCGCTGGGGTATCCCTAAGATCATCGATTCCGACCGCGGACCCCACTTTTTAGGTGAGGTCACCCAGGAGCTCTGTAAGGCTCTCGGAATTAAGCAGCGGTTCCACGTTGCCGCTCACCCTCAGTCTTCAGGGGCAATTGAACGCACAAACCGCACCCTCAAGGAAGCCCTGGCCAAGATAGTCACTTCCACAGGTCGCACCTGGGACGAAAAACTGCCCATAGTTCTCATGGCAATACGAGGGACTACAGCCCGACATGGCTACTCCCCTCATATGGTCATGACCGGGAGAAAGATGCGCATGCCTGAAGCCTTCTGGCTCCAACATGACATGCCAGGCGATCTGGAAATGCAAGTGGCACATGATATCTGGGTTAAGACTCTTATCCGGGACTTACTGGTTATTCACCTCCAAGTAGCTAACGAGTTAGGGCAGAGCCAACTGGCAGTGGATAAAAAGCTCGGCTGGGTGCGCAATCCTCAGCTTTGGGAACCCGGACAGCAGGTTCTATACCGGAAATTTAGCAGGAATCAGCATGCTCTCATGGCCAAATGGGCTGGCCCGGTCCCCATTGTGGATCGCGTAAGCCCTGCGGTCTACAAGCTTGCCATTCCCAGGAAGCATGGTCAGACGTGGTACAAGTTCTTCCATTCCTCTCAGCTCAAGCTGTGGAAGGGGAATCCAGTTCCACAACCTCCTAACCTCACTCCGGATCCCGGGGGAACTTCGCAGCCTATTGCCGCTGTTACCTTCGGACCTCACTTGCCCACAGACATTTTTGATCTTGTGCCTCTTTTCTCCCTTGGAGAGACCTGCCTTGCCTTTTAAATGCTTCCTCACGGCTTTAGTCGCCTTTTCGGAAGCAAGGGGGGGAGACCATGGTGTATAAACAGTGTTCCCTTTTAAGAGAAGCCGCGGGAGCGTGCAGTAAAAATCGCACCGGGCTTACGCATGGGAACCACTACACTCACCCCCAGTCTTAGGTAAAGGGAACCATACTGTGACTGATTGGGTATGTCGACCACAGTATGGAAGCTCAGGAAGTTCACTCACACACCCCTCAAACATTATATTACAGAATGCATCCAGGATCTTCCACCCCAGCAGCAGACAAATTGGTAAGACCATTAAAACTTGTATTCTTATTTGGATTGTCTTTGTTTTGTTGTACCTCAGCAACACAAATAGCCAACCATACGGTAGTCTTGACCAAATGGAGATGCGTGGGAATAAACATGCCTTTTAGAATTTTTACCTGTGTAACAGGACGGCATGACAGAGCAGTCACACTCACACCCATAGATCGATGTCCACCACAGCAGCTCACACATTGTATCCACAGTCGCACCGGAGAAAAGGTGACTCTATGCACCTCCGGAAAATATTCTATGGATGAAATGGAAGTGGTCCTGTGTAAACAGTCACAAGCCAAAACCAACACCTCCACCATCGAATATACTGCTCCTACCCCCATCTCCCTATACACAGACATAGCTGTAATATCAGCTGCCGTATGGGACATTGGCGATCCTTTAAAAGTAATCATTTCCATTGGCTCCCGACACTTCCATAACGACACAGAGGTCCCAATAACGCTCACGGACCCATTCGGCGAAGACATAGACCTAGAGCCACTGGCATGGGGCAAGCTCAATTGGCATTTTAACTGCTCTGCGTTAAAGCAGCAAGGTCCCCCAGACTGGACCCTACTTTTAAACACGTCTGTCTGCCTCAATGCCACCGATACTGTAAATCTTACAGCTATCGGAACAACAATTCTACAGCTCACTCATCAGGAAGGAAATTATACTTTAATAATTGGCGATGCAAATCACACACTAAATTTGGACCCACTTATCCAAAATGTAGACGCACTTGGCCTCATTGACCTACCCGGTAGTGGGGGCACACACTTTAAAATTTAATCATCAAGAAACAGTCTTGATGCAGCCGCAAATATCAGTCAAAAGGGTCAATGTCAGCTTAAATGGGCTCGGCACTTCTTTCAGCCATGCCCTCTGTGACTCTTACTTACACACGACCCAGCAAGGTTGGGACAATTGGATCCTAATGTGGCGTAAAGGAGAGCTCTCGAGAAGGACTAAACGCAATCTTTCTGATTGGGTCGCACCCGTAGGAGCGGGCATGGCAGCCATAGATGCTGCAAACATAGAAGTGATAGCGAATAAAGCCTCCAAGGTTTCATTCGACATCTCTCAAATGAGCCTCCCTCTCACGCAATCATTGGATTCCCTTGCCCACGTGGAACGTTCCACCAACCCCCTGCTGGTTACTTGGGAACAAATCATGGAGAAGGATTTTAATAACCTCCTTGGTGACATTCAGTCGTTACAAAACAATATTTCATTGGCTCTTGCTTGCACTCAAGCACAAACTCTTAATGTAGTCACTGCCATGACTATAATCAAACAAGCTATGGCTGGAATTATACCCTTAGAGATAAGGGAATTGATTAAAAGAAATCTCACTGCCAGTGAAATCTCGCTCGAGCACTGGTGGTCGTTGGCAAATGCCTCCTTTGACGCAGTAACCCAGACCTTACAATTGATTATAACCACAGTGACCGCTAAAGAAATTTTCCACATCTATCCAGTAGTTCCACTGGGTATTCAAGTTGATTCGGACACCGTATTATATGCCAGGAACAGTGACCGATGGGCTAAAGTAAGCTCATCCAGCTGGCATATGATCAATCTAGACGGATGTACCCATAAGGAAAACTTAGGCTTCATCTGTGATGACGAAGCCCTAGAAAAACATCACCCATGCCTAGTTCCCAAGAAACACGCCTTATCTCACTGTCAATTTGACGCAGTCAGTGAGACCGGATCTACTATTATATATATAGGCAGAGCTTGTGTCTGTCTCAGAACTACCTGCGAACACATTCACCTCAATACACTATACTACCAACAAATGTTGCCTGGAATAAACAGATGCTTTTGTAACGTTACCTCCATCAGAGGGTGTGATTTTTATTTTGAAACCCCCATTTGGACACAACAAGAAATGGCCCTATCCCCAGAATTATATGACTCTATTGCTCCAGTGCCTTTGGGGTTAGGACTGGAAGCCCTACGGAAATTGATCTCTCACCCGGACCTCCAAGAACGCCTGGCTCAGCTAAAGAAAGCAGGAGACAAAGCCGCCTTAAACGTTTCCCATAATGGTGCCAGGATTAAGGAACTGGCTGTGGAAATAAAAGAGGCTGGCAAACATAGCTGGTGGGAATCTCTTCTTGGTTGGTCGCCGACAACGACGGGATATTTAAATTTAATGCTCCACCCCATAGTCGTCATTTTGGCCTTCCAAATTATTTTAATAGTGGCGCTACTTACATTGACTTGTTGGGTGAGAAGACAAATCCACAAATTGGAAGCTCAATCTAAAGCCACGGATTTCCAAGCCTTGATGCACGTTGCATCTAAGGTTTCGAATTCCTAACCCTCCTTTCCGACCTCTGACATACCTTAACTGTTGCCCTTTTCCTATGCTTGTCTGTCTCCCTCCATTTTCAGACCCTTATGTGTGTTTATATTTGTGTTTCTATTCTTTAACCGTTATTGGGTGGGTCTCTTAGAAGAGACCCATGAGGTAGAAAAATTGGTCTTTAGCAGCAGTCTATCGAACCCAAGGGAACATCAGTGAGACTACAAATGCAGCCGAAAGCGGTTCAGTCTCCTGCACATACTCAGAAGACCTCAATCTTGCTGCCTTTTTGATTCCTCTGTAGCATCGCTGACACCAAAAAAAAAAACCATATTGCCAGGTCGCCAAGAAGCCAGTGGAGCTTTCTCAGGATGACTGAGATCCATTGTGGCAATATGGTCACGCTTTGAGGCCAGCGCGACGGAGCAGGCCAAGAAAGGAAGTGCAAATGTGCAGGTCCTACTGGAAAACCAGCGGGAGAAATGCAATCCTTTCAAAAAGGTTAAGGCAAGCCATGATCTCTTTGTGCGAGCTCTCCCCCGGCAATGACTTTTTCGATCATAGGACATAAAAGTGTTAAATCACTTTTTACCTTTGGGTTCCCAATTTGAAACCTCCTAAAGTATTTTTAATTGTAACATTGGCAGTTTTCAAAATAACAACTTATTAAACAAAAATTCGGTCTTCGGAAATTGAGAACCAGCGTGCTTTGCGGCAGCTCTATTTTGCATATACCCAGACACGTGGATCTTAAAATTAGTCCTCTCAAAACGTGTGCTATTACTTTGTATATCTTTTGACCGTTCCAATCCATGCCCCGGAATTCTTTATTTTTGGTTTCACTCTTGCAAAAGTCTTCCACCAACGTTTTTACACCCTTTTTACGGTTCATAACCAACCACATCTTAGGATCACCACAAGCCTCTGCTTGTTCCCAAGAATTTTCCTTTTTTTTCTATTCTTTAACCAGTATTGGGCGGGCCGAAGCCCTAACGAACCATAGGGAGCAATGAGAGAAAGAAAAGGGAGATAGGGGGTGGGAGGACCGAAAGCATTTCTTCATGGGAGATCAGAAGAGCCGAGGGCGCATTCAGAGATGCCGTCAACAAAAGCTCCGTAGTTACATTTGTGGCTAGCACGAATGTCAAGCTGAGTAGGCGGCTTCTCCCGATGGTGCGTGCAGAAGTTGGGTTCGGAAGTTACTCCGATTCTCCACCTCTCTCGCCCCATCTCCACCAGGCGTGCAATCCGATCGCCGCTCGCGGCAGCGACGGGTGCCTGGGGAAAGGCCCCAAGGTTAGCCCGCTCCAGCCAGAACCTCCCCGGCCACATATTTCTGCATCTCTCTATGTTAGTGTGACCTCCTCCCTAACTATCTGCCCAAGCAATCCTCAACCCCAAAACACTCGGCCATCTCGGGGCGAGCCTCTTATTCGACCCTTGTGTTTCTAAAATATATTTTGCTCATGATATCTTTTCTCCCAGCATGCCCTTACTGACGCCCAATCTGCATAATCTGTCAATCATCATTAACTTATTTAGTCTTCATATGTACTTTTCTTTATTTATTTATTTTTATGAGCATGTAGCCTTGTCCACAAACTTTTTCAGTGTGCACGGTTTTGTTTTTGTCTCCGCCTCTTTGTTTTTGTGCACTCTACGGGCAAGAAATAAACCGTGTGCTTGCAAACCAAGTCTTCTGTTTGCAAAGCAAAACCGGTTGCTTGCCAAAACATTTTTTGTTTTGTGCTTGCTTTTCTATTCTTTACCAGTGTTGGGAGGGCCGAGGCCCAGACGAACCGTGAGGAATCATTAGTGAGCAGGACAACAAGAACAAGGGGGACATGGAAGCCCGAGAGACGGCTCAGGAGGAAGAAGTAGGACAAACGAATCCTTTGTCTCCCTCTGCCATGCAGCCCCTCCAAGCCGAAATGATCTGGAGGACATGCAGAAGTTGGGTTCGGAATTTAAATCCGGCCCATGCTCTCTTTCACCAGGCGTGCAAGCTCTCCCTGCACGAAGCAGTGGAGAGTGCCTGGGAAGGACTCCCCGGTTAGGTCAGAACCCCGGACAAAACCTCCTGCCCCCTCTTTTTAACATCTTTCTAGGTTAGAGGGAGATTTTCGACAGCTCTCTCCCTGAAGTGCCTGCAAGCTAAAACGTATCCTCGCTCCAACACTGGTGTCCAATTCGATTGTTTTTGATTTTTAATAAATTTATTTTTCCCGAAATGTTTGTGTATCCCAGAATGCCCAAACAATCCTCTCATTTGCATACGCAACAACCTCCAGCCGTAACATATACAGCCAAGTCCAAAACACGCGACCTTTGAGGGGTTCTGCCTCGTGACTAGCTGCCCAGTCCGCTCCTCATTGGGTATGGGACGGTACCACTGGGATCAGGTTTAGGGGGAAAAGATTGTTCTATTTTTGTACAGTATTAGGGGAGGGCCCCCCGGAGGGAGCCCTCCAAGCTAAAACGGGTACGCAGCTAACGGCGTCCCCGCGGAGCCACCTGGCTCCAGATAAAAGGTCAGAGTCGACCGGACGCAACCCCCGAACCCAGCTTTTGCATGCCCTGCCTGTGCGTGTGTGCGTCTGTGTCTCTCTCAGGCACACATCTCACAAATGCTCCCCAGGGTTCGGGAGGCGTGCCCGGAGACTCCGCCAACCCCGAAGGGTGAATACCTTGCCTGTGATTATTCCAGCCAGGACCCCAAGATGATGTGTCTTTCATAATACAATGATTCCAGATGTATGACCTGTTCTGACCTTCTCTGCATTTCTTGAAAGCCTTTAGACACTCTGCTTGCAAATTCACTAAGCTATGTTTTATTTTAATATCCTTTTTTCTTAATTTAAGTAGGTACCCATGATGCTTTTAGATAGCAAGGGGGGGCGACTCCTCAATATGCAAACCGGTCTCCTCCTTCCCGGCCGAACTGACTCGTGTCCGTGCCGAGAAGTGACGGGCATAGCCGAGAGCTTCATGAGCTATTGATTAAGACCCGAGTGGCTTCCAAAGAGCCGAAGACATACGAGCCCTGGTGTTCCATTAGATACAATGTAAAGCGCGCCTCTCTCCTGTTCAAACAGCACCAGTTGCCCTGTTCCAACAGAAAAGCCTTGCCGCTCAGGAGAGATGGACGAAGAATTGTTTGTAACCATTTTATTTCCTTGTGCATTCCTTGTGGAGTATTTTTATTGATACAAATGTGTGTGCTTCCGCTATAAGTATTAAATACTTTATGTATAGATAATACCCTTATAAGAACTTTATAATGCTTCTATAAGGCTTTTACAATGAATTTAAGAATTATTTTTAATATTTCCATTAAGGATGTTTCTGATATTTAAAGACTTAAATATTTCTACATAGGCTCCCTTGGTGGTCTAATGCACAAAGCCTTGTTTTTATGTCCGCCCCAGCAACAATTTGGCATTTTTATTGCAATAGATTTTTGTCATCTTCTGGGTCCGTCCCTTGCCAACTCTTTCTTCCAGGATCGCCATCATGCAGTCTGTCTCAGTTTTCATCATCGTATCGCTCAAATTCGGAGACCTTCACCTGACGCCTTCAGGTCTCCGAGGGGGGGAAATGTTGGCCAGCAAGGCACTCTTCTGTGCTCTTATGGATTTTTATCCATAAGTTTGAACTCTGTGTCGCCAACAGTGGAAGGGACTTGCGCTTTCTTCTTCACATAGGAGCCAGCTCCAGCCCAAGCCAGGAGGCTGACACCCCAAGCAGTTCACCCAAGACAAAGACAAAGGATTCCTCTTGTCATGAGGTTTCCTTATGTCAGACATCCGCTGGTTAACCCCCACTCCCCATTATACATCTGAATAAGTTATGCTAACTAGACTGCCTAGCAACTAATGTGCCAGCCATCAGATACTTGGCTAAACCCATCAACTGACAATAGGTATGGCCAGGTGAGTCATCGGACCCCAGACTCAGTGTCTGTTTCCTGGTGAAGTCATACTTTTGCAACACTGACCAAACCCTTGGACCTCCTCCCTTTGTTCACCTTTAACCTATAGCAAGGTCCAACAGGGACGGACCGCCTAGTAGGAGTGTTAGTGGGTTGTGGTCTGCAAAGCCCGCCCCAAGACCCCCAATAAAAGTCCAAACCCAGAGTCACTCGGTCTCTTGAGCCATCGCCCTCTATCTTACCTATTGACCCTTCAGTCCAGCTTTCTGTCCCCAACCCTTGCCTCCATCTTTAAACCCTTTTTCTCTCTCTGGACTCGCGATCCAGGAGAACCACGTGGTCTTGCCGGTTCAAGCCTCATGGCCCCATAGCTTTTATACCTTTCCTCCCAAATCCAATTCATCTGGACATCGGACAACGCATCTAAGGTAACGTGCTTTCCCCACCAACGAAACCTGCTCATGCAAAAGTGCTATTTTCTCTCTTTATTTTATTAGGCCTGTAAGATTGTGTGTGTGATTACGATTTTTGTATGCTTGATTACATGATCCAGTAAACAACATTGAACTTGGAACTCGCCTCACGTGCCTCTTTCCTGGAGATCTCCCGGGAGGGGTGGGACCCTGGTATAGTTGGCAAGAACCCGTGTATTTTGCCGATTGCTAAGTGTAAATTAAAGCAATTCGGCTAACAGCACATGTGCTTCACCAGCTCCCGACCTTCCATGAGATTCTCTACTCTTGTAGGAGGTCAGAGGCAAAACGATGACTGGAGCATTGTGACCTTATGTAGCCAATTGTCTTAGCCACACCTAGATAACGCCAGACTGCTGGAGTGTTAGAGAGTTAGTCTGACTCATCCTGCCTAGTCTCACCAGGTAGAACACTGCCAATGGTCCCAGCTTGCAGAAGGTACCATCTAGTGGCAGGGAAGTTTCTACCCCTGGACTCCCATACAAGATGGCTTGCAGAAGAGCTTCTTGCTCACTCTGCCTTGGAAGGCCTTGCATCCCACTACTGCCTACCCAGGATTCATCCAAGCTAGGTTACAAACATGCTTCCTCTGCGTCCCATTTCAGAATGTGCAGGGGCAGCAGGAACAGGATGCTGAGGTGGCTCATTGATTTGAGTTAGCCCCATGCAATATTCTTATCTGGAAGTCAGCCAGTGTGCTGTGCTTTACATGAAAACATTCCTAGTAGTTTGAAAGGCTGACTCTACTTTCCAATGATGGTTTATTTCAGACAGAATGCATACACATATCACAATACAGAGTAAGGTCTGGAGATACTTCTGGGTCTTTGGGAAACCTGTGCACCATTTTACTATGCCAAGGAGTTTACACACTCTCTGCTCATCGAAGCTCATGGGCATGCAGTGAACATATGTGGGGATCCAGGTATTTCACACATCTGTGTAAATTCCAGGAATTCCAGTGAAACATACTTTTAGCATGTTTCTTAGCAACGTCTCTTTCTTAAATGGATAATGTTGATACTGTATGATTAAATACGGGAACATTAATTTGACCAAACAAACAAATGTAGAAACACGCTCTGCCATGTACAGATGTTATCTGTAATATATGTTAGGCTGCGATTACAGCCACTTTGAATGATACTTGAATGGTGAACCCGACTGTTCTTACAGCACAACACCCAGGAGGACATTCATTTGAACAGGAGTATTACCAAAGAGCTCATTTACTGCAAACTCTGTCTACCAAACAGGTGTAGTAAGAGCCATCCTGCTCAATTCTTTTTTTTCCCAACGCTTTTGTCTTCATTCCAAGATTTTTGATGCACGATGCTTGTCAGAATGTTATAATGCTTTGTTCCCTGGCACTGTTGGCCTGGTTGCCTCATCCTTCCAGATCCACAACTGAATCATCTTGGCAAAGACTTGTGTCTTACTAGACCTTTTGTGATGTGTTCATTTTATTTTCTAACACTGTGATGCCAAAAAAAGGGGCTTTTTAAAGGAGTAACATACATATCTGCTTTGAGTTTCAACAATGAAGGCAGGCACAAAATGAAGTAAAATAAATGACTCCATGGATATTCTTCCTCTGATGGCTTCCTATAGCTAGGCTGAGTATCCACCAACTCCTCTCAGATGGGCCAGGTCTGGACTCCAAGCAGGGGGCTACTTTTTTAAAAAACCCAGTATTGAGCATGGCTGGGCAAGACCCTATATTTGAAACTGTAGTCCACACTGGTCCTTCCTAGTTATATAGTTCTTCCTCAGCTTTCCTGTGCCTTTACCAGCTGTACAGAAGGAGAAACTTCAGCTGGTTCAGCTTCTTCCCCCCCCCCCCCAAAAAAAAGGTTTGCAATTGCAGAGAAAGATGCACGCTGAAATTTCCCCTTCTCTACATAATTAAAGACACAAGAACATTTCCCTTATTGAGTCTAGGGAGGAACCCACAACTGCTACTGCACAAGCTGCAAAATGTATATAATTTAAGAACTGTGCCCCACTTTGTTTACCTTCTTTTGGGGCCTTGTGCTACTTGTCTTACACTGTGAGTCTCCTAGTTGCAAAATGCTTATTCATCCCTCCCCCAGGCCTGTCATAAATGTAATCTAAAAGATTATTGATAAGTATATGCTTTGATTAATCAATTTTAAGGCAATAATCAGTGTTCCTAATGGACCTGATCATTTTTGACAGCTGGCTCCCTGAATAGAAATGTGAAGGTAGACTTTGGCCCAGTGATTATTCCTGGAGCTTTAGAATTCTAACTGCAGTTTCTTGCCTTAGGGTAAATTCCAATGAGCAGCAATGATGTCTTATACAAAAGACTCTCCCTTCCTGCAGAAGAGGTGGAATTTTAAAGCATGGGACTACAGCTCTCTGTCTGATACCTTGTTATGCCAAGTTGGAGCACAGAGAAAATTTTTTACAGCTGAGTTATAAACCCCCTGAAAATAGGTTTTATTATGGAAATGCAAACACAAGCATAGCTATAGCAACATGAAAGGCTCTGCTATAATAATGTCTAGATCCAACCTTTTGTGCACAATTGGCATCTGAAAAGTGTGCGATTTTGTCTCTCCCCAACCCCACTCGTACATGTCAGTGTCAGTTCACAGTTGGTCTCAGTTTATAGCAAAAAAGCATAAAAATGGTTAGTAATCCTTTCTTATAGCTAAGGACTCAGAGGCGCCATCTCCAATATTACTCTAGCTATCACACATGGCTAAAACACGGCTATTGACACTTGAAATGTTTCCTCCTGGAAAGAAAAGATTTGCTGTTCCCCATAAGCTAGGGGGAAAACAATCCAGCAAATTTAGTGTCTGGCTAGCATTGCAAGCTTGCTGCCTTAGCTATGACTTGCATTTTGCTTTATAAACATACCATAAAATGAACCACGTACCAAGAAAAAAAGAAATAAAGAGGATTAAGGTCCATTTCCCAAGCATCATATATCACTTTTTTCCTGTATCAGCTATTTCATTCATTCCCCCCATATGCAGACACCCAAGTACACACATTACAACCACAAATTATGGCAAGTTAGGACCGTGTGAACATACATCCAACCAGTCTACGGTTGTCAACCTCGAGGTGGTTGCTGGAGATCTGCTGTTACAACTGATCTCCAGTTGACAAAAGATCAGTTCACCTGGAGAAAATGGCCACTTTGGAAGGTGGACTCTATGGCATTGAAGCCTCTCCCCTTCCCTTCCCAAACCCCACCCTTCTCAGGCTCCCCCACCAAAATCTCCAGGTATTTCCCAGCCTGAAGCTGGCAACACTAAAGCAGTCACTCTTGGCTTAAGAAGCATAGGATCACTTCTTTGTTAAAACTTCCTTCCAAGCAGAGTCAAATGAAGTGCTCTATGCACCTTTCTTATACTGTTAATTAATGGAAGATCCACAATATTTCCCTGGATTCTAGCCATGCCCCTTTCATTCAACTGTATACATGTTTAAATGATTATCTGAGCACCAGATCTCATTGGTGGAGCCATTCTAAATGGATATTAAATGATTATATCAGAAGAGGAACACGGCACCATTTTTCTGAGATGTCATCATCATGCCACATGCTAATCCAAGAGGTCTGCAACATCAACAAAGCATCCAGAGGTGTTGGAATCTGTCAGAATTTGGTAAATTTGACATCACATCAGGATTTTAGAATCCCTGAATCCCAGCTAGCACCAGAATGTAGGGCAGAACATGAATTACAAAAAAATTCTGCAATATTGGCCGAGGACAGACTGGCAATCTGGCCCGCTCTGACTCCGCTTTAGAAGCGGAGGCAGAGAGGGTGTCTGGATTGCCGCAGCTGTCCCCCGTCGGTGGGCCGCACTTACCCGCATGCGAGGCGCATTCCACGCGCTGCAGCCGGAGACCTCTTGGAGCTGGTCTCCTGCCATCTGGCGCGTGTCCCTACTGCTTCCTGGCAGTGTGGATACGTCAGAAAGCGGGGCCGGAAGTGCGAATCAACTGTCCCGGCCGTGCCTCGCCGGAACAGCCACGTGCCGCTCACCACCCCAGTGGAGGCTCCAGGGGCCGGCTGAGGAAGAGTGGACGCACCAGTCCACCTCCTTTCAGGTAAGGTCCCGCAGCACTGAAGCCAGTGTGAACGGGCAGCCATGGGACGGCTTGGCCCCGGGGCTTTTTCGCCCTCTCGCCCTGCGCTCGAGATTGCCAGTCTGTCCTCGGCCATTATTTCTGGTGCAGTGAACAATGGCTCTGCCTACCTCTAGATTTCTGTGAGACGATCTCATATCCAGTTTCATTGCTAGTGAAGAACATGTAGCAAATTACATTATTTAAGTTTACTCTTTTCATATATGGGTTATATTTATGTAGAATGGAATTTTTTTTTGAGTAGTTGGCTAAAAAGCCTTCCAAATTTTCTTCAGTGAGCACCTTGGAAGCAACACTTCAAACATCTAATATTCAATAGCTCTCTTGATGGTATTACACTGGGAAATCTTGATTCAAAGGTTCTAAAATATCACAGACCACTAGCAAGGAATTAAAGCTGGTCATATTAAGAAAGCTCTCCAACTGGTCTTTCCATGGGTTTCAACAGGGAAACAAATTGCCAAGAATAACTCTCTGGGATTGCCCTTTTCCCCAAAAAGATCCTTCTGAGAGATGGCCATGAATTGGCTGATGAACTAGAGCTCATCATTAATTTTGGCCAGTTTGCAGTTTGCGAAGCAACATTCACAAACTTGAAGAATTGCTAGAAACATTCATGAATTTTGATGCACTTCATAATGGTTTGTGAAGAGCAGGAAAAAGGGGTTTAAACCCCTGCTTACTGCTCTTCACACCAGTCAGCTGTTTGGTTTAAATGGCTGGGAGCCATTTAAATCACTGTTTCTGCTCCCTGTGAAAAGCCACAGGAAGCAGGGGTTTAAATGACTCTGAGCGAGCCAGTGGCTGGCTGGTCAAGAAAGCCCCTTTAAAATGATGAGCCATGTGGAGCAAATTATTCCCACAGCTTAGCTGTTTAAAGGGGCTTTCTTGGGTAGCATTGGCTGTGCAAGAAAGGCCCTTTTAACATCTGAGCCATGGAAGCAGTTTGTTTAAAGGGGCTTTCTTGGGTTCAGCTTTGAGTCATTTAAACCAGTGCTTTCTGTTCTCCTCAGCTTTCCACGAGTAGCAGAAAGCACTGGTTTAAATGGCTCAGAGCTATTTAAACCCCTGCTTTCTGCTCCCAACCAAAAGTGGCATGGAGCAGAAAGCATGCAAGCAAGCTTTTCCCTCCTCCCAAGACCCACAAGCAGGGTCAGTGTTCCCTCTAAGCTGAGTTCGTGTGAGTTAGTTTACAGTTTTTTAGCCTCCGGCTCACACATTTTTGTCTTAGCTCAGGGAGGATGGCTCCAGAGCAAACTAATTTATGCAGGAGCCAAAATGTTAGCTTACAACTTTAATGCCAGTAGCTCACGAAGTAAAATTTTTGTTCACAAGACTCCACAGATTAGAGCAGGGGTGGCCAACCTGTGGCTCGGGAGCCACATGCGGCTCTTTCACACATATTGTGCGGCTCCTAGCAGGGTGGCTGGGGAAGCAAAGGGGAGGCATGCTTTTTCTCTCTTTCTCCCTTCCTTCCTTCCTTCCTTCCTTCCTTCCTTCCTTCCTTCCTTCCTTCCTTCCTTCCTTCCTTCCTTCCCTCCTCCCTCCCATCTATTTGCTTTCCTAGTTTCTCTCTCTCTCTTTCTTATAACTGGTTTTCCTCGTTTGTTTTTATTTTTGGCAGTCCCATTTAACGTTAATAAAAAGCAAATTTGCATATTTTTAAAAATAAAAACGTGTGTGTGATATTTGTTCCTGTCTTGCGGCTCTCAGACATCTCTATATGGCTCTTACGTTTATTCTATGTGGCTCTTACGTTAAGCAAGGTTGGCCACCCCTGGATTAGAGGGAGCATTGGTCATGGTGGTTAAATATCAAAACAGAATGCAGGAGTAATAGGGCTAAAGCCTGTCCCATCTAATACCTTACCTGGTTGAGTTCCATCTATTTCAGCATTATTCTCTCATCTTGTATGAATTCCCATATCAGAGCCTGACTAGGAAAAAGTATGCTTCAAACAGAGTGCAGTGAGGTTATTAGGTTCCAGGGCCACATTTTGGCTGAGTTTTCTCCTTGTGGTGTCAGATTTTATTTTACTTTATTTGCAAAATTTATACCCTGTTTTTTTTATCCCTCATCAAGGCCACCAAGGTGGCTAACAGATTAGAAATGTACATAATGAAAACACATTTTAAAAACTACTAAAACAAAACAAAAACAATTAAACAATTCAAACAGTTCAAACCAAGTTAAAACACATGTGCAGTACAATACAATACAATACAATACAATACAATACAATACAATGCAATATAAAGAAAAGCCAGAATTAAAAACAAGGCAAAAATGAGGAACACTGAGGGAAATGCCAGATGAAACAAAAAAAATCTTCACCCACTGGCAGAAGATGGCAACAGAAATGGACAGGGGAATCTTTCTGTGGCGAGAGTTCCAGAGTTTTGCTGCTGTGACCAAGAAGGCCCTTTCCCCTCTCCCAAGTTGCCTCTCACTTAATCTCAGAAGGTTAAGGAACCCAAAGCAGAGCCTGGAAGATGATTGTAGTGACCAGGTAGGTTCATAAGGGAGTAGGTTATCCTTCAGGTATGCTGGTCCAAAGCCATGTAGGGCTTTAAAAGTCAACACAACACCTTGAAATGTGCCTAGAAACAGATTGGGAGTCAGTGTAGAAGGACCAAGACTGGAGTGATAGAGTTACTATGACACACTCTAGTCAATATCCTGGCTGCAGTATTCTATACAACTGAAATTTCCAAACACTTTTCAAGGGAAGCCCCACAAAGAGTGCATTGCAGTAATCTAATCTAGATGTAACCAGGGCATACACCATGGTGGCCAGATCTTTTCTGTCCAGGAAAGGCCATAGCTGTCTAGTAAGTCAAAGCTGATTAAAGACACTCCTGGCTACTGTTGCCACTTGCTTATCCTGTGGTAGGCCTGGGTCCAAGAGCAACCCCAGACTATGGGCCTGTTCCTTCAAGGGGAGTGCAACCCCATCCATAATGGGTGACACCATAAGTTCCAGGCCAGACCTTCCACTCACTAGCAGCACTTCCATCTTGTCAGATAGGCCACAACTTGGGCCTACCCTTTCTCTGTGGTGCCCCCATCATTGTGGAACACACTTCCTGAGGAAGTACAAAGACTATAAAATAAAAAGGAATAAAGAGGGCTGCTATGCTGTTTGCCTTCCATATAGGATGCAAGGCCACTCTCTAAAGGTGAGCACTTGGTAGTTACTTCTGTGCAGCTGTTTTTCATTGTTGGGGGGGGGTTGCCTTGTTGTCTACACATCAAGTTTTCTGTAGCTGCCTTGAGCCAATGTCATGGTCAAGAAAGATAGCATACACATTTTTAAAATAAATAGATGATCCTGTTTGGCAGGAAGATGAATTAACTGTTCTGGTTGCACTACAGAAAGCCAGTGTAGTATAGTGGTTAAGAGCAGCAGACTCTAATCTGGAGAACCGGGTTTGATTCCCCCCTGCTCCACATGAAACCTGCTGAGTGACCTTGGGCCAGTCACAGTCCTCTCAGAACTCTCAACCCCATCTACCTCACAAGGTGACTTTTGTGGGGAGGGAAAGGGGAGGAGATTGTAAGTTGCTTTAAGACTCTTTAATGTAGAGAAAAGTGGGGTATAAAAATCAGCTCCTCTTCTACATCTTTGTCAGTTAAATCCCTGCTGAATTTCTCTGTGTGTGTCTTCTTGCCACCATTCCTTTGGCCAGAAAAACAAAAGCAGAAAGTGAGGTGCCAAATAAAAGTCAGATTAGTAGACTTCTACCTGTAGTCAAAGGTTGAAAACAGTTCTGTTCAGATTTGTAGCATTTATGATTTTTACAATTTTATCTATTTATTTATTAAAATGAAAATGGCTTTTCCTTGTAGTTTAAGGCAGCTATTGCTTATATGAGTACTTACATAGATGTAGATGTAGTTTTTATTGTATTGACCATAGGTCTTAACAATAGAACAGTATTAAAACAAATTAACAGAAGTCATAGTATTACAAGGATATTACTGATCAGAACTGTATAGTTACATATTAAATTTCCATCTAGACATCCCTAATAACTATCACAGTATTATAAACCCTTTGTTTAAGGAAGTTGATTAATGACCGATATGTTTAATACGACACATTCTTCTAGGAGGAAATGTACAATAAAATAATCTGATACTAAAGTAGCCTTTATAGAGAGTCATAACCTTACATTTATCATACAAGAATGTATAGTTCAAACATATGACATTTTTATATAGCCATTTAATACATCCTTGGACCAATGTTGTGAGGTAGTTTAGCAACATGCCATCAAGCACAGAGCCAAGATTCCCACCATTAAACGCTGTACTCCTACTGGTAACATCTTCTGCATTCAGAATCACTCAGTTTCAGTTTCTGGTATCCCCATTAGAATTTTTTTTAAAAAGTTCTATTAGTAGGATGTTTGATATATAGATGTAATCAGCAACCTCAAATATTTTTGCTTGAAAGGTGGGATTTTTTTTAAAAAAAAATACTTCAATTTCTACCTCTTAAGCTGGAGAGCTCTTGACAGTTGATGCAGACAGTACTGAGCTGATTGGACCAGTCACCAGATTCAGAGTAAGGCAGCTTCATGCATTCATATATTCCCTATACTGGTATTAGGTAGCACTGGATTGGATTCCACAGAAGATATCTGCTGTCCCATGTTAGACCTCCAGTTCCTGTTCCTGGGAACCTCCTGACTCTCAAGACAGCATCGGGGGGGGAGGGCGAATTGGGGGGGGAGAAAGTCATGATCCACTGACTGAAATAATTCTGTCAGTGGATATTTTTAGTAGGATCCAGGCCACTGCACTTCTTGAAATCCCTCTTAGTCAGCAGATTACCTTGATTTGTTTTATGGTAGTAGTTGACTGGTGAAGGGGTGAGGCCTTTGCTTTGCATGAAGAAGGTCTCCAGTTCAATCCTGGCCATCTCCGGGAGATTTTTTTGTAAAAAAAGGACCAGGCAGTAGGTGATGTGAATGTCCTCTTCCAGAGACCCTGTAGAGATGCTGTGTCTGAGTAGGAAATACAAACGTTGAGGGACTTGTTGACAGAGTAATTTACACAACAAAGGTGCACAACCTGATTAAAGTGGGTTATTTAGGAACTAACATATTTGATAGTGAAGAGGAGAGACATAGTGTCCTAACTACATCACTAGCTGAGAGAGATAGTAAGCGTAGGCCTTCCAAGAAGAAGGCGGATATTGCCCTAAGGGTAGCAATCTAGAGACAGACAAGGAATGACACAAGGAATGCTGACCTCACTATCCTATCTAATTGTCTTCTTGCTGTCCCCTCTTCTTTGTACACCAGACATTGCCTATTCCAACAGGACCAATGGTCTGATTTAGTAAAAGGCAGCTTCATGTGCATACGTGTATATCAGGTTGGGGTACTATAATTTCTAGGAAATAAGTCAATTCTCGGAAGAGTTTGCTGCATACTGTAGCTAGTGATTTACATTTGTATGTCTTGAAGGATCAGATATAGTTGTATACCTTGCATTCTAGGATCATTTATACATGGTTTACATTTTCTGCATCCTAAAGTCTATTCTTTAAAAATCAATAAGGGCCAAGATTCTGTTTTCTAGTCCTTTCCCCTCATCATAACTCTCCTGTTTTCTCCCTCTTGAGTTGTGTGTGTGGCCTTTGACTGTTTTCCTGTGAAACTATTTTTCCAAGCAGGCATTTCCAACTGTGATATAGTGCCATTTTCTTATTCCCTCAGCTTGTTTGTCAATGCAGTTGCTGGGAAAAAAGACCAACATGCTCACTATCATAAAACACAGTGAGATAATCTGCTTAACTGAGAGAAGTCCCTTCAGATTATTAACAGATGAAATCTAGAAAGTATAGCATTTCAAAGCTGCCAAGCCCTTGGTGGAATATTTTACATTTCAGTGGGTTCATCTGTTTAACAGTCAACATTGTGCTATGTGTATTAACCTTGAATACATATGCTTTTGGTTTTGGATCTTTATTGGCTTTGTTCTTTATTGCCACACTCTCCTTATTACAGACATATAGGAAATCATAGCTGAAATGATCAGTCTACTTTATTGCATAGCGTGAATAGAAATAACTATTTCCTGCATTTATATTTAGAGAGTACAAAAATAAAAATGCAATTGTAGTGCTAAATGTGGACTACATCCTGTTTCATTTATTCGTTAGGGTTGTGTCCTTTTTAATTCAGCCCATGCCCGCAGTGAAGAAACTCTTGCCAAACAAACAGGGCTTCCTTGGTGTTGGTTATGGTCAAAAAGCTATCACTGTGCCTTGTCCATTAGGAGGAGGCTTATCAATACATCTCCTCCTTCTCTTACTTCATCTTCATTGTAGCTGTCATCATCAACATCACTTTGTCAATTTGCAACAGCATGAATCCCAGTGACACCCAGTTAGGCATGTGCAAGCTCATAGAATGAATATTTCTAAGAGAGAGACTTCCTGATGTATATACCAATGTTTAATGTCTAAACCCATAAGAGATGAGCTGTAAACTTGATGGAATCTGAGCATCTAAACTGAAATCCTTTTTTAAAAAAAATCCCAGATATCTCGGTACTGGTTGTAGTTATTCTGTAGTGAATGAAAAGTACCCCATTCTTGGAAGCAATATATTCTTCATTATTTCTGTCTGAGGCATGACCTGACATTAATAGTCTTCAGGGCTTTTAGATACAAATTATGTGAGGAGAACAGACATAACTTGGACACTTTTTATTTATTTATTTATTTGACTTACAGGGCTCAGGGCAGTGAACAATAATTCAATAAATACACCTATTAATCTTGTATAACCAAGTTAAAACAGTTAAAAACAACAACAAACTGCAGACTAATTCAGATGGTGTTTAAATACCAATTTATGTCCTTTGCCCATGAGGGGGAGGGGGAGGACTGGAAAAGGCCAGGCTCAATGAAACCATTGCTTTCCTCAACCATAGGCCTGGTGGAAAATCTCTGTTTTACAAGCCTGCGGAACTGCACTAAATTGTGCAGGGCCCAGATGTCATTAGGCAGAGAATTCCACCAGGCCAGTGCCAGGACCAAAAAGGCCCTGGATCTGGCCAAGGAAAGCCAGATATCTTTTGGGCCAGGGATCACCAGGAGGTTATTCTCCCTGGAGTGTAATGCTCTTCTGGGGGTATACCA
Source organism: Lepidodactylus listeri (assembly GCA_029233225.1). NCBI lineage: Eukaryota > Metazoa > Chordata > Lepidosauria > Squamata > Gekkonidae > Lepidodactylus > Lepidodactylus listeri. The sequence goes on along the minus strand of JARCFY010000005.1, from coordinate 77,634,510 downwards.
GGAGAAGCAGTCCCATAGGTACATTGGCCCCAGACCATCTAGGGCCTTGAAGCTTAGTACCAGAACCTTGAACCTGATTCAGTATTCAACCTGGAGCCAGTGAAACTGGCGAAGAACGAGTTGAATGTGTGCTGTCAGTGGGGTCCCAGTAAAGACCCAGGCTGCTGCATTCTGGACCAGATGTAATTTTCAGGTCAGCCTCAAGGGTAGCCCTGCATAGAGTGAATTACAGTAGTCTAACCTGGAGGTGACTGTTGCATGGATTACTGTGGCTAGGTCAGGAAGAGACAGAAAGGGGGCCAGTTGCCTGATCTGCTGCAGTTGGAAAAATGCCAGTCTGGCAAAATTTGTGATCTGGGCCTCTATTAATAAGGAGGCATCCAGAAACACACCCAGGCTCTTGGTGGTCAGCAATGGTGTTAAAGGTACACTGTCAAGAGATTGGAGTTGGCACTCCATTCCTGAATCCCCCCTGTCCAGGCTCAGAAGCTCCATTTTTGATGGGTTCAGTCTCAGTCAGCTCCCAGTATGGCCTCCAGCCCTTCGGCCAGAATAGATGGGGCAGTGTCCGGCTGGCCATACATCAGCAGATACAGCTGGGTATTATTTGCATATTGACAACAACGCAGCCTGAGACTCCATGCCAGCTGGATGAGGGGGTGCATATAGATGTTAAATAACACTGGAGAAATGATTGCCCCTTGAGGGACCCTGTACACCAAAGGGTGACAAGGTGACACCTTCTCTCACAGCACCACCCACTGTCCCTGCCCTTGAAGAAATGAAGTAAGCCACTTCAAGGCCACCCCATGAAATCCTACTTCAGCAAGGCAGTGGGTCAACAAATCAGAGAGAACTGAATAGCAGCCATTATGAAATTAATGTTACTAGCACTTTACTATATGGTTTTAAAATTGTTTTAATCTAATTTATATTTTATGTTTCATTGTAAACTATGTGTTGACTTCATGTAAGCTGCCCTGAGCTGGCCTTGGCTGGGAGGGTGGGGTAGAAATTCAATAAATAAATAAATAAAGGTTGATGGTGTAAAATGCTGCTGTCAGATCTAACAATAACAGCAGTGCTGACCCACCTCTATCAGCTCCCTATGGAGATCATCCATGAGGGTGAGCAGTGCAGTGAGGGTGAGCAGTGCTTTTGTGAATCTCACTTCTGCTGCGCTTTATACCTTGGGTCATATATTGACAGCTACAGCAGCAAACAGTCTTGAAACATCAGAATAAGCATATATTGATATAATTGCTTAGAATGGTCGAGTGTTAATGTCAGATTACGGATGGTATCTTGAATATGAATACACAGGGCTCTTCTTCAGCAGGAACACACCGGAACGCCGTTCCGGCTGGTGTCCGAGCCTGCGCCACCCCTTCCCTGCTGGGCCTGAGCTGTTAACACTTAAAGGGAACGTTTACACTTAAAGGGAGGAAAAAGCCCCCCCCCGGCGCTTTCCCTTTAAGTGCAGAAAGCCAGCAGGAGAAAGCCCCGCCCAGAGATTAAGCACTGGAGCTGGGCTCTTTGCACTGAAAGGCCTGGCTCTGCATTTGGCTTGCCGACATTGCATTGTTCTCCCTGCTCCGGTAGTGCCTCCCCCATCTCTTTTCCTTCTCTCTCTCTCTCCCCCCCACCTACCTACCTACCTACCTTCCTTCCTTCCTTGCTTCCTTCCTTCTTCCTTCCTTCCTTTCTCTGTCCCTTCCTTCTTTCCTTCCTTCCTTCGCTCTCTCTCTGTTCCTTCCTTCCTTCCTTCCTTTTTCTCTCTCTCTCTCCTCCACCTTCCTTCCATCCTCCCATCCTTTCTCTCTCTCCTCTCTCCTCTCTCTCTCTCTCTCTCTCTCTCTCCTTCTTTTCCTTCCTTTCTCTCTCTCTCTCTCTCCTCCCCCCCACCTCTTTCTTTCTTTCTTTTTGTTTCATTTTGTTCTTTGTGTTTTTATTTAAAAAATATTGAAAAGGGGGGGAATGTAAAAAAACAGAGAGCCCAGGAAATGATGCTTTTGACAATATCTTTAATTTTTGAGAATCTCTTTAGTTTTCTCATGGCATCTTCTGCTTAAGAAAAGTAAGTTTGAAGCCTGAGTTCATTGTTGTGTCTTGTTGGGAATGGCTTGCAAATATGTGTGTGTGTAAAGTCTGTATTAAAGTGGTTTGGTGCTTACTGCCATGCAAGAGAAAACATCTGAAAAAGTAGCTTCATTGTTGTGTGTGTTGGCAGAACACTTGACTGTTGCATGGGGGACTTTGGGAGACATCTGCAGAGAAACAGAGTTGTAACTAAAAATGAGCATGGTCAGCAGCACTTTGGAGATTGCCTGTTTTGTGAAATTTAAAAAGTGGGCAGAGTTTCTGATGAAGATGATTGTCCCTCTTCTCCCGTCACTGGGCTGACATCTGCCTTTAATGGGCCAGCAAAGTTGATGTTCTTAAACCTCCTAATAAGAGAGATTTCTGCTTCTGAGGAGCTGACTTCCAACGATTGGTGATCTTGTGATGTTTGTGACACTTTTATGTAATAAAGACCACCTGTTCACAGGATAATTTTACCTGTGGGACAGACTCTGCATGGTAACCACTCCACTGGTACATAATTGCTTGTAAAAAAGTATTATAGTGTAATAATTCAGGTGGGTAGCCATGTTGGTCTGAAGCAGCAGAACAAAGTTGGAGTCCAAAGTTTCATCCAAGGTATAAGCTTTTGTGTGCATGCACACTTTTTCCATCTGAAGAAGTTTGGGTGGCACATGAAATCTTATACCTTGAATAAAATGTTGTACCTTGAATAAAATAGTCCACAAACTACTCCTGTCCAGTGCATACACAAACCTAGAAGAAGAAGAGATTGGATTTATACCCCACCCTTCACTCCCCAAGGGAGTCTCAGAGCATCTTACAAACTCCTTTCCCTTCCCCCCCCCCCCACAACAGACACCCTGTGAGGTAGGTGGGGCAGAGAGCTCTGAGACAACTGTCCTTGAGAGAACAGCTGGTACAGAGCTATGGCTTGTCCAAGGTCATCCAGCAGGTGCAGGGGGGGGGAGTAGGGAATCAAACCCGGTTCTCCCAGATTAGATTCCGCGCACTTAACCACTACACCAAACTGGCTCCTAGTGTTGTTCTGCCAGTGAACTAGGGTTGCCAACTCCAGGTTGAGGAAATCCCTGGAGATTTGGGAGTGGAGGGTGGGGTTTAGGGGAAGGAGGGACCTAAGCAAGGCATAATGCCATGGACTCTACTTTCCAAAGCAGCCATTGACCTGATCTCTGTAGTTTGGAGCTCAGTTGTAATTCCAGGAGATCTCCAGACCCCACCTGTAGGTTGGCAACCCTAAAAAATAATATTCAGCGTACTAGTTCTGCAGGAAGCTGATTTCCATGGGAACCTAACCTTTAGGAATTGATTCCAATCCCATGTGGGAATAATTGTTGGACATAAGATATTGGTTCAGGCAAGATTTTGTATAGATGGGACAGAAAATAATGTTTTTATAGGTTTTGTCAAAACTCTTTTGACAACAAGGTAAACAGGATAAGAAGCAAAAGGTGGATGTGGCTGGATGACCACGCTTCTGGTAACATCGGGTGTGGCCTAATATGTTAATGAGCTGTGCTGTCAGGGGTGTGGCCTAATATGCTAATGAGTTCCTGCTGGGCTTTTTCTACAAAAAGAGCCCTGGTGAATATGAATATGAATTTTTTAGATTTGAGGTTTGGAGGTTTTATGCCAGAAAAGGGAATTAAGTTTGGAGGAGACACCATGAATCAGTAGGAGAGTACATGCTTTATCTGCTGAAAGTTATAGGTTCAGTTCCAAGTTCACTTAAAAGGATCTTCACAAGCAGGTATTGTGCAAAACTTTTTTAAGTATGAGAACCTGGAGAGCAGTCTAAGTTGACAGGAATGAACTAGAAGCACCAATGGTATAAAGCAGATTAATGTGATCTAAATGCTGGATAACTCCAGGCATGATTGGAAGTGCTGGAGGAACAGTGGCTGCGTGTTCAGGATGTGCTGGGCTTTTCTGTACTCTCCCACAAGTATTCATGCTAGAGGCTGGCTTCAATGTTTACTGTTCCTGTTGAGGACTGGCACCAGTGTCATAATCTCTAACCCTTAGCTTTTCTGGGACCTTTTTAAGGGTCCCAAAACTGTCTTAATTATAAATTTTCCAGTTGCTTCTATAGAGTCATGCAATTGTCAGATGAACAGTTCCTAAAAACTTCTCTTGCATCCTGGCCTGTTTTTGCTGGCAGTGCTGTACCTCCCTGTTGGGATTTTGCAAAAGTCGCACAAAAGTTAACTTGCTGTTTATGTATGTTAATGTTAGTTAATTAGGCACATTTTTCCTGCCAGAGAATGGGACGTATTATTTCTGATGAGATGAATTTGAAACCAGCTATTGGCTCATCAATACATTGGAAGATACTACATGGCGATCTGTATGTGCATAGGGGTAGAGTTTTTGGGGAAAACTTTCCTTTCCTTTGGTCTATTCTTAGACCAGAAGAAGAAGAGTAACCAAGATGGAGTTTAGAACTAGTTTGTCAGGGTGTTATTGTTTTATTCCATGTAACCCTCCCCTTTTCTTAAAGCTAAATACACACATGTGCTGTGTTGCTTTTATTCTTTTATTCATATCAGCTCTGCTAAGTATCCAACACTCCCTTTCACATGGCAGTGTGGGGTTAGCTTGCCACTTCAGGGCTGAATGAGAAATTTGGAGGCTTTACTCTAATTGGCTGGCAGAATAAACTTTTTTCACCTGCTGCACATTGTAAGTGCTGGGAGAGAAAATGTAAATAAAGGAAACTAGTTAGGCCCTAATTTAGGAGTGGGCAGGATTAGGAGAAGTTTGGTGATTCACACTGATTAAAACACACAAGTTTCCTAAGGTACTGATAGGGGGATATTAACCAAGCCAAACACTACAGCTTGACTTCGTCTACGGCCTTGGGTGCCAGCTCCCTCACTGTTCTGCATCAGTGCCTCAACCTGCATGCTAACCATCATCAGAGGTCAGCATCTCTCAGTAGGAATAGGTATGAACTGGCTCATGAACTAAAGTTTGTGATGAATTTTGGGTGGTTTGTGCTTCACGAAGTCAAGTTCATAGTAGGTCACCCAACAGGAACTTCCCACAAAGTTTCAAGCTGTTAATGGACGTTCATGCTGGTTTGTGAGTGGAGACATTCCAAGACAGACTGTCTCTGCTCAATCAAAATGTTTGCAGAACTTCAAAGCAACAACTTGAAGGACATGTAGAAGCACATCTGGGGGAGATCTCCTGTGACTTTGTTGTCTCTAGTTTGCACAAAATCTGTTCTAGACAGTCATTTTGATTGGTGCAGGTTCAGGAGTTTCAAGTGTCTAGAACAGATCCTGTGCAAGCTAGAGTCACCGTACTCACAGTAGACCTCCCCCAGATGCTCCTCTACCTGCCATCCAAGTTTGGTGAGGGTTGGATTTACAGGGTCCAATTTACAGCTCCCTGAAGATAGTGTCCCCAGAAAGCATTTTCCTGGGTGCATCTTCTTTGGGGGGATGTAATTCCGACCCTGTAAAACCAATCCTCACCAAAGTTGGATGGCAGGTAGAAAAGAGTCAGCTGGAGATCCCCTGTGTGTTTGGTATCTCTAGCATGTTGGGGGGCATTCTACTGCCTCACAAACCTCACAAACCAAACCAGTGTGTGAGATGGCTAAAAATGTGTGACATTCTGTGGTTTGTGAACAGGCCAAATCACAAAACACAAACAAAACAAAACCACATTCTCCCAGTTCGTGCCCATTCCTATCTCCCAACACATGTTGGTGTTCAGGTAACAATAAGTGTGAAACAGCAGATTATTGCTGTAAACTTGGGACTCCCCAAACACTGGCAACTCCTTTGGATAGGGAACCCACATTAAATGGGGAATGAGTTAATTAGTTGCAAGTCAACTGTTAATATTAATAAATAATGTGACCCACATGTATTGTCTGGAATATTTATTTATTTTTATACTAGAATTCTATAGTGTTCTTTCTCTCTGCTCAAAGTGGTTTACAAAAAACACCATTAGAACCAGTCAGAAAAATACCCATTTAAGCAATATGGCTACATACTGGATGGCTTTGTACTAGTTGGATTGGATGAGAGAAGAGACAGTCCTGGCTTCTATTATTATATCTGGTGGACCTCCCGATGGCACCTGGTATTTTTGACCACTGTGTGACAAAGTGTTGGACTGGATGGGCCATTGGCCTGATCCAACTTTGGCTTCTCTTATGTTCTTATGTTCTTAGCAGCTGCTCTAGAAAGCAATCTTGTCCTGCCAGTTACAATCCTCACCTCCAGAGATTACATTCTTAGTATATGAGCCTGATTCAAGTCTAGTAAGCACCTAAGAGACCAACAAGAGTCAAAGCTTATACCCCGGAAATCTTGTTCATCTTTAAGGTGCTACTGGAGTTGCATCTAGCTCTTCTACTGCAGACCAACATGGCTGCCCTCCTAAAACAGTCTTATCATATATGGATCCACACATGCCATATGCGTAAAAGCCTGCACACATGTGCTGAATCTGGGAAAACTCAATCCAAGTCAAATCTAGTATCACTTGGCATGGTCATATGGAAACTGGAGCATAAGTTTCTGTATCAGGCAAAGTGCATCCAGTTGTGGAATGGCAAAAAAAGTTTCTTTAGATGTGTCTGCTGTTTTGGGATCAAAATTTTAGACTGTGTCCTAATTCAGCCTCACTGGGGCAGCAGCATTCTTGTGTGGCAGAGGTGACAATCACATAGACCCCCTCCATCATATAGAAAATATATAAGCAGAGTGTGAAGAGTCACTTAAACCAAGTGGACACGAAATTAAGTATTAATGAGTCCATGAGACACACAAAAACATGTCTATGAGGTGAACACATTCTTAGTGCCTACAATAAAAGAGCAGTCTTAAGAGGGTCTACTCAGAATCCTGCTTAGGTCTATTCAGTGGGACTTACTCCCAAGAAATTGTTCTTGGGCTTGCATTCTAAATTATTTACAAAATAAATATGGGGTACCTGGTATGGTAACACTGCTTCAGCTAAGCAAATCCTTTGTAAGTCTCCATGGATTTTATGAAGTTGGAAAGATATGAGAAAAACATGGAAAAATAATTTAAACAGAAACACTAGGGAAAGTAGTTTATCTTCATTAAATATTGTCAAAACATCATGTGCTTTGAGATGCAATATTTATTAAACACCAGTTGAAAGCAAGAAGGTTAGCCAATTAGAAAAAAAGTTGTCGATTAGCAGTATTCCTTATGTATATTATTTTGTCATTTCAGAGGCATTAAATACAGACAGTTTTCTATCTGAAGCAAGCCGTAGAAAATGGTTTCTTTCAGGCCACTAGGAGTGGAGTAAATTAAAGAGAGAAGATTGGGACAGCTGTGTGCGAGTGATGGCGGATACCTCATTCGGCAATTTTGTAAAAATAATAGTTGTGGAGATAGTATTTATGAGAGGGATTTATGGGACAATTTTGCCGCACACATGTGGTAAGAGTCACTGGAGCAATTCATTCCTAGCAAAGGGGTCAACCTATTTCAGCAAAGCGATTTTTTTTTAATATAACAAATATCCCTTCTGATATGCAATAGGCATATTCTCTGACAATCGAAGCTCAGTGCACAATGAGCCAATGAGACGGATATCTTTCCAAGTTTTACCTTTCAGTGCTCTCTTTTCCCATCATAATTGCAAACAACAAGCACCTAAATTCAATAGACTTGAGAACCCAACTGGCCATATGAATCAAAACAGCTCTTGGAGAAATTAGGTTATCATTCATTAGCTATCTATCATGTGGCCACTGGTAGGCTGGCAGGATATGAGGGCCATTTAATTAGGCCCAGCACCACTCTTTGGTGTGAAAAGGCTCTCAAAAGCTTCAATTCCCCACAGCTTCACAGCGGGAAGTTGTTGGCGATAATTGACATAGGATTTCCTTGTTAACCAGCAGCAGACATGCTGGATTAAAGCGACAGAGATCTCGAGAAGAAAGTGAAAAGAGATAAGACTCTCGGAAAGACTTCTGCTTATTTTGCACTTGAGGATGATGAGCAAATAGCAATAACAAACTGGAGAGCTGCTCCCTGCAAGTAAGGCCTCCACTTATCAGACCCATTTCAGCTTGACTGATCAAAGATTGACTTCCCTTAAAATAACATAGGCCTGGGGTTTGTTGGTTTATTAAGCTGCAGGTTTTATGAATTATCACAGTTTTAAAGATGGATTGCAGCTTATGTGAAGGAGGAGAGGATTATCGTGTTTTCATCTAAACAATTATAAAATATCACAGCTGAAAGCTTGCTTGCAAATGACATCATTTTCTCCTGCAAACTAAACAGGGTCATTGTATGCCTTTACACACAGATTTCCAACAAGTGCACCAATCCTGGTTAAATTAAACTCTGCTTCTGAGAAGATGATAGCATTGTAAATATATACTTAATATATAATGCTTGCGCAGTTTGAAAAGGTAAGTGTGTTTAATTTCTTAAGCAGACCTTCCGAAAAAGTGGGGAGGGGGAGAGAGATGGGGCCTATTGAGATGTTACTTAAACTTTGCTTCTGATAAATGATATTGAAACAGATCCACATGAGTATAGTTAAATGAAAATGTCTCCTTTGGAGCAGAGACAATTATTGTATATCACTTAATAACTTAACCTTCCAACAGCACATGTGGTATTAATCAAGAACCAAAAGCAGTAAAACCTTGTTTCAGTATTTCCTCCTGAGTATTTTTGGACATATGTGGATAAAGTTGCATGTGCAGGTAGAATACAAGAGCTTCCAACATCATAAGGCTGAGAAACTCTAATTCCTCCATTGCACATAAAACCCATTCTGTTGTGAATAATGAGTCCCATAATGATGCAAACCATTATGATGGCCAATGCTACAATGTAATGAGAGAATGTAAGAATAATTGTATTTCATGCTTTTTAAATTACCATGTAAGTTTGGATATGAACTGATTAGTCAAGTAAGCTCCCTCCCACAGTCTTCGGAGTGGTTTGCATCTTAGTTTGGTCCTAACATGCAACAGCCTGGAAGAATCTGCAAGAATCCAAAGGAAGTGAGGAGACGAGGTAGACTCCTTTCTCCCAGGCACCTGGCTACAGGCTGTGTTGTCAAGCCTCCCCTCTCAGAGGTTCAGATGATGGCAGCGGGTGCGAAGGGGCAAGATGAGGGGCTGGGCCCATGTGCCTTCTTCCACCTCTCATTTCCATTGTGATGCTGAGCTCACAGTGTAGCTAAACAATTCACTACAGGTCCTCTTTTCATATAAAGTCTGTCTTCATCCTCACTACACACAGAATATCTTTCCATCTGGTACATTGTTCATGCAAATAGATGACTCCAATGAATGAAAGGTATAGAACAATCAAAATGTGACTTCCTTTAAGAAAGCTACCAACAAATGACTAAAATGTTTGGCTTCACAGAAAAGACTCTTGGGTCTTGTCATTCTATTTTAGAGCTCCCCAGAAACAGCACCCAAAACCAACAAATATAATAAGGTCCTATTCCAATACTCTTTGCTCTAATGACAGCCATTGATACAGCAGTATCCACTGAAGGGAAGCCACTGTCTAGGACCTTATTGCACAAAGAATATCTGTGGGACAGGGAAAGGCGAGAATGGGTAACAAGGTCAATATATTATGTTGACTAACTATCCACAGACTAAGTTTGAGTTCAGTGAGCACCTTTAAGACCAGCCAAGTTTTATTCAAGGTATAAGTTTTTGTGGGCTGTATGTGAAGAAATTTGCATGCACACAGAAGCTTATACCTTGAATAAAACTTGGTTGGTCTTAAAGGTGCCACTGGACTCAAGCTTTGTTTTGCTGCTTCAGACCATCACGGCTACCCATCAGAATCTATGCATAGACTAAATGTAGATATTTCAGACTGCTTGTATAAACTTATCCAAGGTTTTTCCCATGGCTGGTATATGAAGTCTTAGAAATCAAAAGGAATCAGCTAAGCTTCATTGATGCCTCTGTGAATGCAATCCTAAGAAGAGTGTCTTGAGAATAAGCCCCACTGAATAAAATGGGGTTTACTGACTTCCAAGTACACCTTGGATTCTCCCTTAGTTGCTTCTGTCACTTTGATGCTATGGACTTTTGTGCATAATTCACAGATTTTCCTACATGGTATCGTATCTTTGAACACTCAAAAGCAACCGTTGGATCTTGGAAAATACACTAATCTCTCCCCCCCCCCCCCGATATTGTATCCACTGCGACTGTGTTTGTAGTGTTGAATACATACAGTCACCTACTGAACATTCCCTGGGAATAGGGTTGCCAACTCTGGGTTGGGAAATACCTGGATATTTCAGGTAGCAGCCTGGGGGGGGGCTTGGGGGGGGGGGAAGGACCTTAGCAGGCTACAATGCCAGAGAGTCCACCCTCCAAAGTAGCCATTTTCTCCAAGGGAACTGATCTCTGTAGTCTGAAGATGAGTTGCAGTTCTAAGGGATCCCCAGGTCCCACCTGGAGGCTGGCATTCCTACCTGGGACCCCATTAGTCATGATTAACAAAACTCCTCAAACAGCCTGTGCTGTGCCATTAAAGAAACATTCTCTTAAATTTTAAATTCACTGGTAGCTGTGTGCATCCCCCACTATACAGCACCAGAGTGTGCATGCAGGAGGAGGAGGAGGAGATTGGAATTATACACCACCCTTCACTACCACTAGCAGTGTGGCTTACAATATCCTGTCCCTTCCCCTCCCCACAACAAAATATTTGTGAGGTAGGTGGGGCTGAGAGAGCTCTGACAGAAACTGCTCTTTTTCAAGAATAGCTGTGTCAGAACTATGGTTTGCCCAAGGTCATCCAGCAGGTGCAAATGGAGGAGTGGGGAATCAAACCTAGTTCTCCCAGATTAGGGTCAGCACATTTAACCACTACGCCAAACTGCTATCCACACTGCTTCCCCATTTCAGGAGTCTTTAATTTTATTTTATATGTAATATTGTACAAGTTGTGTTCACCCTTTCCCCTATGTCAAATAATTAATTTCATGAGGGGGTTGGTTTAAAAAAGCAGCAAGTCACCCTCTGTCCCCACTGTTACATCCTGGCAAGACATGGCACGAACGTTGCTTGATCAGAGCAAACCACCCCTGCTCATCTCTTGCCTTGACAACTCTACAGGGTGGCCATAGGTTGGCTATGACTTGACAGCACTTTCCACCATCACGCTCTCGCATGCTTTATGTGTTTACTGGTTCACATTATTTTCTAATATTTCAAATACCCATGTTTGTAGGGTCAACATGAACAACATAGGAAGTGACTATTTTTCTGCTCATTTTCACTCCAGGTTTGAGCTGTCTCACAGTTCTTGTGTGTTTGTGTGGAAGTAATAAATAACACATCTGGTTGCTGCTGAAAATCAGCACATTTATTTGGGGCCAAGTCCCAATGAAACCATGGGGACTTACCTGTGAGTTACTAGGCAGTAAGTCTTATTAAATGTGGTGGACCTTCTGAGTAAGTATATACGGAGTGCATGGAATCAGGTTATTGCCGCTTCCCAAATATGTATCTTATAATTTCCATCATGACAATATTATTTATTTTTATTTATTAAACTATTTATAACCCGTCTTTCTCTGAGGGCTCAAGGATATTTACAATATGCCACAGGCAAAGATAATGCAATAAAATCAGGAAAAACATTGTTCAAAGGATAAAAATGTACTTGGGAAATGCTTTGTTTCATGATGCAAAAAGCTCCTTTTAGAAAAGGCTTCATTTCCCACCATTTAAATTTCTGTGTTAAATATCTGTGGTACAGGAGCAGTCAGACTAGACCATCCAAATGGACTGAGTTTTTAGTGAAATCCACTGACATGATTACTCAAACTTTCTCTGATTAATAAAAAGGCAAAGTTCTAGGCTGTAGCAGTTTAACATTTTATAATACTTCAAATGGCTTTTGATCCCCCCCCCATATTTTTTAACATTGCCACATTAGTCTTTGTTATTTTCCATAGGTTTGTGTCTTCCTTCATTTTTAGTCTGATCTAAAAAAAATAATCTTATGCCTTATAGCTAGTGTTCTTTCTTTCTGTGGAAAAGAACAGTGGAAACAACTCTTTGATTCAGATATACATATGGTAGATATGATTCTTTCATTTACAAAGGCATTTGATAAAATCCTAAAGTTATAAACAATGCATCTGCTTTTAATGTCTCAAATCCTAAGACCATATTAGGTGTATATTCCCTTGCCTTTTAAAATGCAATTTAAAAAAACAAACAAACCAATATTATTTTAACCATATATCAAACAAACCTATAATAGAAAAATACAATTTAAGACAAAATGGAAGATTTACCTATCAGTTGCCATGTGACTCTCCCAACAACCAATAAATGCATTATATTGATGAAGTGAGCAAATCTCTATCTGGTCATTTTCAACTTGAAACTAATAACCACCATCATGAAATCAGGCATGCAATAAGCTAGGTTAAAACAGAGTTCATCAAATAAATCACTCAGGAATTTTTCTATTTCTTTCCCAAGACACGTTGCACATCTGCTTGGTGAAAGGAGGAAAGAAGCAATATTTCTTTGATCATCTTTTTCTAATATTCTTGTAGCTGTCCCTTGGGGCACTTTTACTGGACCCAATCCTAGAAGATTATGGCACACCCACAGATCTGGACGCTTTTCAAGTGAGTTTAGGTGCTGGATCACTGCCTAATGATCATAGACTTCAAACTAAAACATAAGGCATTTTGGCTGAAGCGCTGTGCATAGCACCAAGCAATCAAGAGATAAGAAGTCATTAAATATACTCTATTAAATTGATCCAAATCCTGCTTTTGTGCTATGCACACAGAGATTACTTGTAGACACCCAGAAAGCAAAAACCACTCCAAAAGAAAAGACACTTTGGGGCAGAAAGCTGGGTTTTTAAATTTGCTTTAATTAATTGCTCATGTACAGGAACAAGTGAATGATGTGACGCTAACTAGGATAAGATGGAGAGAATATCGGAATGTTTATTTAACTGAAACAGACATACTATTTTGTTGGGAAAACAGGACATCTGCTGGGGGGAAAGGCAGGGTATAAATGAAGTAAATAAACAAATATCTCAAAAGAACACTGAAAGGTAGGTTAGAAAAAGCTATAGTTACTTAGTCAAGATTATACAGTGAGCCTAGATTAAGGTTTAGTAATGGTTTTTTAAAAAAACAACCCTAGCCTTAAAGGTCCATATCTAACACTGTCATCAAGTGGTCTCACTCATCACTTTTCAGTTTTAATATAGCACATACTGTAGGTAAGCCACTGCAAAGGCTGGTAATAGTCTCCAGGTGGGGCTTGGGGATCCCTCAGAAATACAGCTCATCTTCAGACTACAAAAATCAGTTCCCCTGAAGACAAAGGAGGGTAGACTCTACAGCATTATACCCCTCTGAGGTCCCTGTCCTTCCCAGACTCCATCCCCAAATCTCCAGGAGTTTCCCAACCTAGATCTGGCAACATTACTCCCTCATCCCCCACTGGTTGCCAGGGCAGACCAGGAAAGCTTAGTAATTACTGGACAATGTTTTGTTACAATTTGGATAAGAATGTGACTGTGTAGTGGTTTGTTCACACTTAGAATACAAAATTAAATCTCATGAGGCATGCTAGTTCATTAAAAATAAATAGGAGTATTAAGTATTGAGGCGGAGGCGATGAATCCAGCAATCCAGAATCCAGGTTTTTATTCATAACATCATTCAGCTCTAAAACAGCTCTATGAGAGCGGCACTCTAATTTATACTGTTCCAACAAATAACTTTCAACAATGTAACTATATACAAGTGATGTTATTGGACCCAAGCAGGGCTCAGTGATTGGGTACCTAGATTGGCGTCAGGACCAATGGGAGTCTGTATTAGTCAGCCAATGAGAACTGGAGCATTAGGATACCAGAGCCCTTTCATAGGTAAACCATAGTTGTTAATGCAGCATAATCAAGAACACAAACACAACAAGGAGCAATACCTTATTTATTAGGACACAAAGTCAGAGCTATATTCTGAACTTCATTTAAAAAATTAATTTTCTCAGTATTTGATAATAGATCTACATCTTAAAATTACCTCAAAATGTAATCTCATATTTTGGTAATCCCATAAAGTACAATATGTCATAAAATCTCAGTTGTTTTATGTACAAATCTTGGAGCTTCACCAAATAGTACCAAGCCATCAGCTCGGTGTCATCTTCTTACTGTCAAACGTATGTAGGATTGCCAGCTCCCCTGGTCGAGGTGGGGTCCCCTGCCACCAGGCTTCATGCCCCTGCTGCTGCTAATCAGCTGGCTGGTGGGGGGGATTTACCAGGAGAGAAAGGAAGATCTAGGAGATGTGAACACGCCACTTTGGGGAAGTGACGTCATCACATAGACAATGTCTCAGCCACACTCTGGTATTTGGGCAAAAACTGTGTAGTAGAAGCCATATTTACCATAGAGTTTTTGCTCAAATACCACAGTGTCACCAAGACATCACAGCTTGATGACATCACTTCCTATGTGCACTGGTTGAGTGGGCATGTATGGGGGAGAGGAAGGGGAATTGTCACAATCATAGGCGTCAACTACGGGGGGGGCTCAAGGGCTCGAGGCCCCCCCAAATTTTTTTGGGGGGGGACTGAGCCCCACCAGGAAAATGGTGCACCCTCCGCTGTGCCTCCCTCGGCCCTTCCTAGGGCCACCGCCGCCTCTCTCTCTCCCCCCGCCTGGCCACTCCGACCCTCCCTCCCTCCTTCCAGGGGCCAGCTAAGCAAATGCCCAGCTGGCCCCTGGACGGACGGAGGGAGGGATGGAAGCAGGAGTGGTCAGGCAGGGGGAGGCGGTAACGGCATGGTCCCGGTGGGCGCGCGCGCTTCGCATGCGTGCACGGAAGAGCCCTCCCCGGGAGTTTTTAAACTCTACGCCCCTGGTCACAATAGATCTCACCCTAGCCTATACCTGTTCATTAACCAATGCAAAAAGGATCTATGACTATGCTGGTTTGTCCTTATAATCTAAAATCCTGTTTTTTTTATAGAGTTCTCAGTCATATGTTACACAGTAAGGGTGTGCTCTGAAAAAAAATGTTACAATTTCAGCTACAAGATTTGGAGAGGACACCTTTACCATTTATTCCTGAATTTTTGGGTAGCACAATACCAGTTCAGGATTCAAATCCATGTTTGTTTGTTTTTCAGGTTCTAATATTAAGGGGGCATTTCTTTCTATGAGGGGACCAGTTCAAGGGTCTGGTGCTCATTTTTTTTAATGGCACTACATTTACACAGAACAAATTCCTTCTGCAAGTCTAAAGACCCCTGAAAATTCAAGCAGAATGGACAAAGGGGTTTGAAGCAAGTGCCCCTTGGTTCATTTCTCTCCACTGTTTCCTGTGGGAGAGATGGCAGTGGCTCAGCAGGAGAGTTCCAGCCACAAGTGTTTTTTTTTTCTTAAAAAAATCCAGGTTGCATCTGGTTTTTTTACACACTGTTATAATGACTGACAATCTTTTTTCTTACCTGGAACTTTGCATTGCCATCCATTATCATTGTGGTCTGTTGTCTCCTGTCACAAAGTAAAGGAAGGCGTTCTTTGAAGAAAACCAAGCCCCATCACTGTAATATTTGAAAATAGTTTGAATTTTTTTAAAACAACAACAACAACAAGAGCATGTGTCTGTGTGTGCAACTGCAGGTGATGAATCAAGCATACAGTTGCTATGAGACATATGTCATCACACTGGGTGTACACAAGGGGTGTGCAACCCTTCCCTCCAGTATTTTTCAGGTTCAGGTATATTGACCCCTGCCCCAAAATCAGTATTTTCCAATATTTCCAAATTCTAATACCAGTATGGTATTCAAATTCAGGAAATATTCAGGTTTGCTGATTTTTTCCGGCTCCATTATACCCTATGGGGACCATTAACGTCAGTGGTCCCCATAGGCTATAATGGACAATTGATACCGAGGTATCTGGGACTCTGGGGGGGGGGGACTGTTTTTGGAGGTAGAGGCACCAAATTTGCAGCATAGCTGCTTATGCCTCTCCTCAAAAAAACCCCCAAGTTTAAAAAAGATTGGACCAGAGGGTCCAATTCTATAGGCTTCAAAAGAAGGTGCCCTCATTCTCCATTGCTTTCATTGAGGGGAAAGGCATTTAATTTATTTGTTTGTTTGCTTGCTTGCTTAATTAGATTTGTATTCTGCTCTCCCTGCAAAGGCAGGCTCAGGGCGGCTTACATTAAAAAGTTAAAATATAATGAAACACAGATGCATCAAACACAATGTAGCATCACAAAACTCATATACACAACTCATATATAAAGTGCTGGTGGTGATGACATCCCCGATAGGCCATGATGAGATGGTAACAAAAAAGTATGGGATCATGGTCCCTTTAAATGCCTTCTCCACGTCATGCGACTCCACGATGAGAGTCCAAAGGTTTTTAAAGAGCTTGCAGTCCCTTTAAACAGCTTTTTCCAAGCGGCAAGTTCACCTGGAAGGCATTTAAAGGGACTGCAGGCCCTTTAAACACCTTCTAGGTATACTCGCCGTGGAGTCATGCAGCTTGGAGAAGATATTTAAGAAGAAGACTGGCTATCTGGCAGCCTCGAAAATCCCAAATATGCAGCCCCATTCGGTAACCAGCTTAAAAAATACTGGTAAAGTATTGGGGGGGGGGGGGGGTTGGCTCGGTTTATGCCGAATGCACACCCTTACTGTCCACTATGAGGGTACCTTATTTATTTACTACTACTATTTAAGGAGTTCCTGGTGGGTGGATTCTCTCATTTCTCTGAAAATGTCCTCTGGCTCAAAGCAGCAGCTGTGAGCCTTAAACATTCCTTCTCTAGGGCTCGTCTCCAATGGTGACTGGCTGAGAGAGCTCATGATCACTTGCAAGCATCCAGGTAGAAGAGAAAAATTGCCCAGGAAATCAGGGAAATCAAAGATTTCAACTGATAATGGTGAGTGTAAGCACCTGACTTCTAAAATCCTAATTTATTGGTTGTTGAACATCCTGTTTTGTTGATTGTACTAACTCACTATGTGCAATCTGATTTGAATCACTGTGAAAAAGGCAGATTATATATAATGTAAATAAAAATAAATAAGAATTAAATTTTAAAAAAGCATTTCGGGGGTGTTTTTTTTCTTAATGCCTAAAAATCCCAGATTTGGAAAAGAGGTTAGATAAACCCCATAGCCAAAAATTTTGTGTTGGTGAAGCATGGGGAAATTTTGGGGGGGCAGCAGGAGAGGGGGAGTGGAGGAGCAAGGGGAGAGGAGGGAAGGAGAGGGGCAGCTGCACACCTCCCCTGAACTCCAAGCAGCGAGTTCAGGTGTGGGCAGCCCCCACTTGAAAAACAGCATTTAAAGGGTTCCCTATGAATGGTGTTTTTCAAGCAGGGACTGCCCATGGGTGAACTCTAAGTGGCTGCAAGATTTAACGGGTCCTCCAGCTAATTGGTGGGCTGCTAATCAGCTGGAGGGCCCTTTTAATATCACAGGAGGAAGAGAAGGACAGCAGCTGTTATGGGATGTGCCTCACATTTGAGGGGGCAGAGTCCCGAAATGCCCCACTATAGCTACGGGCCTGGGTTAGATAGTACAGAGGCTAGACCATAGGTGTAAAATGATAAGAGATCTCACAGGGTGAGATTAGGCCAGTCATTCCCTTTCAGCCTAACCTACCTCACAAGGGTTGTTGTACAGATAAAATGGAGGAGGGGAGAACTATGTATACTAATTAGTGCTCCTACAATAGTCCCACTGCTTCTTGAGCTGTGGAGGAACTTCGTACTTAGTGGCTGTTTGTTAAGGATATATAGCTCTTGATATAGTTACTGAAACATGTTTTAGTGTTCACATAGACTATAGCTGGACTAGGATGAAAGTACAGAGAGAGATTCACTACAGACTAGTGGGGTCTTTTTTTTTTAACAATATAATTTTATTTTATAAAACACTCCAAAAGTAATCAACAAAGTAGAACTGTAGAGATCATACAGAATATATCTACAACACTTATAAAACAATCATTAATACCAACATATAACAATATAAACTAAAACTCTTGCAAAAAATACACCTTCATCAATAGCCTCCTTCCTAATTGTAACTGATATTCAAATATTAAAATTCAACCTTTAATAAAATACAAATTTCAGGTATTTCACTGGAACTTTATACTTTTTCTTTGCTTTGATTGTTGAGTATTGAAAAAAGGAGTACCATCTTTCCAAAAATGCATTTTGTTTGTTTGGATAATGTGAAGTTAATATTTGACTAGATAGTTTATCAGCTGCTGCCATGTCCCAACATTTGGCTATCCATTGTCTTAATGTTGGGATTCTGGTTTGGTTCCAAGATTGGGCTATCAATGTTTTGGCGGCTGAAAACAACAACGTCGCTAACTCCATTTTAGTTGAAGATATGTTCAAATCCTGCCAATAATTAAGTAAGACCGATTCTATGGTATTAGGAAAAACTTGACCACAAATTTTTGACACTTCCTCCAGTACCGAGACCCAGAATTTATTTATATATTCACAACCCCACCAACAGTGGATAAAAGTGCCTGCTTGCTTACATCCTTTCCAACAGTTTGGAGTTGTTTTAAATTTACAGTGAAAAAGTCGAACTGGAGTCAGGTACCACCTGGAGTAAATTTTAAAGGATTGGAGTTTAACCAAAAGGTTGTTTGTTTTAAAAGGAAAAGAACTCCAAATTTTGGTCCACTGAGAGGTATCCCTAATACCTGGGCAATTCCCTTCCCAAAACTTTTGAATGGCTAATTCTTGTTTCCATTTTTGGTTCAATAGCTTATATATAATACCAATGAGACTTTTAGACTTATAATTACCCGCTAGTAAAGTTTTTTCAAAAGAGGTTAGGTTCCTATCAGGGTCTGTTGATTTTTCTAAGTCCAAAAACATGTGGGATAGTTGCTGATATTGAAACCAGGTTATTGTTATTGAATATTTATTTTCTAAAAAGTCTTTAGTGCCTAACTTATGGTTATGCATCAAATCCGCAATTCTAAAAACCATTTTTTCTCTTAAAGTTACAAACTCAGTATGTGGTCTACCTGGATTGAACCAGTGTTGTCCAAGAAATGCCATTGCAGGCGAAATATCTGGAGCCAATATGTGTCTAAATTTATCCCATACCTTTAATGTATGGGCTAAAAATTTATTTTGTAATACTGGTTTTTTTCTATACTTAGGGAGGTTCCAAATCAATTCGTGTAAAATATCTGGAGCTAAAGAGGTACCCTCTATTTGTACCCAGGTTTTATCTGACGATGGATTTGCATAGTAACAAATATATTTTAACTGGGCCGCAACAAAATAAAAATATAAGTCCGGTAAGCCTAGACCTCCCTCTCTTGGGGGCTTTTGTAGTAAGGACATTTTTATCCTGGCTTTTTTGTTTCCCCAAAGGAAATTACGTAATAACAAGTTCCACTTTGTAAAATCAGCTTGAGGAATAGAAATCGGTAAATTTTGAAAAAGGAAGAGAAATTTCGGTACCAAAATAGTTTTAAATAATTCTATTTTTTCTAGAATATTTAAACTAAGTTTATGCCACTCTTGAAAAGTATCATGAAGTAGGGTTGCAAGAGGAGAATAATTGACCTGGTATAAGTCCTTAAGGTCTAAAGGAAAAAGAATTCCTAGATGCCTCCATTGTTTTGTAACCCACTTGAAGGGAAAATTAGTAGAAATTGTATTTTTATCTATTTCTGTTAAATGAATTGGGTATATCTCCAATTTTGTAAAATTAATCAAAAATCCAGAAACTTTACTGAAATCTGAAATACGATCCATAAGACTAGTGGGGTCTTTTGATATCATTTTTGTCAAGACTTTTTTGTTTCATTTGGCATACTCCCAAGAATGGTTATTGGCCCTCTTCCCTTGTTGGTTGCTTATGTGTTTTTATTGAATTATTGTATCATTTTAAATGTTATTTTCAATTGTTCAAACATTTCAGTGTTTTTATGTTTGCTGCCTGGGGAACCCTGATCAGGTGGAAAGGCAGCAAGAACTGTTTAAAATAAAATGAAATACATATTCATAACAATTCTTATTTTCCACAGAAGACATTTTTGTGCAGCCTGGTTTTTCCTTAAATGTTTTATCACATGTGCTGTCTTCTTTCTATTCCCCCTTCCTCCAGCTGCTGTAATGAGTAATGTCTGACACCTGTTCAAGGTACGTTCGTGACTGAACTTTTCTACAGTACCTGCCTCGTTTATATACCATATATAGTTCCTCTGCCTCAGGCAACTTCAAATTGCACACTCAGCCATGCAGGTAGTTTGTGCACTTTTTTCATAAAATAAATCAGTGTTTTCTGGCTACTTGCCTTTCTCCTTTATTTAATACTGATCTTAATCGTTGATCCCTTTCATTGGATTCTTTTTTTAAAAAAATGATTTTGTAGGTTAAAAGCATGTCAGAAACACTGGAAACTATTTTGAAGGAGAAATGTTTCTTTCATCAAATGAGCTTTGAAACTGGTCTAGGCTTCACACCCTTTTCTTGCTGTCCAGGCTGAGTGAATAATAGCAAAAGTCAAAGTAAATTAATACTGTTGGGTAATGAGGAAGGACTGATGATTGAATGCCTTTGATGCACTCAGGGGCCCCCTCAATGGACCCTCCAGGGTTAGTGCTCTTTAGCCATCCTCTTCACCTGAAGGCTGTGTTTCATGTCAGGAACTCACTGGGAGTGATACCGCACACAAAGATGAACCACCCCTCATTGCAGCAAGTTCTGTACAATGTGTTGTTGCATTTTGAAGAGTTAGAAGCAAGTCCATCTTGACCCCAGTTTTTCTTTTTTGTTTCTTGTCACTTTCAGGCTTTACTTCGGAACTTCTCTATTTGCTCATGCTGTTTACCACATGCTGCAGCCCAACAAGATCTTCTGGACAGGCTCATCTGCATGTGCCCCCCACTTTGTAAAGCAAGATGGCAGGAGAAAAAATAGATTTCATTCTATAATGGAACTCCACTTATAGAACCCTTTTTCAATGAAGTGATGCCTAAATGTGGTATTTTTAAGTGTCAAGTTATAGTGGTCCTTTTCCTCTGGGCTTGGGACTGAATATTGGTTTATGTTTAAGTATGATTATATGTGCAGTTGCAAGATGAGGTTTTTCGTTTGGGGGGATTTTAAATTAATGAAAATGTGGTTGTGTATTTGTTGTGCTGTATTTTAATGTTTGCCTGATTATGTGCTGTTTCATAAATCCTTATAGATTAAGAATATGGTATATATATTTTTAAAAAATAATTTTCTTCCTACCAAATTTTTCAAATTGGGAGAATTTCCAGAGTTGTAGTGATTCATCTCCTAGCTGCAGCATTGATCTTTGACATGGATTGTGATATGAGGATGCCTGTTTCTGAATGACCAACGTTATATCTATTAGGAAATTCCATAACCTTGGGGTACATTCGCACTTGCTCATATTGGTGTGGTTTGTATTGGGTTTTCTTCCAAGGCAATGGGACAGGATGAAGCCAGTGTGCCTCCCATATCATCCTTCCCCTGGTGCTGTTACCGACTTCCTTCTGCTACCTGCTGTAGGAAGTAGGCTTCATTTTGCCAGCAGAAAAGGAATGTGGATGGGAAAGGTGGGCAGAGGAATGAGGTGGGAGATGTAGGGGCTTGCCCATTGCATAAGACTTAGGAGGCATGGGAAAGAATGCAGAGGTTAATTCAGAGCCTTCTTTTCAAGTGTTATCAATGTACTCTGAAATACTGTATGGGATATTGAAATGGATCCATTATCCATTTTATTGGCCATGACAGAAGTAGCCTATAGGTAGGTCACATCATGACCCCTTCCCTCTCTTCTTCATTTGCCCTTTCCAAGCTAAATCTAATTCAAACATCCATTCATAAGGATAGAATTTAAGAGGATAAATAAAAACGAATGGAATGATGTTTGTGTGCTCAGATAGCAACAACCTTTTCATAGGCACAGTTTCTGGTTTTTTTAAAAAAAAATGCTCCAAGCATTACATCTTCATTATTTAAGAAAACTAGTAGTTGTGCTAGTAACTTTCTTTGTCTTTTAGCTCACAAACATGAAAAGCCAATGTGAATCAGCCACTTTAAATTAAATATAAGAAAACAATTATATTTTGACAGTTTAATTGCATTCTTTCCCCCAACATGGCATTCTGAACAAGATACCACATGTATTTAGCATGCTGATTATATTTGTAGATTGTTTTGCAAATTAAGAAAATATCCCTAAAAGAGATAAAATAATTGGTTGACTAAATTGTTGTTTCTTAGGGGAACAATATTAAGAAATGAATGTTGAATGGCTATATCCATAATAATTAGCTTTTAAATCACTGCTTAAAGGTTTTAGATTTTTAGCCTTCAAAATTATATGTACCATTCCTTTTGCCCCAAGCTATTCAAATTCACTTATTATGAATTCAGCGGTACAAAAAAAGATTGGCTCCATTAAGTGGAGAGTTAAGCCATAAGGTTGGGACAACCAAAACAAAAACAAAACCCAAAGACATGAAATGCAAAATTGAGTCACTGTACCTGTTTATATTTTATACTTGTGTTTAAGGTAGTAGCCCTAACACACTACTAAAACCAAACAAAACAGGGACAAAACCCTGCAACTTTATAAATCATTAAAAACAACAGAAAAACATAACTCAAATAATACTAGCACTAATCCACTTCCCAGAACTTTTGCTCAGTGTTAAGGATCCTAAGATCACTCTAGCAATTACAAAATTTGTCTCAGTCCTTTTAGTCCTTGCATCTAAAAAAATAAGAAATAAGTGTCTTCAACTGCTCAAGATTCATGAATCAATAAACTTATAAGAGTACAAACGGAAGGATTTTTTTTAAAAAAGAACTTCGCAAAAGAAGCAGGTGTGAAGAGTCTTTCTAAATACCACCAGAAAAGACCACTAATATACCTTATCTGACATCTAAGAACATCAGATTATAGTCCAGCATCAGAGCATCCTGTTTCCTAGTGAGCAGCCACTTTTTCCATTGTGCTCTTCCTGGCTGAAAGCCCAGGCCCCACCAACTTTAACTGATCCTTGTTCACTGAGAATCTCCAAGACTAATGCTTGCCCACAACTACAATTTCCAACACCAAATCCAAGATCACCATTTCCCTTGTGAGCTCTGGTAGGGGATTTGCTATATAGCATCATCCAAATACCAGCAGAATGCAACTCTAGCTCTCAACTAGAGATGTCACAAATTTCACATGTAATCAGACGGAGAGCTCCTAAACCGCCCCCCCCTTGCAAATTTTTCCCAGCAGGAGGTCCGAAATCAACTCCCTCTTCTGGGAGCTGGCTTCTTCTGGCTGTAAGTAGCCTGTTCCTGTGAACTGACAAGAACAGGTTGTGAACAACCAAATAGTGTTGGTCAGCAAGGCACTGCTAGTGCTCTTATAGATTTTAATATTCATAAGTTCGAACTTGGGTTGCTGTGCTGTAAGGGATATATGCATTCTCCATTGCTGGGAGAAGCTCCAGTCCACTCCAGGAGGCTGGCACCCACGATAGTTCAACAAGACAGAGACAAAGACTCTTTTTGCAATAAGGTTTCTTTCTGTCACACTGCGCTGGTCAACCCCTGCCCCCTCCAACATACCTACACGGATTATGCTAAACAAGGTTATCTGGCAACTAATGGGCCATCAGCCAACCGGCTAGGGCCATCAACAGACAATAGAAGCGATACAGTGACTCATCGCAGGAGTGCCCAGGTGTCAAGTTCCTGTTTAGCTCTAGTTTCACAATATTGACCATTCCCCAGCCTCTACTCCTTTTTACCTTTAACCTATGGTAGGGTCAGAAAGGACGGACCACCTCGTAGGTGTGTTCAGGGATGTGGCCAGTGAGACCCGCCCCAAAGTCACCTAATAAAAGAGATTGCCCGGCCAGCAATCGGTCCCTTGAGCCATCATCCCCTATCTGCTTTACCACCCCTTATGTCCAGTTTATCCAAACACCCTTGCCTCCATCTTTAATCTCTGGATTCACGACAAGAGAGACCACGTGGCCTTGCTGGTTCAAGCCACGTGCCCCATTTTTCTATTTTTCTCTCCCCATCCAATTCTTCCTTCGAGCGGACAACTCCTCTTCAGGACAGGTACAGTATTACCCAAACAACGCTTCCTGCAAATTGCAACTGTGCTTTATCTAACTAAATTTCTTAGGTCTGTGTGTGAGAATCTGTTTTTGTGTGCTTGAACAACATCATCCAGTAAACGGCATTGAACTTGCTATCTGCCTCACGTGCCTTTTTCCTGGAGAACTCCCAGGAGGGGTGGAACCCTGGTATAGCTGGCAAGAACCCGGTATTTTGCCAATTGCTAACTTAAATTAAAGCAATTCGGCTAACAATAGGTCAATTAATCAACTGCCTGATTGCCGCTGATGAATAGGATGTTCAAAATCCCTACTCTCAACATAGGTATACACACACACAAAGTGGTTTGCAGATTCAAGGCACTTGGTGGCTAAAGAGGAATGTTTGAGAACCTCCTTGCACTGATACACCTAGCTAAAAGTACAACAGAGCAGGTTGCAAAAGTTTATCTACCTATATCAATGATATACACCAGGACATCTCCTTCACCCATTATCAACTCCTGGATTATTCTTGTTTTATTAAGAATCAACCTAGCCTCAAACAGAGTAAGCACTAGGGATGGCGAAAATCAGACAACACTCAGTTTTCCCAAGACTAGACAAGGAACCTAATGTTCTTGGGAAAATAATGGTGAGGGACAGTTCTCTCCCTATTTTTTTCTAGGTTTCCCCCTCAGGCTTTCACATCTCTACCGTCCCTCTCACACACCACTGTGAGATTTTATGAGGGCTTTTTAAAATGGTAATTTTATAGCAATATATTGATGTGTTAATTATTGAATAGCCGCCCTGGGAGACTGGGGCAGGAAAAGTGTGAGGAAACCTGCCATCTGGAATCCTTGTTGCTGCTGTGCTGAATAAGCAGTGGCCATGGGGGAAACACTCCATTTTGCTGCCAGCTGTAAGGCTCCTTCACTGGAGGGAGTCCACGGATCCAACTTGGCACAAATAAATAAAGGCCAACCTATTAATTTTTAGGAAACCCAATAAAGAGAATTGTGAAATTGTATTCCAGTCATTTGGGAAGCTCTTAAAATAATTTCTAAAATAGCTTATAGCTTAATTTCTAAGACAGTTTATATTTAAAAAAATTTCTGTCCAGATTCAAATCATAAATTGCTACTAGGTACAGAGCATGGATTTTGCCTTTTTCATCAATCAGTGGATCATAGATATAGGTATGCATGATAACTGTTTGATCTACACTAAATATAAACTAGGGATCACAAATGCAGGCAAATAATTTGCATAACACATGTTGGCAGTTGCGATCATGTATAACCCTGAAAGTGAACAGATCAAGAAGTATATTCCATTTTATTCAGTGGTACTTCCTTCTAAGATTGAACTGTACCTCCGTTATTTTCCTATACAAATTTTCTTGGAGTGCATACAGACATACCACAAAAACAAATCCATATGGGGCAGCCATCTTGCCACAAAAACAAACAGAACTCTAGTTCTCCCTTGAAATCTAACAAGATTTGTTATAGCATAAAATCTTGTTAGGCTTAAAGGTACCACTGGACTCCTGTTTATTTTTACTAAAAACAAACAAGCAAACCAGAGTCAAAGAACATTTTCTCCTGAAAGGGTAAGCCAAACTTCCTCCCGTATTCAGGATGCATGTGAAAGATGTAAATCCTTTCTCTGCCACTGAAGTTTGCTGGATGACGTTGGACTGGTTTGTATACTCTCAGCTTAACTCATAGGGTTGTTATGAGGATGAAATGGAGAAGAGGAGAATTATAAAGCCCTCTCTGGCTCCCCACTGGAGAAAAAACTGGGGTATAAATGAAGTAAATCAATATGAATAATCAGTGAACTGATGATATCCATTATCAGCACTTCAAGTGCAGAAGGAATTTGGTTTCTACCTGGCGGCTGAGCTGATTGTTTAATCTTCCCTAGCACTTCAAGAGCTTTTGTAGGATGGTGTCTTAGTCAATAGGCAGCTGGGGCAGCTCGACTGGGGGCAGCCGGACTGCCTACAAGCCCACTGTCTCTAAAAGGAGGAGGAAAGAAGAAGAGAGAAGGTTCCTGATACCACTTGTGTCTGCCCTTTCTGGGCCTCAGGCAGTTGGCTTCCAGTGATGGCCGCCGCCCACCTTGCATAGGGCGAGAGTCACCCCTTGCTCAGTCCCAACAGGGGGTAGTAGTAGTGATTCTGTGCCCCCCCCCAGGGCCCCAGGATCATTAAAAACTTCTCCTGCTTTCATCTTTTTTTAAAAAATAAATAAATTGTAAAACATTTCATATAGTTTGTTACATTAAGCTTGCATATGTACATGGAGTTTCAATTTTAAAACAACTGAAAAATTGCTTGCAAAAGGGAAAGGTGGTTTGTGATAGATGGGCTCCACCCAGTCAGACCTGAGCACAGCCAGCTTCTAGTACAAACAATTAAGGAGAGGCATCTGAACAAAGTTCTGGGAACACACATCCATGGCAGGCTCAGTGCTCAAATTATGCATCCTTGTGTAAATTAACCAAAAGAGCAACAGCTCTTTCATAACATGATAACCTAACTCTTTGCTCATGATACAACTTAATATCACTGCCATGCATCCAAACAGAACTGTCCAATATTTTCAGCATAACAGTGTTTCTGCTACAGATGATTTAAAAAATCCAATTTCTTTTTGACAAAAAGGAATTTCTTCAGAAAATTTCATGCATTATCCAAGAAGGAACTGTTAACCATTTAAAACTGATTTGCGAGTGGAATGTAATTTGTACCTCATAAATCATTATTTCAGTAATTTAAGTAACCAGCATTTGGGTCATCTAGAATATGGTTATATTTTATTGTCTACTTAAACTGTTAAAATAACAAATTGTAAGGTCATGCTAAGGACAAAGGATGAAGTAATGATTGAAGAATTTGCAAATTATAAGAGCAAGCTAATTACTTAAATGCAGCCAAAGCCAGAGTATCTCACATGCAGCAGCTTCCAAACGGATTCAACAAACATAACTGCACTTAAGTGGGCTTAATCCCATTCATTTCAATGTGACTAAACTGGTTTGCTTGCAAGATGATTCAGCTAAATAATTTATGAATTATGCTGAATGTATGGGAATTGAAGGCTGAGTACAGCAGAACTGAAACTAATTTCTGTTATCAACACCACAATCCTATTATTCCAAATTAGTTGTCTACCTCCTATTAGTTGTATACCTCCTATTGAGTCGGATCCAATGATCTGTCAGTGGGAGGTACCAATGGGTCATAGAGCTTTCCTGTGTTTCCCTTCCCCCAATAGTCCCCCCACTGGAAAGTCCTGGGAGTGCGAGACCCATGTGAACTAATAGTCACATGGGTTGGGGTGAATTTAGGGTAGAGTGGGATAACAGTACCTTTCCTGCACCATCCATTGGTGGAGCTGTGATGTTAGAGGAGGGATGAGAGAGCAATTTTCTCCCTTCTACCTCCTCAGCACAGCCCCCCAAATTCCAAAGTATATTGACAATTCTTTCATTGCCAAAATTAACAGGTTGTCCACAGATAGTACCTCCTTGCACTGGGGAAAATACTTCTGAAAGGGGGTCAGGTGGAATTGTCCCTCTACCCCATACCTTCTCTGGCTCCTCTCCTACTCTGATCCCTAGAAGAACAGTAAAAGGATCATGTTACCATGGGATACTGGTGTTTCACAAGTTTCAGAATTGATCTGTAAGTGAAATTTCTAGAAACCCAAATTCAAACCTGTCACAAATATTTTAAAAACTTATTTATCTTTCTCTCTAGCTCAGTGCTTTTCCTGAATAGCAAATATGAAGAAGGATCTAAGAGCTTTGAATGCACTACACATTAAATAAAAGCCAATACAATTGAAATAAATTATCTTTTCTTGGGGGAAAAATCTTCTAAAGCTCACTTCTACATGAGTAATAGAACTGCCAGTCCAACACCTGCAGGGGTGGAAATAATTTACTTAGCCTTACTGACTTCTAGGCAGGTTCCTCACTTGATAAATGGCTCAATTAAACATCTGTTAATCACAACATTATCTCATCTTGAGGTGAAATGCCTATTCTTCATACCCTATCTTTCTGAAAGATAACATCAAACATTCCTCCATTTGCAAGGCTTAGGTGTATCTTATGATTTCAATAAACTTGTCGGGAAACAATGTTCCTTTCCCCCCTCCTTCTGTCCATCTTGAGAAAACAATTGTAAAGCATGCTTGGGGGGGGGGGGGGTTGCCCTTCCCCCATCTCTACAACCTTCCCATAACCTCAGGCTCCTGAACTCTCTTGTACATTTTTAGGTCTTGATAATAAAGCAACATCTGCAAACTTACAAGTGCTTTACTCAAGTTAATTGAGTAAATTGAAGCAAGATGCGGGATAGGGGTGATCTATGATCCCAGGTTGAGGACCTAGAAGGGAGACAACAGATTTACTGCGAAGACAGTGGGCGGCCTTCTGTTCAGACCCTGGTTCATGGGAAGTTTGAGGTCATGTGGGATTAAAATATCTTCAGAAACAAATGGAATAATTTGACTGAAATATAAGGCACACAGTGCCAGCTTATGCCAGGAAAGCATGTGTGATTTATTGCCCTTCAGTCCAACACATTTTTTTGATATCTGCCCCATTAAGCTGAATTTATAGATTATTGGGAGAGTAGGTATCCTTATCTCTGACAAATTTGTAGCCTAAAGGTTGATTTTGTTTATTGCAAAATAAAGAAAGTAGCTGGCTGACATAGTTAGGGCTCAGAGAGCTACAGAGCTGTAACACAGGCTAGTTAGATAATTTAAAACTAATTTATTGCTGTTATTCAAGAGGTTATAATTTAAAGATAGTAATAGGGAGTTGTTTTTTCCTGCAATATCGACAAGTTAGTAAGCTAATCATTACTATTATATTAAATATGGAATGTAATATATTTAAAGTATAGTTAACACAGAGCCAAACAGAGGAGTTTGCAAAATATTCAAGAACGCTTGTTTGAGTGTGTCTCTCAGTGAGGTTCAAATGAATTCTTTCATGCCCATTTTTGTGCAGAGCTGGATCCCCCTCCCCAAAAAAGAACTCATCAGTAATATAAGGAGTTCATAGAAACATATTTTCCCCCACCTTCCCATTCCATCAGTAGCCCCCTATGCTCCTCAGAAGCAGGGGGGGGGGTTGATTTTACCTCGTCCTCCCTCATTGCTGCAGTTCCCCATAAGAACATAAGAGAAGCCAATGTTGGACCAGGCCAATGGTCCATACAGTCCAACACACTGTCACACAGTGGCCAAAAACACCAGCTGCCATCAGGAGGTCCAGCAGTGGGGCCAGGACACTAGAAGCCCTCCCACTGTCCATCCCTTCCCCCCCCCCCAAGCACCAAGAATACACTGCGTCACTTGCCCCAGACTGGGAGTTCCTATCTATAAGGTAAAGGTAAAGCTAAAGGTTTCCCTTGCTCAAAAGCTGGTCAAATCTGACTCTAGGGATGCGGTGCTCATCTCCATTTCCAAGCCGAAGAGCCAGCGCTGACCAAAGATGTTTCCATGGTCATGTGGCCGGTATGACTAGATATCGAGGTGCACAGAACGCTGTTCCCTTCCCAGCGAAGTGGTACCTATTTATCTACTCGCAATTTCTTCCTTTCGAACTGCTAGGTTGGCAGGAGCTGGTACCGGAGATGGGAGCTCACTCCGTCATGCAGCACTTGGGTCTCGAACTGCTGAACTACCGACCTTCCAGTCAGCAGTTCAGCATCTTAACCACTTGAGCCACTGCAGCCCGTTCCTATCTATACCTTGTGGCTAATAGCCACTGATGGACCTCTGCTCTAATTCCCTCTTGAAGCCGTCTATGCTTGTAGCCGCCACTACCTCCTGTGGCAGTGAATTCCATGTGTTAATCACTATTTGTGTGAAGAAGTACTTACTTTTATCTGTTCTAACCCGACTGCTCAGAAATTTCATGGAGTGCCCTCAAGTTCTTGTACTGTGAGAAAGGGAGAAAAGTCCTACTTTCTCCACCTGTTCTATCCCATGCTGCATGTCATATAGTTTAAGAAGGTCTCTAATCCTTAGCATTAGCTTTTGGGAGGACATAGAGAAGTGTTAGAGAATGGGAAGGAGGGAAAGGTCTACTTTCACAAACTCCTTCCATTCAGAGATGTTTGGATCCAACTTATTATGTTCTCAAAGTTCATTTTCAAGAAAACAATGGCCTATTATGATGTGTTAGATCATGCATCTTTCTAAAATGTAACCATCTGCCATCTTTGTGCTTCAGAATCCAATGAACTTTTTTATGTTCACTAACTTAAAAATGCTCCTATGGTTTTATTGCATTGTTAGAGGTTCTTCATTTATTGGCAACCTTCCTTGTACAGAACAATGTGTGGGGAAAGAGGGGGGAAAGCAGGCTTTAGGCTGTTCAGCTCTGCTGAATTTCTCCATTAAATCATGTATGTGGGTATACATAAGGGAGGAGGACAATGGAATGGAAGGTACCTGTGATCATCCCTGTGACGTTGGCTGGATGCACTCTTCTCCCCTGTGTGGATGAATTCACTAGTGTACACTGGGAAGTTGAGTAACAAATGGAAATCACAAATAGAAATCACTTAAGTGGAAGAGTTTGCTATCACCACTGAGCCATGAGTGAAGTGTTGGTATTGAACTCCATCTTGTCTCAGACCCCAGTTGCCATCTCTTAAAAGTGAGAATGGTGCTTTGGTGTAGTGGTTAAGTGTGTGGACTCTAACCTGAGAGAACCGGGTTTGATTCCCCACTCCTCCAAATGCAGCTGCTGGTGTGACCTTGGGTCAGTTGTAAGTTCTTTCAGAGCTGTTCTCTCAAGGGCAGTTCTTCAGAGAGCTCTCTTGCCCCACCTACCTCACAGGGTGTCTGTTGGGGAGAAGGGAAAGGAGACTTAAGCTGTTCTGAGACTCTGAGTGAAGGGCAGGGTATAAATCCAGTCTCCTCTTCCTCCTCCTCCTTCTTGTAGTGTAAGTGCCAGTTTGGTGTAGTGGTTAAGTGCATGGACTCTAATCTGGGAGAACCAGGTCTAATTCCCCACTCCTCCAAATGCAGCTGCTGGTGTGACCTTGGGTCAGTCATAAGTTCTTTCAGAGCTGTTCTCTCAAGGGCAGTTCTTGAGAGAGCTCTCTCAGCCCCATCTACCTCACAGGGTGTCTGTTGTGGGGAAGGGAAAGGAGACTGTAAGCCATTCTGAGACTCCGAGTGAAGGGCAGGGTATAAATCCAGTCTCCTCTTCCTCCTCCTCCTTCTTGTAGTGTAAGTGCCAGTTTGGTGTAGTGGTTAAGTGTGCATGGACTCTAATCTGGGAGAACTGGGTTTGATTCCCCACTCCTCCACTTGCACCTGCTGGATGACCTTGGGCAAGCCATAGCTCTGGCACAGCTGTTCTTGAAAAAGAGCAGTTTCTGTCAGAGCTCTCTCAGCCCCACCTACCTCACAAGGTGTCTGTTGTGGGGAGGGGAAAGGAAAGGAGATTTTAAGCCACTCTGAGACTCCTTTGGGTAGTGAAGGGCGGGGCATAAATCCAGTCTTCTCCTCCTCCTCCTCCTCCTCCTCTTCTTCTTCTTCAGGAAGGACAATGGGGCCTCCCTCCCATTCTTTTGCCGCTCAAAAGTGATGACTGCTTACTAATCAATCAGTCAATCAGAGTTTATTGCACATAGTGATTGGCCATCCCAATATGAAATATAAAAACAGTACAGAGACTGGTGACACAGTGTAAAGAATAAATATATAAACTAGCATCTGTCACCCCCCGACTCGGCAAGAAAACAGAGGAGTGAACTTTGAAAGAACTAGGATAGAAACCATGTATGGAAAAAGAGATAAGCCGCACTGTGAATGCTGAATTTTTACACTTGAACTGAATATGGTCTTGAGAATTATTTACTAGTGGTGCTGATATTCCAAACTAGGTGGAGGAGATACCAAAAGGTCAGAAGCCCCCAGCTCTGTGGGAGCCAAGTCCAGGCAGTCAACCAGTCTCAAATGTTCCATTCCTGAGAAAGGTGATTGAACAGGTGATAGCTGGACAACTCCAAGCCTTCCTGGATGAGGCAAGTTGTTTAGATCCCTTCCAGTCTGGCTTCAGGCCTGGTTAGGGGACTGAAACACCCTCAGTCAACCTTGTGGATGACTTGTACCAAGAGATGGACAGAGGGAGGGTAACTCTGTTGGTTCTCCTGGACCTCTCAACAGCTGTTGATTTCATTGATTATGATATTTTTCTGGACCGCCTATCTGGATTGGGATTGAGAGGCACCATTCTTCAGTGGGTACAATCCTACCTGGAGAGTAGGCTTCAGAAGGTGGT
This sequence comes from Lepidodactylus listeri, assembly GCA_029233225.1. Classification (NCBI taxonomy): domain Eukaryota; kingdom Metazoa; phylum Chordata; class Lepidosauria; order Squamata; family Gekkonidae; genus Lepidodactylus; species Lepidodactylus listeri. The sequence continues at coordinate 77,601,934 of JARCFY010000005.1, read as the reverse complement.
GCTGGGGGACTGCTGTTCAGCCCCTTGGCCTTTAGCCTATGGTGTGTTCCACAAGGTTCCATCTTGTCCCCTGTGCTGTCTAGCTGTCCATAAATGTTGATCTGAAACAGCAGAACAAAGTTTGAGTCCAGTGGCACCTTTAAGACCAACAAAGTTTTCTTCAAGGTAAGCTTTTTGAGAAGTGTGCTCTTTAACATCTGCATGAAACCACTGGGTGAGGTCTAGAGATTTGAGCTATCAGCAATATGACAAGCAGAGATGCTTTGCTATTGCCTTCCTCTTCAGAGTTTTCCTTGGTGGTCTCCCATCCAAGTACCAAACCTGCTCAGATCAACTCATTTGAGGCAAGCCATTCATACTCCTCAAGCCTGAAAATGACACCTATCACCTGTATTGGTTAATGTACACTGGAAGCAGAGTTTATCAAGCAAAGATTTCTCATGGAACTCTGAATCCTGCACATTTATTTTAAGAGCATGGAAGAGGGACTCTCTGCTTTCTTAAGTAGTAATGAGTTTTCCCTTCATGTTAACTCTAAAAGGGGAGAAAGAACCTGCTCACACATCTTTTATCAGTACTTGCATATCATCACATGTGAAATAGCTGAGGCTTCCCTCTAACCAGTGATATGAATAGTCATATCTGAGTTACACAATGCTTTCAGTGCAGCAAATCTCAGGTTGCAGTCACACGTGCGAGATAAAGCAGAGGGGGAAAGAGGCTATTTCCTCCGGTGGAATTTGACCTGCAGGCACACGATCACACCTCTCTTTGAAGCTGCAGGTGTAGTCCGTCAGCGTGTGATCAGACGCAACCATGGGTGAGTTGGGTTTTTTGTCCCGTTTTTTCCCCATGCACTTAAATGAGAGATTGATGAATTGCACCTCCACTGAGGGCTCCCTATGGAGTTTGCGATGATGAGCATACTGCAAAGGGGGGGAACCAACGACATGAAGTCGGGATGGCCTGATCTGACCATCCCGATGCCATGAGAATGCACTGGAGTGATCAGACAAGGGAAAGTCTGCCTGTAGTCTGTCACAGCCCATTTACTACTGGTTTTTCTCTGGTGTCTTTTAATTCCATTTCTGTGGCAAAGCAGAACATGTTGCCAACGGCTGTGGGGCGTTTCCCAGATATTGTTGTCTGATCACTCCCATTAAATCCGCCCGGCATTCATGCCTGTCAGGTCTAATTGAGCGTACGATCGCAGCCTCAGACATTTCTTCTAGAATCAGACTTCCTTCATAACACTGACGCACCAAAAATACACTTATTTTCATTTCTTATTCAAGTGTTTGCCTATATGAGGGCAAAGAAGATAAGGGAACACTGAATCTGGTCCTAAGTTTAAGCAGAGTGCCAGATCTGGGTACAATTTTGTTTTGACGCTCTATTTCAAGATTTGTTTTATTAACATAACTGAAGTGCCACATAGCTGACTGCTATAATAGCAATTTGAAAGGAACTCTGTATGGAATTTGTGTGACATAGAACCATTGGGGCTAAGGGGAGACAGTTTGATCTTTGTTCTAGTAAGTCAGCTAAAATGACCACGGTTGTAATAAGGTAACATTTACAACTGGAGTGCCATGTTCCATTTCTCTTGTATAAATACCCTTTCAGATTAAACACCATGGCATACCATTTACAAGACATGCCAAGACGTTGGCTTATTCTACACAAAATATATGTAATACACATCCATTAACCCTTGTAAAACTGTCAAATCTGTAAATGATACTTATAATAAAACTTGCTTATGTGTCCAGCTTCCAGCCAATCAGGGACTAATGACATCACTAGAATCTATAATAGGAGGTGCTATGTAAACCTAGACAGGTTTACAGCTGTACGTATATTAGTGTTATTAAAATGGTATGATTTTGTAGTGAATTTTGCAATTTATTCAAATAACGTAAGAAACTACAAAAGGAGTCATATCCCAGCAAAAGTGAGTCAGGCTAAAATATTAAAGAGGTGTTTCTTCTTCAAAAGCACACATTACAGTCCTCTGCATGGCAGACCTACCAAAATGAATGGTAATTCACTGTGCTTGGTGAATGAATGGTGCTCAAGATATCCATATAAACTTCTCTGATGTGCCTAGAGTTCACGTAGGCCCATTACAATGTCTAGGATCGAAAAAACTGCTCATCTAGATTCATGTAATCATGTTTGAAAATGAGGAGACTTTCAAAAGCAGCTTGCAGTAATGCATGTGGGACTGCGGTTCAAAGAAAACAATTTTAAAAATCTTGCTTGGTACATCCCAGGGTGACCTCTTGATCCCAAATAAATCTTTTCAAGTAAGAGTCACTCTGTTTCAAGAGATGGTATGTTCAGAATAGCAGTGAGAAATTCAGGTTCAAATTCTGTCTCTCCCATGAATAAACTGGGTACTATAGATATCATTCAGATTTTGCTCCCTCCTGTAAACTATTAGCAATGGCAGCATGGCATTCTAAAGATATCCTGGTCCCTACAGAATCAGCTCTCTTACCTGACATAGGCTGCAGTCAGATATGCCTTTAGATCTGACATAGCTGTGAATGCCTGAAAGGGCATGATCAGATAGCAACATTTGGGAAAGGTCCTGCAGTCACTGGCACCCATGCTGCCCCACCACAGAAACAGAGTTAAACGACACTGGGGAAAGTCTGGTCCTAAAACCTGCTGACAGGCCATGAACAGATTTTTCCTAGTCTGATCACTCAAGCACAATCTCAAGCCATCGGGATGGTATGTTCATTCCATCCTGACTTGGTGCCATTTTCCCCTCACTTAGTAGTATGCGCATAACTACATACTCCCTGGGGAAAGATCTACGCAGCAGTTTGATTCCTCATTTATGCGCATGGGAAACAAAAGGCAAAAAACCCCACTTGCCCAAGGTGGCATCTGATTGCACAGTGACAGGCTGAGACCGCAGCACAAAGGGATATGTGATTGCATGACTGCAAGTCAAATTCCTGCGGAGGAAATTGGGGCGCTTCCCCTCTGTGCCAAATGGCATGTCTGACCGCAGCCATATGACAGAATCGGTAATGCAAAATAGACATGCCCCATTTCATAACAGATATGCTAAAACAAATTAAAATAACATAGTGTGTGCTACAAGATTCTGTGTAATTTGGAGGCTTGCACTGTAATCCAAAACCCTTTGGTTCTTTCACTTCATTGCCTGCCAGATCAATTGGCAAAGAGACAGCTGGGTCAGTGAGATTTGGATAACTGCAGATTCCCCCAGTTTCTTTATCAGTTAGGGATCAGCTATTTTTTTTTTCCTCCTAAGCACATATTTCAGATTACTAGTACAAAAAATTATACTGACTCCATGTATCTGTGGTATGGAACAGGTGACTCCATAAACTTCCTTGCTTTTTGCCAGGTATGCAGTTGGTGTATTTGGAGGCAAAGGAAAATGCTACAGCAGAGTAACCAGCCAGCCACACTCCCAGCGCAGCAGACAAGACATTTGGCCTTTCACTGCCTTCTGTGGACGGGCTGTTGCATATTAAAGTTTGGAAATGAAAGCAAGAGCACATGTGAGAGCTGCTAAACAGAAATAGCAGAACTTGAGACTTAGTTATATGCCAGAAGCCACAACCAGATAGAAATCACAGGTTAGCCAGGAAATTACTTGCATTTAATTTGGGGCCATATCTCCTGGGAGGAGGCTGGCCTTTTCCTGTTGTGCAAGGATGTTGCCCCTGGGTATAATTTTCCTTTTTTCATAAGAAAGGGTGCTATCTCCTCCTGCCTCAAAGAGACCTTTCAGAACAGATGAGGATAATCAAATGTGGCACATTAAACACCAGGACAATTATGAAGTGCTGATGATCCGATTTCCTTACAGCAAACTTCACATTTGCTTAGCATTGTGCTCATGCAAAACCCAGCTGGTTTGCTTCTTGCTAATATTAAAAACAATGCCTAGCCCAACTAAGTGTTGCCTTGAGCTTTTCTCTTGGACAAATAATAAAGCATAAAGTCAGCTCAGTTATTTCTATGCTGCACCACACAGAAGGGCATCACAATGTAAAGGGATCAGGTTTAACTTATGGCTCTGCCATAAGGTTCAAGCAACGCAAAGGAAAACCACTGTTAAGAGTTTTCCAGTGTTCAACCCATGTTCAAGCTGTATATACTTACTTCCAGCTTGGCCTTTGCAGCAGTCTTTCTGGGTATTTCCCTTTGCAGAAGCCCACTGGGACATAATAGCTGTGGCCAAAGGCAAAGTATGTTCTGCTAGGTCAACATGGCTTCAACTCACAGAAATAGCTTATCCAAAATCAGGACCTGAAAATGTCTCCTACTATACTGTGCACTGGTCCATTTTACTGCATTCTGTGATCTCTACTAATGTTTTGGAGTTAGTCCTGTGTTGTGAACAAAGTATAGCACTGGACAGACACTTCAGTGCTTAACTATTTCTTGACAAAGAAATCTAAAAGATTGACTCAATCTTTTATACTGTTCTTCTCTGTAAGACAACAAAATTTATTCATGCCCAGCTCAGTTTGAGATCTAGCTCGCTCCAGAGCTCCTTCACTTCATTGGAGCAAGCTGGCTGAAATGGAAAACAGCCTGTCTCTGTTGACTCACACTTTTGCAACTGCTGCATAGCTGCTACAAAGCAACTGTTGAAATGGCAGCAAGACTCATATCCTAGGCTCTGCTCACTTTTTCTTTCTGCCACAGTTCAGTCATGGTATCTTTCTAGAGCTTCTCCTTCTGAAGCCCAGGTGCATGAAGGTGCTGTCTTACATATTTTTGTATGGCCAAGGAAGCCCAACTTATCAGGCTTTTGTAAACACACACACATACACAAATATATATTTAACAGAAAGGCCATTTAGAAGTAAATGACATAAATAAAAGATCAGCATATTCCCTTGTTATACGTCCTTCACATTCTAGATGAAGACTTTATTTGATCCCGGGTAAAGACACAACTTGCTCTGTTGTGTGATTTAATCCCCCAAAGAATTTGTTTATTCTTGTTAGTGGTCTCACAAGAATGCTTTTCTATTTCATCCTGCAGCAGAATACTTGAATCTGACACATAAATGCAATCTGCCACCCTCAAGGAGGGAAGCGTAAATCTTTCCAGTTGTACAAAATGCTTCCCCCAATTTTTTGATTTGATCTTGTCAGAAGAATGGACTGATTAGTGTGTGGTGTGTGTCACATTTAATGCCACATGCTTTGTTCATCTGAGTCAGATCCTTTCTTGTATTAGGAATCCAGAAGCAGAAGATGTATGTGGGATTGCAGTGATACACAACAGTGTGATACACAATACTGCCTCCAAATGGATCAGCGTTTTATTCAAAAAAAGCTCTCTTTCAGAAGCCATGCCATGTCAACAGTAGACTGACAGCTCATTGGCTGTGTAGGACGTAGTTCAGTCCTCAAGGAGTCCTTCTCAAACATGTGGTTTCATATGGCTATAGATGTACATACCCTCTATTTGCTGAAACATCAATCAAAAAGGGGTATTTTTATTTTATTTACATCCCGCTCTTCTCCCCAATGGGGACCCAAAGCAGCTTACATCATTCTCCTCTCCTCCATTTTATCTTCACAACAACCCTGTGAGGTAGGTTAGGCTGAGAGTGTGCAAGAGTGGCCCATTGTTACCAAGCAAGTTTCCATGGCAGAATGGGGATTTGAACCTGGGTTTCCCAGATCCTAGTTCAACACTCTTACCACTATGACAAGCTTGTTCTCTAATGTAGCCCAGCATTACTTAGAAACTTGTCAGTAGTGGCACCAATTCATAATGTTTAGATGTTTATAGCATTTGAACTTTCTGTCCCTCTCACCCCAAAGTCTTCCTGGCTCCCTCATGTACCTCAGTGCTCACTTGTTCCTTCCACCAGTTCCCTACACCTTCTTCCTTTCTTGAAAATGCAGAGGGGCTATGCAAAAAATGTTCCCTCATGGCTCCACACAATATACGGCACTGACTTACCCAGGTGCTGTTTGTTGCAGATCAAGAGGGGGAGCAAAGCAGAGGGAGTAGTTTTTGGCAGCCTTGTGCTGCCTGCAGGCTTTGTTGGGTGGGAAAGGGCTGCAGTGGACTGGCCGGCAGTGTCAGCAGGTAGGGCAGCCCCAAGGTGTGGGGCTGAGATGCCTCCTCGGCTACTTAAGCCCTGTGTTGCAGCCCATCCACCCTCAGTTCTTCCTGACTGGCTTGGAGCTGAAGCACACTTAGAGCTACTCCACAAGAGTGACCAAATGCTCCAACCCGTCAAGGGAAAAGTGAGCAATCATTGACCCTTTCTGCATTTGCCTGCCACTCCGGATTTTCTCAGTGTTCGGGTCAAGGCAATATAAGTCTGCAGCAAAACAGCATCCAAATAACCCTGGGGCAACAGCAGGCTGAAACCAGGCTGACCACTGAAGGGAGGTAATGTAATGCAGAACTGGGAGGGGGGACAGAATAAAAAGAAAGTTGACCTCGATCTTAGTGCAGAATGGGGAAATAACCTGGACTAAAAAGAAAGTTAAATTCAATTTTAGTGCAGAATTGCTTGGAGGACACCATTGTGAACATGGATTAAAAGGAGAGTGCAGAAAGGGCAATTGTGAGAGATTGCAAGCTGCATGCACTCTAAGCACCAGTGGGGATTTAAAGTGCTATGTGCTCACGCGTAACAGGTGCCCTGTGGCAAGCCAGCAGCCCTTGGCCGTACTTTGGCTTGTTACCTTTTCCCTCTCTTTTCATCTCAGTGCCTGGATCAGCCATCACTAGCCTCACTTGTGGCAGGACTATAACATCTTGGGGGCCTGCATTGGCAGGGCTTGATGGTACCAGGTCTTTTGGTGGGTGGGGCTTTTTCTCTCTGGTGGCCACTTATTGGCCATCTATTTTGGCCCGACCATGTGCATAACCTGGGGGCTTTTTATTAGAAGGATTCCGGCTGAGATGATACAACCTCCACCTCAAGTGCCAGACATCTCCAGTCTTTGTTGGCTGATCTCTGTCAGGGCAGGCTTTTCTTATCAGGCCCCAATCTTGTCTTGGCTTTTGGGGCCAGGCCACATCTCATAGTTCTATACAGTTTAACCACTGTGGCATGTGGTGTTGATTAAGAGGCAATAAATAAAGAAGTAGAGTTGATAAATAAACATGTTAGATACTTATATAAAGTGCAGGTGTGTGATTGAGTTGAGGCTGTCCTTTTTGGCCCTGGCTCCAACTTGGTGTAACTCTCTGCCTATTAACATCAGGGCTCTGTGGGATCTGTTACAGTTCTGCAGGGCCTGTAAGACAGAGATGTTCCACCAAGGATGTGACTGAGGACAGCAATGGTTTTAACACCAATGGCTATTAATATCAATGGTCCAATTGTTTGACAGTCTACGGGTGCATTCATACAGCTCTTTTGAGCCGTGCCAGGCACAAGTGCCTGGTGGATTTAAAGTGCATGTTCAGATCACAACATCTGAGAATTGTGCTGCTTCCATGAGTAGCCCATCGATCCCCATGGGGGATCCATACTTAAAAGATAGTAGTGAAAGTTCAGTCTAAATCTGGTCGATGGGCCAATGCCGGACTTTCCACCATCAGGCTGTACCTCCAGCGTGCAATCAGCCTGTAGGGATGGTCTCCAGACCATCCCAAACAGCCACCATTTTAAAAAACTCTTAGCAATGTATGCATAACCACTTAAACATGCGATGTTCCCAGAGCACTGCTCAAGCGATCCAAACAGTTTAATGTTTCTGACAGTCCCCTGAACTTTATCAACTTTATAAACTGAAAGGTACCTAGAGGAAGGTATCGCTGGCAGTGCTTTTACCATTTTAGTCCGTGCATGTGCAGAAAAACAAGTATATGGTAAGGCACATATGCGCATGCACAGACAGGATTTTAAAAAAGCCAACTGCACAGCTCCTTATGGTGGATGCCATCTAGACAATCCACCGCGGAAGTCATGCATGGTAAAGCACTTCACAGGTGAGCTGTGTGGTCATGCAATGCTGGATCGAAAAGATCTAGCTCAAATTACAGCTGGGCCAATGGCAGGATTAGCTGCCCGTCTGAACATACCCTACAACAACTATCCGGTCCACTAACTGTTTTCACCCCTCCCCCCCAAATGTAAATTAAATAGCAGGGCTAGAATTGTATTACGATGCCCTATGGGTACTAGGTATTTATAGGATTGTATTTCAAAATTTATTTTATGGATAATTGTTGTACATCGTCCTGAACCCACTTGCAGGAAGGGCAATATAGAAGTCTAATATAACAAATAAATATTATCTTGAGAGTAGATTTGTTGCTGGTTAAGAGTGATTTAATTTGCAATGATTTAAAAAATCAATTAATGGTATAATAATAATTAGTTGTGATATATAGTATTTGTTTTGAATAGTGCAGAAATATACTGATGTGTGTAATTCCTTCTGCAGGCCAAGCCATCTGTAGTTCATGGGTAGGTTGGGTTAGGCTCACACTGTTAGGGGGCCTCTGTGGCTTTTATACAGTTTAGTGCTACAGGCACACTGGTATCTCAGGCCTCCTAAAGTACCACTGCCACCAGGAAGGTAAGGTGATTACACCTGGCAAGGCCACTGCAGGCTCAACAAAATCAGTTTGGATTATAGAACACAGCATCATTTTATGGGCTAATGCATATGTGGCTTCATCTAGCTGGGGCAGCAATCTGGGCGTCAGTAACAGATTACACATCACTTGGATAGGACTCAGAGGGATGTGCTGAACTGCCTTTGTCACCACCATATCGGACTGGTTATTCCACTGTGGCCCGCCATGGTGAGTATGACCTCCTGGTCCAAAAAGGAGTCAATGCTGGTGCGAACCATGGCTGCTGACCTTCAGACCTTGCACGACAGACTTCCTGATATGAAACTGTTATGATCTGGACTGTTGGAACATCGTGAATGGTGAGGAGTGATTTCTCCAGATAAAGCGGACTTATCGAGATGGAAGGTCTGCAAGGCAGAGTCACAAGTCATATTGACTCAGGGGAGCAGATCATTGCACACACGGTTATTACATTCAGACAGGTGGCCCTCTTTAGGGCAGATGGGGTGCACCTCTTTGGAGCATGGACATATGGCTATGTGGTATTTGGGGTGGTTTGCTGAATTGGCTACAGGTGTGGGGTTGCTCCACTCTGTGGTGGTTTTGAGCATTGGGATGGATTCTTTGGAGGGAGGCCATGCCTGTATGCCCGCCTCCCCCAGTTTTAGGACTCCCTTAAGAGGCCTTGGGGGTGGAGCCACTCAGCCCCATGCCCAGTTTACGGGCTTCCACCACTAGGTGGCTGGGGGACCATGCAGAAGTCCACAAGGATCCTGGACTTGCCACTCCGTGGTTGAATCCCCCAGCAGGCAGGCTGGTGGTGTGGTTATCGGTTAACAGGTGGGTCACCCAATGGCTGATCCATCCCCATGCTGTGCCATTACTCTTTCAACTATATTCAGTAAAAGCTGTGGCCATATTTTCACCAAACACTGGTCTCTGAGTTTTTCCTCTGCATCACTCCTTATCCTCCCTGAGCCCACAACACAGGCATTCTGGCAACAGTAGCATTAAGTATTTGTATGAGTATCTGGAGGACTATTCATTCGATTTCCTGTGTATCTTTCAGGTTTCAGAATAACCTAAGTCAGACAAACCTTAAGGGGAAACTTATATTTTTCTCCTATCTGTCAGCATGTTTTAAAACTTATTTTTCCTCCCTTAAAAGTCTATTTACAGTCTTAATCCAAGATCAGCTGTAAAATGTTTTGGTGGGCTACCAAAACATTTCAGCTTAGCCCAAGAACAATTTGAAATATCCTATTAGCTCAGAATATATGGGGAACAAATTAAAACAATTCTTGGGGTTTAATGACCTGAGTTTAGCATTAAATGCATTGTAGTTTCTGTTTAAAAAATTGATTTTTCAAATCCCTCCCTTGAGTGCAATCTGCTTCAAGGAAAATTGGCGTTGAGGAAAGGTCAAGAATAGTTCCTTTCCCAAATCTATGTTGACTGAATTAAAATATCTGAATTTTATTGAACAGTGAAAGGGAGCTTTTAAAACCTATCTGGGGCCTCATATAAAGAGTATTTTTATAAAAGAGTTGGTTTAAAATGTATGTTATATTAGCAGTATATCCTGTGCTGCATATTAATAAAACAATGGAATTTTTTATTTCTTTTTCTCATAAATTACATAATTCAAACCTTAAAACACCTTTAATGAACACTGACTCGGCATGTGGCACTTAATAAAACTGGACTAAACTCGTTTTCTGCTTGACAGGCTACCAGTGGAGAATGTGCCCTACAAGTAAATGATTAAGAGGCAGAAATCTTTTCTGAACTACTATTAAACACTTCAAAGATTTTCAAAGTCAGATAAAATGAAAAGCAAATGTGTTTCACTGCCTCTCAAATACCTCAAATGTTTTAGCAGGTGCAAGCAATGAAACCTTCGGTAGTGACAGCACTTTAGGGTCTACAAAGTGCACACAACTGAATTCTGGGAAAGCTGGGCATACTTCATAAAAATTCATGATTTTAGACGAGAAAAGATGTCTGTGTGTGTCCTTAATTTCCATCTACATGTGTAAAACTGGAAGGGAGGGATGCTGTTCTCTATTTCTACGATTGGGTCTCTCCCCCGCCCCAGTTTTGGAATTGTTTCACTTGGACCCACATGGATCCTTAGCGTTGCAATTTTCCCCTTTGGTAATGAATTATAATAAAAGGAGACAAGTCCAATTAACTCTTCCACATCTTCCTGTATGTATACTGCACACATAGATCATGTGGGAGTTCTTTCAATAGAGCAATGGAATCTGACTCATTTGCTGAAATGCCTGCAGTGTATGAAGGGAGCAAGCTTTGTTGGATAATACCTGTAGCTACTTTGATCTTCCACAATTGCAAAATGTTATATCAACATTATGCTAATAAAATAAGGCTATGGGTAATAGGCAAGACAAGTGGTGGCAGCCAAACCAACAATCTATACCAGACCACATCTCCCCATCTTATCCATTGAGATTAGACTCTTTAAATTTTGAAAAGTCTTAGTTGATTTGACTAGGCTGTTTCACCATTTGCAGTGGGTCATTGTCTGGGGGAAGGGAACGGATAGGAGGGTTATGCAGTGCCACCAAACTTGACTTCCATGTGTAACCTAAATAGGATATGAACATGAGTCTTCAACAATAAGGCACACAACTGCTTCAAGGAGAAAGGGTTTAAGGGAAAAGGTCACTGCTAGTTCATTGTTAAACCCATGCTAATTCAATTAGGATGTTTGAACTTTATTGAAAAGTCCAACTGATCTGAAAACAAAACTACAGCATCTGTTATTGTGTGCAAATAAGTACAGAAAATGAAGACTTATTTTGCTCTTGCAGTTGTTTATAGAAGTGTGTGAAAGGGAAGGAAAATGCTGCCCATTTCCTGACATTTGCTTGACAGAGGGATGGTGTCATTTGTAGAATGAACTTTGTTACTTATTTTAGAGTTCATGGATTCAAAGAATAAATGTGGAAGTATAAATTGACCTTTGTAATATGGAAGTCCACCCAGGTCACCACTACCCCAGGACCTTGTCAGGCCAGAAGGGCAGAGTAAAGTAACCCATTTGTGGATTTGTTGACATTCCATCCAAAATATTCACAGTGGTTCATTCACTGCACCTTGTTTTATTTCTTACTTTTTACCATTTTTTCCCTATGGTGATCAGAGCATTAGTTTAGGTTCACACCAATCCTGGCTTGTAGGCAAGGCAAACAAAAACGGACTTGTCCCAAAACATCTAAGGAGCTTCATAGGTATTTTAAACTGAGTTTCCCAAAGAAACACCCAACAGTAGCTTCTTTCTACACCACAGTGGCTCTTTAGCAGTTGGTTTCCACCTTGTTACTGGAAATGTTCAGAGTACATGTACAAACTCTGTTCACACAGCCACTCCTAGATTTCTGTGTTAGGGAATCTGTCTGTGCTTGAAATGAGTGCAAAGTTGCGCACTGCCACAGGGAGGGACTTGGAATGGCAGACAGTAAGGGAGACAATACTGAAGTTTTAATCTTTATGAACAAATAACATTAACAGAAGGAAAAGCAGGAAAATGCCGGTAGATTGAAAGAGCAATGTAATTGGGCGGGGGGGGGGGGTGTATGTGTTACCAAACTGCAAAGTAGAATGGTAGTGGAAAGTTCTGTCAAATCACAGCAGACTTGTGGTGACCCCATAGGGTTTCCAAAGGGAGAGACAAACAGAGTTGGTTTGTCATTACCTGCTTCTACATAGCAACCCGAGACTTCCTTGGTGGTCTCCCATCCAAATACTACCCAGGGCTGAACCTGTTTAGTTCTGAGATCTGACAAGGTCAGGTTAGCCTGGGCCATCTAGCTTGGGGTGCAAACCAGATTCTAGCATATAAAACACACACCAGAATATATGAAACTAGTAACAACAAGGAAATCCTAGTGGAAGCCATCTCAATTACATTAGCTATGCCTCCCTCAGACTGATCCAGATAACCAGAAGCCACCCTCTGTAGTGTTATGAGCATACAGTGTCACCAGAAAAGAGGTGGAGTAGAAGGGCAAGGGATGCAATTTCTATCTCAGCAGCACTTGGAGTGAAAGGGATGGGGCTTGGGAAGAAGGAAGAGGGAGCAAGTTAAAGAAGCAGAGCAGAAAGTTTCATATGGTGCCTGGTCTACAAGTCCTTCCTAACATGGTTGAAGAAGCTCCAAAGTAGCAAGAGGAGGGCCCCAGGTGGAAGGAGGGAGTCCATGTATAGTGATCTCTGCAATCATTGGGGTCAGATTAAACCTAATTTCCCCCCTGCTGGGATGCTGTTTTTAGTGTATTTCCCTTTGGCATTGACTACTATGGACAAATCTATTGGTGGCTTTCCAGAATCTTTCTGTTATTGGGCCAAACTTCCAGAATTCTGTCCATGACTGGGGAGTTTGGGGCTGCTCTCTAATTGAAGAAATATGAGAACTCTTGCTCTTGTTGGAGGAAACTCAGGCTGCAGTCACACATGCTAAATAATCCACTTTCAATCCACTTTCAGTGCACTTTCCAACTGGATTTTATTGTGGCCCATTCTGCATCTAGCATTCGCTCTGTTGTTTTACCAAACCCACACTGGAACAGAAAAAGATGCAGCTCAAAACCACATTCAAATACCCTGGGTCAATGTTTACTGACTGTAGAGTCACCCCTGAGCAGCCATAAAATGGCCATAAATCTATGAAATGGCCATAAATCTACCATAAAACCAAGAGATCAAAGGATGTGAAACTGGCATGCAGTGTGGAGGCTACCATAAAATCCGACAATCAAAGAAAGTGAAAGTAGCATGCAATGTAGAGGGAAATTTCTGTTCCCACGTGGGTTTGGTAAAACAGTGGAGTGAATGCTAGATGCAGAATGGGCCTGTATGATAGGGTTGCCAGCCTCCACGTGGGGCCTGGAGATCTGCTTTTACAGCTGATCTTCAGCTGACAGAGCTCCCCTGGAGAAAATGGTTGCTTTGAAGGGTAGACTCTATGACATTATACCATGCTGAAGCCCCTCCCCTCCCCAAATCCCACCCTCTCCTGGATCCACCCCCAAAGTCTCCAGGTATTTTCCAACCCAGACCTGGCAACCCTACTATGTGAACTGGCAAAATCCAGTTGGAAAGGGCATTGAAAGTGGATTACTTATTGTGTGTGACTGCAGCCTCAGAATCCTGGCTGTTATTGGTGGGTGTGCATCTTGATAAAGGTAAACTGATCATTAAGGAAGGAGATGGGAATCCCCCCCTGCACACCTTTAAAGTACTAGTGGGGAATGGAGGCAATTGTTGGCAGATCTCCTGCCATTGCTGGGGCCGGACCTTGCTAGATAGATCTGAATGCAAAAACTTGATATCTGTGCAAAAGTCTGGATTTTGAAATTACAGCAGAATTAAACATTAACAATATTTTGTGCTCTAAAAGCACCATAAAGGAGACACAGTAAACATTGCAAGTATTTCTGATGTGATTCTGATTTATTTTCTTTGAGAAGAGGACGGTGTGATTTGGAGCACAGAAGGGGAGGGAGGCATTTAATTCTTTCCCAGCCTGTCACCTCTCCACTTGAAAGCACCCCAGTCTGCTGTTGCTTAACCTCACAGACATGCACTTGGAACCCCATGAGAGGTGGGAAGCAATCTGGGAGCAATTCAGAGCAGAAAAAAAGGGGGAAAGGGTGAAGCACTCCCACCCCCCTGCTTCTCTGCCCCTCCCAAAGCAGCTTTTGTTGTTTAGTTAGCCCCTCACTTAGCTGATGCGTCTGGGTTTGTTTGAATAAATGTAATCCTGGTACAGGGATTGTTTTCCAGGCTGCACCATGGGCAACAGTGGACTATCATGATAAAAGTGTTTGGTGCAGAGGATCCTCCCAGAGTGCAAGGGGCTGAAACCGAAGACAGACATGGCAGCCCCAGAGGCCGATTATTCAAAAGTCTGTCGGATTCAGCCAGGATAATGTAATGGGCTCGTAGTAAATTTATATCCCACGACTTGGCATTCCTGGAATCTACTTTTCTCCATGTCAGCCTCCTGTGTGAGTTGATTAGAGATTATTACACTGTTAAACTGTCTCATGATTGGCAGTATGTCTGCTCCGTTCTGGTACAACACGGAGACAATCTGAATGCAAATGAAAACAAAACATGAGAATGATGCTACCGCTGTGATTTTCTGCAGATGGCACGTTTTCCCATCACCTTCACCCTTTTGCCAGGATACTGTAATTCAGGTCTACAGTAAATAAAAACAGTATTTAGTCTATATTAACTATAGCCAGCCTTCTGTCCAAACACTGCAATCTATAGCCGTGCAATCTGATGCAGACCTACTGTCTTCTAAATCCCCTGAAGACAATGGGCTTAGAAGGCTGTAACATTGCTTAGGATGGCAGTGTAAAACAAAGGAAGCCCCTCACCACCAAAGCCTGGTATCAGCAGTGTCTTGCTTTTAGCATTACGTGATTACAATGTGGCGTATTATCTGCTGTTTTCTCATAGCACTTATAAAGACAATTAATGTCCCCAAAATGTTACAGAATTTTTCATGTGAACTCTTAGTATCTTATGTTTGAAGGATATATTCTGGAGACATTTGTTTCCATCTGTGGGTGCCCAAGTGTAAGGTAATCACGTGTGCCTGAATTGCAAACATCTGGCCCATTCTATGTTTCTACATACCAAACATGTTTTGTGTGCTTTCCTCCCCCAAACTTGTCTGCTTTGTGCCCCTTTCTTCTTTCTGTAACCTTTCTATTGAGTATTAATTTCATATCCCCCAGGTTGTCAGGTAAATGGAATTCTAAGCGAGTACAAGTGCCAATCATAAGAGCCTTGGCTTGCATCTGGATATGTAATGTTGGTTCAGTATCCTGGGACAAGAAGCTGAGAATCTGTTTGGGAAGGCACTTCCACACAAATGAACTGCTCATTTATTTACTCGCATGTCAAACACACAAATCAGGCTTCCTGGGGAGAGCAGAACCCCCAGTTTTTGGAAGCATCAGCCACCACTGTAATAGGGTAAGATTACTGTGCACACACAGACACACACAGAAACACACAGAGAGAGACACACATACAATAATATGTCCCTATTATAGTGGTATTTGATGCTTCCAAAAACTGGGGGTTCTACTTTCTCCAGGAAGCCTGATTTGTCCAGATGTAGTAAAGAGCTAGAGTGAATCCTTGGTGAGCCAAGGGCTGGAGTATCCCAAACTCTCTTTAGCTAAGCATGTAAAATTGTGTATGTTTATTGGTCCCCCACAACCAAGCAATAGCATCCACTCACAATATCAGACCCCTGGGAAAAAACACAGTCCAGTACAACTGTGCAGCAGTCACTAACAGAAAACACATGCAGGGCAGATGCCTCAAGGAAGTGAACCAAGCAGTGGACTACATGTAGTAATTATGTCATCATGGTATTAAGCATGAAGAAGAAGCAGGCTTCTCTCCTTCTTTTCCTCCTTTTCCCCTCCTCCTCCTTCCATCAATGTGTATGGTGTATTTTGTAGTAACAACAACAAGACTCTGGACCAGACCCTTATATTACTTCAGGCTAGAATAGTAAGTATATCCTTTGGAGAGGGCATTTCCTCCCCCCAAAACCCCTCCTAAGGAGATGATAGTGAGACTTCTATTGAAGATCTTTTCTCTCAAAAGTGAGGACAAATATGTAGGTCAGGGAGCTGCACTGAGGAAGGGAAAAGAGGTGAAACAGCCTCCTCCATCTTTCACACAAACAAAGCTCCACTGGTGGATGAGAGAGGAGGGAGCAGACCTACAACCTGCTCAGCTGCTTTGTCCATGTAGTTCCTGTGACCCCAAGAATCACTTTTCTGAGTGTTGGAAGGAACTGCTGGGGGAAGGGGAACACAGCAAAAATCTGCATCTGCTAGTACCTTCCACTGATAGACCACAGGATTCAGCCTTATAATTATATGCCAGCATATAAATGTTGAAAAGCAGAGCTAAAATTGAGGCAAGTTTGTCACATTACACCATTAATTGCATTTGCTTTCACAAAGCTACTGTAAATCTTAGTTGCTTATGAACGCAGCTTTTTTGATGACGAATTTGTCACCGCCCCCCTAAAGACTATGTTTTTATAGGCAGCAGACCAAAAGACTAACGAATAATAGTATCATGTGAGGAAATACCCTCAGAATTTTAGGCAAGTTATAACTTTTGCATGAATTCAAACCTGGTTGACCTTTGCCATCGCCACTTAAGAGTTCCTCTCAGCCTCATTCCATCACCCCACTGCAGGTCCTAACTTTGCCCTGTGAATATTTATTCCACTGAAACAGTACACTGTTTCCCCGTAACTATAGACATACATTTCTGCTCCCACTTGCAGGTGACATGAATTTGATTATCTCACTACTCAGCCACCCAATAAGAAACAGCAGCTCCCACTGAGAAAACAAATCAGCATGAAATCACACAATTGATAGGGTTTCCTCCAAGGTGCCCTTAAAATTAATTACATTGAGAGGCCAAGTTACTTTCTCAAACCAAAAAGGCCTGACCTGTCAGCTCAGATTGAGCTGTGTTGCTTTAAGTATTCACACCAGCTCGGCCTTTAACTTTTGCAGATTACAGAGGAAAAGAGTTGAAGGTGCCTGTAAAAAAAGGACATGTCATGCACCTTGCAAAGAACTAATGATCTTGGAGCTTCAGTTAACCCCTCTTCAAGAAGCCTGCCTACATAGTTAAGAAACCAGGCACCCATGTGAATGAATCAGTGGGAATGATGTGGGGGGGATACCCATCATTGTTATGGATAGGTATTTATTTTATTTTCATTTAAGGTTATTTCTCAAAATGTATAGCAGTGCTGTAAAAAGAAGTTTTACCAGCTCATGAGATTTAAAACTAATCTCCAGCTGGCCTAACACAGGAGCATCCACAGCCCTGTATTATTAGAAATGGCAGTAAAGGCAGCCTACATAAGTTGACCTCTTGCGCTGCCATCAAGAGAGGCCCCATTCATGCCTGGTCTGACTTGATCTATTCTTACCTTTGGAAGGTGGGTGATGGACTTCTTTCAACCATGTTGTTCATGTAGTTCTATTGTTCTGTTATGGTGCTGTGCTGTTGTTTGTTTGAAGTAAGCCTTGTGTTGTTATTGCACTGGCTTGTATTTTGGGTGTGTTACCTCTTCTAAAAAAACCAGAGTACAGCCAATCAAAAATGCATTTACGTATAACTCTGAAAGAAAGACTGAATCAAATGTCTAAGTTGTAAACTGAAACACATTTTGCTGATTCATACAAAACATGCATGGCTTGTTATAAACTTCTCAGTTGAACAAAAAAAAAACCCTTTACCAGACGAAATGGAACAATGAATGAATTTTCAAAATGAATAATATTTACTCAAACGGCATGTTTTATTTTAGTGATGCTATCACATGGTCAGGTCACATGATATCACACAAACCAAACCAAAGTATGAAGAAATTTAAAGGCAAGTTGTGAAATCTTCTACATGTGAGTACTCATTAAATGGTTTGAAAATACAGCTGCTAATTTCAAACTGAAGTAACTCTGGGCAGTTAAACATTTCCTATAATGTGATAAAACATTGGCCTTTGTCCTCAATTTTTCTACCTAACCAGGACTTTATCTCTGCCTTGGAAATATCCACTTTGCTCTTTAGAGACTGCTACTGCTTTATGTTTGCAAGGAATATGGCTTTGATCCATAACAACTGAGACTGAGTAAATCTCAAATGACTCTTTTGCTTCAGCCATCTGGGTATGGTTTACCAAATGTATTCTTTCATTAGCAGACCTCACTAAAGGCTGGATCTTGCAAGATATTTTATACTCAGTTATGGATACCTGAGTACAAATGTGGCTTTTTATTTCCTATACACATGCGCAGGAGGTGATCTTCTTCCATCTCTTGTGGTAATATATTTTAAAGAGGAAACATACTTGTACCCATCATAACTAATGTGGTAGGTACATATTTTGTGCTTAGGTATTTGTAATGGTGCAATGTATCTCATGCAAAGCGATTCTAATGTAGCTCTTGCTGCATATAATATAAGCTGATCTGTTATAGTTGTCTGCGGATGTGCAAACTAAAAAGGCTTAAATGTAAGCACTTACATTTCCAAAACCAATGTCAGAATTAGTCAGTTATATAATAGTTGGTAAAATTTGAAGAGTTTCCCCCAGATTCACTGAGAAGTGGGTTTTTTATACCAGGGTGCGATCACACACACCCATTTGCCACGCAAGAGGGATGATTTACTGGCGGATCAAACCAGTGCGATCACACCAGCACATCTGGGAAGCGTCCCACAACTGTCACCAAACCGTCGCAAGCTGTTTTGATCCAGCAGGGAACCGGAGTAAAAAACTACTAATGAAAATGTGGTATCGAACTGTGGGCCAGAGCCAGACTTTGGGCCAGAGCCAGGTATCGAACTGTGGGCCAGAGCCAGGTTTGCTGTGGGCCAGATCCAGACTTTCCCCGTGTGATCACTCCAGCATGGAAATGTGGCATCGCAGATAGCATGATCACACACTATCCCGATGCCACGCTGTTGTTGTTTTTCCCCTTCTCCATGTGCACTTCATCAAAAGCCCTTGGGGTGGGGAAGCAATTCATCAATCCCCCGTTTAAGCACCTCAGAAACCAACCACACACACACACAAAAACCCAACTTGCCCATGTGTTGGCCAGCAAGGCACTTTGAGTGCTTTTATGAATTATGAGATTCATAAGCTTGAACTTTGGGCTGCCTTTAATGGAAGGGCCATGTGCTTTCTTCATGATAGGAGCCAGCTCCAGCCCATGCCAGGAGGCTGACACCCTAGACAGTTCACCTGGGACAGAGACAAAGAGGTTTTTCTCTCTGTGTCTCAACACGCTGGTCAAACCCCTGCCCCCTCTTCTACACATCTGGATAGTTATGCTAACTAAGCTGCCTAGCAACTAATGTGCCAGACATTAACCAACAGGCCAAAGTCATTGACTAACAATAGACTTGGCCAGGTGAGTCATCGGACCCCAGACTCAGTGTCTGTTTCCTGATGAGATCATACTCTTGCAACATTGACCATCCCCTGGCCCTCCTCCCTTTGTCCACCTTTCACCTATCCGAAGGTCCAGAAGGGACGGACCGCCTAGTAGCTGTGTTAGTGGGATGTGGTCTGCATGGCCCGCCCCAAGACCCCCAATAAAAGTCCAAACCCAGAGACACTCGGCCTCTTGAGCCGTCGCCCTCTATCAGCTTTACTACCCCTTCAGTCCAGCTTTCTGTACCCAACCCTTGCCTCCATCTTTAATCCTCTCTCTCTGGAGTCGCGATCCAGGAGAACCACGTGGTCTTGCAGGTTCAAGCCTCGTGTCCCCATAGCCTTTATATTTTCTCCCCATCCAATTCTTCCTGACATTGGACAACGCATCTAAGGTACTGTGCTTTTCCCCACCAACGATAACCTGCTCATGCGAATGTGCTATTTTCTCCCTTTATTTCATTAGGCCTGTGTGATTGTGTGTGTGATTACGATTTTGGTGTGCTTGACCAACATTATTCAGTAAACAACATTGAACTGGAAATCTGCCTCACGTGCCTCTTTCCTTGAGAACTCCCGGGAGGGGTGGGACCCTGGTATAGTTGGCAAGAACCAGTGTATTTTGCTGATTGCTAAACTGTATATTAAAGCAATTCGGCTAACACATGGTTGCGTCTGATCATGCAGTGGCAAGTTGCCCTGGCAGGTCCACAGACCTGTGTGATTGTGCAACTGCGGGGCAAATTGCTCTGGGGCAAAAAAGTCTTGCTTCTCCCCCAGATTATCTTGCTCGTGTGGAAGGGACCCCAGTGTCTCATTTGCAAAACATGTTGATACCGATTTCTTAATAGGGTTAGCAGTGGTTGGTTGGATTCCTTAGTCAGATTCGTGCTTGATTTTGTATGGGCACAATGATCAGTCTCTAGAGGCTATGTATGAAAGGTAGGATGCAAAAGACATTAGGCAAAACCCTGTACATGCACAACTAGACCCAGGACACTAGTCTGCCAGCATTCACATCCAACCCCCCAGGTTCTGTGTTTATATATAGGCTCTCTCCTCAATGTGCCATGGCTGGGTTAGGTGCAGAAGGTATACACCAGGTGACAGCATAAGTCTTGCATAAGACAGTCTTGCATAAGCCCAACAGGGCAGCTACCTCTCAGGAACCTTGTTGGCCTATTTGGGCAGTTTGCTTCTGCTTGGACTATGTGGAAGATTCAACTGGGAAATCTTGAGATGAAAGGAGTTGCTGTGTATCAGTACTTGGGGGAGAATCATCCTAAGTCAGGGATGCATTCCAAGATACTATTCTTGGAATT
The DNA here is from genome assembly GCA_029233225.1 of Lepidodactylus listeri. NCBI lineage: Eukaryota > Metazoa > Chordata > Lepidosauria > Squamata > Gekkonidae > Lepidodactylus > Lepidodactylus listeri. The sequence continues at coordinate 77,581,008 of JARCFY010000005.1, read as the reverse complement.
CCAGTAGTGGTGATTTTCAGTCTGTATTAGGTTGCACCCTGTGGGCTTTGATGGAACTAGGGCTGCCAACCTCCAAGTGGGGCCTGGAGATCTTCCAGAATTATAGCTGATCTCTAGATGACAACAATCAGGAACAGGAAAGGATCTCTGAGTGCAGAAGTTTCTGGGTCCTGGTGGTTGAATCCCAGGAGGCCTATGTATGCCAGTCTTGAAGGCCTATTAGAATGCATGTGGAATCCGGCAAATGGTCCACCACCAACTTGTTTCATACAGTGGCCAGCCAGCTGCTTCTAGAATGCCTACAAAGTAGCCCATGGAGAATAACATCATCCCCTGTTGTTTGCTCCCTGTTCTTGTATGGAGAGAACTACTATTTCTTTGTTAAAGACTTTCTATTCCTTGGCTCAGTCATCAACCAAAAGGTTGGCTGCAACCATAATCAGAAGATTAAGACTGGGAAGGGTAACCATGAAGGAGCTAGAAAAGATTCTTAAGGGTAAGGATGTGTAGCTGAAGACCAAAATCAAGATAATTCATACTTGGATAATTCATACCCAGTATTCTCCATTACTATGAATGAAGGTGAAAGCTGGACAGTGAAGAATGCTGACAAAAGAAAGTTGATTCATTTGAAATGGGGTGTTGGAGGAGACTTTTATGGGTCCTGTGGATTGCCAAAAAGACAAGTGGGTTTTAGATCAAATCAATCCAGAATTCTTCCTAGAAGCTAAAATGACTAAACTGAGACTATCATACTTTGGTCACATCATGATAAAACAAGACTCATTAAAAAAGACATTAATGCTAGGAAAAGTTGAAGGGAGTAGGAAAAGAGGAAGACCCAACGTAAGATTGATCAAGGAAGCTGCAGACTTCAGTTTGCAAGACCTGAAAAAGGTTGTTACTATAGGATGTTTTGGTGAGCACTATAAGCAGAGACCCATAGGCATCAACTATGGGGGGGCTCGAGGGCTCGAGCTACCCCCGAAATTTCAGGGGGGGACTGAGCCCCCCCCAGAAAATGGACTGCCCTCTGCCGCACCTCCCTGGGCCCTACCTAGGGCCGCCACCGCCGTCTCTCTCCCCCCCCCCAGCCTGGCCACTCCGTCCTCCCTCCGTCCATCCAGGGGCCACCCTGGCGGACAGAGGGAGGGACGGAAGCAGGAGTGGTCAGGGGGGAGGTGGCAGCAGCAGGGACATGGTTCCGGTGGGCACACGCGCACAGAAGAGCCCCCGCCACCCCCAGGATTTTCCAAACTCGACGCCCCTGCAGAGTCCCCATCTATAAGGCAAACTGAAAAAACTTTGGGGGGCAATATGCATCTCTTTACACGAATACTGGACCTTGTTCCCCATGTTGTCGCCCTCCTATCCAGTCCTTTTGGAGTGCTTCATAATCCACTTCGATTCTATCTGCAACCTTGCCACTGCACATTTCACCCCCAGTTCCATACAATATCAGTACCAATACTGATCCCTGGGGAATACCACCACTTAGTTCTTTCCAATAGTTCTGCTTCCTGTCATTTCTAATGTCTTTTTCCCATCATGTAATAAATTTCTAATACACAAGAAAATTCACCCTCTTATCCCATGGTTTACTTAGGACCTTTTTGTGAAGGACTTTGTCAAAAGATTTTTGAAGGCCAGGTATTTATTTATTTAGATATTTATTTATACTCTGCTTTTCTCCCCAGTGGGGACCAAAAGCATCTTACAACATCATTTTCCCCTCCTCCATTTTACCTTCATAACAATCCTGTGAGATTATTTAGGCTGAAAGAGAGAGAGAGCCTGGCCTGAGTTCTCTCATCAAGCCTCCATGGCAGTGTAGTAATTCCATCCTTGGTACCAAGTCTGACACTTGTCCATGTGTTTGTACATCTTATATCTCTAGTTTATTATGACTATATTTCCCAATATACTGATCCAAATGTGTGGGCAAGACCATGGCCCAGTGATAGAGCATCTCCTTTGCATATAGGAAGTTCCAGGTTCAATTCCTTGGAGTTCTTCCCTGAGAAGTGACCCATAAACTCTTGGTAGGAGAACTACTACTCAACCAGAGGAGCCTTCCAACCTGCTAATGGTCACTGGATTAGGGTGTGTATGGGCTTTGGGGTTTGTACAGCACTAAAAAGGCTTACTGAATTGTGCTTGACTTGAAGTTTAGTCAGTGGTCTAACACATCAGAGGTAGAGGGGCAGGGATTTATTGACTCTGAGGCCAGTGAATTGCCCTCCTAATATAGGAAGTCAAAGATACCTCTGATGAATAAGTCTCACAGTATTCTCTTTCTTTCCCCCTTTCCAAGTGCAATTTGAAACATTATTTTAGTGACTATTAGTTTCCAGGAAAAATGTAATTGCTTCTAGATTCTACTCGTTGTTTTCAAGAGCTCTTTCACCTATTAACATTTTCAGCACAAAGGAAGCCTTACTGTGCAGGGAATCTAACAAGACCATCATTTATAGCTGGCAGAGTTCATTAGTCAGTCGTAACAGTTTAATTATTAGCATTTTAATGTAAGAGTGTTTAACTAGACAGAACAACAGTCTTTTAGGTATGGCAGGGAATTTCTCAAATGAAAGCAAGTTGAGAGATGCTGTTTTTATACTGGAGACTAGAACCAGATATTTAAAATTCAGGAAATACTTTATTTTCACTTCTTTGTGTCATAGAGCAAGTGAACAATATATCCCTTTAGTCCTTTCAATAAATTTTGATACATAAAGAACCAATTCCCTTTGGTTGGAATATAAATCTGTACTATGTGCATTTAAAAATAGTTGAGGATGACATTTTAGAGACCTACTCTACTGTTTCTTCTTCTCCAACTTTGTGTCACAGGATATGAATGAATGGATGTTGCCACTCAGTAGATGAGACAGACAAACTCTCCTCACCCAATCTTAGGCTGCAGTCCCACATGCTAAATAATCCAGTTTCAATCCGCTTTCAGTGAACTTTCCAACGGGATTTTTACTGTGTGGACTTGCAAAATCCATTTGGAAAGTGCATTGAAAGTGGACCACAATGTTAGTATAAGACTTCCTTCCAAGAGTTTTCAGAGAATTGTCAAGAAAAGTCAGACTTTTCCCAAGGGTTCTCCAAAATCTTGGAAGGACCTGACCCATTCAAATGCTTCCACCCTCCCTCTATCTAACCTTCCTTGCATCCTGCCACCTCTCCACCACCTATGAAGCCCTGCTGGTTCCTTCCCTTTTCCCACAGCTTCCAGCAGCAGGTATTTATTAGGCACCCAAGGTTTGCCAACAAGCCTTCCAGGATTCTTCCACCTAATGAAGGCCTGAGAGTAGCCTATCACTTTGCATACACCTATTGCTTCTGCAAGAAGGTAAATTGTACAGAAAAGAAAGGAGGTAAGGGAAGCTCCGAAAACCTGCAGCTTATTTATGAGTTTGCCAAAATTCAAAGGACTCATGTTCTTAGACATGGCAACATCGCTATTCAGTTGACTACAGAGTGAGGACTGCTGTAGGTCTCCCACAATCTAGATTGCACATGTATAGCAATGTGTTCATGAGTCTCCTGAAGGTTGTTTGGGTAGCCTTGATGAACTGGGAGCCCTGAAGTCTTTGACATACAGTCGTCTAAATCATATTCATTTGGGTGGTCCTCTTAGTTTATGGCATCATCAAGGAACCTGTAGTACCTTTCAAGCGAAATCAGTTCCTTTGCTTTCAGCTACAAGATTATGGGAGGGGGACTATTCTGTGTGTCATATGAATACATTTAGGAGCAGATTTTTTTTTGTATTAAATTTGTACTTCTGCCAAAATACATATGAACAGATGGCCAGTAAAATAGCAAATAAACCAGATCTCACATCACATCAAATAAAACCTGATCTTGATAAAAATCCATCATTTTTTCATCATAATATTTTCTGTACTACAATACCAATTTGCCATAGTCTTCTTATGCCTGGCAGAATTTGTTTTTCTTATTATTCAAATTAGTTAGAATTTAACAGTTCAGTGATGTCCAATCTCTAGACAGTCACATTTTAGTATTAGGTAAGTCTTTGCTTTGTACATTCTACGTCCCTATTAGGGTTTTCTTAAGATTTTAAAGACTATTGAAAGGCTATCTGAGATTTTGTGCCTATTTCATCCCATTAAACACATTAATGTCAAAGGATCCAATGGTAACCATATTCCATTTGTTACTGTTATTACTTTTCCCCCACACATTTCAAATATACATAAAACCTCCCATTTTTGAAAAAGAACAAAGGAACCAGCAGTGCTATCCCAATACCTTTCCAACCAATGCTAACACCTTTATGTCCATTGATTTCAATAGAAAAGAGCAAGAGTCCAGTAGCACCTTAAAGACTAACAAAATATGTGGTAAGGTATAAGCTTTTGTGAGTCACTGCTCACTTCTTGCTCTTTTCTACTACTGCAGACAGACTAACATGGCTTGATTGGTTTCAATAGATAACTGAGGTGATCTTGCCCCATGGAGCTGAACTCTAGTTCTACTATCACAGAACATCCCTTTAGACTCCTTTAGACTTTAATACACAGAACACAGCATGATCATGATCTCCAAGAGCTTGTTCTCACACACACTGATTCCGAAGTGTATCCCCCAACGCACCGGCTGAGAGCCTACCGGCCCTGATGGAGGCCGTAACAGACTGGGCGTTGGAACACCCTAGGCAGATAGTCTTGGGTGATTTCAACGTCCATGCTGATGACGCGGCTTCCATACAGGTGGCGGACCTGGTGTCATCCATGGCGGCGCTGGGACTCTCCCAGGTTGTAACGGCCCCCACCCACCAGGCAGGACACACGCTCGATCTGATCTTTGCAGCTGGGGTAACAGTGGACCGGATTGCAGCATATGCAGTACCATGGTCAGACCACCATGCTCTGAAGGCCCGCCTGGACATCCCATTCCAACCCTGTTTAGGCGGCAAACGTATTTTAGCTCACCCTCAGAGCCAGATGGACCCAGGGCGGCTCATTGGATGAGCTGGTGGAAGACTGGCATGCCCAACTTTCCGAAGCCATCGATGAGATCGCTCCTAGGCACCCTCTGCGAACCCGGACTAGGCTGGCTCCTTGGTATACCCAGGAGTTACGGCTCATGAAAAGGGAACTCAGACAGTTAGAGAGACAGTGGTGTCACGCTCGTGACGAAGCTACAAGAGCATCTTATAGGACGTTTATGAAAGCCTATGAGATGGCAGTCAAGGCCACCAAGAAAGATTACTTGGCGGCCAAGATTGTGTCTGCTAGCTCACGCCCGGCACAATTGTTTAGAACAATTCGATCTATAACAGTACTGCCACAAGGCAAATTAAATAGTAGGGAATTAGAGATTGGCTGTGAGGCTTTTGCGAGCTATTTTGCGGATAAAGTCTTGGCACTCCGCCGTGACCTCCCTGCCACAATTGATACAATGAGTGAACTCAAGGCCCCTTGCACGTCTGTAATGCCAGGCTTGGATTCTTTCGGCCTGCTCAGCTGTGACAAAGTTGACAGGTTACTCATGACCATACGCCCAACCACGTGCCTCCTTGATCCGTGCCCTTCCTGGCTTATTAAAGCGGGCCACGAGGAGTTTCGAGGTGCACTGAGGGAGATTATCAACCAGTCCCTCTTGGAGGGGCAGTTCCCGAAGGCACTCAAGGAGGCGATGGTCCGTCCCCTCCTGAAAAAACCAACCTTAGACCCAGCTGAATTGGTGAACTATCGGCCAGTCTCTAATTTGCCGTATTTTGGCAAATTAATAGAGAGGGCGGTGGCAACACGGTTGCAGAGTTTCCTGGATGACACTTCAGTGCTAGATCCTTTCCAGTCAGGCTTTCCCCCGGGGTTCGGGACTGAGACAGCTCTGGTTGCTCTGACTGACGATCTCCGGAGACATCTGGATCGAGGTGGCGTGGCGGTGTTGCTGTTGCTCGACCTGTCAGCTGCGTTTGACACGGTTGATCATCAGCTACTGACCCGCCGCCTCGCTGACGTGGGGATTCAGGGACTTGCTTTACAGTGGCTTGTCTCTTTTCTCCAAGGCCGGCGACAAAGGGTGGTGCTAGGGGATGAGCAGTCCTGAAGACTCCCATTTGAGTGTGGTGTGCCTCAGGGGGCTGTTCTGTCCCCGATGCTTTTTAACATCTACATGCGCCCCCTTGCCCAGATTGTCTGGAGGGCAGGGCTGGGGTGTCATCAGTATGCTGATGATACCCAGCTCTATCTGATGTTGGGCGGCTGGTCTGGCTTGGGACCAGACGATTTGGACCAGGCATTGCACGCCGTGGCTGGTTGGCTCAGGCTGAGCAGACTGAAGCTGAACCCGGTGAAGACGGAGGTCCTGTGTCTGGGTCGGGGTGGCCCATGGTCGGGGCTCCTGCTCCCGACCTTCGACGGGGTGCCGTTGGTGCCTTCGTCGGTGGTTTGGAGTTTGGGAGTGCTCCTCGATCCCTCCTTGTCAATGGAGGCCCAGGTAGTGGCCACTGCTAAATCGGCCTTTTATCATCTGAGGTTGGTGCGGCAGTTGGTTCCCTTCCTGGACCGCACGGACCTGCCACAGTGATCCATGCAACGGTCACCTTGAGGCTAGACTATTGTAATGCTCTCTGCATGGGGCTGCCCTTGTTGCAAATCCGGAGGCTTCAGCTGGTGCAGAATGCCGCAGCGAGGCTGCTGATGTGTCTCCCTCATCGGGAGCACATATGACCAGCGCTGGAGGCACTGCACTGGCTACCAGTGGTGTACCGAATTCCCTTCAAGGTGCTGGTGCTTACCTTTAAAGCCCTAAATGGCCTGGGTCCGACCTACCTAAGGGACCGCCTTTCCCCCAGAGAGCACTTCGGTCCGGGGCCCAACACCGCCTGGCCATACCTGACCTGAAAGAAGCCAGGCTCACTGCCACTAGGGGGAGGACTTTCTCGGTGGCAGCCCCTTGCTGGTGGAATGAGCTTCCAGAGGAGATCAGGGCCCTGCGGGACCTGATGCAGTTCCGCAGGGCCTGTAAGACGGAGCTCTTCTGCCAGGCATTTGAATAGGGGCTGCCGCCTCCATGTACCCCCCGTTACCAGCAACTATCGATGTCCGCCCTGGTAATATCATCTAGCTGACCAGATATCACCACGCACCCAACAGTTGACCGTACGCCATCGAAAATATGAGCACTTTAATAATTGTTTGTATTGTATTGTTTTAATGATGAAAGTTTTAATGTTTATTGTTTACTGTTTTATTTTGGACTTGGTTCATGACAATGTGTAAGCCGCTCTGTGCGGGGAGAGCGGCCTAGAAATTGGATTAAATAAATAAATAAATAAATATCCAGTATGCATCTTCCTCATTTTTGTTGCCTAGATGTAGAACTTAGCACTTATCCTTGTTAAATTGCATCTTGGTCACATCCATCCAATTCTGTCTCTATATTTTGATGTGTTCGCTGCTCCTCCCAATTTGGTGGCATCTGCAAATTTAATGAGTAGCCCCTCCACACCCTTATCCAGATCATTTATTAAAATATTGAAAAGTACTGGGCCCTATTCAACCAGTTCCCTATCTACCTAGTTATCCTAGAATCCAGTCCACAGTCCTTTAGTTTTGTGTAGATCAGGCCTAGACATTTTATGGGCAGGAGGGTGTGGGAATCTTCTTCCTCATATTTCCAAAGGAAATATCTCCTCACTCTCAGACATAGTTTCATATTTTCCAGGAATGTTTCCGAACTGGATATGCCAACTCCCTTGTGTTATGAATGTAATTTCTGGAAGTATATCCCTGATGTGAAGATTTAAGGAATTATATTTTATTGGGAAAATGGATTATCTCCAGTGGAGACTATTTTATCACCTCTTCATTTTTAAAAAAAACATGGATAAAGTGTGTATAAGTGTGTATGAGAGAGGTGTATACACAAGACAACTTTCGTATTCGGATTTAAGAACATAAAAACATAAGAGAAGCCGATGCTGGATCAGGCCAGTGGCCCATCCAGTCCAACACTCTGTCACACAGTGGCCAAAAACACCAGGTGCCATCAGAAGGTCCAGCAGTGGGGCCAGGACACTAGAAGCCCTCCCACTGCCCCCCCCCCCCCATCAAGCACCAAGAATACAGAGCATCACTTGCCCCAGACTGAGAGTTCCTATCTATACTTTGTGGCTAAAAGCCACTGATGGACCTCTGCTCCATATGTTTATCTAATTCCCTCTTGAAGCCGTCCTCTTGTAGCCACCACCGCCTCCTGTGGCAGTGAATTCCATGTGTTAATCACTCTTTGGGTGAAGAAGTACTTCCTTTTATGTTCTAACCCAACTGTTCAGCAATTTCATGGAATACCCATGAGTTTTTGTATTGTGAGAAAGGGAGAAAAGTACTTCTTTCTCTACTTGCTCTATCCCATGCATAATCCTATAAACCTCGATCATGTCACCCCCTCAGCCATCGTCTCTCCAAGCTAAAGAGCCCCAAGCGCCTCAACCTTTCTTCATAGGGAAAGTGTTCCAATCCTTTTATCATTCTAGTTGCCCTTTTCTGCACTTTCTCCAATGCTATAATATCTTTTTTGAGATGTGACAGAAAAGTAGTTGAAAAAGTTTATGATCTTGTACTGGAAAATCATACCCACGGACATGGATTTTGATTTATATATATTGTTCTTTACTATTCAGTGTGTGTGTGTGTGTGTATGCATGCATGTGTGTGCATGTGCATAGATGTACATACAGTACAATCCTAATTACACTTTCCTGGGAGTAAGCACCATTAGATAGATCTGTGTAGGATACTGAGTAGACCTGTTTAGGATTCTTCCCATAGACTGGAGATTACCTGACCCCATTATGGCATGTACTAGAGTGGTGTGGAAATCTAGTGAGGTAGGTATGATTCATGAAATTGCATGCATGTGATAGGATAGGGAAGAGAGGCCATGTAATGTGTATACCAGGCACAGAGAAATGATGTTTGGGACTGACAATAAGTACATGATCTGCCATATTTTCAAACTTTGTAAGCTCTTGCTCTCAAAGAGGAAACTGTACAAATCATGGTACAAAGCAATATCTTTTGAGGTGTCATTTTCTTTGAATGTAGGAATAGGTAGGTTTTATGGGTAACACAAGAATTGCCATTGGGGTTGTTAGTATAATTTGAAAATGTACCTATTTTCACCTGATCAGAAACTGCCATGCCAATGAAACCCATATTCTTCACTGGTATCAGTTGGATGAGTTGGCATCAAGTTTACTGAGATCAAACCAATATTTATGACCTTAGATTTCTGATAATGCTCCATGAGCTTTTTGCAGTTCACTGGTGAGTCCCAGCCTGTCTCTTGAGAGACATTCAGCAATGGTCATGTTTGCTTGTTCTTATAGCTGTTAACAAAGATTTTCCAAAGCAATAAAAAGATAATTAATTATCCCAGAACAACTTAGAAGATTCTTTCTACCCAGTCCTGCATCATGTCCCAAACAGAACTATCTGTACTCTCTCTCTCATTACCTAAACTCAGCCAATCTGGCCATGCTGATCTATGCTTCTGCAACCTCATTGTTTGATTACTGCAATATACTCTTATGTGGGGCTGCCCTTGAAAACAATCAGGAAACTACAACTGGTCCAGAATGTAGCAGCCCCTCTGTTGTCAGGGGCTAGCCACTGGGAACATATGTTGCCCATTTTGAAACAGTTATATTGGCTACCAGTCTGTTTCCAAGTTCAATTCAAGGTGCTGGTTATGACCTTTAAAGCCCCTCATGTACCTACATCTTTGAAGGACCTTCTCCTGTCATATGTCACCGTGCACCACCTGCAGTTGTCAGGCAGCCATCTGTTGGTTATCCCACCACTTAAGGTGAGTCATCTGGCATCAACCAGAGACTGGCCTTTTCCAGCTTGGCTCTGGCTTTGGGCTTAGGGTTGCCAAGTCTGGGTTGGAAAATACCTGGGGACTTTGGGGGTGGAGCCAGGAGAAGGCAGGATTTGGGGAGGGGAGAGGCCTCAGCATGGTACAATGCCATAGAGTCTAGCTTTCAAAGCAGCCATTTTCTCCAGGGGAGCTGATCTCTGTCAGCTGGAGATCAGTTGTAAAAGCGGGAGATCCCCAGGCCCCACCTGGAGGCTGGCAACCCTATCTCCCTGAAGAGGTGGAAGAGAGTTGGTTGGAGATCTTCAAGAGGTATTGCCTGTTTGCCAGGGTTTTTGAAGGGGCTTAAATGGCAGGCATATTGAAGGAGAGGGAGGAGAAAGTTGGAGTTTGCTATTTTACTATTGGTTTTAACTGCAAATGTTTTTAACTATCTTGAACCATGAGGAAAGGTGAGATATAAATGTTTAATGTATAAATTAAAAAAACAAATAAATAGAATACTCTAAAAATTCATGCACATTCAGCCCAGCTTGTGTTCCACCTCATGTTTTTAAGCAGGGAAAGCACATCTGTATCCTCCACCTGTAGCTGGTCCTTTACCTAGTTTCTGGTGCACTGATGATGGACAACTGAAACTCATCCCCTCTAATATGACTTTCTTCCAGCTTTATTACCCGTTTATGAGCAAGACCTGTGACCACCTTGAATCCATTAAAATCAGTGAGACTATTAAGCTTCAGGTGAACCAAGTAAATCACATACCAAAATACATTGCTATATTTGTCCAAAAAGGCTGTCTCCTGTTTATGTTGGAGAATTAGCAAGGAGAGAGGGAGAGCTGGTGAGAAGGAGGCAATCTAGCGAGATGGCACTACCAATTTTTACAGGGATCTTTCCCTTTAGAGAACTCTCAAAATAACCAGTCCATTGCTTAACCAAAAGGGTTGCTTTTATTAAAAGAAGAAATCCTAATAAAATGCACACATACAGAAATAGAACACACATTAAAACATACACACAAGTACTAGAAATACAAAGGTGAGTGAGAATAATAGGAGGGTGTTGGGGACGAAGTATAGCTACCTGTCCTGGAAAGTAGAAGTCCACAGAAAGAGGAAGTGTGGCCACCAGCATCTCACAGAAAACCCAAGCAATATGGGGGTGCGTTGTCACTAGGCGTCCAGATAAGACACACAGCAATGTAGCTGGGGTTGCCTAGTTATAGGGAAAATGGGACCTGAGGTCATGCTAATGTGACGGCCCTGTGAAACAATGAGCTGAAGGGATTAACTGGGACCAGAACAATGTGCAGGGGAGGCTCTGAGTAGCATTCCCAGGAGAAGTCATATTCTGCATCTGTATGGATGAATGCATTTCCTGGCGCAAACAGGAACTCTTAAAGTTTCTGTTGAAATGTGGCTAGGAATGTGAGAAGTTAACAATCCACTGATGATCTCTGATTGCTGGAGAGAAAAGGCTACCCAGCTGTGTGAATAGCCTATTGATTAGGGTGATTTGACCAGGAAGGGATGAGCCAGATCGGTGATAGGATTTTGTAACTGGGAGAAGATCTTCTTTCCTATGGGCCCCAGCAGAGACAGATATATATCTTTGTTTTGGATAAGGGGGAAACTATTAGTCTGACAGATGCTCTAAAGCTACCTCCTCAACATATCAAGTTCAGACTTGTTTTTTTGGTTGTTGGGAACCATTTTGTTTAGCTCTGCTCCATCTTGGTTTGGTGTACATTTCCAAGCCACAGTCTGGCTTACTTCTAGGCCAGACATAGCTAGTACTTACTCGCAGAGGGTGTTGGGGGGTAAAAGATGATACAGGGAGTTTTCTGCCAGTTGCTCCCCTTTGCATAGGTACATGGGGGGCCCATGTATGATATTAGCAGCATAATGGCCCTTCCATGTGAGGAATCTACACAGTGGGAGAGCTGTCCCACATTCCCCATCCAATCATCGGCTGGATGTTCTGCTCAGTGAACCTGCCACAATAGTTGATAATAATTGTGCTATTAATTGGTGCTGTCCAGAGCAGGCAGAATGTAAAAGATCCCACTGTGTCCAGTAATTAATGTTTTTCCCCCTCACTGCAAGATCATTAATACGGGATTCATCCAAGAAACAAGTAATTGGATGGTTTGGCTTCATTAGAGTATTTTTAGATAGTGCATCCACCTAGAGATGTGTAGGGAAAGGTTTCTTTAGATTATCAATTGCTAATGTGTTATGCTTGTGTAACTTCCACATGCATACAGACTGTAATTATTAGTTTGTATGACCAAGAATGTCTCTCATTTGACAGGTATAGTGGAAGAGGGTGAGGACAGACTGTCGGATGGACCCAATATCCCTGCCTCCATCTATGACCCTATTGTCTCTGCACCATGTTTATCGTTATGTCACCGGAAGCAAAGAGAGGTTAGTTTGTGCTTATTAGGTTGCCACTGAGCTCTCATTTGGACTTCTGATCAGATCAGTTTTTGAAAACTGGAAAATGCAAAATAATCTCAGGAAGATGTCCAGTAGTGCATTTCTGGGATGTCATCTCGTAGTCAGGCATTATTGCCATTATTTGCTGTGTGTATATCCTTCTCTTTCTCCAAAAAGCAGCATGTCACCAGTCTGGTAGATTTGGCTGAGATTTAGTAACTTTCCCAAGGCTTATCCAGTACGTTTTATACCTGAGCAGAGACGTGAATCTGGGTTTTTTTCCCCACAGACAAACCAAACACCCCACACCGGCTCACTGTATGACTTTGTTATTCTCTAGCCATGTGGGAATCTGATTCATGGGAAAACTTGATATGCAAACAGACTATGAAGCAGAATGTGGTGTATTTACCCAGAAAACATACACTATTGGTTAAAAAAGAAAGTCTACAAAAAAAGCTTTGTACAGGATTTCCAAAGTTTTTATATAATTGGCTTATCACTCATCCCAAAACATATCCAGTTCTTCACAGCTGATATTCACTGTTCTTTCATTTAGCCAGGGCTATAGCATGCAATGGAGACTCACAGATAAAAACACTTATCTTTCTCTGGATTATTGCACCCATTATGTACTATTGGATTTCTCTGGATTTGTGCCTGTTGTACATCATTATGTTTAAATGCAGACTGTTATTGAGAATAGCAGAGTGCTGGTTCACTGATGATAGTCCTGCCACAGACGTGAATGGATATAGGATGTTATTCTTCAGTTAGAGTTGCATGATAGGAAGGGCAAGAATTATGCACAGGAGACATTTTGATAGTAGAAATGGAAGTTGCACCAGGAATTAAGGGGCAGCAAAACATTTCCTAGCACCTAGGAAGCAATGTAGATTTTTTTAAACAGTCACATTGACTACAAATGCTATAAGTAGAAAACTAATTCTATCCCGCTATTGTTACCAGATATCTCTCGCAAAAATCAACAGAGGCACAACATTGTTTGCATGTATGGTATTTCTCAATGGAGGAAATTATGTTATCCTAAAATCAATCTAAAGTGAACAAACCAGATGGAATGATTGCCTATCATCTAATCAAACAATTCCCCCCCCCCCCCCCCCGGCTTGAGGAAACCAAAGGAGAAATATGTGGACAGCCGTAACAATGGGGAAGATCACACATAACGAGGTAAGGACAATTATATGTTGCCATCTGCTAAAACTGTTTAGAAAGATAATTCACAAAGTAAGCAAGTCCAGTGTCCTCTCCTCTTTTGCAGATGTATTCACCTCTGGCTGCTGGAAAGCTCTCCTGATGATGATGATGATGATGATGATGATGATTGTTTAGAAAGCAAAGAAAGAGAATCAACCTTACTGCAACTATCAGAAATGGAATCCCAGGCTGTCAGCTTGGAATATGGGTCAGTCCTGAAGAGAACAGAGCAAAGAGACAACAAAGCCATATTCTGGTTGGTTTTGTTTTATTCTTATTTATAGCCTTACTCAAACATTTCTTGACTTTTTTTTCTTTACAAAACCTGAGAATTATTGGACTGTTCTGTTTGTGATGTTGCTTGCTCCAGTTATTCAATGTTTGCATTTTTTACTGGGTGGGGGTGTTCTCTTCAGGTTAATCATAATTCCATTCTTTTGGGAGCTATGCTTATTGGAATATGCTGTGAAGTCAGAAACAAACTATGCATCTGGCCATTTGAAAGGGCTATATTGGGAAGACAGGAATGTGGCTACACTAATATATTCTGACTGGTTTAAACATCCCAGTATCCTACTGCCAACAGCCAGCTTTGGATACTTGTGGAAGTCTGTAATGAAACAAGGTGCCAGAAAGATGACTGTGTTCCTTGTTGTCCGCTGGACTTCTTCTTTTCCATTCTGCAATGGTTAGTTAATTGCATGCTGATTTTTTCCCCCTCAAAGCTATGAGCTGTGTGATTTCAGCAGTGTGTTTCTGTGCAGGTTAATGTGTTGCTTTTAAGGTGTATCCTATTCTCGCTTAACAGGTTCCTAGCTGCTTTGAGGTGCTGTGCTGTGTGCTTTACTAGGTGTTAATTACGACTACAGTAATTAGCTTGTTAGACTGTCAGAGAGCATGTTGATTTCATTTAGGCTTTGTTAACTTTACTCCCTCTGGCTTTTTCCTTTTTTTAAGCTGTACCTCTGAATGCAGCTAACACGTTCTAGGAGTGGCATTTGTTTGGAGGGGGCAGCTACTAAATGGATTGGCTTTCTGGGAGAAAAGAAATTGTCCTTTGCATTCTTAAAGGGACTTTCCTTCTCTTAAAGGGATTTGTGTTACGTTGTCAAAAATAATGGGTTACTCTTAAAAACATAAATAGATTTTGAGGAGGGAAATCAATTTCATCCCTAGAGGTACAGGTGATGCTAGAAGAAAGGGTAACAAAAGCCCTGATTACAAATACAGCGATTGATCAAGAAACAAAAGGAAATTGAAAAGTGGAAGCTTACACTTCTTGAAATGTAAACTGTGTACAGACTTTTAAAAATGAACAGATGTTTTTGAGATTAGGAAGCAACTGCAGTGGAAGACTCTGCTGGGTGCCTAGGAGTTTAGATTCCATTGCCCTTTGTTTCCTTAAGGCATTTTTAGTGCCATATACTTTCTATCAAACTCTTTCATAATCTCCCAAGTTTCATAAACTGCATTTTTGTCCCTACTGAATTAGCATGACTCAGGATCTCAAAATATAGTTGTGTATTAATCTGGATTCAGAAATCTGGCCAAGTGTGTGCTTGATGAAACAGAAATTTCAGAACCCAAAAAACATGTTCACTTGGCTCATACAGATGTGCAGTGATACAAGTAGTGACTTGTGCTGATGCAGCTGTAACAATATTTGATGGGACTCGTTACAACTCCAGCACAATACCAAGTCCATTCTGCTCTGCTGTCTCTTACCATAGCTACAATATTCTAGTTGCATGGGGCTTAGCAAAATATCGGTAGTTACCAATAGGCTCCATGATGACATTTTAAGACTGATGCATTTGCTAAGGTCTTGACTAAGTCTGAACATCTGATAAAGATGCTTTGGTTTGTTTTTAGTTTTTTGCCATCAAGTCACAGTCAACTTGACTTCATAGGGTTTTCAAGACAAAGGACATTCAGAGGTGGTTTGCCATTCCCTGGCTACGATCATATGCACAATTAGACCCGACATAGGTGTGAATGCCGGACAGATTTAAAGGGCGCAAGCAGACAACAACATCTGGTAAGCACCCCACAGCCATCAGCAATCCATTCTGCTCCACCACAGAAGCAGAGTTAAAAGATACCAGGGAAAATCTGGTAGTAAACGGGTTGTGATGGGCCATGGATGGACTTTCCTGTGTCTGATCACTCCAGCGCACTCTCATGGCATTAAGATGGTCTGATCAGGCCCTCCTGACTCCATGCCGTTGGTTTTTTCCCCCTTTGCATTATGCGCATCATCACACACTACATAGGGAGCCCTCGGTGCAGAGGTGTGATTTATCAATCCCTCATTTAAGCGCATGGGGGGGAAAGGGACTAAAAACCCGACTCACCCATAGTTGTGTCTGATCACACACTGATGGACTGCGCCCACAGCTTCAAAGGGAGGTGTGATCGTGCAATTGTAAGTCAAATTCCCCTGGAGGAAACAGCCTTGCTCCCCCCCCCCCATTTTTTCTGGCACGTGTGACCGCAACCCCTGTGTCTCTAGTGAACCTGAACTTCCTCAGTGGTCTCCCATCCAAATACTAACCAGGGATGACCATTAGCTTCCAAAATCTGATGAAACAGTCTCACCTGAGCTCAGGGGGGTGGTATTAGATGGGATAATATACATCCTACATAATCTCCAAACAACAATATGTATTAGGATGCCGGCATACATCATATGCCTGTTGTACTCCTTGCAAGCTCAGTCCATTTCGAACAGATCTCTATCAAGTGCAACTCTGGCTCAATTCCAAGGTCATTTTAGGTGTCTAACAGTGCAGTCCTAAGCAGACTTACATACCTCTAGGCCCACTGACTTCTAAGCCCAGCGACCTAGGGTGGGATTCTCCTTAGCACTGCACGGTACGATTTTTAATTACTGTTATTTTATTTTAAAATAGTAAGTAATTATTTCTTGGGGGAACAGAAATTGGCCTTCTTTGATGAGTAGCATTTCCCCCCTCCCTCTAACAAAATCTGTTGAGCAACATTCTTTGCAATACATCAAACATGGCTACAGTTCAAGCCTGTTGTCATAAGCTCATTTATACTGTTTGATGTGCAATGATGAAGAAACTACAGGAGAAAGGAATTGGAGCTTCTCTTTTGCCACCTTCTTAATGACTGCTGCATACAAGCCACCACCTCAAGCCTACAGGGATTCACTGCTAATGAGTGCTTATGATGCATTTTATGCCTGCTTCCTGCATGAACCATAGCACCTCAGCTGATTTTTTACATTTGCTGCAAGGCTCCCAAGTGTAACTCAGGTTTCATCTTTATAGAGTCATTTTTCCCAATAAAGCACAACACCTTTGAACCATGCATGAACTATAGAGAAAAAAAAGAAATTAGTTTCATATCTTCTTATAGTGCAGCTTCAAAATCCCAAATGAATAGACTACTGCAAATTTTATGTTTTGCAAGGGGGAGGAGGGTGTTAACTAGACTGTTGCTATTACTTGTTTCCATCAAGATTAAGAGGAACTAAATTTCAAATCTGCCACAGTGGGAAGGTTGCAGAGCAAGAAGGGGAAGACACAATAACAGGAGAAGAATCTGGACATACTTTAGTTGTGTGTGCTTAGACTTGGTTTCAGTCCAGGATAAGCAATTAGGACAAATCCATGATTTCTCTTTGAATCCAAAGTGGCTGCTACAGGTGGCCTGGTGGAAGTAAACTGAGCAGTGGATTTAGGGGAAATAGTAAAAGCAAATAGAATTAATGTCTGATCCCTTGTTACTAACACCAGTACATGGATTACTCATTGTGATGCGAAGCACCTTCTCCACCATCCCCTCAAGGGTTAACATGAATGGTGATGGGCCTGTACTGATCTGCAGGTGTTGCTAATTGGTTTTTGGCCTGCAAGCTTCTTATCATCTTCAAGGCCAAAGATGGAAGCTGGTTAATTAACTTCTCATGAGAACCTGTGATGGGAGAGGAGACAGGGAGAGGTGATGTAATCTTCTAGAGGATTCTCTTGGGGACTTGTTCTGATTGGTTGCCACCATCACCTGACTTGATAGGCCAAAACTTATAACTTGAATTGTGGCCCGGGAGAAAAGAAAGTAGGGGAGATTTTCATGGACTATGGGCCAAGACTATGTCCTACAATTGCTAGAAACATTGACAATCCTATTTGAGGCCTTCTTAATAAAATTGAAGCTAGTTTTGTTATTTTCTGTTCTGTATGATTATTGAGTAATGCAATAACTATTTTTCTTTCTTAATATCTCTGAGTAAACTTAACATTATTTTACAACAACGGTCTGGTTCTTGTGTGCACTTGCTGTAGGAACCCATACGGTGTGACCTCGTGCTTCCTTGATACTTATTATCATATTAAATGTACAGTTGAACAGTTAATAAGCAACCTAGGGAGGTTCCCAAGCACCAAAATTCAGATCCAGAATTCAGAATTATACCATTTCAGTTTCGGAATTTAAAATGTCAGGAATTTCACTGAAATCGCTAGGAGAAAAAAATAGTTATTTTCTGCTAAAGAAAAGGCAAACCCAGACTGTCACTATCCCTGTATAAGAAAACAGCAAGAAGCCACTGGAAGTCTCTTAAGTTACCAGGACAATGGTTTGTAATGTTTTCTCTTATGGTTAGACATGCCATACTGGCCTATTGGCGTCCAGTCTTGGCTTGCCTGGATAAAGCCCCAGGCTGGTCTCATTATATAAAGGAAGCTTCATGCCTGAGCTGATATCTGAGAATTTGACCAGAACCCCCTGCACTGCCTGAGCCCTTTAACATTTGATAGACCATATCCAATGGAATTGGCTAGTACAGGATGGAGATTACAATGTTTAAGATATCATTATGAAAGTGTTGCATCTATTAACCCAAACTATTTTTGTGACGTTATCTTTCACACTTCTTCACTTAAGAGCTAAGCCATTGCTTGCGAGAAAACACAGCCCTGAAGTTCCATGTTAAAATCAATGGAAAGCACATCTGAACACAATAATTACTACTTTGAAAGAGCTTCCTTTACCAAGCATTGTATCCAGATTTTTGAACCAGTATTGGCTGGCTGCATGTTGCCCTGTAGCTATAGCCTTATCCAGATGACAACCCAAAAGAAAATCTCACTCCCAGCTTCAGGAGGGCATCTTGTCTTGGTTAGGTCTGAAAAGAAACTGTTGGCATAATATGTGGCAGATACCTGGAATCTATCTGAAGCACACTGTTGAATGTGCTGATCTGCAAGAGCTTTGTCAATAAGAAGGTACTACCTTATCTTACTGGTACCTGATACACATAGAATGTGGTGAGCTTAATTAAATTCTGGGTGCAAAGCCCACAGCAGTCGGATGCCTTTAACATTCAGTTTCTGCACATCCAAGACACTAATGCTATGAGTGCTAGAGGGAAAGAGTCTCTATTCATGCTTGCCTATATCTCAACTTGTCTAGTAGGTTTCCTCCAGCACTTGTTCAATCCACACCTGCACACTTACAGAACTTAAAGAGCTGAGAGGAGGCCACAACTTTTTATTTATTTATTTACTTACTTACTTCCTGTATTTCTGTATATAGCATGATATGGTGATGACTTGGCTATTTCTGTGGTGATGCTTTGGGATGTTTCCATTTCCCAGTCTGCCTGGTACCCATAGAGGCTCTTAAACTTTTGATCTAGTCCTGGTCTGGTCTGGTGATGTGTGTTTGTTGTGCCTCTGGTCCCCAGAGAGATGTGGAAGGAGCAGAAGACAGGAGGCTAAAGCCAATGACACAAAACACAGCCCATTGAGGTGACCAAGGGCATCCCATTTGTGCTTTGGGGCAACCAGAATGTTCTATGGTCTGAGATTAGCACTCAGGCTTTGGAAACCTGGTCACATTTTCAAGCTCTGGGTCTCCCGAAGGGTGGGAGGTAGAGGTGAGAAGGTTGTGTTTTATGACATTTGTAACATTAATGCCTCAAAGCACATTGTTAATGAAAAGTATAATGTGTCGCTAATGTACTTGGAAGCTGCTTTTCTATTAATAGCTACCAACAACCTTCATTATGAAGATGTGAGGCAGCACATTTTGATTGCATGTTTTATGTGCATTACATATGCAGTGAAAAATGATGTAAACGGCTTGATTACTTTTTGGTAGTTTCCCTTGTCTTTTTTTTTTTGTGGTATGGGATGTTATTATAAAACTGAACAGGCAAATGTTTGGGGCTGGGACCTCTTTAGAATGTCAAAGGAACCTAGCATAAAGGTGATGCCAAGAGCGTTGATTATCTTGTAATTTGATTTAGTTCCTCTCTGCAGCTCTTCATCTATGCAAGTAGGGGCAAAATGGCTGATGTCTGCAAATGCCCGGAAGGCTAATAAAGCTTGCTGTGTTCCCAGCATGCTCTCTGCTGTCAGAAACCAGCAATTAACTTAATAGGGTTCTCGAAAAGCAGTAGATCCATGAAATGTGGCATGTGTTGACATTCTCCTGCTGATCTAAACAACCTCCTCTCATTGAGAAGAAGGATATGTTTGCTGTTTGAATTATGTAGGAGCTTGTTATGTGAATTATATAGCAGCACTTTGCAGTATTAAGTCTAATATTTTATGATCTTCAATTGATTAGGTGGGCTTTTAGGATTACGTATAAAGGTTAGGATATAACAGTCCAGATTTTGACAGCTTGTCCACAAAGCTTTTCAAATTTGACTGACAAAAGGGGCTTTTCTGGTCTTTCCCCCCCCAGCCCCCATTGTGTGAATGCTACCTCCTTCCCCCCTCCCCACAAGTGCATCCACAACTGAATCTCAAAATACACCATTTTGCCTCAGCAGAAGCAGCATGTTAATTAGCATTTATTTTTCATTACTTGAAACAATCACAGGCATGTGCTGGAAGAGCAATGAAATTGGGGGGGGGGGGGGGGAGGACAAGGTGGCTCCCAGTGTGGAGAGTGCTGTTGCTGGTAGTGGAGCTTTGTGGCATATGGAGCAATTTCACTGTAAAGGCAGGCTTCATCTTCTGGGCATGATAGTTCTTTGCCCCACTTCATCTAGAAGCCACGTTTTTTTTATTTATATACCTTTAGCAAATGTCTAGGCACCCTTTCCATTCATAGAATGGAAACACTCAGGGCAGCTGACATATTATAAGTAACAAATACAATCTCATAATAATTCTGAGCATTGCATATAGTGGTACCATCTTGCGTCTGATCCCTGCATCTCAATATGTGGTCAGTTCTGAATAGATTTGCCAACTATGGGTTGGAACAATCCTGGAGATTTGGAGGTGCAACCTGGGGAGGGTGGGGCTTGTGGAGGGGAGGGACCTCAGTAGGGTATAATGCCATAGAGACCTCCCTCCAAAGCAGCCGTTTTCTCCAAGGGAACTGACTGCTGTAATCTGGAGATCAGCTATAATTCTGGGAGATCTCCAGGCCCCACTTAGAGGTTGGCAACTCTAGGTCTGATTATTAGTTGTAATAGAGTGCTCCATACAGTATGCATTCTTGTTGCTACCTATCAGTTCCAGCTCTGTGTGCAAATACAAGCAGCTGCTTATGGCACTGACCTAGGTATACAGGACTGAATTTCCAATGGTTGTTTCTTCTACTGAGAACTGTGCACCTAGACAATGACTTCTATGGTGCTAACTAAAGCTAAAACTAAGACTTTCACAAGAAACTATCATTCCCAAGAGCCTTCAAGCTCATGCACACACAACCCCTCTCCCTCTCTTCTTGTAATTGTTGATCACCTAAGTTAGAGAGGCATGCAAAGAAATTCGCATAAAATAACTACATATGAATTTCCTGATCCCCCCCCCAGCCACTATAAGTTTCAATGTTAAATGCAGATTCAATGCATTTACTATTGGTTACTTTCAACTTCAGTTCAATATGGATTATTGAAGTCAGCCAGAGGGTGAGATGCAAACTTTTAGGGATGGCAAATGGAGGTGTTCATGGGGAAGCCTTTATCAAACTTCTATACACACTTGAGTTTATTGAGAGACTACACAAAATCAACATTTAATTACAAATTACCATTTCCCACTGATTTTTTTTTTTGGGGGGGGTGGCTGGATGTCAGCAAAAAACACAGGAGAAAGAATACCTGGAAACACCACCCTCACCCCCCCCCCCCCGGGAAACGGGGCCCTTCGAATTGTGGTATGAGCCCTTCAAATTGAAAATCTTGCATGGTCTTTGCCCAGAAGCAGCCTGCTCATGAATTATTAAGCATGCAGGGAGGATGATGGCTGCACTCATTCAGGAATGAGGGACAGGTGCATGCTCAGAGATACTTTTTCTTCCAGCAGTCAGCTCTGGAGCTGTAAACAAAATTCTGGGCTAAGTCCTGTTGAGGCCTTGATACAAACAAAGGAATTAATTCCAGAGACAGAGTCCAAAGGGATAGCCTTGTTAGCCTATTGTAACAAAATACCAACAGATTTATTGCAGCTTAAGCTAGAGTCCGCTTCATCAGATGTATGTTGTGAATCTCAGTCAATAAATACAGCTGCACGCATGACTATAGAATGGAGAAACAGTGAACAGTGGGGTTAAATAGCCATGAAATCCAAGAGGTATGCATTGAAACATGTCTGTGCAAATTCAAAAGTATATGATAAGCACAGTGACCATTCACAACAGCTGTAAATGTGTCAGTTTAAACCGACTAGTACAATTACATCTACAAATTCTAATTCTACAGTGATTCATGCTACAATAAATCTGTTCATCTTTGAGATGCCACAGAAATCCTTTTTCCTTATAAGGAAGGAGAATAACTGTAATACCCACTAAAATGCATTCTGCCATGGAGCTGAGATCCTTTACAATGAATTAATACTATATCTACCCAAAAGGATGACAACCCTGAATGCAAGATGAACCCCCCCCAAAAAAAAGTTTTTAAGATGACCCCCCACACACACCTTATGTCACACCTGTAAAAAAATCTAGTTGTGTATTTGAGTAAGTATAGTAGGAATTATATAGCTGATGTCAGGGGTCATTTCGTAGAAAAAGAGGTGCAGGAGCTCATTAGCATAACTCATTAGCATAACTTATTTGCATATGCTACACCACTTGACATCACCAGAAGTATGTCAGAAGGCAGGAAAGGAAAGGAAAGGAAAGGAAAGGAAAGGAAAGGAAACTTTCTGCTAGCTAGCTGGCAGAGAGGGGACAGCTACTAATCCAAGCCTCAGAAATACCACTGTTCTGGGAAGATAGCTTCAGAGGTGGCTGAAGCCTTCAGAAGGCTGGTTGGAGGAACAAGGACCTTTCTAGGAGATGGGGTCATTTTGCTGCAGCCATGACACAAGCAGGCATTCCCCCACGGGAGGGGGGGGCTGGCATCAACTCCCGGAGCTGCGCTCCCCTGAGCTCCTGCTCAAAAGAACCCCTGGCTGATGTTAAAAGGAAAAAAAAAACATGCCCCAGGAAAATGTAGGTTGTTTACCATGAACATACATTGTGCTGTTTAAGAAGAAAGGGTGAAGGGATGGAAGCAACAGTAAAATTATACCTTGCTTGGGAGGCACAAACACCTTCAGCTGGCCCAGACACTATCCTCACTGCAGGAACAGCACAGGGCAGGAGCTCTGCATGAGCAGGTTCCTGTTCCTGGCACTGAGGTTATTCTAAGAGCAAACACATCTGCCTTTTCCAGGGACACTTCTCACTGCTGGAAGGATGCTGTGGTATGGCAGTTGCCACGTCTGACTGTTCTTTTACTTAGCAAGTTCCATGTTGCAGCTAGTTATGGCAGCTAATAATGGGTGTAAGAACAGGGTGCACCCTTTGCTATAATTAGTAGATTTCGTTCCAAGGCTTCTTAAAAGGAAAAGTCAGTAAAGAGCTTGAATCTTTCCAAGTCTGGCTATTTAACAGAGCATGTGAGTTTTGGAGTCATTTTGTGAAATGCATCACTATCACTATCATTAGAAAGGCAATTAAACATTAAGAGCTACTTCTGTACTTTTTATAAGATGTGAAGCTTAAACCCGTGGCTTTTGCTTGAACCCCATTTGTGGTTCAGTACGTTATTATACCAATAAGCCAGTTTGCAGGAGAATATTCTAAGGATACCTTATATTCTGAGTCTCCATCAAGACACATTGCAGTGCTTGTAATAAACTATAATGTTGAGAAACCATGTTTATTAGTTGCTATCAGTCTTTTTAACCTGTAAATTTTCTGTTTGCATGAGATGTGATGAAAGAAATACAGAACAAAGGCAAGCTAAAGCTAAACTGTGTTGGTAAGAACTATAGTGCTACAGTCTACTGAGAACTGGTAAGAACACCATAAACTTTATCACAATCCAGAACTCCATGTACTCTCCTATGAACATGCTGAGCTCCTCTACATGGAAGTTTCCTATTCATTCCAGTGATAAAGCACAGTTCTATGTGATTGTCCCTTTACATTCACATAGGTCCTCTCGCTTACAATAAATGGGGCAATAGTTTGCATGTGGAAGGAAAAACTTAAATGCACATCCCAGTTCCCATGACACACACACACAAAAACTGTGCAATTGGGGAGAAAATGCTTTTACATAACTTTTATTATTATCTAATGTTTTTGGGGAGTCAGAAGTAAAAATGCAGCTTCTTCATTCTATACTTAATTCAGTCATGGACAAGCAAAAGTATAGGAAATATATGAAATTCCATGTCATAAATTCCCTTAACCAGTTACTTGCAGAGATTTAAATTACGTGCCCTTTTCATTAATGAGACTGAAGTAGCCTTAATTGCATGGTTATAAAAAGAACAATACCACTGTTCTTTCTATTTGAAAAATTATTTTTTTATTTCAGCTTAAATATTATAATTAACAGATTTGTTTGTCTTCCTCAGAAGTAAGATGGGTAAGATTGACACTTCACTTTTGACTCCGTACATTAGATTTAATAAGCATAATTTTCATTCATTTGAGTCTAGACTGATTTTTTTATCAGTATATTTATTGTAGGAGGAAAGTGTACATTAAAAAGTTGGCATATTTATGAAGGAAAGTTGAATCGGCTTTTATGTTCTACTTTGTCCAACTGATAAAATACCAACTGGTGTGAAAATGTACCAATGAGGAGAGCTGAAATCATACTAAACTGCTCCTCGCGTATGTTTTTTAAAATGCTCAAAGTAATAGCAACCTATCTGCCCAATAAAGATTCTTCTGTTCACCCTTTATCCATTTTCAAGGATCTTTTTGTTATGTAAATGAAAGATGATGAGTTTTTAATTTGAATTTGAAAAATGTGCTCTGAATACTAAATCAAAGGAAAAGTAAAATGATTTCCTTCCTGTTTGCTACTTTTGGTAACAATAATTATGGTCTGCAGATGCGGATCTTCTTAAATATTTTTTCACACCTCCAAAATGTTGCATCAGTGATATTGAATTCATGGAAAGTTAAGTAGTGAGGCAAGATTTTTTTTAATACCTTCAATAGTAGATTAATATGGGTTCATTAAAAAAATTCAAGTGACAGAATGGAGAAAATCCACTAGGAATAAAGTAATGGGAGAAAATGCATAAGCCGATGCAAAAGGAACAAGTGATAGAAATATCACCCAAATAAAAATCACCTTGATCCCAAAATGTCAGTGTATACTAGGTAGGGTTGCAGCACTTGGTGGGGCCAGAGAAGATTGGGGTTTGGGGAGGGGAGGGACTTCAATGGGGTATAATACCAGAGTCCTTCCAAAGCAACCATTTTCTCCTGGAGATAGTTGTAATTCCAAGAGCTCTCCAGCCACCACCTGGAGATTGGCAACTCTGATAGTAGGATCTGCACTATGCCCCAGAGCTCTGCAGAAGGCTTTAACCGACTTGTCATTGAGATAGTCAGTGTGTGTTTGGATGAACCACTTCAGAGTACAGTATGCCGCTTTGTCCGTTTTGAATGATTTGCCAGCTGCAGTCTTTCAGAGGCAACTTTTATCCAGGTTGTATTACTGCAATGCACTCTATACAGGGCTGCTTTTGAAGACTGTTCTTAAGCTTCAAAATGCAGAAAGTAGGCTGCTGGTGAAAAATTACACAGACCATATTCTGCAAGTTTTAAAAGCTCTACAATGGCTGTGAGGGTTTATCTGTAAAGCTGTTCATTATCTGGGACCAGGGTATCTGGAGAAAGTCCTTATCTCATAGGAGGCTGCCTGCCTGTTAACATTTTCATCAGGAGCCCTTCTTAGGGTTGCCAGTTCTCCTGAAATCACAACTGATCTCCAGACTACAGAGATCAGTTTCCCTGGAGGAAATGGCAGCTGCATAGGGTAGACTTTATCATCATATGCCCTCTGAGTTCCCTCCCTCCCCCAAATTCTGCCCTCCACTGGAACCCCCCCACATACCTCCAGGAATTCCCCAAACCAAAGTTAGCAACTGCTTAGTGTGTTCCTATTTCCACTATGCATCTATGGTAGAAACAAGGCCTTTTTTTTATGTAGTGAAGCCCAAGTTCTAGAATTCCCTTCCTAAAGCAGCTTGCCTGGCACCAAATTTACACGTTTGAAGGTGTCAGGCAAAGACATTTCCCCAGGCCTTCCAGGTTCCTCTCCCCTGTTGAGTTTTATTGATTGCAATGCTCTAAGAGATTGTCCTGCTTTTAAACCAGGGCACTTTTAATAGCAGTAGTAATAAATGTATTGCATATGGCCATGGGCCTTCACAATCCAAAACACATTTACAAGATACAACCGCAAAAGTTTAAAATTTCTAAAATAACAGACATCTTTAACATTTCTTTGTCGAGTTCAAAAATTACAGTTTAATTCAGTTGTTTACTTTCTTAGAAACCGCATTTGCTCTGATTTTCCTAGCAGCCAGAGCAAAAAGTGCCATCCTATCAGAGACAAAAGAATCCACATCTGATGACATAAAAACTCAGACAGGGAATGGTTCTTTTAATATGCTTTGTCTGTTTGTTTTATTTGATGCTTGTTTAAATTGTTTTACTGCATTTTCTCTGTTTGTTGCTGTTTTTAATCTTGTTTTATTGTTCCTTTAATTGTTTTACTGGTTTTAATTTTTTTTTTACATTGTAAATAAATGAGATTGCACATTGGTGCCGATTCGGAGAATCTATTTACATGTGGTAGGGTTGCCAGGTCTACTTACCCAGCCAGCGGGTATTGGGAAGACAGCTTTCTGGGAGTGAGAAGGGCTGGGTGATGTTACTGCAATGACACCATGTGGAAGTGACACCATCACAACAGGAAGTGACATCATCACACCATAGAGTTTTGGCCAAAATGCTAGATCATCACCATGTGATGTGCCCAGCATGATAACATCCCTTCCACATGACATCATCACATCAACACAGGAGGGGGCTGTTTGGGGGTGGGGCTTCCCCCACCAGCCAGCTGGCTGTTGGCAGATTGGAGCCCCTGAAATCAGGGCAACCCCTACCCCAACTGAGGGTCTGGCAATCCTAACATGTGTTGTCCCTAGCTGAGTAAATTTCCATATTCACTTTAGCAGAAGAACTCACCATTCACACTCCCCTATGTGCATAGATTGACTGAAGTGAAGTCCTTACTGGTCATGGAACTCAGAGTGTGTATCAAGGGTGTGTAAGCAAGAATCTGTTGGATTAAGGCAACTATATTTTGTATCACAGTTATAACTGTATGAGGACAAGCCTGTACAATGTAACATACCAGACTGAACACAACATACTATGCATCTATGGTAGCCCATGAGAAGGTTGATAAATCCTTGTTTTTGTTCTCCACTGCCTGTCTTGAACTGCAAAACAAAAGCAATGGCTAACAAATTCCAGACTGGCCTCAAGTCACAACAGGGGCTGTGCTGCTCTGGTAGAGCCTATTTTTTGCACGTGGAAGGTCGCGGTGTCAGTCCCTGAAACTCCAGTTAAAGAATCTTATATACGGCAAGTGTTCAGAAAGTCCTCGTTCTGTCTAAGACCCTGGAGAATTGCTGCTACCCAAAGAAAACAAGAGTGAGCTGGGTGGACCAATAATCTGATTCCGCACAAGGTAGTTTTCTTCATAAATTCAAATGGCTAATGTTCTTCACAGAACTGACACACACAGGTTTTTGTCTGTATTCCCCGCCCGAGTCTATTTCTTAATGCTTTGATGATTGAAACCATATTTCTAAAATAGTACTCTTATGTATCATTATTTTTAAACACACTTTTTTCCTGCATAAAATCTAGTGGCTACTAATAGTTTTAGTTGTGAACACAAATATTGTCTGAATAATCTTAAGATTAAACTGTATTTTTATCCTGATTATATTATTTGAACAATAATGATTTCAAGGAACCACATTATTCATCTAACTGATGAAAGAAAGTACCTGATACATATTTTCATTCAAATATTGCTCCTATGGAATATTGGCAACATTTCATCTTTCAGACTAAGCTATAAATTCCTTCAGAACAAATCAAATGTCTTTAAAGAATATTTCTGTTTGAAAAGGAATTAAGCCTTCCTGAAAGAATTTTAAAGGTTGTGATATTCACAGTCTGATAAAGCAGCACCTTTAATGAAATTCTAATTAGCAATTTCATGCACTTTGCTATTAGTCATATCAGATTAATGCACATTTTCACAGCCTCCCTTTAATTAAGTGCACTTATTTCAAGTTTCAAACAATTTCCTTATAAGATTAAAACTGTGCTGAAATGTTATTTAGTAAACAGCAGATGTGTGAAAATGTAGGTATTCCTGTATTTACTGATGGGCATTTTAACTGTCCACCAATGTATGCATTTTTCATTCCTTGGAGTACTCTGGACTTTCCATTACTTTCTCTGAGTCTACATTTAAAATGATGAAAACCAAAGCAAGATCCTCACTGCTGAGAAACTAAAATATGAAGATGGTTCTTCACATTTGTTTTGTGAATCCTCTGCATGATTTTCGCTGAAGGAATAGACAGCAAGAAGTTTTTTGATCCCTGATAAAGGTATTCAAGAGAACTTCATTATTACTTAATATCTCTGAAAGATTTCCCTCAGCTGTTCTCTCTGCACCTTCTTGGTTCCTCACAGAGCCTACCTGCTTAACCCTGAAGTTCTTGCCTTATTGATTAATAAAAGAACAACATTTGATCATTCTCTATCTGCTGTCATTCTGAGTCTGGGAGGCTCCTCAGACATTTCGTTTTGAAGACCGCTTGTGCACGTCCTTGTTTACAAGTAGTGTCTATACAACTATTTTAAAGAAAAATGCACCTTCCTCAAACCTTCAAAGACACATGAAAACATAAGCCACTGGTATCCACGGGGATATGGGGGGTGGGGGGCTGGGGTGAGAGATATCTCTATCTCTACCGTAGAGAGATATAAAATTCTGAAGGTCCTGGTTACTCTGGGGGATGCAGGGAGCTAAAAAAAGATGCTGGGGTATAACAGAAGTATATCCACTCTAATCAAGCATCTTCTCTGAGTTCTTTGGCAAGTGCAGGAGGACAATGTGATAGGGCAGGCAAACAGAGAGGAACTTGTGAGTCCACAGTGGTTCTTGGCAGCTCCAGGGTGTTTGGCTGGGTCTTCAGCAGCAATGGTGGATGTATGGCTCCTACAACTTGTTCAGTCTGCTATGCTTCCATAATGCTTTTTTTAAAAAAATCTTAATGAAATCATCACTTTTCATGGGATCTTTGCCCTGGTGATGTATTCCTCAAACAAAAAAATGAGAGATTACTATACTCTGGAGAACCAGGATTGCTACACTCTGGAAAAGTAAGTTGGTCCAAGGTATGGAGATCTCAGCAATGTGTCATAGAATTTACAAAATCAGATTACCACTTCAACATCTTCTTAACAAGTCAGTTCATAGTGATTCTGTGGCACAGAAATGGTTGTGAGAATTGGCTTTCACTCAGTGTCTTACCTTCCAGCAGCAGTTAGGGTGTATATGATATAACTTTATGATGGCGAAATTATATGGGCATAATTTTATGCTGGAAATTTTTTTTGCTAGTTTTTAAACTGCTGCTGGACTCCTATTTTATTTTGCTACTACACAGTTGTCTTTCTGAAATTATTGTTCTGTTGCAGTCATTCATCCCTTTGGAATCCCAGTAGTTTGTGGTTAAAGTGTTGGAGTAGGATCTGGGAGACTCAGGTTCCAATCTCCACTCTGTTGTGGAAGCTTGCTGGGTGACCGTGGGCCAGTCACATACTCTCAGCCTAACCTACCTCACAGAGTTGTTGTGAGGAGAAAATGGAGAAGAGCAGAATGAGGTATGTTGGTTTGAGCCCCACTGGGGAGAAAGGTGGGGTATATATGAAGTAAATAAGATAAATAAATTCCATCCACCTAGTCCAATTTTGCTGAAATCAGTGGTAGAACTCCCTTCAAAGTCTATGGATTCAGCCAGAATTCTCGGGGGGGGGGGGGGGGGAATACTGTGCTTATAAAAATATAGACAAATCTAATATTTCTGTGCATGCAGTCCGGTTTGAGTAGTTAGTGCATTAACTCACATTAAACCATACTTTACATGTTACCAGGAACTCCATTATTGATTCAATATGCAAAGTGATAGGCAGGCCTATTATGAAAATGCATGCAAAAATACCACTCATTTCCCACTGTGTCCATAATCCCTCCATTATATAGCCATGACAAAAGACTCATTTTCTATGTCACCCTAATGTTGCCAAAATGTAAACACCATTTATCCTAACATTGGGAAATACATGATGTGATGTACCCTCCTCTGTGTTTTCATGTCACTGGTGTTGTCTGGTGCTTTTCAAACATATTCACTAATAATGCACATTTGAAAACTACATTCTCATGCTGATGTCATTCATTTCTTTTGTAATATTTTTGACATTGCTAGAGAGTCTCCAGGGCCTCATACACCTCTTAGCAGCTCCTTGTCAGTCTGGGCGTTTGCATTCTGGTTACAGATTGACATCTCAATAACCTGGAACATATTCAGTACTGCACGTCTATGGTGCTTTATTTGGGGGGGGGGGGGTCACCATCCATGGTCCACTTTGTCAAGTCATGTGTGAACTATAATTTAAACTAATAATTACCAGACATGAATGCTATGAAACATTAGTGTCTACAGCTTTTTTTAAATGTCTTGAATTTTAATGCATTCAGAAAACATTTGCCTAAGGCCAAGGCAAGCCCCCTCGAAATACCCCATATGGAAGTATTTTAAAAGTGATAAATGATTTGGAATCTATACTGTCTACTGCTGTGTGTCTCAGGAAAGAAAATTAGAGCTAACAGGTGTTAGATAGGGAATGGTGAGGCATTTTAATAGAATTGTCAAAATGTTGGTACCAGATGTTGACATTCATAGATTCCCGTGAAGAATGCAATCCTGTGCTGCCATTTCCATGATTATTTATTTAAATTTCACGTCTACAAGAGGAAGTCCTTATTTCATTCAACACTTTTTTTTTACACAGACCATTCCTTCTTCACCTTTCTCTATGATTTGCATCAAAGTGCAGTGGTTATATGGCTCACATCTGCATGCTTTAAATAACTCATGCTTGTCACTGCCATTTCCCCCCCTTCAGATCACAACCTTTCTTCGCAAGCCTTGAAGTCTGCAAACCTATTTATATATTTAGGTTGGAGGGATTATTTAAATGCTGAAAGTTACAAAATAATCCAGTGATTTCTTAAGTATGGGCCATGTAATTTGCATGAATGTATATAGTCTTTCTCTGATAATCATGAAGACGACGGGTGTAGCAGGTACCATTTAAAAAAAAAAGCTCTGTTTAGTCTGCAGGAAAGTTTATCCAGAGTCAATCGCTCTGATCCAGCTAAGTCGATACATGTATATAAATGGATTTATGCACACCTACATTATCTTGCACAGGCGTACCACTTGCAAGATTCGGAACTATGAGTGTGGGGTATTCATATGCTGATCAGAATGTGTGTGTGTCTGTGTGGAAGCAGTAACGGTCTATCCACAGTATATTGCTTTCATCTCCTTCCATGTTCACATGCAACTAATGTGCAATAGACCTCTGGAAGGACTATAACATGTGCCTCCTTGTGTATCTGGATTGGCGCTTAATCTGATATAAAGTGAGCATACTATTTGGCCATTAGCAACTGAAATTTCTGGCAATGAAAGAGATTTATAAACTATGTGCACTTGTGGATGATAAGAGAATGTTAAGACTGAGGAGGAAGAGGAGAACATGATGAAGAAAGCTCACAATTCATTTCTGTTTCATACAGAAGAACTGAATGATTTCAAGTGACAATTATATTAATCCCCTCTCCAAAAAAAAGTGCTGTGAGCAGAAAGATCCTGTGGAGCTCACCCTTAACGTTCCTACAAAAACTGCTCAGTTTTCTTTCCAAATATGTTGAAAATGAAGAAAGGGGAATACACAGTTCTATTTTCCAGGTCTACCTTCAGAGTCTGGGAAATTTAAAAAAAAACTGAATTGATCTGAGAAATTAACACAGTTTCATTCACAAGAGGTTAATCAATATCTGGACTCAAAGGATTGAATCCAAAGTAGCCTTTATGTAAGCAAAAAGCTCTTCCATTCTCATGGGGAGGGCATGATTTCTGTGGATTTCCTCCTCAGTTTCAGTATTTCCCACTACATTCCATGCTGTTAACAAGGTTCTATCAACTTTTGAGCTGCAGCTTTTCAGGTGGGGATGGAGGTGTTAAAGAAGATAGGGGGAGGTGGGAACAGTCCATTCCATGAGTGCGGTTGACTAGCCCGTAGCTACTGTGGGGCTATTCGGGGCTCGGCCCCCTTTCTTAAAAGGACAGCCCCACATGATATTCCCTTGAAAACATTTTTAAATATATTTTTAAACATTTTAAAAGGTGCATGTCAGCAGCAAAAAATGGCAGCCCCACCAGAAGAAAAATTGCCCCACAAGCAACGAAATCCTGGCTACGAGCCTAGGTGTGTTCTAAATCCTTTGGAGCCAACCAAATCCCACCCTGCAAAAGACCTGTTAGAAAAGTGTGTTAATGAATTACACAAGAGCTACATCACTTCCGCTTCTCCACACAGCTAAACTCAGTCACAAATATGGGAAAGCTAGAAATGAAATTGAAAGTAAGCCCAAAATAAGCCAACTATGTGTATATATTAATATAAACTCTGTAAACTTCTTCACAAATATTAGGTTAACATAATCCTACTACAATCTGTATTTCCTGTAATGTGATACCCTTAACTTTCTAGGAGTGATTGGATCAGGATGTGTTTATGCTCTGCAAAGCTGAAACAGTCCAGATTAGAAATGAGGTATTATTATTCCAATTGAGAACAAAAGTAGACCAGCAGTTTGAATAATTTATTCTTAACTACAGTCTCCGGTTTTCAGAATCTAGCCTAGGGTGATAAAAGAGGAAGAAAGGTTGACTCTTATATGTACATTAACATAGTACTTTAGAGGCCCAAATTTGACAAGAGATCTTCTCTTTCATCTAGCATGGGGTGGGGGTGAGCAAATTTTTCAACACAAGGGCCTCATCTAAATCTCTGCCCACTTTTGAGAACTACAAGTTGGAAACCAGCTCTTTATAGTTCCATCAGTCCCATGATTACTCTGCCTTTCCTGTGTTTATATTTGGGAAAGCCAAAGGTGTAGCCCAGAGGTGCTGCCAACAACAGGGGTACCCCACTTTCTAACCTAAGCCAGAGATCCACAAACCCAGACCAAGAAAGACACACCTGGCTCTGAAAGGCAGAGTCAGCTTGCAAACAATCTGCAAAAAAGGAATTTCAAACTTGGGTCTCACACAAGGCAGACCTCCAAGGCCACATCCAACCTCCCCCTCCACCCCAGAAGAGGTATGCATATGAAACAATGAGTTCCACCAGGTAGGTATCTGCATTTCTAAAGGCTATCCAGTTGCCCCCTGACAAATAGTTCTCCTATCTCCAGAACTTCACCTAAGCTCTTTTGTGTGACCCCAAGTCTATGTGAGAATCCTTTGTCTCCAAAACTGTTTTTCCTGTTCCATCTCTCAGGATACCGAGATAAACCAATCATGTATTCAAATGTTTAGCAGTCCTTCCTGATACTAATCAGGGACTCATCTCCCACCTTTTGTCTATACCTGGGAACCAATTCAATCTGCCTGACAGAACCATTAGAGATCATCAAACTCATTCAGCCATCTCTAGTAATCCTATTAAGGCTATTGTTAATCCCTGGTTCTGTCCCTCTAGAACCTCACTGGTTACATCCAGGTCTGGCTCCTCCCAGTGCCGCACCCCCTGGGACCCAGGATTAGTTCAGGTAATCTTTTGTCTACCTGAGACAAGCCCCTTAGAACCTCCTATTTGTCAGCATTGTTTTCCAAAGTCTATATTCGTCCATGCACACACACCACTCTCTTTCTCTGCCCCCTCATAGCACATAACACTGTCCATTGACACTATTCTCTTCA
Source organism: Lepidodactylus listeri (assembly GCA_029233225.1). Taxonomy (NCBI): domain Eukaryota; kingdom Metazoa; phylum Chordata; class Lepidosauria; order Squamata; family Gekkonidae; genus Lepidodactylus; species Lepidodactylus listeri. The sequence goes on along the minus strand of JARCFY010000005.1, from coordinate 77,547,080 downwards.
AGAACTTCTGCATGTCTGGACAGGTAATGTTACCCAGTAACTGACCCCTCTATTCGCTACCAGTCACCTCTGCTTTCTTAGTTCAGAATTGCTTGCTCTTTTTGAATGTTTAGTGTGCTTGTAATTAGGGAGAAACTATTTAATTTACTCTTCAAATCTGGAGTTTTCCTACTGTGCCGGACCTTAGTATACAAGTGGTGTGCGATTCCTGTACCCCTCTGGCCTATCCTGCCACATAACTAGCTTCCCCAAACAATAAGGCAGGCCATTGGTGGTAACAAAGGGGCTGAACAGTCACCAGAGGCTGTTGACTGCTGTGGGTGGAGATCAAGATCTGGCTCTCTTTTATTTTATTTATTTATTTATTTATTTTGGGATTTGTATCCCGCCCTCCCCGCAAGCGGGCTCAGGGCGGCTCACATGGGCCCATGGCCAATCAAACATTAAAACATATAAAATCATTAAAACGTTCATATATAAATATAATACAATTAAATACAGTAAAACATATAAAAGCTTCCGTAGTATCGTTTCAGATGGCGGCTAGATGGCAGGCATACCCCCACACACACCGTGCAGGACTGTGCAGGACCAGGGTCATCATAGATGTTAAAATGATGGATGGTATCATCGGTGGCGGCTCCTACTTAAAAGCCTGGCGGAAGAGCTCCGTCTTGCAGGCCCTGCGGAACTGCATTAGATCCCGCAGGGCCCTGATCTCCTCCGGGAGCTCGTTCCACCAGATAGGAGCCGACACCAAAAACGCCCTGGTCCTTGTCTTGGCTAGCTTGGCGTCCCTGGGGCCAGGGACGGATAATCGATGTTCAGACCCCGACCGTAGTGCTCTCTGGGGTATGTACGGAGAAAGGCGGTCCCTAAGGTATGTTGGACCCTGGCCATATAGGGCTTTATAGGTAAGAACCAGCACTTTGAAGCGAACTCGGTATGCTATAGGCAGCCAGTGCAGTGCCGCCAGCACAGGCCCGATGTGGTAACTTTTCTGTAACTTGTAACAGCTCTTAATGGAACTCAGTCCATGAGCTGCCCAACAATTTTTGTTAGCTGGTGGGTGATGTAACAGGCCAACACTCCTGAAAAATTATTAACAGGTGGAGGGTCAGATGTTTTACCTGGACCATACTTTGCCCACATCTGCTTTAGCATATACACGAAAATGGTTTGTTAATCCAGCTATTAATGGATTAAAATTTCTCTACTCTGTCCAGTGGCTTCTTGTGTATCCTTGAGCTCCAGGCTCATACAAGGTTTTCCAGGTGCAAGAATTTTCTCATCCTCTTTAATGGAGCTCCATGTGCACATCCCTGTATCTGATAATAATAATATATTATTATATATTAATTATTTCATCAGAAGGTAAAACTGCCCATCTAGATTGGTTTCTTTCCACCAAATGTCAATTTTAAGGCTGAAATCACAATCTAACAAGGAATTGTAAAAGCCAACCATAATTAAGTTTAATACAGTGACAATACTTAATGAAATTGCCACTTTTATAACTTTGTAAGTACATTGCTCAGTTTTCTTGCACATATATCTACGTAAAAAGACAGTAGCTCTGATCTCACTGCAATTAGTTGTGACCAATGATGCCACTGAAGTTCAGATATAGCAAGTTATATGAATCTCACAGCTCATAATACACGTTTTATTGTCATTCAAGTTTTTTTGCCCTAAAAAGTATTACTGTGCAATTAAAAATAAGATACACTTCAAGCTTAAGTGCTTGCAGTCATCAGACCAGGAGACATCTGAGGACAGCAGACACTGCTGGCTCATACTCAGCAGGTGAGGACTTGAATCCCTCAGTTGGAATCACCCAAACTGTCTTGCTTGATGAAACTGACTTGAGTTTCTTTGGTGTAGTGGTTAAGAGTGGCAGGAGTCTAATCTGGAGAACCAGGTTTGATTCCCCACTCCTCCACATGAAGCTAGTTTATCGACCTTGAGTCAGTCACACCTCACAGGGTGTCTGTTGTGGGGAGAGGAAGGGAAGGTAACTGTAAACCACGCTGAGGCTGCGGTCACACTGGAGACTTGGCACATTCTGGCTTTGCCTCTGTTTGCAGTGGTTTAAGTAGTTGTGGGAAGTTTTGATCAGACATCCCACTCTGAACCAGCTTAACTGCCCTTGCCCCATGGTCGATTGTTCAGATAGTTGTGGCATTCTTTTTTTTTTTTTTTTGGTCTTTCACCCATGTGCATAAGTGTGTATCCGAAGCTCTGGCTCCTTCTCTCAGCTTCTCTTCCGTGGAATACATGGGGGGGAGTGCAGATTTACATGAGAGTAGTCCCATTGACATCAGTGTCAGTCATAGGATGCTCTCAGACTCTGCTGCAGAAACAGGAGAGGGAGGTGGGGGTGGGTTGTCACTTGAAAACAACTCCACCGGGACTCCCGAGCCAGAATGACTACTTGGCCACAGTGATTGACAATGCTAGGGGCGATTGTGCGCTTATGAGCACATAAACCTGATTTTAAAAAAGCAAAACAAATGGGGTGGAAACGGAAGGGAAGGTTCAGGCTTCCCAATGGCTTGACTTCAGAACAGGAGGATTCAGACATTGGGAAATGTGGGGTGGAAGTGCTGGCATCCCTTAATACTGGACTTCCTCCAGTGTCTGATGACTCTGCTTCCAAAGCAGGGCAACATGGGTGCTGCTTACTGGAGCACGGAAGGCAGATGTTGTGGTCTGATAGTGCTCTTTAAATCCTCAAAAGTAATGCTACTATATTGCAGCAAACTGCTCATGTGACTGAGCCTGAGACTCCTTCAGTAGTGAAGGACAGGGTAAAAAAATCAACTCTCCTTCCTTCCTTCCTTCCTTCCTTCCTTCCTTCCTTCCTTCCTTCCTTCCTTCCTTCCTTCCTTCCTTCCTATAATTTACAGAACAGTACAAACCCAGGAATTTAGCAAAGCTGGCAAAATCACATACATTCAAAAGTGATCCAGTCCAATAATTTGTTGGACGGAGGGAGGGGAAGTAACATGAACTGCACCTGCTAACCAGGGCAACAATTGAAAAACACTTAATCCTTGCAACATTTACACATCTCTGCCTTGCACCCATGCAACATTTCAAAAGCAGCTGCAAGAAAATATCAATATGCATATACGCTCATGCAAAGCGAGCCAGTTGAGAACTCTCAGTGAGAATGATCTTTATTGTGAACAATCACAGATGCTTCCCATGATTTGTGTTGTGATTTGAGTTGTGATCTGAGCAACAAATTTGCCTACCATTAGTTGTCAAATTGTTTACAGCCCTATAAGTGCAAAAGTAAAAGCCAAAAAACCAAATGCAATCTATGTAATATCTTTTATTAGCACCAGTCCAGTGACCCATAATTTGATGTGTCATTAGCTGCAATAGAGTCCAATTTAAGCCAACAGTACAAGTTAGTCACAAGCACAGTTCCAGTATTTCAGCGGCACTTCATTACTAACTTTAGCAGGATTGGGATCTCTACATTAATGTGTGTGTGTTTAAAACTCATATAAAACAGTATATTGTAATCTTGTACACTGTCTTGCTTTACCTGTTGGGTTGCTGCCATACAACTAAAAAGGTGTTCTCACCAGACCATCTCTCCTGTTTAAGGTACTCCCATCACTGTACCACAGACCACCACACAAATGCTTTTCATTAAATGCAAATAACATCATTTCAAGCGATTTGAGCCTTATGTTCTTTGTACCATTCATCATTATGCATACCTAATATGTTTTGCAAGCGACCAGTTCTCCTGCCTTCTGCCGTTGGAGGCACATTTCAGAAATCAAATCAAAATATAAGCACCCGCTTTGTTTACTTTTTTAGACGTGTATTTTTTTTCAAAGCAAATGCATTCCATGTTTTAAGCAAGATACCACCATGTATTTATGGGAATTTAATAAGTTCTTCCATTAATAACATAGACAAACTAATTTACCAGAACGTGTCTGTTTTAAACTTTGGGAACAAAGAGTGGGAGTATGAAAATCAATCTTTCCTTTGTACTTGAGCCACTGACCCATTGAAGCTTTGAAGATCATTTCTTTAAGAAATTGTGAGGAGTTATTTAACTACAAACAGCAGCTACCTTCCCATTCCAGCTGCGTAATCAAGCGTAATAAATTAGAAGAGGAAAATAAAGGTTCATTCCATTTAAAAAAACCCTGAAAATTCTTAGGAACACTTTGACAAACAGACTTGCATTAGAAAGCAACCAATGTTTTCTCCAATGTGGCTGTTGAACAAAAGTTAAAGTGCTGCTCGTTAAAAAGATTTCTTTTTTCCCCTTTAAAGAACATTTACTGATTTTTCTGCCTCTCTTGGGTTTAATAGTCTGACATAAGTTAATTGGTAATGTCCCTTTGTATTGGATAAAGTGCAAGAATATTGTGAACCAATCGAAAAGTGCACGAGCCTTTTCCTTTCTGTTTCTTTTTCATATCCTACATATATTGTTAATTGTGATCATTTAGCAACACTACTATACTTAGCCTAATAATGATGTTCCCCCAATAACAAACCTTTTGTTACACATTAATTTGCTGTTAAGTCCCTGTTAAGTTTGAACCTCATCTACCATTCCAGTGTATTTGAAAAAGTGTGCCTTGCACACGAAAGCTTGTACCTTGAATAAACCAGTGTTGGTCTTAAAGGTGGTACTCTAAATTTGTTCTAAACCTTTTGCAGTTTGTCTGCAGTCAGGCTTCAGTCTACTTGCCCATCCTATTGGGGGGTGGAAGTTAGGGTTTTCATATGCCCATGGGATGGAAAATCTCACATACTCAATGAGCCTTATCCACTGGCACTCCAGCAGCCAGTGAAAGAAAGGATTTTCTAAAAATCACAGACTGATTTCCCACAAGCAGCTGTGCCCTGGTCGCTCTTCCATTTGCCCTGGTTGCATTGGTCAATTTCACACTATTCACCATGTGGCCACATTTTGACCTGCAGTTCCCCTCGATTTCCCCCGTGTCTTCTTGATCTTCAAAAAAAAGGATCAAGAAGATGCTTGGGGGGATATGCTTGGGGGGATATGCTGGAGAAAAACCAGGAACTGATGTCTCCCCCCACCCCCAGGAATCACCAGAAACTCTATGGGTTGGAAAGCCTAAAAGTAATGTCAGTCCTCTCTAAGAATTGCCAAAAACTCTAAGGTTTTACCATAGAGTTTCCAGTGATTCCTAGAGATGTATGATGTCACTTCCAGGTTTTCTTGGAAGTGATGTCATGCTGCCACTGACAGGCACTCCAGCCATGTCCTCGCCCCACCTGGTCTCCTGCTTTTGCCATGCCTAGCAACCCTAGGGGGAGATTTTGTTAAAACAGTTTTGAAACAGTTTGCACAGGGTCCTCCTCCCTTGGGGACCCTGATCAAGTGGTAAGATGGTATGAAAATATTTTAAATAAATACAAATTGAAAAGACCATATATGTTTTAGTTGAAAGAAACAAATAGTACTGTCAAAACCTCCATTTACTAGGAGACATAGGCCTTGATCCAACTGTAGATGCATGCTTAGCCCCGAGTAAATCATTAGCACTAATGCCTGCCAAATATCTGCTAAGGCCAAGCACGATTGCAGAGGCCAGGAATGAGGGCTACTTTTTGATTTCCCTTCCCAGCCTATAGTCACATGATTGGCAGGGCCAGCCTGCCCACTATGCAAACTAGACAGTGGCCTAGGGCGCCCCCTGCTGGTGAGTGGCAAGCTGGCCTTCCATGCCAAGTCGACCCCTGCCCCTTTAAGTGAGAAGAGGAATTGGTGCCTGCAGCCTGTGTTGGTTCTGGTGGCGTGGCAGTGAAGGGGAGGAGACAGACAGGCAGACGGGAGTTCTTTCACCACCACCACCACCCGCCCCTCCAAGAGAAGATCAGAGGGGGACCTAGGGCTGCCAAGTCCAACTTGGGAAATATCTGGGGACTTTGGGGGTGGAGCCAGGAGAAAGGAAGTGACATCATTTTGTGATGTCACATCCTGTGAGGTTGCTTCCACATGCTGACACATGAACTCATGAAGTTTCCTAATACTGAATCAGGCCATTGGTCCATCAAGGTCAGTATTGACTACTCAGACTGGTAGTGGCTCTCCAGGGTCTCAGGCTGAGGTCTTTAATGTCACCTATTACCTGATCCTTTTTTAGCTGAAGAGGCTGATACCTCCTGCATGTCAAGTAGATGCTCTATCACTGAGCAACGGCCCTACTGAATCCTTCCTCATCTCGGCAGAATATGAAGCACTAAGTGCTACACAAGTGCTAAATATGATTTTCATATCATAAGAACAGGAGAGAAGCCACAGTGGATCGGGCCAACAGCCCATCCAGTACAACACTCTGTGTCACACAGTGGCCAGAAATACCAGGTGCCCTCAGGAGGTCCAACAGCAGGGCCAGAACTCCAGAAGCCCTCCCACTGTTGCCCCCCAAGCACCAAGAAGGCAGAGCATCACTGCCCCAGACAAAGGGTTCCATTTAGACCTTGTGGCTAATAATAGCCACTGATAGACCTCTGCTGGATGGGGACAGAGAGAGAGAGAGAGATAGACAGCCAGCTTTTTCACTTACTCTTGCCCAATTCCCAGGCTTTATTTCTGGCCCTTGTTTCACCCAGCTGTTGTCCATGTAAGTCCCATAACTTTCCCCCCCCCCCAGCATAGGATTTTTGGTGGCTAAAGAGGACCTTTGTCCTCCCCTTTTCGCCAGCAGAAAAGCTAGTTGGATCCATCCCTAACTTAAAATACCGGTTACTTGATGTACAAATGCTTTTAAAAATGCAGGTTTTTACTGCGGGGGGGGGGGGGGACACACGGTTGAAAGAAACAGAAAATTGGCATAAAAATGAGGAATCCCAACTTTTATTTGCAGAAGGGAAATGAGGATTGGGGGGACCCAAACAGCCACGACAAGACATTTTAAACAATCCCACTCCCAGACCTTCTACAGGCAACCTCTCCTTGTGATGTTTACCTCTTTGGAAGTGACAGTTTATTCCTTTGACAAAACCACAGTGGACAGACAGACAGAAAAAAGAAAGAGGGGGAGGGGGAGAGACAGAGAAGGAAAAGAGCTCGCAGACCCCAGCAGTTTACCCCAGCAGCTTACCCCAGCAGCAACCTTGCACACAAGCCCTTCAGTAGAAAGAGCTTAGTCCCTCCTTAATCTCTGGGCGGGGCTCTCTTGCTCGCTCAGCTCTTAAAGGGGAAATTTCCCTTTTAAGAAGTTCAAGAGGCCAGGGCAGGCTCCGAGGTTCCCCTGCTGGCAGCCATTTTGTCCCCCCGGTGGCCAATTTTGGAAAAGCGGGGGAAAGCTTTAAAAATCGGTGTTTCCCCCGCTCTACTGGGGGACTTGGCAGCCCTAGGGGGACCCCTTGTGCCCCATCATCATTTAAAATTGTATCATGTGCCGTGTCCCTTGCACGCCGTCTCCCCCAGCCTCAGCAAGGTGCCCTTTCACACCAGAGGTTCTTCTGTAGGGTGGGATGGATCAGGCCTGGCAGAGAAAGAAGCCGGTCTGCAAGAGGAGACCAGAGCCTCACAGGGAACTTCGGAAATACATAAATCTGGGAACGGGGGGGGTGGAGAGGAGAGGAAGAAGATAAGTCAGGCAGGGTGAAGTCCCGTCCAATGACCCTTTCAGTTTTTCCCGCCCGGCACCTTTCAGAGCCTGCAGCAATCCAACAGGTGAAGATTTCCCCGATCTCTGGGAAACTGGCCTTGGCCCATTGGATTCCTGCCTGCTCCCTCCCTCCCCCACTTGCGGTGGTTCTTGGAAGCCTGGGAGGAGAGGGGGTGCACAAGGCATCAAGTCTGACGGCACACTTTGCCACCTACCGCCTTCCCTGCAGCCTGTGTGAATGGCAGCAGGTGCCCTGGATTAGCACCTGGCAAGCCCTCGCCCTGCTCCACCCTGCCCCACCCCACCCCACCACTGTCTTAAGGCCTTGGCTAGCAGCCATTTTCCTTCTCCTCTGCACTGGGCCCAGGGGGGGGACAGACACACAAGTCCTGCCACCCCTCAGCTGATGCCTGCCTGCCCTCCTACTGGGCTTCCTTTGGGTCACGGGACTTGGGTGCCTCTGAGGTCATTGGGGCAGCCACCCATGCACCGCTTCTCCAGCTCTGGGTGGGGGACAGGGAAAGGAGGGAGTCTTACTGTGAGGGGAACATCTCCAGGTCAGGTTGCCAACAGGCCTGGGGGGGGGGATGGAAGCTTGGCCTGGCGCGGAGGCATTAAGCCTCCATTCAAGGGATAGAACAGGGTTTCCCCCCCCCCCCTCCAGGATGTTGGCAACCTAAAGTTACCAGCCTCTAGGCGGGGTCTGGAGATCTTCCGGAATTGCAGCTGATCTCCAGACAGCAGAGATGATGAGATCTCCTGGAGAAAGTGGCAGGTTTGGAGAGTGGATTCTACGGCATGATATCTCGCTGAGGTCCCCAAACTCCACCGCCAAATCTCCAGGAGTTTTCCAAATCAGAACTGGCAACTCAGTAACTGTTCCACCCCCAAATTTCCAGGAATTTCCCAAGTCAGAGTTGGCAACCCTCTGGGGGGGGGGGGTTAGAAGAGGTGGGGCGGAGCTGGGGAAGCGCAGACAGGCTGCTGTTGAAGTCACTCTGCAGAGGGAAACCCTGTTGGCTGGCTGGATCGCCTTCCTCTGGGAGCATGAAGAAGGCAACTAGCAGCAGGCTTTCTTTACAGGGGGCTGGCAAGGGAGAGGACTACATGTGCTGCATTTGCATTAATTGTGTGTGTGTGAGTGAGAGAGAGAGAGAGAGTGAGAGTGAGAGAGCCTTCAAGTTGCTCCCAACTTTTCATTCTTCCTAAAATGCATTTGTTTGAAAATCGGTGGGGGGGGGGGGGCACCAGAAGGTATCCTCGCCTAGTGTGCAAAAAACTCTGGAGCTGGCCCTGATGATTGGTGATCATATTTGGAGCTATATGAATACTATATGTATGCAGCAGCCTGTTTATGGATAGGGTTACTGTGCATAGCACCTGTCTGTATGCATTGTTCCTCATCTAGCTAGGATTACATAATAGAAACATGTTTCTGCATATGTCTGCCCTAACGGTACTGGCACAATATTGTTTGATGTATTATTGTCATATTGGGGTCACATTAAAATATAGGAAAACCCACTTTCAGTTGCATTCAAGTTGTTTATGATAGAACTGGTATTGTTGTATAGGTTGTATAATCTGATGGTATCCATCCAGTACATCTGCACAAGAGGCAGTATCAGATAAAACAGGCCCTAAAATCAGCAGAGGCCACCAGAGGACTGCTTTCCCAACTATTAATTCTCAAATTCAAAACATAAAGAATCATGACTAGTTTAGCATGATTGGAGCACCAGTGGCAAAAATTCCTCCATGGAACATATGACGTACATCTCAAGTATTAAGATACATTACATTGGTTTCCTTTTCTCTGTCCTTATGTCCAGATAACTTAGAGCTTGCAAGCAGGATCTTTGGTGCAGAGTGCTCAGTAGAAACAGCACTTTAGCAAGTTCTATATAATGCATGTAAATGTAAGATTTTTTAAACAAAAATGAATTTAGGTTATATACTATGTCTGTAAATCAGAATAAAAATTTAAAAAAAGAAACAGGACTTTGCTTGCAAAAAAGAGTTTTGGATAAACAACCAAAAACCAGAGCTAAAAATCAGTACAGGAAGGGCAGATTACTAACAGTTGCCTTCCCAGACCCTGTTATTTATCTAATGTATTTATTTAAATAACTTTTATACCACTCAACAGGAGATATTATTGAGGCAGAACACAGATAAAACATGTATGTAAATTACACCATCATATTTAAAATCTAATAAATGATTGAGTAACACACGAAGAAAAGCCGCAGTATTAGTATTCTTCCAACACAATGTAAATTTTAGCAGCAGATAAAAATAATACACTCAGCAGAATGTTAAAAATCAGCATTTCAAAACTTTCACAGGAGATAAAAGAGACAGTATATATCTGTTTTCTGGCAAGTGGGTCAGATCAAATGACTGCTCATAAATAATGAAAGTGTATATGGTTGGGTTAATCAAAATGTTCAACCCGGTAGCATCCAAAGTTTAACAGAAGAGGCACCCATCAGGGAACAACTTCCATAATGGTGGCACCACCACAGAAAAGGCTCTATTCTGCATGGATCTGATGGGGGGTGTTGGCTCTGAGACTCAACTTAATTCTCAAGCAGGCCTGTATGGGAGATGGTTATATGGAAGAACATGAATGGTGGTTGCATAGGCGACTCAGGGGCTGAGGACAGACTGGCAGTCTCGGACGCTCTGCCTCTGCTTCAAAAGCGGAGGCAGAGCGGCCATTCAGACGGCCACATCTGCCCCAAGGAGGTGGCCCGGACGCATCGTGTCCGGCGCTGCTCTCCTCCCGCAGCAGCCGAGCACCACTTCAAAGTGCGGGTGTGAACGCGCGCCGGGAGGGGGAGCCGCGCGGCGTCCACACGCCGCCGTAGGAAGCCGCCCGCAGTCTGAACACTGTGGGCGGCTTCCTTCCAGCGGCAGCTTCCTTCCAGTGGGCGGCTTCCTACCAGTCTGTCTTCAGCCACGAACTGGCAGCCTGCTTCAGGACTCCAGACACAAATGGCCACTGGGCCCAGGGATCCTAGTTCTACTGCTACAATTCAGATAATGGCAAACACCAAAAATATATATCACTGTGTACAGTAAATATATGTTTATGATAGAACAATTTTATGCTTTATTCTTTTTCTTTTATATTTTTCAATACTGTTGTCTAAATATTGGTATCAAATACCAGTACATAGAGAAAAATGTGTTTCAGCCAAACAATACATCGAGTGCAGGTTTACATTCAGACAGTACCTTATCAGTATCACTATCATTCCCATTCTATAGGTAAGAACATTATCCCATTGACACAAATATGCTGTTCCAGAGCTGACCAATTAAAAACTTTGACTCTCTCCATTGACAACATGCTGTTGTGTGTTAGGACATAGGGACCCAAACACCTTGTTTGCTATCACCTCTACTGCCTTCAGGATGGGACATGGGAAATAAATAAAGAGGGATCGTGGGGGCTCTCTATTACTGTTCTTTTCCAGGGCTGAGAGTCTAAATCTTATCCAAACTCTAGTCAGGCATGTAAGGTAGATGTCTCACAGCTCACTGTCCCTCAGTTGTTGTGATAAATCATGTATATAAAACAGGTGGGTTGAAGGATATGGAAGGTAAACAGAGAAGTGTAATAAGAGTTGCTCTCTTGGAAGAGGATAGCATCTACTTACGCTGGCATGAGCTTTGGTGTAATGGCTGGTCCTTTAAGATTGCCTTGCCATCAAGTCAAAGTCAAAGAATAAATTTTAACTGCATAGTAGAGTTCAGCCTTTGTTTCTCATATTTTGAAATATCTTCTGGTTCTGAAAGAGCATCAGAACTGCTTTATTTTTTCCTAAACAGAATGCTCATGTAGGTGTCTCCTGGATGCTCATACAGTACCTATCACATCTAGAGAGAGCATACGGTGTGAAGTGACCCTCAATCCCCTGCTGCCATGAAAGCTTGTCTAAGTGTTATCTCCTGTTATATATCTGAGGGAGATGCAGTAGCATTGTCTTCCAACTATGACATGTAGTATTTGTGGAGACGGCTCTGTTCTCCCTCACAGACAATCTCCGAAGGCATCTGGATCGAGGCGGATCAGCGATGCTGATGTTGGACCTGTCAGCAGCGTTCGACATGGTCGACCATCAGTTACTGGTCCACTGCCTCACCAACATAGGAATACAGGGGCTTGCCTTACAATGGCTTGCTTCCTTTCTCCAAAGTTGGGGACAAAGGGTGGCACTAGAGGAACAGCAGTCCAAGAGGCACCCACTGGATTGTGGGTTGCCTCAAGGGACAGTACTTTCCCCGATGTTATTCAACATCTACATGCATCCCTTTGCCCAGATTGCCCGGAGGTAGGGGCTGGGATGCCACCAGTATGCTGATGACACCCAGCACTATCTGATGTTGGGCAGCCAGTCTGGCTCCAGACCGGAAGACCTGGACCAGGCACTACAAGCCATAGCTGGTTGGCTTAGGCTGAGTCGGTTGAAACTGAATCCGACAAAGACAGAGGTCCTGTGCTTGAGTCAGGGTTGTTCTGGGGAGGGGGTCTTTGTTGGTGCCAGCGCCAGAGATTAGGAGTCTGGGAGTGCTCCTGGATGCCTCCTTAACAATGGATGCCCAGGTAGCAGCCACTGCCAGGTCAGCCTTTTACCATCTGTGGCTGATTAGTTAGTTGGTTCCCTTCCTTGACTACGCCAACCTAGCAGCAGTGATCCATGCGATGGTCACCTTGAGATTAGACTACGGTAACGCTCTCTACATGGGGCTACCCTTGTCACAAATTTGGAAGCTTCAGCTAGTGCAGAATGCTGCAGCCAGGCTTTTGATGGGTCTCCCCAGGTGAGAGCACATCCAGCCTGTGCTGAAGACACTGCACTGGCTGCCAATAGCATACTGAATCTGCTTCAAAGTGCTGGTTCTCACCTTTAAAGCCCTATATGGCCGGGGTCCAACATACCTGCAGGACTGCCTTTCCCCATATATACCCCAGAGAGCACTACAGTCAGGGTCTCAAAACCGATTGACCCTCTCAGGCCCCAAGGAGGCCAGGCTTGCTATTACCAGGGCCAGGGCTTTTTCATCCTGGTGGAATGAGCTCCCAGAGGAGATCAGGGCCCTGTGGGATCTTTTACAGTTTTGCAGGGCCAGCAAGGTGGAGCTCTTCCACCAAGCTTTTAGGTAGGGAGCTGCCACTGTTACAGAGCCCTGGCACTTAGTCTTTGACATCTAGCCTGTGCTGCAGGAAGATCATGAGTAGAATGACATCTAGGCATCTGAAAACATACTTTGAAGTAAGCCATCTTGAATAATTAATTAACCATCATCCACACTTTATGAATTTGTATTAGTTATAATTGAATTGTTTTTACATGATGTTATGCTGTTTTAATTGTATTTATGCACTGATTGTGAGCTGTCCTGAACCTGCATTCCTGGAAAGGTGGGACACAAATGTAATAGATAGATAGATAGATAGATAGATAGATAGATAGATAGATAGATAGATAGATAGATAGATAGATAGATTTGCATTTGTGATATCCAGTTCATTTGGCACAAGCATAACAGCTGTCAGATAGCTAATGGCTGAATCTGGTGACATAGAAAGGGGACAACCAGCGAAATGCACAGTCCGGGGGCCAAGGAACTCCTTCTCTCTTTCCTCCTGCTTCTTGTTCACTGCTTGTATGTTCCAAAAGAATATTGTGAAGATGATGGCTTTCTGAGGTCAGCAGTCAGAATCCAGTTTCCTTAGACGAATGAAATAGCAAACTACAGGGGCTTTTTCCCACTCACATTGTGCCGGCGTTCTGCCTCCGTTTGTCCCGGCGCTGGGTGTCAATTTCACACCCTCTGCTGCGGCGCGTGTGTTAATACGGGGCTTCATGCCATTTTCTCCACACCTTCGGTAAACCTAAAAAAAAAAGGTTTACCGAAGGCGCGGAGAAAATGACGCGAAGCCCCGTATTAACACACGCGCCGCAGCAAAGGGTGTGAAATTGACACCCAGCGCCGGGACAAACGGAGGCAGAACGCCGGCACAATGTGAGTGGGAAAAAGCCCCAGGACTAAACATGGGATAAATTCGTCAAACCAAGCCCCTTGAAGCCAGGATTAAATCCTTAGAAATCCTAAGTATTCAGTATCACATACAGTAAAAGAAAGTGCCTACATGCCCACCACCTGAAACTCTGCAGACAAGCAATGCTTTGGCGATTTTTATAATAAACACTTTAAGGCGTTTTGCATTAAGTACAGTGTTTAAGAGAGGGTGGATTCAGATTATCAGTACTATTTGTTGACGGACTCAGTAGATTGAGCAAAGTGTGCAACTAATAATGTACCTAAAGTTAAGAGTGTCATTTATGGGTGTACAGAAGCAGATATGCAGCATTCTTGCAACATTTTGACAAAGGTTAGAAAAGGAGACAGCACAGCCCCTTGAGACAGTGTCAGCCGTTCAATGTTATTCATGCTCAGCACTTGTCAAAGTGTCTGGGGGAAATCAGTGTGAGAAAACTGAGTTCATCCCACCTCTACAATGGACTCATTGTATGGTTTTGAGCCAGTCACTGCCTTTCCTAGGGCCTCATTTGACATTACCTTCAGAAGCACAGCAGTCATTGCAGCCTTTCTTCTTCCTTCATCCCTTAGTCATGTTGGAAGCCTGAAATCATATGGGAGAAGTCTGTGTCCTAGATCCTTTCCACTCCAGTGTCACCCTCCTATAGAATGGAATAAGGGGGGTGGGATGATAAGGAGACTGCCCCACATGATATTGGCATTGCAATAAGAGTCAGTTTGGTGTAGTGGTTAAGTGCGCGGACCCTAATCTGGGAAAACCGGGTTTGATTCCCCACTCCTCCACTTGCAGCTGCTGGATGACCTTGGGCAAGCCATAGTTCTGTCAGAGCTGTTCTCGAAAGAGCAGTTCTCTCAAACCTCTCTCAACCCCACCTACCTCACCGGGTGTCTGTTGTGGGGAAGGGAAAGGAGTTTGTAAGCTGCTCTGAGACTCCAAGTGAAGGGTAGGGTATAAATCCAATATCTTCTCTTCTTCTTCTTCTTCTTCTTCTTCTTTGAAATTAAATAGCATGAGCTGAAACCATGTTGCAATGGGTTCCACACCACAGAAGTTAACATTGCAAGGGGCTCTCTGCTTCAGTTATCTGTGTGTGAACAAAACATTATATTAACCCAGTTTCCAAAACTGTTGTTAGAATGAGCACAGTGAAGGCTTACAGTACTTTGCACGATGCAAAGTGTTGTTTAAATCACTGGAGGAAGAGCAAGAATTAATTAATTCATCTAGCATTAGCTTTTTATTGTTTTATTAATAACTGCTATTCTTATAAAACTCAAAACAGTGCACAGTAGTTTCAAAGAAGAACGGATGGATGTTCCCCGATTGCCTGACAAGCATGAAAAATGACTAGTATGAGAATTTTCTTTCCAAACTGTTTTTATGTCTTGTGTACAATAATCGTACACTGGCAAAGAAGAGCCAGCTCTCCTTTTTATTAACAAAGGATATTTCTGTTCTGCTGTGCTTGTATTTACCTAGAATTCAGTTAATCATATCATTAGAATGATACATTTTTGTGTGTCAGCGTATTAGTACAGTATGAGCTTTGCCCTGGAAAGTCAGGATTTTCCGTTAGCCATGGAGATCATGAAAAACCGACAGCCCAAGTGTTAAAAACAAGCTTTAAGATCCATTTTACTTTGCTGCAACACTGCTTTGCAGATACTGAATTAGAGCCTATTTAAACCATTCAAGCATATAATCAAATTTCAGTAATGAGTTATTAATTAAGCAGGGGCATCCATTTCTCTGCTAACTGCCTCATAAACAATCGACAGGAGATTTGTGAATTTTGACTTTCTGACACTATTAAACAAATCAATATTAGGTTTCAGACACAGCAATTCAGACAGTTTTCCCTGTTATTTGGCAATCGTCTGCTCGGAATACTAATGAAAGAATTAAGAGCTGTAGATTTTGCATGTGCTCCATCAAAAAGATCCTTATCTGCGGGGAATTGGGACCTGATTTGCATGGCAGAAGACTCTGCTTTTGTAGGTACAATTTTTTCTCAATATGTCACTCATTAGTATTTATAAAACTACCGAGTGGGGAAGCCTTCAGCTGCTATTCATAATGAACATTCATATCACTGCTGGAGATACCACTGAACAAAGCAAAGGATTCATATAATTATTTATTTTGAAGATGGGCTAATTTATAGTTAACCAGGAGCAGCCTCAAGACCAAGGATATGTCTCTAGACCTTCTACTTTTTGTTGTCTTTAAGAGGAGATTTGAATTTATTCCAAATATAAACTGATTAATGTGCTTGGCAATTTATTTTACCTTTGACACATGCCTTCCAGATTGCCTATTTTTATTTTTCTCTCTTTGCCTTTCCACAACACTGTTCCATTCAGTGAATCATTCAAACATATGTTAACTGCTATGAACGCACTGAAATGCTAAATCTGAATTATGAGTGGGTCAAATGGGAACAAAAGTGGGGATTTTTCTGGAGCAAGTGACATGCATTGTAAAGCAAATAAACATGGCAGATTCCCAGGATGTGTACTTGGAGTGAATCAGAGTGAATTTGGTTTTTGGGTTCTTTGAATTTGCCATCACAGGAATCAGGTATCTCAGCATACACCAGGAGTGAAGTGGTACTAGATGGATTTCAGATTGGGCTAAAGTTGTGTCTCTAGAATTCATCATGGAATCTGACTGCAATTGTAAGAGATATACCTGTGTTGGATATATTTACTGGGCATGCAGAGACCCAGGACTCAAGTATGTCCTGTACTGCTACTTACATATGAATCCCTTGCATGTGCACAGGGGTTATTTTGAGCAGGAACGCGCAGGAACACTGTTCCGGGAGTAACAAGCCCAGGAGCGGGCACATATGGTGATGTGCTGTGGAAAAAAGCAAAAGCATACTAACTTGATTTGTATTTTCATGCTTGTTGTAGGGTAGCTCCCCTGAAACAGCAAAGAAAACCTAAAGTGTCTTTAGTCAAAGTGTAAAGCTGGCTCACCAGCTCTGAGTTGGGAAATACCTGGAGGTGGAGCCTGAGCAGTGGGTGTTGCCTTCTGACACACTTCTGGTGATGTCAGGGGGTGTGGCATATGCAAATGAGTTATGCTAATGAGTTGTGCTAATGAGCTCCTGCACCTCTTTTTCTATGAAATGACCCCTGCATGTGCAGATTTCCCAATTTATATCATTCAAAAGAATGATCCCAGTATACAAAGTGATATGCATGTGCAGGTCAGTTCACTTTGTTGAAATTACTTGGCTGTTCTCAGCAGGTCATATGGTGTATTTCACACTCTCTCTTCTGGAACTGCTAAATTCCTGGATATTTATCATGAGGGTTGTATCCAGCCAGTCTGCTCAGTAATTTTTGAAGCCTTTCTTCAGCTGAGGAAGCCTCCCTGGATCCATGGTATTGTCACCAGAAAAATTAAAGTCTAAAAGATTCCTAAATGTATTCACTAAATTTTCTGTAATTTATAGACATTCTCAGTTGTCTCACCCATTTTGCAACAAAGCTAAAGCATATCAAGTTAGGGTCAACAAACTCTAGGTGTTGGTGTGCTGTAGGGGTTAGCAATGTTCCCTCTAAGCTACACACTGTTGTGAGCAAAAATTCTACCTCATGAGTGAAAAAGCTAGTAGCATTAAAGTTGTGAGCAAGTCTACATTTGACTTTTACATAAATTAGTTTTTTAGATTATTTCCATAAACTTGTAAAAATATCAGAATGAATTCTTTTAAACTATATTTTAAAAATAATTTAAACATTATAAGAGAAAACAGAACCAAGACAAATTTCATTACAGAAAATGTTGTCCTCTATGGGGATAGACCAGGCCTCCGGAAAACAGGTCTACCCTCTCTCTTCCACTGTATTGGTAGACCTGGCCTCCAGAAAACAGGTCTACCCTTCCCTTTCCACTATATTGGTAGACCTGGCCTCTGGAGAACAGTTCTACCCACCCCAGTTCACTATATTGGTAGACCTGGCCTCAGACCGTTGCCCTTAGAAAACATACCAGCACTTTGGGGGGGGGGGGGACTCTTGCAGTCTACTTTGGTTTTTTAAGTGAAATATGACAACCAGCATTACAGGTCAAGTATAACAGAGGCGAAACAATCACTGTCAGAACCCTGCCTAGCCTAACAAACAGGAAGTTGCTTAAGTGTTATCAGCCTGCCCAAATTACTTATTTATTCAAATATTTATTTATATTTATATCTCATTTTTCCCTGTGACCCAAGACAACTTACAAACCATAATGAAAATCATAATAGGGGTGTGCAAATTTTTTATTGATTTTTCTTGGCTCTATTATAGGTTATCAGGACCATTATAGTCAACTGTCCCCATAGGCTCTAATGAAAAATCAGTCTGAGAATGTCTGGGGCTGGGGGGAGGGGCTGGGGGTTTTTAGGTAGAGGCACCAAATTTGCAGCATAGTTGCTAGTGCCTCTCCTCAACACCCCCCCCCCTCAGTTTCAAAAAGATTGGACCAGGGGATCCAATTCTATGGACCCCAGAAAAAGGTACCCCCATCATCCATTGTTTCCAATGGAGAGGGGAAAATGCCCTCTCAGTTCACCTGTGAGCTGATTGAAAAATGCCTGAGCTGCTAGCTAAAATTTTGTGCGCCAGCACCCCTTAGCTCAGCTTAGAGAGAACTCTGGCTGGTTCGGGTGTTACATGAAAACCTGGGATGACCAGGTTCGAGTCCCAACTTAGCCCTGGAAGTCTATCAGGTGACCCTGGGTTTGTCACAATCTCTTAGTCCAACCTACCCTCACAAGGTGGTTGTTGTGAGGATTAAATGGAGGGAAGGAAAATGATGTGGAAAAGCCACTTTGGGTCCCTAATCAGGGAGAAAAGCAGGATGGAGAGAGAGAGAGATAACCAAGCAAGCAGGTGGGGTCTGGAGACCTCCCAGAATTACAACTGATTTCCAGCCCACAAACATCCGTTCCTTTGGAGAAAAGAGCAGCTTTAGAGCTGTGTTGTTATACTCCACTGAAGTCCCCTCCCCAAATCCCTCCCTCCCTAGGCTCCACCCTGAAATATTCAGGAATTTCCCAACCTAGAGTTTCCAGTGATTCCTAGAGCTACCTGTTATCACTTCCAGGTTATGCCCAGAAGTAACATAGCAACTTCACCAACATGGGGGGGGGGGGGGTTTGAGGGTTTTTTGTTTTTTAATTTTTTCCTGCCACCATTTGGAGTGGCAGGAGTCAATGGAATTTAGCAAGCCTAATGGAAACCAGTGTTTGGATTTTCTGCCACAGGAACAAAATTTGTAGACCATTAGTACTTATGAACCTCACACAAATAGTGAAACGGGGAAGAGAGAACTGGAATAATTAACAGAAGATGAAAAATGTGTTTACACTTCAAACTCCACTGTTGTAGTGAACATACAATGCAGACCTATCTATATATCTAATTCTCAACATGGCCCGTGTGTGTGAATACTTATTTCCGCAGACCGGGGGCACATGGAGGGAAAAGAGATCATCCCGCACTTGTGCGCTACTCACCAGGTGTGCAGGAAAATCTAAAAACTTTTTAAAACATAAGGGGTTAGTTGAAAACAGCTACAAAGTAGAACAGCATTCACTGCACCTGCACAGAGAACGTACTTACTAAGCTGGGAGAACGTGCTGGATAGCCCTAGGAAGGCCACCTCCACCACCATTTGAAATGCTAGGAGAAGCAGTTGCAGCTGCGAGGACAACTGCCACAGCTGTAACCTTTCCAGCCAATGCTCTACCTGCAGGAAACCCCGGGAACTGCTGCTCGCTTCACCCCCTCCACCAACTGACATCAGCCAGCCTTCTCCTCACCCAGTTAGGGAAGGGAGGGAAGGTGTCTCAGCCAAGCCAGGCCACACCTCCTCACCTCGGCCAGTGCCTGAGGCAACACAGCAGCGCTCCTCCAGCTCTCCCCACTGCCATCTCTTTCTGTGCCATAGGCTGAGATGTGGCCCTCGCCGCCACCGCTCGGCCTAGATCTGCTTCTCTAAGTGCTTGGTGAAGAGCAGCCACATCACTATGGCAGTGACAGTACATACCAACCCAACTTTGACTGTGAGGTGCTGCTGGGAGTCAGGTGGGCCAGGCCGGCTGGAGGGTACGGGAGGGGAAAGGGAAGGCTGCCAGGGAGTGCTTAGACTTCCTGGGGTGGGAAGCAAAGGTAGGGGAACGTCTCCTCCCTGCAAGTTTCTCCCTTCCCAAACAAGCAACAGGGCCCAGGACACCTCCCAACACACCTCCTCAATGGGACCTCAGAGCCTACAGTTTCCAACACAGCAGTGTCCTCCTCCTGTGGCTCCTCCAGAAGTTGGCACGTCCTCCTCGGCCACTGATCCTCTTCCAACTTTCCTCCTCCTCTCCCCCCAGTAGGGACCCACAATAAGCTTGCGGACAGAGTGCATCCCTTCCCCCTCTTTGCTTCCTTCCCTCTTCCTCCTCTAACAATTTCCCCACTCTTCCCCCCTGCCCTTCTCTGTCAACCTACCCCCATCCCTTTTTTGACAATCTACCCTTCTTTCTCTGATAACCTATCCCATTTCCCTCTTTCTCCAATTCCTTTTATCTGTCAACCTAACCCCTTTTTCCCAATCCCCTTATCTGTCAAACTCTCCCCATGTCTTTGGCCTCCCCCTTTTCTCCATCACTGTACCCAACCCTTGCTGCTCTCTCTACCTACCACTCACCCCTGGCACTTCGCTCACCCCCACCTTTGTAGCTCTCCCCAACTACCCTCCACCCTTGGCACTCTAGTAACCCCAGCTTTGCAGCTCTCCCTATCTACCCCCACCCTTGGCACTCCATTACCCACCCGTCCTTTGCATTCACTCACCCCCATCCTTGCTCTCTTCCCACCTACCCCCCCCCAACTTTGGCACTCCCCTCCCCCCCCAACCTGGCTGCTCTCTCCACTTCCCTACCCATTGAGATAGCTCTGCCTTTAAACAGCTGTAAGTCTGCTGGATCACAGAAGCTAAGCAGGGTCTGCCTTTGTTAGTACTTGGATGGGGGACCACCAAGGAAATCAAGGGTTGCTATGTGAAGGACAGTCATGGAAACCAGCTCTGTATCTCTTGCCTAGGAAACCCAGAGTTGCCATAAGTTGCCTGTGACTTGACAGCATTTCCCACCACTAATGGTTGGAGAATAAAATTAGGATCTGGAAGACCCAGGTTTAAATTCCAACTCTGCCAAGAAAAACCCCCTAGCATAACATACAGTGATCTTATGGAACTCACTGCAACAAGTTTGACAACAGAGGCCAATTTCTTAGATGGCTTCAGAAGGAAAGACTTCTTCACACCACTTTAAGAACTTGCTTATACCCCACCTTGGTCCCTACTCTGTTCCATAACAAGGAGAATGTACATTTCATCACTGTCACTGGACAGCAGTGTTGGGGGAGTGGTGGCAAGGCTCCCAGTTTTTCACTGCTCCTGACAGGCTCTGGTTGCCTCACACATTCCCCAGGCTGGGGGACAGACAAACAGAGAGAAGGAATAACACTGTATGTGGGGGAGACTGTGAGTACACAAAACCTAAACTGCAATTACAAGTTAAACCAAGCCACAACATATTATGCAACATTTTGTTGCAGGTCCCCTCATGTTAAGATTATAATACTGAAGGAACCGTCAAAAGAGAAAAACAAAAATTCTATGTATTCTAAAAATTTCAGCTGTGCAAAAATACAGACATAACTTATTTGAGTCTAATCTTTGGAATAGCTAAAACACTCGTTTTCACCATGAACATCTTTTGAAAAAGGAAGAGGGAAACTTCAGAGGTTGGCTTGACACTTACGTAGGGTGACCAGACGCCTCCATCTGTTTCAATTTGTCTGACAGGTTAATTTTAAATCTGCAAATATTTATATGAATTAACATGCAGAATTAACATGTAGGTATACACTCTTTCTGGAAAAGGTGGCAACTTTATTAAGAATATATTATGATTTTAATGTACCCATCTGCACTGCTTGTATCACGCTGTGTACAGTGAAGAAGCATAATTACTAGGAATAATAAGAGGCATGTTCATTATCCTATCAACCAGTGTGAATGCAGCACTCAAGATGGATCTAGTTAGGACTGTTGAACTTCCCTGCAATGCTGACACTTCCCATACACTGCTTCTGTTAGTGGATTAGCATTTGATACTGCTGCAAAACCCATAATATTGTTGATTCATATCCCACTTGCATCCCATATTTATAACCCTTAACCTTGCTAAGCTGTACTTTGCCATCATGACCATCACCAATATGTTCTTAATTTAAAAGTGAAACAAATGCAAATACAGTGTTTTCTGTGATATCTTTTAATTACAAGTTGTAGAAAGCAATACTAGATGTTTTAAAAATCATGTAGAAGTGTGATTTTTTAAGCTGATGATATCCTCTATTTTTTTTGCAAAATATAAAGACTTGCATAAATTGAAAATGAGAGCCAAATTACACATTATTCTCATTAATTAACACTACTGTCTGAGAAATGCTCATTTAGGAAATGAGGCCATGTTGAAGAAAAATATTCAGGTTGCCCAGTTCAATTAGAAGAACACAAGCATGGGACCCGCAAGGACTTGCAGGGGGCATCTCATTTTCCCCTCTCCCACTATTTCCTCTTTCCCTTTCCTGAAAGCCTCCATCGCCTCTCTCCTTTTCCTGCTTTCTTCTCTCCTTCCCACCCACCAGTCAACCTACCTTTATCTGCCTCTCCCCATCTTTCCCTCCTCTCCTCACCCTGTCAGCCTCTTCCTGGGTAAACTATGGGCCAGTTGTGCTGTGCTGGCCGCCGGGACAGACGCAGTTGTGTGATGCCACCTGCTGGGCCCAGACGTAGTGGGGAAGCCACAAGATTTGTGGGGGTACCTCACTTTCCCCTCTATCTCCTCCTCACTATTTTATCTTTCCCTTCTCCTGGCAGCTCTGATCTCATCTTTCCCTGCTTCCATTTCTCCTTCCCACCTACCCACCAGTCTACCTTTTATATGCTCCTCCATCTTCAACTATATATATTTGCTTCATGTGTACCCTGGCATTATCCCCAATGGTGACCCAAAGCAGCTTAGATCATTCTCCTCTCCTCTGTTTTATCCTCACAACAACCCTGTCAGATAGGTTATGCTGAGAATGTGTGACTGGCCCAAAGACTCAGTGAGCTTCCACAACAGAGTTTCAAACCTATTTCTCCCAGATCCTATTCTGAGACTGTCCACTGTATTTCACGGGCTTTTATGGGGTGGCTGCTGTTGGACAGTAGCAAGCAGCAGAGCCTGGGTGAGTCATGAGGCAGCAGGAGAAAAAAAATCAAAGACCATTCCTCTGTAAGAAATACCTGAAACTCTATGGGAAAACCACAGGATTTCTGCCAATTCCTAGGAACAACAGCCATTTAAAAACTTTTCTCTTGCTGTCACATGACTCACCTAGGCCCTGCTGCTTTTGGGTTTTCTCTGGAAGCAATGCATTGATGGTGCTGATGGTGCCCCCATGGCTCTGCCCCCCATCTCCTTTTGGTTGCAAATTCAAGCCTGGCAACTTAAATTACCCCTACTTTATATGTGTGTCTACTGCTGTCTTCTATCTAGTAATGTCAGTCATGTATCATAGAATCATAGAGCTGGAAGGTACTTCCAGGGTCATCTAGTCCAACCTCCTGCACAATCCAGGAAGTTCACAAATACCTCTCCCCCCCCCACATACACACACCCAGTGACTGCTGTTCCACACCCAGAAGATGACAAAAAAAAACCCTCCAGGATCTCCAGCCAAACTGGCCTGGAGAAAAATTGCTTCCTGACCCAAAGTGGCAAACAGCCTTTCCCTGGGCATGTAAGAAAGGGCCACAAGAACTAAGCACTGAGGCAACCCTTCCTGCTCTCCGTCTCATGATCTGCCTATGTTCACACGATCAGCATTGCTGACAGATGACCATCTAGCCTCTCTTTGAAAACCTTCAAAGAAGGAGAGCCCACCAATTCCTGAGGAAGCCTGTTCCACTGAGGAACTGCTCTAACTGTCAGGAAGTTCTACCTAATGTTTAGCCAAAAACTCTTCTGATTTTATTTCAACCCATTGGTTCTGGTCCAACCTTCTATGGCAACAGAAACAACTCCATACCATCCTCTATATGACAGCCCTTTAAGTACTTGAAGAGGGTTATCATATCACCTCTCAGTTTTCTCCTCTCCAGGCTAAACATACCCAGCTCCTTCAACCTTTCCTGATAGGACTTGGTCTCCAGACCCCTCACCATCTTTGTTGCCCTCCTCTGGACATATTCCAGCTTGTCTATGTTCTTCTTAAACTGTGGAGCCTAAAACTGAACACAGTACTCTAGGTGAGGTCTAACCAGAGCAGAGTAAAGTGATACATCACTTCACAGGATCTGGACACTATACTTCTGTTGATAAAGCTGAAAAGCACATTTGCCTTTTTAGCCACCGCATCACACTGCTGACTCATGTTCAATGTATGGTCTGCTAAGACCCCTAGATCCTTTTCGCACATATTACTGCCAAGACAAGTCTGCCCCATCCTATAATGATGCATTTGATTTTTCCTACCTAAATCAGAACTTTACATTTATCTTCACTGAAATTCATTGTATTTGTTTTAGGCCGGTTAAGACCATGGTGAGCACCATTTTTTTGGCAAGAAGACTGAGGAAAGTAGGAATTGAGCAGTTCAGCCCTCTCTTCATCACCTGTTACAATTTCACTTTCCTGTCTTCACAATGGGCCTTGCTCTTTTTCTTACTTTGAATATTGAAGCATATGAACTTATATTTGGGCTTGCAGAGTTACATCAGTTTAGAGCATTTAACCAAATTGCTATCAATACCAAGCCAGAACTGAAAAGTCAGAATTATGGCTGCCTATGGATTTATTTTCCTAAATTCTTTATTTTGTTGATGGCATAATCCAGACCTCTCAGCTCTGGCTTGGTATTGATAGTGATTTGCTGAGCAAGCCTTAAGACCTAATTACTGGGATAAAAGATAACCTATCTCAGTATCAAAGTACTTTCCCACACTACGATGCCTGACTGGCCTCCTGAGGAGTAAAACTACTCCCCCCGGGTGGTACTTTTTGTGGTTTTCAAAGAGGTTTGAACCCTGGTCTTGTCATCTGGAAATTTACTACAACCTGGTGTCACCCTCAGGTGGGTACATCAGCTGAATGTTTCGCCTGATTTCAAATGAACCATTGGTCAGAAGCGTAGCTCAAGTCATTGACAAGAATAGTGGAAAGTGGAAGTCTCTTGGTTAACCCGGATGTCTTCAGTGACTAATCATTTTTAGTGCCATCCTGCTGTCTCTTTTGTTGGCCAGTTATCTCAGGGCTGCACACCAAAGAAGGGATACAAATACTGGGTCACAACCTCCTCTCTTGAAGCAGTGAATGCAGTCTTCTGGCCATTCCAAAGCTCTCAGTGCATCTGGGGCCCTGCTGCACAGAATGTTTTATATATTCTCCAGGCTATTGGAAATAATGAGGTTATACTTCAGATCTCTCTGCCAGCAGTTATTGTTTTGATGCACTTTCAAACTGCAACGATTGCTCTCTTACAAAGAAGGGGCTGTAGCAATTCTCCTTTCCCAAGCTGGAGCTGGAAGCATTTTAAACACAACCCTGCCCAGATCTCTGCTGCCATTATCAATGCTTTGTCAAAAGATCTCTTCCTGCAGGCCACAGCTGCCTCATAAAAAATGTCTGTGATCCTTGGGCTTAGTGTTTTCAATGGCCACACGTTCCCCACCCCCACCCTGATGGCAACAATGGCAAAATGTCATGCCAGGCTGCTTCACCTGCTGAGAGAGTAACCTGAGTTGCTTCTATTACCCTTCCCATTGAAGAGGAAAAGGCCTCATTGACCTGAATCATATTCTGAAAATCCTAGTAGATGGCACTTGATCATTTTCTGAAAGTTTAATTAAGCAATACTAATCTGAGTTTGTATGGGTTTGTGATTGACCTCATTAAATGATTAAGGCAGAGGAACTGCCTTCATAATCTTGCTCCTTACCTGGCCAGTCATCAGGTACAATATGAAATCACCTTGCATTGAAAGTATCAATTACTCTGATTCTCACAGAGAATAGGTGCAATGATGAGAGTAATCAATTACAGGCCTGTCATATAAGGAAACACCTCTCAACTGGTCTGAATAAGGGAAATGCTTCTCAGGAGAAAGGGGACAGAATGGAAGCTTTCATTTGAACTCATCATAGGCAAAATGAGATGGAAAGCATCAGTTCTTTAAGGACATATAATTTTCTTAATGCTATGATTCCTTTACAGAGGCACCCAGTCGTGTTCCATGTGTGTCTGGAAGAATGTACATTCAGAGATGCAAAAAAAAACATGGTATGGGATAGGTAGATTTTGTAGTGTGGCCCCCAAATAATGCAACAAGCCAAGCTCAGTGAGCTAAATCTATTATAAGGATTGAGAAAACTCTGCATTGTTTACATTACTGATTCTTAATGTGGCTATAGGACCCCCCAGGACTCATTCTACAAATGTTACAAGCTTTCAGAATGAGGTTTTTTTTGGGGGGGGGGAGATTGGAACATTCAGGATTTTAGGCAGCCCCTTCTCCAGTTGGCAGTAACTGCTGACAGCCAGCAGAGGATAATTGTTTTATGCTGCTCACCTTGCCCTGGAGTTAAACAAATCCTAGATATTTCCCCCAGCCTTAAAAAAGTGTCACGTAGCAAACAGGAATGAAACATAATATTAAAGAGTTGGCTAATGGCTATGAGGCAAAAGAATCTCACTGAACATATGCCTGAGATCTATGCTTATATCATAAATACACCTATATGAATAGTTGGCTTGTCTGGAGTACTATTTTATATCCTTTTAAAAAACATATTTACTGATTATGAGCCTGTTCATGTCAGAACCTCCCAGGGTTGCCAGTCCCCGCAGTGGTGTGGGGGATTCTCTACTGCCAGGTCCCCTTTCCCATTATTGCTCTGAGTGACCGCAGGAGAAAAAAATTAAACAGCCATTGAGCCAACAGCATGACAGAGATCCCTTTCAGGGGAACCCAGAAGTGATATTATGCCTCTTTTTAACCATAGAGCTTCTGGCAATTCAAGAGGTGTGTTCTCGTTTCCAGGCTTTCTCCAGAAGTATGTTGCCAGTTTGGGAAATATCTGGAAATTTTAGGAGTGGAGCCTGAGTCTGGAAAGTGGGGTATAATGCCATAGATGCTACCTTCCAGAGCAGCCATGTTCTCCAGGTGAATTGATTGCCGTCACCTGGAGATCAGTTGTAATCCCAGGAGATCTCCAGCTACCACCTGGAGGTTGGCAACCCTACATAGAAGGGGCATCACATTCCCTCCCCCCACTGCCAGCAATTCAACCCCCTACCCTAGCGATGGCAGCCTGGCAACCCTAAATCCTCCAAGAGCCCACTGCTGGTGAGCTTTCCCTTCAAGTAGACCATTCAGCTACAGCACAGGTCCACTCCATTATGGAGCAGCCTCCCCAGAGAGGTGCTGAGGGCCCCTCTCCTTTTAAAGTAGCATTTTGCAGTTAATTTCATAAAGAGGGCATTATATGGAGGGCAAGTTGTATAGATGTGTGTTGTATTTTCTGTATTTTTGTTTTAATTGACTTTCCCCTGCAGGCCAGGTTTTCTTTACAAACCATGATAAGCAGTAGGAAAGGAAGCATAAAAATATTTAAATAAATAATGGTGAGATTTCAATTATATTTGTTTGTACTTGAGGAGGGATGTTGGACTAAAGGTTAAGAACCATTGGTTTGTGTAATTTGCTTAAGATATGCTTTCCTTGGCCTACAGCAGCACAATTTGTGACCAAACAAGCCAAATGTATATGTTCATGTACGGCAGCCCACAAAGGCAGACCCCTTTTAAAAACAATTTTGACTGGAAGAGCCCAGTGTGCTACATGACCAGATTCCACAGGGACTGAACCACAGTGCATGTGTTCAGACTTGCTATTTGATGTTGTATAAGCCAATACACTGCCCTGGAAAGGAACAGGAAAGAACTGTGCAGGTAGCCAATAAATAATCTATGAGAATGGTGCTTGATGAAACTGAAAGTATTTACTTCTCCTTTACCATTCTATATTTTGTTCTTTATGGGGGGACAAAAGCCTTCACTGGGGGCTATGGGAAGGGACTGGAAAGCCCATGATTTGTTTACTGTTTATAAAGGTTCTGCACAAAGGGGAGGGGGAAACACCCAGCAAGCCCCAGTACCTGGCTGGTGGGCTTGGTGTGTTTGCAGGTTGACAACAAATATCTAGATCTGTATAAAAATGACTGTAATTAAGCAATTGTTTTTCAAAATGGTGGTACCAGATTGACCTGGATTAAATGTTCGCGGTCTCTTCCTATCCACTAACTCTTGCACAATAATGAAGATCTAAGGCACCAAACTGAAACATTTTAAATTGCCAAATTAGGAAAGTGCTAATTTGACAAAAGAATAAGGGACTTCAATGGATTAAATTTGTACTGAATACAGAATTGAATACGGATTACAGAGAAGCATTAAACATGAGGAGTAAAGGCAACTCCAAATTAGCTTAAAAACTGTGCTGAATATGCTCCCCAAAAGTCTCCAAAAAACCCCACAGAAAACCCAAAGCAAACCCTATAGGCAACACATGTGGAAATCAGACTTAAAGGTTGAAGCAGTTTAGGACCAAGGAATCCCCCAGAATTACACCTCATCTTCAGACTACAGAGATCAGTTCTTCTGCAGAAAATGGATGCTTTGGAGGGTGGACTGTATGGCATTGTACCCCACTAAGGTCCCTGTCCTCCCCAGATTCCATACCCAAATCTCCAAGAGTTTCTCAACCATAACCTGGCAACCCTAAAAGCCCCAAATTCCATTCACATATCTCTCTCTCTCTCTCATATGCACAAACACATACATGTAGAAATCCCCATTTGCTTTAAATCTAAAAAAGACGACAGCTGTCTTGTAAGGAAATGGTAAGAAGCAGGATGGAAATGACCGTGGTAACTAGTTCTCTGTGTTTTTTGAATATCAAAACCTCCATCCAAATATTAATAGGACAAATAATTAAAAACTGGAAGAAAACAACAAACAGTACCAAAGACCACTTTTGGCAGAGTATCATAGTATTCTTTTTGTGAGGCTATAATGACCCTGATCCAGCCATGGCACTAAGAATGTGCAGCAGTGGTGGCCCCAGATGGGGATATAAATCCAGAGAGCTCAATGGGTCCCAGCTGATCATTACGGTGCAGATGTGGCTGCACAGCTAGACATTCCTTTGCATCTCCAGTGGCTGGGTGAACAGAATCCTTCTTTTGTGTGCACAGTTGCTCTCCCTATATGGTGGAAAATAGATTGCCTGGATGAAGAGAACATGTTTATCTGTTTGTTTGTTTTATTTTCCTAGCAAAAACCATTTAAGAACCTGAGAAACATGATAACCCTAGAACAGATGTATTCCTTTCAATGAGAAAGTATGAATCCTACACAGCAAATGAGCTACAACAGTACATTTTTATATTGCAGACTAATTCTCTAGCATGGCCCTGTGATTGTTTCTAAGGATGTTTATTCAAAAATGAATCCCCATAATTTCAATGAAAGCCCCAATTTCTTACTCTACTCAGTCTTATTACCAATCTCAGAAGAAAATGGTGAAAAGCAAAAAAATTGAAAGCAAACAGAGTTTTGGGGCAGCACAGCAAAAGGAACTAAGGAGCAACATGCCTTTTAGACATGAAAGCAGAACTCACAGATGGAGACATAAATTATAACATTCCATACTGGACCTGCTTAATGAAGATTTTGAATGCCATGATTAAAGTGACAATACAAATCTTTTTTTGTTGTTCTATTTGCATAAGGTTTGGTAAAGAATAAAATTGGTCAGCCCCTTCAAATCCTTGGTCAAACAAGGCAACGCTAGCCAAACAAGGAATGTTGCGTTGTCAGATATCTAAATCCCTATAATTTCCCTCTGCACAGCATCCCTTAGCTCATTCGCAGGGAGTCGAAGAAGATGCTAAAGTATGAAGAGGAGCTGGGGCAAAAAAACCAGCAGGGCCACATTCTCTGGGGATTGGAAAGAATGACTCCCAGACAATGCTAACGATTATGTAATATCTAAGTGCACCTGAAAAGAAAGTGCTATCTCATTTCATAATCACTGTGTGACACATTAAAGCAGTCAAAGAGAAGGGTTTAAGCTCCATTTAAGTAATTAGTTGTTATTGTATTCAGGGGAAAGTGATTGGAGGCACAGTGCCATTAACAACAAATTTTAAAATGTTACTACCTATATCGAGTGTGAAAAACTGACTAAATAGGTGATCAAATGTGACAGGACCATAAAGGTTGCCTAATAACTTTCAAGCTTTTTGTGCTTTAGCTATCATCTCTAATTTTCTGCATGAAGGGTAAACCCGGTTGATCTAAGAAAATCTTGGTTTCAATTCACAGCTGATGGAGCTTAGATAATTTCCTGTTCTGCTTGTAAACAAATGATGTGTGGATTTCCGATGAATTTAGCTTGACATACATTCAATTTAATGTCAACATCTGATCTTGGCTTCTTGTGTTCAGATGAAATTATAAAGAATCTAGATACATAATTAAGTTCCCTGGATAATGCTCGTATATGACCATGAACCTCTCCTGGCTCTGTTTCCTATACTTATGTACTAATTTTTTATCCTGCTTTTCCTCTTAGGAGCACATGAGGAAACTATGCTGAGAGAAACAGTGATGGGCCCACAGCCGCCCAGGGAGCTCTAGAGAAGAGTGCAGATTTGAACTTGGGCTGCCCCAGTCCTGTCCAGCTTTATAACTTCTGTACAACAATGACATCCTGTAACCATTTTATTTTCAACCAAATCGCCACTCTTTCTGGAATACATTTACAAGTACAGATGCTCGAACACTGACTGGTTTGACTCATGTAGCACTTGCTGGTCACAAATAGTGAGAACATTTTTCACCGCATAGTTTGGCTGTTCATTAGTAGCTCAAGCCTGTTTAGTGAATTGTTTTCCTGCATATTCAAACAGTCCACTGCAATGCAATAGGAAGCATTTCATGCATGTGTTGTCTCACATAGCCCAGTGGAAAAGCAAAGTTCTCCCCTTCCACAGAGTTGTGCTGTGAGCCGCCACACAGTCAATCGTTTCAATAAAGAGTAAGCAAACCAGTTGGTTGGGTTATTTATAAATAAATACTATGGTTTTGGGGGGGGGGGGGGTTAAGTCATAGTCTTAGATCTGCACTGACACTTCTGCTGGTGCAAGTTCTTCTGCCCACAGAGCCTGGGAGAGGGGCTGCAGCCCCCACAGAAATACCAGTGTGGATCCAAGCCATTCTGTCTGGTGTTTGTCTGAATCTATTGTTACTGTGCACACTTTTAGGCAGCCTTATGGGACTCCTAGGTCTCCCTGCACATCATTTAATTACATGACCCAGCCTTCCGTTACCCTTGGGGGAAATCAGTTCCACCAACTGCACAGACGTAAAAGTAGCCATAAGGCAGAAGGAAATGAAATTCCAGCGCCACATAGCTACAGCACAGTTGCCAAGTTCCTCAGCGGCTGTTCTGATTCGATGACAGGGAGACATGGAGTTCCAAGCCTTGGCTCAGGAGTAATTGCAGAGGTTGAAAACAGAGTCTTTGCCTACTGAATATGTTATCTGCAAAGTTTGCTGCATCTCTGATTCTGAACTGAAAAGCAAGCTAAGAGATAGCATCTCTGCCCAATGACAGGCCCTCGGGTTCTTTTTGATGTCCTATGACCCCTAAAGAGCAGAAGCAAGGAAGACATTCCCTTTCCAGGGAGACTAATTTAGCAAGGAATTATGATGAACTTTGGGATTTAATAGCAAATTAATTGGGAACTGGTGCTAATAAATATCAGATGACGTGTACACCTGAATAAACAGACTTACTGTGTAACATCCTCTGATTAAGCCCCTTCAATATGATATGGAAAACCAGAAAATGTACTAATTAAAGGGTAGGAAATTTTCTAAATTTCTTCCTGATTTCTCTGCTGTTGAATTATACTGCTCTGCATCTGCTGTCTTTTCGAATTGCAAACTGGCTTCCCAGAACCTGCATGTTAAGCTTCCCTGAAAGCTATGTTTAGCTCTTTTCAGAATTTCAAAAGGGCTTTCGGCCAACATGGGGAGGAAGAAGAGGGATTCTGCTGGCCCTCAATGGGTTTTCACATCTTCAGCAGAGTTGTGTGAACACAGTTGTACGGGTGTGGTCTTTTTCAGAGGGGAAACCTGGAAAAGCAGGCTTCTGATCATCCATGTGTATTGTTTGCTTGTGGCACTATCTGGGCAGCGAGAAACTGTCTGGGCAGCTCTTGGGTTAGCCAGAAGTGATTCAGATAAGGTTGCCAACCTCCGGGGGGGGGGGGGGGGCTGGAGTTATAACATTTCTAGACTACATAAATTAGTTCCCCTGGAGAAAATGACAACTTCAGAGGGTGGACTCTATGGTCCTTTCCGCATTTGCCTACCACTCCAGATTTTCTCAGTGTTCAAATCAAAGCAATTTCTGTCCACAGCATCCAAATAACCTGGGGCAACAGCAGGGGGAAACTGGGCTGACCATTGAAGGGAGGTAATGTAATGCAGAATGGGGGGGAAACCCAGAATAAAAAGAAGGTTGAACTCAATTTTAGTGCAGAATGGGGAAACAACCTGGATTAAAAAGAAGGTTAAATTCAATTTCAGTGCAGAATTGCTTGGAGGACACCATGGTGAACATGGATTAAAATAAGAGTGCAGAAAGGGCCTATGGCAGAGGTGTTGAACTCATTAGTTTCAAGAACTGTATCTGGCATAAATGTTGAGCCGGGCCATTTGTGCCATAAAAGGTAATGCCAGGTACCAGAGGTATAAACTTCATAAAGGACAGCAGCTGGTAAGCTCTGAGTTGGTGTGTTCTCACCATGAAGCCCCATGGACTGGGGGGGGGGGGGGGGAGAAGAGAGGAAAACCCACATGGGCAGACTGGAGGAGACCCAGTGGTGCAGTGCTGGGCAGACACCCCTGCACTGTCTCTTCCCCAGCCTGCTCCCACAACTAATACTGGGAGCCTGGGCCCCAGGGGGGAATTTGAAGTGGTCAGGAGCTGTGAACTCCTCCCTGCCCCCAAGCTGCTGCAAAAGGGGACCAGGAGTTGAACTAACCCCCTTCCCCATGGAAGTGGAAGGAAAGCAGCCCAGGCACAAGGGTGCATGCATGGTGGAACCCAGTCGCAGCAAAGTTTGATAAGCTGGAGATGCCCAGGTGACAGTTACCACCTCTGGGCAACCTTGCCTTGAAACCCTGAGTCAGCATGAATGTGGCTGTGTTGGTCTCTGACTTACCAGTGAGTAGGGTTGCCAAGTCTGGGTTGGAAAATACCTGTAAACTTTGGGGGTGGAGCCAGGAGAGGGCGGGGTTTGGGGAGGGGAGGGGCCTCAGCATGGTACAATGCCATAGAGTCCACCCTTCAAAGCAGCCATTTTCTCCAGGGGAGCTGATCTCTGTCAGCTGGGGATCAGTTGTAAAAGCAGGAGATCCCCAGGCCCCACCTGGAGGCTGGCAACCCTACCAGTGAGGCTGCTGCTGGAGCGAAGGGGTTCTGCTTAACTGCTACAGGCAAGGCTGTTCCACCATGCTGAAGCCATCATTAGAGTGGCTCCGCCCACTCACCCCTCCAAGCAGCCCCCTGCTCCCTCCCTCACGCCTGTTGCTTGTGGGCTGGATAAGAGCCCTGGATGGGCTGGTTCTGGGCCGCATGCTTGACACCCCTGCTCTGTGGCTTCATATCCCTGCTGAGTTCCCTCCCATCCCCCAACTCTGCCTTTCCTAGGCTGCACCCCTAAATCTCCAGGAATTTCCCACTTTGGAGTTGGCGACTCTAGATTTAGGCCAACCTAGAAGTAAATTGGCCCAAACAGGGTGCAATTAAATTTTGCCATGCAAAAGTGCCAGACAGGGGCATGTATAAAGAAAGCACCAAAAGATCCTGGAGGCAAGTCAGTAAGCAGGCAGTCCTTGTTGGTTTCTTGATCCCTCTTCCAGGGAGAAGGAAAAGGCTAACAAGTTCTTGGCCTTGCTCTCCCAGTGTGGACTCCCTAAAGGCAGCAGGAGCCCGGGGCAGGGCAATGAATGATGAGCAGGCAGTTGTTCTGGCATCTGATGGGGGGATTTGAAGACACAGAGGTGTGATGCAAGAGATGCCTAAAGGGGCAGAGCAGAAAGGGCACCATTGACTAGTAAGCACATGCTCCTCATTGGAGGTGGGGTTTGGCTGCTTGACACTCAATGGGTTTAGAAGCCAGTGCCAGGACTATGCCCTTTGGGGCCATCTAGTGTTCCTAACAGTGCTATTTTTAATGCATATAGGTTCTTTCAGAAGTTATGGTGAAATGTACCTGAGGCAGTTGCTAGGACAGTAAGCACAAATCCACTCCCATTTATTGGTATTCAGTGTACCCTGATGGAACTTCTGTACAGTGTTAGAGTAGACCATCAGAAGAAAAGCAGGGAAATAACAGCGAGGGCCTTTCATACCAGGCAGAAACCATCCCTGGACTTTGATGGTGTTGACAATATGGCACTCAGTGTTGAGAACTAATATATATGAGGCTTAGAGAGAAGCAAGAACAGAAGTTTACACAGTTCCAGCTAGGCTTACTACTTGACTGTCCATGGAGGGTAAACTCTTGCCCTCAGGCCCAGTCTGCTGTATTTGAAAAACTGAGGAGCGGGGGGGGGGGGGGGGAGAGGCCTCGGGGGGGGGGGGGGAGGCCTCCATACTGACACTCCAGGAATTTCCCCATGTCACAATGATAGTGATGTTACGCTGATTTTTATGACTGTTAATGACATCATACTAGGGTTGCCAGCCTCCAGGTGGGGCCTGGGGATCTCCTGCTTTTACAACTGATCCCCAGCTGACAGAGATCAGCTCCCCTGGAGAAAATGGCTGCTTTGAAGGGTGGACTCTATGGCATTGTACCCTGCTGAGGCCCCTCCCCTCCCCAAACCCCGCCCTCTCCTGGTTCCACCCCCAAAGTCCCCAGGTATTTTCCAACTTGGACTTGGCAACCCTACATCATACATTCACAGCTACTGACTGATTACTGTCTCAGGCCTGTGCAGCTCTACCACTATGGCTCCAGCTACCAGGTTGCTATCCATGTGGTGTCTATCCATCCTCACAGGTCTGCTAAGCTAAAGGCCACTGCACATACCACACTAGACAAGGTATCTGAATAGAGATCCACAATCTGCTGCTCCCAACAGGAAATGCAAGGGAGGTAGGCCTGCCCTATCATAGTATAAGCCAAGGCACGGCTTCCTTACTATGGCTGACCAGCATGATGAGGTATAATATCATGCCGCATGTCTTTTACGTTTACTTTGGAGCACATCATTGAACAGGATATATTCCTAACAAATGTCCAGGTTACCACAACCCTATGACACAACTGAATCCATTGCTACAGTCCCCTTACAAGTTAAAAAAGTGTTTTTGTGTAGTCTCATTTTACCTTCTTGTAGTATAAAATCATTGGTCACTCTGCAGGGTGTCATCTACATAGGCTCAAGTTAAGCACATGTAATTTCATTAAGGAAATGCACAAATTAGTGCAAGATTTTATTATTTACTTTTCATGTGTATCGTACTCTTATCCCAACTGCTTACAGCAGCTTACAATACAAAAAATTAAAAAAAAACTAGTGAAACAGGAGATGGGGGAAGGAGAGATTCTGAGTGATGAGCAAGTTTCTCCTGCCCATCTGATTTCCCACCAGCTCAAGGTTACACAACCCTATGAACTGAAGAACAAAACCCCTTTGGCCCATATCTGGGCATGCCCAGAGTATAAATACCCGCAAGAATCAGAGATGCAACAAACTCAGCCAGATCTTTTTAACTGCTCCTAGTCAGCTAGCAGGCTCTTCCGTGCTTTCTCCCATGCCAATAATCCAAACTACTTGATGAAGCAATGGTAATTGTAGTCATATCCTCATTATGTTTGATTTTGAAACTGTTATTGTGAACCACAAGGATTGTGTGGAGCAGACATCTGTCTGTATGGTCAACCTCATTCTGTCCTGAAGAGAGGACAGGTATCTAGCTTACTTAGAGACATTTCATAAAATGCAGACATGTGCTACATGGATATGCAATATTGCCCACAGCTATTTCTGTACAAGAAAAGTATGCCTCTTTACCAGATGTTGCTTATGAGTGCTTGTAGATAGTCCAGCCTGATTCCAGACCCTTGCTTTCCCCATAACCCCTGATCAATGCTGTGTAAACTGTCTATAGCACCAGTCTCCTATGATGCCCCCCCCCCCCTCCAAGACTGTGCTTCTCTTGCACAAGCAGCATCCCAAAAGCTGGTCTTTAGTTGTATTTTTTTTCCACTTCAGGGCTGATAACAGCTTTAGCAGGAAGTACCATAGAGAAAACACTCCCCTCCCCTGGCTCTGCTGATCAGATCTAATTTGAAACCCTGTGACTGTTTTTAAATAAAAATAAAAATGTGAACCTCCACCCATTAAGGATCTCCTATTTCTTGTGTAGTATGGCCTTTATTTTCCTGTCTATTGTGCTTCCTTGTAGCTCAAGAGCCATTTCCCCTGATGCTGCTAGACTGAGAATGATGTCCCGGTTTGCTCTTCTCCATTTTCTTCTTAGGTTATGCTGTTTTCTGTGAGTTTTCAGATAGCAAGTGGTTTTTTGAGAAGTTTATTTGATTAACATTTGATTGTGAGTTTTGTGATTTTCGGCACAGTGGTAAAGCATGTATTAATTGAGATAATGAGTATGAGCTGTAATTTAGCTCAGTAATCAAACTCATAAACCAAGCATTATCAAATTGATAAACTCAGCATGTGCGAGTATCCTCAGCGATAATGAATTCACAGTCAGATTACTCCCTTGCAATTGTTTATAATCCTTGAAATATATTGTCTGCTGCCATGTATTTAATGTTTTACACTATTTTGTGCAAGGGCTCTTACCGTTTTTCTCTTGCTTGTAGAGTGTAACAGAGATAGAGAAAAGAATAGCAAGTCAGGATCTCATCCTGTGTTTAATACCAAGCTCTAATATGGTAGCCTACCCACCACTCAGGGTAAAATCCTATTTACAAACAAAAGCCCTGACATATGTAAGCTGACATCTCCTCGTAGCAATATGCATGCATTCCAGTGGTATGCTACACATGTGTTTCAGAGACAATAATATTTTAAAATAGGATACATGTGCCTTTATTTTTAATGAACTTGAGGCCATATTTGAGAAAAATGCTTTAGCTTCTGGTGATTGACAGTAATATGCCCAAGTCACAGAGCATGATTGACAGTTTTCAGTTGCAGCAGCCTAAGAACATTGATGTTGCTTGGAGGCAGCAGCCTATGCTTGACTCTTGTCTATCTTGGCTTGTTACTTCTGGCCAGAGGGGACTGTACAGATGGGTCCAGGGAGGGGAGAATGCCTCTTTGAAGGAGGGTGTGGTGGATGACTTTGAAGGAGGCAGTTGTGAACCCCTTTCTGAAAATGCCTTCCCTGGACCCAATTTATGTAAACAGCCACAGACCAGCAGCAAACATCCCCCTCTCAGGCAAGTGGTACACTTCCTTGCTTTCTTGAATAATTATCTAGTTTGCAACGTGAGTTTGGAATTGAACCCGAATTCATTCTAGGATCTGGCAAAACCAGGGTTGAATCCCCACTCTGACATAGAAACTTGGGCCAGTCATGGACTCTTAGCCTAAATTACCTCATGCAGTTGTTGTGAGGATAGAATGGAGGAAAGGGGAGCAACGTAAGCCTCTTTGGGTCTCGTTTGGAGTGAAAAGTAGGGTATAAAATGAAGTAAATAAATATATAATCTGATGGGATATATTTCACCTAGAGAAAGAGAAAGAATACCACTCTTGGAGCCTTCTGTGCCTCACAGTAGTTTTCAATATCACAGAACATTTTTTGACTTACTGGACGTGATGGATGGTGCAGGCACCATATTTAGGAGGCTTTTCCCCCCTGTCTCAGGGATTAACTCTAGAAAATGGGGCTGGGGGACAGCTGCTTGGCTTTAGAACATTTATGCAGTGGAGGCTTGAAGGGTTTCATCTTAATACCATCTACAGATGTTAAACAGACATTTGGAATAAAGTCCCATAAGCAGGGGTCCTTTTGTAGAAAAAGAGGTGCAGGAGCTCATTAGCATAACTCATTAGCATACCTCATTAGCATATGCCACGTCCCCTGATATCACCAGAAGTGTGTCAGAAAGGGAATGTCAGTTTCAGCCCCATTATACCCTATGGGCCATTAAAATCAATGGCAAAAACTCATAGGGTATATGAGGGGCTGGAGGAAAGGGGGTTTGAGGGAGAGGCTCCAAATTTGCAGGGTAGCTGCTGGGGCCTCTCCTCGAAATACCCACCAAGTTTCAAGAAGATTGGACCAGGGGGTCCAATTCTTTGGGCCCCCAAACAGGTTGTCTCATCCCCTCCATTGTTCTCTATGGTGGGAAAAAATGTTAACTTTTTTCCTCCCATAGAGAACAATGGAGGGAATGGGGGGAAACTGTTTGGGGGCCTGTAGAATTGGACCCCCTGGTCCAATCTTCTTGAAACTTGGTGGGTATTTCGAGAAGAGGCCCCAGCAGCTACCCTGCAAGTTTGGAGCCTCTTCCTCAAACTCCCTCCCCTCCAGTTGCTTTTAAATTTGCCGCCGAATTTCGGCAGCAATTCGGCAGCAGGCTGAATCAGATTAGAGAATCTGATTCGGCCTGTGGCTGCCCTAGTGGCCACTCCTGAGCTGGCGGAGCTTCGCTCCACCTTGCTCCGGACCCAACGGACCCCTGCCCATAAGTACACTGATGACCCATAACAGTAGAGCTTCTTTTCAGCAGAGTCAGTGAACCCAAAGAGGGTCTGTAGACTTGGAGACTGTAATGGACTGGATGAGGGTGAATAAAACTGAATCACAAACTAGATAACCTCAGTCTAATCTTCTGGTATATGAGGGTTGCACTCACCTTAAAGAAGCAGGTTTACTATTTAGAAGTGCTATGATATCCATGCCTACAGATGAAAGAACAGGTCCCGTTTGTTATGTGTAATGCCTTCAACCAACTTTGGTTGGTATGCCAGTTTCAGCCATTCTACAGTTATCCATGAGCAACTAAGATACCGCAGAACTTTTTACATGGGGCTGTCTTTGAAGATTGTTTTAGAAACCTCTGGTGGTTCAAAACATAGTTGCTAGTTGATGAAAACGACAAGGAACACATTTCAGCAGTACTGAAAGAGTTCTGCTACCTACCTGTTTGTGCTGGCTCTTATCTTTAGAACCAGAAACTGTTTTAATCTAAAGGATTGACTCCTCCCACATGAACCTGTCCAACAATTACATCGACTTTAGTGGCCCTGCTTTGCATGTCCCCTATGGTAGCAACTCCTGCTATGCAGACATTTGTTTCAGCCACCAGGTCTAAATGTTTTGATTTTCACAGACATTTGATGATGGTTGATTGTCATTCAGTTTTGGTTGTTTTCATTGGCTTTGTCCTTACACTGCATTTTTATTTGTCTCACTTGCTCTGGCCTAGATTTATAGTTTTTGCTGTTTGGGCTTTGGCATTGATAGTTTTATGCTGTGGGGTTTTTTCATAATAAAATAGTAATAATATCCTGGGGGGTTACGCTGAGATTTTCTGATGACTTGATGCTGCTGCATTATCTGCGGTTTTCATTTTGATTGTTATGATTTTTAACTCATGACCTTTCTAGCTGAGAGGATTCAGATTAAAGATCTTTCAAATAAACCACTAAATAAAACTATTTGGAACATGAGGATGGGCAGTAGCCTTGTACGTTAATGAATGTTCCTTTCTCTGGAACTCTGGCACATCTCCCCTGTGGGAGATGGCCTGTGGTGCAAAAAGGACCCTGAAAGGGCTTTGCCTCCCTTGGCCTGCCCAGCCAATGGGGGGGAGGAACAAAAGGTGATTCTCTTACTGCAGGTGATCCATCTGCCCCAGCCACATGCAGGGAAGATGAGCTGCTGCACCAAGCGGACCTGCTGCCCTGGCTCCCTGCTGGATGAGCTAGCCATTAACACTGTGGCTTGTGAGCCCCACACAAGACCATGAAGCTGGGAAGGGGATGGGGGAACTGGCTCACTCCTGGCAGCTTCTCCTAGGCTTGCCTTTCACTTGGGGCTAAGATGACCATGGCAGTGGGAAGCAACCCTTCAGCCATCAGCCTGCCAGCATTTTCTCCAGTGGCCTCCATGGGTCATCCACCTCTGATGCAGTACTTGGCCTCAACACAGAAGGGAAAGAGGCAACCACTTATGTTTTCTCCCCCCCTGCAGCTATGAGGGTTAGAACCCGCCCTCTCATATTTTTGACTTTGCTAAGTAGAAGTAGTGTTTCTCAGGAAGCTGAATTCCTTCACCAGGGTCTAGCTTCTCTGTATAGCATTTCACACATATGGCATCATAGCCTCAGGTTGCAGTCACACATGCCAGAAAAAAATGGGGGGAGCGAGGCTATTTCCTCCAGAGGAATTTGCCCCCCAGCTGCATGTTCACACCTCCCTTTGAAGCTGTGGGCACAGTCTGTCAGTGTGTGATCAGACACAACTGTGGGTGAGTCATTTTTTGTCCCGTTTTTTTCCCCATGTCCTTAAACGAGGGATTAATGAATCACACTTCCACACCAAGGGCTCCCTATGGAGTTTGTGATGATGCACATACTGTGAAGGTGGGAAAACAATAGCACAGAGCTGAGATGGCCTGATCAGATTATCCCAATGCTATGAGAGCGCGATGGAACGATCAGACATGGGAAAGTCCATCCATGGCCTGTCGCAACCCGTTTACTACCGGGTTTTCCCAGGTATCTTTTAACTCCACTTTTGTGGTGGAGCAGAATAGGTTGCCGACAGCTGTGGGGTGCTTCTCAGATGTTATCTGATCACGCCCTTGAAATCCCCCTGGCATTCACACCTATGTCGGGTCTAACTGTGTGTATGATCGCAGCCATAAAAATTCAGAGCATGAGCGAGTGGATTTTTAGCATGGGAATGCTAAGTGAAATGTCTCTAGTACTGTATGGTTTGCATTTTTTAAAGCACACACATATGCATAATGAAGCTCAGTGTTTCCAAAGTCGGCAGACAATTACACTGTTTCCAATGATCTCTTTGTGTTTCTCCAGCTAGCAGATGCTGTTTCATTTGAACTTTGAAGATAGCTTTTCTCCTTTCCCAGCTTTGCTTTTATTTTGAATCCCACAAAAATGGAAGAATCCCATCAACTTACAGGTATTACCTCTCAGTTCTCATTCAAGAAAAGTTCGCTTTCACTGAACTATACAGGTTAAATGTGATGCCAACAGAAGCAATGCTGATTCCCTAACATTGTTGTATTAACATACCTCAAATTTAGCCCAGAGCAAAGGGAAATGATGTTGTTTGGAATGAGATGGTAATTTACTTTCCGTGCCTCTGAGTCCTAAGGCATCTTCTTGGGACATGACAGCCAGCTGTGCAAATTGAAATGGGCAAACAATTGTCCACTGGGGGCTCCAGCATCTAAAATGCTGTCTTCCATGCTCACATAGACAACATTGTTATTTTATTATCTCAGGGATCACTGGGGTTTAACTATTAAATAAATGGACACTTCAGCACATATCACCAGCCTGCATTAAGGGGAGCATAACCTGCATCCACAGCAGTGATAGCACAGAAACGGTAGCTTCTCATTCCCGCTATCAAGAGATCAAAAGAAAACGGCAGTGTGTCTGGGAGAACGCAAGCTCTCTCTGGGCAGCTTGCAAGTGGATATCTTATGTACAAGTTGAGACAGGCATTAAATTGGTCAGGCTTCAACTTTTGATTTTGTTTGCATTTAACATCTGTACTTCAGCTTTGGCCTCCAGCCTTTTGTCCTTTTTTTAGCCCTTCTCAAGAAAGCCGCAGAAAGCTGATCCCCTATTTACAATAACAGCCCTAGATTGAGAGGTCATTCCTTACAGCAAAAGCCAGCATTGACATTGTTCTATATAAAGATTTCTCCTCCCCCCACCACCACCCAAGGCAACATCTCAGCCTTTGGAGAGGGGAGGTTAGCTTTTATTTTATTTTATTTGTTTTTTGGGAAGGGGGGGGGGGTTGCCACAGATGATTTCATTGGGAATTTGATGAAGTCATGAGAAACATTGTCAGAACCGTCTGGATCACAAGGAATCTTGCTTCACGATAGCTGACAAAATGTGCAAACTGGGGGCCATGTGATGCTAGCATTTACTTGAGACTTTTTAAAGAAAAAAAAAACCAATTTCCTTTTCATCATAAAACTTCAGCTTTAGTTTTATGTGTTCTGATGCTGAAGTGTTATGTGCGCCATCAGACAACAAAGGTTTTCTCAATTAAGCCACCAGCACAGGAATGGTGAGCAGGCTTAATTGTACTGCCTTGTTGATACTTAATTGTACTGCCTTGTTGATACCGCAGGGTAAGTGAAAGAGGCTCGGGAAACATTAAAAAGGATCTGCCTCCATGCTCCTCATAATCTCCTCTAAGACCTCCACTTCTTTTCTCTCCCTCTTACCCTGCTCACCCCCCAAACAAGGAAAAGCAACTCCTTTCCCTTTAACAAACTATGAGAGAGTTGCACCACTTCCAACTCTTTCCTGTCCATTACCTGCCATCATCCTTGCCTCGGCCTGGGGTAGACAGTGTAGACAATGTGGCTGCTTAGCAACCCACCAGAGCTTGATAAATGGTGCACTAGGGCCACAGTGGTAGATAGGCACAGCAGCAGGCGGAGGAGATGGAGAGCAGCTGGTTATCAAGCCCAGCCCCCGCTATTTTCTACTGCTACCCTTGCATACAGCTCCATTGATTTGCCAGCATCACTTGACCCAGAAGACTTCCAAATCACAGAAAATAAACAGCAAACAAACAAAAAGACCCAGCAGTGTGAAGACAGATATTCACTTTACAGAGGATGTTTTCTGGCCATTCAGGGCAGGGCAGGGCAGGGGAATATTGGTTAAAAAAAAATACTGAGAGACAAATCAGGATGATCCCCATAATATTTAGTATGGTCCACATACTAAATTTCAAATGGAGATTAGAAAGAGAGACTGCTGAATTGCAACTGATAACAAAGCTCAAGACAATGCAAACTCCTAGAATGAATCAAGACCTAGGTTTCCTGTCTCATTACCAATGCTTTCTCCATGCCTACTACCTCTCTGCATATCACACCTAATCCAGTCATGCCTGCTATTGTCATTTGCCTGCTAATGTCATTTGGCATCTGAAATCACTCCACTTTCCAATAAATAGGACTCACA
Organism: Lepidodactylus listeri; assembly: GCA_029233225.1. Classification (NCBI taxonomy): domain Eukaryota; kingdom Metazoa; phylum Chordata; class Lepidosauria; order Squamata; family Gekkonidae; genus Lepidodactylus; species Lepidodactylus listeri. The sequence goes on along the minus strand of JARCFY010000005.1, from coordinate 77,503,952 downwards.
TTCTAGCTGTATCTGAAGAAGTGAGCAGTGACTCATAAAACTCATACCCTGCCACAAATTTTATTACTCCCTAAGATTCTACTGGACTCTTACTCTTTTTGTGGTCCCCAGTGGACCAGGACCCACATTTTGGGAAACCATGCATCTTGAAACACATAGTCTCCCTGATGATGCCCTGTGCCCCCTCCCAAGTAATAAAGGTAGGGGACTACCTGAAGAGGTACATTCAAATTAGCAGAGGTGCAGATTCTTATGTGGACAGTAGATTATTGAATAACCCAACATTGGTGTTTGAAAATTGCCTGTTTAAAGCAAGCCTCATGATACTTATCTTTATTGTGTGTGTTTCCTCTGAAGCCATTTGAAATGTATGCAACCACAGTGTTATTTTAAGGCTTATAAACAAGATATATCTGCTGTCAGTGATTCTTTGGAGGGAAAGTCATGGGAATTGTGTAAACCAAATGTACTAACTCTTCTTATATATAATGCAGTGAATAAACGTTACTGTCTTTTTATTCTTAACAGATGGTTTCTCCAGAGATTTATGAAGGACTTTGTAAACTGGCATTATGGACATACAAGGGGAAGTTTGCAAAAGTGGACCTATTTTGCAGTTTTCCCCTTCAATTTTCACCTTATCACCCCCATACTAACTTTCAAGCATTCTTCAGATTTGTGTTCTTCTTTCATTTAGACCTGTAAGACCTTTAAGTAAACTGAAACTGAATGTATGCACCTTGAATCTTACACCAAGATTAGTACAATGTTCTGATGCCGTTACTATTCATGCCAATGCATGGACTGCTTGGTTTTTATTCTGCAGAATTTAGAAGGTGCTTTACAAAAAGACTTCCAAAGTAACACACAACAGGGGAAAGAAAAAACAACAAATCAAACAATAACAACTATGGCCGAATTTTAGAAAAGAGCAGGAGTCCAGTAGCTCCTTGAAGGTCACGGCCACATGAGTGAAATGATTCGGAGGGGAATCGAGGCTTTTTTGCTCTGGAGCAATTTGCCCTGCAGTTGCATGATCACACAGGTCTGTGGACCTGCCGGGGCAACTTGCCACTGTGTGATCAGATGCAACCATGGGTGAGGGGTTTTTGTGTGTGTGTGTGTGGTTGGTTTCTGAGGTGCTTAAATGGGGGATTGATGAATCGCCTCCCCACCCTAAGGGCTTTCGATGATGTGCACATGGAGAAGAGGGGAAAGACCAACAGTGTGGCATCGGGATAGCGTGTGATCCCGCTATCCGCAATGCCGCACTTCGGCACTGGAGTGATCACATGGGGAAACTCCAGCTGTGAACTGCAGCAAACCATTTGATACTGGAGTTTCACTAGTAGCTTTTTACCATGCTTCTCCACTGGATCAAAATGGTTTGCGATGGTTTGATGACGGTTGTGGGACACTTCCCAGATGTGATTGCACCACTTTGATCCGCTGGTGAATCGTCCCTCTTCTGTGGCAAATGGGTGCGTATGATCGCGCCTGAAGACTAACAAAATATGTGGCAGGGGATAAGCTTTTGTGATACCTGAAGAAGTGAGTAGTGACTCACAAAAGCTCATCCCCTGCCACATATTTTGTTAGTCTTTAAAGAGCTACTGGACTCTTGCTCTTTTCTGCTGCTACAGACAGACTAACCCAGCTACTCATCTTGACCTATGGCCTAATTTTGTCCCAGATCTTATCTAAATGACCTGTTTCATTATTGAAAAATATATGAATGGAAAAAATAATCCACGCATTTCTCTTATAGTTGCTGTTTAAGAAAATAAAAAGAGGGCAGTGACTGTTGTTCCATCAGATTCTCATTCATTTTCAAAGGTTTGGATATTTCTGTTGCTGGCTCATATGTTATAAAATGTTGCCTGCTTATTAAAGTTCTGTCACTGGCTCAGCTTCAGTTCCTTCTGACTTTAACTATGGGCTCGTTATGAAGGATTTGAACCTGCTTGGTTGGTTTAACTTGGTTGGATTTGTGTGTTACTTCAAACGAGAATTTCCCAAAAGTTTGTAAAATAAAGTTACCTTTAAATTTAATAAGCACTATTTGCTCTGTATCTTTTAAATTACATCCAACACATAACTCACCTTCCAGATTCCTACTGGCAAAGAGTCCTATCCTTTCTGGATCAAAATGTAGAAATGAACATTTAATAATTGAGGTGGAGTGCTTCTTTTACTGTGTTTCCTTCTCTTCAAATTGCTTGTTATTTCTGTTATGTTGCCAAGTGACATACGTTGGCTTGGATCTTTCAGTAAATTTCCATTAACAGAAGGGGAACCATTTTTGCCAATCCCTCTGCCTGTTGCAGATCCCTGACTCCCTTCCTGTGCTGTTCCTTTGTTCCCCAGGAGTAGCATTTCAGGGACTATTTTGGGGGTGCAGCAGGAGAGAGGAAGCAAGGAAGTCCTCTTGTGCTAACGGATGTGCCTTGTGTTCACAGAGATTTACCATGGAATCAAATCCTTTGTTATTATTGAGTTTTTAAATATTGTTAAAACATACTAGTATAATAATGTTACGGGACATCATTTTGTTATGTCTCTAGCCTATTTCAAGCCTACAGTAATATATAAAATAAAAACATACAAGTGACATCCTGTTTTTGCTGCCCATATTATTGGTACCCTTATATCTAGACTCTAATTGAAGCATATCTCTTGTCTTGTTTTAAATTCATTGGGATTCTTCCTTGATAAGTTCATTTGTGACTTATACCTGGGTGGTGGTGGTGATTTTGCCTTCAGGTTGCAACTGAGTTATGGTGACCCCCACAGAGTTTTCAAGGGAAGAGACATTCGGATGTGGTTTGCCATTGCCTGCCTGCTCATCACAGCCCTGGTATTCCATCCAAATCCTAACCATGGCTGACCCCAGGGCTGGCAAGAGGCACCATGGGCCCTCAAAGATTCCACCTACCTCCCATTTGACCCTGATCCAAAACAAATATCATAACAAACAAATCACTTGGCTTGCTGTTACCATGAATCTATAGTAATAAAAGAATTGGCCTGCCTGTCTACCTGTTCTTTATTTGTTTATCTGTTTGTTTACTTTATATCCTGCCTTTTTTTCCCAATGGGGATAGGACTGCCAGCTCTGGGTTGGGAAATACCTGGAGATTTTGTGGGGTGGACCTTGGGGAGGACAGGATTTGGGGAGGGGTGAACCTCAGCAGGGTATAATGCCATAGAGTCCATCCTCCAAAGCAGCAATTCTATCAATGGGAAATTATTTTGGTTATCTGGAGATCAGTTGTAATAGTGGAAGGTCTCCAGGTGTCACCTGAATGTTGGCAACTCTAAATGAAGCCCCAAAGTGGCTTACATTATTCTCCCCTCCTTAATTTTATCCTCACAACAACTCTGTGAGGTAGTTAAGACTGAGAGTATGTGACTGGCCAAAAGTCACCCAGCAGGTTTCCATGGCAGAATGGGGATTTGAACCTGGGTTTCCAACACTTCAGTTGCGGTCACACGCACCAGAAAAAATGGGGGGAAGCAAGGCTATTTCCTCTAGAGGAATTTGACCCGCAGTTGCACATTCACACCTGAAACAATCAAACACCTGTTGATCAGTAAAGATTGTTACTCAGTTAATCAGCTGGCAGAATATTTAACAAATCATTTTTGAACTATTGCTGAGCAAAAGGCACTATTTGAGAAGAAATATTCCTGATATTCTTCCAAACAAGAGGCTATGCTTTTTCTAAGATTGTACTAGTAGTGCCACATGTGCGAATCTTGGGAAAAAATGCTTTTGTCCTTAAGAATAATTGTTTTCATGGGTATAAAACCTATGCAGATTTAAGCAATCAGCAAAAACTTGCACAGCTGACAAAGATTTCTTTAAATGAGTGACAGCTGTATTACTAGGGTAATGCATACAGACCTTATTTGGACTGTATTCAGGTCATTTTGTTCTGTATTGTAATTATTCATTTTTTTATTATAATTAGCATGATTATCTGAATTTTTAATTGTATTCTTTATTCATTTTAATGGCTTTTGGGGGAGACACATTTGTACTGTAACTTTGTTGTTTACCACCCAATTTTGATAATATTCTCAGTGACAGTACCCCTTCCTCAAGGAATTCTCCCTGCCAAGTTTCAGACAGGTGAGAGAAAGTATTCCTGTTTTAGAGGCAATTAAGATTCTTATTTGCATAGGGATCAGGAAAGCATGAATTGGCACATGGATGAGTTTTTCTTTCTTTCAGGGCAAGAGATCTATTTTTAACCTAAAATGGAGTGTGTGGGCAAGGGGAACGAAGCCTTTCCCCCTTAATTTTCTGTGCTCGGCATGCTTCCCCAACCCGTCTGTTATTGGAGCCTGGCCAGAAGAAAAAACTCTTCAAGCACTAGAGTAAGGTGGTTAGGGCAGAATGTTTGTTTTATTTCTTGTACTTCATATATACCCTGCCATTCTCCTCAGTAGGGACTCAAAAGCAACCCACAGCTCAGCCAACAAGTTTCCATGGCAAAGTGGGGATTTGAACCTGAGTCTCCTAGGTCCTAGTCTGCCATACTAACCCCTACACTGCACTGGCTCTATCTCCTTTTACCAGCATATTCCATTTTTGTTTAAAAATATATACCACCTCCCATACAAATGGGAAGGTGCCTGTCCTTTTTTGTTGGAGTGAGTGACTCAGCATGCCTGGACATTGGCGGGGAGGCCTGCATCACTCTAAGGGTGTACAGGTGTTATCTCCTTGAATAGAATGTGTCTCTTTGTCTTAACCTGGGAGCTGCCCTCTGACCCTTCCTCTCTCTCACTGTCTTCACATGGCCTTCAATGGACACACATGTCTCCGCAGGTCTCTCCTGTAGATACAATGCCCTCATACTCCCCCACACATGATACTGAACAAGCTGGCCATTTATTATAGGGAAAGTACTCTTTAGATTAGGCTTTTTTCTCTTCTTTTGACTGCAAGCTGAATGTGAACTGGAGCTACCTGAATAAATGTAAGTTTACCTTTTCTGCAATATACTTCTTGGGAGATTTATTTACTGCACTCAGTATCACGCTTCTATGACTGGGCAAAACTCTGCTATATTAACCAAATATCCCAATATGTTTTTTTCCACCAGGGACAACAGCAGCAAGGAAGTTTTCCTCTTGTCCTTGCCTCCCAGAGGTGGGTGCAACATGTGACTGGAACAAAAACATAGGAGGAAAGGAAGTCACACTGCAGTGGAGGAATTCTCTACTGCTCTGATCACAAAGCTGCAAGGGACTGAGATTTTTTTTCTCTGTCAGACCACATCAGTCTGGACTCCAACAGTCTATCAGAATTACTTGGACACAGGACTGTTGTATCAGAGAGCTTTACACACTATTATTTATGAGAAAAATGTCCAGCATGTCTCTGTGTGTATGGGTGGCTGGGACATTCATTGTCAAAGGTGAAAGGCTGCTATGCCCCCCCCCCCCGATTGCATCTTTTACCCATAGGAATGAAAGTAAAAGGACTCAGTCAACACACTGAGAGTTCCATAAACAGAATTCTGGGGTGGGGGGGGAAATGTCCTTTAAAGATCAGGTGTGCAAGGCCCCAATTTGCATTGGGAGTATCAGAGTGGGGGTTAAGCTGTCCTTCTGTTCCATTCATCTGATCTGAACCAACCCTGGAGAGCCACTATTTGTCCAACTAGGGAATCCATACAGGCACCCATAGCAGAGATATCTCAACTTAGCCTAATCACTGGAATTTAAGCTACTGAGAATCATTCCTAATTCTTCCTGCAGAATTCCATCTATGGCTCTTATTCATCATACTCTAGAATGACAGAATGTTAGAAACTTTTATGTCTATCAGTTATATAGTTCTATACTGTGGTGATTAATTTTTGAGCAGATAAAGACTGCCCTTACACACACACACACAAAATTGAGAATAAGTGGGAATTTAAGTCAAGTTAAATGTTGCATTCTTTTAAATGCATCAAAAGTCATTATCACTACAGTATCTGTTTGCAAACATAAGTAAAAAGAAGCCTGTGGTGGCTAAATGTTTTGTTTGTTTTAAAAACAAATGCCTAATATGCAAATCAGACACTTTTGAAGATGTTTAGAAATGTGTTTGAAGAATCAGTTAAAACATTGTTAAAAACAGTTAGTGATCATTTGTTGTATCAAATTATCTCCTCTCCTGTGAATGCAATTTAAGCTTTATTCTATTCTGTTTTATTCTATTTTTTAACTGTCTTAAAATGATTGCTCACAGACAATCAGATTTTTTAAAATAGATTTTTATTGAGTTTTTGTAAAGGAAACAAGAAAGAAGAAAAACAAGAAAAAACATACAAAGATAAAAAACATACTAACAGATACAGAGTCCGTACTATACATATCTATATAAGCATCTCGACTAGAATCTATTTCTAATTCACCAAGTTAGCTTATCACAGTTTTTATAGGAGCATACAGTTAAAATTGGTTCATTTTTTAAGATATTCTTCTAGCCATTTATAAAACCTTAACCAGTTATTTTCAAAGATTTTATCTCTTTTATCTGCTAATTTCAATGTTAAATTATCCATCTCTGTAATCTCCAATAGTTTATAGATTATTTCTTCCTCAGAAGGAACTTCTTCTCCTTTCCAGTGCTCTGCATAAAGAATCCTGGCAGCAGTAATGTGTTTATATATATATATATATATATATATATATATATATATATATATATATATATATATATAATTTCATATTTAAGGTTTTGCTTCATCTTGATTTGTGTTTGAGTGTGCACAAGTCTGAGCTGACTTACACCCTGTTAAAAAAAAAAAAGGACTGTAGCGCGATCATTTTGAAGGTCTAACTGGAACAGAATTGTTGTGAGTTACAGGAAATTAAAAAATTCCTGCAATACCAACCCACTACTCAAAGTCAATCTGTGGTATCCCACAATACACTGTGCTCTGAAGTCGAGCCAGAATGATTTTTGAAGAGTAATTTCAAGCCTTATAAAGGGTCACATCATGTATTAAAGCCATATTTGCTTCTGTGTTTTGTAAATTTCAAGCTCATTACCAAACCTTTGTCTCTTTTGCGGTATGTCTGGCTTTGAATTCTGCTTCATCAATCTGATCCTGAAAAGTCCGAAGAAAAACACTGCCACACATTTTGCATGTGAAAATGTGATAAAGCATAAATAGCCTTGATCCCAAGAACAGGTCTTTAAGGGTGGCAGGAGAAAATGGATCAGATTTGTTCGAATGGCTGGATGTGATGCACATTCAGGTTGGTGAGGGGAGGAAGGTGGGAAAGAGTTGCTGTCTTCCTTCAGGAATGTGCTGAGTGTTGCCTGAGCAGGAGGTCAGGGCATCTCCTCACCTTCTATGATTAGACCCTCAGGGAGAAGAACATGGCTGTCTGTTGCTGGGAGCTGCTCCTGTGTTCCTTATTCAACATCTCACTGAAGCATATACAGAGCTGGGCTCCTCCCTCAAGATAAAACCACATGCTATTTGGCATCACAAAATATGTCCATATGCAAAATTAAATTGTAAATCTGGGAATAATTTCCATAGGAAGTGTTGGGAGAAAAAAACCCAGGCTATTGTATAATCCAGTATTCCCTTTTTAGATTTGTGCGGGTTGGTTAACTTTTGCAGTTTCCGAATTATGCCTCTGGAATATTTTTAACGTAATATAAGAACCCAGGAAAGTGTATGTGTTCTGGAGCATAGAAAATGTAATTTAGCAAAGGTGGAAATGTACACAAATCCTAGAGAGAAGAACCCACTCCTACCAAAGCAAGACTATTATTCTTTGTATTCTGCCCTCCTAATTGTAACCTGCATCTCTGATTTCTTGCCAGTCATCACACCATATTATCCATCATGTGCACTTTAACACAAGGAGTTATTCAATGGGGAGCTGTGATAAATTTAACCATTATACTTGTTTCTCCCCCCTTGCACAAGTGACCTCCACTCTCTCTCTGTCTCTCTCCTTCTTATACAACCCCCATGCCATTCCACATATTCCTTACATCCCCAGCAGCAGCAGCAACAGGAAAAAAGGGTCTACTTTAAGTTCTCTGACCATGGAGAAGACCCAGTAGGCATCTTTCTGTTTGACAGGAAAACAACTATCCAATTTCCCAGAGAGTAAATTACCAGTGCCATCCTAACCCACTGAATATGGGTTTTCAAATAATCCTCTAATTTATCAGAGACAGGTACTGTTGAAGATTGTATTGCAAGCCTTTTACTTTCTTTCCCATACCTGAGGGCTGCCATCAGCCACTGGGGTACTTAGTGTCCAGTGTCTCTGCACCCTCCCCCTTTCTTATTGAGAGTGATTCAGTAACTCTGAGATTCTCACACCTGACAAGCTTAAAGAAGAATCTCCCCCCCCCCTCACCTTGGTGATGGGGGCAGCAGTTAATTTCTAGATTCCCCCAGCCTCACTTCAGCATGCACACTGTTGTAGAAAGGGTTGTTCTAATTCAGTCATCCTGATGATTTGTTAACCTTCTGCTTCTGCACCCCCTTACACCCGTAGCATTGGTATGCATGTGTTGAATCGTACTCTCCAAAAGAACTCTGTGTCCATCCACCCCCCCCACACACACACACACTCACACACAGACACATTGCACAGGTGTCATTAAGCCCTCATCTTCTGCAGATCTCAGTTCACTGAATTAAATAGTTAACAGAATTCTGCCGATGTCTTCCATGTGGTTATTATAAACTAATGCTGGAAAATATCAGTTAAACTGGAAAACACATGTATGAGGCTTGGTTTGAGGTAATGTGCACCAGAGCCAACAAAAAAATGAAAGCAACAACAAGGCTCAGAGTTCCATGTGGCTAATTTTGGGATGTATTTATCTTAAAAGCACCTCAGACAAAACTGGCTTTGCAAATAATCCTCCAATTTATCAGAATTAAGACGCTACTGTAGAACTGGAATAGCCACCCCTGGATCAGAGCTACTGCAAAACTACCCTTCCCACAGAAATCACTGGGAGTGAAATAGGAAATGGGTGAAGGCCCTTCCCAGGGTAGTTTAAGGAAATGTTGTTTATATTTGAAATAGTGTAATGACGGCAATGTTCAAACCTATGTGAAATTGAATTGTTATGTATTTACTGAGGATTATAACACCTTGTGTAACAGGAGAAGGGACAGGAGAAGACTTTAGGGACCAAACTAGGCCTTGTGTCCATCATAATCAACTCCCTTGCAGTCTTCAGTACTTGTTAATTCAGCTGTATTATCAACGGATCTTTAATGGCTCAAAGATCATTGGTAGATATGTGCATCTCATGCTGCATAGTGAGTTCCAGGTTGCTTGTTCGCTTACCTTAGATCAGGACAAGGTGGTAGTGAAGAGTGGTATCTCTGGAATACTTGGCTAGGAAATGTGACTCAATGACAGACAACATGCATTAAATACAGAAGGACCCAGGTGTGATTCCAGCCATCTTAAATTAAAGGATCTCAGGTACCAAGTACTGGGAAAGTTCCTTCTTTGCCTGAGACTGTTTAGTGTCTCTGCTAGTCAGAGCAATGAGCTAGATGGACCAATGGTCTGTCACATTATAAAGCAGCTATGCATCTCCTTTCCTTTGACTTGGCAGCAAACCCTATCGTTATGAGCTAGGTCACATGGCTTAGAAACGATATTGCTCTGTAGCTTTTGCAGTCTTGGTTTCGTGATCTAATACTATAAACGGGGAGCAAGGAGAACACCTGGAAAAGAGTTTTTCAGTAAATAATGTATCACTTTCACCAATCTAAATCAGGAAAGCTGGCCATTCAGAGCACACACAGACACATCTCTTTTAGTGATACTTTATAATACAGGCAACTAATGGAAAATAGACTAGCACCTTCATACTGAAAATTTAGAAGCACAATTATGTTTTAGGGGTCAGAAATGGATCACAAGTGAAGAACATATTAGGAAGAGCTTGACTACAGATGCAAAATGGAGTCCTGCTGATAAGGAAGCCACAGATACTACATACAACTCTGGAATTTCCCATTTGGTTCATTCAAAGCTGCTATGTTAAAAATGGTTTGGTATGGAAGATGAAAGAAAATCTGAGGGGTCTGTGTTTAATTTTCGATTCCTTGCAGCATTTGCTTAGGGCAAGGGGGACAGGAGCATCTTCGTTCTCTACATGTGAAAGAAAATGTGAGAGAGCCTGAAAGTACAGAGCTGAATGGAATGCATCCCTGTAAAAGAAGGATGATAGAGAGGTAACAAAATCCACCATCCAATTTAAAATTGGCAATGTGGATCTCAAAACAATGCCTAGAACTTATATATGTGCATTTTTATTATTCTCTTTTCCATTGGGCTCAGTCCAAGGGGCATTTCAGCCTCACAATATTTCTGTAAGATTCAAAGAAAGTAACTTTCCCAAGGCTACTAAGTAAACTTCATAGCTGAACAGGGATTTGAACCATGATGATTCCTCACATATGAATCCAACACTACATCCATTGCAGCAGTTCTCCACTCTTGTTCTAGATGCAGTGGCTCAAAGAAGCTACCCCAAAGTGAAAGGAAGATATTTTTGTTCATTTTCTATGTTGTAAACTTTAAATTGGGCTGCAGGCTATGCCAAAGCATGTGGTTGTTCCATCCTCCACTCTCCAGAACATATATTCCTACATAGGCATGCTTTTATTTAGTGTTTCTCACGCTATAGCCCTCCTCCATTAAAACTGAATATGGACTTGGTCTAAGTTAGAGGAAGGATAATCTGATTCCAAAGAATTATCAGGCCCTGTCCACACTAGCAAGATAAGCCAAACGGGAAGTGACACAAATTTGTGCCAGCACAATTTGCGCCGCTTTTGCGGGATCACACAGGTCCATGGACCTGTGAGGGCAAACCGCCGCTGCGTGATCACACACAGCCGTGGGCAAGTTAGGTTTTTTTTTTCCAGCCGTTTTCAGTGCACTTATCTGCTTCTACAAGGGATCGATGACTTGCCTCTCCACCCTCGGGGTCATCCAAATATGCACATACTGGGAGGGGAGGGGAAAAAATCCAAAAAGCCCGCTCCCCAACACCACTTGTTTGCGCTGGCGTGATCACACCAGGAAAGGTCAGTTCTGGGCCGTCACAAACCATTTGAGACTGCCTTTTCACTGGTAGCTAAATAAGTCGATTCCCCACTGGCTCAAAGCGGTTTGCAACACTTTGACACCGGCTGCAGGACACTTCCCAGATGTGCTTGTGTGATCACGCCACTTTGAGCCAGCGGGGAATCGTCCTTGTGTCACAAATGGGTGTGTATGATCGCGCCCTCAGGTTGTCAAAACAGGGTAGGGGAGCTTTTCAAGAAGGGGTGCATACACCTGATGCTACAGATTGAGAACTAATTTGATACAATAGACTGGAATAAAAGAACAAATTAACAAAGCTCTGCTTTAGACAAAATATTGTGGAATCCATAAATGCATCTCCAATGAGGTGTTTACTTACCTTTTTAATGTCAAAGCTGCTAGGTGAGAACAAGAGTATGGAAGTAGCACCAGAGTAAGAGATTTGGGCTTTCCCCTTGCATTGTCTTCCCCATCCCACCAGGAGCTGATACTGGTCTTCTATGTCTCCTTTGTCCTGGCTTCAGGAAGAAACTAGGATTTACTGCCCTCCAGGCAGCACACCACAATTTTAAACCATTTCAAAATAAGACAGTGGCACAAGAGAAATATAGTAATAAAGCAGCAAGGTGTGGCCATCAATCTCCTAGTCCTTCCAGGACAGAAAGGGTTTCCCTTGTCTCTAGAGACAGTGCCAGCCTCTACTCCTCAGACAGAAAGTTCCATCATTTGCTGGCAACCCCTGAAAAAGCCCTCCCATAAGTCCCTGCTGTTTTCCCATCAGACAAGGCAGGTTTATACAGCAGGCCCCCATTCATTGATCTCAGGACTAAGGCAAGTTGATATGGGAGATCCTTTAGGTCCTGGGGACTCGAACCATTTAGGGCTTTAAAGGTCAAAACAGCACCTTGAACTGGGCTCTGAAGCAAACCAGAAGCCACAGTTACTGTAGCAGAACAATAGATCCAGGTAGTCAGCCGTGCTGGTCTGAAGCAATAGAACAAATTTAGAGTCCAGTGGCACCTTTAAGACCAGCAAAGGTTTATTCAAAATATGTTCATTATGGCAGGTTTCCATAAGAACACTAGCTGCTTTATTTTGAACTAGTTTAAATATCTAAGCCAGGGGTGTCAAACATGTGGCCCAGGGGCTGGATCAGGCCCCCGGAGGGCTTCTGTCAGGTCCGCACTGGAACTGGCCATCTCCTGCTTCCAGTTCTGTTGCTGCTGCTGCTGCTGCATCATAGCTTACTTCGCCAGACTCTCTCAGTCGTTCAGCCATTTAATGTTTTCCCCTGGGTCCTAGACTCAGAACTCTGAGCAAGAGATTTCTGTGGTGAATGTCAATAAATCAAAAGCAGGTTTGCAGTTTACAGATACTCACTTGAACAGCATACTCAAGATTGCGACAGCACAGACATTTTGATGCAAGAGGTGTCAGTTATCTGATACTGCTAAATAAACAAAATATTACAAGAGTGCTAATGTTTTAAGCATGTTTTTATTTTGAGTAAAAAGAATCTTTGTGTTTGTGTCCTTTATAAAGTTTATATCTCCGCTACCTGGCATTACATTTTATGACACACATGGTCCGGCCCAACAAGGTCTCATTTATGTCAAATCCGGCCCTCGTAACTAATGAGTTCGACACCTCTGGTCTAAGCCATCTTTAATGGCAGCTGCACATGAAGTATGTTACAGTACTCTAATCTGCACACTACTAGGGCATGACTATGTCAGTATCAGTGTTTTAATATTGGGAATATATTGTGGGGAAAGAGTTAAGCACTCTTTCCCCCTTGTATAGCTGCTCTGATCTTATCCTCACACACTCCTGCAATGTTTTTAGGGTAAGGGGGGGGGGGGTTAATCACTGATCATTTAGATGGGCATCCTTTTCCTGAAGATATTTCTCAAAGTTATTTAGTACTACGATTTTTCAGTTGTGTAGACATCTGATGAATTCAGAGCATGTTTCCTGAGTGGCAAACCACATGTCGCACTGCATCTGCATGGAACAAGATGGGGCAACCACCCTCAGGGAGAGGAAGATTTGCATTGCAGAAGGAATGGGAAAGGCATGATTAACTATTCCCCCTGCAACTGCTTTTCTTCTGAGCTTTTTTACCCTCACCCACCCATACACCCACCCTCCATAGCTCCAGACCCATAACAGAACTAGAATCTTGAAGGGGGTTTTATTTCAACCTGAATGGAACATATGTATATCATCATGTACCCCCACCATCTTTGCTAACTTCTTTGCGGTATTGCTTGCTTCCTTAGGAATGTGATTTCTTGTAATCTAAGAGCAGACCCATTTAATGCTTGTCTTGAATCTAGCCATGGATGATTTTGTTGTTGTTGTTGTTACAATTGAGGTGGTCTTGGTACTCCATTAAACAGCCCCTGGAAAGAATTCAAGTACTAAAGTATCTTTACATGAAACTAATGAAAATCACTACTCTGATATAAGAAGCATTCCAGTTCTAAAATTCAATCTGATGAAATAGCCCCATCATCTTTCATTTTGCCCTGCTACAGTTACAGTACATACATTCTCCTTAAATAAGATACATTTTAGGGCTTACGAATGACTGTTTTAGGTTAAAAGTGAATACTGTCGATGCTTTAAGAAAGTCCCAAATGCAAACTGATCCTTCAATATTCAACTACCCACCTTTTAAAACTGAATGACATCCGTACCAACATCACTAATTAAATTGATTTCTGACAAAATTGTGGCAATTACTAACTAGAAGTGGTAAAGAAGATAGAAAGAGTCAAGCTCAAGTTGTCAAAAGTATTTAAAATAATTTCGTAGCCTGTATCTTAATGGAGGTGAAAGATAAGCGGTTAGGGTCTCATTTTGCAATCCTGTGCTCTGTGGAGAACTTGATAATCCATCAAAGCTGTCTCTGCTTTTCTGCTAGGCTTTAAACATTCCTCTGTGGTGACTTTAAATGGTTCCTTTTTTAGAATGGTTGCTGCAGATTTTTATTTTGCAAACTGTAAATTATTTCAAAGTAAAAAAGAAAATAAAGTTGGGGGCCAAGGGTACCTTGATTGTGTGAAATTTTAGTAAATTGTGATTAATTTCCATTCCATTTTTGCCTGCACCCCCTTGGAAGGAATAAGAGGCACAAGGCATATGGAGTAAATGAGCCACTGGTGCAATTTTGGCCCAATCAGGGGGAGGCTGGAGGCAGTATATAGGTGTAACTCCACCTCTACATATAGGCTTTTGCTCTGCATTACCCTCCTATCCCCCCTAGAATGCACAGTGTGTGATTAATTGCTTGTTTTGAGGCTGAGCAGGAATTGGGGGGTTCTATTAAAAATTGGCCTGATGGACCCCCTTTGCTGCCAGCTTCATACTGTCAGTCTTAAGATGGGAGAATATTGCTGGTTCTAGGAATTGTGAGGTCCTAACTAGGCTGGCAAGAACGTGTATGTTAATGTGAGCTAGGTGGGAAAACTTGGTGAACACCCTGAAGCATCTGTTGATGAAGAGAATTCACCAAAGCCAGCTGTTTATTAGCTGTATGACCAGAGGGGTATGGAGTGGTCACTCAATTGTTTGTGGGCAGCATTCAATTGAACTTTAGCCATATTATGGGAGGGTGGGGATAAACACATGAACACACCATGTTGCCATGCCCAGAATCAGGCCATCAGGCAATCAACATCAGTACCATCTACTCAGTCTGGCAGCAACTTTCCACAGTCTCAGGTCAAGGGCTACTAACTGGTCTTTTTGACTGGAGATACCAGAGATTGAACCTGGAATCGTAGGCATGCAAAGCAGATGTTCTACTATTGGGCCATGGCCCCTCCCCTTGGTGAGGCTCAGCACCTCTCAGTATGATTCTCAGGGGTCATTTCATAGAAAAAGAGGTGCAGGAGCTCCTTAGCATAACTTATTTGCATATGCTACACCATCTGACATAACTGGAAGTATGTTATGTCAGAAGGCAAGAAAGAAAGAAGAGAGAGAGAGAGAGAGAGAGAGAGAGAGAGAGAGAGAGAGAGAGAAAGAAAGAAAGAAAGAAAGAAAGAAAGAAAGAAAGAAAGAAAGAAAGAAAGAAAGAAAGAAAGAAAGAAAGAAAGAAAGAAGCTGGCAGAGAGGGGACCACTACTAATCCAAGCCTCAGAAATACCACTATTCTGGGAGGATAGCTTCAGTGGTGGCTGAAGCCTTCAGAAGGCTGGTCGGAGGAACAAGGATCTTTCCAAGGGATGGGGTCATTTTGCTGCAGCCATGACACAAGCAGGCATTCCCCCATGGGGGGGGGCTGGCACCAATTCCCGGAGCTGAGCTCCCCCGAGCTCCTGCTCAAAATGACCCCTGATGATTCTGTGCAGGTGATAAAACAAGGCATGGCAGAGTTAGCAGTGCTGAGCTTGGAAGCAGGGTGGGATTGCCTTTACTGTCGGAAGATGCTTTCAGCTGACATGCACAACTGGCAGTGCCAGAGATTAGAGTTAATTTTTTTCTGCCACATACCAGTTTTTAATAAACCTAGTTTAACACATTCATTTATGTCTCGTGCCTTCATTCCAAGCTGTATGGGCAATATTAGTCAGTATCTGAAATCTTAATGTGACACGAGTTCTTTAAATGGACTGAACCAAATTATCCAATCTAGCAAACCACAAATCAAAAGCCATAAATGTAAAACTGGATAACAGCTTGCCAAGGGCCCCACAAAACCTGGAACCAGCCCTGAACCTTTGCTCAGTTCAAAATATGACCCCTGTTAAATATTAGTTACCAACCATAGCTCTATGGCATTTGTAATCTTTTTGTAACCTCAGTGTCATTCGGAAAGCCAATGTTCCTTATGCGAATTTTATGTTCATAACTTTTGAGAAACAGGGATTACATGTTATTCCCATTCCAGAAATGCTAGCATGAATATCTGTGGTTAATCCAGACAGACTGCCCCAAAATAATACCCTTGGAGTAAACAAAAGTGCTGGAACATTTCTTTAGGTTGGAACTTGACATTATGGCACATGTGTGGCTATCACTAAAAGCCACTATGTATCCCCTGATCCTCTGCCCCAATAATGTCTAGTAATACAAAACATATGCCATGACATCAACATCTTACCAGGTTCCGTACACCCAGGCAGCCAATGAGGTGGAGTGTAGGCAGGCAAGCTTGCAATATAACAATTTCACTTCACACATCTTCCATTAGTAGACATTATGGCAGAGAAGGGAAGGAAAGGAAAGGGAGAAGAGGAGAGGAGAGGAGAGGAGAGGAGAGGAGACTGCTGCTTTCCTGGCATTCTAGTGTCTGCTATGGCATCTAGTTCCAATCATAGAGCCATAAAAGAAGGATTCGAGAAACTGGGACATCTTAGAAATCTATTTTAAAAATACTGACATAGCTTCAGACAACAGTTTTCTTCCTGCTTGCTTTCCACAAGCAAGATTTTTCCAGTGTTTCAAAAGCATATCAGCTGATAGAATTCTGAAGACTAGCTGGATGATCTAGAACAAAAACAGGAAAAACAGTTGACTCATGTACTACTAAGTTCTCTCACCATTACATTATTCTAATACTAGAATAGCCCCTACTGAAAAAGATATTGAATTGGAAATAATATCAAAAGATATGTTCACTTGGTCTAGGGTGTTGCTTGTTTCACATATGCAATTCTTCATTTGTAGAATAATGCCTCTATAGGAAAATTCAGGTGGGTAGCCATGTTGGTCTGGAGCTGAAGAACAAAGTTTGAGTCCAGTGGCACCTTTAAGACCAACAAAGTTTTATTCAGGGTATAAGCTTTCTTGTGCACTTAAAGGTGCTACTGGACTCAACTTTTGTTCTACCTCTTTATGAAAAGCATCATGTGTGACTTTGGACTCAAACTTTGTTCTACCTCTACAGGAAAAACATCATGTGTGAGGTGGCTCCTAGAAGAACCAACTTCAGTGCATAATCTGAGGCAAGGCTTTGACCTGTATTTTGAAAACTAAGACCTGACCCTGGAAACAGTAATCTTCTATGGTGTACGTTAGTTGGTATTTTTTTCTTCACTGCATAAGCATGTTGTCTTGAGAAATAATCAAGTAAAATGCCTCCTGATAGTCACTAGAGTGATTTTTTTAGAATCTTATAGAAAACTAGAGGGGGTAACTGAAAAGAGGGCAGTTAAAGGATGGAATGTAACATCCAGATGCAAAGACTGTATACGTCAGAATGCCACTTTCATGGGGGCAGCTGCACTCTTTGTGCAATATTTGTTGGTTTTTCAAAAACATCTGGCTGGCCACTGTAGAAAATGAAATGCTGGACTAGATGAGTGCAAGGTCATAGTTCATTTAGGATATTAAAAAAACCTTGGTCTGGTTCTGGATGGATCACCATATCAAGCAAATTTGGACTTGGTGAGTTACCATACCAAAAACATTGATTACCACAGGTTCTCAACCTTAGATTAATAATCTAATGGACCAACAATACTTTTACTCTTGCTGAGTTGTCCTATGGATGGTTACTCTCTAGAAAGAAACACAGCATTGATTTTAAGTGGAACTCACAAACCAGTTCAGCCCTGCTGGCATGAATGAAGCTTGCAGATCTCGTATTTATGCAACACACAATGCTTCAGGGAAGACATCATTCTTGGTGGTAGTAGAAGAATGAGAAGTTTAGAAACAAGAGTGCATTAAGAGCTTGGCTGATAACATGTGGCTTAAAGAACTGTTGGGATGAAATAAAAGGAGAATTTTCTGTGCCTTTGATCCTGTTCTTTTTCGGACATGTTGATTGATGAAAAAGAACATCACCTTCTCTTGATTAAAAATATGGGAGCCCAGGTTTCCGGTCGGAGGAATGGAGGTCTGACATGCTTTGCAAATGCGCAGGGTGGACAGCGGCTCTTCTTGACAGCTTGGGTGGATAAATCCACCTGACGCAACCTCACACAGGTAGTGTGAGGACCAGCAAGCAATATAATCCAGGTTTGAGCCAGCTCGGTGAAGGAAAAGTCTCGGAGGAGACTTTTACAACACCTTGAGCACTGCAGCCGAAGAAGATTTTTGCAAGTATCTCTAAGGAGCCGAGCTGGGCTGATTAAATCAGCATAAAATCTCCAATTCCCCTGATTTCTTAACAAAGAAGACAAAGTTTAAACGTTGGGACCACATCTGAAGAGAAGTAACAACATAAGGTAATGGAAAAAAAAACTTTTTGCCTTACCATTACCGTGTTTTGAAAGACGAAAAGCAGATCTGGTGAAGCAATAGACTGTTGCAGATTGGATGAGTGCAGTTTTGAAACGTTAAAAAGCTGAATTTGAACTTTAAAAGCCAAAAAAACAAGTTGTTTAACATTCCTGCGGTTAAGAAGAGTCGGGAGGGGGAGCCAAGCATTGCGAGACAAAGAGGGGAGGAGGGAACCAAGCATCGCAAGACCAAGCTGTGAGGATTGAGACAGGAAGTGACGGCTTGAGGAGCAGACAAGAAGGGAAGTGGAGAAGAACCGGAAGAGAGCAAAGGGGACTGTAAAAACTGCTGGACCAAAAGGACTACAACAGGAAGTGACGTGCAGAGAGCAGACAAGTAAGCAAGAGGAAGGGACAAAAGGAAACTACGGCAAGCCAGAAACAAGGTAAAAAGACTACAACCTTTGACACAAACCATAGAGAAGTTGCGCCCGCCATTTTGGATTTATAAAATTTTTAAACAGTAATATCTCATAAACTATATAACTTAGAAGGCTGAAACCAACGAAATTTGACTTGGCAAGACTAGCTTGTGTGAATACACTAAACGGTGTTTGATTTGGAAAATAAAATAAAATCGATCTTTTTTAAAGAGACAAGACGGACCGCGGGCTAAGATCGAGAGCAGCTACATGGTCCTCTCCTACAATGGCAGCAAAAAAAGAAAAAGAATTACTAGCTGTTATGGAAGCAATGGGAAAAAAAATGTTAGACGCTATAGGAGAGGTAAATGTTAAAATGAATGGTATAGCTGCACAAGCAGACAAAAATTTTATAGATTTAAAAGCTGAATTACAAAAGTTAACCACTAGAACACAAGACATAGAAATTAAAGTAAAAGAACTGGAAGAAAATACTCAAAAAACAATGAAGGAAAATGACAGAATGGAAAAGATGATGCACTATAGAGACATGCAAAACCATCTGAGATTTAGAGGTATAGAGGGAAAATTAGGTGAAGATATTTTTACAAGAATGCAAGAAGCATTAGCAGATTTTTTACAAGAGGAAGAGGAAGTTGTTAAAGAACACATGGATCTTGTTTACAGAGTCAATTCTACATACGCAAAAGACAAAAATATACCAAGGGACGTGGTAGTTCAATTTACAATGAAGAGAACAAAAGAACAAATCTACAAGAAATGTTTCACAGACTCTTTTGAAATAGGTGGGAAAAAAGTTATCGTAATGAAAGAATTGCCCAGAGCAATTTTGCAAGACAGGAAAAAATTCAAGCGTCTGACAGACAAACTGAAAGAGAAAAAAATAAGATTTTGTTGGGAAATACCACAAGGACTGAGTTTTTATTATGGTAACAACAGAATGGTGATTAAAAATTCAGCAGAAATGTACGCCTTTGTTGGTGAGAACAAGGAAGAATTTGGTGATATTTAAGACTACAACAAGATGGATTACAAAGTACTCTCATGGGCCGAGGACAGACTGGCAATGTGCCCCGCTCTGCCTCCGCTTCTAAAGCGGAGGCAGAGGGGGCGTTTACATTGCCGCATCTGTCCTCCGGCGTCGGTGCGGACTCACCCATCCACGAGGCGCCGTCCATCCGCTTCAGCCAGAGACCACTTCTAACTGGTCTCCGGCTGGAGTGCCGCGCATCCCTGCCGCTTCGCGGCAGTCTGGATGCGTCGGCAGTGCGCCGGAAGCGGGGGCGGAAGTCTGGACGCCCCCGCGTCAGCGCGCCTCCGCCCTGCCTCCGCCCCGGGACAGCGCAGCCTGTGGGAACAGGCTGCACCGGGCTGCTTTTCGCGCGGGGCTTTTGGCCCCGCATCTGTCCCGGGGCGGATCAGCAGTCTGTCCTCGGCCATGGATGTAAATGTACTTAATTCACCCCAAAAACGTAGAATGGTAGGACACTGGCTGGAGAAACAAAAATGTAGTATAGTTTGTATACAAGAGGCCCATCTTAAGAAACAAGACTACAAATATTTAATAAGAAAAAAGTTGGGAGAAGAATTTTTTTCATTGGCAAGTAATAAAAAGAATGGAGTTGTAACATAAGCTAAAAAAGACTTGGAACCTAAACTAATATTTAAAGATAAAGAAGGAAGATACTTAGCTATTGAAATTCTGTTACACGGACAGAAGACTTTGATTATAAATATTTACGCCCCCAACGGAGCTAAAGAAATCTTTTTTAAAGAACTACAAATGGAACTGGACAGTGTAAACTATGAACAAATCATAATGTTGGGAGACTTTAATGGGACTGTGAATAATAAAATAGATAGGCGCTCAAAGAGAAAAGACGACACACTAGGGAAACTTCCAAAAAAAATTTTTGAACTGATAAAACAGGAAAAGCTGGAGGATATTTGGAGGAAGGTTAACCCACAAGGGAAAGACTATACTTTTTACTCTAACAGACATGATTCACATTCAAGAATTGATATGATCTGGATGTCTATTAATTTAACATTTAAGACAAAAAAAGTTGAAATTCTACCTAGAATAATCTCAGACCACAATCCTTGTCTATGGACTTCTGGGCAAATAAAAAGGCAAGGGAGATGGAGAATAAATGAGGACTTATTAGACAACCAAGAAATAGTTAAAAAATTACATGAAGAGACAGATTTATATTTTCAAGCGAACATACAAAAAAAAGTAAAAATTCAAACTGTGTGGGATGCGTACAAAGCAGTTATGAGAGGATTATTGATATCACTGAACACTAAAGACAATAAAAAGAAAAGAGAACAATATGAAAACATTGTACAAGCCATTAAAATAAAAGAAAAGGAACTGAAGAACAGACCAGGAAAAAAGAAACTGCAAAAGGAAATTTGGATGTTACAAGACCAAGCAAAAGGTATTTTGAATCAAGAGACTTACTGGAACCTGAAAAAATTGCAACAAAAAGCATTTGAAGGTGCAAATAAACCTGGAAAGTACTTAGCATGGCAATTAAAGAAAAAACGTGAAAATAAATTTATTACTAAAGTGATACGGGACAATATTGAGATAATAGACAATAAGGGAATAAAAAGAGATTTTTTTAAATATTATGCAAAGCTTTTTAAGAAGGAAAATAAAGACAGAAGAAGGATTAAAGAATACCTACAGTCATTAAAATTACCAAAACCAACAGAGAAAATCAAAGAACTACTTAACTGCCCAATATCACTACAAGAGATTAAAAATGCAATAAATGATTCAAAATTAGGGAAAGCACCTGGATCAGATGGATTTACAGCTAAGTTTTATAAATCACTACAGGAATCGATCTCACCAGTGTTATTGCTATTAATGAATGACATAGGAGTGACAGGTGAGGTCCCGGAGACTTGGAAAGAAGCAACCATTTCACTCATTCCGAAAGAAGGTCAAGATTTAACCAATGTTAAAAATTATAGACCAATTTCTTTGTTAAACAATGACTATAAGATTTTTGCCAAGATTATAGCTGATAGGCTTAAGGAACATCTTACAGAGACTATACAGACAGAACAAGCAGGATTTTTACCTAATCGCCAAATAAGAGACAATATAAGAGTAGTAGTGGATGCTATAGAGTACTATGACAAACATCCGGAGAAGGAAGTGGGCTTTCTTTTTTTAGACGCGGAAAAAGCGTTTGACAATTTAAATTGGGATTTTATGTTTGAAGTGCTGGAACATCTTGAAATTGGAGACTATATGCTTAATCTTATTAAGTCAATATATAGAGAACAGAAATCCTCTTTAATAATTAATACTGAAAAAATGGATTACTTTAAAGTGGAAAAAGGAACACGACAAGGATGCCCACTCTCGCCGTTGTTATTTATTTGGATTTTGGAAGTCTTGTTACTAAATTTGAAAGAAGATAAAGAAATTAAAGGCTTAACAATAAAAGGTTTCTCTTCTAAATATAGAGCCTTGGCAGATGACGTGATGTTTATAGCTGAAGACCCTATGACTACAGTACCATATTTGTTGCAGAGAGTAAGAGAGTTTGGTGATTTGGCTGGGTTTTATGTAAATAAGAACAAATCGAAAGTGATGTGTAAAAATATGCCAAATAATAAGCAAATTGAATTACAAAATCTTATAGAATGTGAAGTGGTGAAAAAGACAAAATATCTAGGTGTAAACCTAACAATGAAAAACATTGATTTGTATAAGAATAATTATGAGAAATTATGGCAGCAAGTTATGCAAGATATTAAAAGGTGGAATGTATTAAATTTGTCACTGCTGGGTAGAATTGCAGTGGTTAAAATGAATGTGTTACCAAGAATAATGTTTCTGTTTCAAACTATTCCAATTGTGAAAGATGTAAAAACATTCAAATGCTGGCAGAAGGAATTGACTAAGTTTGTGTGGGGAGGGAAAAAACCAAGAATTAAGATGAAAATAATGTGTGATGCTAAAGAGAGAGGTGGGTTTCAGTTACCAAACTTAAGGCTATATCATGATGCAGTATGTTTGACTTGGGTAGGGACATGGACTATGTTACAAGATAGAAAGTTATTGTCCCTGGAAGGTCATGACTGTAGGTTTGGGTGGCACGCATATCTGTATTATGGTAAAACAAAAATGGACAATATGTTTAAGCATCATTATTTGAGAAGAACATTAATCGATACGTGGACAAGATATAAAAACTTTTTTCCAGAAGAAATACCTATGTGGATTGTACCTGCAGAAGTTTTAAATCCATCATCTCACTACAAAGGACAAGACTGGTTGAAATATAGAGACCTGTTAACAAGACATGGTAAAGACTTTAAATTGAAGGAGCAGCAGCAGATGGACTTTGATTATGGCTGGTTAAGGTACAGACAAATATATGATATGTACAGAAGTGATAAAAAATCTGGTTTTAGAGAAAAAAACAATGAAATAGAACAAATTTGGGAGGAAGATGGGAAAAATTATTTCTAAAATGTATAAAGTATTGTTAAAATGGCTTAATGCTGATGAAATGGTAAAGGAACAAATGATAAAATGGGCGATAAACCTAAACAAAGACATTGAAATGGAATCTTGGGAATTTTTATGGAAAAATGCAATGAGTATTTCTACATGTTATAATTTAAAAGAGAACTGTTTTAAAATGATGTACAGATGGTATATGACACCAAAAAAATTGCAAATATTAATCAAAATATGTCTAACAAATGTTGGAAATGTAAAAAGAAAGAAGGTTCTTTTTATCATATGTGGTGAACTTGTGATAAAGCGAAGACTTATTGGTCTATAATACATGCAGAAATGGAAAAAATTTTGAAATGTACATTTAAGAAGTTGCCTGAAATGTTACTGCTTGGACTTAAACTAGAAGAGATAAATGTAAAGAAAAGGACAATAATATGGTATATGATTACAACAGCAAGAATGGTGTATGCACAAAATTGGAAAAATGAAAAAATACCAGAAGTGTGGGAATGGTTGAAAAAATTGTTATATATGGCTGAAATGGATAAATGGACTAGAAAGTTGAATAATCTGTACTCAGATACTTTTTTAGAAGATTGGGAGGATTTGAAAGAATATGTTGAAAAATATTGGGACATGAAAAACTACATTTATACATGGTTATAATAGCATAAAGGAATAGAAATTGAGTATATGAATGTACTAAGGATAATTAGACAATGAAGTTGTTTTTTAGAATTATATAAGAATATAGAAAATAAGAATTGGTATATAAGTATTTTAAAGATATATAACCGTTACCAGAAATATAAACATAGAGATAAGTATTACTATTTTGGATAAAGTGGAAAATGTGTTATGCTTCAGATGTGGTGGGAAACCACCAATACAAGATAAAAGCAAGATTATACAAATAGAACAAAATGTTATATAATATGGAAAAAAGGATTTGTATAAAACAAATGTATTAATTTTAATGTTTTGAAAAATAAAAATTTTCTTACAAAAAAAAAATATGGGAGCCCACATTAATACCTGGTCTACCTTCAAAGAGCTCATACCACTAATTCATGTTTTAGAGCTATTTGTGTTTTTTTAACCTCTCTCAAGTCATGTTTAAAGTTTACTGGAGCAACATGAATATTAAAGATGGTACAGTCTGTGAACATAGTCTTATGAATACAGAAATCTAGCACATAAACATTTGTTTGGAGTTTTTAAGAACAGATATTTGGACTGTTGGATGAAACTCAAGCAGCCTGATCCTATCGGAATGTTTTATCTGTGGTGGTGTCAGCAGCTACCAGGCAATTAACCATCCTATATTCAGCAAGACCCGCCAAAGCAACCTGTCCTTAATCATTTCTTACAAGAAAACCTGGACTCCAACCCTTTTTCTACAAGGTGACCCCACACAGAACCCCACTTGGGGATGTGAGGAGCAACCTCCAGCACAGCAGCAGTGATACTGACAGTGGGTCTGAGGCTGGTATTTGGCCGCAAAACTCCACAAGTGGTGGCACTGGAAAGTGCTAGATGCTGAAGAACAGGATGGGACAATTTAACAAATATGTTAAAAGGAAGCATAGTGGCCCAGTAAAGGAAGGCCATGTCCCAGATGTGCTAAGCCTTATGCGAATAGATACTGGGATGTTCCATGTCATATATAGTTCTACAGACGGTGTGAAAGCCACTACTTGAATCAAGGCTTTGTGTGTTTGTTTAAAAAAACTTCTCATCTCATTAGTAAAGCTGCTGGTTTCATTCTAGAAGTAATTTATATCGATTTGATACAAGAGCACACAGCTGCAAAGGAAAGCATAAATCCGGGATTTGTACATTCCGCATAGCCATCACTCAGCGTGCAGTCTGGAATGTGGTAATCTGGCTCTCTCATAATCTCAGTTTTCATTTGCAAACAAGGAAGTGTCTTGCTTTAGCAGGGCAATCTGCAGACCGGAAGCAGGGCTGCTGTATTTTCTGTGATCTGCTTCTCCCCACCCCTGCTGCCCATTCCCCAGTCCTAAGCAGCTAAGCAAAATACAGCCTGTATGTGTTGCCTGATCTCTGGATATACAAGGGCTAGAAACGCATTTCTTTAAAAATGAAAATAGGGAATAAGGACTAGTGACAACCAGTGGCACGTCCAGAATCTGAGTGAAAACCTAGACCACCAGGGCAGGTGGCAATGCAAGTTCTTGATCCTAAACAGGACAATAACAGCTCCCAGAGCAGCTCTCTCATGACCCAACTTGTTGCCTTAGAACAGGGGTGGGCAAATGGCGGCCCGTGGGCCACATGCGGCCCACCACAGAGTTTTTTGCGGTCCTCCAAGACATGAAGATTAACAAGGGTAAATATAGATGCTCTTTGACAGACATTAACTTGCAGGTTGTGATGAGAATCTCAACAAGCAATCTCACTCCTGATTTCAAAAAAATTGTAGAAAAGTGTGATAGGGTACATTTGTCTCATTAAACTGATTCTAAAATTAAATGTGCTTGCAGCTATAGATGATATGAAATTAGCACAATAAATAAATTGAATAAAACTACCACTATTTTAATGTATATTTATTGATTTTTATGATACAATTTATACCTTTTCTGAAATGCAAAGTTAAGTAATGAATGCATTTTAAAAGGTGCGGCCCTCCGCTAACCTCCGCTCCCACAAAGGGGACCCCAAGCCAAAACAATTGCCCACCCCTGCCTTAGAACCATCTCTGGAATCCCCTGGAATGTGAAAGGATTCCTGGAACACCAATCAATGTGGAAAGCAGGTTACAGAAGCATTCATCTCCCTCTGCCCCACCTGGCACCTTGAAACATGACCCAAAAAGAAGGGGAGGGGGAAACTAAACCAACCAAGCAAAAACCTCCAAAGGACATTTAGAAAACCTATTGAGGGCCAAAAGTTAAAAACATAAGTAAGTATGGACAAAAGAATGCTTATTTCAAAGACATATACAAACCTTGTAGGGGCCCAAATAAAGTGATTGGATTTATATCCCACCCTTCACTCACTTGGAGTCTCAAAGCGGCTTACAAACTCCTTTTCCTTCCCCTCCCCACAACAGACATGCTGTGAGGTAGGTGGGGCTGAGAGAGCTCTTTCCCAAGCTGTCCTTGAGAGAACAGCTGGTACAGAGCTATAGCTTGCCCAAGGTCATCCAGCCAGGTGCAAGTGGAGGAGTGAGGAATCAAACCCGGTTCTCCCAGATTAGAGTCTGTACACTTAACCACTACACCAAACTGGCTCTCCAGGTGAAGTATCTACCTTTCTAAAGGCTATTCAGAGGCCATCTGCCAAATAGTCCTTCTGTCTCCAGAGCCTCACCCAGCCTTTTTTTGTGTGTCATCTCATGTCTATGTGTGGTACTTATTTTTCCTTGCTTTCCATCCCTCAGGATACCAAGGTAAACCAATCAAACATTCAAATTATTAATGATCCTTCCTGATGCTAATCAGGGATGCTAATCAGGCAGAACCATCAGTAGTCATAAAATTGGCAGAACCATCAGTGGTCATAAAATCCATTCAGCTAGCCCCAGCACGCTCATCCAATACCCGGCTTCTATTGTGAAAGCCTGACCCTGCCTCTCTGACAGCTCATTGTTCACATCTAGGCCTTGCCCATCCTCATGCCATGCACCGCTGGGACTCATCATTGGTCCAGGTGATTTATTGTTCTCACCTGAGACCAGCCCCCAAGACCTTCCATTGGTCTGCATTGTTTTCCAATGCCTGTATCCGTGACCATGTGCTTCTGCTCTGATGCCAACTGGCAGTCCACCCCTAAACCCTCTGGGTTTAGGCCACAATCCCTTCTTCATGGACCTCTGCACATCTGGACAGGTAGTATCACCCCATAACTGACCCCCCCTTTAAGCTATCAATCACCTCTGCTTCCTCAGTTCTCTATTGTGTGTGAATGCTTGATTTTATGTTTGTATATCTAAGAATCCTTTAGTAAAGAAATCACTGCTTCAGTAATCTAGCTTCTGCATCTATTTCTGGGTTCTTGGGAAAAAAACAACTCCAGTATACACAGGTCTGATCCCATAGTTATGCCAATTGCACACTAATATCATAATTCCCCAATCTACTATTAAGAAATAGAGCAATTTGGCTAACAATCACCATCTCTAAATTTAAGAAACACGTCTTTGTTAGAATAATGTACAGTTGGCACTCACATGTGACCAAGACTGTAAACTCCTACATGAACCTTCTTCCTGTTGCATATCACAATAGGTTTTTCCAGTCCTAAGCATGCTTACTCTGGTCAGAGAGATAAATGGAATTAATTACATGTTAATGGAATTATTGATTGTTTATCTTTGGGTTTGGAGAGCCTACTCAGATGGAGTTTGAAATTCCCTGGATAATGGAGATAAATTGTTCCTTTCCAAAAGGGAAGTTACTACATACATTTAAGGTCTGAACACTGTAACTTTTCTTTAGAAAATTCAGTTCTGCAAAGTACATACAATTAGTACCAGTGACTATCATGGCGGATGGGGCGGAATAGGTGTTTTGAAGAATTGTATATTTACTTGCCTTCTCAAAGAAATGTTCAATCTACCAATTTTACTAACAATAATCTAACATGATTAATATTAAAAGTAATATCTGGCCTGCCTGCTGCCAACTTTCTTATGCATCCTTTGACACCAATATTCTATTATGTGTTCTTCTGTCAATATCAACTGTTGCAAAAAAAAAAATGACACCTTTGTTGAAGGGGGAAATGCATCTTCACTACTTGCAGAAATGGCCATTACTTGAATCTGACTATATTTTCCCTTTCAACATATCATGAGGTTATGTAAACAATTTAATCAGCTGAGCACCACCCCAAACTTTGCTGGGTTAATGACAGAACAAAACTCCATTTCAGTTCTAAAGACAGGGGAATCATGAAGCTGTGATGCATCTCTTAGCTTACACCGACTGTGTCCCTTCTCAGAAATATCCCTGCATCCCAGTATAAATCATAATGGCATCCTGACTGGTAATTACTCCAGTGGGAAATACAGAGTGAGTAAAAACCAGTTCAAATTTGTGCATATACTAGCCACTCCTAGAGAAAAACAACCAGTTGTCGGAGGTGGGGGAGTAGATTTGTATCTAAAAATAGGAATGTATTTGTTCGTTTTCACTTTCAGTATTGTTGTGGTACACCTTTTTTCATTTCTAAATAAAGCAGGAGTCCAGTAGCACCTCAAAGACTAGAAAAATGTATTCCAACATTATAGGTGCTCATGAGTCAGAACTCATGTAATCAGAAGCACTGGAGTTTAAGACACTGAGTGCATTTATATACACAGCTGAAAGGTAAAGGTGGGAATGTTACAAATAGAGGCTGCTTTAAAAGGGAGCAATCCAAAGAGTTATCAGTTCTCTCACAGTGGAAACTTCAAAGAGAGAATGCAATGAGAAAATGCTGAATAAGAACATAGTTCCGTGCTCCTCAGTGTTTAGTCATGCTGGCCACATGACCACAGAAAAGTCTTTGGACAGCACTGGCTCTTCGGCTTGGAAACAGAGATGAGCACCGCCCCCTAGAATCAGATTTGACTGGCTTTCGGGCAAGGGAAACCTTTATCTTTACTTTTCAACAAATATAAAACCACAATAGGACGATCAACCACTTTATTATAGGGAAAAAATGTTGAACAAGCTGGGGACCCATCTCAGTTTCCCCTTTCCCATTATGTCCTGCTCTGAAAGCCCTCATAGCTTTTCTTGATTCTTTTCTTGATCTTTTCTTGATTCTTTCTTGATCCTTTTCTTGATTCTTTCTCTCCTCACCCACCAACTATCTGCCTTTATCTGCCCTCTTGTCTTTAGCTTTCCCACCTTACCTCCTCCTGGCAGCTTCTACCAGGAAAAACTATGACCGAGTTGTGCAGTGCTGGCTACTGGGCCAGACAAGCTGCATGGTGGGGAACCCACAAGGATTTGCCAGGGACACATTTGTTTCCCTTAAATGCCCTCCCCGCGCTATTTTCTTGTTTCCTTCTCCTGGCAGTTCCCATATCCTCACCTTTCCCTGCTTCCTTTTCTCCTTCCCACCCACCCACCAACCTACCTTTTATCTGCCACCCCATCTTCAGCTATATAATTATTTATTTACTTCATTCACATCCTACTTTTCTTCACAATGGAGACTCAATGCAGCTGACATCAAAGCAAGGCATGTAAGGCAGAGAGGTTCCATCAGGCATTTGGTTGAGGACAGTGATGGTACAGTATGTAGTCTGACACTCTCATACCCTCCATTCTCCGCAAGCCCCCCCCCCCCACCAGGGGGGGTGAAATTTGAATTTTTCCCACCATCTTGAAATGACTAAATTATGCTGATGAATTATTGGTGCTATGTATTATGTATTTATTCTTGGTTTTAATTTTTAATTACTCATTGTATGTCCTTTTCTGTTGTAAGTTGTCCTGAGCCTTATTTGCAAGGAAGAGTGGCCTAAAAATCTAAATAAATAAATCATTCTCCTCTTTTTTATTTTATCCTCACAACAATACTGTGAGGTGGGTTAGGCTGGGAATATGTAACTGTGCTAATGGTCCAACCCAAGAGCTTCTCATTTAAAAAGCACAGTGATAGATACTTATGGGCATTTTCTAGATAGCATCATAAAAATCTGACCAAAACTGCAGGTGGTTCACTGTCTATTAGGCTGTGTTGGGAATTGTTTGAGGGTTTGGTGGACTAGACTTGGGCTGTAGGAAGTTCCTTTTCATGGAGCGCATTTATAACAATGGAATAATTGATGGATAGACTGAAATGTCAATCAAGGAGCAAGTTTGGTCTACTTAGCACATAATATGCATTTTAGAAAACAGGCTAATTACATAATTACCTAATTGCACTTCATTTGAAAGGGCCATTCTTCTCTTTAGACAATTAATATATTGTTTAATAGAAAGGGAATTGGCTCAGCTAGGGAGAGGTTCTTATTTATTGCAGAAGCAAAAAAAAGTTTCCAAACAAGTTGTTCCGCTCTCTGATTTCACAGCTTTTAAAGAAAGGGCGCAGTTTACGAATAATGGTAAGGGGGAAGGGAAAGGAGATCAAAATAACATTAATTACTGAATGGTGAAGATGTAGAAGTTGTTTTGGTCACAAGAGGCAAGGTTGGACTTTAACTTTGACAGTAAAACCTTAACATTGTTTAAGCTCCTCTGTAGCTGTTATTTTCTTATGAAATGTCTAGGTCAGAGTGCCCTGGCTGTTGTCCTTTTGTCTTCCCCGTGAGATTTTTAAAAGCACTGTAATGGCTAATTTCAGCTGTCATTATTTCAGTCTTAGTCTGAACATTATTACTGCCCTAAATCTTCAAGTGCACAAACAAATGTTCTAGCTTTTAAATGCACATATTAGATACAAGTTTTGAACTTAGTGGTACCTGCCACAGGACAGTGGAAGCTACAGATACAAATATAAGCTGCGTCTGTTTCACACAAACAAGAAAAAAAGTGGAGATGTACTCCCAGATTCAGCTACAGCAACCCAGAAAAGCAGGATATTCTGTTTTTGCTAGATGCCATGCACACAGGTAGAAAAATGCAGCATGGAACAAAAGAAGCACTGAAAGACTTAAGAGTTGGTTGGTACAGTCAATTTTGAGCATGTTGATTCCCTGCTTGAAGTGCATGATGGGACATAATCAAGACTCATCATCCTCCCACATCAGGTTCTATCACCTTCTGTCCCCAGCTTTACATATGTCAGTGTGCTTTCAGCCCCACTCCTGATGCTGGTAAGTATACATTAAAATCAGAAAGGCAATTTAAAATGTGCATTTATCCAGTTTCTGAAATTCTTTTGATGGCCATATAGGAAAGATGATTTGCAATTGCATTTCAGTACCTCTGTCTTTTACAATGCACATATGATTTTGGCCTATGAAATGAACAGTTTGGTAGGAGCACCCATCATGCATATGCTATGTACAAGGCGTTGCAGGGTTGGGTCATAGACTATGATATGGATGGAGAAGGTTGCTTTGTTTTCCAGATCAGGAAGATATGATGGATCACCTCTTAGGGCATTCTGAAATGGCTGCCAAATGAAACTCTTTCAGAGTTCTTTTAATGTTTACTATTCAGTAATGTTTACTATTCAGTTTTATTGTTAGTTATTGTTATTGTTATATAGTAATGTTTACTATTCAGTTTTATTGTTAGTTAGTTATTGTTATTGTTAGTATTTTATTGTTACTATTCAGTTTTATTGTTAGTTTTATTTGCAATTGATTTTGAGCATTTTCATTTTGTTACTCGTCTTGGATCCCAATTGTTGGGAGAATGGCAGGTTTATAAAACTTTTAAATAAATAAATGTTTTCTCACCCCATTAGGCTGCTTTGGGGGTCATTGTCATGCTATGTGCATGTGCCAGAACATATAGTGAACCCATGTCATTGTGATGATGTGGTGGAAAACCACAGCAAACGATGGCACAGGTCCCAAGGGGCTGGAGAGTCCTGCCAGCAGTGAGTCTCTCTCCAGGGCTGAAGAAAGGTTGAAGCACTTGGAGCTCTTTAGCTTGGAGAAATGACAGCTGATGGGGGCCTTAATCGAGGTTTACAAGATTATGCATGGGATAGAGCAGGTAGAGAAAGAAGTGCTTTTCTCCCTTTCTCACAATACAAGAACTCGTGGGCACTCCATGAAATTGCTGAGCAGTCGAGTTAGAATGGATAAAAGGAAGTACTTCTTCACCCAAAGAGTGATTAACACAGAATTTACTGCCACAGGAGGTGGCGGCGGTTACAAACATGGACAGCTTCAAGAGGGAATTAGATAAATGTATGGAGCAGAAGACCATCAGTGGCTATTAGCCACAAGGTATAGATAGGATCTCTCAGTCTGGAGCCAGTGATGCTCTGTATTCTTGGTTCGGGGGGGGGCAACAGTGGGAGGGCTTCTAGTGTCCTGACCCCACTGGTGGCCCTCCTGATGGCACCTGGTGTTTTTGGCCACTGAGCGACAAAGTGTTGTACTGGATGGGTCAGTGGCCTGATCCAACATCTCTTGTGTTCCCTTATGTTCATCTGGAATAATTGTCCATAGTCCTATCTGGTTACTATCATGACATGGGGAGACGGTATGAACTCAGGATAGAAACAGTCACAGAAATGGCCCTCAGTGGACCAATCAGCCTAAGGAACAAATTTATCTAAGTGAAAATATATTTAGAAATGCTTGTCCCATTAGATCTAAAATTCATGCATGCAGTCTTGGGAGTCACACTTTGGGGGTCATTGTCATGCTATGTGCATGTGCCAGAACATAGATGTGAGAAGAAGTTGCCTTGGCTATGTCTAATGTGGAGAAAATATTTTAATAAGGCAATCTTTCATAAGATGTTTCAGAGTTCATGGTCATTTTCACACTAACTATTTAGTCTACATTGGGGCTACTGGGAATTCTGACATTCTGAATTTTTGCTTGCAGAGACATACAAGGAAAGGCATATCTCTGCAGGGAAAATGGTTCCTTTTTTTAAAAAAAAATGAAAGCTAGGAGTCCAGAGGACCTACTAGATAGATCATCATAAAGTTATAGCATTCTATCCCCCTTAAACTCCCCAGTAGCAGAGGGGAAAATGGCTGCTACAGAGGACTAGGGCAGGGAAGACATGGGAAAACCCACTTTGTGGAAGACCCATTGTTCTCACACTTAATAAATATGTTGCAGTAGCAATGAGAAAACCCCAGGAAATCATTTCTGTATGAAAGATTCCCACTTGTCTTCTTTCAGAAATTAATCTCTATATTATCCTTTCAAACATTCCATGAAACTGTTAGAGCCATATCTGAGGGGATACATAATTTACACACTTGATTCTCATACTGAAAAGTGATCACTTGTCATTAGTTGTTAATAAAATTCTATTTCCACAGATAATACTGGGCAGTGCTCAAAGGAAAATGCTCAGAAATAATTAACTGAGGATCAGATTAAGAGGTACCACCTCAGTCCCAATTCAAAATGCTTAAATCCAAACTGCAGGGTAGATTATTGGCTTGTTATTTAAAAAAATGAAAAACAAAGTTCGAGTCCAGTTGCAACTTTAAGACTGACAAAGTTTTATACTTTGAATAAAACTTTTTGGGTCTTAAATTGCCACTAGACTCACACTTTATTTTGCTACTTCAGACCAATATGGTTACCCACCTGAAGCTATTATTCTATTGCTTCAGACCATCATGGCTGCCCACCTTGAGCCACTTGAATCTATTTAAATAAATGTTGCTCTTGTGGGGAAACACTTTTTTCGGTGACTCAGATCCATAAAGAGGGGAAACTAATTTAAGGCAGGGAGCCTACTTGTTTTTTAAAATGTAACGTGTTAAGTAGTTCTTAGCATTTTGATTTAAAGCCCTCTTCAAAAGTAGCCAACTGCACAACAGCTCATACTGCAGACGGAACACTGTCCTATTTCTTCCACATCACTGTGATTCACAGATGAATAGCCCAGCCACAAAGCTGTTTTAAAAATACCACTCGCAACAATCGCTCCTATCTCAGAAATGCTGTTCTATAATATTTCATCGTGCTTTTAAGTTCCATTTCTTGACAGAGAATGCACACGCCTCAGTGAAATCAAACTTTGGCCCATTTGTATAAGAAAAATCCTCCTCAAATAAGTCACTTATTTTGTGTTTTTTCATTTGCTCAAGAGACAACAACAAGTCTTGGCCTTTGCACTATTCTGTGGGGGAGGAAAAGAGTCACATCAGTGGTGGTTTGGAATGCCATTCCCTTAAAAAATCAGCTTCCTCCTCACCCTGTGCATGCACGGGGGGGCGCGAATCCCTGTTGCTGGCAATCCCGAAGGAGAGAGTGGCCCATCATTTGTTATGGACAAGCCGAAAGCTGATTACAGTGCTATTTTAGGATATTTATCTTAGGATAATCTACATACTGCCTTTCTCTTGAACAAAGACTGAAAGTTTCTTATCAATGGTAAAACATAAAATAAAATAATCAATGGCAGCTCAAAAAATTAGTAAAGGTATAACAGCATGAAAAAGTCAGGCATCAATCCGTGTCATGTGCTGTCAAAGGCCTTCCAGGAGAAGGTTATGGGAGGAAACACCACCTCTGGTGCTCTACCTTCCTTGTAGAAACTTCAGAAGGCAGATGATAATAAACTCCGTGTCTGCTAGTAATAATACCACAGTAATGGTTTTCCTAACCTTTCAGAGCATCTCATAAACTTGCTCAGTCAAGAGTAGATGGATATTATTATACCCCTGTAGCAGATGGGAATGGAGAGGGGTTTCATATTATAAACTGCAGGGTGAGGGATTGCATCAAGGCCATCTAGTGAGAGAACGTCAGAGCTAAGACTACACATTCTTTACCACTTTACTATTAATCAATGAGTTAAATTATTATTGTTCACATATGTAGCATACTTCAGTATGCGTTTTACATGTTACATTCATATTATACATGGTTGGGGTACATTTAGCTATTAAATAATATATTAATTAAATTAACTTAAACTACTATGAAGTAGGCTCCCTTTGAAGGCTGTTTCTTATTAAGGAATTTAAGTTGGAGCAGGGATATGATCCCAGGTGCCAAATACAACATTAAGGACTTCTTTGTTCATAATATAATCCCAGCCCAAACCCCAGTTAATCAGTGTCTGATTTTCTATAGTGTTTTGAGCAGGATCTTTATTATTTTGAGATGCAAACTATGCTTTGTGAATGATAGCTTTTAAGCAGCTAGTTTCTACATGTAAAAATATGCAGATCTTGAAGCTGTGTTGATGTCCCCTGGTGTACTGCCTCTGAATATAGAAGTTCCCCTCTGTCACCATGGCTAGTAGCCACTAGTAGACCTATCCTCCATGAATCTGTCTAATCCACCTTTAAAGCCCCTATGCCAGTGGCCATCACTACATCTTCTGGCAGCTAATTCCACATTTTAATCACTCTTTGTATAAAGAAGTATTTCCTTTTGTCCATCCTGAATCTACTGCCCATCAACTTCATTGGAATATTGGCCATTTTTTTTCGATCCCTTTCCTGATGATCCCTAACACAAAGTTTGCCTTTTTCATTGTTGCAGCACACTGGGTTGACATTTTTATTGAGCTATCTACTATAACCCCCAAGATCTCTTTCCCTCTCAGTCTCAACCAGACCCTATTAGCATATACTTGAAGCTGGAATTTTTTGTTCTAATATGCATCACTTTACACTTACCAACACTGGATTTCATCTGCCACATTGTCACCCACTCACCCAATTTGTGGAGATCCTCCTGGAGCCCTTCATGGTCATCCTTGGCTTTCATCTTCCAGTATATTGTGCGTCATCTACAAACTTGGCCACTTCACTGCTCACCCCAGTTCCAGATCACTTATGAACAAATTAAATAGTACTGGTCCCAATACAGGTCCTAGTGGGACCCCCCGGGTTTACTTCCCTCCATTGTGAGAATTGTCCATTTAGTCCTACTCTTTCTTTCCTGTCATTTAACCAATTTTTAATCCATGAGCAAACAAGTCTTCTTATCCTATGACTGCTAAATTTACTCAGGAATCTTTGGTTATCTACCTTGTCAAAAGTCCTTGGAAAGTCCAGGTATACAAGGTCTACTGGGTCAGCATTGTCTACATGCCTGTTCACTTTCTCAAAGAACTCCAAAAGGTTGGTAAGGCAGGACTCCCCTTTGCAGAAACCATGCTGATTTTCCCTAAGCAGTCTTTGTTCTTCTATGTGCCTAATTATTCTATCTTTGAATACAGTATCTTCTAATTTGCCGAAGACAGATGTAAGGCTGACTGGCCTATATTTTCTCAGTTCCCCTCTAGCCCCTTTTAAAAAAATGGCATAACATCTGCTATTCTCAGGTCTTCTGGTACAGCAGCTGGATTTAGTGGTAAGTTACATATATGAGTTTGTAGATCAACAGTCTCACACTTGACTTCCCTAAGAACTCTCAGGTGTGTGCCATAAGGACCTGGAGACTTATTGGTTTTTAATTTCCTCAGTAAGTCTAGAATGTCTCCTGTCATCATCTCAGTTTGACTCAGTTCTTTAGAGAGCAATCCTAAGCAGGTTTACTCTGACTTCTACTATGGTCTATTCAATAGTGCTTACTCCTAGAAAGTGTCCTTAGGATTGTGCTGTCAAACTTCCTTCTTGAAAATAGTGGCTGGGTCATGGGTAAATGCCCTACATTTTCCACAGTGAACACAGATGCAAAACAAAAAATCATTGTTTCTCCGCCATCTCCCCATCTTCCTTTAGTAATCCTTTTATTCCTTGTTCATTCAAAGACTCAAATGCTTCTCTGCCTGGTTCCCTGCTCCAGATATAGCTAAATAAATACATTGTTTGTTGGGGGGGGGGTTAATAATCCGTTCCTCAAATTTTCTTTTTGTGTGCCTGTTAAATTACATGTCTTTTGCCAGCGTCTGTGGTCTCTTCTATTCAGTTAACCTTGGCAGACCTTCCACTTTTTAAAAGAAGCTTTTTTTGCTTTCTTATGCCTTTTTTTGGCTTGCATTGTTAATCACAAAAGCAGTCTTGCAGACCTTGCAATGCCTTTCCTAACCCAGGGAATGCATTCTACCTGGCCTTCAAATAGTGTGGTTTTAAACAGCTCCCAAGCATCAATGGATGATCAGGGGATGACCCTGGAAAAGTCACTCTGTCTCAGCCTAACTTGCCCCACATGTTTCCTTAGAAGAAAGATGACATTAAAATGGCTAGATTAACTTTATACCCATCCTCCCAACAAGCCTCTTCCTATGGAGCTTCTCAAGGGCTATGGAGCAATCTCCCACAGCAGCATCTAATGCACCATGAGGACCATGTAGTGTAAAGAGAGCTCCCTCCCCAAGTGTGTAGAAACACTATCGACTCATACACGAGGCTCTGGATCCCGACCTGTGTAAATGATCTGTTTTGTGATTTTATTACACACGTATACCCTGAAGTCTTTGAAGTGGCTAGAATTAGCATAGGGATAAAGACAAAGATTTAAGAAGCAGCCTGAAGAATCTCTTTGCTTCTGGAAATATAATATAGATGGCATAAACCTCCAGAGAGAATCCTTCTGTAAATCAAGGAAAGGGAAAGCGGCATCATTGTTCAAGAGAAGATAAATAAGGGGGGGAAGCCCTCTCTGCTTGCTTCCATATGCCCAGTATATGTATCTAAATACTATGCAGAATTCTGCCATTAGCTAATAATAGCATTAGCAGTTCAGAAGTTTATAAAAAAAAGTCTTTAATACTTAGTCTTAGCAGCTGATAATGTAAAATAGGGTGGCATTTGGAGGCCTAGGATGCTGCCAGTCTCTGGGGAGAGAAAGGTGTTAACTTCTAATAGCTTTTCAGTAATAGCCAGGCATCTGCAGTCCCCCATAAAAAAGGGTTTTTAAAAATTAATAGAGCTGAATGTGCTTCACACTGAGGAGAATGCCAGATTAATAAGCGCATTAAGGACTGCTTTGGATTGGAAATAATTATGGGAGATGACAAGAAGCAGAGGTAGCATTGGTGGTGCTTTCAGGAATGCATTTTAAAAAGCAGTTTAAAGAGCCTTCAGATGTTGGTATTATCCTGCGTGACCAAATTAAGAGCAAATGAGAAAAGTTTATCTGGCATTTTGGAGTATTGAAAGGGCTTAGTGTTATAAATTATACAGTACGAGGATAGGTAGTGGTGTGCAAATTCATGTTAAACATTATTGGCAGTTTAAAGAGCAGCTGCTTTATGAAGCACTGACTGCTTTAAATTTGGCATGAAAAAGAATTCAGCATGCGTACATACAACCAAATATTTTTGTTACCAGATTAATCAATGTTGGCTCCTTTGATGAGAACTCACTTGACGTTATTCCTTACTTTTACAGAAGTAAGTTGACCAAATCAACCCCTAGACAATGACCGGTTACCCACAAGCAGCTGTGCCACTGTCGCTCTTCCATCTGCCCCAGTTGCATTGGTCAATTTCACACTATTCACCCTGCAGCCACATTTTAACTTGCATCTCCCCCCGATTTCCCCTGCGTCTTCTTGATGCTGTTTTTTGAAGATCGAGAAGACATGGGGGAAATCAGGGAGAGCTGTGGGTCAAAATGCAGCCTTGCAGCAAATAGTGTGAAATTGACCAGTGCAACTGGGGCATATGGAAGAGTGACTGCGGCACAGCCATTTGTGGGAAATCGGTCTAGGTTAACAATGTGGTATAGTGGTTGGACAGTCAGATTATGACTGGAAAAACCTTAGTCTGGCACTAGCTCAGTTCCTGCAGCCTCAAAGTTCATTGTGTACACTTGTGTCAGTCACTTTCTCTTATCTTAATTGATCTCATATGGTTATCAGGACAATAAAACAGGGGATGGGAGAAGCATATATGAGGTTGCTGGAGGAAGAATAGTATAAAAATGGAGATATAGAAACTCAAGGCCAATCTAGGACCAGTTTCAAGCTGAGTATGTTTGCCAAGTATACAACCACCATGGGTAGTGAAAGCTAGCTGTGTGATGCTGCAATTCTGTGTGCAGTTACTTGGAAGTAACAGGCATGGTACTCCCTGAGTTTCGTATCTAACTATAGAGATATCGATTTGCCCTGCCAGACCTGTAAAACCCAATTAAATTCATAGCCTGATTCTATGAATGTTTTGTCAAAAAAATGTTCAATGGTGCTTACTGTGAATGAACGTGTACAGGAGGGTGACCTTTAGGCATTTAGTGGTACACTTCTGTTCTATTGATTTCAAAGGGTTTTTATTTCAACTTGAGCAAGCATGACTGGGCCCATGTAGTGTAGACTGTATGCAGATGAGAGACATGAGGAGCAAGGTAGATTTCTGATTCAAAATCTAGTCACAACCATGTTTAAATTTTATCATAAGCAACCTGACCTGTCACATCTGAAGTGCAAGGACAATCAGTGCTGGAGACAGAGAAATCAAATGACTCATTCATACATGCTTCATTCCTCCACAGACAGCCTATTTTAACTTAAACAATTATCTTCTTTATCCCCACATACAAATACATTTCAAATAAACTGGTGAAGAGATATATAAATTCAAGCTTCTTTCCAGCAAGGGGTAATGCCAGTTTTTCAGCATTTGGGATTCTTCATTTCATTGACTAACAGTTTTTCAGGAGCCAAGCACCAGTCTCTTCCAGTCTTTTTTGTAGGGTTATCATTTTTCAGGGTTTGTCAGCTAAATGCACACAAAAAAATATAGTTAGATGTTTTCCCAGGAGTTGTGAAGTCAGCTTGATTGCCTCTAAGGTGCAAAGAGCTATACATCAAGATGACCATCCATGAAAAGCATTGCTCAGGCCAGTAACATGTCACAGCAGAGAAGAAAATCTTTTGCATTTGAAGTTAGTATCATCCAAATGTTAATGATGAAATAAAAAGAGCTCTAAAAACCATAATGAAATTAAGCTTACAGGTCAATGTTTTATAGAAAAACGCAAGCAGGTTTTGTAAAAAATAGCCTCTGAGATGAAAATAACTATTAAGCCATAAATATTCTTAACCATTAAGCCAAATAATCTTTGGCAAATCATTCTTATCCAGATATTATACCTACAAGAAAAAGACAAAGGTAGAATTTGATTGAAATGAACGTGGCTGGTGGCAAGACACACAACAAAATTATAGCAACTACCATTAAACGGTCCAACATACCATATAGGCAACATGCTAGAGACTCATTATTTCAAATCCAACTTCTCAAAGATTTATTTTTCTTTTGAAACAATTTCTGACAGCTTTTGATCTTCTAAATGGAAAAAAAATCAAAGAAATCTGTTTCTCTGGCGTATTAATAGCAAAGGAATTTCTGGATGCTGCAAAGTAGGAACTGAATATAATAGCATCCCAGTTTTATTCATCTTCAAAGAAAACCAAATATATTTTTCAGACTAAAAAAAATAGGATACCCTACAGATTTTGAAGGGATGGGATAAACCTCTTTCCACAAGAAAAGATGACAAGAAATTCATCTTGAAGGACACTCTCTTTGCCTCTGTCCATTTAATGCACTTACAAGCCAGCTGTCACCAAGTAATCTGCCTTTTACATCTGAAGCAAAATTACTGTACAGTTTGAAAAGCCCATATGCTTAATAGTTTAGTCCTTTTCTCCCTTTGGCTCACTTCTTTATAGGTTGGAACCCTTTATCACCATAAATACACAGGTTTATATAATGGACTGAAAAGTGCCTAAAATGCTGATTACATTCGGGGATTGGACACACTTTAAAATTCAACTTTTCGTTGCTTTACCAAAAGGTAATCAGTTTGTTTACTTCTGGGGAGCTGTATACCTGTCTCTACACAGTGTCTGATGTGTATTCACCGACTCTGAAGGTGAACTAAAATCAGCTGA
The DNA here is from genome assembly GCA_029233225.1 of Lepidodactylus listeri. Classification (NCBI taxonomy): domain Eukaryota; kingdom Metazoa; phylum Chordata; class Lepidosauria; order Squamata; family Gekkonidae; genus Lepidodactylus; species Lepidodactylus listeri. Next base: position 77,463,317 of record JARCFY010000005.1, on the reverse strand, counting down.
GAGGCAGTGAGGGCAATGAAGGAATAATGGCTCCATGCTTATAGAAAGCAGTGGCAGCTACCTCAGGATCAATTCCAAAGAACAATAATGGAGTCCACCAGTGAGAACAGTCAGTGTGCACAAGTACATTTCCCTAAACAAATAAGCTGTCCCCGGTCAGCACAAGACTCCTGTACTCAGAGCAGACAATTTCTTCCAGCAATGGGATGCTAGCACATACATGAACATCAGCCTGCTCCTGTTCAATCCTAAAGCTGCATCTACATCAGAGCAAATGAGTCCTGTAGGAAATAGGGCAATCTCACCTAACAAGCAGAGGGAAGACAAGAAAATTGTCAGCATCAGAATTTGTGCACTACTGTAAAAGCAGAGTATGTAGCAGATCATAAAACAAAAAGAATGTCAAGGGAATATGGATGACTTGGGATGACTCAGGATGAACAGCAACTATTACATTATTTGGCTTGATTGATCAGTGCAGAGTTACTAGAACAACAATGACCTTATGAAAGTGAAGGTCAATATTACCGTATATTGCTCCTCCTGGGAGTGAATCTATGTGGAGAAAACTTTATGCCAAAAGGCAATAACCATATGCATTTTGTATCCCTCACATGGTATTTGTATTTGAATTCTTCTATAATGGTTGCTCCAAGCAAGAAAAAAAATTCTATCAGAATCACCCCCAAAAGAAGCCCTGGGGTGAATATATGTAACAGGTATATGTTTGGAGGAGGGAACTTTAAGATTTGCAGGGTCCATTACAAGAGGAAGGGGAAAATTCAGCTGAACTTTCAGCCGGCCTAGAGTTTGGTGCCTATTTGGACCAAGAAGGCCAAAGATGAATTAGCAGATGGGGCTGCCTTGACCAATTGTCTGAAGATTAGCAAACATATAGCTTGTGTAGGCTGAGGCACTGATAAGTGCTATGTGGAAGTTTTGGAAAGAATGTTTCTACCTTTGAAAAGCATAGCACTGCCCAGCTGAAGAAAATTATTAAGAAAGGCTAGCCTGGGCGCCTTTTGCTCCATCCTGTAACAGTCTGCATGCCATGCATCACAGTGGAACCAGATTCTTTCACAGAGGTTTACTGGTCCCAAATATAATCAGTGTCACATAAAACAGAAGAGAGGAAAGCATGTACAATGTCCAAGGCTCCCAGGAGAAAGTGGGATTAAAATGAAATACATGTATGTGTAAAGTGCCATCGAGTCACACCTGACTTATGGTAACCCTCTAGGGTTTTCAAGGCAAGAGACGTTCAGAGATGGTTTGCCATTGCCTTCTTCCACATAATGACCCTGGAATTCCTTGGTGGTCTCTCATCCATATATTAACAGTTTAGATTCCAACACCTGATGATCAACCTAGTCAGGATGACAAACAGACAGAGAGACCCATTGACTCTGCCCTTATTCTAGGATTCTTAGAGTCAAACTAGTTATGACAGCATCCCTGAATCCACCATAGGGATACCTCCACCATTTTAGTGATGAAATTCCCTTTGTCTACAAATGCTGTGTGGGGCATAATCCTGACTGGGACCATGGCACGGGGGCAGAAGGAGGAGGTCCTATTCCAACCACACCATTTTCAAGAGCCCAAACCACCAGCACCTGGTGGAGATACAGGCAACCCTCCTTCCCCAATAGAGTCCCAATCAGGATTGGGCTTCCACAGTGTTTGTAAACAGGGAATTTCATCCCTAAAACAGCAGAGGTCCCCATGGTGGACTCGGGAATGCTGTCACTTCTAGTTTGGCTCTTAGTGCCAAGGTTGCCAAGGCATTTACTATACAGAATGACCAAAAGAAATGTACAACTTAACAACAAAATAAGCATTGGAAATAACTAAATGAAAATAGAATAATACAATCCCTATGGGTTGACTGGAGTAGTAGAATCATCATGTGATATACTGTATCTTCTAGAAAATGAACTGAAGTAAACAAGACAAAAAGAATCCATTGCTTGTCTTCAAGTGAAAGGGGAGGTTGTTGGTCAGTTTCTCAAAGAATTTGAAATATATATTTAAAAATTGGTGTGAACTGACAATTCTTGATTTGTTTCTGGCCATCATAAAGTGCTTACTTTCCTCTAAGGTTGCACTTATATTCTAGTACTCTAATCAGGTCAGTCATTGCTGAGTACTACTACTAAGTACTACTGATACAACACATACTCTGTAAATACTCTTAAGTTTGGTTAATTCCAAGTAGAGGAGCTCTCCTGAATATTTGCCCAGCCACTGTTTTATTGTCTTTGCTTAAGTGCTGGTTTTCCCTGGGCTGCTTCCAAAAGACATTTGGCACCTACAATCATAAGCTTAGCAACAGCTGTTCATGGAAATGTTAACCCTGTGTATCTGGCATAAACTTGATAGGAACTGGTAAATGCTCCTGGCATCTCAAGAAAGGGGAGAATCAATAAAAATCAGTAGAATTAGGCAGGTTTGGGCATCTGCTGTAAAAAGAGAGTACAGTTGAAGAGAGGAGGATAGGAACATGAAGGTAACACCCAAGAACAATCTTTTCCCCATTAAATTCTATGGTTCAAAACAGGGAAGCCAAGTTTAATTCTGAAACAGAGTAAGGAGCTCTGTTCACCCTCTCCGAAGCAGTGGGTGGGAAGTTGACAGCACAGGGGTGAAAAAGAATCTTTTAAACTGTTCCTTCTTCCTGTCCCTTTAATATCAGTTTGATCTGCAAGCAATTATCCAGGTGATGTTATTTAACTTTATGCCATGAAAAGCTTCAATTGCCTGTTTCCACTCATTGGACTTTTATTAAAGGGACAGGTCACTTTTCTTAGCAGTGATGTGGAATCCTTCCTCTGCTGTTAAAAGAAAAGAAGCACTGTCAGAAGAAATTAGGCTATCCTAGATGAGTGGGAAAGATTTTGCAATCAACAAATCAGTTCATTGAATATAGTAGTAAATGTTTGCTGTTGGGATATAAGATTTCCAGAGTTAAGGGACAAGAGCAGAACTCCGAAGATTAAAATCAGAGTCATCTGGAACGGAGGGCTGAGTCTGACATCACTTGGTGTTTTGTTCTTTTTTTTAAAAAAAATAGAGAGATTGAACCTCTCCTGACAGTTTACCAAAGCAATATCTTATCCCTCACTCTGTGTGTGTGCGTGCGCACCAGTGTTGTTATGGGGAAGGGAATTTCTTTTCAAAATCCACTTTTTAAGATATAGCTGTGGATCCCTCTTATTCTTTTTAACTCTTTGAAAACAGGGATTTATCTTTCATTTCTCTTTGATTTCTCTCTGAAGAGAAATCAATGCACCCTTTTGTAACTTCAGATCTTGCAGTTATTTTATGTTACACACCACAGGGTGGTGCTTTAATAGGAGGATATGAAGGTTTGAACATCTACAGAGTAAAATTTTGCAGAACCTCCCTTCCTTCCCCTCCTCTCTTTGAACTTCTTTTTGATCAGAACAGAATTGATTAGAAACTGACTCTACATTCCTGAAAAGATGAAAAGAGATTGTTGGATTTCAGGGAAAAAGTAAGTAAAGAGGAATTTAGAGAATTCCTTTTAGTAACCCTAGTTTGAGGCTCCTCCCTTTCCAGCTCCACCAGCTTGCCCTCCACTGTCTTGCTGGGTGTCTCAGGCAGGTCTCTCCAGGCTTCAGAAAGGGGAAGAGGATAAGCTTGCACCATCTTATTCTGTCTGCTTTACCGATGACTACAGCTCTTGCCACATAAGAGCTATGTCCTCTTCTCCTCCTTGGGCTTTCCCAGAAACTTGCGTTTAAAGGTCCAAATGCCCCACAATCTCCCTGGCCATACCCTGCCCTGGCCCACATCCTAGCTTCTATCTTGGTTTGCCTTTGTGCAGGCCACTCCAGCCCCGCCATGGCTTCTGCTGAGGCTGCTAAGTCTGCCATCTTCTTTGGGCCACTCCAAGGTTGGACCCCAACCTGTTCCTCCACCTGCACCTGGAGTTGGGGTAGCAGTTGTATTTGTCTGGGAGTGGTACCAGGTGTAGTCATCTGGGAGGCTGCCAGGCTTTCTGTCAAGTGGGGGTGGGCCCACTGGGAGCTGCATTTCTCATGTTGGCAGTGGAGGGTCTGGTGCTGAGCCTAGCAGCATAGCCAGACACTTGGTGTGTGCACATACAAGAAAACTAGGATGTCTCCATCATTGTCTTCTGCCAGTGGGTGAAGACTTCTGGTTTTTTGTGGCATTCCTTCACTAACTCTTATTAGCCCTTCTCCATGTTTGTGTGTTTTTATGTGTTTGTATGTTTATGTGTTTGCACTATGATTTATTTGTTTTAAATATTTGTATATATTTGTGGTTTAAATGTTTTTAATGTCTGAAAAATTGTGATGTTAGAAAGTGTTTTAATATTTTCTGCCTTGAGGACCCTGAATTGGGTGCGAAAGTGGCAAGGGAATGTTTTTAATTTATTAATTAATTAAGAAGAATGGGTCTTGGCCCTGTGGGAAACAGTTTATTTATTTATAACATATTCTGCCTTCCTCATGGTTGAATTTAGCATTTTAATGCAGTTCAAAATAACATAGAATCTATATGAATGATTATAGAGGGAGGTTTTCTTCACTGGTTCAATATGGCATTTGGCTGAGGTTTGTGCAAACAATTTTTTGATGCAACAAATTATTGCTTTGCAAAATGGCTTGGTCAAGCGCTTACAAAGAAAAAGGTAACAGTTCCAGGGGGTTGCAGTAAATGACATAGTTAAACCCTAAAGAGAGCAGGGGCCATTCTTCATGTTTGGATTCAGGATCGCCAGTTAAACTTATACAAGACAGTTGTTAAATCAAGTGGTAAGTGAGAAACATAAAGTGTCAGGAGTGGTACAATTCATTTGGGTGAGAAGTTAGTCTCTTCATAGTTTCAGCTTCATTTTTCATAGCTCTGCTCCCTACGCACAATCACAGAATTGTTAAAAAAATATGTGGAGAAATGCCTGGGAGCTGGCCCGTAACTATGGTGTCTCCTGGGAGCTGGCCCGTAGCTTAAAGGGATAGCCCCACAAGATTTCCTTCAAAAATATTTTTTTAATCATTTTAAAACAATTTTTTTAAAGGTATGGGCTTCCTGGCCATGCTGTGGCCAGCCGCACCAAACAGACACAAGAATCACTTATTTAAAAAGATGCAAGTGAGCAAGAATCACCTTTCCTGATAAGCAGATGCTGTGAGGCTGCCTCCTCCCCCTTTCTAGAAGAAGAAGAAGCCACTGCCAGTGGGGAAGACATGATGGAGGTCAGCAAGGAGGAGGAAGACGAGGCCAATGATGAAGGCATGGTGGAAGAAGAAGAGGAGGTGGTACAAGTCCCACAGGAAAGTCTCTGAGGCTAGCCCAGTGGCGGAGAGTCCCACTGGCACAGCGCTCACTCATGGTGGTCTTCTAGGCCAAGGCATCCTCCCCTGTGAATGGTGCTGAATGGCACCTCCTGGCTGGTGGGTGAGTCCTGTGGCGGGTGAGGTTTCCCAGCCCAGATGAAGCTGATGAGGATTTTCCTTTTTTCCTGGCCCCCACAGGCTGAGCCAGTCAAAAGAGCTGGGAGCAATAATTAAGGTAATGGAAGATCTTTAGAGAACTAGGACACCTAGGATAAAGAGCCTGTCCTAATTTTAAAATCTAGTTAGGGCATGTTTTAGAGAGAGGTACAGAGGATTTGTGATTTGCCAATTTCTTTTATTCTTCCTTGCTTTTGTCTGGTGTGATGCTAAAAATATGCTTGTAAACTTTTTCTTTTTAATAAATACTTTAAACTTATGATTCTGGAAGTGGTTCTCTGTACCACATAGATCCCCCACTGTTTTAGACACACTGTTTTAAAGGGGAGCCCCAGGAAGGGGGAAGGCAAGTACTTGGCAACTGACTAGTCCCTCAGGGTCACAAAAGGCATTAACCTGTCCCTGTGGTAGCCAAGCTCTGAGCTAGCAGGAGACACTGAGGCAAAGCCTCAGAGCTTGGAAGGGGAGCTGAGGGTCCCATCCTTTCAGTGGGAAAACCCTATATTGATCAGGGGGGTGGCAGCTAGGTGGGTAGGACAGAGCAGGCACATTCTGCTGCAGGATAAAAAGGAAATTTCCCAAAATGCAGGTCTGGATGGCAGGAGGGAGCCACGTCTCTGGAGGCTTCCTCTTTACTCCCTGACAAGTAAATTCTGTAGGGAAATTCTCCAATTCTCAGTCTTTAACATAGTAAAAATTATCTGCTTCTATTGGTCTCTTCATAGGTAGGCTTTAGATAAAGTGCAAAGCACTCGGATACCATCATCATGACATGTATTACAACCTCCAGAAACCGATCTTTAATCTTTTCCTTTAGGAGAGCTTTGGCTCTCCAGCTTGCAAATATCATTGGCTTTCAGCCTGTCCAATGAGCCATCTTCTTCTTTGTTCTGAATTTCTGGCTCGGTTGAAAACATCCCCATTCATTATGGTTTCTTTCATTCACTGTTTGGGTGGATAGATCTTGCTTGGCACTAGCCAGTTATAGTAGATGGCCCCGGGGAATCTTCTCTGCCTTACAACTCCCCCCCGCCCTTATTATTAAAGTGATGTGAGTGTAACCTGTGCCAATCAACTCAAGAAATAGAACTGCATAATCTGGATAATGAGAGCTGTTTAATGTAACAGTGCTTATGGTGAAACCTGATGATGCATTTGGATTTCTGTTGTTTAAGGTGATTAACATGTTGATTTGCAATGTAGGAATAAGGTGCAATCCCCAGCTATGTTCTAGTTATTGAGAAAAATTAGAAGGGAAACAGTCATCATGCCCATCCATTCACTAATTCACTAATTTGTAAAGAAAGGGTTTTAAAAAAAATAATAATCGAACATTATCAAATCATCATTATAATTGGATTCTGTACTCCAAGGCACAGCAGATAGTCATAATGTCCAGAATGGGATTTGACTCCCCCTCTCTATAAATGCACGCATTGGATTAAGAGGTTTTATTTGCTTTTGTCCCACTTCTTTCTCATTCTCTTACATCAGGCACTGGCCTTTGATGAAATCAGCATGCCAATTCTGAAAGACCCCTGGTCTTTCCCAGTGTTCATTCATGTGTTAAACTGGCCCAGTGAGCACCCCTACAGCCTATGCACATTGCCCACAGCATAATCACATTTGATACACATGCTGAGGAACTCTACCTTCTACTAATTAATACGGAAGGGTATTGCTGGAATTACTGGAAACAGCAGCATTTCCTATAGTTTGCACATGCAGCCATTTGATGAACAAGGAATAAGTACACCACTAGCTTCTAACAGGAGTAATGTTTGTAAATAACACGTGGAACAACTGGCTGCATATGCTGATGGCTCAGATGGGCTGAAAAGCCATATCTGCAGGTGACTCAGCCTCCAAGCCTACAAACATTTCAGGAAAAAAATGCTTCCTTGCAAATGGGAGGGCTAGAAACATACCTTTAAAAAGCAGTGTTCTAGGTACAGTATACATCTAAGCAAGCATATTACTTTTTTTAAGCACAGTGCATTAAACCTCAAAAAATGACACCAGTAGGGAGATTCAGGATTTTCACCTCACTTCATAATGCTGTGCTCAGGTACTTCCTTTTCACTTACCACAACTCTCTGATGCTTCAGATGACTCCTGTATCCCCCCCCCCCTTACACATACTTTAATGAAACATTCAAGACGTTCTAGCTTGATGCACTAAATTAACATTTACTTCACCCAAAGTCTAAATGTGTTGGGGAATTCTGTTATGCTTATCCCTGCTGGTAAAAGCTTCTTGTGGACCAGAATGGGCTATGGAATTCATATGCAACTGGTTTCCAATGTAAGAATAAGAGTGTCCCCTAGAAGATAAGACCCAGCATGCTTTTTCCTACTAAACTAAGCCAGTATCAGGATGTTCCCACAAGTATTTTATAAATTTTAGGGGGATTTTTCTCAGCTGGTTCAGACCATCTGTTTTATCATGTTACCCTCAGTTCATAAACCTACATGGAAAAGTTGCCAATTCATATATGTGCTCAACCTCATGATTTTGCTACTGGATGACATGGATGAACATGAGAATTAAGTCATTTTGGCGTGTTTGTCTCTTTTAAAACACTAATAGCATGGAAGTCAGTTTCAAGTAACAAAAACTGAAAGAAGACTGAAGGGTTACCTAGCTCTTCCTTCCTTACAGGTCCCAAGGCAAATTGAAGCAATCAAGTCCGAAAACAGCACTGAACCCACTCCTTACCAATCTGAAGATTTATGAAAACTGACCGAAAACATAAAACCAAAATAAAAGAAACCCAGAGGCTGAGTTAAAAATCATTCTCTGAATCTTTTTTTTTAGTAATCTGAGTTGTCATTTAATGTACACTGATGATAGTTTTGAGGCAAAACAGAACATATCTATTTCATATCCCAGATCCTAATAAACAGGTAATGATGGAAACATCCATCGTCCATTTCAAGTGAAATATTAAGAACTTGTTATTCTGAAACATGAATACTCTGGTTAAAAAGAGCAAGCTAGATGCCTGACATGTCCCATCTTGCATTCATTTTAATCTGTTCATTCTGTGCAAGACTGAGTGAGAATTTAGACACATGCACAGCAATTTTGAAAGGAGCAACTTCCCCCTTTCTAATTATGTATTCTTTACTTATTAATCAGCACTACAATTTCCTCTGACATTTAACATAGACATACGTTATTTTCATTCGTTCCACAAGTTAGTAATTCACTGTATCACTATACACATGGCAAAGACATTGCAAATGTAAATAAATGTAAGCGTATCAGGTTTAACCACTGCTCTCAGAAATAATATCTGTTTTAATGTGGTATAACTCGCAATCAAACTGAATGTCATCACAGCTTTGGAGAGAATGGGCAAGCCTTCATACAAACTTAATTTTTTGTTTCACAAAGTAAACCCCCACAAATCCTGGCATTTGTGCAAAAATAATGAAGTCTCAAAAACTTCAGAAAAAGGAATGTCGCTAATAACTATATTTATGCTATTATGTGCTGCCTTTCTTTGCCTTAAAATAGCACGGCTAATTCCTATTAAATAAATATACTAATGGGACCTTGCGAATGCAAATTTCAACAACAATAGTTAATGCAGAATAATAAGATGTATTGCAAGCAACAGCTTTACAGATGCTTTGATTGTAGATAGGAGATTAGTTTTAAATTTAGATGTGCTGAACAGGTTGGCATGATTTCAGGTGCCAGTAGATTTAGGATGCTTGCCAGCCTTTGGGAAGGGCAGGTATATTCACAATGCACTGTGGGGGGGGGGGTTCTCTCCTGTTTTCTATCTGAATATATTCTGTGATAAATTTTCACAGAAAGACGGTAAATAAAAAAAGGATTGTTTTTGGTTTCTGGATTTCTGCCAAACTCTATAATAATGTTTCTCTATGTTACTCACTAGTAACAATTGTCACCAGGCAATATACTCTTAAGGAGGGAAGGCAGCATGGCACAGCCTGATCTTGTCAGATCTTGGAAGCTAAGCAGGGTCAGTACTTGGAAGGGTTCCAAGGAAGACTCTGCAGAGGAGGGCAATGGCAATCCACCTTTGCTTCTCACTTGCCTTGAAAGCCCCTTGCTGGGGTCGCCATAAGTCGGCTGCAACTTGATGGCACTTTACACACATACACTATTCTTTTGGCCATATGTGATAGAGTGTGCAGGTACCTAGAAGGACATAAAAAGAACAGTTAATCCTTAGTTTCTACTGAAATAAGAACAGAATGAGTCAAACCTAATGGGAACCCAGGTATAACAGGAAACCCAAGCCCAACTCACTTTCATTGAAGCTGTTGTGGGGAAGATCACTATAAAAGTATGCAGGAGCCCAATTTGGCTCACCCTGTGACATAGGGTGAGGGGAGACTCATGCCTTCCCCCATGTTTTTTTTCTCAAGTCAAAACGGCCCTAGAATGCAGTTTTCTGACCTGTTTTGGAGAGGCAGTATGCCATGCATGGACCTGGAGCCACCTTGTTAAAAATCGTGTAGTTTGGCCCTTACCTTGCTGAATAGTTGTCAGGATTATAACAAGATCATATGAATTATTCATAATGAGTGCTTTGAACATTCAGAGCAGTTTGCAACGAAATATTATCAGATATGTTAGATATTTTATTTACCACATCGGAATCATCCCCTTTTTGGTTCCCTAACGCTTTGGAGCTGGATAAGTAAAGGAACTTCCTCCCCTTTTCTTTCTTTCTTTTTCCTTTTTAGACTATTTATTTATTTATTTATTATTTCATACTTTTACCCCGCCCTCCCCGCAAACGGACCATTGGTTTTCTGCAGTATTTTGTGTTTTGGTTGCTATTTTATTTTGTTTGAATTTGGCATTGATTAAGGCTGTGATGTTTACCCAATTCATCAATTAGATTTGATCTTTAATGGCTCAAAGGATGTCTATGATTATTTTGAAGGTAGATCTTTAAAATTACTGATTCATTTTAGTTTAATAAAGGATACCAGGCACCATCTTACTACATATATGTCATCCTTCTCTCCCAACCAGGGCAGAATACCTCTTCCAAGATGGCAATTGCACATTCATCATCTAAAAACAATGTTCTTTTTTTCTCTTCCAAACAACTGTTTTGTTCATTTGAAAATTTAATCATTTAATTCAGTGACTAATCAAATCCATATAATCAATCAACAAAGATGTCTTTAATCAAATGACAGCACTGATTTTTATAGTAGTTGATCCTTTAAAATATAATTTTGCTGTCATCATCCATCTGAGGGCTCTGTTGGTTGAAAGACAATTTAGATGTTTAACAGTGCAGTCCTAAACAGAGTTATAGCCATGTAAGTCCATTTTGTAGTCAGTGGTATTAGAAGGGTGTGACTTTGCTTAGGACTGCACTTAAAAGAGAAAATTCTCATTAGTTTTGTTTACTACTTTTGTGTCAGAACCTGACATTCAGACAACCATATGCTGAATGATTAATTTGCTCAACAAACTTCATTTCGTAGGCACCAAGTACAGTTCAGTAAATTTTTGTCAATACTTTCCTTCCCCGTAAATCTTCACTCATTATAGTGTTCTGGGCTGTGACCCTAAGCATGCTTATTTGGAATTAAGTTTCACTGAATTTGCAATTTCCAAGTAAATGCACTTAGGACTGGGATGTTGATATTTTCATATAGTCTATTTGTTTTCTATTTAAATCTTAACATCCTCTATAAATCTAATGTCCTCATAAACTCATTAAAGCATAATCTATCACTGAAAATAATAGAATGAATAAATATAACCCATAATTCATTTGAAGGCCTACCACTGATTATTATTCCTATTGTGACAATGAATACCTGCCTTCTGCCTCAGTGTAGGTTTCAATCACAGAGCAATGTCAGTAAGACAATAAAAATATCAAGAGGCCCAAGTATGAACAGGTCAAACAATAAAAATAACAATATGAAGTAAATCAAAACTTTTAGCAGTAATAAAACATCAAAGTCAGCAGTAATAAAATCATTGTAAACCATGGTTTACCTCACGTCACTGTTTTCTCAGAATAAATGGGCCACTACCTTTACAGAAAGCCAGAAGAATGTGGGCTAGCTGTATCTTGGTATAATATTCCATCACCTGGCAGCAAAGGCTATCAAAGTCATGCCTTGTTTGCCTGGTTATTCCTTCTTTTTTTGTATAAAAGTTAATATCTCATTTTTGTATAAAAGTTAATATCTCATTAAATGAAGAAAATTTTCTGTTATTATCTTGGGCAAAGGTTTTGTGAAGTCTCTCCTTCAGCCATTTTCCCTTCTGCTTTCTTCATTAACAAACCCTTTCTCCATTTTAAATAGCTAATTGTGTACAAATGCATCCATTCAGCAATCTACCAAAGACCCCTTACTCATTTCTTTTACTAATTTCTTTGGGTGGGGGGAGAAAGGAAGTTATTTTGATTTTGCATGATCTGGTCTGAAGTTTTCTTTAACCAGTTTCTTTTTCTGGCATGCTACATCCATGTTATTGCTGCTTTGTATAAGGGTGCAGTTGCATGAACAACAGGATTTTTAGGGGGGGAGTATATACAAGAAATGCAAGGGAATTAGCTGACACTCATCAGTACAGCCAATGTCTGAGACCACCCAAAGAAGCATCATGGCTGAGCACTACTGAGTTAACCTTATCACAGCAGCTCACTGAAAATAAGTAGCATTAGTGTTGGCCCAACCTTGCTCACATAGTCATTATTATCCTATATTCATTGATATTTATATATCTAATTATAAATATGGCCCCAGAATGAGGATAAAAAATCCATACTCTCTTCTATAGAAAGTAATAATTTTCTACAAACTAGTGTAACCCTCAGGTTTGCCAAAAAATAAGAAACCCGGGTAGAGAAGAATTTTTTTAAAAAAAGTTGCAGTTTAAAAAAAAATGTGAGGAAGGCCGCAATGATGCAGGGGAAGGGAGGAGGAAAGAGGTGGTAGTGAGAAGCCTGCCTTGGCAGGGAGGGCAGGATAAAAGTCAAATGAATAAATAAATAAGACAGGAGAAAGGCCACTGTGCAGATGGAAGAAGTGACAGCCAAGGTTGGGAGGAAGAGGCAGGAGGATGGCATGGAAGGAAGGAGGTGGGAAGAAGAAGCAGAAGAAGAATAGGAGTGGAGCCAGAAGCTGCGGCAGACAGTAGAGACAGCCAGGGTGATTTCCTTGCAAGTTTCTTATGGGTCTGCTCTTGTTCCCTTCTAAATGCTGTCATGAAGATTGACTGAAGGATAACTTATACATATTTCATCACTTAAGGACTACAGTTGGAGGCAGGATGACATCACAGTTAAATGTCAGATTGGGACCAGGCATACCCACTCATCTACTCCTCCATGAAGCTCATTGGATGACCTTCAGTCAGAGTCTGCCCCTCAGCTTAACCTACTTCACATAGTTGTTGTGGTGGTGAGGATAAAGGAGAGGCGGAGAGCAAAACTTGCTATCCTAAGCTTCTTGGATGAAAGGCAAGATAAAAATGTTATAAAGTTTCGGTGATCCCTCACATGTGTGAAACAACCATTACACACCATACACTGCTGACAGGATTTTATACACCTGATGTCACTCAGTAAGTGATGAGATATTGAGTGATATGATGCATGTGTGAATCAGTCTTTAAATGGGTTTCTTTCTTCTAGACTACATTCATTTGCCAAAGTGCAAAGCCAAACCACCCACAGAAAACGAAAGCATAAAGACATCACCATGAAAAGCTCCTATCCTTTTCTTTCACAGCACTGACCTCTGCCATAATGACTGATATTCAGATGCTACTGAAACCTTTTAACTCACCTAACCTCTGGGCAGGATAGCCATCTGTCACCTGGAGATGAAACATACAACTGCCACCTGGTTAACCAGTACTGATGAGTTTCCCAGCAGCACTTTTAGATGTTTCAAAGACCTACATTTATTTTCGCCTGTAACTGAATACCTTGTTTTAGGATTTGGCCATGCAAGAAGCCAATCACTTCTGAAGGTTACTGAGCACCTGAACTCCCAGCAATTTTAATAAGCTTTGAAAGCTCTTGGCAAATTCTTCCTAATAAGCTGCCATTCAGCATCAAGCAGAACTAGGTCTTGTCTACAGAATTAATCTTTGTAGATATGCTCAAACAGGGAAACAATATCTAGATCCCAGAAACACTTTAAAGAAATTGGTTGTCGCTATCAAACAGAAGTTTTACTGTTTGATGGTGCTAGTTGTCAGCCCATAAATCTGTTTTACTGTGATTCAGTAGAAGTTATTTTAGAATGCAAATTAATTCAAACGCCACAATTCTTTCCAGCAGCCTTGGTGGACTGAATTAGTCTATGGTGGCAATATTTCCATTGAGTTTAATTAACTAAGATTTCACACTATACAACCATATGCAGAACAAGTCTGGTTATTCAGGTGGTTTCACTGAATGAACAAAAGTGGTATAGATAAATCCAAGTGTCATGTGTCTTCTTCCCAGTCAACTGGCCAGCACAGTAGTCAATGCAGTTTATAGCACCTATTTGTCTATCAGGGGCTACTGAACTAAAAATCCAGGTACTATACCTACTGAAAAGCAGGGCTTGTGTTTGGCAGACAAATATGTATGAATTTCTGGTGCAGTTTCCTCATCTGGCAAAGCTTCATAGTTTCCATAGTCTCTGCTGTCAGATACTGTCCTTTATTTTACACAGGTTCATTTTCCTACATGTTTTTCCTCAAAACTGACTACAAGGCTGCACTGACATTAGTTATGCTTGATTACTTGCTGCTTTGGCTTATGTCCTGCTCACTGGTTGCAATCAGGAAGCCTGTCATTTGCCGTGTTGTACAAATCCATCTGCAGTAGTGACTATTTTTATCAGTAGACTGCTTTCTCACAGCTGCTTTCTAGCAACTGCTCCTAGACCATCTGCTGCAGTTGCCTCCAATTGTTTGAAGGATATAGACCGGGGGGGGGGGGGGATCAGTTTCAGATTTTTAAACCAAGACCTACTACTTAGATTTCTCTGTGTATTTACCCTGGCTGTCCATGAACCTAATTAGTCATGCAATAATTCTTGCAATCCCTTTATAAATAAATGTCACTGGCTGCTCAGGTGCAAAAAGCAGCTAATGTAGTGTATCCAATATCAATCATTTAAAGGAGCACTCCAATTGTGCAGGTGCAAAGAAAGGATGAACTATAAATGATTCTGTGGTTACCAGGTATATTCCTTTAATGACTCAACTATGACTCTGGAAGTTACATGCCACTTCTCTAGTAATTGAGAATGGTTATCTGAAATTATTGTTACTTATTACCATGTTACTTATTACTATGCAAGTGCAATACTTCCTGACACAGTGCTTGAGATAAATTCCAACAAAAATCACTGAGGCAATGAGATCAAGAACTCACCTGGCATGTAATCTAAGGCATTTAATCAAGGTAAGATGACCTGGTGATCATGTTCATATCAAGCTACAAGTTTCTGAATAATTGTCCTAGCTTGAACAAACTGTAAAATTGCCACTGTGAGTTGGATGCAGTGGCAGATTTCTGCTAATAAAAGGGGAGCCATTTTTGCTGATTGCCCTCTCCACTATAGATCTATGTCTCACACTGCTCCTGGGAACCCTGTCCCCTCCAGAAAGAACATTTCAGGCTGCAGCAGGATCGGGAAGGTGACAAGGTCCTGTTCTACTGAATTCTGTCAGTGCAAATTACCACCGGATCCAACTCTAGAACTGGAAGAGAACATCATCTACAGCAGAAAATATGACTTCGTCTCAGTTTGCCTAATAGAAGTGAAGGTTGTTTACTGGGTTTAGATTTCTTTCTAGTGATTCCCATAATCAGTATCTGGCCCTGACTTAGCCTTTACTAGGTATTTACAAAACCAAACCCTCTGCAGAAATTCCAATGGTAGTTCCAAAATGCTTTGTGACACCTTCATCAAAGCTAATCAAGTGGCTTTTTATCATGGCTGCATATGCCTAAATAAATGTATGAATCAGTGGCACAAGTTCATAGATTCACAAGAAAGCCACTTGCTAATGATCTTACTTTCTCTAGTGTGTCCCAAAGGATATGTTCATAGCTGTAGAATCTTGGGGGAGCATTTAATGAGTAATCCAATTGGTGCCTATTGGCACAGAACACTTGATTTACAACTGCTTTGTGTGCCAGATCACAAAAGAATAAAAGTTTGTGCCATAACCATTTTTTTCTGCAGCTAATAAAAGGTGCCCTGGTATTCAGAGTCACAGATGTTTGGCTGAACAACTTATATATTTTTCATTATGGGAAAATAATAATCCAAATGAATATTTGGGTTTATAAGTAATAGCTGTGTAAGTTGTTTTTAAATTCCATGAGGGTGGGGAAATGTAATAGATATGATAAATTCATATTGCAACATTTAAAATACATTAGAAAACTGTAAGGAATCTACAATCTTTTTTTAATTGAAAGCCAATTCTCATCAGCAGTTAAGGTGGTCTTAATCAAGTTACATAAGCATATCTGATTTTTTTAAATTCCTCTTTGAGACACTGAAAAGATCTGTAAGGGAGAAATGAAGACATCATCAAAGACTGATTGAAAATTGTTCAAATATTATTAAATCTTGTTTTGTTCTCCATATTTAGCTATAGGGGTTGTATCATGATCTTTTATTGATTATTTGGTGAAAGGGAAGATGGGTTGATAGTAGACTTTTAAAAATTGTGGCACACTAAAAGGTCGAGACCCTCTAGACCCCAAATCATACCGCCCAGTATCTTTGCTAAATCTGGACATGAAACTGTTCACATCTATTCTGACCAAACACATCAGTATATTTATATCATGATATATACATGGAAATCAAGTAGGGTTCATACCCAATAGGTAACAGACAACACCTTTAAGACACTAACTATACTTCAATATCGCACTAAACAAAAGCAACCAATGGCTCTCCTTTCCCTGGATGTCAAAAAAGCATTTGACACAGTCATGTTCCCATATCTCTTTTCAGTCCTCAATTGCATGGAATTTGGCTCCTAATTCACAACTGCTATACAAAGTCTTTATGCTAACCTTTATGCTAATTAAAGCAAATGGATCTCTATCTCAGTCTTTGGCACTTGGGAGATGGACCCAGAAAGGCTGTTCGCTCACCCATTGCTTTTTGCAATGGTGGTAGAACCACTAGCACAAGCAATACGGACAAATCAATTCATTACAGGGGTTAAAATCAAAGATTCTGAGTATAAAATAACATTATTCACTGACAACATGTTGCTGTACTTCACAAATCCATCAGTATCAATTCCTGCACTTCTCCAAACCTTGAAATCTTTTGGAACATTATCAGGCCTGCACATTAATGACACAAAATCACAAATATTATCAGTACTTATTCATGAAAAGGAACACTCTAATGTTAAGCAACTCTTTAAATTTGACTTGGTCTCTGACTACTTACCATACCTGGGAATTAAAATCCCTTCAGACCTCTCCAAATTGTTACAGCTTAACCATAATGCCACCCACGCTGACATATGCAGCACCATACTCAAATGGAATAAACTCAATCTTTCCTGGTTGAAAAGGTACAATCTTATAAAGTCATTTCTTCTACTGAAATATCTTTTTCTATTTAGAACTCTCCCTCTAGCTATCCCAGCATCTTTTCTGAAATGCTGGCAAAATACTCTGAGAGATTTTCTGTGGGCTGGGGAAAAAACCAGAATAAGACTACATACTCTAAGAAACCCCAAATCACGGGGAGGCTTTGGGCTCCCAGACATAGCTACATATTACAAAGCTACATTATTATCGAGTATTGTCAAATTACAAAAATTGACTCCCCCACCAGACTGGATTAAAATTTGTGCTGATACTCTGCAACCTTGCTCTGTAGATTCTTTGCTCTGTAGATTCTTTACTCTGGGACACGAAACTTCATACACTGAATGCCTGAGAACATAATCCTTTTTTGTATCCAATGCTCAACCTCTGGAGGTCAAAACGCAAACATATACTGCCAGAAATCTCTAGATACCCTGTGTTCACCAGCCAATCCTGGTTTACTGGTGCAGTTAACAAGACCTATCTACACCAATGGAAGGAAGCTAACACGTCTCTGTCATATAGCAAATAAAAAAGGCCTACTGAGCAAATCAGATCTGGAATACAAACTCAGATTACCAGTTCTGTGGTTCCTATACCCTACATTACAGCATGTCACTAGCCAACTAAAAATTACCTCAATTCTAGCTCAGCTGCCTACCAAATTCGAATTAATACTCAAACTTTTTGAACACCATAGCAAAGGTTTGATATCAGTGGTATATCAATTGCTGCTGAAAGAAAATCATTCTGGACCAATGTCATACCAAAGAGCGTGGCAAAAAGATTGTTCCCTGACTCTGGATGACAATATTTGGCTGGATTTATGGACCTCAAAAACTGGTCCCTCCTCACTACCATTAGAGCTACAGAAATTCAAAATCATGACCAGATGGTACCTTATACCCCAAAAATATCACATATGAGTACAAAAAAATCCCCTAACTGTTGGAAAGGCTGTCAACAGATCGGCACATTTGCTCACTGTTGGTGGCAATGTGATGCACTCAAAACCTTTTGCGAAATGATCAGAGATAAAATTAAAGAAATCACCGCAATAGATATATCTATCAGTCTGGAAAACCTCTTTCTCGGACAGTGGCCACAGCATATTAAAAATCATAAATACAAAAAGACTTTGGATGTTATGATTTTCACAGCAAGAACATCCATAGCTACCTGATGGAAAAATCCTGAGCCTCCTATGATCCATTGTTGGTACTATAAACTGTGGGACCAGTTCCTTCTGGACTGTGTTGCAAACAAATAGAATAACACTTCTATGTCTCCAATAGATTCTACATTTATGTCGAAATGGGACCCAATACTGGAGTATCTAACTAAAGATGGCTTTGTACCTCCCATTTGGTATGACTTTCAAAAGTGGTTGTATTTGCTCTCCTTAAGAGAGTTCTAGTGTGTACAAATTCCTGATACAGCTTTTCCTAACAAAGTGATGCATTCTATACCATTGGCTTTTTATTAATATTACTACTATTACTGTTTTTATCTTTATTTTTGTCTTATCTTAATTTAAGTTTTTCCACTAAAAAGACAAATATTCTGCTAAGCTTTCATCACTCAGTTGACTCCTGGCTATCCAGGAAACGGAGTATACGTATAGTTATATCAGACAATGTTGACGTTAAATACATTTTTACTCACTAGGAACTGCAACTCTGTGTATTATATTTCTTATTGTTGTATATGCAGTTTTTCACAATGAAGTTATTGTACTATGGTTGACTCTACTGACAATTCATGTACCATGCTGTGTTACTGCTTTCAATAAAAATAAAATTACAAATAAAAAAAATTGTGGCACACTGAGTGGTCAGATACAAATAAGTTGACCAGAGCATTTAAAGCAACTAGAGAGACCTATGAAGAGCAATCTACATGTATGTAGATATTACAATGTTCTGTGTATACATAAAACATCTGTTGATGAAATGCTGTCTTTGTCACATAGATGTATGACACATAACACAAAAAGAGGAAGTTGCATGACTGCAAAAAGACACATTCACACGAAAAGCTCTAGTGGATCACATATAAGCCTAATAAATAAATAAATAATAAAATGGCTGTTAAAGGTGAGCCAATGAAGTCATTGCCTGATATTAAAGATGTTTGGAGACCCAGTTCTGTTTTTCCATAATACATTAAAATTGTGTGTACCAGCTTTATAACCCAGTCTTCAATATGTGTCCTCATATAAATCCCACCAGGAACAGTGGAATTTAGTGTGTTT
This sequence comes from Lepidodactylus listeri, assembly GCA_029233225.1. Classification (NCBI taxonomy): domain Eukaryota; kingdom Metazoa; phylum Chordata; class Lepidosauria; order Squamata; family Gekkonidae; genus Lepidodactylus; species Lepidodactylus listeri. The sequence continues at coordinate 77,443,959 of JARCFY010000005.1, read as the reverse complement.
GTGCACTGTGCATAGAACTGAAACCTTTGAAAATCTTGTTCCACCTTTTTTCTCTCTCTGAAAGAGCCTGTCTATGTTAGAATAACTTCATGGCTTTATTCATATGTTGCTGCATACTCTCCCAAGGCTATATAACCAGCGTTTTTTCCTCTTCCTCAATGGCAATATCACTGCTTTTTTAATTTCCTGACCCTCAGTGTCACTGTTTGCATCTCACGCAAATATGTTTCATTTTGGAATAATTGGTACATAATATTTAACAGGTTTCAACACATCTCCATGGAAAACAAGGGGAAGTAACTGGTTTCAGCTGAGAAACATTAAACTCATCCATTTGTTATTTTTTCTTTTGTGCCAATCTCTGAACAATGAAAAATAAAATAAATACTTGAAAATAGCAGTTAACATCACTGAACCAAACAACATCAATAGGGTACAGAAATGCACTGAATCAGGCTTATTTTACCTCTTATCTTCAATCAATACACAATGTCTGTGCCACCTTTCCACCCAAACAGCTCCCCATGGTGGTGAACCTCAAAACGTTTCAACATTAAAACACCAAGGCACTCAAACAGTATTTAAAGTATAACTGTATATAAAATATTTAAACAATTTAATAAAACATAAACACATGTACCATCAACAGCTAGGGAGGAGGGCCAATAACAGTTACTGGAGGCTATGCCAATATTTTTTTAAAAAAAAAACCCACTGGCAGAAGACAATGAGAGAAGGGAGGGAGATTTCTCCAAGGGAGAAGCTGCAAAGTTTTGGAACCACAACCAAGAAGGCCCTTTCTTGGATTGCCACTGATATAGGCGTCAAATAGTGGAGGCATCTGAAGCAGGACCTCTGGACCAGAGTGGACAGGTAGCTTCATATGGGAGTAAGTGGTTTTTAAGGTATGGTAGCCTCAAGCTGCATAGGACTTTAAAGGTCAATACCTGCACTTTGAACTGGGTCCAGGAACAATGGGGACCCACTATAAATGGGAAAAGACTGGTAGAATATGGTCCCTATGACCCACTCCAGTCAACATTCTGGCCACAGCATTCAGTTACAACTGTAGCTTTTAAAACTCTTCAAGGACAGCCTCACATGGAGCACATTGCACTAATCTAATCTAGCTATTACTACAGCATGCACTGCAATGACAAGATCTTTTCCACCCCAGGAAAGGTCGCAGCTGGCTCACCAGTTGGATCTGGTAAATAAGGATGGTCATAAACCCATTCATGAACTAAAGTTCATGATGAATTTTGGCTGGTTCATGGTTCACTAACTGAAGTTTGTGGCAGGTCAACGAGCATGAACTTTCCATGGACATTCAAGCAGTTCGTCGAGATACATTCCAGTTCATGAATGGATACATCTCCCCCCTCTTGCTTGGATTTTTTGTGACTCTGCCTTGAGATCAGTCCTTTTAAGTCTGCAGTGCCACACTGGGTTCTGCTGGACATTCTGTACACTGAACTGGTAATGCTGGGTTTGCAGCCCCCTCTTGCTTGGATCATGGTTCTGTACTTCACATCAGTCTTGTTGAGCTGGCATTGCCATAATGGCACTGGATTCTGCTAGGCACTCTTTGATTGCACTGGTACTGGTGGGCACTCTGTACATTGCACTGGTTCTGCTGGGCTTGCAAAAATGCCCCCTTCCAGTTTCTACTGCAAAGATTCTCTGGCTTGACCTTAGTCCTGTGGGTTTGCACTGCTACAGTGGCACTGGTTCTGCCAGCCATGTAGCACTGGTTCTGCTGGTCTTGCAAAAATGCCCTCACCACTTTCAGTTCCTATATAAGTAGAATTATTTTGTTATTTTTTGTAATGCTGCACAAAATGTTTGAAGGGAAGGGGAAAAAGACAGGCACACAGAAGAACTACCTTTCTGTCATTGTTGGTCTTAAGACAACAATGTTTGATCACTGAGCAATCATAAAAGAGTCTTCTTTGCATTATGTCTGAAGTCCCTGTGGCTACAGCTCCCAAAATGTTCATTCTTCCATATTTCTTGTGTTTTGTATGCTACTGTATGGAAATGGCAACTGAAGTCACTACCATGTTGTGCACAGGCAAATGCAGGTACTGTCTCAAAGCACAATGCAAACCAGGCTGACAAGTCTGATAATACTACTTCTCTAAAATTCCAAAAGACCAAAGGTAGGCCACCAGTTTTGCTTCAAATCATTATTTAATGCTTTTTTAAAATGTTAACCCAATGAGAACTGAAAAATCTTCCAGTACCGAGTATAATGTTTTTATAAGAAGATCAAGCCAGGTGAAATCTGGCAGGATAACCTGTACTAGCTATGCTCACCAGTTACTAATTAACTATAAAGTGGCAGCAGGCATGATGGTCAAAGGGCATTTGGAATTGCTACACTTCCCACTGGGTTAATGAATGAGGCTTTAAGATCAACGGATTGAATCCAAAGGTGTCCTTCCATTACATGGAAAGTGTCTTCCACACATGGTTCTATCCCTCACATTAGAACATTGCAGAAGAAAAGCAAGACTAAAAGCAGAAATGGTTTTCTGCTTATGCAAAAGATTGCACAGCACCTTCCACCAAGAGAAGCATAAGACATGCTATAGACTCTACATAAGAAATCACTGCACTAATGTCCTTTGCAAGCATTTGTGGATCAGCACAATAAATTATTTTCCTCCTCATAGTTCTTTGTATTCTCACCCACTGTATATTGTATTATGTATTCATTATTCTATTCCTTTAAAAGAGAACTGTACCATGTTACCAGTCTGGTTAAGTAGAGTATTGGACTGAAATGGATTTTGCCCATTGTACTCCTCTGGTTTAATAGTGTCACAGAAGCAGTAATAATGATAGCAGGTGCTTCCAAGAAAGTGGGTTTAGGATTGCACTGTTATCGTAGCTACCAGGCTAAGTTCTGGAAAGCAAGTACTATTGAAATTAGAGGAACTGACTCCCAAGTTTAGGATTCAGTATGTGACATGCTGTTATGAAATTTACGTGGTACTACTGTAATCTTTCATTCTTAAGCAATGTTTTGGGAAGCTTGTGATTCTCTGCAAAATATTGAATAGTGATTTTTTTTGACTGACCTTAACAAAGGACTTTGTACAACAATTCAAACATTCCATGCTGTATCACATTATTATTCCATCTTTCCTCCAAGAAACTCAGAGCAGGCTTCTTCCCTCCTTTATTTTACCCTCACAACAACCCTGTGAGGGAGACTAGGCAGCATGAGTATGAGAGTGGTATAAGCTCACTTTGAGTGCAATCCCAATGAGTGCTCTCAGTCCATTGACTTCATTGGATTTAGAAGGGGATAACTCATTTTAGGATGATACTGTTAACTGCATGGCTGAGTGGAGATCTGAATCTGAGTCTCCCAAATCCAGCCACTACATACTGCCTTTGTGTTCAGCTCTGTCAGTTTCAGTACTTTCTACAACAAACCAGAGTGGTGAGATCTTACTTGTTTTTACATGAGCCATAAAATAATCATCTTCCAAAATAACAATCTGAAGAGTAGTAGTTCATTAATATCTTAATTTACCAAAATGGGATCTGTGGATTTAAATTCATATTCTTTTGGCAGAAATCCACCTTATTAATGCAAGGCTGAATAAACCAATATTATTAAAAACGCACACATCTGACACACAAGGGGATTTAAATTACATTGTTAATTTGATGGAGTGCTGATAGGTCTTCTATGTGTCACTGGTTTTTCAGAACCATTGCTTTAAATCCTTATTTCTTGTTGGATCAACAAAAAATAAAGGCTCAGATTATATGGAAGGATTCTTTGAACTAGCCATGCATTGCCTTGGCAATGTTCCACATGCTAGACTATTCAACAGAATATCAACAAAATCCTTAAATTATCCAAAGGGTAGGAGAACCAGCTCCCCTACTAATCTGTCATGTAACAATATCTAATATTTTTTTGAATTATGTATCCAGAGAAACTTTCCATTGACCTCTAAAGCAGAGAGGCAGCAACAGTGCTCTTATCTCGTTTGACTCCAGTGACACTTTGCCGAAATCAGCATTGGCTAGTGGATATGGAGAGATTAAAGACAGAGCAGCGTACTCGATGAATGGAATCTGGAGCTAAGCAGTCCTGTTTAAGAAGCATTATATAGAGTAGGGAGAGAAACTTCAAAATGTAAGTTACCATGTTTTATTTTGGCTTTCCAATCCAGGCATCATTAATCTCCAAAGGACAACACCATTATTTTTGACCTTTTACTGTTGAGGCCATAAGGTTAGGAGGTTTGCTCTAGTAATTACCAATCAGTCTGACAAAGTAACCTTAATTAGTGGGAATTTTTTTCCCATATCACATATAGGAAAGGGACATAAGTGAGAACACATGTTATTATGATTTAACACCTTGCTCCCATCTCATGTATATTCTTTGTCTTCTGCTGTCACCAACATAATTAGGGAGAAGAAATGTGACAAATTCTGATTTTGTCAATACCTGCAAGATTCTCTAGATTTATGTTCAGCAGCAAAGGAGCTTAATACTGCAAGGGCATCTATCTAATACATTACAGCCCATGGGTAATATGTTGAAATTCATTTAATTTCCCCACCCCCTTGTTCTTATTCATGAGATTATGTTTCACTTTTTTCATATTATTTTGCAACCTGGAAGCTACAGTAATGTATATCATTTCCCTGTTTATTGGCCATGTCTGAATAGCCATCCAATAATGTTTAATTTAAAAGGTGCTTCTGCCTGAGTGTTCAGCTAGCCCTAGCTCTGGAAAAAAATGCTCCTCACACAAGACCTGATTTACACATCAAGATTCTGTTTTGCGCACTTGTACTCAGGAGGAACTGTGCTAGATCTGCCTGAATGTGCTTATGGTCATTGACCATGGCTAATGATGGAGCTCTCCTTCAAGACTTTGTCTAAACCCCCTTTAAAGCCATCAGATCTCACAGCCATCACTACCTTTATGATAACGAATTCCACAGCTTCATTTTGTGTGGCATAAAGTCCTTCCTTTTCTGAGTCCTGACTTTGCTTCCCAAGAACTTTATTGGATGCCTCCAGGTTCTAGCATCATGGGAGAGGGAGAGAAATTCCACATCCATCTCTATACCATGTGTTGCTTTTATAAGCCTCTGTCCTGTCTCCCCTTCTGTCCTGTCTCCCCTTCTGCAGAGGACACAAGGGCAGGGTTTGCTTGTCTGCTCTCCAGGAGCAGAGCTACAGGTACTAGAAAAAGACTGACCTTCAGTAATATAACAAACTCCATCCTAGAATATTCAGCATTTCTAAAGCATCATGACCAGTCTAATTCTCAACATGGCCAGATCTGTGAATGCTGAAATCCAGAGACTGAAGCCATGAACAGACAAAATAGATATTTCTGTAAACCTGAGAAAAGTCCCAGGCTTGAAGAAAAATCTGAAATCTGGGGGGTGGGGGGGAGTGTTTAACCCCTCCATACTAGAAGCAGCACCTGTACCTTTAAGAAACAAATGTGTCAGTGGCCATGGCTAGGTAACCACAACAGTAGTGATTGCCTTCAAGCCTTAGTTTCTTTCAGTAAAAGGGAGGGTACAAGGCCCTTTCCAGGGCTGTTTTGGCCTTTGTGGAAAGACTCTGTGGGGCCAGGACTGGAAGCAATCACCAGGCAACTTGCTATCACCTTCTTGAATGACTCACTCAGGACTGGCTGCTTACTTCTGTTCAATAGCAACCACTCCACAAAAGCCAGACTATGATCTGAGGAGACCCAGGCTGGAATCCCCATTCTGCTATGGAAGTTCACTGGTTGATTTTTGACCAGATACACATTTTCAGCCTAATGTACCTCACAGGAGCCTAACCTCTCAAGGACAAAAGGAAGCATGAAAAGATGAAGTTATGCGGGTTGCCAGGAGGTGGGAAAAGAGGAAATAGTGTCAGGAAGGGGGTACAGGGGAAAGTGAGATGCTCCCCACATATCTTTGCCCCCTGCAAGTCTTTGCTGGTCCCCCACTTGTAAAGATATAAAAGCAAACATGTGAGCACTTCTAATCCCATTTCTTATAAGAAACTGTGTTACTTTCCAGCATTCTGGCCAATAGGAACAAATGTACTGGGGTGGTTGAAAAACACTTGGCACAAATTTCATTAACAATTTCATTGCATTAACATGAAATGAAATAAATGGTCAACATCAGCATGAGCTGCCCTGTTAAAATTGAACAACTCTTAGTTTTTGCTCTTCCTCTTTGCCTTAGGATGCCTCCTCCAGTGTTGCTTTAGCCCCACAATCAGCACTGCAAAATTTCAAGCTATTCCATTATTGCCTGCGAAACTAACTTTTTAAGAAGAAAATTCTCATGCTAATTCTGCTCCTGAGCACTATGAACCATGCAACAGCAGAAAAAATGAACAAGAGTGAGGCCACACAGACAAAAAAAAAAGCAGAAAATGTACATTCTTCTCCAGTTTGCAGAATTTCAAAAGAAGGAGACACATTATAGATAATCTATAGAACATCTATAATAAGAGCACATTTTTTCTTATTTAAATATAGAAAAAAGAAACAGACATAAACATCAAGTACAATAACAGCACATTTTTATTGCATCTCAGTTTGCTAGGGAAGTATCTTCAGAAGTATCTTTAGCAACATTTGGACATATTCACTCTGACTCTCAGATTTTCCTACAGCAGGTAAATGTAGGCCAGTCACCACATTGAAGATGCTTCAAATATAGACAATCTGTTTCATAGCACTTATGTACTGCCTGTCTTCTGCCATAGTTCTCAAGGCATCATACAAAGAGTTCTCAGGAGGTCTCTCTGACCAGACCCAATCCTGCTCAGAGTGTCAGCATGTTACCCTCAAATTGCATCCCATGACCATATTGGCAGTTGCATGATACATGCAACGAGTTCAGAAAGTCTGATGATGAACAAATGATTTGGCATACTCAGTTAAAAATACATGGAAATATCTGGAGAGGGCCCTGGATCTGTTGAACCAACATAGAAAGAAAAAACAACCCCAACAGATCAGTACCCAAAACAGGACCTAGGATGATCCCTTTGCTTTGCTTTTCTGTACAACTGTTGTCCTCTGTATGGTTAATACTATAACCATCTCATTCCTAGTGTTAACTCCCTGAGTTCTTTGGAATAAATTTGGCCTCCACTGTCAGAGGATTCAGAGTCCCCTAAGACCAACCTTGTAACATGTGCCTGTAATTTGTAATGTCTTTAATTGGTTGGTCATAATTTGTAAAGAACTTCTCCCAGCAGCTGCTTTTTCTAGTGTGAGACTTCCACATCTCATGGGAGGAAACCTCTGTTGAGCCATTGTAGAATATAGTTCATTAACAATGTGTAGATGATGAAGAAACACTTGGGAGTGAGGTGATGTTGCAGTTGTGAGTCTTAGGAGATCAGAATGGTGAAATTGAAGTTATGAGGAAAGAAGAAAAACATTGAGCGGTTAACATAGCAAAGGTGATTTGCAGCAGGTAATTGTTGATTTGGATCCATGTAATTTATGTATACAGATATATAGTATTCATGTGGTCCATATGGTTAGGGTTAGGTAGTAGCTACCTATCCATGACCACTAGATGTGATTATGTTGACTTATTTACATGATATTAAAAGCAGATTAGGCAAATTCATGAAGGATAGCTCCATCAAGGGTTATTAGCCATTGTAGTTAACTGGGACTTCCATACCCAAAGGCAATGTACCTCTAAGTACCAGATGCTAAAAACAAACCAGGGAGATGGCCTTTGCCTTCATGCCTGTTTGTAATCTTCCTAGAAACATCTGTTTGTCCAGTGCTGGAAACAGAATGCCAGTTTAGATAGGGCTGTGGTCAAATCCAGCATCTATATATTTAATTATGAATGGAATTCAATGGAGCCATGTACAGTTATATGAGATTTTTCTATACACATGGGGGAATGAGGTGTACAGAGAACTCCCAACACTTAAAAGAAATGCAGGGGGGTTGCATTGTGGGGTTGCCTAGCAACTGAAGCAGAGGAGCCTTGGCCTTGGCAGTTCCAGCATGACTACACATTTGGGCAAGAACAGCAGCAGTGGTGGTGGCAGGGAGAGGGAGGAGAAAGTGATGAGTGCGGGAGGAGGAAAAGCAATGACAGATGGAAAGGATGGGAGAGAAGAAGAAGAAGAAGAGATTGGATTTGTACCCCACCCTTCACTACCCAAAGGAGTCTCAGAGCAGCTTACAATCTCCTTTTCCCTTCCCCTCCCCACAACAGACACCCTGTGAGGTAGCTGGGGCTGAGAAAGCTCTCTCAAGAAGAGAGAACTTGTGACACCAGCAGCAACAGGGTGAGGGCTGGAGATCACTCAGAATTACAACTGCTCTCCAGATGGCATTGATCAGTTCCCATGGAGAAAATGGTGGACTCTGTGTCCCTATACCCTGCTGAGGTTGCCACAGCAGATTGACGTGAGTACCCAAGGACTTGGCACTCTCCCAGAGTCTCTTTCTAGAGCCCGCTGTATTTATTTCCACAACATTCCTAGTATTGAATAAATCAATGTTAATTTCCTTGCAGGTCCATTACGGGAATAATATTATTAAATGCATATTATTACAACATAGTTCTTAAACAATAGGTATAGAGTATTCTCACAAATATACATAGATTAAGCAGTGGGATATAGCTCAACTATAAAATAGTGTTGGCAAAAAATTGCCACAGCGGTTGAGTTTTAAAGAAAAGAATGTGAACTAGACACAGTTTTTATCTCACATGAATGGTAGCAAATGTAAACTTTTGTTTAACTCATAAGGGACCAGAGCCTTAAATCTCAAACTGCACTTTTTTCAATAACATCCTGTTATTATGATGATCTAATCTGCATATGGCCCCAAATGTCGGCGAGACAATGGCTGTACTCTAAAACAATGTTGGACCAATGGGGCACTTGTTGTTTTTGATTTTGTTTGAGATGAGTGTTACTTTTATGTTTAGCAATGTGTATTTGGAGCGTTTTGCCATATATTTTATCACAAGGGTATTTAGTAGTATAAATAACTCGGTCTTAACTGTCTATGGTAAAATTCTAGAGAATACATTGTTTCTAGTCACCAGGATTGATGATGATCATTAATGAAACTTTTCATACTGTCTGCTTGTGAATTTGCAAAATTTGTAGATTCCACAGGGAAAGTGTCCCTGGAGCAAGCTGGATCCCGGCAAGGCCTATTGTGTTCTTGCAGGATGAGCTATACTGCTGTGTGGTAACTGATCTCTCAAATCAAACATTCTCTTAAATGAGGTAATATTTTTTGTCACACATGAGGATACTATGTAATATGGTCCAATTTTTATACATGCTCTTTCTAAGACCAACACCTATATGGCATGGAAGTCTTCCAAGAAATGTCCAAGTTTCTTGCTTTGCAGAATGCTCGCTATGGAAAAAAATACTATTTAATATCAATACTTTTATTTCCTACACCTCATCTCAATCCAGCAGCATGGTGAAGAGATTCCAGTGCACAGACAGAACTTCATCTAATGAGCTGATGTGTTCCCATCAGTGGATGGTATATGTTCAAATGCAGAACTACCCCTTCCACAGAGGAGAAAAGTCCATCTATACCTTCAGCTGCTGTATGTGTGCCTCAGAAAACACATGTGCCTCTGAATCAGGATGATACATTTGTTGTTAAACAGTAATCAGGTTCTGGTCTCAAGAGAAAACAATGTCTTGTATTTGTCCAAGGATGCAAAAAGAAAATCATAAACTGGGAAGAAGGAATTTCTTAAGAAATCATGGAAATAAAAAAAAACATGGCAATATAATTTCAATAGGTTATTTGATGATTTCCAGTCAAGGCTAGGGAGGGAAGGTGGCATAGTATAGCCCAATCTCATCAGATCTTGGAAGCTAAGCAGATTTGGTACTTGCAAGTGAAACCTCCAAGGAAGACTCTGCAGAGGAAGTCCATGGCAAACCAGCCTCTGCTTCTCACTTGCCTGGAAAGCCCCTCCTGGGGTTACTATAAATTGGTTACAGAAACTTGACGGCACTTTATGCCTGCACAGTCAAGGCTGAATGCATTCAGGGTGACAGATACATGTTAAGTACAGAATGTGCTATCTGGTCCACAATTATGCAGTCAAAATTTCTTGCTTGTGTTTTTAATTTAAGTATGTTTCCACATGGTGGTAAACTAACCTTGAAAATAGGGGCATAGTTTCTAGTAAGACCTCAGAAGCCAAGAATGACTGAGAATGTAGCTTCAGTACTCCGTACTTCCATACCTTCTTGTCTCTCCACTATAAATAGCAGGAGTCTACTTTGCATATATTTCTTAATGTGCATAATTTATTCAGATTGAAAATTTACCTTTTGTTGGCACAGAATTAGGTGGAGCTTGTGAAGAAACATGCAGCTGGCTTAACTTCAGATGTTAAAGTAATGCCATCGCAAAAGGGAAATGGTATTCCATATGTTTAATTATGGAATAGTGAATGGACATGCGAGTGACAGATTAGAGGTTGCTAATCTTGAAGTACATTTAGAGAGCCATCACTCAGAAATGAATGTAATCTTTAGCGTATAATTTAGGGGTTAATGTAGTGTAAGTATCTGCTTTACACATTGTTGTCTAATGAAGACGGGGTGGTAATCTCTTCTCATTAGGTTAATGTGTCAACTCTGCCAGGTTACATCTTCAGCCTATTTTTAAACAGATATAATTAATGTAAGCATTTAGCAGTTCATGATAATTATTGCCATTAATTCATTGGAATGCTTTGTCTGTCCAAATAATAATAATAATAATTGTTTTGAGGCTGTACTCTATGAAGTAAGTATATTTCTATAAAATGTTTTTTGACTACTGAATGCATGCTGCACACTCTGGTTTGTTTCTACCCATTCATTGCAAATGGTTGATGATTACCAGATCAACATGTATTTGCTTAAGGAACAGGTTGATGCTGTGATGTCTGTAATAATAAAGGATGTCTGTAATAATGTTATGTGGCAGTGTAGTATGGTGGAAGAAGGAATCTCCATTGGCCACAATCCAGCAGACTGAGCTGAGCACACTTAACTCTGTGTTGGATTGGACTCACTGTGTTCTACAGAACTCAGCATGGGAAACAATAGCACTGACAAGCAGTTTCCTTCTTTACATCGTGGATTTGTTAATAAATAACCTGGGGGGCTGTTTTCCATGCACATCGTGGATTTGTTAATAAATAACCTGGGTAGCTGTTTTCCATGCACATAGGGCTAAAAAAGAAGTACAAAACAGATGTCCAGTGGCACCACTGAGACTATCACCTTTGATAAAGCCACAGAGATAGCTAGGAGGCTGGAAAACGTCATTCACTGTGCCAAATCACTTCCTTCAGCCTGACATTTCTCAGACTACAAAAGAACAGGTGGTTCATGCCAACCCATCTCAGAAGAAACTCATTCATATGGTCCAGCCTCAAACAGCAATGACACAAATACAGAAGAGCTACCAATGATGTCACCCACCCACAAAGCCCATTTTGCAAGCTGCTCTGCAAGAGAAGTAATCTGAAATAAGTGCAAGAAAAGGGGACATTGTGCTAAAGTTTCTTTGGGTACAGATTTGTTTTGGGGGTTTTTGTAAACATTGTTTAATATTGTAGAGGCATATGTTTGGGTTAATCAATTGTGTATTCATTTCCATTGGCTCCAATGGGAACTACATTTCTGTTTGTAACTTTCCTCTGCTCTCAACCAATCAGTTGGATTGAAACTCACAGGGATGCATCAGCCATTTAAAGAATGTTTCTTTTTAAATTTCAGGCAGAAAGAAGAAAGCATCTCCATTCCAGAGGCAGAGAATAGAACAGCATATTTCCATCTCTAACCAATTATCCTCCAATTCAACTGGCATAACTTCCTCAGAGATTATAATTCTCATTCAAGGAATCCTCCCTAGCAAACTGCAGACAGAGATTAGAAAGAGATAGCATTTTATAAGCCATTAATTCTTCCCCCAGAGAGCAGGTACATGGAGGTGTGATTATGGTTTTCCTTTGCTAGGCTCCTAAGGTCATCTGGGTATGGTGACCTATTTTTAAACAGAGATGTTGAGGGTAATAAACCCTACACCTATGCATGAACCCTGTGTTCAGTACAGTTCTACCAGTCCAGGTCTAACAATTTATGTCCCACTGCATATAATGAAACCAGTGGGTTTGTTTGGAGAAAATTAAATGCTTCAGACAGTGGAGCACAATGGAATGAGGTGTGAGTTTTACCTTCCTTCACCCACATTCTCCATTTTTTAAAAAATCCCCACCTCCTGCTTCAAATCTGAATATGCAGATTTGACAACATCTGATTCCCTCCCCTCCTGGAAATGCTGTGTGCATAAACAACAGTCATGGATGATGCTATGCTGTGGGCACCTGGATAACTCTCTAGGTAGTATAGCATGCCTGCCAGGCATATACCTCCCATAACTCTCCCTCCCCTCTTATTCCCACTCAACACTGCCCTGTGCAATTGGAAACAACATCAACAAACCTGAGCTTTTTCCAAACGCTGAATGTCATTTTATTCAGATTGGTTACCCTTCCAAGGTTAATGCTCTGGGCATCAGTTACATTCCAAGTGGACATCCCTACTTTTCGGAACCCAAAACTGGTTAACAGTAATTATGTTGGCTCTTGTGGTACAGAGCAGGCTGGGCAGGAGACAAAAGTCCAAAGTCAAGTTAGAGGCCAGAGCCAGAGAGTCAGAGATAGGCAAGGTCTGCAAGGCAAGGTAGAATCTAAGTCAGGGTCAAGGCCGGACGTCATCTTTGGGGATGCTCAATGTGGTCATATCTGCAAGACAATTCAGGGTAAAAGAAAGGCAAAAGTCAAAAGGCAGAGATTCCGCTCCAGGTTGTGCAAAGCGAACACACTATTCTCACAACAAACTGGTTGCTTAGACTGAAGGGCCCCGCCTTGAGTCAGTAGCTTTACACCTCCAAATTCAATCCTACTGAATCCTTCAGTGAGCTGATCCCACCTTGACTACCTGGAATTTCTGGGGGAAATGTTTAACTGCCTGCAGACTCAAGAGTCAGAATTCAGATGGAGAGGGTTACAATCTTATTGACGGTTGTAAACACTAGGCCTAACAAATACACAATAATCAGATGCATTCAAAGTAATGCTCAGGCATAAGACACATTTGGTTCCTTGTTAATTTGACACAGTTTAGTTGCAAATATCACAAATACTGTGGCATCAAAATACAGGGAGTGATACTACAGGAACCTTGGAAATCCTGCATTTGATAACCAGTGTTCAGAACATGCATCCTCCTGGGCTCACAGGCCATAGTGGTGCATTTAAAAATGTATACACAAAGTATTAAATTAAGAAAACAGCAGTGAGCAAGCTGCAGTCCCACAGCAGCAAATGTCACATGTCCTACTCAGGGGCATTGAGTTTTAAAAATCCGGGGGGGGGGCTCTTCCGTGCGCACGCATGCGAGACCATGTCCCTGCCGCTGCCTCCCCCCCTGCCTGACCACTCCTGCTTCCGTCCCTCCTCCATCTGCCAGGGTGGCCCCTGGACGGAGAGAGGGAGGGATGGAGTGGCCAGGCGGGGGGGAGAGAGAGATGGTGGTGGCGGCCCTAGGAAAGGCCCGGGGGGGGGCACGGCAGAGGGCACTCTGTTTTCCATGGGGGGTTCAATCCCCTCTGGGAAATTTCGGGGGTGGCTCGAGCCCCCCCTCCCCCCCCATAGTTGACGCCTATGGACTACTTTGAAATTACCTACAGGAGAACTAGCTGGCTGCATGTGCAGGGCAGAAAAATCCCCACCCTAATTAATCATAATGGCCAGCAGTGATGCAACTGGTGAATCCAAGAGACCAAGCTGTCCTGTCTGCTACCCAAGATGCAATCCATGCAGCTCTCTTCATGGAGTTCATCCTCATGTACCCCATTCAGAGGTGGTGGTGTGGCTCCAACCTTAGGCTGGAGGAAGTTCCTGTAGGCTAAGGATTCTTCTGACTTACATTGCTCTTCCATAGGAGAAAGTCTGCTTAGGCTGGAAAATGGCTTCAGACCTTGCTCAGTGGAACAGTAGGCTAGTGGTGGGATCCATGCCCATATGCCTCAATGACATGTGAGAGGGTGGGAGCAGCCTCCCTTCCTCCTATATAACTTGTATCCTTTGCCCGCCCACCCACCCTCTGTGGCCCTCAAAAGGCAGAAGAAGCTGGTTAGGGTGTACTCAAATACTGTTCTCCCCCTTCCCAGCCTTGCTCTTTCTGAAACCTCCTCACTGGCCCCCTCTACCTCCAGCCTTTTAATCTCAGCTTGGCACACTGCACAGGCCCCATCCTTTCACCTCTCATGAGCTATCCACACATCTTCCTCCTGAAGCCCTGCCTCAGGGCCTGGCCCTGCCTGAGCTTCAGGCAGGCAATTGCCTTTCCCTGCTGTTGTGTACTAAGGATGAGTCAACCCTAAACTAGGCCCGGGGTCAGGTTGAGCTTGCATCCACAAACAAAAGTTGGCTAGGATCCTAGAATGGACTAATAGAGAAACAATGTTACATAAATAGCCTATCATTGGGAGTGGAGTGTGTTCGGGGTGTGGTTTGTGCATGCTTAGAAACCAGGCTTCTGCCTGGGATTTTTGTCTTTCTGCTCCTTGCTGAAATCACTAATAAAGTAGAGCTGATCACTTAGGGCTGCCAAGTCCAACTTGGGAAATATCTGGGGACTTTGGGGGTGGAGCCAGGAGACTTTGGGGGTGGAGCCAGGAGAAAGGAAGTGTCATCATTTTGTGATGTCACATCCTGTGATGTTGCTTCCACATGCTGACACATGAACTCATGAAGTTTCCTAATACTGAATCAGGCCATTGGTCCATCAAGGTCAGTATTGATTACTCAGCCTGATAGTGGCTCTCCAGGGTCTCAGGCTGAGATCTTTAATGTCACCTATTACCTGATCCTTTTTTAGCTGAAGAGGCTGATACCTCCTGCATGTCAAGCAGATGCTCTATCACTGAGCAACGGCCCTACTGAATCCTTCCTCATCTCAGCAGAATATGAAGCACTAAGTGCTACACAAGTGCTAAATATGATTTTCATATCATAAGAACAGGAGAGAAGCCACAGTGGATCGGCCCATCCAGTACAGCCCATCCAGTACAACACTCTGTGTCACAACAGTGGCCAAAAATACCAGGTGTCCTCAGGAGGTCCAGCAGCGGGGCCAGAACTCCAGAAGCCCTCCCACTGTTGCCCCCCAAGCACCAAGAATGCAGAGCATCATTGCCCCAGACAAAGGGTTCCATTTAGACCTTGTGGCTAATAATAGCCACTGATAGACCTCTGCTGGATGGGGACAGAGAGAGAGAGACAGACAGACAGACAGAAAAAAGAAAGAAGGAGAGAGAGAGAAGGAAAAAAACTGGCAGAGGCACTTACTTCCATTTAGACCTTGTGGCTAATAATAGCCACTGATAGACCTCTGCTGGATGGGGACAGAGAGAGAGAGAGAGACAGACAGACAGACAGACAGAGACAG
Organism: Lepidodactylus listeri; assembly: GCA_029233225.1. Taxonomy (NCBI): domain Eukaryota; kingdom Metazoa; phylum Chordata; class Lepidosauria; order Squamata; family Gekkonidae; genus Lepidodactylus; species Lepidodactylus listeri. Next base: position 77,428,415 of record JARCFY010000005.1, on the reverse strand, counting down.
ACAAAAGAAAGAAAGAGGGAGAGAGAGAGAAGGGAAAAAAATGGCAGAGGCACTTACTTCCATTTAGACCTTGTGGCTAATAATAGCCACTGATAGACCTCTGCTGGATGGGGACATAGAGAGACAGACAGACAGACAGACAGACAGACAGAAAAAAGAAAGAAAGAGGGAGAGAGAGAGAAGGAAAAGAGTGTAAGAGAAACTTACCACAGCAACCTTGCAACCTTACCCCAGCCACATGCAAAAGCAGCCCCTTCAGTCCCTCCTTAATCTCTGGGCGGAGCTCTCTTGCTGACTCTATTCTTAAAGGGGAAATGTCTGGTGAGGCTTTTTACTGCAGGGCAGGCTCTCTGCAGACATTTCCCTTTTAAGGCAGGGCAGGGCAGCCATTTTGTCCCCCGGTGGCCAATTTTGAAAAAGCGGGGGTAAGTATTAAAAATCGGTGTTTCCCCCAGCCTACCAGGGGACTTGGCAGCCCTATGATCACTAGACTTGGGGTCTGTTCATCCATGGAAACCATTATATAAACCTGCCCTCCCTCTCCTTCCCCAGCTAATGGTTAGCTCCATGTCTGCTTGGGATTTGAAGGGTCAAACTGCCAAAATGCAGGCAGCTCCTGTCCCTGGCCACCACTGTTCATCTTCGCAATTAGATGGATCAGGCATGGCACTGCTGTCTAGCTGTCTTAGGCTGGGCCTTAAAGAGTTTGGTCTGTGTGTAAAGTACCCTGTTGGACCCCTTTCTCTCCTTCCCCATGGGAGCCCTTACCAGTCAGGTTGGGGTGACACCCCTACCTCTAACAGTGGTCCAGTCTCACTCATTCCTACTCTACTCTTCATCTTCCTCAAGCTAGGCACAAGATGGCAGCCTGTCTGTGTCTCCACTGGTTCATCTTTGTGATGGAAATCTTTCACAAAACATGTTAAAAGTATATTCACATACTACAGCAGCTCCCCAGTCATTCCTGAGGGACAATGTCAAAATGCATATGCACAAGGCATCTTTAGTGTGCATGCATGAACCCAGAGAAAATTCAGGAGCAGGGGAGCCAAGTTTCCTGTCACTATGTCCAGGGGGGGAGCAAATGTGGCGGGGGGGGGTGCCCATCAATAGATCAAAATGCTAAAATAAATAGAAGCCATGTTAGATCCAAATTAGATCAGGCACCAAACAAAAGACTGGATAGAGAACAGGACTGTTTTAGTGGCAAGGATTGTAACTATAAATGCCTAGTGTACCATTATCCTAATTATGATCCATATTCTCCACTTCTCTCCTGAGATGTGAGACTTGTTTGTTGTGGGAGATATATCTATTATTAATCTTCAAGTAGTTAGTGGAATCATTTGCAATGTTCATTAACCAGTATCACCTTATGGATTACTAAACAGCATCTATACTTTTGCTAATGAGCCCCAGTTGTGCAATATTTTACATATATTATAGCCAGACAATTAGAGAATGTCTTGCTTTTGAGAGTGGATATGAAAATAAATTGTTTTGGACATAAAGCAGATGCAGAGATAGACAGCAGGAACATGAAAGTGGCTAGCATTAGAAAATCTAATGGGACATAGGGTAATATATATAAAATGATGTCATTTCCTACATTAAAAAACCCCTGTAAGCTACTATAATGAGTTGTGGGGATCAAACAAACCCCCTTAGGACAGTTACCTCCCTTCAAGGACAACAGCTTGGCTAAGCCCCATTCTAATATACATGACATCATCTACTTACACCTGTTGATTCAAAAATTGTTCAAATATGTTTGCATTTATTTATTTATTTATTTATAGATTTGTACGATGCCTTACTATCAGTAGTCTTCAAGATAATTTACATGCAATTGTAAAACAAGGCAAGAATAAACAAAAAACATGGGTATCAATGTGACAGTTGAACACGTGAAGTTGCCTTTTACTGAATCAGGCCATTAGTCTGTATAGGACAGTAATGTCTACTGAGACCAGCTGCGACTTTTGATGTCTTGGGTCAACTTCTTTGAACAGGAGACTGAACCTGGAACTTTCTGCACATAAAGCAGATGCTCTACCGTTGAGCCTTGGTCCCATTCCCCTAAAATCAAAACCAGAAACAGCTCTAGCATTGATAGTAGGTCAAAAACAACAAATGGGTGGGCCTTCTGATACCCTGGCCTCATGCCATTTGGTGCTTTATAGGCCCAAACCAAGATGTTGAATAGTGCCAGAAAATGCACAAGAACTTTGGGAAGGCCTTTCAATTCCAGCAAAATATTATCAGTATGGCATGTCCCAGTTAATACTCTGGCTGCTGTGTTCCGAACCAGTTGAACATTTTTCATCGATTACACCAGATATGATGATACAGTAATCTAATCTGGACACTGTGAAGGCAAAGATAAATGGCAGTATAATAGCCCTGGTTGCAAGCTACAGTGAATGTACATACAATCCCTGTACAGCATAAGCTTGCATTTTCTTTATATATGTGTTGAGTAATTCTCACGTTACCTGTGATTCATGTACTACTGAATGTATAATTGAAAATGCACATTTATCCTGATGGGTCCCTGGTTTCATTTGTAAATTAAAGGCCCCTTGGCTGTTTCTTACAAATAGATGCATGTGTCCATGCAAGATATACATGTGTTCAGTGTAACATAACAGGGATAATGCTGTGGTGATAGAGTTGCATGAGAAGCCACAGGTTGTTTCAACCAGAGTTCATAAGAAACAGCCATACACTGAATTGGTCCATTGATCCACCTAGCTTGATACTATCTACTGTGACTGGCAAAATCTCTCCTGCCTTCAGCTGCCTTCTTTCCTGCCAGCTGCTGAGACCCTTTTAACCAGAGAAGCCAGGGACTGAGCCTGGTATTTTCTGCACACTAAGCATGTGCTATACCACTCAGCTGCTGTTAACAAGGGGCAGCTGACTGGTCATACTGGTGCAGAGTTTTCCTCTGACCCTGGGCTGATGTAGGAAATCAATTGCAGCTTAGGGCTGTTATGTTTCATCCATGTGTGCTGTTATGTTTGTGGATTCCATGGAAGAGAGTAAATGTGGACTGAATCATGTATTTATTTTGGAGTTGGTAATGTCGGTATGTAGTGACATTACCACCTCCACTTCGCAATGTTTGTGCGAAATTAGCAATTTGCAGGGGGTGGTGGCTATTTCTCACAAACACCTCCATATAAAAAGGAGGTGGCAAAATCACTCTGTGCAAACTTTGCCACCTGAATGTCTGATTAGGTCTATGACAGGATTGCCATGGGCAAATGTATCACACTGTTATGGACCCATTTTTATTGTTCAGAAGGAACTACCAGGAAGCAAGAAGTACAGCTGTATATCCAACTTTTTTAAAAAAGGAACAGTGCCATAGACTGGCTGGTGCTGCTTCCTTGGGGTTTCCTGGTGCCATGCTCTAGTGTCTCTGCTTTTCCTTTGCTTTATCCCTGTTTCTTGCCAATCTCTTGTCAACTCTCTGTCCTGAGTATCCAGTCCATCAGCATGTTTCATTCATTAAAGATCATTAATGTCTTAGTAGCATCTCTAGATTGCAGTGTGCTTTGCTGCATTGCTCTCTAGTTTGCTGCTTATGATTTCCTAGGCTGACCCTCCTCTCTCACTCAAAAGGACTACTTTAATCATACTTGTTCTGATCCATTATGCACGTTCTGAAACTGAAATATACAAAAACCATACATGTGTGTGCAGTGTACGGGAGAGCAGGGCTGAAAGAAAGCCAGTACAAGCCAGTACAGAGGCCAAAGTGATAATTCCCATCTTCAGCTACAAGCATGTAAGATGCATGTGGGGTTCCAAAATGACCCTGGGCACAGACAGGGAAGTGCCAGTCTCAGTTTCTTTTTTCCAGGCAAAAAAATAAATAGGTTTTGAAAAATGCAAAAAAAATAAAATTAAATTAAATCCTCCCCCAGTATTTCCCCATGCCCCATCAATCATAATTTTCTGGCTACACCCCTGGTGTAAGCCAGCAAGGTGCTTTTGCACTCTTATGAATGATAAATTCATAAGTGATAAATGGACTGCTAATTGTGTGAGAGAAACTAGGAGGAATAACCAAGGAGAAAAACCAGCTGCAAATGACTCCAGCAAATGCTTGAGACAGCGGTTCCCAAGGTTGCCAACTCCAGGAGGCTTCTCTTAACACACAAAGACACTGACACAGAAAATAGCCATCTTGTCTCTAGCTAAAGACATGTGCTCATGAACTTCATCATATGTTCTCTACACATCGCAGGCTGCAACACCCCCCCCCCCTCCAACATTCCTTGACCAGTGAAACAATGGACTTGACCAGCTAAAAACTGGTTTGGCTGCCCAGAGAGGTTAATCCCATCTAAAAGACAATGCTACTAGCCGATGATGTCAGCTTCTGGCCCCAGGTATTTCTCTGACCATGCTAGGTAGAATCTAACATTGCCCAACCTCCCGTCTCCTACTGGACAAGAGCTAGTGGGTGGACCAGCAAGGGGTGGTCTCATGACAGGCATCTGGCCAAGCCTGCCCCCAGAGACCACCCCCAATAAAAAAAGCTCCCAGCAGCCAGCTCTCTCTCTTTCTTCGATGATCTCCTGCCCTCCCTTACCTTCAAGACTCTTGGTCTGCGCAGCAAAGGGCCTACACATGCTGCTGCTGGTTCAGCACATGTGCTCCCCCCCCCCAATCTTTCTCCCAGCCTATCATTATTTTTTCCAGGACTACACCAGCTACTGGAGAGGTAAATATTGCCTTCTACAGGAAACCAACAATCTCCTGCTCATGCAAATGTCTCTTAATCACTCTGATTTCTTAGAATCTATATGTGTGTGTGTGATTCTGTGTTGTTTGAATGAGATATAATTTCTTAGTAAAGAAAACCCCTGTTTTATCATTACATCAGTCTCCTTATCTATTCTCTGGTTTGTCTGGAAGGGGCCCAATCTCTGTATACACAGGTGTGATCTGTTTATGCCTATTGCCAGTTATTAATATTCATAATTCCCCAATATTGATTAAGAAATCAAGGCAATTTGGCTAACAAAGTGGTGGAGAATGCGGGCAGCACCCTGAACGCCTGAACACATGCTAGTCAACATGCATGTTCTCCAGATGCTCAGACGTGGAGGTGACACTTTTTCCAGATTTTCCAAGATAGATGTGTGCAGGCTTGTGTGAAAGATTTCTGTCTGTGTGTTTGGCTCTAGGGAGCATTGCTATAAGTGGGTGGTATCTCTTCCCTTTTTCTCTCTTTCTTACCCCTCCGGCCATCCCTGTTTGCGGCCATCTATTAAAGGGTTGGAATTTAAGTTTTGCAGTGTAGGGCATTAGGGTTTGTTCCCCCTGCACCACATGACATGACATTACATTACATTACTCAACACCTTTCCTCTGCATAAGTTCATTCCTCAGATTCCCAGATCTGAAGTTTTTTTAAGGGAGGCGCCTGGAAACAGGGTCTTTTCCTTTTGGTGGCTGTTTAGCCTTTTTGGTGGCTGTTTAGCCATGCTTGAAAAGAACTCAGCACTTAAGGGGTGGAGTTGCAGTTTAATTTGAGCAGCACTCAGAGGGCTTGGTGAAGCCAGCCTACACTTCTGTTTTCCCTTCTTTCTATCATTGGTTACAGGTGATCCAGATAGGGCGAGACCCCAAAACCTGCCCAGGTTTGCAAATGATCCAAATAGGATAGACTGTGTCCTAAAACTTGCCAGTTGTGGGTTAACTGAGAAACTTTCCTGGGTTCTTTAGAGATTTCCCCAGTTAGGACGTAAGGAGCCAAAAATCTCAGGGTTGTAGGTAATCCCCAGGTGTTGGGACCTGATCACCCCCACCTCGAAACCTAATATTTTTTAGTGTACTTTTTACTGTGTAAAGCAAAGTAGTCTGCAAGGTCTCCTTTTTGAGAATAATAACCCTAGGGAGTGAGGAGCATTCCCTGCTGGTCCCCATAACTGTAACTAGAAGAAAAAAAACCTTTAATAGCCATGTATCGCACTAAAAAGGCAGAGACACCAAAACTTGAAAAGTGGATAGTAAAGAAGGGGGCTTCCCCATGGGTAGATGGTGCCTTTAAAGGGCCCAATCCCCTGGGAGCTGTGAGAACAGATTTTCAAGAATATTGTCTAAAAAAGAAACCCAGCGCAGCAAGCAAGGATAGATATGCCTCTTGGGCCTTGTATAATGCCCTGGAAGATGAAGCTTCAGTTCACTCTGAGTTAGAAAAATGCAAGGAGGAAATTGAGGCTTTAAAAAAGGAAAAAGAGGAAGTGTGTCTTAAATATGAGGACCAAATAGACAACATAAATGACAATTGGGAGGATGAGGTAGCCCAGTTAAAGACAGAAAGGGTTAACCTCATCCTAGAGAAACAGGGACTGGCTCTCTCCCTCCAAGAGGCCAACTTAAAAGCTGAAATGTCCACTCAGAGAGCTGAGCTGGCAGAGGCAAAGTTTGAAGAGGTGATGCAGCAGCTCTCTGCTGCCAGACAAGCAGCCAAATATCTAGCTAACCAGAATCAAATAAAAAGAGAACAGGCAAATCACGATGCCTGTCACAAAAAGATTAAAGATTTACAAGATCAGCTCGGACTCCAGCGGGCTGTACACCCTGGAGCCCTAGTTGAATCTCCTGAACCCTGCAATGAACCCAAACCCATAGCTACCATCCACTCTTGCAACCCAGATTGGACTGGCCCTAACCCAGTTAACCCCATCAGCACTAAGGTAGTGGAAACTAGGGGACAAGGGGGCAGAAACACACATCAAACAGTAATAGAAACCAGGGGGTGGAAGCCAGATGAAATAAAAGCCATAGCCACCCAAATCGGCCCCCTGACCAAAGACAATGCTGTCCAATGGCTTACTACAGTAGCCATTGTACACGGGACTGCAAGCGGGGAGGACCTCACCCTTTTAGCCAGGGCTTGTGCCACCGGCAATGATCTTGCGGCTATTAACTCCACTGCTTCTTGCCGAAATCTCACTGCCCTGACTAGATACAAGTGGATGAGGGAAATCCTACAATTCCTATGGCCAGGCAGTGGTCCTTTGATTCTGTATGTCCTGGAAAAGCAGGGGCAAAATGAGGATCCTGAAGCTTACATGGCCAGAAAGCAGCTACTAGCTGTATTGGCAGACGAAGTATTAATCCCAGTTATTACCGGTTTACCAGGTTATGACACTGCACGGTTTAAGGAAGCCCTGCTCAATGGTTTTAATGGTCAAACACAGTTAGCCTTAAATATTACTGATCCACTTGCAATTACCTAGATCAATTTGGAAGCAAAGGTGTGCAAAGTGGCCACAATATTAAGAAGCTCTGGAATTATTAAAGCTCCCAAGCTCCCAAAGTGAGGCAGGGTAGAGGAAGAGGAACCCATTCAGGCAATCACTTATGCCAGTAATGGACCTCATTCCAATTACCAAAACAGAGGAGGCTCTTACAGAGGAGAATGCAAAAGTTATGATAGGCACAAGAACAGGGGCAATGGAGGCCATGGTAGAAATGAAGATGACTTTTACCACGATCCCGGTCCTGCCCAAGCCCAGCTCCAACCCTCTGCACCATATCCCCACAGGGATTATGGCCAGCAGCAGCACAAGGGACCGCCTGGGCAGCCTCCACCAACATACCAGCCACAGACAAACTCCCTTTACCCTCAGCTACCTCCAAACAACCCTGCTCCTCCTCAGTCCAGTCAGTGGCACCTGGGGCAATCAGGGGAAGGGCGCACATGGCCAAGGCCTCCCCAAGGCTGTGACCCCTTCCGCTGGCACCTCTGGATGCGGTTGAAGGAGACTGGGGCAGACATGAGTCGATTCGATCAGCAGCCTGATGCTGTTTTACTCAAGGCTCTGACCGAATATGAGACACAAGGCAGTCATCCTGTGGCTACTCTACATCCCTCTCAAGGCTGCAGCCTAGCTTCAGCATAGGGCTGCCCGGAGTCACAGACTCTCTCCAAAGATGTTGTGGCTCCTTTGAAGCTGGACATCTGGGGGAGACCGACCATCCAGGCAGGGGTCAGGACTCCAGGGAACATGAAACCTGCCACCTTTCACATAGATATAGGTGCTTCTCTCAATGTGCTTAGCCCCCAACTAGTTAGCCACGTGGAATGCAGGCCCCAACTGAAATTCTCTCATGCAATCATTTTTTAAAATCTGCTAAAAGTCCTGTTTACACAACTATTAACATTAAAAAGGGAGTATTGATTTTTTTTGCAAACTTCAGAAATCAAACTTTGTTCATGATACTCATTTTCTATATTTTAGATTATGTGATATTCACCATGTTGGTGTATGCTCAGAATCTAGTGGGTCAAACTACAGTTCCAACTAACATTGTGAGAATTTCAGTCTAATTAAGAACAAAGTTTGAGTTCAGTGGCATCTTTAAGACCAACAAAGTTTAATTCTGGGTGTAAGCTTTTGTGTACATGCACACTTCATCAGATATACACTTCATAAGATACAACAAACGTTATTCTATTGCTTCATAAGATACAACAAACTTTATTCTATTGCTTCAGACCAAAATAGCTACCCACCTGAATCTAATCCAATTTAGAACATTCAATTAACATAGATTTACTTAGTTTGAGGAGTAAGAAGGCAAAATGGACAAGGCTGGAATATTATAGAGAAACCATGAGGATTCCCCACCTCCAACTGCACCCAAAAAATCATGAAGATTACCAAAGAAAGTACTTTCTTTGTAAAAAAAAAAAAAATTCTCCCAGGTGGATTGGACAACTGTGGATGAGGAGTGGAAACAGGTAGCAGTGGGAAAGCAGTGTGAGGACCCTCAAGTACAATAACCTGTGCAGTGCTATTTAAGAACACTTTAGAGTATTCAATAAAAATAAAATGTTTTCTGAATGACTGAGGGTACTGTTTACAATTTGTGACCAAATTGTGGTTTGACCTGAATTTTTCCCCACTGCTGGTTATGAGTGATGACTGACATCACTCTGTATGGTAGGTGTTACAGAAATTATTAATAAAACCAGCAATGGAGGCAGCTTTGAGTTTATTTAACAAACCAGGGAAGAGCATATGAACATATAAAGCTACCTTATAAGGTCATTGGTTGTCCCAGTATTAGTTATGGAGGCTTACTGTGCTGTAATTGATAGCTACTCTTCCATCGTCAAGGTCCCTTTTCTCTAACTGGAGGGGCTAGTGTTTGTATCTTACTTGGAGTAATGAAGTTCAGCCCTTTCTTCCCATTGGTGCTTGGGGGGCAACAGTGGGGGGGCTTCTAGTGTCCTGGCCCCACTGGTGGACCTCCTGATGGCCCCTGGTATTTTTGGCCACTGTGTGACAGAGTGTTGGACTGGATGGACTATTGGCCTGATCCAACATTGGCTTCCCTTATGTTCTTATGGTTCTGGACATCAGTATGATTTGGAGGAGTACATTATTGCCTTTTCACATGGAGATTTAGAATTAATTTGTTATGTGGAAGAAGTTAGGAAAGTCAACCCTTCATTAAGGCTGGAAGCAGCTGGCCTTCTTAAACACATGAATGGCTTTCAAGGAGTGCTCTTCTCTGACAGTAGTTCCAATCTGAGTCATCCAGTAATGAATCACCACAAAAACATTTATGTATGTCTAAAAACAAGACAATATCTTCTGCAACATCCAGTTCCTGTTAAAGCACTCCACTGAGTGTCCCATAAAGCTTCACTGAAAGAGCCACTTAGCTTGCCTGTCCCACGTGCATATTAATTCAGTGTGTTCTCCCTCAAAATATGTTTTCAGTGTTTGCCATACTGTAAAGTGTACTTGAGATTCACTTGACTGGCAGGCATACCGACAGGAGTAAGATTACCCTCTGAAGTACAATCAGTTTGATTCTTAACAGAATACTGGAGTTTTTGTAGTTTGGAATTCAGCTCTGTTTATGCTTTCTTTGCCATCAGGCAAAAAGCCAAATGCCCATGAACTGCTGCATTAATTTCAGGGGTGTCATTATGAATAATATACAATTAAAATTGAATTGGTTAATGCCCATATAGCTTTCTTTTGGGGCGGAAATGGCAATCCACTTCCAAAACTTTGTCAAGTTCATAAAATGAGCTTTTGAATTAAGAATTTGCTATGTGCCTTGAATACTACCCAAATATTAGATGGTTAAATACTTAGAGCTTAAACACTTTCAGTTTAAATGCTAAAATCAAGGGCTTCATGTTCATTCTAGGTTTTAAGTACTTCTCCTTGGCTGTCCATTATGTTTTGTTATTGTGGATTTTTCTGTTTTAGGAATCAAGTCTTTGCCTAACATAACAAGTACAAAGCCAGTCTAAACATTATACCTTTTCTATTCACTGCTCCACCTAGGCTGCCTCGTCCAGTGCACCCCCAGAGAGATTGCTTCAAGGGCAGAAGGGAATAATTCATTCTCAATTGCCATTAAAATTCTCAGCCTCTCTGGCTAGAAGAAGCTGCCAACAGGGGCACCAATTAATGTCAGCTTGGGTGATGGCCTGGGTGGTTGGGAGGCTGTGATTTGATGGTGCAGAATACAACCCCTAAACTTACTGGATGCCAAAAACACTTGTGGTGTTACAGTAGAACTGCACCTGAAACACAGCACTCTAATTCAAGTATTCCTTTCAAAAGCAGGAGCTCCAGTAGCTGTGTGGAACTTTCTCTGTATTCCAAAGCCTTTCCCATTCATTTCAATGGAGGAAGCAGTTCTGCGTGAGCTTTCCTGTATACAGGAAATGAATAGTGCAGCCCCAGGCACAGAAGCTCAGTGTGCATATCCAAGTGCTCACAGGTCTCTGGATTGGGCTGATTTTGTCCATCATGTGGCAACAACCTATTTTAAGTGCTACAAGATGACACAGACTTCATTGCAGGTCTTCCTTCTTATGCATTGCCCAGCTTCTTTGACTTTAGCTTACAGGAGAGCCAAGAGTTTTATTCTTTAAAAGAATGCCACAGCTGTAGCTGTGCCATGTGTAATTTTGTGGGTCAGTAGGCACAAGCTACAGACTGTGGGACTACCAAAGAAAGAATCCAAGTTCTTGACCAGTTTGCAAAAAAAGAAAAGTTTGGCTATTTGCCTTGAATATGTCAGGACTCTTTGGTGTCAAAGGGCAGTTTGTTCAGGTGGAAATTCCTTTAAATACAGGCAAATGCCAAAAAGTCTGTCTCATTATTTTTTAAACACACACTTACAATCAATGACCAATTCCCTGCCCTGGGCTCAGCAGAAAATATTTCTGAGCCAAGATCTACATACGGATAGTGGCTGGAAAAGGATATGAGGGGGCTGAGATACTAGCAGGTACTCTATCGTCATTAGTTTGTAATCTTTAAATGAAATATCATTGTAATCTTTAGGTGAAATCAGATCTTCAGAATAGAGGCTCTGATAAGAGGGACAGGATATATGGGGGGAAATGATCAGTGCCTTTTTTCAGTCTTCTGTACTTTGAGATTGTCAGCAGTGACCAGAGAGTAAACAAAGTATCTATACAGCATTATCAAAACTTCACTTACCATCAGGGGATTCACAACAAATCTCACTTTGCCATGTGTCCTTTGGGTTCTTGGTAATCATTGATAGAATACTATTCATTGATGGCATATATTTTTTAATTTCCAAACCTTCAAATTAATGGTTTAGAAGTGGATAGAATCTTTAGCTATTTTCAGTACCTCCTTTGTAATCCCATGGAAATGTATGGCATGCCCTGGGATAACATCAAAGAATCTGTATGGTGGCAGAAAGGCATGTGAAAGCAAAACTTTACAACATCAGTTCAGGAAAAAGGAAAATCTGAATGCATGCATACATAAATCCCATACCTGGATTAAATGTCATCTTTGAAAGCCCCCAAATCAGATTATTCAAGATCAAGACCAAAATATTGACTTAATTTTTCATTTAATCCATTCTACCTCACCTTTCCATCTTCAGACAGACTCTCAAGGCAGCTAATTAACAGCCCTCTTCCCAGCATTCTTCATAGCAGGCTTTCTTACCTGACCAGCACTACTAAGTGCAAAAATACATGTTTCCTTTCTGTTGTTCTAGCAAGCTGATCACAGTATTCATGGGACAATGAGAGAAAAGTGAAACCACTTCCACCCAAGCCCAGAGGGCATAGTCGCTTCTGTGCTATCAGCATCTCTAGCTGCTGCTACCATCTGTCCAAAAGCAGGATGCAAATCTCATTTGCTTCAATAAATTAGGAGCTGGAGCACAAATCAACGATGGGTATAGGTAGAACCTTATACCAGTTTTATCCCAATTTAACTGTCATCACTCCCACCCAAGAATCCTGGCATTTCTTTTGTTGGAGGCGCTGAGAATTCTTACCTAGAGATTTTTAGCCCTCCTCGCCTCCTCTCTGGAACAACTGCTCCCTCCGGCCAGGGAAAGACTATTAAATCAGTCAAAGTCCATGGCACAGACAAATCTTATGATTTGTGTGCAGACAAGCAGAGCAATATCTTTTGGTTCTTGCAGGAATGTACATTTCCAGGCCATTCTGAGCGTCAACTTTATTCCACTTGGTATCTGGAAAAGAGCTGCGACACTCGAAAGCTTATACCCTGAAAATGTAACAATGTGAGCTGCTAGTGGACCTGAATCTAGCTGACTTTATTCACACTGACGATGTAAAAGTGTTTGCATGTATTTGTAAACTAGGACACTTGAAATTAGATTCTAATCTGTCTAATTTTATTCCATCCAGGCAATCAGCCTCTGGTTCCTAGGCTTTAGCAGGATGGCACCTGATCATCTGCCTTGCATCTGTCTGTTTATTTGTCTGGCTGCCATCTAAGAATATTACCGAATAGCAGTACAAATATGTCATTGAGCGTGTGGTGTAATTATTGCATTTTCTACACTCTGAGTAATGACTTTCTGCCATTCTGCTAAGATAATTATAAAGGTGCTGATGAGTTAGGCATCTGTGGGAATGAGATTGTGTTTGGCAAGGAGCTTCTATGAAACATCAAAGACTTTCAAGGTTGAAATGGGGGGTAGGAGAGACCCTCATTTAAAATGAAGGTTAGTTAGTACACAGACCCAAACACACACATGTACATACAAGGGACTGAAATGAAAAACAAGCAAGATTTGTGTGTCTCGTTTGGATTGTAAGCACCTCAGGGCCATGACCCTGTCTTCTTAAAGAGGCATATGTTGCGGTGCTGCCATCCTGAAGAGCATAAATAACAATGAAATTGGTTTAATTATGTGCTGCACTTCCAGATAGAACCACTCAAAATTATAACGCAACTGCTTCTCATTTTTAAAGATGAGCCCATATGTTGATCTAAAGCTACCATGTAGATTTCATAAATCAAAAGGCAAGGTGTAATGTTTACATAAAGAACAAAATAAGTAGCCAAAATATTTCTTGGAGTCCCCCTCACTATCCCCTAAGCAACCCAATTACTTTAAAAATACAATGACCAGAGTCCTACTATGACATGGAATTGTACAGACTGTTGTCAAAAAAGGCAAAAGAATCTTCTAATGCTCACTGTACTGTGGTAAAAGGCAGGAATATTTGACAGAATGGAAGCTTCCTTCTGTGTACTTACTGCATATCTGCAGCCTCTCTTCCTTGCCTTCTTTTAGTCAATTCCCTGTAGTCTTGTGGTGGGTGCTTCATTTCCATATATACTTTGAAGTTTGTTTTTTAAATGACTGCATAGTACAAGTACATCCCTTTAGTCTGGCAATTAGCCATTATTGAACCAATCAGAGTCAAAGGATATGAATAATGAGTGTTCCTTAATAGCCATGTACTGAATAGACAAATCCCTGTATTCTAATTGGTCACCATAATCCCTTAGCTTCTGTCAGTACTTCTGCTTTTATTTTTGTATTCTTTGCCAAGAAGGACCATTTTACTATAGCTTATTGAAAAACTATATTTAAAAATTAAGTGGGAAAGAACTGAAAATAAAAATTAAGGATTTAAATAATAATACTATATTTAAATACCTAAACAGAAAAAAAATGCCCAATTCCTAATGATCTCTTCAGCAATGGCATAAGATTAATACTGCACCTTTTCATCTCAAACGCATCAACAACTACTGTGACATGAGCTTGCTGCGATGGTTTTCCCCTTATTTCCTAAATACCAAGCTGCCAAGCTTCTGATGGGACTAACTCTGAACACAAGGATGTCCAAGGATCTGTATGTTCTGTGAAGACTATCATAAACAGATATAGGGTTGCCAGGCCTGGCCTGGCCTGGCCTGGCCTGGCAACCAGCAGAAAAACAGGGGCAGGGTGAGAACATGGGTGCAGCCATCAGCAACAATGTGATGTCAGTTCTGGGGGGAAACCCAGAAGTGTCATCATGTCTCTCTAGGAATTCCCAAAAACTCTGTGGAAACTCTATGGCAGGATTTGAAATGACACCATAATATTCATCTGTGTGTATTCTCATGTATGTATGTGCAGAATGAAGAATTCTTTCCATTCCTTTTCAGAGCTCGTCTGATCTTGAACAGTGACTAGAACAGTACTATATTTATTTCTAAAGGAAAATATAATAGACAGGCATTTAGCAACAGATATGTGGATCACGGTCTAGCACCAGATAAAGAATAACACCAGAACGGTTTGTCAGAATGGCAAATCCATTGACATATACTTACAAATATTTTTTAAACAAGGTATCATTAAATGCATACCTGGTTTTAGGGTGGGCTAAGTAAGCTGCAATTTAAGGCCTTACAATATGTAGACTTCTACATAAGAAAAAAACTTAAATCACCCACAGCCACCACCCAGTCAGGCTCAGACTGACTGTGCCACCAGTTGCTCAGGCAGCTGAGAGAGAAGAAGGGGAGAGAGAAAACCAGCAGAAACTGAGGCAGTGTTATCATAGGGCCTCTAAAACTGCATTGCTTATGGTCTCCTTATGTAAGAATCTGACCCAGTCAAAGGAGAACCAGAAGGAAAGTGATTTGCTAGAGAGAAATGCTAAAAATAGGGACTGTCCCTGGCAAATAGAGACAGTTGGACTGCAGCATATGTAAACTGGGCCTTAAACTAGGGTTGCCAGGTCTCTCCTGGCAACCAGCAGGGGATGGGGGGGACTGACCAAAAGAGGGAGGGTGGTCCAGGCAACATAGCAGGTAATGTGTCTACATCACTTCTGGCATGCACCATAAATGATATCATCATCATCATGTGCTCTCCTGGCAACACTCCAGAATTTTGGCAAAAACTCCTCCACATGCAGCTGCTGGTGTGATCTTAGGTCAGTCATAAATTCTTTCAGAGCTGTTCTCTCAAGGGCAGTTCTTGAGAGAGCTCTCTCAGCCCCACCTACCTCACAGGCTGTCTGTTGTGGGGAGGGAAAAGGAGAGGGATTGTAAGCCCCTCTGAGACTCCTTTGGGTAGTGAAGGGCAGAGTATAAATCCAGTCTCCTCCTCTTCTTATTTTTCTTCTTCTTCGGTGAAAATGGCTTCTACCACAGAGTTTTTGCCTGAATAACAGAGCATCACCTGAACATTATTGACATAATGACATCACTTCCTATATGTGCTGGAAGTGACATCACCATGTTGCAAATGACAAAGCCTGGGCTTCCTTCTCTCTAGTAAGTCCCTTCACCAGCCAGATGATTGGTAACAAGGGGCAGGGTCTATGGCAGGGAACCCCCGTCTCCACGGGGAGTTTCTGGCAACCCTACCTTTAACTGAATTTCAAACTAAAAAGCATTTTGCAATAGGAGCACAAAGTGATACATAATCATGGTTATCCAGTGTCTGATAGATGACTGGATCAAACTTGGGAACTAAGCTTGTTCGAAACAGATACTGGACTCAGTGAACCATCAGCCTGATCCAGCATGGTTGCTCTTATGCTTCACTGTAAACATAAATTCTCTCTAATCTCCAAAATCTGGATCTCCATACTTCAGATTCAGGGGCATTTTTCTCTAAGACAAGATGGGGGTTGGCTATGTAAACAATGGTCATATCTCCACCACTAGATCAAATCAAACAAAAGACCAATAAATAGTAAATTGCAAGATTTTATAATCAAAATAAAGTCCTTGCAGAAATAAATTACAAATATCTATATAATTTTATATCATAGAATTCCATTTCCTGTGATACATAATTCATTAATTGCCAGTCTTTCCCTTGCACTATGTATCCTGAGCCATCATACATAAATCTTTTGTCCATGCTGTCTTAACTAAAATGCTATCATAAACATCACCGCCATTGGGAAATTCTTGCCACTTAGCAGGTATTTTAATGTTCCTGTTGCTCAGACATTTGCTGATCAGTCCTAGGAAGAATTATGCTGAAGGCAAAACATTGACTTTATTGCTGTCTGTAATAGGCAGATATTTCTTGCAAGGGATTTCCTGCAATAAATACCTGTGTCATTCTGACTACAAAAAGTTGTTGCCTTGAAACACCTTGAAGTTGAAATATGGTCTTTGTACAAGTAACGATTACATAAGTACTACCACTCTTGAACCAGCAATGCAGAAAAGATAACGAAGAGAGGAGTTTGCTGTTTTCCATCATAGTTCCAGTGAAAGGAAAACATTCCCTGGCTAGTATACAGCTTACTGGCTGTAACTGCTGGGCACCTGCCAGAGGGGGGAAAAAAGTACTCAGCAGGGAATTCAGAAGCCACAAGGGGACATTTTAGCCATTTTTTACTGATCCAAATTATATTGTTTTAATAAAAAAAAAAAGAGAAGAGTGTAGAAAATACCAGATGAGTAGGAATAGGTAGACCGAGTATTGCACCTGTATCTTTGAGGCTTGGGGAAATGAACCACTGTATTGCTGCAGCTGCTCGCTGATCATTCCTCTGTTTGGTCAACAGTTCAGCTAGTGTTTCCTCAGTGGTTGCTACCTGCTGAGAGTTAGTGCTTTGATCACTCTGTTAAGCATCCATGAGAACTTGGAGGAAATTGGCATGTCTGTGGAAAAAGGAGGACAGCCTAAAACAGATATTTTCAGAGGTGCCAAGCAAGAATAAAGTCACTGTTACCTACCATGTTTTTCTGGAGGCAGAAAGTACTTCTTTCAGAAGAAAATGGAGATATTTTGACATTTCTCCATCCTTTTATTGATTTCCCACCCCCCAAACATAGCTAGGTCCACTAGCACCTGGGGACATTCTCAGGGGGCTGCAGAAGGTTGGAGAAGCAGGAAAGTTGGCTTCTGTTATAACTGCTCCACACATGCTAGGTAGGGTCTAAACCAATGACAGCTGGGATTTGTTTATAATGCAAGAACATTTTATAAGAAAGGTTCCTGACAACTGATTGCTTTTCTGAATTAGCAGCTAGCTAGCAACTGGGCCACTACATGCAGAACTTGGGTGAAACATATTAGCGTGTGTGATCTTACTCTCATGCATACAATTTGATGTGATGCCTTGTAAGTATGCCATTTTGCTCCCACCTATGGCCTATCTGCATATTTATAAATAAATATGGCATAGACATTATGAGTCTCCAGTGCTTCCTCACCCAAAGAGAACCAACCCAGGTAACTGCTGCCCCTGAAACTTCACGCCACTCAGAGATATGGGGAGCAGGTCACTGTATCCTGAGGTTTCTCACTATACTTCCTGTAGGGGCTCAAAGGGCAAAGTCATGTTTTGTACAAAGCTCCTCAGAGATGTCAAGCTGAAAGAAAGTCACTGCTGCCTATCAGTCAGGGTCTCACAGAAGAATGAATGGGCCAGATAAAGCAGATTAGGAAACTGATTAGCAGCAGTCTTTTGCCTTTCCAGAATACACATAAGATTACACTGCAATAACATTTAGTAGGAATTACACCTGATATTTCATTGCTTCTTGGAGTAAACAAGCAATTAGGACATATAAAAGAGATTAATAGGTGCTTTATCTCTAACACTTGAAACTTTTGAAAGCAATTTTTGTTCTTTTATAAATAAAACTGTGAGGCGGAACTGTTAAGTGTTAACACACTTTGATTGAAATTTGATATGGCCAGTGGGGTAGTCCTATTAAAGTCAGTGGGATGCTTCTAAAGTAAGTAAGCTTTGAACTGTATAATAATTAAAGTCACAATTTTAATGACTATTTCTCCTTGAGAAGATATATTGTGTGATTTATATAAAATGATATCATAATTCTGGCTATTTGTTTCTTAGACTGATTAATCTCTCACTGTTTTCACTATTTGTGCCCTCTTAACATCTGAAGGTCACAGCAGATTTGCTATGGGGATGCTACTGAAAAGCTCCAGTCATAACCTATATGTTAAATTCCTCTTTTCTGGCGCTATGTCCAAAACCCAGATTAAGTGTTCCTACCAGTGGCTTTGGGGGGGGGGGGGGGGAAGCAATAATGCATCTGAAGCAAATCACAAAACTCCAGCATTACATGTAACCTGGCCCTTACCCCATGTAATGATATATTAACAGATACCAAGTACTATTTCCTGGCCCTGTATTTATGTATAATATGTTTCCCTAATCCTATCCAGTGTGAGAGCCAGTATGGTGTTGTAGCCCAGGGGCACTGCCTCACTTGTAGGTAGCCCTAAATAGCAGGGCATCCCATTTCTGACCTGAACCAGAGACCTACAAAGTCAGGCCAGGGAAGACCCTCTCTTGGCCTGATACACAGAGCTAGCCAAAAGTGCTGGAAAAGGGTCTCCATTTACAGGTTGCACAAGGCAGCCCTCAAAGCAATCTCCAGTCTTCCCCCTCCACCCAGCAAGGTATGCATATGAAACAATGCTGAGTTCCACCAGGGCCGAGTTCAGGCTGGCAGTTGGGCCCGATATAGGCCCATTTTGCAAGCAGATTAAGAGAGCCCGTTCACACAGCCACAGCTGCCCGGCATTGCCATGCTGCACTCACCCCATCCTGAAGTGCTTTTATTCTGCTTTTAAAAGGTACCTGGTGAAACTGGTGTCAAGCCATCTGGGTGTGAGTTCATCCCACTTCCTGGCAGTGCGGATGCAAATAAACGGCACATCAAGTGACACCGGTAATATGAACCTGCTGATCCGGCTGCTGCGCCCATACGCAGGTCAGCAAAACAGACCAAAGCCACGCACCACCAAAGCAGCACCGCCAGGAGCTGCCCCACAGTGTAACTCCACTCCATTCCGCCTCCAGTCCACTCCATTCCGCCTCCTCCCCGGTATGGTCCCTCATCAGTCTACACAGTGCGAACGGAAAGCCCTGTGACAACTCAGCCCAGGTCTTTTTGCCCCACTTCCCTTGAGCTTCATTTTGCCAGTCTGTCCTCAGCCTAGGTAAAGGATCTGCATTTCTAAAGGCTATTCAGAGGCCAGAACATCACCTAGCCCTTTTGGTGTGATACCTATGTCTATGTGAAAATCGTTTGTCTCCACAACTGTCCTTCCTGCGCCATCCATTAGGATACGGAGATAAACCAATCAAGCATTCAAATGTTTAGCAATCCTTCCTGACACTAATCAGGAACCTTTCCCCACCTTTTGTGTAAACCTAGAAACTTATTCAAACTGCCTGGGCAGGACCATCAATGGTCATCAGACCCATTTGGCCAGCTCCAGTAGAGCCATCTAAAACTTGGCTAATCACATCAGTACTATTATGAGTCCAGACTCTGCCCCTCTGAGACCTCATTGGTCATACCTAGGTTTTGCTCCTTCTGGTGTTACATCCCCTGTGACCCCTTATTGGTCCAGGTAACCTTTTGTCTTCACCTGACACCAACTCCTCAAGGCCTCCCATTAGTCCACATTGTGTTTCAATGTCTATATTCATCCAAGCACATGGCCATCAAGGTGTGCATTCTGACACCACCTATACTTTGAGTACACCCCCCATACTTTGAGTACACTCCCCCACCCACAGCAAGTAATTCAGAACTAAGAAAATAGAGGTGATGATAATGAATAGAAGGGTTAGTTACGGTGCTATACTACCTGTCCAGATGTGCAGAGGTCCTTGAAAAGAATAGTGCCAACAGCCAGCATTATGCACTGCATAACGCCGGCTGTTGGCACTATTCTCTTCATGGACCTCTGCACATCTGGACAGGTAATATAGCCCTGTAACTGACCCTTCTATTCATTATCATCACCTCTGTTTTCTTAGTTCTGAATTGCTTGCTGTTACTTGAATGCTTAGTGTGTTTGTAATTAGGGAAACTGTTCAATAAAAACCATTTAATTTACACTTCAAATTTGGAGTCTTCCTACTGTACCGGACCTTGATATAAACAGGTGTGTGATCACTGATAACCCCTTTGGTCTCCCCTGCCACATACCTAATTTCCCCCAACAACAAGGCAGGGCATTGGCTGTAACACTGTATTGGTTAAGAGTGGCAGACTTTACTCTGGAGAACCAGCTTTAATTCCCCACTCCTCCACATGAAGCCTGCTGGGGGACCTTGGGACAGGCACAGTTCTCTCAGAACTTTTTCAGATCCACCTACCTCGCAAGGTGCCTGTTGTAGGGAGAGGAAAGGAAGGCAGTTCTTTAGGGTAGAGAAAAGCGGGGTATAAAAATCTATTTTCTTCTTCTATCCAATATTAAAGTATATTATGCTTCCCTAATCCTATCCAATATATGCAAGAGCTATGACCTATGCATAAATAGTGTGTGTGTGTTAAATGCCATCAACCCTATGAATTAATGTTCTAATAAATGTCCTATCATTAACAGCCTTGTTCAGGTCTTGCAAACTGAGGACCATGGAGTCTCTAATTGAATCAATCCATCTCATGCTGGGTCTTCCTCTTTTCCTGTTGCCTTCAACTTTTTCTAGTCTTTTCCAGAGCTATCTGGAAAACTGCCCTTGAGAGAGCAGCTCTGAAAGAATTTATGACTGACCCAAGGTCACACCAGCAGCTGCATGTGGAAGAGTGGGGGATCAAACCTGGTTCTCCCAGATTAGAGTCTGCACTCTTAAACACGACACCAAATTGGTATAATTTCTGAGATGAAAGTGGAATATAATTAACAGATTCCTGACTAACGTGCATATATTCTATAAAGGAAAACCAGCACTCAGCATATGTAGACTGATAGTTGGGTTCTTGCATGGCTCGAATCTGATCAGAGATCTTATCCATTACTAAACTATCCCATAATTTCTTATACCAAACTGAGATAGGAGATAGGTCTACATTTTTCCAGTTGGCAGCTATCAGGGTTTTAGCAGCACTGAGAAAGATATTAATAAGGTTCTTTCGAGTCTGAGAAACCTCTGTAGTTTCCATAAATTTAACAAGGCTACCTCTGGATGTAATGGGATTTTAAAACCTGTAATTTTTTCAATATGTAAAACAATTGTATTCCTAAATGAAGTAACCTTGGGGCAGCTCCACCAACAATGAAGGAAGGAGCCTATATGGACCCACATTGTTTCAAGCACAGTGGAGAGTTATTGGAATTCATAAAATGTCATTTCTGAGGTGTAATATACCAATGTGTCATTCAATTACAACAGTTTCATATTAATAGCTTTAGACGTATGTGTGTTCGAATGCCAGATTTTGTTCCATTAATGGGGTAGGATTTTAGTACCAAAGTCTGTCTCCCACTTTAACTGGTAGGACACATTAGGATTCCCTTCACTATTAAAAAAAGTAGATTGGATTTATACCTCACCCTTCACTACCCAAAGAAGTCTCAGAGCGACTTACAATCCCTCTCCCTTTCCCTCCCCAGAAGAGAACTGCCCTTGAGAGAACAGTTCTGAAAGAACTTATGACTGACCCAAGGTCACACCAGCAGCTGCATGTGGAGGAGTGGGAGCAGCAAAGATGGAAGAGGGGGCTCTTGCTCCCCCCACCCCAGCCTTTTTTCCTGATTCTAAAGACCCCTGGTGGGAAGTTGATTACATAAATTTGGAGCTGCGCATGGAGTAGCCCAAGCACTCTCAGCTCGACACAGGTTTCTAAATGGAAATTCCTTCCATAGGAGTTGTCTCCAAAGGTGATTGGCTGGGAGTACTCACCTCCTGATCCCTTGGTTAAGATCTAATTGGTAAGGAGAAATGCCATTGTTTGGGAAATTAGGAGAATCAAAGAAAAAAGAGACACCTGCTGCTACTGCTGACAGTAAGCACCTGAACACAAAAAACAACACAGCTTTTTCAGGTGGTGTTTTTGGTAATTCAAAGAATCCAGGATTTGTTTTCCAAAAAAATCATGGTAACAACCTGAAACAGAGATTTTGGTGCATTTGGTTTCAGAATTTGAATGCATATGCCTACCACAGCATGTTATGGGGCAGAGAGAATGAATGTGACCTCAGGATGCTATTTTTGCCAGCAGCCCTCTGTCTACGGTGATTTGTGGTTTTGCCTTAAACTTGTATTTTCCAGGCTTCTCATAATTTAGGGCCAGCATACTCCTTAAATTAAAATTAGAGGTCTCCTTCACCCTTGTGGCCAAAGATGTTTACTAATTATGCATATTATTAGAGTAGGAACTGAACACCTCCCGAAATAGCACATTACCTGTACTGGAAGGAGTCATGCCCAAATTCATACAGAGATGCAACAGACAATTCCTGAAATAAAAAAAATAGTCACATGTGTGCATTAGCAAAGACTGAATACATGCCTGAAATGGAAGGTAGAAGAGTGATCCTGACTCAGCAGAGGCTAGGTTGAAATTTACATTCAAACTAATATACAGAGTATCATGCAGACACCCTCCTTTTAGGTGTGTATTTTGAGCTTACAAGAGCCTTTTGTTAATTGAATTCCTATGGCACACTGTCCACTGGTATGCTGAAGCACGAATAATTGAGAGATATTTCATCATTTCAGGCCAACTCTGGTTCATTTAGATAGTTCAAGGGTTTTTGTTCGTTTGTTTATTTTATAGCTTCTTCTCTTTCTGGCTGAAATTGAGGTGATCCATTTTCCCAGACGGTATTAATGAAATTTAGCAGAAATATTGCTGTTAAAAATTTTCCTGTTTTTACCTAAACTGCATATAAATAGCATTAAACAAAAGCAGCATATAATGTATAAATGGTAAAACCAAACAAACAAAAATGGGAAATTGCCAAAGAAAACAGGCAGAATAAAAGTTCTCTTCCCAACCATGCATGGAAATTAAGAGAAATGAAAAATGTATATCCATACATCCCTCAATGACATCATTGATAAAAACAAGGAAAGAAGCCATGCCTCGGGGCTATGATGGACAACAAATTCTCTGTCCTTGGTACACCTAATGCTATGGCTTGAAATAAGATGCTGGTGACATGACATAAATATTAGCACGTTTTCTGTTTTGAAAAACAGCTTTTTCTTACTTCCAGCTAGTAAGTTAGGTCCCAAAGAGACAAAACATCTCATGATGCTAGTGAAAGTGGACTATGTGGCTTCAGAGTGTAGGCAGGAAAAGAAGTGATTGAGAAGCATCCCACACAATAGAGGCA
This sequence comes from Lepidodactylus listeri, assembly GCA_029233225.1. Taxonomy (NCBI): domain Eukaryota; kingdom Metazoa; phylum Chordata; class Lepidosauria; order Squamata; family Gekkonidae; genus Lepidodactylus; species Lepidodactylus listeri. Next base: position 77,405,015 of record JARCFY010000005.1, on the reverse strand, counting down.
GGATTGGTCCTACTCCCACTGACATCTCATTTCCTACAGAAGAAAGAAAGAAAGAAAGAAAGAAGGGAGGGAGGGAGGGAGGGAGGGAGGATCTAACCATCTAACCTCCCACCTGCATTCTGAAGTGGTGCAGTCCACAAGAGAGTTTTGCCACAAGATGAACTGATACTCCTCTACTAATTTACAACATCAGGAGTGTGAACTGAACACTCTTTTCCTTTCAAACAATTGAACAATTCAAACAATTGAATAATCTTTTCCTTTCAAACAAAGCCCTTAACAGACACACACACTCACACAATCCAATTCTATTTAGATCTTAAAGTCAAGGTCTAAGCACCTGAAAAAGTAATGGGTCACATTCATTTGTGCAGTGCTACTTTTGACACTTGTTCCTATTTGTTTGATAAAAAAATCAAATTTGGTTTTCCATGTAAGTTCTCTGCCTCCTTCACTGCCCCAGATGGAGTCACAAGGAGTCAGAATGAAAGCTGTACAAGAGCCATAAATTAAGCATTTGCTAACATTTGAGAAATAGGCTTTAATAATGCCCTTTTCACATAGCTTTTCTGCATGTAATATATATTTCACACCCATGCTGTTTCAGTGATTTATAAGCCTAAATCCACATATAAAGCTTTGGTTTATATTTGACTTGGAAACGGTGTAAAGTAACTCTTTACTTTACACCAAGGTTGCAGAGCTAGGTTAATTCAGTTTTGCATGTCTGAGGGCTCTTTTACTCACAGCCATAACATGTATGTTCTACACACAGCAGAGGACAGGATACACTCTTGGGCTCTCTTGGCCAAACTATATATTATGTGTAATTCCGTGATCAGTTTTTTCTTCCTACAAGTTGCTTTTGTTTAATGCAAAGCAGCTGGTGGTGGCTTGAGGCAGAGATGAGGACCAGAAAGGGAGGGGGGAGGCAGTGAAGAGGGAGCTTAACTCTTTTTTCGCTGGCTGTTTGTCTGCTCAGATTGCCCATTGCCCACCAAGGCACTTTCTCCCTATGTGGAAAAGGATATGAGGACTCTGTTCCCTTGCCCCCATGGGTGGAACTGGAAAGCCACTTGCGGGGGGGGGGGGGGGATAAATAAAAATTGATAATTTACTTCAGCATGGATTAGCCGCAATTACCACTACATGTCCTGTAAAGGAGGTGCAAACTCAAGGCATGCTCATGAACACACACGTACCCCCAGTAGGAAGGCTTCTCTAGACCAACTCTGATGTTTTGAGCAGAAATGCAGGTGAAGCTATTCTTGCTAATTCATGCAGCCAGCAATAGTCCTATGCAAGGGCGTAGACTTTTTCAATCCCGGGGGGGCGGGGGCTCTCTCATGCGCGCGCGCGCTCGGGACCATATCCCCGCCGCTCTCCCCCCCGCCCCAGGGAGCCGCCACCGCCGCTTCCCTCCCCCGGGCCATGCCCGCCCGCCCGCCGCGCTCCCCGCCCCCCTCCCTCCCTCCCTCTCCCCGCTCACCTCGGGCGGCGTAGGATCGCTGCTGCTGCCTGCAGCCGGGGGCCGGCCGTCGCCCTTGCGGGGCCCCGGCTCCCGCTCCACCTCGCATTTCCCGGGGGGGGCTCAGCCACCCCCGGCAAAATGAACGCCCGCCGGTGGCCAGTCAGCTGGCCGTCGCAGCCTCTCTCCCCCCCGCCCCGCCCCAGGGAGGCAGGAGGGCAGGCCGGGGGGGGGGGAAGGAAAGGCGGCGACGGCCGGCTGACTGGCCACCGGCGGGCGTTCATTTTGCCGGGGGTGGCTGAGCCCCCCCCGGGAAATTTCAGGGGGGGGCTTGAGCCCTCGAGCCCCCCCGTAGTTGACGCCCATGGTCCTATGGTCTTGGTTCTTCTGGGCTAGTGGTTGCTGCTCCAGCGCTCAAGAGCCAGCACTGTCCAAGGATGTTTCCATGGCCATGTGGGCAGCATGACTAGATGCGAGGCACACGGAACGCTGTTACCTTCCCACCAAAGTGGTACCTATTTATCTACTTGCAATTTCTTGCTTTCGAACTGCTAGGTTGGCAGGAGCTGGGACTAGAGATGGGAGCTCACTCCATCATGCAGCACTCGGGTCTTGAACTGCTGAACTACCAACCTTCCGGACTGCAGCTCAGCATCTTAACCACTTGAGCCACTGCAGCCTCTATAGATGTATGCTCAAGGTAGATCTATTTTGTGCTTTTTATTTTTATTTTTAATTTTTTTTCTATACTATTATATGAATATTAGTGTCCAGTATTGCCAAACATAGGTTCACCAAAACAATAATCAACGTATAGGTTTATGCTATGTTTAAACATTCAAACAATACTTTGTCAGTTTCACAATTACTAGGCCCGTGGGACTCTAGTGATTTGCCTATATCAAATACAATCTTTTTCAAGGACAGTGATATACATACAAGACATAAGGAACAATAAATTCTCTTTGTGAGTCTAAAACTCTTAAAATAGCAACATTATTCTATAGTCCCATTGGAACCCTTGCGGCAAACATAATAACTTATCTAGGAGAACATATCTCCCAAGTTCTACCTATGTTTGGCAATACTTGACACTAATACTTTGGCAATACTTGACACCTATATAATAGTATAGAAAAAATAAAAAAAATAAAAAGCACAAAATAGATCTACCTTAAGCATACATCTATTATACACAGTGTCATATATTTTTTCATATCTTCCTAACACTGTGACCCTCCGTTTCTGTACTACCCTCCAGGTGGGGCCTGGGAATCTCCTGGAATTACAACTGATCTCTAGACTACAAAGATCTTCTCACACCCCCTGTGTGTCACTGCCAACAAAGGTAAGGCAGGTGGCCCGACGCCTGACCATCAAAGACAGGGCTTTGGGGGTGGTGACAGATTACCTTGTAATTCACCTGGCATCTACTTTCCTTTCCTTTAGGAGGCAGACCAAAACATTTCTATTTACCCAAGCTTTTAAAAGGTTCCATCTTTTTATCTCTTTCATAGTCTCCTAATATCTTTAGGGCTCTTTTATCAAAATCACTTCAGATTGCTCTATTTGTTTTATGTGCTTTACACTTTAATTGGTATGTTTGTTTTGGCTTTCTCTTGTTTTACTGACTTGGCTGTTTCCTTTATTGTTTTTTATTGGCATGATTTGTTTTTATTGACTTTTTATTCCTTGCTGGTTTATTCCTAGACATGCGACATAAAGATATTAAAGAATCTAAACAAGCTTCTAATGAGTTGAACCTGAATAAAAGCACAACAAGAATGAATGAAAAAGCCAAGTATTTGTTGTGAGCTGGAGGAAAGAAAGGATCAATGCCATGCTCGGGCCCACTCTTCAAGAGGAACTTCAATGGCCTGTAAAACTAAAATTCCTTTTCTGCTACCTGCCTGAAATGTGGGAAGGATGTTACTGTAGGTAAGGGACACTACCCTAAGGAATTCACCTTAATTCCCTGAGGGAAAGTCACAGATGGGAACGGATCAGTTATTTAAACCTGTATAAATGTCATCTGAAATCAATAATAACCCTGAACATGTGACATAAAGATATTAAAGAATCCAAACAAGCTTTTAATTAGCTGAACCTGAATAAAAACTCAGCAAGAAAAACAAAAGCCAAGTGTTTTTTTCCCAGAGTCACTACTTTACACAGCATATGGGTTGCAGTCAAAAAGTTCTTTTGAAGAAGGAATTCTCTAAATCAGAACTCTCCCATAGCAGACCCTCACACATTCTTCTTGTACTCAGGCCTGGGTAAGAATTCAAAGTCAGATCCCAGAAATCAGATCGTATAAATCAGGAATGATTATCAGTGAGTGGTGAAATGAATATTTTTGTGTAATGAAATAGACACATTTGGCTTTTGGAGTTTTTGTAGTTACACTCGTTTCAAGCTGCTAAATTCGAAACAGATGCCAAAACCAAGCAGTAAAGTTTACTAAGACAGATTTTCACATTTCTTTTGGTGAGTGTTTTTAACAATAATACACATGAAAAGGATCTGAGAATCTTTATTGCATTAATTTAACTGCCATAAATCAACAGATAATGAAAGTTCATTTAAATTAACCACCTTGGAAATAACACAAAAACAATAGAATTTTATGCTTCACAGCCTTACAATGCAATTGATGAGATTCCATTTGTGTTTGAAATTTAATATAATGTTCATGAAATGTCAAAATTGGATTCTACTAAGATATTATTGCCTGTTTTATTTATGGAACTGCATGTTAAATCAGTCAGTTATAGCCCAGTGGAGAGCAAAATTATGCTTGATCTAGTACAAAATAATCTTGAGACTTCTTGAATGATGTTTTATTTGTTTAGACATACACATAGAGCATCTATACAGAAAGCAAACATGGTAGTGGACAAAATGTCAAAGGTTCCCATCCAAGTATTAACAATGGCTCACCCTGGGTAGATTCTGAGCTCTGGCAAGATCAGGCTCAGCTGGGCTATTAGGCCCGCTAATCTGGCATTCTAGAAGAACCATATTGGTAGCCCCTTCAGTATAGAGAAGAATAAGAGATAACACATTATCTTTAACTGGGAAAATAAATTTACCTTAGTCAGTGGTTCAAGTGGTTAAGATGCTAAACCGACCGGAAGGTCGGTAGTTCAGCAGTTTGAGACCCGAGTGCTGCATGACGGAGTGAGCTCCCGTCTCTAGTCTCAGCTCCTGCCAACCTAGCAATTCAAAAGCAAGAAATTGCAAGTAGATAAATAGGTACCACTTTGGTGGGAAGGTAAACAGCATTCCTTGTGCCTTGGTATCTAGTCATGCCAGCCACATGACCATGGAAACATCTTTGAACAGCGCTGGCTCTTTGGCTTGGAAACGGAGATGCGCACCGCATCTCTAGAGTCGTATTCGACTGGCTTTCGAGCAAGGGAAACCTTTACCTTTACCTAATTTGGTACCTCTTAAAGCCTGGTACCCTAGATAACCACCTAGTTCACCTATATAGTCAAGCCAGTTCTGGTATCATGTAAATAGACATTAGGAACTTTGCTGCCATGGCAGCTGAATAGGCATGCACATTATTTTTGCATGACATTTCCCTGTATGCTCTTGTCAGTAAAGTATCTTGTGCAAAGCAGCCATTTGAATAGGACTAGTCCCCTCTGTAAAGGTCAGAACAGATGTAATTCTAATGGGGCTGAGTAGGAGCTGAGAATCCAACATTGTGTCCCTCCCTGTCCTCACCCCTTCATATTATTTTCCCTGACTTGCCAACTGTCAGTCTTGCACTACTTTCTTGCCTTGTATTGATGAGACACAAAAGACCTCAAAGAGTAGAACAGGGTAGCTGACTATCGCCAAGAGAGATCAATTGAAATTCCATAAGAATTAACTTGCAAACTTACCGCTCCAAAATAATTTTTAAAATATACTGTACTGGATTCTTGAATCAGTCCTCCTTGAATCAGTCCAAATATGAATAGATCAGAACTTGACTGTATATGTTTGGTTCAGCACACACACACACACACACAAACCCCCAGAGTTGTCTTCTGTTTCCCCACCCTTGTCTTCTGTTATGGTAATAATGAAAGGGCTTACTGGCAGGTTTTTGCGCAAGTTCTTGAAACCTAAGAGCGTTTGGTTCTCTTCATTTTCCATTCCCTAACCTGTTACTAGCAAATACTTTCTTGTCATCTGTAGACAATCCTGCCAAACTAAAATAGGTCACTCCCAGCAGCACCACAATAAGCAAATATATAAAAAGAGAGAATAAGAAAAATAGAATGACAAGAGACATTGCTCCTCTACACTGAACAGCTATGCAGAAGGAGTGAATTTCAGCATATGCACCTTTGCTAGGCTCTGCTGCACCTGATGTAGTGAAATGACACCTCTCACCACAAAAAACTTGCTCAACAGTTACCTTTTTGGTAAAGAATGTTTAATTTACACTCTGATAATATTAAGAGATTAGCCTAAATCTGCTTCTCCAGGCAGGCCAAGAAGCTGTGAAGTTATCCAGCAAGACTTGCGATAATGGCGGACGCTCTCCTCCGCAACTGCGGGGAGTGTGATCCATACCCGGCGGGAAGAAGGGGCTCTGGACTGGTGTCGAGCCCCCAGAGACCCCAGTGAGGGGGCTCTGCCTGGGGTGGCACGAAGGGGATCTCTCCCTACGGTGGCGACCGAGGGATCGAGATCCCTTTTCATCACCCCCATAGGTTCCCCCGCCGTGGGAGCCGTATGGCTGAAAGCGCAAATCCGTGAAGCAGCAGAGAGTGCGAAGCAATGAGGCTGGAACTGACAGTTACACATGGAGAAAACGTGAGTCTGAAGTAAGAAAAGCAGAACATAGCGGGAAGATGGCGGGAGGAGTGAAACCCACCCACCCCCCCTCTCCGGGACTAGCATACTTACGAGACTCTTTACGTGGCGTTACTGCAGGAATAAAAGCCCATCCGCCATGCTAGATGGCAGCATCGCTCACTTGGAGATACAAACTTTAGAAGGACATAAGTGCTGTTTGAAAATTTGCTCCTTTCGTTCATCTTATCTATCTATAAACAAAGAGCGTAGCCTCAACAATGACGGGGAAACCGAAACCTTCCCCCAAACTAGGAAGTACAGCTCCGAGTTCAAAGGTTGATACCACGGAGATGAGTGCGGTGTTCTCCTCGTTATTGCGACCTCTAGTGGACCAAATGACAGCTCTCAACGTTAAGATGGACAAAATGCAGCTAGAACTAAAAGAGTCGAATAAATCCACAGAGAAGCTGCAGCGAGAACTTCTGGAAGTAAAAACTTCAGTAAAAAACCAAGACGCAAGACTACAAAAGGCAGAGAAGGAAAAGGCCTTCCACCACGATCAGCTTTTGAAATTACAAATGGAAAGATCGAATTTTTTCCTAAGACTTCAGAATGTGCCAGAAAACACAGGAGAAGACCTTAAAAATTTGCTAAGTGAAGCACTTGAACCAGTGACAGGCATGAAAGCAGTGGATATAAAAAGCGATATGGATATGGTTTACAGAACCTATCCAGATTATACTAAAAAGAAAAGCCTGCCTGGTGAAATTATGATAAGGTTCTCCAAAAAATCTACAAGAGACGTGGTGCTTAGGACCACAAACAAAGCAGCTCTGAAGATCCTGGGAGAAGAAGTAAAAGTGATGAAGGATATCCCATTTGAAATAAGGAAAAGAAGGACAGCCTATGGAAAATTGACATCTTGGCTCCAGTCTGAGTCTATCATCTTATCGTTGGAATACTCCAGAAGGACTATGCTTCAGCATCAAAGATAAAAAGTATAAGATTGACTCTGTTCAACAAGCGAAAAAATTTCTGGAAAAAAGCAAAGAGCAGAAAACTGGGAGAGACTCAGATGGTTCACTGGCCTCGCAAGAAAGCATGTATGGATTTGATAGCTCAAAGAGTGAAGAAGAAGTGTCTGACTCGGAAAAAGGAGCTGCAGCTCCAAAAGTAGTTGAGACTGTTAAGACAAGAAGAGGACGAAAGAAGAAATAGTGATTAAACTGTTTTATTAAGCATTGCACTTATGTATTATAAATTGTTTAATTAACCGTATTTCTCTAGGTGGGTGTGCCTGCCAAATAGTTTTGATATTTTTTATAGCAGCAGTAACAAGTAATTGAAATTTATCCAAGGCTCTAAATGCTTCATAATTATATTATGTAATAAGGTAGTATTAAGCAAATGATAAAGTACTCTCTGTATAAGGTATATGTAGCTTAGATTGTAGCGTTATAGTTGTAGTTATAGGGAAAAATCAATAAAAATTTATAAAAAAAAAAAAGAAGCTGTGAAGTTAGAGTCAGCTGGAAACTAGTTGCATGGAAAGAAAATGTCTCAATATGTTGATGGCTGTCCTAGGTGACTGTTTGAATACACTACTCATGAACAGCTGAACTGGCCAGTTAAAAAAAGATCAGCCTCCTGGTCATAACCAGCAAGAATATTAGCCAGACCATCAGGTGCTCAAGCATCCCTGCTTCGGAAACTTCAGAAAACAGAGGCCATTGGAACCTCTTTGAAAATTGTACAAGGGAGTGGTTTGGACTGAGAATAAAATAAGGTAGAATCTGGCTGTTTAGGGAGACGCAAATTTTTTTAACAAAAAAGAAGCCATTAGGGGCTGAGCCCGTTCACGGGGAGGGCGGGATATAAATCCAAAAAATAAAATAAATAAATAAATGATTAAAGAAGGTTGGAGACTCTGAGAAAGAGAAAGAAGTGCCTTCTACCCTACAAATCAATGGAACTTCAAGTCTGGATGCCTACTTTTGATCTTTCCAACTTTAGGTGTCAGTTTAAATTTAGGGAAGGGAGATATGTTTTTTTTCCCCATACTCAGTATGTCTTCCTTTGAGCGGTTATTGTAAGCAAATATTGGTTATTCTTTTTGGGGACCCATTTCAGTTTGGCTTCAGGCCGGGTTTGGAACAGATACTGCTTTGGTTGCTTCAGTTGATGACCTTCTAGAGAAGAACTAGACAGGAGAATGTGACCCTGCTTACTCTGCTGGATCTCTCAACAGCCTTCGATACTGTGGTGATACTCTGTAAACTGCGCTCACAATGGAGGTGAGTAAATGGTCTGCCCTAAGACCAGAGAGAGAGACACAGCAGGTGGGATATCACCACAATCTTCTTTAATGTGCAGAACAGCAAAGCAGGGAACAACTTAGATGTAACAACAGCTGGAGTCCTGACTACCACCAACCCAGTTCTATCTACTATATTCCAGAAGACACACCCATTCATGAGAAGAGAGGCAGTACCACTTAGAACCTAAGTGTGTCTCTTAAAGATACAGGTTCCATATACTACACCCCCCCTCCCTCTTTACATGGGTATCCCCTAGTGTGACATGTCTCCAAATAAAATATCTATTACAAGTTGTTGGTCAGAGGTTCAAGCACACACCCCTCTTGCAAAATCAGCATATTTACATGGGGGGGTGACTGACCCAGCCACTCCTGGTCTGGGTGAATGTTTGTTGCAGATTTGTTGACAGTTCTGGAGGTTTTGCAGAATGAACAGTGTCCCCAGGCATGGAATCAGTGTTCTGTGCTGGAGTAACCTCTGGGGGCTTACAGGAATCCAGATGGTGCTTGGACATCAAGGTGCTGTTGTTTCCAGGAAATAATCCTGTGAAAGCAGATTGTGATACCCCCGAATATGTGTCGGGCACTGGTGAGAGAGGAAGAGATTAGATTTATACCCCGCCCTTCACTACCTGAAGGAGTCTCAGAATGGCTTACAATCTTCTTTCCCTTCCCCTCCCCACAACAGACACCCTGTGAGGTAAGTGGGGCTCAGAGGGCTCTTTAAGAACTGCTCTTGAGAGAACAGCACTGAAATAAGTTGTGACTAACCCAAGGTCACACCAGCAGCTGCATGTGGAGGAGTGGGGAATCAAACCTGGTTCTCCCAGATTAGAGTCTGTGCTCCTAACCACTACACCAAACTGGCCCCCTGCTGCATTGGTGCAAATGCCTCCTGATCCTTCTGAAGGTTACTTCCAGTGGCTTGTGATCTGACTGGACCATTGCTGGTATACCAAACACATTGATTAAACTTCCCCATGGTGAACACAATGCTCAGCCTGTGTAAGTACTCAAGAGGCATAGGCAATGGACTGCACCCAAGCCGTCTTTGGAGGCATCACCATGGACTACAAGATGCTCAATTGGATCAAAGGATCTGAGTACAGGAGCTGTGGTGACTGCTGTCTTAAGAGTGTCCAGTGCATCTTGCTGAGCTGGACCCAATTGCTAGGCAGCCTCCTTCCACAGGAGCACACATAGAGGTGCTGTCAGGGCTGATTCATTAGGGATGTACCTGGAGAGATACTTTATGGTACCCAAAAGCTGTTGTATGCCCTTTGTGTCTGTTGGCAGGAACATCTGAGTTATGGCCTGTACTTTGGCATCATCAGGCTGAGGACCACCTTTAGAGATAATGTACCCCATGTAGTTGACTTTGTCAACCATGAACTGAACTTCATTGAGGTTGAACTTCACACCTTTCTGGCAAGCCCTCTTCAGGGCTTGTTTAAGGATCTGATGGTGTTCTCCTTCCATGGAGGCTGCAGTGGTCATATGGTGGTGGGGCAAGGTGCTTTATCAAAAAGGGAGGGAATTTTGCTTAAAGACTATTTCCCCCCTACTTAGAAGGTAGCCACTCTGATTCACAGATTATTAGGATGCTTCTTGTGGGTATTAACCCATAGGTCATAATATTCAGCATGAGATTCTTCGCAGCTGCCTACAAAATCTGGCAGGAAATCTTATGAATTAGCATGAATTTTAACAATTTAGAATCTTAACCCTTTTGCTCTTGTTGTACAACTTGAATGTTTTTACTGATGTACCTTTGTAAGACTTAAAAATCTTAAGAACTATATCTCTCTTTTTCTGTATTATTTTATTATTTTATAAAAATTGCAGTCACATGACTTGTGCTGATCATAGACCATATAATAAACTATTATCTTATCTTATCACTGGCAGTATCTCAGGATCTACGTGGATATGGTAGGTGCCAGGGAACTGTCCAAGCCCTTGGAGGAGGAGGAGGAGGAGGAGGAGGAGATTGGATTTATACCCTTCCCTTCACTACCTGAAGGAGTCTCAGAGTGGCTTACAATCTCTTTTCCCTTCCCCTCCCACAACAGACACCCTGTGAGGTAGGTGGGGCTCGGAGAGCTCTTTTGAGAGCTGCTGAATGTGGAGAAGTGGGGAATCAAACCTGGTTCTCCCAGAATAGAGTCCACACTCTAATCCTAACCACTACACCAGGGTTGTCAAATATATGGCCCACGGGCCAAATCTGGCCCGTGCAGGGCTGCTATCTGGCCTGAAAGCAGCTGACTCTGAGCTGCTTCCTGGTTCCTGTTTGTACCATCGCAGCTCCTTTTCGCCAGTCTCTCCTGCTTCAAGAGGAGAGAGAGAAAGCCTTCCCTCCATTGACTGATGGCTCTTCCCCCCCTCCCCCTCCTTATTTGGGGAGGGAGGGGGAGGAAGAAAGACACAGACAAGGAGGGAAATGGTGTCTTGTGGGACTTTTCAGAAGACCAGGGAGGGAGCCAACCAGCCAGAGAGAGAGAGAGAGATCTATGTTTAGACCCAAAAACATTCTATTCCAGATATTGGGGGGGGGGAGTCTTGTGTTTAGATTAAAAAAAATGTTTTATTCCAGGTATGGGAGGGGAAGAGTTCTGTGTTTAGACCCAAAAAATATTTTATTCCAGGTATGGGGGAGGGGGAAAGTCCTGTGTTCAGACCCAAAAACATTTTATTCCAGGTATGGGGGGGAAGAGTCCTGTGTTTAGACCCAAAGACATTTTATTCCAGGTATTGGGGGAGGGAAGAGCCCTGTGTTTACATCCAAAAATGGTTTATTCCAGGTATGGGGGAGAAGGAGACTCCTGTGTTTAGAACCAAAAACATTTTATTCCAGGTATTGGGGGGGAGTCCTGTGTTTAGACCCAAAAATGTTTTATTCCAGGTATTGGCAGGAGTCCTGTGTTTAAGATCAAAAAAATCTTTGTATTCCAGGTATTGGGGGAAATGTCCTGTGTTTAAGACCCAAAAAACGTTTTATTCCAGGTATGAGAGAGAGAGAGATCATCCCATGACACTTGGAAAGATCCCCCTTTCCATTTCTAACATATGGGGGGAACCTAACAGCACAGCTTGCATTCCTTATTAGTGTAATGGAGGAAGAGTACAGCAGCACTTTAATGACTAACAAAATTTGTGGCAGGGTGTGAGCTTTCATGAATCACTGCTCACTTCCTTAAATACAGCTGAAATGTGAGTCCATTTGTCCTTATATCTTGGAGAGTGAAGTGATTTCAGACGCCAAATGGTAATAGCAGGCACTGGTAATGAGAGAAGAAACCTAGGTCTCAATTCAGTCCAGGAGTTTGCATTGTCTTGAGCTTCATGATCAGTTGCAGTTCAGCAGTCTCTCTTTCTAATCTCCTTTTGAAATGCCTTTGTAAGAGAACTGCTACTCTTAGGTCAGCAACTGAATGCCCTGGAAGGTTAAAATGTTCCCCCACTGGTTTTTGAATGTTGTGATTTCTATTAGTGATAGAAAGAGTAAGAGTCCAGTAGCGCCTTTAAAGACTAACAAAATTGTGGTAGGGTATGTGCTTTTGTGAGTCACTACTCACTTCTTCAGACTTTTTTCCATTTATTCTTTGCATCTTCCTGGACTGAATCCTCCTGTACCAAATTGAGACCTAGGTTTCCTATCTCATTACCAATGCTGATATCTCCACCCCTCTGCATATCACACCTAATCCAATCACACCTTCTATTGCCATTCAGCATCTGAAATCATCCTTATAAAGTTTATATCTCCGGTATCGTGTGTAACATTTTATGGCACACATGACCTGGCCTTACAAAGTGATATTCGTATCAGATCTGGCCCTCGTAACACCAAACTGGCAAGAGGATCACTGTGCAGCTGAGAGGTCTCTTGAGGCTGAAGGGTTGCTTGGAAACTTGGTCTTGGCTGCTTTTGCTTTTGTCTCTGTACCTTTGCATGCAAAGTCACTGGGGCCTCTGCAGCCATTGCTAGGGCTTGTGCTTGAGCTAAGGTTTGAGCTCTGCAAATATCAGTTGATTTTGCAAGGGTGAGATCAGCATCTTCTAGCAGCTGCTCCTTCAGCTTGTTATCAGTAATGCTTAAGTAGGGTTGCCAGCCGTCCTCTTTTTAGAGGTTGAGAGGCTGAGCCCCCCGGTGGAGGCAAGCTTCAGCTTAAATAGTAGGGATATTTAAAATGAGGTTTGTCATAGTAATCAGTTGTTTGAAGTAGTCAGTCGGGAAATATGTGCTCTTTTTTACTTTTCAAAATATGGTAACCCTAACTAAAGACAGTTTTTCTCCCTAATCATAAAGTCCTCTGCTGCTCCAGATTCACAGTCCTGAGCTTTTGCACCTCAGGTGAGCGACAAAACTATCAAGACCCTCTGCTTCACTGAACCTGAGCTGCAAAAACTGGTAACGTTCAAAAACAGGGGTTGGTTGTTGTTTTTTCTGGGCTCACAATAATTTTAAAAGGCTGTTATGTTAGCACTTCTTCCAGGGTTTTCCTGGCTGGATGTGCAAACACATTCTGCATATTATTGTATATTTCCAAGGCTTTATCATCAGTGCAATGCAGTAGGACTGCAATCTTATATTCTTCTGGTTTATTTATTGCATTGGATACCATAAAGTAGAGATGAAGCTTCTGCTCCCATCTCCTCCCCCAAATTGCCAGTTAAGACCAGATCAGACGGAAGCTTGAAAGACTGCACCTTACGGGTTTGAACAGAAATCACAGGCCCTGGGAGATCTGCATCAGGCTTGATGAAAGACCAGTCCCACTCCTGACACCACGTGGTGTTTGGCTCCTCTGCAAAGTGCGCTTGCTGTGGAGGTGGGTAACTGGTCTGCCCTAAGGCCAGAGACCCGCAGCAGGCAGGATGTCTTCAAAACCTCCTTTAATGTGCAGAACAGTAAGGCAGGGAACAACTTAAACAATGGAGTCCTAACTACCAACAACCCAGTTCTATATAGTATATTTCAGAGGACACACCCATTCATGAGAAAAGAGGGAGTTCCACTTAAGCTTGTCTCTAAAAAGACAGATTTCATATTCTTCAGATACTATTGACCATAGCATACTGCTGAGCCACCTCTCAGCACTGGGGGGGGCACCATGTCATAGTAGTTTGTCCTAGCTGTGGGGTGGTCTCAAAAGGATTCCTGCTCTGCCCCATGGCCATTGACCTGTGGGATTCTGCAGGGTTTGCTCTTATCCCTCATGCTGGTTAATATCTATATAAATAATAAATAAAATATATGAAGCCACCAGGAGAGGTCATCAGGAGGTTTGGTTTGCTGTATCACCAATATGAGGATGATACCCAGCTTACCTTTCTTTTCCACCTAATTCCAAGGATGCTCTTGATGTTCTGAATTGGTGCTTGGAGTCAGCAATGGGCTGGATGAGGGTGAACAAGCTGAAACTTAATCCTGACAAGACAGAGGTTCTCCAGGTTAGTAGGAAGACAGATATCAGGGGGGTTAAAAGGCTTTCTGGAATTTGTCTTATTGGAAGAGTAAATTGGAAGTAAAAGGCAAGGAATTGAAAAGTCATACTGGAAAAAGAATGCTTAAAATGCCTTAGTGACTAGGAGCACTAAACCTGCAGCTCTTTACTTTCCTGGTGGTGGCAGTGAAAAAACCAGGTATGCAAAGGTTTTCCTTGTTCGATGAAAGAAATGGATGGGAAGAGTAAATTTCTTCAGTGATGTCAGGTGATTTGGGGCACTTAATCTGGTAAATTCCTCTCCTGAGTAAAATAAGGAAGTCTAATATTTTACCATTCTTTCCACAATTAAAGTACAATAGCATTGGTCTCTTTTTCATCAGGTCAACTCATGGTGAGTTTTAAAGAGGTTTCACGAGAGCCTACAGGGGTATGACATAAGGGACCAACCTGGGAAAAGGAAGAGATGGAGACCTGAGTATTCCAGTGAGCTGAAAGAATTATTATTTTCAGTATGTTCCAGGCCCCACCCTTCAATCTCCATAACGGTCTCCATCAAGAACGTGCTGAATTGAGAGGTATCAGGGTTCAAGCTTATCTGGAAATCATAGCCTCTGACTTGGTAATCTTTCCAGCAGTGAATGACTGCCCATTCTAATAAGGAACTGAGGACATAGGAGGTATAGTTGGCAAAGCTGCACATGAAACAATATATGAAAGAAGAGAAGAAATCAGCTTCTGAGTCTTCTCTTCAGCAACCCAATCACAAAGCTCATTTTTTTAGATAATTATGACATCTGGGCAATGGTTTTTCCTTCAACTTTGTGCACATATCTGGATCAATCTTTATTATGGATTTTCTATGTAACATTTCTAGGGCTGTGTTCAGATGGGCAGCTCATCCTGCCATAAACCCAGCTCTAATTTGATCCCGATCTTTTCAATCCGTTATTACACAACCAGACAGCCCCCCTAGTGAATCATCTTACTGCATGCTGCCGCCACTGTGGATTGTCTAGATGATGTCCACTGCAGGAGGCATGCACAGTGGGGTTTTTTTAAAAAAACACACCATTTACGCATGCGCATAGGCGAGACATTGCATCCTTGTTGATCCGTGCATGTGCCTATTTGGGATGGTCTGATGTACACACACACACACCGATGAGAGGATTGTACACTGAAACCTTTGAAGCCCTTTATGGTCAGGGGCCTGCCTACCTGAGGGACGGCCTTTCCCCATATGTGCCCCAGAGAGCACTGAGGTCAGGCTCACAACATTGCCTGACTCTCCCTGGTCCAAAAGAAGCATGGCTGGCAACCACCAGAGCCAGGGCCTTCTTGGTGGCAGCTCCACACTGGTGGAATGAGCTCCCAGAAGACATCAGAGCCCTGCGGGACCTATTACAGTTCCGCATGGCCTGTAACATGGAGCTCTTCCACCAGGCCTTCGATTATGAGCTGCCACTGATGGACGGGCCAGTGGAACTTCTTCTGGCCCTGGGATTTATGGGGTGCCACACCCATTTTGGGCTGTGATCTGAACTGCTGCCATCATCAGTATGTTTTATCTGTGATTTTATTAGTAATTTATGCTGTTTTAACTGATGTATTTTTGTCTTGATATTTTAACCTGTTAGCCGCCTTGAGCCAGCTTGCCCGGCAAGGCAAGATATAAATATGAATAATAAATAAACAAATAAACGACTGATCAGATGGGGCAATTGGCCTGTCGGGAACCGAAAACTCTAAATTTAAACTAGTCCTTTTTATGACGACTCCGAAGCGTGGCAAAACAGGATGCTCACGGAAGAGGGACGTTTGCCAGATGTTGCTGTCTGGACAATACCTTTAAATCCATGAGGCACTCATGCCTGGCACGGATCTAAAAAGCTGTCTGAACGCACCGTAGGAAAGGTTCCATTGCCCAGAATTCTCAAATGAATAGCAACTTGCAGAGGAGTACCTGTGCCACGAGGTGTCAAGATCAGACTTACTGGTTCCGTACACCTGCCTCTTGTAAATGGTTGGGCGGCCTTGGGCCACTCAGCATGGAGGAACATACCAACATATGAACCAGAGTAATAGTTATTCTTTTAAATAAGGCCATAGAAGTAACCAGCTGGTAAACATTTTTACTAGCCAGTCTGTCCACACAAGCATGTTCGTCATTCATGGCCTAAGGGGCAGGGGATCTTTTGTAATGCTTCCGTATCTGGTCATATGGAGACAATTCTTACTTGCCATGGGACACCAAGCAAGTGGCTGTTTAGAAAGCTGGCATAACATTATTAAGAGTGCTTCTGACAAAAGATTAATAGATTTTCATTTCTGACCATCAGCTAAAATTCCTAGTCACAATACTCAGTAGCACTTCATCTTTCATTGTCTCTTAACAGGCAACTAGATATTCATTCAACAAGCACAAAGGCAAGGATTCAACAACTAGATATTCATTCAACAAGCACAAAGGCAAGGATATCCTCCATCTCCACTCCTAGTGCCATGGGAGCACAAATGAGGCAGAAACAACAGCAACGGCCAGTGAGAAGCCAGCTATTTCTCTGTAAATTTGCCATCAAATATGAGATATCTTCAGTGAGGGAACTGTCTTGTGGGGTTCCACAGAGCGCAGCCTAATCTCTCATGTTATTCAACCTCTATGTAAAGCATTAAGAGAAATCTTAATTGGAATTGGATCTCATCAATATGCCGATGACACCTAGCTCTATATCTCTCTATCCAAATCCCCTGGTGACACCATAGAGCCAGTGCCTAACTGCTGTGGTTTAATAGTTGAAAGTAAACAAACTGAAATGGAACCCAGACAAAACTGAAGTGGTACTAGTTGGGAATGCAAAGATCTTGATGGACTTTCTGATCCCCGCTTTTGATTGGGTTCAACTGACCTAACTTGGTTAAGAGCCTAGGGGTTATACTTGATCTAGACATACTGGATCTAGCATTGCTGTTGGAGATACAAGTTCATGCAGCTGCAAAAAAAAGCTTTCTTCCAACTCAGTCTAGCCTGGAAGGTGGCCCCCTGCCTTGATTTGCCATGGTACCATCAGGACTAGACTAGTGTAATGCAGTCTACATTGGTCTCCACTTGAAGTCAACTCAAAGCCTCTAGTTGGTGCAGCATGCCACAGCTCAGTTACTTATCAGGAGCTAAGTGGAACATGCATTGTACTCCCATTCTGCAATGAGTCCATTGAGTGCCTATCAGTTACCAAATTCAATTCAATGTATTGACTATCACATGCAAAGCCCTTCATGCCCTTGTTCCCTCATAGCACAGGACCACCACTTCCTTATGCTCCACGGGTACAGAGCAGGACCTCCTCCAGGTGCCAGCATGTAAACGGGCAAAATCAGCATCTGCCCGTACACTTGCATGTTTTGTTGTTGCCCTCACCTTATGGAATGGCCTGCCTGAGGAGGTCAAGAAGGCTCCCACTCTCCTGGCTTTCCGCAAACTATGCAAAACTGAATTAATCAAGGGGGCTTTTTTACACAGGTTATTAGGGCTGTTCTGCAAAAAAATGTTTTAGAAAGATGCTTTGGTAAAAGGATAAGGACTGCAGACTACACTGCTATGTATAATATGTACTATCTGTTGGTGTAAGTACGATCTTACAATGTAATTTCTCCATCATTTATTTATTAAAGCATTTCCTTTTCATACAAGGAGGCCTACAATAAGAGTTAAAACATCCCTGGCTAAAACCAAAGATAAAATAGAAAACCCCAAATCTTCCCCCTCTCCACCCTTTGAAAGGTGCCTGCTACTCAACCCCCCTCAAAAGCCCCAGCAAACAGGCAAGCTTTGCAGTAGCTCCTGAAGATCTCCAAGGAGAGGGCCCCTCTCACCTCTTCAGGGAGCCCATTCCACAGAGCCTGAGCCACAGCGGGCAAGGCCTGGGCTCTGGTCGATGCCAGATGGGCCACCCAATGTGGTGGGAAAGCCACTGGTGGCACACAACATCCATTCACCATGCCATGTTAATATATATCCTCTGTTTCAGTTCCATTTTCAGTTTTCTGCTTGATTTCAGATCTCTGCAATCCAGACCTTACTGCTTTGCTTACTGGAGGTCCCATCCCGTTGATTGCATTTGACCTATACTGTGTGATCCACCTTGAGTTTCAGGGAGACAGGTGGACCATAACTAATGTAAATAAGTAAATAAATTAAAAATATTTCTTATAAAACAATTTCTTATAGGTGGTGGTGTTAATTACTGACTCACAGGGCGATGAAGTAAACATGTGTAGTACTAGCGGCATAGTGCAGCTGCACCTGCTACTCCTCTCCCTGGGGCTGAGTCTAAATGATATAGCTTACCATACTCCCAGTTGTGAGGTGATGTAGGGCATAAGTACTTGCCATGTATGTTGATTGCTGCAAATGTTAACCAGCATTGTGCAATATTAATGTTTAAACCAAAAAAAATGTAGCCATCAGGATGCCTCCTTCCCTCCTCTCTCACAGAGTTTATACGTTATTGCTAGATTTTTAAAGGAAGCGGAAAATGGCCCTGTGTTAAAGACAGACTCACAGACACAGATGGCTAAATAGTCTCAATTCTCTCAGGCAGTTTAGAATCAGAACTCTGTGGTGGAAGATGCTAAGAACATTAAGTGTCCTGTGAGCATTATGCAAATGTTCAGAATGCCACAAGCTTAAAATATCACCTAATTCTTGTGGTGGGTAACAGAGGTGACAAACGACCCACTCAACATGCTAAATACGCATGGTAACTCTTCTAAACAAACAAGTATGTCACTGAAAACAGAAATCTCCCCATGGTCAGTATATTACTTTATAACTTTCAATGTTGCAATGGTGCTATTATATGTATTATAGAATTATCTTCAACTGTAATAAATAATTCAGTATATTACTTCGACTAACCCAGTCACACAGCTTCTCAAGGAACAAGAAGAGGAGATTGGATTTATACTCCGCCCTTCACTCACTTGGAGTCTCTGAGTGGCTTACAAACTCCTTTCCCTTCCCCTCCCCACAACAGACACACTGTGAGGTAGGTGGGGCTGAGAGAGCTCTTTCCCAAGCTGTCCTTGAGATAACAGCTGGTACAGAGCTATGGCTTGCCCAAGGTCATCCAGCCAGGTGCAAGTGGAGGAGTGGGGAATCAAACCCGGTTCTCCCAGATTAGAGTCCACACACTTAACCACTGCACCAAACTGGCTCTCTGAACCCTGCAGTAATAAAAAGACTGGCAATCCCATCTTCCATGATGCTGTCACACCTTATTCCAGAACCAATCCTGTTCAATAAAAGTTGTGACTTCTTCACCTGCCTGTGTCCCTGTGACATTAGCAGATATAGAACTAACATTGCCCTTTTAGTATAATTGTCACCATGATGGGGCAAACAAACAGAAAAAGAGGGACCAGTGAGTCCTCCAGATAACACTGGAATGATGGAAGAATGAAGGGGAAGGTCTTAGAAACCCAGTGCCCTCCTGATTCTCACCATTCATAATTACTTCCAGGGCTATTTTTGGGCAGGAACGCACAGGAACAGAGTTCCGGCTGGCTCCTGAGTTGGCCACACCCTGCAGGAACTCATTAGCATAATAGACCACACCCACCAGCAGAAACTCATTAGGACTGGCTACATTAGGAGTATGTGGCTTAACATGCAAACTAATTCCTGCTACAAAAAAGCCCTGGGTTTTGACAACAAACAAGGCAAACAGAATAAGAAGCAAAAGGTGGGTGTGGCTGGATGACCACTCTTCTGGTAACATGGAGGTGTGGCCTAATGCTAATAAACTGTGCTGTCAAGGGTGTGGCCTAATATGCTAATGAGTTCCTGCTGTTGGGTGTGGTCTGTTATGCTAACGAGTTCCTGCTGGGATTTTTCTACCAAAAAAGCCCTGATTACTTCTAGTGTGATGATAAAGCCAGCAATTATTAGGCTACCTGAAGTGGAAGGTAGTAGAGGAAGAGGATAACAAAGTGTCTTCAAATGATAATGAGCAAATCTTAGCAATCAGTCAAAGTGAACAAAATGAATGGCTTCATGGGTCAAGTTAGTCACCTGAGTAACGGTTATTCAAATCACAATGGTTCTGCCAGTCTGTAACACTGCTGTGATGTGCACGTATCTGTTTTTTTCCCCCCAGTCCTTTCCACCTTGGAGATCATAGTCAAGAATTGAATCCACAACCTCATAGATGCTAATCTGTGTTATTCCACAGAAGACTCCCTCTACTACTGAGCTATATAGTTCCATCCACATGCAGCCTCTATCATTAGTATCTTTTCTCCCTATGACTATGAAGTCAGGCTGTTTCTTTCTGCAGCAGGATGCCTGGGTTCTGTCCCTACTACAGGTTCTCTTTTACATCTAAAATCATTCTTGTCATCTACAACCCCAAAATGGAGGCTTTGCCATGATGACCAAATATGAAACTCCCTAGACTGGGACCCAAACTTACACCTTCAGTTTTCAGTTACATTTTCCTTTCCCACTGCACTAAGAGGCAGCTTATATTATCCCCCCCCCCTTGTGACCTTGCTATGGTGGATTCAGATCTTTGTGCATGGGGTGTACATCCCTGTACAAAAAACAGCAATGTGTACAATATTATGGAAATTGAGGCTATATTCCCACTGAGATCCTTCACCCAGGAAGCCAAGAGGTTCTACACATCGGCTTGTATCACACAGCACCATGGCAGCTCATGAGGAAGTAGGGCACATGATCTTTCTATAATATAGATGTATAGTGTTTTTATATTAATTTACCCATTATGGTTTTCCATTGAAAATCCTAGGAACTGTTGTCTGGAGAAGAATTCACTGTTAGAAGTCTCTAGAACCTTTTGCGCTCCTAGAGAAGGTTCCCCACAGAGCAGGAATAACTGTTACACAACTTGGTGGCTATAGTACACATATGTGCTATGATTGCAGTTCTCTTTCAGTTCAAAAATCTTTAAACCTCTCTCTGGACTCGCGATCCAAGAGAACCACGTGGTCTCACAGGTTCGAGCCTCGTGTCCCATAGTCTTTCTGTTTTTCTCCCCATCCAATTCTTCCATCGATTGGACAATGCATCTATAGGTAAGGCACTGCTTCCCCCCACCAACGAATTCCTGCTCATGCAAACGTGCTACTTTCTGTCTTTATTCCTTAGGCCTGTGTGAGTGTGTGTGTGATTACGTTTTTGGTGTGCTTGAACAACATTGCCCAGTAAACTGCATTTAACTGGCTTTCTGCCTCACGTGCCTCTTTCCTTGAGAACTCCCCGGAGGGGTGGGACCCTGGTATAGTTGGCAAGAACCCGTGTATTTTGCTGATTGCTAAAAGTAAATTAAAGCAATTCAGCTAACAACAGACAGACAGACATGGATGGATGGATGATGGGTGAGTTGGTGGGTGGATAGATGAGTGGATGGATGGATGGATGGATGGATGGATGGATGGATGGATGGATGGGTGAGTGGGTGGATGGGTAGGTGATAGATAGATACTATATAAAAACAGAGAAAATTTCTATCATAGCATAGTTTTTTCCTCAAAATAAGGTTTTTGTAAGAATCCAGGGTCAGCCTTAGTGATTCTAGGATCCTGGGCAAAAGTCCAGGATGGAGCCCCAGAATCAACTGTTATCTCACGATGGCTGCAGCAAGTTACAACACAGCACAGCACTTCAGTATAATTTTTAACAAAATAACAATGCACAACAGTTTGCATGCTTGGGGTGAAATGTATTACACCCCAGGATAAGTGCTGAAGTTCACAAACCAAAAGTGGGATAGTTGGGTCTGCACTCTATGGGCTCAGAATTTATAAACTACATTTTGCAAGCTGGCTGGGGACATAGGGTAGGAGAAATGAGGATGAGTTGCCTTCTAAGCACAGAACCATTCAGTGCTATAGAAATGTAGATGACTCTAGCCAGAAGAAGGACAACAGGCAGCCAATGTCCCACCTAAAGTTATATATGACAGAGCTTCAGTAGGACAAAGGAAAAAGTAGACACAAATGCAAACAGGAAAAGATAGGTGGTCTACTTGTATACAGACCAAGGAAGAGATAATAAACCCCTGATCACATTGAGAAAGCTCTTAAGCTCTTAGCTATGTGGTTTCTTAGCTCATGGAAACCCTTAGCCATTTTTACACTTGGACCCCATTTTAATTCCAAAAGGTAACCATGAGCACATAGTACTGAACTCAAGAGGATAGGAACTCGGAATACTCAAACCTTTAAAGCCCTGTAGGGCCAAAGGCCAACATACCTTCAAGACCACCTCTCCCCATATGAGCCCTGTAGGGCACTGAGGTCCACAAATCAACATCTCTTAATGGTTGATCTGAATTGACATCTGATCTATTTGTTTTTACACTGTATTTTATGATTTTATTCTGTTTAAACTGTCATTTTAACATTGTTCTAATTGTATTATACTAGTTGATGTTGGGGCCATGGTGGCTCAGAGGTTAAGACACTGAGCTACAGACCAGAAGATTGGTAGTTCAGCAGTTCAAGACCCGAGTGCCACATGATGGAGTGAGCTCCCGTCTCTGACCCCAGCTCCTGCCAACCTAGCAGTTCGAAAGCAAGAAATTGCAAGTAGATAAATAGGTATCGCTTTGTGGGGAAGGTAACAGTATTCCATGCACCTTGGCGTTTAGTTGGTAGACCATGAAAAAGTCTTTGGGCAATGCTGGCTCTTCAGCTTGGAAACAGAGATGAGCACCGCCCCCTAGAATCGATTTGACTGGCTTTCAAGCAAGGGAAACCTTTACCTAATTGATGTAAACCACCCTGAGCCCGTTTACAGGGAGGGCAGTATATAAATCAAACAAACAAACAAACAAACTATGGTAATGAATGTTTTCTAGTTGCTGGTATCCTCAAGAATTATATTGCCTATCTGTAATACCATCATCATCATTATTGTTGTTGTTATTTTGTTGTTGTTTGTTGTTGTTGTTGTTGTTAAATAATATTATTGTTAAAGAAGAAGAAGAAGAAGAATTATTATATTGCCTATCTGTAATACCATCTGTAGGGATATGTACAACATTAGGGTTAGAGGATTCCATTTTTATCATATTTTCTTTTAATCCTTGCTCAGTCCATTGTGTTTACATATGCTGTGTGAATTTTATTTTCTTATTCAGCTTCCTCATGCTTTCAATGCATCTAGTTTGTTCTTTGTGACCCACCTCTAAGCCCCTGTTCAGTCCACAAGTACCAACAGCAAAAGGGGGAGGGACAATGGTTAGCCCTACTTACCTAGAGTGTTCCACTATGCATGAGTCTCTCAGCAGCAAGGGCAAAAGGAAAGGAAGATAAAACGAGTGGAGGCTTTAACAGCACAGCGTCATTGGGTGCCTGAGCTCAAGCACACAGGTGGAATAGGCCCTGCTTGGTGGTAGCAGTGATATCCAGAGAGAGAGAGAGAGAGAGACTGAGAATCAGGGAGTAGAGAAAAAGAAGCCTCACTGAGCAGACAACCTGGGATGGCTGCATAATTTTCTCAGTCCCACGTGGGCAGGAGTGAGCATTTGTGAGACCATTTCCCCACAGTGATTTCATTTGCTTTTGCAATGGTATCAGAGGAGATACCTTGTGCCATATCTAATGCGCACAGAAAAGATAGTGGGGATGACATTGCTTTTGCATGCAATTGGCAAGGAGTCACTGTAGTGCCTCCTCTTGCACAGGGATTATTGCACATGCAGAAATTTTCCATGGGATCCAACCCACTGAGAGCAAACACATTTTAGTCTCTTTTTTTCCCCAGAAGGCGGTTAATAGCCCTCATATTCCGAGGACCAAGATGTAGAATTCAGAAAATTGATTTGCATCCCAGCTGGAAAGTGAATTATTGTTTTTTATTTATTTATTTGTTGAAAAATTACATGTCAGTCAAAAGCATAAAGGGGGCTGACTCGTCATTGCTGA
Source organism: Lepidodactylus listeri (assembly GCA_029233225.1). Lineage (NCBI taxonomy): Eukaryota > Metazoa > Chordata > Lepidosauria > Squamata > Gekkonidae > Lepidodactylus > Lepidodactylus listeri. Next base: position 77,381,026 of record JARCFY010000005.1, on the reverse strand, counting down.
GAATCTTGGAGACATTTGCTCTCCAGTCTGGCTGTGTTCCACAGAAGAAGGAAAAGCTGGCTTTAAAGTTCTAACAGCCCTAAACAACAACATCTTAAAGATGATGACTCAGTGTTTTGACAAGGTTTTTAAAATATTTTACACATGAGCATATGAACAAATTTCAATCTGGCCTTCATACTGAAATAAGCTTGTTCTTCTCAGACATACGTCTGCCATTCTTTGCCTTCTGGGGCCTATTAATATAATGTTTATGCGTTTCACAGCAAAGCAAAAGAAAATACTTTGAGCCTAGCCCTAAAATTTGGGTGTAACTTCAAATAAACACAAACAGCAGTGCAATAAAACTGGGAATAAATCATAGAAGGGCATAATGAAATGATGAGAGTATGAAATTATCCTTCCTCCATTATCTTATTATCTCTTTCTCCTTCCTCAGCTCCACATTAATGCCATCTTTATGGGCTAGCACTGAATTCTAAAAATCTAGAATAAATTATTTTCAGACTAATGCAAGCAGAGGAGATAGCCCCTTCTGTTAGGCTTTTGCTTAGTTAACCAATGAAGATGCTTCCTCAGTGGTCATCATTGGAGCATTGATAGCTGGTCACTATTAACTGCTGGAATCTGGAAAGAGAGTAGCCGGAGAAAGAGGCTAAAATATGGCTTGTGTAGCTGGCTGCCAAGGAGGAGCCTTAGGGAATGAGTCCCAGGGGGATGCTAATAAATCATGCTGCTTTTAGAGACTAACAGTCTCTCCACTGCTGTATCTTTATTAATCAGTAGATATTACAAAAACACCATAGATCTCTAGTACTTTCTCCTTGCAAGGAAACCGAGAATGTAAAAAACTGTTCAAAAAACTTCCTACAATTTGGAGGAAGTGGGGAGGAATGCAATGAAATTAGATTAAATTTTATCAATGCAGTTATCAAAATGCCTATTTTATTGACGACTTCCATGATAGATTAGGAAATAGGGACCTAGGTCAGAGAATCATTTTCTATCCTTTGGATAACTTTTCCACACTGATTTGCCTGCTCGAAAACTCTGTTGCATTGGCTGCAATATCCCTATGTACTGTCAAGGATTCTGGGATAAGATCTAAAGTGCAGCCCCGGTTTGTGTTGGACCTAACTGTCTTTCAGGCAGCTTGTCCACTATTAGTGATTCCTTATCAAATAACCCTAGGGAATTTAGGAATACAGTCTGAAAACCACAACTATACAGTACCATACTCTGCAACTGAATAGCTGATATACTCCCTTTAAGACAAACTGCAGTCAATTCTTCCTCAGAGTCTCAACAGGAACATAATCCCTGACAGCCCCTATTGTTGCCCTAGGCCCTATAACCTTTCCATTAGGAGCAAGAGCGTTCCAGGTTCTCCATTTTCAGAAACTCATTCTTTTCTGAATGCACAACAGCTAGAGTGCTTTTAATACAGATATATAGCCAACAAAAAGGTCAGATGTGTAGGTGATATGTAAAGCAGTATGAATTACACATTAACTCCAAGGGAGTTTGCATTGGTGTAATTTATACTCACAAAACAGCCAAAGTGTGACAGACGCACAGTGTTCTATCTAGCTGCTATCGCCAGGACTTAACGTTGTGTGTTGTGTTATTCCCTTGTATTGTTCTGTTGCGTAACGCTATCCCCCAAACATCTGCACATTTGCAACACTGATTTGTGTTAGAGCTTCAGGTGAGGTTGTAATTTGTTGTCCTTTACCATCTGTCCTTGCAGTCTTGACTTGCCCAACCCGCTTGGGAATTATTACACACGAGCAAAAACCATTCTCATTTAACCACAGCTAGAATTTACCTTCATGTCCATTTCTTTGGAGAGTTTCTGGGAAATAGATACAATATTCAGGTACCATACAGATCATAACTTCCACGTGGAAGTCAACAGGTGCAATTCAAAAGGAAAATTTTAAGGTAATTATACAGCCTTTCCAAAATACTTGGTTTTAAGAATAGAAGGCTTGTGGTCATGAACACAACTTCTTGCTTTCTTCTCCACCAAGGAATGCTAATTAAATTGAGTACCCTGGCAATCTGAACCATTCTTCCCACAAATCTATCAATCAGACATTCTAGTTTGCTCAATACATGACTTTGCTATTCTGGTTGTCCTGGTGTGTCCTATGTCTGTGTTGACAAAAGACTTCCATGATGGTCACAGTGGAACTGTTAATGGATGATGGTTCTACAAAAAAAATCCTAGAAACTTGTATGATCAAGATTAATTGGACATGGTGGTGACAAAGTGAAAGCTCTGGGGACTGACTTACTTGGTGGGCAATGTCTGTCTTTCTGATATTTTTCAAGACTTCAGCTCACCATTTCTTGGCTCCATTTACAATCAAAGGTTTTCCAGAAGGTGCACCAGTGTTGGAAATATGCTAGCAAATTCACAAGCCCAGTCCATCACACCAAAGACTCTACACTTGTTTTGGTTCCCTATTCTCACCATATTGTCAAAGTTATCATATTAATCATCCCGAAGTCCAAGCCAGAACTAGGACTAGAAGAAAAGCAGAAACATTCTGAGTCAATAAGTACCAACCAAACGAAGCAGGAGATACTCCAGAGCCCAACAGATCCAAAGAAGTGGGCTGCTTTACACATTCCTGTAAGTGGAAATCCTATACAAGATCATATATGGTATGCAGCACAAGTGTTTGGTTTTCCTCACTGGTTTGATTATGCATTGACTACCTGACCAATGTACCTGCAGCAAACTCAACAGTCATGCCATACTTTGCAAATGATGGGTGTTTCCTTCTTGGAAATTGTTTCTGTTCAGTACAAATGCCATGTGTAAGTGTAAAGTAGTCTGAAGAGGTCTGGATTGAAGCTAAAGGACAGGCAGAGAAACAGGTATAAAAGTGGTAGAGTCAACAAAGAGGAAAAGGTCTTTATTGGGGGGAACTTTAAAAAAAAAGTTTGCTGCTGCCTATACAAAATTGTGAATAGAAACAGGACTTTATATAAATCAGGAGCCCATTTAATCTGAGCCTTATGAAGAAAGGGGAAAGTACCAGTGCCGTATAATTTCTTGGAGTGAGAACATTCCTCTATGATCCCAAAAGCTATGTAATCAAAGAGAGATGTTTTATAATGTCCTGTGGGAAAAACCTAGATCCAAAACCAGCCAGGCCTCAACAGGCCTCTTACCTGCCTCCCTTGCATCCTTGGCCTGTAATGTTTTTCTTAACACCATTTCACAACACCTTTGGTTTCACCCTTGTGAAGCACCATTCCCTAAGGTCATGCCTATGTAAAATGAGAGAGGATGGTTTGTCAGCATGTGAGTGGTTTAGTGACCAGATTTATACCATTTAGAAGTCTACTGTGGCATACAGTGTAGAAAGCTGTGCTGAAGTGCAGATTTGTCAGGATCATCAGAACGTTACCTTTTAATTATTTTAATGCATTTTTCTAGCTTCTGGCAGTTTGTGCAAGGGAGCCTTGAAAGCCTTCAAGAAATAATTACTAAGGACTCAAAAACCAAACAGTCTGGAGGGCATTGCTTTCAGTTGTAGGGTGCACTCACTATTAGGCATGGAATTTATTAGCCTACTCTAACAGTGCAATCCTGAACAGAGTTATACCATTCTAAACCCATTGACATCAATGGGCTTAGTAGGCTGCAACTCTGCTCAGCATTGCATTGCTAGTCTCGTAATGATGCTTCTCCAAACCCACAGCCAGAGTAATGTGCATTCTGAGATTTCACCATCATGACTGACAGGACTGTAATGAACACATATCACTTACTATCTCATTATTTTAACTGTAGATGTCAAAGATTGAACCTGGGAACTTCTGCAGGCAAAGCATGTTCTCTACCACTGAGCCATGGCCCTCAGTCCTGAGTGAAGAATCTATGCTGATAATCTCAGTTTCCATTTTAAAAAAAAAACTTTCTAGACCTGATAATGAATAAATGTTTAGGCAATGTTTAGTGAAATCTCAATTACAGAGTGGAGTCTGATAACAATTTCCAGTGATGTGGAGGAGGTATCTTCAGTACTGTACATGATTGTGCCCAAAACTAGCAGAATTAAAATAAAATGGAGAAAGTAAGTGGCTAGATGCTGTGGGGCTGTGGCACAGAAGCCAGTTACGCCCTTGTATCTGAAATGTGAGAAGATTTTGGTCCTATGTCACATTCTTAGGAGCTACATCTGTATCTTGAAACTGAAAGTGAAAGGTCAAGATGAAAGCACAAATGTACAGCCCATCATAGTGATAACACTTTAATATTAGGCTGTCAGATTTCCAAAGACAAAGCTGGCATTCAGGGTTACCTCTAATTGATTCCTATTAATGTCATTGAATGGTTCTATTCACTGTTTATTTCCTGCATGTTGTACTTTCCCCTCAACATTACTGAAGGGGAATTTCCAAGGCTTAGTTCTGATAGGCCCAATATCATTCATTTTGGGGGACAAACTTCTGACCTGCTCTTCCTGGAGTGACACTGACTCCTCCCCTTTCCATCTTAAAGAGCCCAGTCTAGTTAGTCTTCAATTGTAAGCAACAAGTATGGAAACAATGAAATCCATATGTGCAATTTGTTCATGAATTTGGCCTTTAATTCAAAGAAGCCTGCTGAGAACCATTTCCTATGTGCAAGAGAAACAGAGAAAGAACTCTTTGGGGGAAGAAAGGAGGTTTTTTTTAAAGCCATGAGAGCACTTACATCCTTCATTTTGCTGATTTTCTTGGATTAAGTATGCTCCATGGTCATTGTGGACATAACATTTAATACCGGCTTTAATACCACTTCAAGTCTATGTGGTGGTGGTGCTCCTACACAGCTGGTCATATTAGTCAATCCACATTGTTCATTTTGTTGGCATATGCTCAGAATTTACTGGATGGAATTACAGTTCCCAGGCAGCAACATGAGAACATACAAAGTATTTGTGGTTGAATCTAGAACACTTGGCTAACATGCACACTCTTGGCTTGTAGGTCAGGCAAACAATAGGAATATGTCTGGAATACTGTCAAGAAGTCACAAAGTTTCTCCATCACCACCACCACAGGATGGGTGGGGGGAGTCAAACACTTTTTATATATTTTTGGTTTACTTTAGTTTAGTTTGCTGAGTGGCTTTTGCAAATCATACTGGGTGACAAAGATAGCCATGGGGAAGCCGTATGAGAACAGCATGCATAAAATATGTTGTAAGTAATACAGTTTAGAATAATTTTTGGAGTTCAGTACCAAGTGAACTTTTCTTTAAGAAGAGGAGGTGGTTTTTATACTCCACTTTTCTCTACCTTGAGGAGTCTCAAAGCAGCTTAATGGCCCTTTCTAGTCTTTCACATACTTCAGGTCACTTCATGACAAATTTACTGAAGCAATGGTATTTAATCAATTTTCTGGATAGTAAGTAAATGAATGAATGACAGTAAATGAATTAATCTGTAGGCTGCAGGGAGGGGGAGGGGGAGGAGATTGAAAAGTCAGAGGGGCAGATAACAGTACATTGATGGTTGGCTGGGAAGGAGATAGGGTTGCCAACTCCAGGTGGGAAATTCCTGGAGATTTATGGGGTGGAGCCTGGAGAGGGTGTGGTTTGAGGTGGGGTGGGACCTCAGACAGGTACAATACCATAGACTCCACCCTCCAAACCAGCCATTTCCTCCTGGGGAACCAGTGTTGCCAATCTTCAGGAGAAGGCTGGAGATCACTCAGAATTACAACTGCTCTTCAGGTGGCAGAGATCAGATCCCCTGGAGAAAACGGTGAACTCCGTGTCATTATATCGTGCTGAGGTTGCCACAGCAAATTGATGCTCAGTACCCAAGGCTGAGGCATCCACCCAGAGCCTCTTTCTAGAGCCCGTTGTATTTATTTCCACAATGGTCCTTATTCCTAGTAGAATATAATACCCATGTTTCAGCTTACATCTTCAAAACAGTCATCATCCCTTTTCATATGTAGCTCCCCTGTTAGGGACAAATGCCAGAACAAGTAACTGGGGCTAGCCAGTTTCAGAGGTTAGCTATGTTGGTCTGCGGTGAAAGAGAGAGACTCCAGTCCAGTAGCACCTTAGAGACCAACACATTTTCTGAGGTACAAGTTTTCAAGAGTCAAAACTCCCTTCATCTGATACAAAATCTAGCTAGCCAAAGGTTAGTCAGTGTTATTTAATACGACTGCACTCACATTCTGCTCTCATCCGTGAAAGGTGTACTTTGTTAGGTACCAAATTGAGATTTGGTCATCTGCTGCTATTCGTACTTTCAGACTGAAGCTATCATTTCCCTCCTTTCTTCATCCCAGAAGGCTTCCTGCTGCCAACGAGTTATACTCAAATCATCTAATCTTATTAAAGTTGCAACCCATCTTCTGTTCTACAAGCAGCAGCCTGGATGCCTTTACATCATGACCTGGGGTATCTTTTTTTCCCCTCTCCCTCTCCTTTTTTTCTTGCTGGATGGGATTTTTTTTTTGGGGGGGGGGGGTAATAACTGAGCATCCAGCCTGGGGAGAGTTTTGAAAAATGTGGAGGTTTGCATACCATTTTTATTGATTTAGAAAATGTTTGTGTCACCTGTTCAGCGACCTGCTGAAGGTGGCTCATAACCAAAACAATTCAAGAAAACCATACAGCCAAACCAACCAAAACATAAAAACATCTGTTTGGTCTTAAATTAGGGTTAAACTAGGCTTGCTTTGATGGGGGGGTGGACTAACACAGCTACCTCTACCAAATTTGGAGGAGAGCTAGCTCATAGCAGCAACAGTCTAAACCACTGTGGAAGCAGTTTTACATGTATTGGCTTCTCCACTCATTCCAATGGAGAAGCAGCTTGGTGACTGCGAAGGAATGATGTGCACAGAGCTGCTCCCTCTATTGGAATGAACAGGGAGCTCCTGCAAGAAAAATGGAGAATCCCTGGTGTCCGCAAGATAACAGTGAACTGGGATGTGATGCTGAAATGACACACACTTTCATGGGCATTTTTCTCTTAGTTCGTCAGAAGCATGATGTGGATGAAAGAAGCTGAGGCGATGTATAGACACATGGTTAGTATAAGCAAGAGGCTGGCCCCAGAACATTTGTGACCTAAGAAATTTGAGATTCTCCTGAGGATTTCTGTGTATTTTCTGTTATTGCTGTTTATAAAATTTCTTGGATCTGGTCTCATTAAAAAAAATAAGGAAGGCCGAGTTGAAATACATGAAAATGAACCAGAATGATTAGATTCATGTTTCCAACTACTGGCTTTGAATAGAAACTAGATTGCAGTAATGGTCTTTTAGGCTCCACTTGACCTTTGAACCTCCCTGAAAAAGTCTCCAAATATTTTGTGGTATTAGCAGTTCTCTGATGCGGTCTCCAAAATGCACCACTGAGATGCCTCCACTGTGCTCTGCTGTCCCCGTGGCTGTTTTCCCTTTCAAATGAAAAATGATCTTGTGAAGTTATTTTTAAAAACAAAGAAGGCGACGAAGGAGTCAGTGCCAGCCTTTTCCCATTTACACCTTACAGACCTAACAAGAAGAAGTCTTGTGACATGCTGAAGACTAACCAATTTGTTGTGGACATCAAGCTATTGTACAAGCCTTTTTTAGACAGACTGTCTTTTTCCTTGCTTAAGCACAGGCATTATTACCAGACATAACAGTGAATGAAATCTTTCTTGTATTCCCCCCTCTTCCTTATAACGGTTTTTGAAAGTCAAAGAATTCATTTTCCTACACAATTTGGGGGGGGGGGGGGGTAGTTCAAATATAGACACAGGCCAAAATCTGTATGTGGAACCTTCTAATCTGACCGGGATTCAAGGCCTGGTCTAAACATGCATAATTGTGAGGTGATAATGAGGTAGAGAAATGTTGTGGTAGAAGAACTGGATTCACACAAGAAGTGAGGCACTGCTCTTTGGATTAGATACAAGCCCCTACAAACAAAAAATTAGTGCATCAGAGAGGAAGGGTTCATCCCAGCTTATAATGCATTTTAATATGCTTTTTTAAAAAAATATTAAAAATATAATTCCTCCATCTGCATCCCAAAATGGAATGTATCTATTCTACATATGTCTGGCCTTAGATATGCTGCTGGCCAGTAGACATACATATGCTTCCAAATTAAAAGAATATATGACCCTTGGAATAGCAGACTCAGGACAATCCTATGCAGAGTAACTCCAATTTTAGCCCACTGAAAAGAACTTAGACTGGAGTAACTCTGCAAAGGACTGCATTGAAAGATGGTATACATAGAAAGGCTGTGATTTCTCACATACCTCAAAAGAAGGGTATCAGTTACAAAAACTGAGGCAACATACATACTGATAGTATGCAGAGATGTCCCAAGGCAGACATTACACAGCCAGCGAATACAAAGATTGCTTCTATGCTAGTGTGCATACAGTACCGCAAGGTGATAAACAACTAAACCAATTAGAACTTAAAATAATGACCACTAGTTGAAGAGCAGAGAAACTTCAGTGAATTTCATACACAGCAACCCAGCCCATCTTTTAACAAAAATAACTTGCTTCTGTCATACCACACCAGTTTTGAGTGATTTATTTCTGGGTTCAACTCACTGTGCTGTTTTTGTCTTTTAAACCGCTTCACGACCTGGCATCTGAAGCACGATCTCTCCCACTATGAATCGGACAACTACCTCTGTTCATCTCCTGAACTTCTCTTTTCTGTTTCTTCCCATAGGGAGGTTCAGCCTCTAGGGGCTTCTCTCAGGGCTTTTTCTGTAGTAGCTGCAACATTCTGGAACAGGCTTCCAATAGAAGAAAAATCTGCCCTCCTGTCTTGTCCTTGCCCAAATCTTTAAAGAAGCATATCAGACTGCACTATATCAGACCTTTTGTTGCTTAGATTTCTGTGATGTGGTTGTGGATTTCAACGGAGCCGTGTTATGGAGTACACTGTTATAGCTTTATTTAGTATATATGTTGCAACATGTCATAAACCACTTGGGGGCACTTGTTAGGGGAAGGCAGTTTAAAATAAAATAAATAAATGTGTTGTCTGATTTCCATCCCAGTCAATAAACTTCTTCCTGAAGCAAGAAAGATGGGTGAGGCTTAGGATAAGGGTTTATGGATCCATCCCAATCCAACAGGCTGTTGTCACAGGTTAACCAGTCATCAGATACAGCTTTAGAAGTTCTATCAATGACCTTGTCCTCGCTTGTTGCTCTCCAGTCCAAAAAAGATCCCTGCTGAATCAGATCAAAATTGTATATAACAATCTGGCAATCTGATATAGTGTTTCTAAACATGGAGGCTCCATTTAGTCATCATGGTAGATCTGTTCGCCATAAATGAATTTGATTTCCTGTTCTAGCCATCTAAGCCAGTAGATATTATCAGATCTCTTGGCAGTTATTTCCCTAAATTAAGTACACTTTGTGTGTAATACTTTGTGTGTAATCTACTACCAATCGATTTCTTCCTGTAATCTCAATATGATGACAGAATGAGGGAGGAGACAGCATCATTTTTGCCTGTTCGTTTCTTCCAGTAAAATTTCCGATTGAAAGTTGGGTGAATGTGCATGTTACTATTGCATAGACACCACGGTGCCATAGGGGAGGGGGGAACTCAACAGTCCTGCAATAGCCTCATCCCTTTCAGTCCTATGTCCTTTCTCCCCAGGCCCAGAATAGTATTATAATCAGGCTTGCAGGAAGACTATTTGTTTAGGATTCATCAAAACCTCATTATCAGACTTTCAACCTGTTCAAACAATGAATCAGGTCAGATCAGTTTGGAACCAGTTGTACAGAACTGCCGATCTCTCTCTCTCTCTCTCTCTCTCTCCCCTCCCCCCCCCCCGCTTTTTTGGCAAAGGTCCCCTGTACTGCCTAAGCCCAGCTGAAATGAAAGGTGCCTCCCCCTCTCCCTCATCTTCACCCTGTTTCAATAAATCAGCCCCAAATCACCGTCTCCCCCTAAGCCTTGGAGACTGGCTGGGGTTTAGCCTATGAGCTTTTCCCTCCAGACAACAATTATGGGGAGAAACATCTGAATAAACACAGGATCATTTACTTAACGAATTGACAGACCTTCCACTTGAACTGCTTTAAATTATTTGATGCCACTTTTTTGCTTTCTCTCTCTCTCTCTCGCTCTTTTCATAAAACACATAATTATAGTCATTTACCAAACCAGAGCAGGAATGGCAGAGGGGGAGGAAGAAAAGTGGCAGTAATCTGATGCTGCGAGTCACACACAGAGACACAAACACAGAGGCATCGAAGAGCCCCTCCTCATCTTGCTTACCCTGGTATTACAGAGAATGCAACAGGATAAACTTTTGGCTGCCATTTACTGTTTTGCTGACTACTAAGCTAAATTTGTGAAAAGGAACAAGCACCCAGTTCAGTGGATGTGCTTGGATTTAAACTACAATTCAAAGATCTCATGACACAGAAGAATAAACATGTGTGACCTATGGACCCCAATCACTCTATGATACTGACTTCAGGTTCTGAACAACTGTTGTACATATAGCTCACTTGGAACTGGGAGATTTTATTTCCAACTGTGTAATAATAGAAAATATGTCCCATTGAACTTAGTGGCATTTTACTAGCTGATCCTGAATTGCCACACTGACAGCCAGTGTGTTATAGTGATTAGAGTGTTGGACTATGAAACCCAGGAAATCTTGGAAACCCAGGCTCAAATATCTGCTTTGCTATGGAAGCTTGCTGGGTGACCTTGGGCCAATCACAGGCAAACCTACCTCAGGGTTATTTGAGGATAAAATGGAGAAAGGGATGTTGGAAGTCATTTTGAGTCCCCATTGGGGAGGAAAGTGGGATATAAATGAAGCAAATCCAGTTTGTCCCACTAAAAGTAACAGGACAGGTTTTCAGATAAATTATTTTTGGTAGGGCCATCCCATGGATTTTAATAGCATATGATTTGCTTAACATTCAAATCCTTCTGCTTCAGTGGATTGTGGGTTGGATTGTAAATTATGTGGAGCTGGCCCAATGCACAGGATTCTGGGGCTGAGTGCTGATTCACCCAAACTCAAAATTAAATGTGGTTTCCTTGAGGTGGGGAATGACAGCAGGTAGTCACAGTCAATGCTCCCTTTAAGCTGTGGAGTCTTGTGAGAAAAAATTCTACTTTGTGACCTACTGGCATAAAAGTTGTGAGTGAGCGATTTGGCTACGGCATAAATTAGTTTGCACTAGGACCATCCTTCCTGAGCCAAGACAAAAATGTGTGAGCCAAAGGCTAAAAAACTATGAGCTAGCTCACACTAACTCAGCTTAGAGGGAACACTGGTCACAGTGTCTTTAGCAGGTGAGATTCTGCTGTACAGTTTGGTTGGTTTGGTTGGTTTGGTTAGTTTTGTTATGAAGCAGCAAAGTAATTCCCACTCCAAGTGGAAACTGCAATGTAGGGGGGGCAGCTAATTTTTCAAGATATGGCAGTGTTACTAACTGTTCCTTCTGCATTTAAAATCAGGAGAGATTTTAAAATATTTGTTTTTTCAAGAAGTTTGCCCCCAGAATGATAATTTAAATGATGCCTTTTCCACTTTAGAAGTAAGTTGTCCATATGAATAGTTCGAGACAAATGGCATGATTTCTGCCCTCCTCCCCATCACACCACCACCCCGTCTGCACCAGAGACAGAAGAATTTTGTTTACTGGTGCTCTTTTACATGCAATGAAGCTCTAAAAAGATGAACATGTAAAGGAAGGCATTGGGGCATAAGTGCATCAGTTGCCTGAAAGACAGAAAGTTCACAGGTGAGATCCAAGAACATATTTGATGCCTAAGAAGGCAAGCTTCTAGAACTCTGATCTAGAACTGCAGAAGTTACATGACCAGGTGAGAAGGAAATGAGAGGTGTTGGATAAAAATGTGACAACTGAGAGATGATGGAGGCACTTTTTGTAAAGTGAAACATGCTTTATGGGGCAAACTTTTAAACCAAACACCTTTCAAAGAAGAGCAGGATTGGCTCCACCTCAGTGTAATTTTCATTTAATTAAGTTGTTGGGGGTGGGGGGCGGAGTGAGAAGCTTTTATGTGATATATATTATTTATTTGTGCACATAACTTTGAGGAGCAGGACAGTAGTAATCCTCAAAAGCCTGTCATTTCTTAAAACATTTGTTATAGACTTAGTTCAGTCCATGCTGGGCTATGAAACTGACAATACACTGGATCACCCTTAAGTAAAGGTAAAGGTTTCCCTTGCTCAAAAGCCAGTCAAATCCGACTCTAGTGGGCAGTGCTCATCTCCATTTCCAAGCTGAAGAGCCAGCACTGTCTGAAGACTTTTCCATGGTCATGTGGCCGGCACGACAAAACATCGAGATACGGTGCTGGAGGAGGAGGAGAGTTGTTTTTTAAACCCCACTTTTCTCTACCTTGAGGAGTCTCAAAGCCGCTTACAATCGTCTTCCCTCCCTCCCCCTACAACAGGCACTGTGTGAGGTAGGTGGGGCTGAGAGAGCTATGAGAGAACTGTGACTGACCTAAGGTCACCCAGCTGGCTTCATGTGGAGAAGTGGGAAATCAAATCCAGTTCTCCATATTAGAGTCCACTGCTTTTAACCACTGCACCAAACTGGCTCTTGGGGCTCTTCTTACATTCATGGATGAGGTGAGATTTAACACAGTCCTCCCAGCTCTCTTTCCTTTCACTAAATGCATCTGGTCTCACTGTACATTAGAAAGTGCTCTAGGAAGGTTAAAGCCTACCCAGAAACACCAGTAGGCCAAAACAGGTGCATATAGCATGCAGTCCTTAGCAAAGGCAAACCCTTCCAAAGCAACAGATTTAAAAGGGTGTAACTATGTGTTCAGGACTGCACTGCTGGTCTCGAAAGAGTTCAGTGGTGCTACCTTGAAAATGAGGTAAAGCCCCTACACCTGGATTAATTGCTCATTAACTTCTTTTGGAGCCCGACACAGCTTCCTTGAAAGTAAATCCCAGTGAGTCCCCTGGCATTCAGTCCCCCCAAAATACAGAAGATATGTAGCGGGCTTCAAATTTGTTGGTGTTCCAGAACTGCTCTCTTGTTAACCGCGCTGCGCTGGGGTTCCGTTTTCGGGTTTGCCGGCTGGCTGGCAGAGGGGGATGAAGGTGAGGCGCCTGGACGAAGTCCGGAGAGAGAGAGAGAAGGCCAGAGAGCTGCCGGCAGTGCCCAGCAGAGGCCAAGGCCCGGGTTGCCTCCAAGTGCTGCCGGAAGGTCTTGGGGGGAGGCTGACCCCGAAGGGCGCCCGACAAACTCTGCTCGGCGGGAGAAACCGCTTCAGCACTTCGGAGAAACCGCTTCAGCACAACGACTGGGGGTAGTAACCCCGTCGGAGCAGTAACGGTTCACACAATGCCCCTTTTGTCCAAATCAGAAAGGAGGCGGCCTTTACTCAGGGGGTTTACAATCTCTGCCGAACTGGTTGATATTACCCTAAGTCCACGGGAAGGCCTCCTCTTGGGCTCTCTGAGCCACCGTCCCCAAATCCATTATGCAGCAAATTCGGTGGCTGTTCACAAAGGGCGTTTCCGGAGTAAAGGGATCAGATTGAGGAGTACAGTTATCATCCCATATACTTGTATGCAGGGGGAGTTAAAGTGGCCATTTAATTCAGGCATTACCTAAACTAGTGAGCACGCAGAATAAGCACTGATACACTGACACTGACACACACACACACACACTCTCCCCAAATCTCTCTTCTCTTCTGCACGGTCCTCTCTCCGGGCCTTCACTTGGAGCGCAGCTCATTTTTATTGCTGCAAGATTCAGAGGTAAGACGTCTGCAGCTCGAGTCTATGGATATTTACTTCCGAGTAAGTTCCTTGAGGGTCAGCGGATCTTACTTTCAAGTAAATATGCATAGGACTGCAACCTTGCTCCGTCCCACTGATCCACGGGATTTACTTCCAAGTTATTCAGCTTTTTGCGGCTGGACAGACGAGAGGAAGGGGAGGGGCGGAAGTGCTCTGTTCTTGAAGAGCTAGTAGACCAGGAGGCGAGAGTAAAACAGCGATCCACAAACAAAACGTCTTTGGAAGTAACTTCCATTGAGATCTATCGAACTTCTTCTACACAAACGTGTTTGGGATCGGGACACTCTTCGCTTCCGCCCTCAGCATGAGCTGGTCTTTGAGCCGGCGCCACTCACTCAACTCTACTCATACTTACTCAGAAGAAAGTCCATCTGGTCCTCATTTGCAATGACTTTTGAGGGTGGTATAGCTCCTTTCCGGGTCAACATATATAAGCAGGGCTCCCCAACCTTTCGGAGCCGGCGGGCACCTTGGGAATTCTAGCACAGGGCGGTGGGGGCCACCCAAAAAAGGCTGCCTGGGGAGGCAGAACTCCAAGAAGTCCAAGTGCCGAGGAGATGGGCGGTAATGTGAACAGTACACTGGGAGAGAGGCATGAGCCAGGGAGAATAAAACTAATACTGTGGTGGCAGCTGCCGCCAAAGCGACGTTATTTTCATCTGCACAGTCAATCAGATCCGCAGTAGCCAACCAGAAGCGGAGCCGGGAAAGAGCCCCACCCACTTTTTGAAAACACTTGGCAGAGGGCAGGTAAGGTGTAGGCGGGTGCCACGCCGCCCCCAGGCGTCACCTCTGCTCTACAGGCTCGGAGAGTGTTGACGGCCTAAGCCCCTTCAAGGTAATTGAGTGGGAAATGCTCGAAAGTACTCAGGAGCTTCCCCCTTTTCATTTCTGGATGCAAATGTCCACACGCCCTCCAAATGAGATGCTTTATAAAACTGCATCCCACGTGTTCGAGAAGTATTGGGCGGATGCAGGACTTTAGAGCCGTCAATTTACTAAACGTCCCCAAATCTGCGTTTCTCCCCCCCCCCCCCCCCCAAGCTGTGACCAGACAGAAGCTTATTGTTGTTTTTAGCTCAGGCACCTAAAAACCAGAGCTTTGCAAGTACCTCCCGAGCAGTGTTACCTCTTAGCTGAGTTAGTGTGAGCTAGCTCACAGTTTTTTAGCCTCCAGCTCACACATTTTTGTCATAGCTCAGGGAGGATGGCTCCAGGGCAAACTAATTTATGCAGTGGCCAAATCGCTCGCTCACAACTTTAAAGCCCGTAGCTCACAAAGCTGAATTTTTGCTCACAAGACTCCACAGGTTAGAGGGAGCATTGCTCTCGAGGCCCCGCCCAACGGCCCAAGGCTCTTCTTCGGCAACATTTCCACTCGACCTAATGGGCCAACAACAACAGCTTTCTTCGCTTGTGGGTCGAGGCTCACGAGACGGAGGACCAACCAGCCCTTCCTTTCCCCTCACTCCCCGATTTCTGTGAACGCGAACTGTTTGTCAACAGCACTTCACTGATCATTCACATCACTTTGAGACTTCAAAATGAGAATACTTGAAAAAGTTCTTTTCTCCAACATTCGGCGGGGCGGGGGGGGGGGGGGAGAGAGAGAAGACGACGACGACAAAGTGGTGCGATCCGCAGGTAAGCCAGCATCCCCAGGCGGAGCCTCCGGGCTGCCCCAAGAGTTTCTGATGAGCAGGTCAGTCAGCTAGGGGCGGCCTGTCCGAGCTGGTTCATTGTAGTTCGTACAGCCAAAGCCTGTGTGTGTTTACTCGAGACCAAGCCCCACCGACTTCAGTTACAGGCTTCAACTCCTAACCTGACCAAAGCGGAAGCCTGAGCATCTTTGGCCAGGAGTGAGCCGACTGAGCCAGGTAAACTTCTCTCCTTCCCGCCACCAGATCATCGCCCACGGAAATCATGAAGACAAAGATGTTCAGCATTTAAACTTGCAGTCTTGTTCCAACACACGTTTACACACACTAACACCCCCCAAAAAAGCCTGACCAAAGTCAGTGGGATTTATTCTTAGGTAACTGAGTGTTGTAGCCAGGTCGGATGTCAGCCTGATCATAAGCATTACTCAGAAGCAAATACAACTGAATTCAAATGGGACATTCTCAACGGCCGCCCTGTGAGGTAGGCCAGGCGGAGAGAGTGACTAGCCAAGGTGGTGCTTGAAGAGAACCCAGGTCCCCAGATCCTAGGCAGACCCTCTAACCACCCCCCTCCTCTCTCCACCTAAAGAGATCTCGAAACGTATCTCACCGTATCCCCTTCGGGTTCCCTCTTGCTATTTTCAGTTACATTAAGAAATGTCTGTCTTTGTCCTCGCGATTCCTGGAATGGATGGCATTGGATTCATCCCGAAATGAGGAATGCTGTGGCTCTTGAGAAAAGATTGTGTGTGTCCCCCCCCTCAAAACAAACAAACAAACCCTGAGGCTCGTATTCACCTTTATGGGAGGAAGCCCCACTGAACAAGGAAGCTCGGAAGCTCCCACTTCTGAGTCAACAGGCGTAGGATCGGCCGCCCGAGAAAGGGATGATGCTTCTAAACATCTTCCTGCAGGAGAAAATATTGTGGGATTTATTTTTATTTTTTATTATTATTTTTGGTCAGCCAAAACAATCTTTCTGGGGGACGCACCCCTCCGCAAGACTCAGGAACCTGTCACGGGCGAGGTGATGAAAGCGACGGGCGAGGTGATGAATGAAAGGGGCCGAGGAGCTTTACCTGAGAATCTCTCGCTCCTTTTGAGTCCTCCGGAAGGCTCCGTCTTCTCTCCGGCTCGCTCGGAGACCCAGTGCCACCAAGCATAAGCAGAGCCGCATCCGCTGCCTCGGGGCCCCAGTCACCAAAAGGAGAGCCCGGACCTTCTGGGGTTTGCTTCCTGCTCAGAACCCCCTCCCCACCCAACACGGGGGGGAAGAAGTCTCCACAAATAATGCTGGAACTGTTATAACAGGGAATGCTGCTCGACTGCGTACAGAATACTGCATCCAGAGGAATCCAGACACACGCTCTCACACCCCACGACCGCTAGGAAATTCTCTGGGAGTCGGGCATGCCGGTTCCCCTCAGCTTCTCCCCGCCGGAGGACACGACTCGACCCACGCGTTCATCGGGTTGGCCACCGATCAGCTTCCCAGCGCAGGATATTCAGGGAACGAGTTTGGTTTCTTTCCAGGGCGCCTGCCTAACATCTCCTCGACGGGTGGGAGTAGAACTTTCAGAGCTATCCAGGGGAGGGACTTTCAGGACAGGCTGCAATCCTATGCCCCTTTACCTAGGAGTAAGTGTCTCGTTGCATTTCAGTGGGATTTACTGTCGAGTGAATTTGGGGGGGGGGGGGGGTGGAATGCGTCGGGGATGGAATTTACAAAAAAGAACAACCACCAAGCGTTCTCTAAAACAACTGCAGGGAAACAGTCAGATCATGTGTCTTGCCTATTTACCGCCTTACCCAACGAGTCGCATAATAGATGCCCTCGGATGTCCTAACAACTTCGGCATCACTTTCCAATAGATTCTGTCCTAATCTTCGGACACGAGTCCCACGGAATTCAGAGGCTCTCATGTCCCGCTAAACAGATGCGAAGCCCGAGTCCGTAAAGAACTTCAGGACCGCAGCCTGCCCTCCGCCTGCTCGCAGCCATCTCCCCTGCTCTTCGACGCGTTTGCCACTGAAGCAGATGGTGGTCTATTTCCCCTCCGAACAGCCGCCCTCTTGTCGGGCAAGGGAGGCGGTCGGGTCCCGGGCTATCCTTTTGAGCGAGGACGGCAGTCGACCCTGTGTTAGAAAGTTTGAGAATTCACGCCGGGACAGCAAATGGAAACTGCCCGACCGTTGCCTGCCTCGTTTGACAGCCAGGTTGTAAACTCTTCGCGGGGAAGAGGCTTCTTTGGCAGGCCGGTGACTAATTGGGACCACGTGAAAAGGTCAGCCATAAAACTCACCAGCGGCAGGAAACTCGAAGCGCTCAGAGCGACCCATTTAGAAATCCATACTTGGATTTCACCTGTACCTGGCGGAGAGACCCTGGGCGCGGAAAGACCGTTCGAGCCAGGCGGAGTAAAGCAGCAAAGCTTCCCCAACTACAGAGGGAGCCTGCTGCACCTCGCTCCCTGAAAGCCACTGGATTTAAGCCTGGTTCGCTTGCCCTGGATCGGGCCCATTTCTTTCATTAGGAAATAGCATCGACTCTTTGGCTCACCGCCCGATCCTAGGCATGTTTAGTAGGTCCCCTACTATAGTCACTGAGGCTTCCTCACAGTTAAATGCGCGCAAGGCTGCTATGCCTGACACAGCCAGTCCCAGTTCAGTCTTTCACAGGGTCCTCCTACGAACACTTTCCGGGGCGGGGGGGAGCCCCACTGATTGTGAGTAGGGTTGTGAGTAGATCTGTTTAAGATTGCACTGTCAGATTCTTTGCTCTGGATTAAACCCCCCAAGCCTAGAACGGTGCTCTGAGATCTTCGGGTGTGTCAACATCCCATTTGGGTTAGGTTTAAAAAAACAACAGCAGCAGCCTGCAAGTCTCCCATAGCAAGTCCCCAAATACCGTCAGCGCCCCGCTTTCCTTTGGCTTCTAGATCTCAATCTACAGAAACTGATGAGAATCTACATGAATAACCCCCTCCACACACATACACTCCACAACCCGGCTCCCTGCCTCCGTTGTAATAAAAAGCCGAGTTCGGAGAAGGGAGACCTTCTGCCTGTGCGCAAGAGGCAGACCGAAGGGAGGTGGAAGAGAAGAGAGCCTAATCCTTTTCTCTTCCCCAACTTTCCGAGCCAGTTGAGTGCTGGCCACTAGACTCTTCCCACCTGACTCCCAGCTCTTAGGCGGAGGGGCAGTTTGGCCCCCAAAACAAGCCATTAACGCTTCTTCGGCAGACGCTTAGAAGTTCTTTATTCCTTCCATTTCAAAGAAACTTGGTCGATCCTTCATTGTACTAATGGAAAACACACACACACACACACACACACACATTCCAAGGGGGGAGGTCCTTGTACCTCCGGACTTTGATGTTGAATAATGCTTTTCAACAAAATAAATAATAGCATCGGGGCGGGGGTGGGACAGGCAGAAGATATTTGGCTCTCCGCTCATTCGCAATTTCTTTTTTTCCCATTAAAATGAATGGAAAGCTTCTGGTGGGTTGAGCCTGACGGTATGGAAGACTTCTGGTGTTTTGTTTTGTTTTCTTTCCTTTCAATGAAAGCATCAAAAGTTGAAGGCGGAAGGATGGATGGCCAATACCTTTTCGTGGACTTCCCTAGGCTGGTAGTAAGGACAACAAGTAAATAATTATTTTTAAAGCCCCAAAGAGGACCTGATATGAATGTATAATCACCCTGATGGGGGAGAAAAAACCTCCCTATCTCATTTGATATTTGGTGCTAGGCAGAAGCTAGCCTTCGTAAATAATATACAAAGTAAGAAACCTAATCCAGCCGGCTAGAATGTTTAATTCATCATTATGCGAACTAATTGGAAGGTGATTATATGGTAATTGCTCATTAGTGGTGTATATTTATCGCTGTACCTTATGTCAAGGCCATGGGAATTGTGTAGAGTCTGTTCTCTCATTTCAAGATCAGTTTCAGAAGCAGCCTGGATCAAGTGGTTCTTTCTTGACGTCAGGTCCAGCCGAGTGCAATGGAGAGCGGAGCTATAAATATTAGCCGGCTTCCCCCTGCATGGAGGGAGGGGGAAGGAAGAGAGACAGAGGGGGGGGGGTGTCACTTCAAACGGGTTTCTAAGAGCTGCCGACTGTTCCGAAGCGCATTGCAATGGAGACCAAGGCAGGAGCTGTTCATAGGGGATATCTACGGGGGCGGGAGGGGGATACAGAAGGAAAAGCCGGCGCTGGAGGGTGAGGTGGCAGGAACCAGATGAAAGGGGCAGCTCGGGGGGGGGGGGCGCTTGTCCTCTCCGGAGACGCAAGGTGCAGGGAAAAGGACCAGGGTGGAGAAATCCAGGGAGAAACTTGTCTGATTTTGTTTGCGTTTGCATGAATGAAAGTCCCACTGATTTTAACGCGACTTCTAATGGGACAGGTGAGAAAGGTGGGCAGAGGGAACTATGGATGGATGGAGATCTTTGCTTTGCAAGGGAACGGCCGTCTGTGGCGGCAGGGTCCTCCTGACTGCGCTTCTCACTGGAAGTCCGCTAGGGGATCAGGTGCGGCAGATCCTATATACAGTTCACCTGTGTCCTTGAGGTCCCAGTGAATGTCCACCTGCTTCCAAGATTACCTTTCCAACAAGCCGGCCTTCAGCAGTTGCTTTCAACTGGCCTGAGGTGGGGGTGGGGTCCTAAAAGCCCCTGGGTGACGGCCCCAGGCACCAGTGCTGGGGGGAGCATCGCGTGGACCAGAGTATTGTCCGAGCCGTGTCGATTTGGAAAAGAGAAGGCTTTTCTCAGCTTGCCGGTCACCAAGGCACCTGCCAGAGCCAGGGCGTATTGAATTCAGGCGAGGCGTCAAGTAACAGTCGCCTCTTTGACACGCGCTCCTCCACACCGGAGGTTAGAATTTTCC
This sequence comes from Lepidodactylus listeri, assembly GCA_029233225.1. NCBI lineage: Eukaryota > Metazoa > Chordata > Lepidosauria > Squamata > Gekkonidae > Lepidodactylus > Lepidodactylus listeri. The sequence continues at coordinate 77,360,640 of JARCFY010000005.1, read as the reverse complement.
AGGGTGGCGGCAGCACCCAGGTAAGCCGAAGAGCTTCGCTTTAAGACTTTGGCGACCCGGAACACAACTGTTTAGATGCCCGCCTTCTGGGTTTCACTGTCACTCACTTCCCCCATCAGACTTGCACGCCTACCTATACCTCAAGCCTAAACACATTTATTTGGAAGTCAAACGATCCTATGTAGACACCTGCTTGGAAGGAAGTTCTGCACTATCACAGCCGTTGCACCTAATTGCTCCAAAGGAGCTTCCACGCTCCTTCCAGCACCCCTGTGTAAATTGAAATCAGCGAGATTTGGAATAATACTTTGGACCCGGTTTAGGACTAGAAAGTAATTCTGTTTACACGGAGCTGCAACCAATGGGCTTATTAAAATTTAGCATCTGGAGCGATCTGAGGGTCGACCTTTTAGGCATATAGCCTCTTTCATGAGCAAACACGCTGTGGGTTTCACCGAAGAAGTCAAGATTCTTTAAACGGGGGGGGGGGGGGGGGTGCCTGCGATTTTCAAGACACTTCTGCCCAAGCACGTGGATCTAATTAGGCTGCGATCACACGTTCAATCCACTTTCAGAGCTCTTTCCAACTGGATTTTACCGTGTGAAATGGCAAAAACCAGTTGGAAAGTGTACTGAAAGTGGTTTGAAGGCGCGTTACTTAGTGTGTGTGATCGCAGCCTTGCAAGGCAGCCGGATCCGAAAGGCAGGCTCCTTCGCTACGCTCCTGCTTCGGGGGCTGGGAAAGCACGCACATCAGAAACTGAGCAGGTTGTCTCGCGAATCCCAAGCGTCAGAAAAGCAGCCTAAATTCCATCTGTAAAACCCATAGCCAAGGGATGCTGTCGGGCCTCCGGCTTCCCCGGCCCTGCCGCGAATCGCCAAAAGGCCAGTCGGAAGCCGAGCGGCTCCGAGTCCCACCAGGGCGCGCGCTTTCAAGGGCTGCCGGCCTCCCGTGGCGGCGAGCGCCCGACCAGGACCGGCCCCGGCGAGGAGCGAGGTTACCGCGCGGGGTCAGGAGGTTCTCTAAACGGCCACTTCCACAGCGCAGCGGGGGCTATTTGGAGACGTAAATCAATGGATATATTATGAGCTCTCTAAGCAGTTATGAAGCGCTGGAGGGCGAGAGGGGAGAGGGCCCGGCGCTGGGAAGGGCGCTGGAGGAGCAGCAGGCAGCCACCGCCTCTCGGTTCCTCTCCTCACACCGATGGAGAAAGCCTGTCCGAAATCTCGAATGGGCTAACGAAAGAGACGCGACTCACACACCACTAGCTGCCATCCGGAGTCAGGCCACTTCCCAATGGACTCGCACACCCACGAAAGCTTCAAACCCATCCGGCATGTTAGATCCGATCATAAACAAGCTGCTTACACCGGAACCCAAGCCCGTTTTCACGGGAGTTTCAAGTCTCTCTATGCTTCCTCAGAAGTAAGTGCCACTGAATCTAATAAGGCTTGCTCAGCGGTAAGCATGCGCAGGGCTGTAGACTTCGTATCAAACAAAAGCGCTTTGGCAGTCAAATCCGAGCACCCACAGGCACACCCCAGTGAAACCGGAATCTCGTCTCCTTTTGTAAACCAGTTGTTCAAATTGGAGGGGTTTGAGGGGGGAAGGGGAGGTTGTGTAGCCAGAGAACTTCTGTCTCAAGCTTATATTTGAAGTTCAAACCAGGCAATTACAGCGCTTGCCTGGTAAGCAAGTGCAGACATAGACTAACACCAGTCGTCGAAAGCAATGAGCTATGCGTGGCTAGAGGCTGCGCAAGTTTACTCAAAAGAAAGCAGAGACGTGTTGGGGGGGGGGGGTCATTCGCCAGACTGCAGCATCCACGTTTCGAATCCAGCCAGTCCAAAGGAGAACACCGCGAGGCTCCCCAAAGCGGCGCTCTGGAAACACGGGAGACGCCTGCGCAACCAAGCCCCGAGAACGTCGATGCAGGCCTGAGCCAATGTGTGGCTGGGCTCTGCGCAGGCGCGCGCATTTCTGGAGACCAGCCACTGCCAGGGCTTCCGAGCCTTTGTTGTATGTTATTAAGTCTCTTCAGACATTAACAGCCAATGCAAATAGAGAAGCGATACTTCAAAAGGAGAAGTGCCCCTTTATGGCCAGATGCAGGTATCCAGGCAGCGTAAATGACTTGGGAAAGGTCCCATTGCATCTCATCGCAGGCCAAGGTTTCACCCGGGGTGCTAACGCTATGCTACCTGTACTACAGGTGAGAGGTCTCCTGGCAGAATGACCCGGCTTGCAAAAATAGTCTCTGGGACACAGAAAACTAGGCCAGAGGGAGACTAGGCTACCTTCGTCTTGAGGTGCTAGTTTTCTACGCGAAGGGGGCTGCTGCTGTTTTTTTCCTTTCTTTTTTGTGTCCCCTATTCTTCCGTCAGGGGAACTCCCAGCCCGAAACAGCTAACCAGATATGAATATCCCCCAGTGAAAAGTAGGCCGAGGTAGGGAAAAGGGAAAGGCAAGCAGGCTGCCTGGAAAAAGTTGCCCCACGTGCGTGAATGTGCGCTTATCTGGGCTGCCATCCCGGCCAGCCTGACGGGAGGACCTTATAGAACAGGAGGAAAGCACCCATTCATCGACCGGCCCACCTTCTAAGGAGAAATGCCGGCCGGATCGGGAGATCAAGAGAGCACCTGGAGAAGGGAAAGCCGAGGAGCCGCCAGTGTCTGGAGCCCCTTTCCCAGGCGCTTCCTCCTCCTCTCTGAGAGGCCCGTGGAAGAGCCAGCTTCCCTTTGGATCATTCGCCCCTGGCTTGTCCTCCTCCAGCTGCCTGCGGAAGTGAGGGCGAGTCCTCCTGCCATCGCCAGCCTGTCAGCCACCAGGCTCCGCCGCCTCCTTGCGCCACAGACGCACCGCAGCAGGCTCAATGGAACCCGGAAGGCACCTCTCCGAAGAGCCAAAAGTTGGGGATCAGCGCCACCGGGGGGGGGGGGGGCTTCTCCTGAGTAAACCTGCATCAAACCGCGTCGGGGGAGGTGGTGGGGGGAGCAAAGCCACTCCGCAATGCCTGCATTTTCGGGACGTTCAGGAGCAAGCTCCAAAGCTGCGTTTTCCTCCCACCCCCACCCCCCCACACCCCGGGCAAGCGGGTTCCTCGAGCCCCCCCCCCTCCCCGCAGTTCCGCCTCCCCTCCCCCCAGTTCCTTTCAAGGCTCTCAAACGGTTTTGGACCAAACTCTGGCCCGGGTGCATCTGGAGGGGGTGGGGTGGGGGGAGCAAAGTTCGCCGCCGTCCCGCCAGCCAGCGCCAGCAGCCTCCGTAATCCGGGCCCCACTTTAAAGAGATGAATTAATAAAGCAAATGAGGACTTAATAATTCCAAGCGTCCTGCCTACGGTTGGGGACCCGGGGGGGGGGAGGGTTTGCAAGCGAGAGGAGAAAAGTGCGCCCAAATTGTTTGCAGTGGATCAAGGCAAGCCGCCTTTTGCTTCACTTTCTTTATCTTAATTCCGACTTGAAAAGATATAATTATCTAGTTTGAACAGAGCTGCTATCAAATCCTTCTTTCGGCAGGGAAGGGGGAAGCTGGAGTGGGCTGCGGTGTTCTGAGCCGCTTGGTGGAGCCTGAGATAGCGAGTAATGAAGTTGTGGAGTCCTCCGATACAAAGGGCATTAACCTCATTAGCATGAAACCTTTTCTTCTAGCCATTGTGGGACTCTTTCAGACTCCTAATCCCCCCTATTTTCAAAGCTTGGTTTGTAATAAAGCTTTTAGGGCTCCCCCCCCCCCAAAGCTAATAGCATTCTCTGAAGATTTTATTGCTGTTACGCTACATAGGACGCTTAATTCCCCCCCCCCTTTCCGTCTCCTTTTTTCCATCCTTTGCGGTTTAAGCGCGGGGGGGGGGGGGAGATAATAATATAAAAAGAGAGAGAGATCGCTCCTGCATCCTGCGAGGGAAAGTGAAAGCTTAAAAATCAAGATGGGAAACAATTCTTAGTGAGAGAGCCCCAGCCTAGGAACTGGATAATATGTGAGCTTTTTTCTTTTGTTTTTTTAAAGACTGGGAGGAGATTTTAAGATGCCCGAACAAATCCTCTGCCTGGTTTATTTCAAGCAATGTTTTCAAAGGGGAGGAGGGGAAAGATGAAGAAACGGGGGGGGGGAGTTTACCTAAGGAGTAAGACTGGTAGATCTGAAGTGGGAAGAGGCGGGGAGGAGGGGGGGATCTGGCAATTGGCGCCTCCTTCCCGTTTCTAAACTGCTGAGTGGAAAGTCATTCATTAGGATCGAAAGGAGAGAAGAGGGATAAAAATAAAAAATAATAAAAAGAAAAGATCCGATCGGACCTTTTAAACCGAATTTCCATAGAGCCCTATAGTGCCAGCACGTGCGTGGAATGCTTAAGCTGAACTTTTCAACTAGGGGTGTTTAACAAAGCTGGTATTTTCGCGACGGCATTGTAACTTCGCCTTATCACAGTGTAAAGGGTAGTCAGATTGTCCTAAATTATGTCCAACGAGCCCCCCTGGATCCACGGATTAAGAGATTAAAGGAGACCACTGGGCAACGGCTCCTCTTTCCCCTTCATATTCCTGGTATGATAATTGCCTAAACTGATTTGCACTTCCACAAAAAGTCTTTGTAGCTGGAACACTGCAGACGAGGCTTGTGCTGTCAATGGGAAGAAAACTGATTAATGCAGCCTATCAGGCTAAGGAGCAAATGAAGCATGAATTTGGAAAGGGGGGGGGGCAACCGACCTGGGGTACCCCCAGAAAGCCAGCTAGGGTTCTCGAGGATTAGAGGAAACTTTCCCCCCTTAGCTATTAAAGTCGGCGCCCCTCCCTTCCCTTTAGAAAGCCCCCTCTCTTGGAAAGCATAAACAATAACGCTGGAAAAATGCAAGCCTCCGACGGCCGTCTTTGCAGTCCCTCCTTAACGCGATGACTTTGTCTAATGCTGTCCTTACACACCGAGCCCAAGTTCTCTCCCCGCTGGCGGGGCTTTCCTTCCATGTAAAGAGTTAGGAGATGCCAGGCTGAAATCAGCCAAAAAGTGCTGAATGTGTTTAACGCATTTGACTCGGAAGAACCGGTTTGTGGGTTTCAGTTGGTCTTAGTTTCTCGATCGGCAGCCTTCCTTACTTCGCTTTCAAACCGAAGTGTCTACAGTACCCAACAGTATATGGAACTTGGGCTGAAACGGTGCCTGTCTTCCAACAGGTCACAAAGGCTCAAACACACGCTACAGAGCAGAGGCCTTATTTCCGGAGTCCTACTCTGGCTTAGATCTAAGGCTGAGCTCAGCCAGCGTTCCTGCCAACACACAACAACAAACTCGCGTTTGCCATCCACTACAAGGAAAGGGCAGCTACTCTGGGTATTCCAAAGTCTCATAAAACACATGTGTTTTCAAGAATCTGTTTAGGTGTCCACTTTAAAAAATAGGGGTACATACAAACATTACCTCAGGAAAGCCCTGGCTTGTTGGTGAAAGACGGGGGGGGGGGGGGAATGGGTCCTCCTCATTAAAATTTTATCCTCCCTCCCCCCCCTCCCCGTTTGTCAAATGTCTGCTCCGAGATAGCCGATGCTGGCTGCCCTAACTGGGGGCTCCTGGCACATGAAGTCGGGTGGGGGGACGGGAGATTAACCTTTGGGGGAGGGAATGCTGCTTAACATCCTTAGGCCATAATGATAAATCTTTATTGACAAAATATTGACATTGAGATACTTCTTGGAAGTATATAGTGTGTTAGAATTCTAACAAATTAAAACACAGAACACAAAAATATTTACATTCTGGTAAAGAAGACATTAAGGAAACCTTTGTCATTTTTTTTTTAGTAGCTCTATAATCTGGAACATGACAATCAGTGCTTGAAATTTGTCCCCCAGGAAAACGGGCCGGGATTGCGGTCCTTTGCTAGAAAAGACATCTTCAAGATCCCCGATCCTTCTAAAACCCTGCCCGGGAAGAGCCCCACCAATGGGGGGGAGGGGTGAAGCAAACACCGCAGTTTGAGGATGAGGACTAGTTTCACTGCCTCTCTTTCTCTGCAGCAGAGTGATAAGGGTCCCCGCCCCCACCCGAACCCCGTCCTTTTTCTTCAGAGGTTTACCATTGGGGGGAAGCAAAAAAGATATGCCTATAGAATTTTGTTACCGCTACTTCATTGGGTGTTCACAACCACGTTGACGCCAGAAGTTATCATAAAAAGGTTACAGACTGCACAGTTTCTCGTCAAACAAATTTAAAAAGCACACCGAACCTGTCTCAGAGAAGATAACCGGGGGAGAAAAAAAATACAATTTATGTCTGCCTGTCTTTAGCAACCAGGGGTTCTTTTAAATTAAAACAAAAAAATCTCCCTTCTTCCCCCTTCCCACAAGTTCTTTTTAAAAAGCATGCAATTCAAGTTTCTGAAACAAGAGTACCGATTTTGGCTGGGTGAGGAACTTCCTCTCCTAACGCTTGAGAGAAGATGAGAATAATTCTTTCGTCAGAATAAAATCCCCTTTGTGAAATGCAAAATGTCCTGCTAAGGTAGTCTGTGCAATGTGGTGTGTGCCTGCCAGTGTCCTCCTTTTTTTTTTTCCTTTTAAAATTTGGAGTGATTTGATTTTGAGCCTGTCAGTCATCTTGTCCCGGTGGTTTGGCTTTGATTGGCAGATTCCCCCCTCCCTCTCCCCCCCCCCCCTTTGTACCAGTGCTGGACCAGCAAGGCCACGGTTCGGCGTGACTTCGGGGTTGGCTGGCTGGCTGGCTGGCCGGCCGGCCGGCTCCCGCCTTCTCGAAAGGAGAAGCGCCGGTTCTGTCCTGTCCCTCGCCCTGCCACGCCACTCACTTTCCTGGGGGCCGTCAGGAGGAGCCTTCGCAGATCTGCGCGGGCGGTGGGGAAAGTCTCGCAAGCGCCGGCAGCACGGCGGTGGGGTGGGGCGGCGGCGGCAGCGGCTTGTGGGTCGCGACGGACGGGGCTTAATCGTCTGACGTGACGTCGATCTCTTCCGGGCTGGCCTGTTTGGTGGCGATTCTCCACCGGTTAATGTGATGAGTCCCCTTTTTCTTCTGTTGGGAGTCCGAGCCTTCCTCTTCCAACTTCTGCCGCTTGAACTTCGTCCGTCGATTCTGAAACCAAACTTTTACCTACGGAGGGGAAATAGAGGCCGCCGTTAGCCCCACGCAGGCCACTCGCAGGACCACCGGCCCGGACTGATCCCTGCCGCCCCTTCCCCGCCCCCACCGAGGCTGCATTGGCGCGCACGCGTGTTTTTTTTGGGGGGGGCGAGGTGACCTGTCGATGTCCTTCGCCCAGAGAGGGAAGCGCGCCGCTTCCTTCCGAAGAGATCGCTCCCCGGGGTGGGGCTTGCCCCCCCCGGGGCTTGCCCCCCCCCCCCCCCAGGATGCCTTATGCAACGAAGATGCTTCCAGAGCAAGAGAGAGGCGCCAACAGACCTGGAGCAGAGGCGCCCACGCAGCGTATCGACCGGGCGTTTTCATCCACTATTTCTACCATGGCTGCAGTCCTTAAAATGCTGGTATGAAACTCGGGTTCCAATCACAATGAACACTTAAAGAACCTTTCAAAGTGAAGGTGCGGGATACCGGAGGGCCTTGCTTTGAAGTCAATGGGACATTTCGGGGATCGAGAGGTATTCAGCATGAGGGAAGCATGAACTTCCCTTCTTCCCAGTATATCGGTTTCTAGACATATTCACTTGGAAACTTACTTTCGAGTAGGGGGCATGTAGCCTGACTCGATGTTTACTCAGGAGTTGCCCCAGAGTTCAGTGGAACTTACTGCCAAGTAAATATCCCTGCAACACAGAACTGAAATCTTAGAATCGCAGCCTTTGAGCGCAGTGTGTGCCCTTGTGCAGGTGAATTCAAGACAATTAGGGTTAGGATCGCCTGCACGCTCACATGGAAGCATATTCTCTGGAAATCAATGCGATCTCCAGTCCTCTGGGGAAACAATGCCAAGATCAAAGCCATTCGCATTGACTTCAGGGGGTCTGACTGACTGGCTAGTCTACGGATCAGTTAAACCGCAGTAATTCGGGGTTTAAATCTAATCCTCGATTTTAAGCACAGTCCTTGGAAATATGTCCCCTTTGATTTCAGCTCGTGACCTACAGCATTTCACCCCGACTCTAAACTAATTTGTGGCACGAGATTCCACATGAAATCAATACGGCCCAATCCGAAGAAAACCGCTCCGGATCGTCGTGTCAGTCTATTTAAATGCAAGCACCTAGACTCACAGCCGCCGCGGATCCCGTGGGAAAGCGGAGTTTTAAATATGAACACGTGGAAACTGAAATGGGGATCCAGCCAGACCACATAGACTTACACCATAAGCCATATAGAGGTGACAGACACATCCCATTTACTCCAGAGTAGTCCTATTAAGGAGGAAATGGCTGTTCCTCTAGCCAGAAAGTACCCGGTCCTAAACACCTTTACCTAGAAGCAAGTCCTGTTGATTTAAAATGAACTTACTCCCAGGGAAGTTTGCGTATCAACCTGATCTCTGACGCAGTTTTCTTGCAAAGGAGTCCCGTTGATTGCAGTGAGACTTACTTCTCCATTATACGCTATTAGAATCGGGATACGTGACGCTTTCCCTACAGGTGCGCAAGTTACCTCTGTCCCTGAATACCCAAACCTTGAGCAGGCCTATGTATCCCTGGTGACGCATTTTGAAAGAAAGGGGATGAATACCCGTGGGTCCAAAAGAACAGGCTGATTGCATGTGTGGTTTGCCTATGTCTCACATAGGATTATTCTGTGGCAAACATGTTCACACAATTAATATGCAGAGTTATGCATGACAACGTATACTGCTTATATTCCGCCATAAAAGTGAATACCTTCAGCCGCCTGTCTACGCGTGTAGGAATATATGCCTCGTAGTCACGTTATTCTCCTATATACCTCATGCATGTATGCATCATGTGTGCCCTCCTGTTACTCATGCGGGTGTATCAGTCGCTTTCTCTAGTGTGGAATCCTATTCTTTTAGCCGGTCTCTGATTTTCGTGTTAATTACAACCTGGGCCGGGGGGGGGGGGCTTATTATGAATTCTACAGTCAGTTTCAGTTTTCCGAACCTATCCCATATCGGCCATACTTCTTTTTAAAAATAAAAAGAACTACCCCAGGATCCAAACGTTGGAGGAATAACGCGGATTAATTTTCACATGACCAGTGTAATGTAATTCAGCCTCTGGATTGCTACTATTCCAGCTGTAAAATGATTAGCAATCTCCTGAACCGATTTTTTTTTTAAAGACGTCTAAACAATTCAGAAGGGGGCACAGGAACTTCCCATTTTTCCTAAAGAACTCTTTCTGGTTCCAGGTTAACTTAGAAAAAACTTTCTCCGGGTGGAGAACTATTCATACTTAATTAAAAACAATCAAAGGCTGAAAAGTGAAGAGCTCTAAAATGGTATGTGGGGGGGGGGGGTTTCATTCCGTTAATTAAGTAGCAGGTTCGAATTCTGCCTGCTCTCCCCCCTTTTGTACCTGAGCGCCTCCTTACCATCGGAACCTGACAGAGACATTTTCCCAGCACAGATTTGGGGACGGTGGCCCGACATTCCAAACGAGAAAAACCCTTCAAGTACTTGGCGGGGGGGGGGGGGGGGAGAGAAGGAGAAGCCCCAGTGAATTTGCTTTGGGTCGCCTAAATCTGAATTAAACATAACCAGCTGACCCTGTCACTCATTTAATTACAGATCTTATTGATCCCGAAATTATCTCCAAAGAGAGAGGCACACACACACTCCTCGTTGTGACCAAAGGTAAACACGATTTAAAAAAAGAGAGAGAGAGGCCGGTTTCTGCTCTGATTCGGCCTGAAAATGCCTGATAAAGGCCTCGCACCGAAGGGGAAGGGGAGGGGACCGCAAATCCGAAAACGGGACTGGTTTAATCAGCTACTTTAACCCGCTTCGCTGCCTCTTCAGAAGCCCTTCGCTGCCAAACGCCCCTTTCCCCCCATCTCGGCGGCATTTTCATATTCACCCCCAAGTCTCCCATTTAAAGCGCCGGGCAGGGAACAAGGGGGGAATTTAATTCGCTTTTCAGTTTGCTAATTGAGGGGGAGGACGGTTCACTTCTCCCCGCCGATCTCCAAAGGGGAGCCGGGGGCCTGACACCGCCACAATAGACCCCGACCAGCCTCGGAATCAAAACGGCACAAAGACCACCTTAAATACTGCTTTTGCCGGTGGAAATCAGCCTCTGACCAGCCCCTTGTTCCACGAACCTCATCAAAGGGGCGATCCATTTACTGGGGTTTTGTTCGGGGAGACATTTAAAACAAAAGGCCCAGCCTCTTTAATGCTGTGTCCCCCCCCCCCCTCCGCCCCAAAGAAAGGCAGGGAAGGAGGGGGAACCGGGGGGAAAGTGTTACAACTTAATCCGACCAAAGAACGTTACTGTTTACTGGGAACTTTGAACTAAGCCGTGCCTATCTCCCTCCCCACCCCCCGAAAAAGACAGAGCCAGGTCCTGACGCACAGGCCATCCATAACCTCCCCAGCTTCCTGGAAACAAATAAATGCGCTTTCAGATGTGTGAAAATCGGGAGATGTGAGCAAGAAGTCCTAACAAGAACAACAATCTTGAAATCGACAGCCAAACCAACCATCTGGTCCCAAACTGGCGGGGGCGCGCGCAGAGAGCAGCTGGACAACCTAACAAACGTTGCTTAAAGACGAATTTGATCCATCTTTCTCTCTCTCTCTCTCACACACACACACACAGGCACTAGTAAGGTTAATACAATGGAACATTCTCTCTGGCACACTCTTCAAGCCACCAAGCGCAGACTCTCTCCTCTGAACAATCCTCAAACAACGCCATTCTCCCAATCGGATTGCCTTCCTCACCATCTTTTTGATGCAACCCCCCCTCCTCACCCCGTCTCCTCGTCCTTATCATTGTATTCCACTGGCACGATTTGCTGGAGGGTCAGTGGGACACCAGCGCTTGGCATCGGCAGCACTTCCAAAACAGCAAGATTGTGCAGGCTTTCAAGGAAACACACCAACAACAACCCGCTTCCCAACTCAGTAAAACCGGATTAGAGGCGGTGGAGCCTCCGATGCCGTACATCTTGAACCGTCGCACTGAAACGCACGGGACTCCGCTTGCAGGGAAACGCGTTTCGACGACCTCCGGGGGGCCTGACTGCGGGTTTGGCGGAAACGCTTTCGCTCGCAGTCAAGTTCCGGAGGAATCAACGGAGCTCACTTCCAAGCAACTATATTCGAGACCAGGCTGTGAAACAACCTAAATACAATCACTTTGGATGTAAATGTGAGGGAGGGGGGAGAGAGATCTCCCAGCTTTTCTCCTGGATTCAGGTGGTCTTTCTATTCCCTGTAAGTGGCTATGGCGCTAGCGCTCAGGAAAAGCTCTTCCAGCAGCCTCCACCTTTCCCCAGCCAGATCAGCCCCCCGATTAAAGCAAACGGCTCTTTGCACTCCCCTCCCTTTCGAAACTGGCCGGCCATCCATCCCCACAAATCGACCGAATCGCTTCGCGGACAAAAAAAAAATCCATTTATTATTTTAAAACTTGTCAAATAAAAAACGGAGTTCCTTAAAAACGAAAACAAGATTTAACTCCAGTTGGCTTTTCTTGGCCTCGACGTTTGGCCCGCGAGAGAGCAGCCCGATCCGGGAAACTCTCCACCGAGATGACACCTCTCTGGGAGATTACCTGACCCGAGGGACCGAACTCGGCAAGACAGGACGGCAGCCTCTGGGAGGGGGGCTGGGGGCTGGGGGGGGGGGGGCGGGAGAGAGAGGGCCGGTTTGGAATCGCCATTCCGGAAGAGCGACTTGAAGTGCGGTGAAGGAAGCACTCCGGGGCCTTTGCTCAGAAACGCCGGTCCTTTGTGGGGAATGGGCCCCTACTTTTGAACAAGGGAGTTGCCGGAGGAAGGAACCCGCCGGGCGTGTTCCTCCCCCCCACCCCTTCTCAGGTGAACCGGCGTCTCCCGGGAGTGTACTCAGGGGGCCCCCAAACAGGTGTGGGGAGGCTGCGGCCTTGCTCGCGAGCAGCCCGCCTTACCTGAGTTTCTGTGAGGCTGAGGCTGTGCGCCAGCTGCTTCCTCTCGGCCCCGACGACGTAGTGATTTTTCTCAAACGCGTGCTCCAGTCGCAGCAGCTGGGATGGGGAGAAAGCGGTGCGGATCCGCTTAGGTTTCCGGGCTAGTGCATTGTGCAAGAGGAAGCTCTCCGGGCTGGTTTCGTTGCCTGGATCGGTGGACAGAACACAGAGAGAGACACACGCAGGTCAGGGACTGCGCCAAACCTCCCGGAGGGGGGGGGGAGGGAGAAGGGTGCACAAAGGGACTTTCCCGATGATCCTAAACTCCTCTCGGGCACCTTAAATTGGGGGATCATCAGACCCAGGGAGTCCAATGGCGCAGTTACTTTCTCCCAAGGAGCAAACGGGCTCCAAGCAAGGCCAAGAACGAAACGAATGAGATCCATTCGCATCTCGTTGTCTCATTAAAAAATGGGCCACGTTGGTTGCTTCTTTTCTTTTGGGACGAGTGTGTGTATACCGAGGTGTGTGAGTGGGTGAAATTAAGTTTAGGGGTGCACTGAAGGAAGCCGGCTCTGGATTATTTGAGGGGGTGGGGGGGGCGGCATTTCAATAACGAAAGCAACGAATTCATTCACCAGCAGCCCGGGCAACTTAATCCCCTCCCTATTCAGCGGGGCGCACCAGGGAATCGGTCCCAGTCTTGGCGAAGAGGGTTGAGTTCGGAGGCCGATCGCTTTTCCACAGGAAAACCCGCCCCCCCCTTCTCTTCTCTCCTACCCTATCTCCTGCGCACCCTGACCTGAGCAGACCCGTCTCTTGCACGAAAACCAAAACAGCAGCAGCCAGAAAAATGTGAAAAAGAATAACAACACCAGCGTAGGACTGCGGTAACTTTTGCAAGTGAAGCTATGCTTGGGCCCGCAGCAATTTCAGGAAATCACAAAAAGAAGAAGCAACCGGCGGACCGGAAGGAAGCCTTCTCCAATAAACTGGAATTTGAACTTGAGAGAGGGGCTCTCCAGGTCACGTACACAACACCACAGAGGCTCTCCTACGTCGTCAGTTACTGGATCCTCTGCGAGAGAGGGCCTTCCAAACCTCCCCCCCCCCCCCCCCATTCCCCGGAATCGCTCTGCCTATTTTCGTGCTTTAGTTCTTTCACCGAGAGGCTGTTCTTTCAGTCAGGCGGGGCCAACTGCAGCAGGCAGAGCCCTCCTTTGCGCCGGTGCCCTTCAATAAGCTCTTCTTGACCGGGAGTGACTGAGCGAACAAAACCCGTAATTTCCCATCGAGAGCCTGATGATAATAATAATAACGATAATAACTCGCTGCCTCCCCCCCCCCCCCTTTCTTGGAAACCATTCCTAGGGTCCAACTGAAAAGAAATGGAGAACCAGGACTACGTGTGTGCCTGTGTACCTGGTGTGTGGTTTCCTGAAACGTTTAATTAAAAAAAACGAGAACGAGGAATTCTCCATCGGATTTTAAATGCTGGGGACTGAAACATCAAGGCGTCTCCCTCGCTCGCTCGCTCGCGCACACACAAACGCACACAGGGAAGGGCAAATGTTCTCCGATTGACTGGCAGGGAGGAGGTTCCCTTGATTGATCGTTGGCCGTATTTTTCTATCGTCCTTCAAATGGCTTTTAAGCGTTTGGCCTCTCCAGAGGCAGGGAGCGAGTAAATCCTCCCTCGCCAAATTGCGTCCTCTCACACCTGTGCTGAGAAGGGGCGAATGGTCAACGCCTATGAGCCACCTCAGTTTGTTTCTCCTAAGGCTCTGTCGCCCGTGTAAAAGCCCGGGGGGAAGTGAAATGGAGAAAGGGGGGGGGGGGTGTCTCCTTTCTCCAAACAAATAGTTTTCGAAATCTTTCCAACTTTTTCTGGAGACCTTCCAGATTTGGAGGGAGGGGGAAGAACATGACGAGGGGTCGCAGCTCGGACTATTATTCGCAGAGCGAGCCAAGCAGTAAATCCCATTCTCTCCTAAGAAATTACTCCCCAGTAAATTCCCACTGATCTGAAAAGAGGACCGCAGCTTTGGATATGTATCAATCGGGTCCCTTGCAATCAGATTGACGGCCAAGAGGGGTTCTTTTTTTTCCCAGGTAGCAAAGCCTGCCAAAAATATAATTTTTAAAGCGGAAAATGTTAGCAGCGCCCTTCAGTCTTGTTTCCTGAGCTAACTCGTTAACTGCCCAGTAGCTGCCCAAAGACAGCGGAGATCTTTGGTTGTACATTTTTCCCAGTCAAGAAAAAAATTCAACTCCAAACGCGTTGGGGGGGGGGGGGGGGAGATTTTAAAGACTACATTCATCCAAGAGACTTGTTGTTTTAAACTGGGTCAATATATTTACAACAAAACAAAACCACCCGCATTTCTGTCCTCCCCCAGGGGTCTGATCTTTTAAAAATTGTTTGTCTGAACTGTCCCTAGCAAGACATTTGGTTGCCAGTTTCCTGAAGGGGGGAAGGGGTGACGCTGACATCCCGTTGAACCGTAGCCTGGACAGAGGATTTGGTTTCCAAGCAAGGGAAGCCCCAATCCGAAAATCAACTGCTCCTTATTGCTCTTCCGACAGTGAGTTGGGGGGGGGGGGGAGAGAGAATGATCAAAATCCTTTTAAACAAAAACTTTGTCCGCTTGCACAGTCTCTCATACGGAAAGTAGTTAACACAAGGGGGAAGACACCCCTCCCCCCCCCAAAGCGTCAAGCTCGGATGCCCTTACTCCGGAGTAGCCCCGTCGATTAATTCCAATGCGGACTCTGTTGAAGAAAGAGGCTTTGGCGACGGTGTGAAGACAGCTGCCCCCTCACTCCAGGCCCTCCCCCAATTCTATTTTCGTTGTCCCACCCCCGCCCCCAGACAAATGCCTTTTGGGGGGGGTCCTCTTCTTCTCTTTCCCCCGTTTTTGTGAAGGGGAGGGAGTCTGGTTGCTCAGCTGCGAAGCTTCCCCCGCTCCCCCCCCCCCCCGTTCAAGCGCCAGACCCGCCGGCTGCCCCTTACCTTGGAACCGGTGGCCCAGATATCGGTAGCGGTGTATGAGCCAGGGGTAAAAGGTGGAGGGATCCCTTTGTTGCGAGGCGAAGAGCGGGTGCGGGGAGTGCGCCGAAGGCAGCGGGTGGGCGGCCAGGGCGTGGGGCGGGGGCACGGGGTGGACGGGCACGGCGGCCGGGTTGGGCGGGTGCGAGACGGCCTCGGCGAAGACCAAGTCCGGGTTGGAGTAGACGCCGCGGCCGCCGGCGTGGAAGCCGTTGAGGAAAGGATTCATGGGGCTGGAGTTGGCGTAGCTGAGCGCCGCCGGCCGGATGGGCTCCTCGGCGCGGGAGGCGGGCAAGGCAGGGCTGTCTTTGGCCACCAGCGACTCGATGGTAAAGCAGCGCTTGGGGGTGGGCTGGAACATCCTGGCCGTCGGCGCCCGCCCGGCCCGGCCGCTGCTCCTCCGGCTGCTGCTGCTGCTGCTAGTCCTCCTCGGGCTCCGGGCGAGGCGACGGGGGCGCTCCGCCCGCCTAGATCCACGGGGCAGAGCCTGGCCGGTGGGCGAGCGGGGGCGGCAGGCGCGCTGGCCGGCCACATAAAGGGGCCCGCGCCCGAGAGGGAGGTGCGCTCCGCAGCAGCCCCAGCCCCGCGCGGCTCCCTCGCCGCCTCCGCCGCCAGCAAAGTTGCACCCAGAAGTTGTGCCCGGGCAGGATGTTCCTCCGGCTCTCTCAGCTCTTCGGTCCACTCAGCTCCTCTCGGCGCGGCGCCCCAGGCGGGCCCCCGCTAAGTCCCGCGGCAATCCATGGCGGCGGCGGCAGTGGCGGCGGCGCTCGGGTCCCTTCGCCCAAAGTGGTGCGAACGATTTGTTAGTTCATGAGCCTAATTAGCGCGAGGATCACATAAACAGCTTCCTCTGAAGCCTGGTAAATGGCTTGATGATTGGTCGCTATTACTCGCCTTGAGGTGGAAGGGGGGAGACTCTTTAAAGTGCGTCAGAGGGGAGAGGCGAACTTCTGGCCGGCGCGATCCTGGAGGGATGGATCCAGGCCCGGACTGGAACGGACTCTGCTGCTGCAGACGCGTGCCGAAAGCTAGCCGGCCGGCCAGGCAGAGGCAGTGGCGACTCAGCCGAGGCAGACGGAGAAAGACGCGGCAGCAGCCAGAGGTCCCGAGAGCCGCCCAGACGAGTCCCGCCAGGAGTCAGGTAGGAGCGGGGGAGGAGCTGCGAGGGGGAGACGCATGCTGGGCCTGGCGGGGGAGGGGGGGAACCCAACTCGGTCGCCCCGGCTACAGAGGAAATCTGGCTCTGCGAGTGGAGTCGTCGTGATCGATTCTCCCTCGCCAGGGGACCGTAGGAGTTTGCGACGCGTCGCCCCCTCCAAACGCCTCTCTCCAGCCCGCCCTCCGGGGTGCTGGCATCCCCCGCAGCGATTCTCAGTCATCCGAGGAGGGGTCCACTTGCCCTTTCTGAAGAGCCTCCACAGAGGAGAGGTCCCTAAGACTTTTCTCAGCAGAACCTGGAGGGGGGGGGCTTTTCAGTGCCTTCTCGCACTGTTCTGGTGAGCACAAATGGGGGGGGGCACGAAGCAGCGACGTGATTTGCGCACAGCGAAGGCTCTTGCGAGGGGACGGGCGGCTCGTCCGCGGATCTGGCCTTGTCCGCGTTTTCCAGATAACCGTGGAGTTCGGGGACGAGTTTTAGGGCCGAGTCCTCCGGCTCCCATTGGCTGCCGCTGTCGAATAATTATGATCACATCCTAATACTCCTGGCTGCTGCTTACTGTTTATTGGTAGTTAAGGATCTATTATCTATTCATCAGCCTCCTATTTTTACCAATTACACGCTTCTAAAGTGAAGTACCAGCAGGTATTTTTCACGTTTACAATTAATGATTAAAAAAACCTGGCGTATTTTAAATCTATTACGCTGCGGTGTGATTTATTCTGAAAGATGCAGAACTGCTCCTGTCAATGCACATGCACTTGATACAAGAGAAGGGGGAAATATTGCAAAATATTTTAACTTTCCCCCTTCTTGGTCTGTCCCCATAACACCCTCCCCCCCCTTAACAATTAAATAAAGAATTCTAGTCTAGTGATGTTTTTAAAAGGGAAAAAATGTAATAGCACAGGCATATAAATATAACTGCGTTTCCCTCAACAGATGATGGGGCCTCTTACTATTTATTTATTTATTTATTTATTTATTTATTTATTTATTTATTTATTTATTTATTTATTTGAAAGTGTTGAACTGGCAGCCATTGGAAAGTGAAAACCAGGGCCTAACTGGACTCAGTGAAAACTTGGTGTGTGACTATTAATTTTCTCCTCATATTCAGAAAATATAAAGTGGTGCTTTTGAATACGTAATCATATCACACACACACGTGCTGCAAATGTATGCGTACTTTCACATACTCAGAAGCCTAGAATTTGCATAGCAGTTAAATTTGTATTAGGCTTCATATTAATTATGCAAAAATCCTATTTCCCCCTTAAGTCCATGAAGTGGGAAGTATAGGGACAGATAAGGAAAGCTTTCAGATCCATCAAGATACACAAATACACACACGCCTATAGACAGACAGACAGACGTGTGCGCGTGTGCATGATCGTGTTCTCAAATCTGTCTTGATTCCCTGCCTTCTGTTGTCCCAGGTTACTCTTATTGCTATTATTATTACTACCACAATATCATGCAAGAAAACAAACGGTCCCTCCCTCCCACACTAAGCTACGAGGTTCAGCACGGTTGGCCATAAGGGATCTTTTCTTTTGCTTTGAACTGAATATTTAATTAAACCGGACATTATAATTAAAAGAATCGTCCCCTTCTCTATATCCCAATAATATTTATCTGGTTCAGTAACTGAATCCCCCCCCCCTCCCAATCTTTACCTCCGTCTTAAAAAAATCAAGCTGCGGCATAAAACAGTGGACTTCCACTCCCTGTCTCAGTCCTTACTGTTCTGAGAAATGAATGGAAAATCATCAGCTAAGGGGGAGAGAGATGCAGTGCTTTGGATTATAAAATCGTTCGAAATGCAGACAGTAGGAACAGCTGAGTTAAGCCGGGGTCACGTCTCGATGCTCGGAAGTTCTTCAGCCCAACTCATTGGGTTTCTTCGAATTGCGGGTTCCCTTGGGGGGGGGGGGGGTCACCGTTCTTGCCCGCAATCCTAAACCAGAGTGCGGCGGAGGCTGCTCGCGTGCGTGCGATCATTCACACGAGAGTTCCCTTGAGAACAGTGGGATTTACAAAGAGATCGCCAGGCCACAGATCTAAGTACGCTTTACTTGGGTCCATTCCTTTATTGAAATCAAGGGGATATTCTGGCCGATTAATTTTGCGATTGTAGGAGCCGGGCGCAAAGTTAGAACCAGCGACCTCTTCACTGCCTGTAACAGGCTCCCCAGTGGTGGTGCCCAGAGGGAAATACAAGGTCAGGCTAGTGAGGAGAGGGGGAAGAAAGAAGGAACCCTCCCGGTTTGGTTTTCAAAGGCTTCTGGCAAAGAATCGCCATGATTTCAGGAGCCCCATGCGCGGGATTCCACCTTCTTCGCGCGCCCTTTAAAGGCGGAGGCAACAGGGGGGACTCCCTGGCGGAACAGAGAGGGGTGGAAGTCTTCTCTCTCTCTCCCTCTCTCTCTCTCTCTCTCTCTCTCACACACACACACACACACACACACACACACACACTCCTACCTTCCAGCCGAGCCCCTTTCCCCCTCTCTCTCTTCCCGACTGCTCCTCCCCAGACCCGTCTGGTGGGCTCCCAAGGGTCGGCCGCTTTTGAAGCAGAGGTGTCCGTGGGGTCACACTCTCCGCCCGGGGAAGCCAGCCGCCCCAGCCGGCTCCAGTGCTGGAAGCGGCCCCGGATCGCGCCCACCGGAGAGGCTCCGGGTTTCTGGTTGGGTGGAAACGGCGGGGGGATAATGAGGCGGCTGAAATGCACAGGCGAGAGCCGCAGTCTCGGCAAATAGATTTAGGCGTGCTTCGAACCCCCTTTCCGCACAGCTCTGGCGGCGCAAGCGAGAGGGGTTCGTGCGGCCGAGCCGGGCCTTTCCGCGGCGACTGTGAGGCAGACCAGACGCCAGCCAGGCCTGGGCCGTGCCCAGGAATAAAAGGGACGGGTTACTGATTCCGGGAAGGCGACGGCCGGGCCGGCGGGAAACTGGACCTGCGGCACCCGGGGCGGAAAGCCAGGCAGGCGGCCTTCTCCGAGGCAAGCCCCTTTCTCCGTTCACACCACGCAGGTGGAGTTCGGGGGGGGGGGGCGGCAAGCCTTACACACGACCCCGGCTCAAGTGCATTGGGAGCACACCCTCGTGCTTCCCTAGCCCCAGCTGCACCACCTCAGGTGGGAAGGAAGCGCCTTGAGTTCACTGGAAAGAACTCCTTTCGCTCATTTAATTCCGAGCAAAGTTTGCGTCCAGCGGCACCTTTAAAACCCACAGAGTTTTATTCGAGCTTTCCTGGGTACGCACACTTCTTCAGATGCAATGCAACGGAAATTACCAGTCCGAAGATATAGGTGGAGGGTGAGCAGGAAATTAGCATCCAGCATAGTGAAGATGTTTAACAGATTCGAGGACCAAACAGGAATAACAAGCTTAGTTTATACGGTTACCATTATAGGGTTTTCCCCATTACCGGTGGGAAACACAGTGAAGGACATCAACCCGTCAAAACTGGGCAGCAGCAGCCTTAATGGTGGAAGGCTGAGAGCAGTTAACGGAGACTGGAGTCTCTGCGGTTTTGCCCCTCCTTAACTGGGGACATTCAGCGGGTGTAAATGAGCCCCACCCAGTCCGGCCCGCCGGGGTTCTGGAAGTTCCGGCTGCAGATCCTGGTTGCCTTCAGATGGATGCCCGGGAATGCGGGGCCCCCACACACCCCAAGTCGGGCACCTGTGTAAGCTTCGCGGCTCATCTCCAAATCTCTCTGCAATGGAGGCATAGCTCACAGGCAGCCAGTCACACGCGGCAGAGAAGGGAACGGTTTTCCCTGCCCCCCCCCCTCCCGAATAAGGAAGGGTAAACCTCGGGGAGACCCTGCCGACCTGCTGAGAGTTGGTTGGGGGGGGGGGGTCTGGGAGAGAAGGTGATAGACTAAACTCTGTGCAGATTCTAGTGACCTTTGGAAAACCCAGTTTTGCTGCAGGAAGGCCGAACCCTTACACGGCCACTCTAAACAGAGTAACGCTCCCCAACGGATTTAGAAGAGCATAACTCTGTTTGGGATTGCCCTGTTGAAGTAGAGTAGCCGGGGGGGGGGGTTTCCCACCCAAATTTGGCCCTTGTTAGTCAATGAATCGTAAAACGGCCCAAGAGACGGCCGACCTACAGCTACCCCCGGCGGAGCTTCAGCCAGCCTGTGCATGGGGGGGGAGGGGGGGAGTGGTCACTTGGGTGATTTGCCGATGGTGTTCTGGCTGGTGGGTTCTGAAGCTGGCTGTGGATTTCGAGGGAGCTGACTTCCGATCAGGTCTGCGGGCTTTTCCACTCGATGGGAGTCAAACCGCAAGCACTGGAGTCGGTTTGGGCCCCATTCTTCCTCACGTCTGCCTGCCCGCCCGCCCCGTATTTTCGCAGTTTATTTTCTTCCTCGTGTGCCTTGGATCGTAGCCCGTGATGAATCCGGCAGAAAAACAGGACCGGCCAATTGCATGAAACCACATATCTCGTGGATCTGAGGGTTGGTGTGACGGGTTTGGATTCATCGGCCTTGTGATTTCCTATCACAACATCCTAGGAAGGGAAATTCAGATGACGGCTGAACATTAGACGGGCCAAACCCCGAACTCTAAGGCTTTAATCAGCCATTTGCTGAAACTTTACTCTGGGTTGGCGCTGCAGAGAGCATAGTTTGGGCTGCTCTGTCTGCCCGGTGCATTTAAGATGTTTCAAACTATTTTCCGGATTTAGCTTTGGCCTCGGTATTATTTTGATCCAGAGTTTCAAATGCGGTTCAGATCTCTGAGAACAGACGCCTCTATTTATAAATCATCTCCCTCAAATTTTGTATGGAAATTTTTCATTCGCATCGTTTCGAAAAGCCACACCCTAAATATGCACATATCCAGTTTTGACAGGCTGGATAAAATATCCTTTTTGTGAAGTCTATTTTTTTAAAAGCCTATGTTGTCGCTAATTCATATGCTTTTAAGTGATTAACTTGGACGTTACATATTTCCAACACGTGTGTTCATTAGGAAATGTTTTATTTTTAAGGGTGTAACATTAAATAGGAGACTGTAAAAAAGTGTTTTCTGACCAATACGTCTTTCAGCCTTTAACAAAATGTATGTGTATGCAGTGCCGCCTAGTGGATAATGTCTGGAAAGTCGATCATAAATCTCTTTAATTGCCGCAGACAGGAGATTTAGAAAAAACAAAACAGCCAATTATTTCCTGTGTATATTTTGTTCCTTGAGTAGACTTTCCCCTCCTAATATGCACACCAGTCTAAAACCTTCTATTTTATATTTTCGAGATGTTATTAATGAAAGCGTGATGTCAAAATTCAGAACCTGGAGGAAAATTACAAACTTCATTTTACAAAGATGTCATTTTGGAAAAATCTCCTTAGTCTTATGTGTTTGGTTCATAGATTTCAATGCAGACTTCTCAGTTTTCGAATAGGGGACTGATATTTAACACCCCGATTCCAAAAGGCAACTGAGACTGATTTCCAATGGAAACTATTTCCAAATAAGTGTGAGGGATGTCACATGCACAACTAAAAATAAGCACCAGAAGTAGAAAATCCCAGCCATCTCCCGCGAGTATTTCCAGAATCGTAGCCAATATGAATTCATACTTGTTGTACTTGACTTTATAAATTATGGGTATTTAAAAGAATAGAGAGTTATGCTTTAAAATGCACACGTCATAGGTGGGGGATACTTTCGTTATCTTTCCACTTCCTGGATCCGAGAGATGATGTTTTTCATCTGGTCTCCGGCCTTTTGAACTGTGCCTGAAAGGTTTTCCTCGACAACAGCAACAAAATCCTCCCCGGCAGCTCTACTTCGAATTAAGCCCTTGCATTTAGCTGAATGGAGTAAACCCACTGAGTTGCAAATCAGTCCCAGAACAAGGCACAGTGTCCAGGAAATCCTTGCAGGGTGGCGGTATCCGCTTCCTCCCCCGGATTAACAGCGCGATCCTCAAAACCCAGTCCTGGGAATAAATCCCGTGGAGCGCAGGCTTCAGCAGGCGCTGCCAAAGTCACCGGTGCGAATCAGACAGACTTCGCTCCCGCCTGCCGTGTGCACTTGGGACAGGTCCTGCCCCTCCTCCGAGAAGCCACCAGATCTCCCACTCGACAACCAGCTTGGCTGGAGGACCCGAAGGGGCGCCACTCACGTTTTCTCTCGGAGTCCTCCTGCATCACTTCCCCGATTTCGTGCGGCGACCCAGACTCCAAGTGGCCCAGATGGGCCCTGGACGGACGAACTCCTTTCCCTGGAGCAGGGAGTCGTACTGCCCCCAGGAATGGCTTGTGGGGTGCAGAATTTCGAAAGCTCCCCTGTTCTGGAGCCGATTCCCGCCCCACACTTCTGGCATCCTGGACGGGCCCGGAATTTTGAAGCCCGGATCCGTGCCTGCTCTTTAGCCTTGACTTTCTCCAGATGCTGCTAAGCCCTCCCATCCCTCTTTCCCCGCGTCTCGGTTTCAGGTTTCCCTGCCTCCTGCCGGTTCTTGCTCTGCCTTGCATGGCCCGGACGCTTTCGAGAGAGGCCGTCGGGACTGACTTTCCCCGTCGCTTTTGTTACTTTTCACTTGGGCCCCGATACGTTTCCTTTGCAAGCCCGCGCCCTAGTTTCAGTCCAGTTTTCCACACCTCTAGCAATTTCTCCTGGAAGCTTTCCGGGACTGATTTGTTGGAAGCCGGTCCTTCTTTCAGTCTGAAGGGGAGAGATCCAGATAAAGTCCAGGAAAATTCGCGAGGAAGTGGTTGTCTCCCGGCGGGGTGTCTGCCACAAGCTCTGCGGTTGCTGCTCAACCGGTATTTGGGAGTCTTATAATACAATTAAAATAACCGGAAGCTTTGGGATGGATTTGGACAGAATTTAGTCCTTGTATATATTCTTTTGAGATTCTTGATCCAGGAGATTTCCCTTTGAATTCGTGTTTCAAGTTTCTAGTCCTGGTGGTGGAGAAGAATTTCGGGGGTCCGGGGCGGTCCAGAATAATTGAGGACAGCGCGGATTGTGATTTGCCATTGTCTTCCATGGGGTATATGAGCTGAACCCATTTATCGGCTGAAAAACTCGTCAGCCACCGAAATGCTGGCAGAGGTTTTTTTTAGGTTCAAGACAGTATATTGCCAGATTATGTCTGCGGTCACACACACACACTAAATAATCCACTTTCAATGCACTTTCCAACGGGATTTTGCCAGTTCACACAGTTGGAAAGTGCACTGAAAGTGGATTGTTTAGTGTGTGTGATCGCAGCCTATATTTCACCCCTTCCCTTGGAGGGGGGGGGGGAACCTCCGTTACTATCTAGAGGGCTGGTATTCATAATTAGGCTAGAATATGCACCTGAGGATGTCTCCTTTCTAAATTGTATCCCTACTGCAGAATGTGAAGGATGCTTTCTTGTGATTTTGTTACCTGGCTTATTTATGTGCCTTATTTACTGACACCTCTCAGCCTCAGCCCTACCCCCACCTCCCGTGCAATATGGAAATAATATCTGCCCACCTTACAAGGTGGTTGTAAATTAATAATTACTGAGAGAATGTTCGTGAGGCTTTCTGAACACTCCAAGGCTGTGTCTGCCGGCTGTTTTCTTAGGATCTGCGGTGGCCAAAGGCCTAGGAACTTCAGCTGGTTGGAGTCAATGGCACAAATCCCATTGATTTAACGGATAATGACTGCTTTCCTGGCTTGTTCCTGACGGTTCTGCCTGTTAAGTACTTGAAAAGCTCTCCAAACGTCCTGGACTAGTGAGACAGTGAACCCAGGGCAGCACGGACTCCGAGCTCCTCGACAGAAACGTCAGTTGGGTTCAGGCCTGTCTGACTGTTCCCAGCTGAGGTAGCCCAGGATCTGAAGGCCTGTGAAAGGGCTAGAGATGGTCAGCAACAACAGTTTCTATATATATATATATATGTGTGTGTGTGTGTGTGTATGTATATATGTATATATGTATATGTATATATGTATGTATGTATGTATGTATGTATCTGAAGTGTTTAGGGTTCCTGGAGGAAAGCCATGGCAACCAAACTAACTTTAAGATGCTTTAAATTGTTAGTGCGGCCTTCGGATAACTTTGTGATCATCAAGAACAGAGAGGGGAGTGGAGGTTTCGTGCCTTTAGCTGGCAAAGACAGAAGAATACACAACCTCATTCCTGTTTTGTGATATTTTAGTTGGTCCTAATAAAAAGATAATATACAGCTTTAAAAAAACACCAGCAGCTATGTACCAACACGACTACCTCTTATCGTTCTTACAGACAGACAGACCCTGTGGCATGATTGCCAACATTTTTATTTCCCATTCAGTCAGTGCAGCAAATGAACCCGGCCAGACTCAGCAGAGCAGTCCTAAACAGAGGGTCGCCCTTCTTAAACCCATTTGCTTGGTGGATTTAGAGGAAGAGTCACTCTGCGTAGAATTGTCCTGCGATCCACTTGTTTTGAAGACAGGCTCCCTCCTTCCAAATCCCATTCAGAATGTTGAAGGAGCAGCGCCATCCTAAAGAGAGAGGTAGTCCTAAAGCCCCCGAAGTCAGCGGGCCCTGTGTCAGTCTCATTGTAATCCTGTTGGGTGTCGATCTTAGACTGGGGGAGGCGCTCTGGAAACCGCACCCTCTGGGTCTCAGTTGGCCGAGCATCGCGGCCTCCAGGTTGGACTTGCCTTTCCCCTCTTCGCGTCTGGGGCTGTTGTTGACCCCTTTCCCTTCCTCCCCCTCCCTCCCCACCCCCTCCAAGGCCTGGAACAGGGGAGACCAGGGAGGAATGCTCCGCTAAGGAGAGACGGGAACGCAGTCAAATAATAAGTCAACCCGCTTCTAAGGCAGAGATTCAATATTAGCACATTAAAGTGTCATTTAGGCTACTAATTAATATGTATTTCGTTTTAAATCATGCGTTTTTCAAGGGCTTCAAGTGCATAATTGCTTGCAGTGGCGTCTTCTGAGTAGACACACATAAGTGTGCGGAACGGAGAAGGCAGCCCGCGCGGATTGCCTCCCGCTCGCCGGGCCCCGGGCCCGAAGGCAGCGCCCAGCCAGGCCCCCAGGAGGAAAGCCGACGCCGCCCTCGGCCTCTCCGCAGAGCTTCCGGCTGGCAGCCGGGATTTCGACGGGGCCTGCGGAGCGCCGCACGGGCGCTTCTTCCTCTGACGTTGCCTGAGCCGCCATGGCAAGGGCGGTCTCGGGGCCCCGGCTCACAGACTCTGCCGTCTCCTCCTCCTCCTCCCTCTCCCATTGCCGGGGGGGACTCGAGCCACGCCCAGAAGCTCCGGAGCCTCCCAACCTTCGAAGGCAGGTGGAGCCAAGACCGAAGGTGGGATTGGCGGGGATCGCCTCACAGCGGGAAAAAGGCACCCAGACTTGATTCAGAGCCGTCGGTCTGTTTTTCAGGGCAATTGCTCATGAGCCAATGGCCCGGGCACTGTTAGGTTTGAGTCCAGTGGGACCTTCAGAGAGGCCAGGTGGAGGTGCTGCTGCTGGACTCCACTCTCACTGTTCTGCCCTCGGAAACTGGCCGAGGTCTCTCTCCTTTTCTTTGTAGGCCCGTGGATTCTAAGAGAGACCTGTCGGAGAACCGTGGTGGCCCTCAGCTCTTCTGTCCCACTTCTCAGGGGTCAAGTCGTCCCATGAAACAGCCACGGGCCGCTGTGTGCCCGGTCGATATCCTTTGGTCCCTTGCCCTGAAGCCCCGGGATTTCCCAGGAGCCGCTTCCCGGGGTCGCGTCGGGCTCTGAAGCTGCAGCCCGGGTCACCGAGATCCTCGCAGGCAATCCTAGAGGAAGAGTTCTTGACGGCAGAGGGCCGAGGGCGCTGGGGGCCCGCCATGTCTCCCTGGAAAAGAGGCCGTTTCTTTCAGGGAAGTTAGCATCCCAACAATAATAACGTAGGTTTAGAATCTGGCTGTCCGGATTTCTGTCAGCCTGTAGGAGATACAAAACCGCAGGGCGGTGGCTGAGAGCAACTGAAACCCCCCCCCCCCCCCCCCCCGCTCTTTCAGCTTATCCAGTCGATACCCTGGAAATCTGTCGGGGAAATTTTTTTTGGAGTGATAAATCGGGACCAACGTTATAGGGTGTCCTTCGCTTTTATGTTATAATAGATCCTTTCCCGGTAAATATCCTTCTCTTTTTTTTGCGGGGGGGCGGGGAGTGAAAGGATTCTCGTTTATGGTCACACAGACAGCAGTTTTAATCCTGTGGGGACTCACGAAAAGCGAACAAGGAAAGTTTTGGAATGAAGAGTGTGAGTGAGCCCAGCGTTACTTCCTTTTGTTTTCCTTGGCGCCCACGGGTTTTATTTGCTCGCTTGTTTGTGGTATTTGCCTGGCACATCTGACGTTCATCGCGCTGACTTCAAGGAAGCCAGGTTCACGGATCCCCCCACCCCCCGCCGCGCGGGGGTCCAAGTGTTCCTGGGCTCCCGGCTAACGTCAGCACCCTCGGAGCCATCTCACGGCCCCCAGAGTGGGTCTCCTCCGCAGTATCTGACGAAGGGAGCTTTGGCTCTGGAAACCTCCATCCCCGAAGACCTTGTTGGTGGGTCTCTAAGGTGCGACTGGACTCGAGCGGAACTGTTCTACTGCAGCCCAACCCGGCTTCTCTCGAAAACGACCCTCCAAAGTGGGTTCAGGCGGGGTAGCCGTGTTGGTCTGAAGCAGCGGAACAAGGTTGGAGTCCGGTGGCTTTAAAGGCGCCATCGGACTCAGACTTTGTCCTGGTCCTCCAGAGTAGTTTTCTGGAGGGAAGTGGAACCAGCAATCTTTCGCCCTCTTCCCCCAGCCTCCAAATCACGCTGTATATTGTCCCCCCTCTCCTCCCAGCGCAGTCGAATTCGACTTTCTCGAAGCGATTTAAAGCCACCCTCTCAAGGAGCAAGTTCCTCTGAACTTAATTCGCCACGTCTTTAGAATGGGGCTGCCAGGTTTTTTTGGTGTGGGTTTTGTCAAAGAGCACCCCTGCTTAAGTGGGTTGTGGACCGAGCTCACGGTAGCTCTCTGTGGTACCCTTGTCATTAGAAGACGGCCAAAATGCTTTACATTCCCACGCACTGAAGAAATGCACCGACAGTGCAATCCTAAACAGAGTTTTTTAAAAAAACCCAGGCATTAAAGCCTGTTTAGGATTGGGCTAATTTAGGATTTTAAAACACTCGGTGTATTGGTTTTGTTTTTGTTTTAAATTGAACTCGGTGGATCTAATGCACGGGTTGATGACAGGATCTCGGTTTGAGCGTTAGAGATCTGACTGGCATTATGCATTCGTCCTCTATGGCTCTCTGTCCACACACACACACACCCCCAACACACACAGAGTCACGCACAACAAAATAAAATGAAACCATCGATAGCATGTGGCGGGTTGTCCGCTGGATCTAGTGTCCTCAGGTTCTTCTGCGGGAGCAGCGAGATCTCCTGTCAGATCATCGTGGCTCAAGAGATGCGAGAGCGTCACCCTTCGCCGCCCAGTCGCCCGCCTGGAGCGCCGCAGAAGTCTAAGGACACCCGCCCCGTCGGCGCGCTCCGCCCGGCCACGAAACCGCCTGGAGGGAACGCCTTGTCAGCGGAGCCGAGGTGTGTTCCCAGGATCGTGTTGTTGCTTGTTCGTGGCACATTCAAGTCGGGGGAAGCGGGGGCAGTTAACGTCACACGCCAGGCAAACTGCTTTGCTGGCCGGGCTTTGGGGAACAAAACGAGAGACTTTTTTTTTCTTTTTTTGCTTAGGAAGGAGAAAGTCTCTGGGCGGCGATTGCGCGGCTGAGGTCCCGGGGGAGGCACGCCTGACTCCCCGAAGCGGCTCTGGGCTTCTCTGCCCCACCCCGCTGATTCAATCCCGGCGCAAAGGAGAGAATCCAACCACAGGCGCGATGCCCAGGGAAGGGAGTTGTTTAGGCGATGCGCGACTGCGGCCAGACTCTACATTCCGGTTGCTCTGGAAGGAAGTTCCACACTTACTTCCGAGCAAGCGCCTAAGCAGGGACCGGGAGCTCACTTTCTCCGAAGGCGCGTTAGAAACCCGTGGGGCTCCCTCCCGAGTAAATTGAGCGGCTAGTTTAGCAGGCTGTTGCGTGCCAAACACAATGGACTGTTCCGTGCTTCGGAGCAGAGTGATGTTCGCCTCCTCCTTCGGGGTGTGTGTGTGTGTGTGTGTGTGTGTGTGTGTGTGTGTGAGAGAGAGAGAGAGAGGCCTCGTTGCGGTCGGTGGAACTGCCCGAAAGAGTGAACGAAGATGAGGCGAAGGCTTCGGTTTAACAGGGAAGGGAACAGGCTGGAAACCAAACCATTCTTACGCCCGTAAAACCCAGAGGGAGCAAGACCCCCCCACCCTTCTCCCCGGGTTCCATTGCAGAGGGTAGGCGCCGGAGGGGGACGTGCACGAGTCTTTGATCCTGAATGTCTACCAACAGGTTATGTGAAGAAGTTAAGAAAGGAAGGAGAAGTGAGCGGCGCGTTTTCCCTGGCGCCCCAGACTTTGCGCTTCCACCGAGGTTTGTGTGTGCACAGATTTGTAGATGTCTGCCTTCCTTAAAATACCAGAAGGTGATACACTGTGTCTGCATCTACAGGGCTTGGGGAGGGCGTCGAGTCCTGCCAACTCCCTCGGTTTTTGCTGAGCCCTGACCATTCCTCCTATTTTCCATAGCTGCTTCTTGAACAAAAAAGCAAGTTTGTTTTTAAAAGACCTCTCTCTGGCTCTTAATTATGTGTATCCCCCTTTCCTCCCCTTTGTATGTCTTTGTATGTCCTCATCAGAGGCAAAGGGCACCCTTATGCTAAGAAGATATTCTGAAGGTGGACTTTTGATGGAAAAGAGCAGAGGCTTTTTTAAATGGATGGAAGTTATATGGAAGTTACATGAAAGCTGATCCTGTTTAGAATGGATATGGGTGTGTTACAGAAATATTACTGTTGGGTAGTATGCACTTTTACTTAGGCTTGCCCGTCTTCTATGAAAACTCAGAATTCACAATATTGAACTAACTGCCTGCTAGACTCACCTAGGAGTAACTGAAATGAACCCAGTTCCATTGGGCACTGAGTCATGAGAGTCCTGAAACTACAAAACGAGTGTAGAGGTTTGCTGGGGCAGCTCTAATGTGCCTCGGTGTCATTCATCTTGCCCCATTCAGGTTATATCCAAAATAAACATTTCATGGGCCCCATGCATCAGGAGCAAGGAAAAAATGATCTCCACAATTATTTGCATGACACAATGGCTTCATTTCAGGCAGGGCAAATAGACAGTGGTCATGGAAAAGAAAATGATGTTCTGTAGTAATCACTGGTTTGAATGATGGGTTATTCCTATAGGAAAAATATATCTTAAAATCAGGACAGATGATCAGGAGATAT
This sequence comes from Lepidodactylus listeri, assembly GCA_029233225.1. Classification (NCBI taxonomy): domain Eukaryota; kingdom Metazoa; phylum Chordata; class Lepidosauria; order Squamata; family Gekkonidae; genus Lepidodactylus; species Lepidodactylus listeri. The sequence goes on along the minus strand of JARCFY010000005.1, from coordinate 77,331,068 downwards.
TCAGTAAAGATATATGATATCAATGACTGTGCACTGGAAAAGCTGATCCCAGAGCCAACCAGCAGGGTAGTGATCTTGGACTTGGTTCTGAGCAGCTCTCAAGACCTGGTGAGAGAAGTATTGTTTGTTGCACCAGTTGGGAACAGTGATCACAATGCTATTAAGCTCAGCATTCAGGTCAATGAAAAGTTACCCCTAAAATCCAAAATGGTAACATTTGATTTCAAAAGAGGGAAGTTTAGAAAAATGAGGGAAATAACAAATAGGACGTTGAAGGGGAAACACAAGAGAGTCAAATCCCTTGGGGATACTTGGAAGCTATTTAAAACCACATTAACTGAAGCCCAAATAGAATGCATTCACCAGGTGAGGAAAGGCACTGCCAAGTCTAAAAGAAGGCCTGCATGGTTAACAACACAAGTCCAGGAAGCTATAAAAAGTAAAGGACTTCTTTTAAAAAGTGGAAGGTCTGCCCCAATGAATTGAACAAGATGGGGCACAAGCTTTGGCAAAAGAAATGTAAGTCAATAATTAGATATGCAAAAAGAGATTTTGAGGAGTGGGTTGATGAAAGCATCAAGACAAACAATAAATGTTTTTTTAAATATATCCAGAGCAGGAAACCAGCCAGAAAACCAGTGGGGCTTTTGGATAACAAAGAAATAAAGGGATTGCTAAAGAAAGATGGGGAGACGGCAGAGAAGCTCAATGACTTTCTTGCTTCTGTTTTCACTGTGGAAAGTGTGAGACACATACCCGTGCCACAGCCACTATTTTCAGAAAGGGGGTCTGAAGAATTGAGCCAAATTGAGGTGACCAGAAGTGAAATTCTAGACATACTGGGGAAATTAAAAACTGATACGTCTTCAGGTCCTGATTGCATACACCTGAGAATTCTTAGGGAACTCAAATAGGAGATGGCTGATTTATGGATCCATGTAACTTTTCACTAAATTCAGCCATAGTACTAGAAGACTGGATAGTAGCAAATGACATTGATTTTTAAAAAGGTATTCAAAGGGAAACAAGGAAATCATTGGCCAGTCAGCCTAATATCTGTCCCAGGCAAATTAATAGAAACTGTAATCAAAGATAGAAGAAGAAGAAGAAGAGACTGGATTTATACCCCGCCCTTCACTCACTTGGAGTCTCAGAACGGCTTACACACTCCTTTCCCTTCCCCTCCCCACAACAGACACACTGTGAGGTAGGTGGGGCTGAGAGAGCTCTGAGACAACTGTCCTTGAGAGAACAGCTGGTACAGAGCTATGGCTTGCCCAAGGTCATCCAGCAGGTGCAAATGGAGGCGTGGGGAATCAAACCTGATTCTCCCAGATTAGAGTCCGTGCACTTAACCACTACATCAAACTGGCTATAGAACTGTTAAGCACATAGAGGGACAATGCCTGCTAAGGGAAAATCAGCATGGCTTCTGCAAAGGGAAGTCCTGCCTTACCAACCTTTTGATGTTCTTTGAGAAAGTGAACAAGCATGACCTGGTGACCTAGTAGACATTATATACCTGGGCTTCCAAAAGGCTTTTGACAAGTATCTCAGCAAACACTCTTGAGTAAATTTAGCAGTTATGGGATAAAAAGATGGGTTCTCTTCTGAATTAAAAATTGGTTAAATGACAGGAAGCAAAGAGTAGGAATCAGTGGACAGTTCTCACAATGGAGGGAAGAAAGCAGTGGGGTCCCACAAGGATTGGTATTGGGGCCAGTGCTATTCAATTTATTAATCAGTGATCTGGAACTAGGGGTGAGTAGTGTAGTGGCCAAGTTTGCAGATGACACAAAATTATTCAGGGTGTTGAGAACCAAGGCTGACTGTGCAGAGCTCTAAGAGGACCTCCACAAACTGGGTGAGAGGGTGACAGTGTGGCAAATGAAGTTCAGTGTTGGTAAGTGTAAGGTGATGCAGACTGGGTCAAAAAATACCAGCTTCAAGTGCAAGCTAAAGGAGTCTGAACTTGCTGAGACTGAGAGCGAAAAAGATCTTGGGGTTGTAGTGGATAGCTCAATAAAAATGTCAACCCACTGTGCTGCAGCAGTGAAAAAGGCAAACTCAGTGACAGGAATTATTAGGAAAAGTATTGAGACTAAAACTACCAATATTGTAATGCCCCTGTATAGATCTATGGTGTGGCCTCATTTGCAATACTGTGTACAGTTCTGATCACTGTATCTCCAAAAGGACATTGCAGACCTGGAAAGGGTACAGAAGAGGCAAGATGATTATGGGGTTGGAGCATCTTCCCTATGAGAAAAGGCTGAAGAGCCTGGCATTTTTCAGTTTTAAAGAAAGAACTAAGGGGGGGGGGGGGATATGATAGAAGTTTATACAATTATGCATGTGGTGGAGAGAGCTGACACAGAAAATTTCCTCCCTCTCCCAAAATACTAGAACTCAAGAGCATCCAATGAAGCTGATGGGCAGTAGGTTCAGGATGGACAAAAGGAAATACTACTTTACACAGACTTTAATATGTGGAATTGCTGCCAGGAGATATAGTGATGGCGCAAGAATAAACAGCTTGAAAGGGGGATTGGATAGATTCATGGAGGATAAATCTGTCAATGGCTACTAGCCATGGTGACTGAGGGGAACTTCCACATTCAGTGGTACTAATCCTCTGGATCTCAGAGCCAGGAAGCAATATCAGGGGAAGGCCTTAGCCTCTATACCTTGTTGTTGGCAGTCCAAAAAAAGCAGGTTGGCCACAGTGTGAGGATGCTGGACTAGATGGACTATTGGTCTGATCCAGCAGGGCTCTTCTTATAAATTAAAGAGAAGAATTTGACAAAATTGCTCATTGAACAATTTGTGATACCCATAGACTAATGGCCCCATCCTAAGTAGTGTTAAACCATCTTCAATTGATTTAGAAGGACTACAGTGGACTTGGAATAGTGTAATTCTGTTTTTGATTACACCATTAATTTATTATTTGGAAATAGCTTCCACTGTAATCCTTAGGCATGATTCCTAAATGGGTGCTGGGATGGAGTGAAAAGATGGAAGAGGAGGGAAGCGGTCAGAATTTTTTTTTTTTTTAAAGATGTATTTTTCCAATCTAAAATGATCTGAACAACAGATAATTTGAAATGGGATTTATGTAGAGACACAACAGATTACATAATAGGGAAAGGTATGATATCACGGCAGCAGTCGCTATGAATCCATATGGACACAAATATAACTATTCCTATACCATAGAGGGGGAGGGGCTCTCTTCAGGGTTCCATCCAGTTTTTAAAATTCATCTAAGATTCAGGATATTATCTTTGTTGATTCATTTTCCAGGCAAGAAGTGCAAACTTTTAAGGGTGGTGGTTATGGTTTAATCAGCAGAGTCCCAGATTTTGCCACCCTGGCTTTAGAACTGTTTTACTTGCAGAATTCAATGGACTTCAAAGTGTTTAAGTTTGTTTAGGAGTGCCCCATGAAAACAATGATTCGAAGGGAGAATATAAGTAATGACAAAGTGCAAACTGTAAATGGCCACCTGTGATTTTATGATATAAATCGCATCTCCCCTTGTGTCTAAGAGTACTGTTCCCTTAGCAACATCTTCACAGCTTCAGATCAGAACTGGGCTATATGGAGGTTCTCAGGAGCTGCTGTCTCCCATCCCACTCACCCTTTCTCCTGCGGTTGAGGTTGAAGAAGCTCTATAGCTAAAGGCTGCTCTGAAGATATTATCACATTCCTGTGCAGCAGGTAGTTCCATCTAGAAACTACCCTGCAGCCCACAGGATAGCTAGTTAAGATGTTCAGGGAAAAATCCACAATAAAAATGCTGTTCTCTTTGGACTCTCCCATTCAGAATACAAAACAGAAACTACATGTTTGAATACTTTCCCACATCCCAGACTCCCTGCAAGTGGAAAGAGAGCATGCCAGAGGCTAGAATTTCCCTGATGTGTTAGATTTCTGTTCTTGGGGGACTGGGTGGCAGATAAGACTACAGACTGAAGACCCAGGGGGAGGGAACAGAAGGGAGAATCCAGGGAATTGCCGGTTTAATCTGGACCTAATCCTGTATCATGTCTTTGCACTGAAAACCTGCATCAGGGTCTGTATAATTGGCTGTATACAATGAGACGTGTGTTTGTACTCACCATGAGAAACAGTTGTGTGAGATTATTGTGATATGTGATAATCTGCATCCTGTCTTAATTCCAGCTCGGAATTGTTTTCTGTGTAGGAACTTTTTAACCTGAGCTTCTCTAGATGTAGCAACTCCCTTTAGACTCTTTGGAGGGATTATCATGCATCTGCAAAGCACAAAGGCATTTGTAGCTCACTTCCTTTTCTCCTATCCCCTTCCAACAGAAATGTAGAAAACTGGACAATGCCTGTTGACAGATCAACCAACAAAACAAGAAGAAAGTTTATCCTCCCGCCCCCCCCCCCAAAAAAAACCCCCTTGGTTAAACATTTTGGGATGTGTTAAATAAATGCATTTCAAAACTAACTTTATACCAAGAGTCAAGACTACAGCAGGACCACAAGTGTAAACAAGCTCAAGCATATCAGCCCTTTATATTTATGGTAGTATTATTTTTGGCGCAATATACTGAAAGGTCACTATAGCTACTAGGTATAGCAATTCACTTCATGAATGTAGGAGGCTGCCCTATACTGAATAAGACCACTGGGCCCTTGAGATCATTGCTGTCTTTTCAGTCTGACAGCTGTTCCCCAGTGTTTCAGGAAGAGTCTTTCATATCACCAACTAACTGGAGATGCTGGGGACTGAACCTGGGCCACGCAGATGCCCTACCACTGAGCCAGGGCCTCTCCTCAAGCTCTCTAGAACAGCCCATGCAAAATTCTCTCAGCCCCACCCCTTTATCCAGAAGCTCTGATCCAAGTCTGCCTATATCTATGAAATCCAACCCCTATTGGCTCAAAAGGAGCAAAATAAGAATTGAAGTCCTATGTGTCTTTTTTTTGTTTAAAACAATGAAATCTGATTGTTCTAGTTATTTATTTTGATGTGGGAGCAAGGGGATTTATCCTAAGCTTTAGCTGTCATAATGGATTTACTTTTCTATCCAGGCCTAAAAGATTTTTTTTAATTGTATAAAGCTTCGTCTTTCACTGTCTATACTGAACATTGTTGAATTCCTGGGAAGGAAGCTGCTTTTAATAATGCTGGATCCCCCTGACACTTGTGTCCGCATAGCAAACAAAGATTGCTCTAACACACTGCTAGTGACGCCCCTTTTTTGCACGGGGGTTAATGTTCTTGCTTTTGACAGACTGACTTCTGATTTATACACCCATAGAACCAAAGGAAAATGAATATATTTGGTGGCATTGTTTTCAATGTGCCGCTTACTGGGAAGGCACAGTGTCAGGGGCCTTGATCACCTGGGGGCCCTGTGGGGCTGTAATGTGTTTTCATGTGATACTTATGCTGGATGGGGGGGGCACAGGGAGAATCAAAGTCTCCTGGACTATAGTGTCCTTTGGTGGCCCTGAATAGAGCAGTCCAGGCTGTGTGAATGTTTCATTTATGCTTGTGTACCAGTGCACATGTATACATGCCCAAATATTTCTGTAGGCCCTGAAAAAGCCAGCACTGATTGAAATGAACATGTATTGTGGAACACACTGCTAAGAGCACTAGATTATTCCTGACATTTGTATTTTGCCCTCTTAAATTCCTCTTAAATTGGCCATCTAGGTGGCAACCAACTTTGTTCAACAGAAGAGATGAACGGTGTAAGCAGTCGTCATCATTATGAATGGCAAATGATTCCCAGATTTTGCACACACTCCAATGCCATTACAGTCGCTGGCAGTTTTGCCGTTCCATCAAGTGGGATCAATGGAAACCTTCATAAGGAGTTGTTCATACTAAAGTTGCATACATGGAGAGTGTACAAACTCAGCAAAAAGAGTCTGATGGCTTCCATCATTGCTTTTATTATTTGGAAGTAGCTGATAAGAGGTAGAAGGAAACTGATCCCAGTGTCTGATTCTTGATAACTGCCAATTGAAGTACCAGACAAGCCTGAATTTCTATGCTGGAAGAGCCTGAAATAAAACTTGCCACTTCTCTAGGAAATATGCTGTCAATTTAAAATCTAAAAACAGTGCAGCATGCATACAAGACACAAATACATCTACAGAACCACAGCAAACAGCAGAGGACCTAAACTGTTGGTAAAACCTAAATTAATTGAAGACAAAAAAAGAGATATTTCCGAAAGGAGACATTATACACATTTGTATAAAAATCCCCCCAATGAAAAGTCTCAAAACACATCAGGAATTTTATAATGTACCCCTTACTGCAAACAGAAACTTTTATGTTCAACTTTTTCTCTCTCTTTTGCCTTCTTTTCTGTTCAAAAGTGAACTCTGGGTACTTGCTGACAATATCAGCTCTCTGGTTCCTTGTGTGCAAGTGTCATAATCCCACACAAATTTATTCATGCCATGCTGAGATTGATTGTTTATTCCCCCCCCCTTAAGTGCTGTTATCATTTGTGAACTTCCTTGATTTGAAATATCAAATTGTAAGAATACTATCAGGAAACAGGACATTCCCTTTCAAGGAAACTATTTCAGCCTGTATTTTTTTTTGAGGGGGGTGCAGTTTTGAATATAACCAATGCAAAATGGCAGAGAGGAAGTAGGTTCAAAACAAAGGTGCAAATGCATGGGAATCAGATGTGGATATGTAGAAAAAACCATTCTCTATATTATGTCTTTGTCTGGAGAAAGTCTAAAATAATTGGACAACCAACATTCATGAAACCTGGAAAGTTTGTAAAAGATTACAGTGACACAGACTTACACCAAAGGGGACAGCTGATTGATTTATTCTTCTGTCCGAGCACCATGGAAAGGAATGGAAGCTGTGCAAAGACTCTGTGTCCTAAATGGTGTAACTGGCTGTTTATCTAAGAGCTGATCTTCAAGATGGGAGTTTATTTATTTTCACAATTGCTAACCGATCCACTTGCCAAAGTAATCTAGGGGCATTCATACAAATACAAAACAGAGACTCTTTGGGCAGTGTTGTGTGTGAGGAATCTACTTTGTTTTCTGACAGCATTCCCTTTTCACCAAATTTCTGAGGGAATAATAAATGAGCGAGTTTTTAAAAGCTGTCTATGCAATGGATTGCAGCTACAGAAAGAAAGAATGAAAGCAAATAAGAAAGTTCAGATTTAATGTAGAAATGCTGACTCCATTTTCAGAGAGAAATATTAAACTGTCCTCCTCTAATGCCAAGAGTCAGTTTTCAGTCATTACATGAGATATGCAAATCTCTTCATCCTCATGAGCAATGTTATTGATTATGTGTGGTTGCTTTCTCTGTTCATCAAAATCTTAAGTGATGTTGAGCAACTGTAGTTTGGGACAAAATTGGAACCCAGCACCCTGACAGGCACTCAGAGGTTTCTTGCCATGTAAGGGCACATTCTTGGGCTCCTGTGTGAACCATCTACTAAGCATATGGCTGGCCAGAGTTTGAAACTGAATACTTTCTACTAGCCCACACCCTTATTGCTTTTTTCTCTTCACATACTAGAATTCTCTGTGAGTATAATATTAGAAAACTCTTCCTAAGTGTTTCCTTTCCTTTCCTTTTAGTAAATTAATCAAATAAAAATACAATATTAGCAGGCTGCATTGTCACCAGAGCACAACAAGAAATTGCTATTGTCTCCAAAATGCTTTTGGTGGGTTTGGAGCAAAAATTGCTGGCCAATTCATGTAAATCCCAGTCCGGAAAAACAGTTAGGCCTGAGCACGTGAACAGCTCTGACTGGTCAGCAAATGGGCTCTATTGATGCAACTCTCTGCAGAGCAAAATGAGTTAAAGCTCTGTTGGGAAAACTTACCTCAGTGAAAAGAAATAGACCCAAATAAAGTGATTTGTAGAAGCTATCTATGTGATCTGTTTTGTTTTGTTTTTATCAGACATCTAGGCATATGTTGCTCTTACTGAACATCAACTCTTATAGTAGATAGGCCTAAATTTTGCCCATTTATTACTAAGATGATACACAAACCTTGAGAAAGGAAATAGTGTCTCTTGTCATTAGTTGCTATCCTGTTGGTTTCAGTGCAGTGCCATTCACACAATCACATTTCACACAACAGCTTCATCAGAAGTGCCAGATGGGGAGAAGTATCGCATTGGACAAATACCGAACTGTGGTTTGAATGCTGGGCTTCTTGCAGCGGAAGTGACTGCTCAACCTTTGTCCGCTACAAGCAAAGGATTATTGAAGAACTTTTATTTCTTTTTTTAAAAAAATCATTTGTGCAGACTACACCAGATTTTAATATCATTCACTCTGACAGGCAGTTGGTCTCTAAAATCTCAAGTGGAGGAAGGTCTGGCCCATCTGCTACCTTAAATCCTTAACTGGAATTTCCAGAAACTGGATTTTACATCTTTGGTATTCTAAATATATGCCTTACCATATTCATACATGGGACGGACCATGGCTTAGTAACGGAGCATCTGCTTTATATGCAGAAGGCCCCAGGTTCAATCCCTGACATTTCCAGTCCTTGTTTTAAAAAGGATCAGGTAAGAGGTGATCTGAAATGTGATGACCTGAAATCCTGAATAAATGCTGCCAGGCAGAGCAGACAATACTGACCTTGATAGACCAATGGTTCAGGATAAGGCAGCACGTCTCCATGAATGACACATTCCTGAGGGTTATCTTGAATCATTCACAGGTCTCTCTGTGCTTAATCTGAACAATATTGTCTAGGTAGTCACTTGTCCCCAAACAATATGGAAATAAGCAGAAGCCTGTTATTGTAGGGGGACTTTTATCAAAGCATGTAACATTCTTCCAGCTCCAATGAATCTTTTGACTGTGTGAACACAGACTGAAGTAAGATAAAGGGTTGCCAGAGCAGAATTTGTTTTTCTCCACAGCAAGTTGGATCAAAGGTACTGTCCTCTTTCATATATATGTTTGATTTGGCTTTACAAACATCTCTGTTCTTGGAATATTTTAAAAGAACACCCATGCCTTTTATCGTTGCTAAAGTGTTAACTTGCACAAAACCCACAATTTGTCAATTTTCTTTTAGTTGCCTGTGAACTGAGAAAGCAACATTGTCTCTACTTCTTCCTCCATTTTTGGGTGATGTTAGGAGAAACTTTCAACAGACAAATTAGGACTGGCCCCATGCAAGGCAAGGAAGACAGCAGTGCCTGTTCTAGCCCTGTACAAGCTAAGGCAGATGGTTTCAACTACCCCAGCCCTGTGCAAGGTGAGGCACATGGTGGTGGCCAGCCTCATGTGAGGCAGATGGCAGCACCTGGCCCACCTGAGCCCCATGCAAGGGGAGGCAGCTGGGGCCTGGGCCAGCAGGGTCCCTCTCAGGGCAAGGAAGACGGCAGTGCATGCCCTGGCTGAGCCCTGTGCCCTGCCCAGTTGAGCCCCATGTGAGGTGAGGCACAAGGGTGTAGACTTTCCAATTTGGGGGGGGGGCTGGGGCTGGGGCTGGGCCAGAGGCATTGCTATGCTAGGTCCTTAAAAGAACTGAGGCCCCCATGACATCATAGGGAGGAGCCTATGGGCCATTGTCATTATCTATGGGGTCAGAGCCATGTGGGATTTAGGAAGGGGCTCCCCAGAAATTTAGAGGGGCCTGGAAACCCTTGGGAACCCCCATAACCATGCCCCTGGGCTGGGCTAAACCCAGGAAAAGGTGGGAGTTGTCCAGTGATTTTAGTGGTATCTCAGCAATCTCCTGCTGTGTCCTTTATTTAAATTCACTTTTAGAATAGTCATTTTAAGATCTGCAAATATACATTTTATGTACATAAGACAATCAAATGGTCACAAGTTTGAAAGTAAGAAGGGCAACACAGAAAGCCTGTAGGGGAACATTTTAAAAGTTTTCCTGGACATTCATTTACTTGTTTTTGCCTTATTCATGTTGGTGACTTTGTACTGAAATTTAATTATGGCATCACAGATGCCTTCGTTTGGTAAATCCATGGCTAAAGTCTCTGAGCCAGAATACCAAAAAGTTGCTGTGCACTCAATTTATGAGCAATGTACAGTGTTCAGAGTAGCAGCAATCTTCTTCTCACTTCAAACTCATATCCTACAAGTGAGTACAAGTACAAGACCCAGAGCACTGAGCCTATTCCCAAGGGCTGTCATTCCACTTTGCAGCTGTCATTCCAGTCCCAAAGCACTGAGTCTATTCCCAAAAGCTGTCCTGTCATTCCATTCTGTGACCTGTCATTCCAGTCCCACAGCACAGATTCTATTGCTAGGGCTCATCATTCCACTCTGGGGACTGTCATTCCAGTACCAGAGCACAGATTCTCTTCCTAGGGACCATAATTCCACTCTGGGGGCTGTCAGTCTAGTCCCAGAGCATAGATTCTATTCCTAGGGACTGTCTTTCCACTTTGGGGGCTGTCATTCCAGTCCTAGAGTAGCTGATCCGGGCCCAAAGACCTTAATGGAAAACCATTCCACATTTTCTTTGCAACTTTTTTTGTGCTGCAATGTATTTCAGTGGAGCCCATGCAAGTCAGTTGGCATTCCTGTTCCCATTATCTCCAACAGGCCTTCAAGCCTCTCCCATTGTTTCCAATGGGCAATCCTGTCATTCCTTTTATATATCCCAGTTAGTTGTCCCTTTGAAACTATACCACACCATTTTAAGTAACAGCAAAATGAAGAACATGAACATGTACAGAGTGCACATTTCTTGCCAATGTTCTTTCTGGGCTGCACACAGGGCAAAATGAAATTTTAAAAGGCCTCTGATCTGCATGCCCCCCCTCAAATCTTGTTCATGCAGATGGGCTTACCTTTGAAAAACGAAATGGAAATTGAAATAAGAGCTTAGGACTGGTTGAAACAGCCCCCCCCACCACCATGGGGGAAAAAAAACAACTGTTTTCAATCAAGGATATATAGACCCAAGTACAATAAAACAGAGACACACTTTCCCCCAAAATGTAAATTGGAGCCCTGCATTGTCCATTGATGCTGGGACATTTCCCAGTGGTGGCAACCTTAGCTCATTGATTTTTGCAGGGGACGTCTGGAAAGTAGCATTCCATGTGGATTTTCCAGCCCCATGATTTTTTTTTTGCAAGGGGTTCCCTCTGTTTGGTATCTTGAGAGTTTACACACCATCATTACCTTTAGATATAGACACATAGACTAGTAAACAGAAGCTATGGAAATGGCTGTAGGAAACTATGGCCTCCATTTGTTTATTCTGTGGTTATGGCATCTGACAACAATGGACTCTGGACTGGAGTTTGATAGAGGGATACAAAAAGCTAAGCCAGATGTCTAGCAGCCATTTTCTGGATAATGTTTCTACTTTGTAAGCCACCTCAAGCAGGTCCATAGGCCTCAAACATTTCTAAAGAAATAACTAATTGAGAAATATCCACAAATTATGCTACAAGCATTTCATGCCCCTTGTTTCCAGCTAGGAGAGGTGTCTGATAGGTAAGAAGTGGTATCCTGCATATTCAGTCTGATCCATGGAGAGGAGAGGGCTTATGAACATTATACTGGGAGGTACATGTGGTCTACAGGATACCAGTTGTTCATCCCTGGTTTAGAGTTAGACCAATCTCTGGAGAATTTGCATCTGTTTATTGAAATGCAAGACTGCATGTGAAGAGCAGCAAGAGGTGGAACACAAAACAGTCATTTAGTATAGCTGGAAATTATCAATCTCCATGTACAGCGTTCAGTAGGAGATTACTCAAAACCCTCCACTTTGGACACACTGATGTTTGTATAGTCTGATGTGGCTGTTGAAATGGTGTTTATTCCATGCTGGTCTTCTGCTGTACCAGTCCAGTACCTTATGAAATCCCTTACAAAAACTACACTGGTAAAACTGAAGACTGAAACTGGAAACAACAAAGTTAAGATTACTGTCCGGTACAGTATCTAATTACGAGATCACATATGTCTGATGAAAGAACGGCACTGAGCAGTCAGGATGAATGAATTATAGTTAACTGAAGAGCTCTGCCTGATTAACTGCAGAGGATGGATGGTATGTAATGTATGGGGTACGTGGCCATACATCTAACAAAGAGGATAAAAATAAATAGTGAACAGCTGCCGCTTTCATCAAGCTTGGACTGTCTTGCACACACCATGAGCGTGGGATCTTACTGGAAAATGTAGTATATGGTCATGTTGGGCAGTTACACGTAAAACACATTAATGAATCAATGTGAACTGATTTATATGGGAAGGGCACATTTTGAATTCCAGATCAGATCTTACACACACACACACACACACAATAATTTGCATTTCCAGCAAGATGTATTAGAAGAAATATTTATGATGAAAATAACACACTTTGATATGATTGTTTAAATATTAAAGGAACTCCAACACTTGTGGGCTAAAAACAAATTCATTTTTGTTTAAGTTTCTATATATGAGTAACTTACAGTGAAGAGAGGTTTTCCCAAGACCGGGACAGCCGAACACCTGTTCACTTTCTAGTTTACATTTGAACCCACAGGATTTTGATGACAATCTCAGTTACATAGATTCCCATCATCCCTTGCTATTTACCGATCCAGGACAACATTTAAGAATTCACTACACTTGAAACACAACAAGGAGGTCCTTGAATAATCATGCAGGGGCATTAAGGTAGAGATGTGCCAATTCATTTTCTCAATATTAAAGAGTAAAAATCTTCTGGAAAATAGCTAATGGTCCAGAATATCAACACTATATATTTCGGTTTTTTGGTCAAGAATCACTTTGGAATAAATCTCAGCACATTTCCAGCAAGATAATAATTATTCTAAACTCTTGTGCAGCATCCTCCCTTGAGTAATATGATTTAGAATAAATTGCTGCAAATTCGGGATGGCTAAAGAATTTCAGTTATCCTGCTAGTAATGGGAATTGTAGCGGCGTAAGCTAGAGAATGCTATTTCAAGCCAAAGGATGCTGGTTTTATTATTACAGCAACAATTAAGGACACTTCAGGCACCAGTATGCCAAAATACCACATGAAAGCACAGGGATGGTTTAAAATATGATCACATTTGTTCTGGCTAGCAATACACAAGGGGGATAAAAAAAAGAACCATTCCAAGTTGGATGTTCCAGTGAACTTAGACAGATGAAGGAGCTCTCCTGGCTTCTTGCCACACAGATGTTTATGAATGAATCTTCCAAAATGTGGGATTTGGCTTTAAATGGCAAGTCTGTAAAATGAAATAACCTCAAATCAGTCTGTGCTGGAGAGATACCATGGAAAAATAGAAAAGGTTTCCCCACTGTCTAGCATTTGCAACAGCACATGTAATGCTGTGCATATTCTTGATCGCTTGCTCTTCTGGAGTCAAAACACTGGTCTTGTGCTCTTATCTTGATGCTTCCCTGACCTGCTTGTTGCCTCCTGCAGCTTTTGCTGGAAGAGGATCCATGTTGCCTAATAGGTGCGGTATAAAGCGTGGCAAAATATCTTCCTAATTCCACATAATGCAAAAATTCATCAGCTGCATCAGAGAATTCATTTTTCCTCACTGTACTGGCCAGCTTTTCATTTCAGCAATTCAGTGAACTAAAACAAACAGCTTATGAACTAAAGCAAATAGCCTACACTGAAATCAGTTTGGAAGTATATCATTAGCTTTTGCATACTGCTGGATTCAGAACGGCGCATGATTCAGATGAGGAAATCAGTATGATGGTGGTCAAGAAATGTCATTATGCAGGAAATGATTTCAGAATGACACTTGCCATCCAGCCTTGGCACCCACAGTAAATCTGGATAGATGGTGAACTATTGGGTACTGAGATCTGGGTTTTGGGGAGAATGCGAAGACTGGATCAGTAATTCCACCCCACCCCCAGGAAAACAAAAACATCACCAAAGAAACAGATGCATGACAATGTGTCATGCATATGAATCTTATATGCTTGTGGCCAGTACCCAGGGTGAATTTATTTATCCACTTCACTTCTACCCTGCCTTTCTCCCCAATGGGAACCCAAGGCAGCTTGCATCAATCTCCTCACCTCCATTTCATCCTCACTCTCAGTTGAGAAGGGAGTGTGGTATAATGATTAGACTGTTGGACTAGGATCTGAGAGACGCAGGTATGAATCCCCACTCTATCATGGAAGCTTGTTGAGTGGCCTTGGGCCAGCCACATACTTTCAGCCTAACCTACTTCAACCCCTCATGTGCCATTATCAGCCATATACAAAAAACTCTCGTTGGTTCCTCAGTTCCTTAGGCTGAGTCAGCTTATATCTATATACATTCAAACAACTGGTTGGGAGAGGCAGTGAGACGAAGAAGAAAAGGAGCTGCTCAGCCAAGAAAAAGGGGAATGGGGAACTGTTATATTGGCCAGGCCCAGGAGGGCATTCTCTTTTTTTGTGTGAAGGGCTTGGGCCACTCTCTTGGGGTGAACCTATTCCAGGGCAGCCTACCCTTCATAAAGAAGAGAACCCTTCCCACATAGGTTTAGGTTGAGGGTATGTGACTGGCCCAAGGTCACCCAGCAAGCTTCCATGGCAGAGCAGGGATTTGTCTCTAGGTCTCTCAGATCCTAGTCCAGTGCTCTAATCATTACACCACACTGCCTCTCAACTGAGAGTGAACTGAGAATGCATCTCATAAACATACATAAAATGAGAGACAGCCTTTTCTTTATTTTATTCCATTTATATTCCGCCCTTCCTGCAAGCGGGCTCTGGGTGGATCACAGTAGGAATCTAAAACACATAAATAGAATTTACAGAATAATTAAAACAATTTAAAATAGCATAGATTTAAAAAGAGAAAACACAAAACAGGTCATGCAATTTCATTATATACATTATTCCAAGCTGGTGCCATTGGGTCTGTAAGATCTTATTCCGCGTTGAGGTGGTAGGCTTCAGTTTCAGAAGGGGAAGCCAAAGGCCTGATGGAATAGCTGCTTACAGGTCCTGTGGAAGGATAATAAGTCCTGCAGGGCCCTGATTTCAGATGGAAGTATGTTCCAGGGTAGGACAGAAAAAGCCCTGGCCCTGGCCGAGGCTAAGCGGACCTCCCTTGGGCCAGGGACAGGCAGCAGATATTGACCAGCAGATTAAAGGTTTAGGCCCTGCCATTCCTCAGCATGAAGGAGGGTAGGAAATGACTCTATGATCTCATGCGTGGGTGCAACCTAGAGTAAAGAACCATGCCTAAACCACTGGCCCTATACAGGCTTCATTATTGCAAAGAATCCTGAACTTATGAGGTATATTCTCAGTTCATGGAGGATCTCAGGCAACGCAGAAGTAGATTCTAGCTGGGTTTACCTATTAAAATGTTGGGGGAGGGGCTGACCAAATATAGGCTTGATAGCAACAGGGTGCATTTTGGATATCCTGTAGGGTGCCAGTCCTGTCAAAAATCCTACAAGAATTTCCAGCCTGGTACGTTTTCACCATGAATGGCCCCCGGAGCAAGAACAAACAATCTGTTACTGAGTTAGGTAAATTGATGCAACTGAAGGATATTCTATCACATTAGGAAGACAGAGCCCTTTTAAAAATGTAGCAAATTGCAGCAGATGAGCATTGCTCCTGGTCATTTCTGGGGAGGGATGAGAGCTTAGTCTTGCTTCCTTTCCTGGTAGCATTTGGATCTAATAACTCAGGTTTCAATTGTTTTCCCTTTGTTGCCCTCCTGGTCTTGAGTGTGTTTGCTTGAACAAATCTTCTACTTCACGTGGCACATAGGAGTATTTAACACAAATTAATTTCACACTTTATTTTAAAATAAGAGAAAACACTGTGACCTTAATTAGGGTAACTTCCTCTTGACAAACAAGAAACATCTGTGCGAATGTTGAAAATTGTGGTGGTGATCTGGTTGTGATGCAGCTGGCTAGAACCGAAAAAGAATTCCTCTACCCCCTGGGCACATTTTTTTCTCCCAAGGTGAACTAGAAAGAAAACCATAGATATGATATTTGCTGCAGAGTTCAGATGAGTTTATTTTTCATGTTAGAATGTCCAAAGCCTTTCAAATTGTGCTTATATTTCATTAAAAAGCACACGTTTGTTTTGCTTTGTTTTTCACCTGACTTGTCTTGGTGTTGAATGAAATTAATTTTTTTAAAGCAGGATAATGTTTTAAAAATAAATAAGTTGTTGAGACAAATCAGATTTTTAATTTTTTTGTGCTAGGCCAAATGCAGCCTTAATAGCACTAAACATTTCTCTATACATGTAATATAGGCCTATTGGCCTTTTAAAGAAAGAGTGTAGCTTTTCGGGTTGCCACCAGGCATTCCCACCTTCCCAGTTTTAAAAATCTATACGAGCACTTTGACTTCCGGCAAGACTTGCGAGCATGGCGGACGTGCTCCTCCGCATATGCGGGGAGCGCGATCCGTACCCGGCGGGAAGAAGGGGCTCTGGACTGGTGCCGAGCCCCCAGAGACCCCAGTGAGGGTGCTCTGCCTGGGGTGGCCCGAAGGGGATCTCTCCCTACGGTGGCGACCGAGGGATAGAGATCCCTTTTCATCACCCCCATAGGTTCCCCCGCCGTGGGAGCCATATGGCTGAAAGCGCAAATCCGAGAAGCAGCAGAGAGTGCGAAGCAATGAGGCTGGAACTGACAGTTACGCATGGAGAAAACGTGAGTCTGAAGTAAGAAAAGCAGAACACAGTGGGAAGACGGCGGGAGGAGTGAAACCCACCCACCCCTCTCCGGGACTAGCATACTTACGAGACTCTTTACGTGGCGTTACTGCAGGAATAAAAGCCCATCCGCCCTGCTAGATGGCAGCATCGCTCACTTGGAGATATAAACTTTAGAAGGACATAAGTGCTGTTTGAAAATTTGCTCCTTTCGTTCATCTTATCTATCCATAAACAAAGAGCGTAGCCTCAACAATGACGGGGAAACCGAAACCTTCCCCCAAACTAGGAAGTACAGCTCCGAGTTCAAAGGTTGATACCACGGAGATGAGTGCGGTGTTCTCCTCGTTATTGCGACCTCTAGTGGACCAAATGACAGCTCTCAACGTTAAAATGGACAAAATGCAGCTAGAACTAAAAGAGTCGAATAAATCCACAGAGATGCTGCAGCGAGAACTTCTGGAAGTAAAAACTTCAGTAAAGAACCAAGATGCAAGACTACAAAAGGCAGAGAAGGAAAAGGCCTTCCACCACGATCAGCTTTTGAAATTACAAATGGATAGATCGAATTTTTTCCTAAGACTTCAGAATGTGCCAGAAAACACAGGAGAAGACCTTAAAAATTTGCTAAGTGAAGCACTTGAACCAGTGACAGGCATGAAAGCAGCGGATATAAAAAGCGATATGGATATGGTTTACAGAACCTATCCAGATTATACTAAAAAGAAAAGCCTGCCTGGTGAAATTATGATAAGGTTCTCCAAAAATCTACAAGAGACGTGGTGCTTAGGACCACAAACAAAGCAGCTCTGAAGATCCTGGGAGAAGAAGTAAAAGTGATGAAGGATATCCCATTTGAAATAAGGAAAAGAAGGAAAGCCTATGGAAAATTGACATCTTGGCTCCATCTATCGTTGGAATACTCCAGAAGGACTATGCTTCAGCATCAAAGATAAGAAGTATAAGATCTGTTCAACAAGCGAAAAAAATTCTGGAAAAAAGCAAAGAGCAGAAAACTGGGAGAGACTCAGATGGTTCACTGGCATCGCAAGAAAGCATGTATGGATTTGATAGCTCAAAGAGTGAAGAAGAAGTGTCTGACTCGGAAAAAGGAGCTGCAGCTCCAAAAATAGTTGAGACTGTTAAGACAAGAAGAGGACGAAAGAAGAAATAGTGATTAAACTGTTTTATTAAGCATTGCACTTATGTATTATAAATTGTTTAATTAACCGTATTTCTCTAGGTGGGCGTGTCTGCCAAATAGTTTTGATATTTTTTATAGTAGCAGTAACAAGTAATTGAAATTTATCCAAGGTTTTAAATGCTTCATAATTATATTATGTAATAAGGTAGTATTAAGCAAATGATAAAGTACTCTCTGTATAAGGTATATGTAGCTTAGATTGCAGCGTTATAGTTGTAGTATAGGGAAAAATCAATAAAAAATTTATATATATATATAAAAAAAAAACCTATACGAGCACTTTCACTGTAATAATCTACTGAAGTTCTCAGTCATTGTGCCAATGTGTAGAAGTCTAAGAGTGGACATATTTTGCTGGGAGTGGAATCAATGCATGTGAAACCCAGCAGAACCTGATGGGTCAGCCTGGAAGAAGGTGCAAAGGGGGAAGAAGGCTAGAAGGTAGAGCTTCCTCAATGAAGCCAGGGTGAAACCTGGAGGATAGATAGGCAGCACTAGGTGGAATCTAAAGGGCCACAAGAGGAGCTTTGAGCAGTTGAAGAATGGCTCTTTAACTTCCAATACAGATTACCTGACAGAGCATTTATTGGTTCCCTGATCCTTAAAAATGGTACAGATACCGAAGCAGGTAAAGTATGTAGCTTTACTGCCTTACACTTAAAAACTACAGTTGTTTATATCTGTCTGCTAGCTGCGTATCAGGTCTTTGAAAATCCAAATATTGTGCCTCATGGTTAAAACAGAAGCTCTGAGCTGGTCTGTCTCATTGATAAGATTCTTCATCTGTATTTGGGGGAAATTTCAGAATTAATCTGTAACAACAAACCAGAATTAATACAGATGACAGCTAACAAACCAGGTACAAACTGTGGTGCACAGTGCTGTCCTAAGCAACATTACACCTTCGAAATCCATTGAAATCCTTTAATTCTGCTTAGGCTGGCAGTTAGAATCCCAGTACAGCTCCTACAAGCAAATTGTATTTGGACAGCCTTCAGTCAAACATCCTGATTTTAAAAAAAGTTTGATCAAACCACAGTTTTGACTTATTATGATGCCTAAATCAAATCTGTATTTGTTGTCTCACCACCACTTTGTATTTCCTCTTTCTACTTTGACCTGAAAGCCTGTTTCAGAAATGGAAATAGGGCAACACAAAATAGCTTTTCAAATACTAGTAGAATAATGCATTTTCCAAGCATCTCCCATGCCACACCTTAACTAGCCTAGAATGTTGGTTCCAATATTGCCTGGTTCAAATATATATCAAGGCAGCTGGTCTTCACATTCCGGAGGAGCTGACACATCTCCCTCTATCATGCGTATAATGTATGCTATGTATAATGTCTGTGCTCCACACAGATACCCAATCACGTTGACATTCTGCGTGCACAACTGAGAGGAAAGAATCACATGAATCAGATATTTACACCTTTAGGACTTCACCTTTAGGACATGGTATCTGATGCTATCTGCAAGGTGGAGGAGACTGGTTTGGATCCACCACTGGTTTTTCAGGAGTGGAAGGATTTCATCTCAGAGTATGACATTCTTGCATTTCTCTTCTGCTGTAGCCCAGTATGCCCCCTGCAATGCTGTTCCTGGGGATAAGGGACCCCCAAGAACAGCATTTTGAAAGTAGTATTTGGTTTGCAAGAGGAGATGAAAAAGTTACACTCCATGGATGGAAATCCTTCTACCCATGGAAAAGCTCCAGTAGATCCAGGCCAGAGTTTGTTCTCATTCCTCCATCTCATAAGGTTCTCCTGAATGCAGTTCAGCATTTTTTCCTGTAGTACAGCATGAATTAAGAATCAAGATTAAGATTTTTTTCCCCTCTTTTTTAACTACATATGTGTTCTATCCGATTCTGAGGAATCTCCTAGAATTTCAGAATGGGCAAACAAAAAGGCAGGAGCAAACTTCTGAACTGCTCAAGTAACTTCCTTTGGTTTTATCTACTTTCTTCCAGAGAGAAATCTTGTCCAGCTGCAAAGTATGTGGAGTTAGAGTGACAGCCTGTGGCAAAACAGAAGAATTTCAATACCTTAATCCGATTGATTTTCATTTGCTTTTGATCTTCATTCTTCTTGCTTGTCAGGCAAGATAAAGGCACTGGAGTTTGGAGCTAACTCCACTCATTGCTGCACAGAAAGCTCTTCTTAAGCACTGTAAAATATTACCTCCATTCCCGTCATACCATTCTTCCAGGAAACATATTGTATGTCAGACTCCAGCCTGGTAATGGGGTGCTGAACCTGGGGTTTGTTAAGTCCTAGTAAAAGGGAAGCAAGATGTCCAGTTGGGTCTCTAATTAATGTGGAGGGCCAGTTTTTACTGGAATTTTCACTGTGAAAATGATTAAACAGCAACTCTGATTGCTAGTGCCCACATACGTAGGGCTATTTGCCATGGGAATAAAGGGATGCCCTACCTACATCCACAAAGAGTCATGGCCAAAGGTGGCTCTGAACTCAGTACCAGAAATGCAGAGTATAAATTATCCTAGTTGTTTTTAATTTAGGCTAGAACAGGTCATGTGAGAAGACCACACCTACCACTTCCCCCTTATAAATGTTTCCAGACTTGCTATGGCATCTGACTTGGACCCACTCAGAATCTCAGTTATAGCTTTACTTTGTCTGAGACTGTCTCTATATACCTTTTTCTAGAAGCTCCTGGGCAAGCATCAGGGCAAATGCTAGTGCAAAATCGCCCTTAGTGTATACCTATCGTTCAGTCCTGGCTACCATACATACTATTCTGAGATACTTAGCATCTGAGATTCAGGATCAAGACACTAGGTGGCCATCAGGAACAAAAAAATAATAAGAAACTTAGATTTTTAAAAATAAATGTAAAAGTTTTTATTCAGTTTCCCAGAAAATATTCCATATAAAACTACAGTCCATATCCTTAAACATAAAATAGATTTGAATAACAGGAGGGTAATCAGTCCTGCTTATCAGTGACTTTCCATCACACCCACTATCCATTTCTAACCTTCCTACTGAACTTCTGTTTCCTTGACTGCCTTTAGCAGTGGCCTCTCTTGCCCTTATTGTTGTAGAGAATATGGAAATAGAAAATAGATTTTCAATGTATCTATATATCTAATTCTCAAATGGTCCTAACTATGGATACTTAAATCTTGAAACTGCAGTCATGAACAGACAAGGCAGACATTTCTAAACCCAAGAAAAGCCCCAGGTTTGCAGGGAAAAAAATAAAATTTGAATATATATATATATATATATATATGTGTGTGTATATATATATATATACATATATATACACATTGGGGTGGGTTGAAACCCCTAAAATAATAGGAGCAGAACTTGTAGCTTTAAGAAATGAATGACCTCACTGGCTGTTGTGAGGATAGCTAGGAAACCACAACAGTATAACCAGCTATCAAGCCTTGGTTGCTGTCAGTAAAAGGCAAGGGGAGGGGACAGGGTCATTTCCAAGGTTGTTTTGGCCTTTGAAGGAGGACTCATTGGGGCTAGGCCCACCAGTAATCACCAGGCAACTTGGTACCATGCATCTTGCAGGCTCTGCTGCTTGCTGTTATTCAACAACAGCCCCATGAAGGCCAGTGTGGTGTAGTGGTAAACATTTCAGTCTACTGTCTGGGAGACCCAGTCTGCCATGGTGCTCATTGGGTTACCATGGGCCAATCACAGACTCTCAGCCTAAGGTAACTCATAAGGTTGTCATGAGGATAAAATGGAGGAGAGGAGAATGCTGTAAGCTGCTTAGGATCCCTGTTGGAGAGAAATGTAGGGCATAATGAAGTAAATGAATAATAAATGTAGCTGAAGATGAGGGTACAGATAAAAGGTTGGTTGGTTGGTTGGTTGGTTGGCAGGTGGGAAGGAAAAAAGGAAACAAGGAAAGATGAGGATATGGGGCTGCCAGGAGGAGGGAAAGGGGAAATAGTGTGAAGTGAGGTGCCTCTACAAGTCTGCAGGTCCTGCACTGAACACATGGGAGGAGGAGGATGAAACCCTTTAGCATGTTTTAACCATCCTAATCCTGTGTCCAAAAAGATAACTGAAGTAAGTGTGAAATGTTTATTACCTGAATATGTTGAACACTGAACCTGTTGGCCTCATGTGGGAAGCCGAGGAGAGTTTGGCTATCTGGCTGGTGTACCGACTGCCTAATGCACCAGCAGATACCCTGTCGGGCTTGTTGGAGGCTGTATCTGGGTGGGCTCTGGAGTTCTTAGTTCTGGGGGACTTCAGAGTTCATGCCGATGATGCAACTTCCTCTCAGGCCAAGGACCTAGTGACATCCATGAAGGCACTGGGACTCTCCCAGTTTGTATCAGCTCCTGCACATCAAGCAGACCACATGCTAGATCTTAGTTTTGGTGTGGGGATAAATGTGGATCTGGTGACCATTGATATGGTCCCATGGTTAGACCACTTTGTCCTGAAGGCCCAGCTGGGCATTCCTAGCCCTCCGTGCTTAGGCAGTGAGTATATTTATGCTCACCCACAGAGGCTGATAGACCCAATCAGGTTCCAGAATGTTCTGTGGGATCCAATGCCTCCTGGTGAGCCATTAGATGAGCTGGTAGAGGACTGGCATCGCTGGCTCTCTGAGGCCATCAATGAAATCGCTCCTCGGCATCCTTTCCATCCTCGAACCAAACTAGCCCCGTGGTATGCTATGGAGGATGAAAACAAAACTGAGATGACTATAGCAAGGGTGGCAGCACAGTCGTGATGAAGCTATGTGAACATCTTAAAGGTTGTTTATGAAATTCTATGAGATGGCAGTGCATCTGCTAGCTCTCGCCCAGCCCAATTATTTAGAACAATTTGGTCACTGACTACCTTGCATCAAGGCAAGCAAAATGATACAAAATTGGCTACTGGATGTGAGGCATTTGTGAGCTTCTTTGCAGATAAAGTCTCCACACTCCACCACAATCTCCCAGCCACAGTTAATACTGTAAGTGAACTAGAAGCCCCTTGTCCATTTTCTGGTCCAATCTTGGTTCACTTTGGGTGGCTCTCCAGTGAGGAAGTTGATAAAATCCTGGCAACTGTAAGGCCTACCACATGTCCCCTTCACCCATGTCTGTCTTGGCTGGTTAAAGCCATTGGGGATGGGGTTCAGCCCCCCTTGGGAGATATCATCAACTTATCCCTATCTTCAAGGGTATTCCCATGGCATTTGAAGGAGGCAGTAGTATGTCTGCTTCTCAAAAAAACCATCTCTGGACCCTGCGGTCCTTGCCAACTACTGCCCATTTTCGAATCTTTCATTTCTGGGCAATGTGGTTGAGAGTGTAGTGGCTGAACAGCTACAGGCATTCTTAAATGATGCTTCCATACTGGATCCCTTCCAGTCCAGCTTCCACCCTGGCCATGGGGTGGAGACTGCACTGGTTGCCCTCATGGATGATCTCCAGAAGCACATGGATCAAGGTGGGTTGGCGCTGCTGTTGCTTTTAGATCTGACAGCAGCATTTGTCATGTTTGACTATGATCTACTAACCCACTGCCTTGCCGACATTGGGATACAGGGGACTGCTTTACAGTGGCTTTCCTCCTTTCTCCATGGTCAGAGACAGAGGGTGGCACTAGGGGAGAGGATGTCCCTGTGATATCTGCTGGATTGCAGGGTACCACAGGGGGTGATCCTCTCCCCAATATTATTTAACATCCATATGTGCCCCCTTGCCCAGTTGATCCGGGGATTTGGGCTGGGTTGTCATCAATATGCCAATGACACCCAGCTCTATCTGCTGATGGATGGATGGCAAGGCTCTGATTCAGATATCGGACCTCTGCTTCAGATATTGGACCAGGTTTCCAATATCTCTGCTTCAAATATTGGATCAGGTGTTGGTGGCCATGGCTAGATGGTTTCAGCAGAGTTGGCTGAAGTTGAATCCAATGAAGACAGAGGTCCTGTACCTGAGTCGTGGGGGCTGGGATCAGGAATTAGGCTCTCAGTCTTCGGTGGGGTGCCATTGGTGCCAGTGCCAGGGGAAAGGAGACTCAGGAGGGTGCTGGATTCCTCACTTACCATGGAGGCCCAGGTCACTTGGTTGCCAGATCGGCCTTTTATCATCTTCAGCTAGTCAGACAGCTAGTTCCCTATCTTGCCCCCCAGGATTTAGCTACAGTGATTTTGCCCCCCAGGATTTAGCTACAGCTATAATGGTCATTTCTAGGCTAGACTACTGTAACTCACTCTATGCAGGATTACCCTTGAGCTTGATCCGGAAATTGCAGCTAGTTCAGAATGCAGCAGCATGCCTATTGATGGCGACACCTGCGCAGGTGCACATTCAACTGGTGTTACACCAACTGCACTGGCTGCTGATCAAATACCGGATCCAGTTCAAGGTTATGGTTTTGACCTTTAAAGCCCTATGCAGCCTGGGACCACCATACCTGCAGGACCACCTCTCCTCATATGAGCTCCAGAGAGCTTTACACTCTTCTGATCAACATCTCCTGGTGGTCCCTGGCCTGAGGAACATCTGCTTAGCCTTGACCAGTGTGAGGGCTTTTTCAGCCCTCACCCCGGCCTGGTGGAACATGCTCCCACTTGAGATCAGGTCCCTGTGGGACCTAGCACAGTTCCACAGGGCCTGTAAAATGGATCTGTTCTGCCATGCCTTTGGTTGAGGCGGCGGGCATTCAATCCATTCTGGCTCCCCTGTCCTGTCCATGGCGCTGTTTCCTAGTGCCCTACTGTCTGGATACCATCTGTACATTAGAATTTCTTAGGGTAATTACTTCATAAGGCATGGGTTTGGTTTGATCTGCTATTGCTATTTACTGTTTTACTGTTTTTATTGTTTGTTGGTTTTATGTTGTGAGCCACCCTGAGCCCATTTTTGTGGGTAGGGCAGGGCAGAAATTTAATAAATAAATAAATAAATATTAAATGAACATATAAAATGGAGAGGCAGAGAACTTTGTAATCCTTATTAGTGATTTGGAAAACATAACAGGGCATGTTATTTATTTTAGAAGATTTAATTTGAGGTAAAGTGTTGGAATTTTCAAAATGCCCCCCTCCGTTTCCTCCTTTACAGCCACAGGGTCATTGGGCAGCTGTTCCACCCCATTTTCTCTGCAGTTCTCATGTGCCAACTGTACAGTGCTTTATAGTGGCACAGGGCCTATAGGATATTAAAGCCATTCTTGAGTTGAATTCTTCCAGTTGGCCAGGAAACAATCCACTATCTCACCACCAAGGCAGCAAAAAAATCTCTGCTCTTATAGCAAACGTGCCGACAATTTTTCATTCTTCAAATGTCTATGCTAGGTTGGGTTTTCTTTTCTTCTTCCAGGCCTGGGCAGTAGGACTAAAAAGAAGGGGGGGGGTTACACCTATGTTTTCTCGATATTCTGCCTGAATTAATCAAATAAATCTTCTTTAAAGCAATGCTAAATGAGTCACAGATGGGCTTGCCCTTTTGCAGGTTGCAGAAATCACCCATTACAGTTCTTTTAATTTATCAGAGGCACAGGAGAAAAATAAGATGCCCTCTTGCTCCTTTGCAGTAATAATCAGAACCAGTCTATTTGGCAGTCTAATTTACTCCAAATACGTAATGATAGTTGTAGTGAAGAATATGTGACCTATCTGGAAGTCACTAACAGAGAGAATGGTGGATAGCTTTTATAAAACCAGGTTTAATAAAAAAGAGTGTTATATTAAGTACACTTGCCTGGTGTACTTAAGCATATGGTTTCCATATCAGGAGCCAAGATGGCAAACACATGGCTTGCCTTTGGACTAACCTTTCTTATAATCTTTACTCTTTGCTATGGGGGTTACTCTTTTCTGATTATATTTTTCAAAAGTGATGAAGCTTCCCAAAGGAAGTCAAGCCAACGAAATTCTTCGTAAAAAAACCACAACAGTTTGCACCACTGCTTAATCTGCCTTATTTTCTACTTACTCAAAAAGTGCCAGCCATGGAAATTCTGGGTATCCCTCGAAGTTGATTTCACTCCTCTTTGCATGATTTTACTTTAAAGGAGAAGTGCAGGAAGCTGTCACATTTTGTAAAGAAAGGAACACCGATGGCAAGATTTACTCCACAGAATGTTTCACAACAGTGTCTCACTTGGTGTGTTATACCCACATTGACATTATTTATCTTTGTACAACATGACCAACACATTCCCTGTGTGACTTCCTGGGCTCAGGACACAGAAGCAGAATACCCAGCACCCTCAAGCCCCTCCTCTTAGAAATGGCCCTCATGTCCATCTCGTTCACCCAACCCCAATACTCTTTGTGATTCTTTAACTGATGTTTTAAGCAATACTTCAAAAGTAATGACTCAAGGCAACTTATATCACATTGGTATACATCCATGTCTGTAGTTGTGTCTCAAGGCAGGAATAAATATACACTGAAACTGGTATTAAATTTTACAAACTGATGTCCACAAAGTGTCTCAGTTGTCTTCATGATGGGACAACCAATGAGAAAGTTCTTTACCTACCATGTCTGGGAGATAGCATCCTGAGCACCAGCAAGACTAAGGGTGCGGTCACATGGTCATTTAAATGTGGGTATCTAGCGCTGCATTTTTCAGCGGGATTATTTAAACATGGTTTGGGATGACCACACATCCCCCACAAACTGCTTCAGTTGCGCAACTAGGCTCCGTGGACCATCCAGTCAGGTGCACCGCCTGAGCAGCGGTGTGTTGTTGTTGTTGTTGTTGTTTTAAAGTTATTTGAGCATGCGCACAAGCACATGTACAAATCTCTGCTTCCATAGATTTTTTTTAATGTAAAAGCAGTCATGCGCACAACGGCAACCTTTAAAAAAAAAAACTTGGCAAGAGGGAAGTCGGGATCGTGGTGAACGGTTGCAGTCCAGACGGGCGCAACTGCAGGTTCTCGCTGGGAGAAACCATAAAGTACTTGATTTTGCTGGTGTTTGAACAGCCAAGATCGAATGCGGTAGATCGCGGGAGGGCGCGGGATTCAAAACAGGAGACAGGTGCGTAGTCTGGTCAGCCCTTTTAAATGCAATGGGGAATAGCTGCAAAACCCTCTGTAAATGACCGTGTGACCGCACCCTAATAGGGTAGGCCCAAACTGCTCATTTTCCTCATGAATTGCAAGTCAGGCAGTCAGTCTCCATGAAATGGATGTGGAGTGGTGATGGTGAAAATAGATGATTTGATCTCCTGGGGAAATAATCAGCAGTTACAGGCAAGGCCCAAACACCCATGAGAAGGAGGAGGAAGAGGAGAGTTGGATTTATACCCCGCTCTTCACTCGAAGTCTCAGAGCGGCTTACAATCTCCTTCCCTTCCTCTCCCAACAATGGATACCCTGTGATGTATGTGGGGCTGAGAGAGCTTGGAGAGAAGTGCTCTTGAGATAACAGCTCTGAGAGAATTGTGACTGACCCCATGTCAGCCAGCTGGCTGCATGTGGAGGAGTGGGGAATGAAACCCAGTTCTCCAGATTAGAGTCCGCCATTCTTATTCACTACACCAAACTGGGAGAGGAGCAAAATATAGATGGGGTAAGGCCATTGGTTGTATCAGTCCTGCTGCCTGGCTATCACATTATACTGCCTCTGGTCTACATGTGTGTTCCCAGCACTTGCTCTTAGGAGACAGTAAGTAGGCATTGAACTTCAGACTTTTTGTGTGTTGGAAGTTCCACTGAGCATTCTCCAGACAGAGCCCTATAATCCTGTATGACTGCATCCACATGGGCCAGAGAGAATGAGGTGTATCATCAGGACCGTAGCTAGGTGGGGCAGGGTGGTGCCCCCTCCCAAATCTGCAATGCCCCTCTCCCAGTCTCCCCAACCCCCCTCTCCGCTCCCCGACTGCCCATCAGCCTGAATTATCTCCAGAAGTGACTGGGGCAGTGCAGCACTGGCCAGCCATGTGCTTCCTTGCACTTCCTTATCAGGAAGCATGTGTATGCACATCTGGCTCCACCCGCAGCCCCAGAATGTGCAAAGAGCCTGGCCCACGTGACCGACTGGCCAGCAGGGAAGGAGCACATGCCTGGTGCTGGTGCTCTTTCTTTTTCTGCAGACTTTTCTCCCTGTTCATCTTCCCAGAGCAGCTACACCTTGGGGAGAGAGCGCAGTTCTGGGAAGAGGTGAGTGGCAATGTTCCCTCTAAGCTGTGGAGTCTTGTAAGCAAAAATTCAATTTTGTGAGCTACTGGCATTAAAGCTGTGAGCCAGAGATTTGGGTACTGCATAAATCAGTTTGCTTTGGAGACATCCTTCCTGAGCTAAGACATGAATGTGTGAGCCAAAGGCTAAAAAACTGTGAGCTAGCTCACACTAACTCAGTTTAGAGGGAACACTGGTGAGTGGTGAGCTGGTTGGCTGGGGTGGTAGCTGGGCGGGGGAGCCTAGGAGAGCGCTCTCCTGTTTTTATTCTATTTTATTATTTTAGTGATGTCAGAAGCAATAACATGCCCCCCAGTGCCCCACACTGAAAGTCATCCAGCTATGGGGCTGTGTGTCATGGACCAGGCTAGGCTCTATCCAGTCTCTTTCTTTCATTACTGAGGCTGTGTGGTGTAGTTCTCTTGAACAAAAGTTCTGGACTCATTCTACTCCTGCTCTCTTATTCTATTCCATCCATTTCATTATTGCTAGCACTACATTCCAAAGGTGAAATTTGTCCCATCTTCTGACCATTGTCTGTGGGTTTTCTAGCCAAAACTCTTCTTTTAAAAGTGGAAGGTTTTGCTGAATGAGTTGGACAGAAAGGAGCACAAGTTCTGGCAAAACAAATGTAGGTTGACAATAAAATGTACAACAGGAGACAGTGAGGAGCTGATTGTGAAAAACATTAAGACAAACAATAGCCATTTCTTCAAACATATTAGGAGCAAGAACCCAGCTAGGAAGGCAGTTGAGCCTTTAGAAGACAAAAGGGATAAAGGGATTACTTAAGGAACTGGCAGAGAAACTGAATGAATTTATTTGCCTGGGGCCTATGACATTGTTCCCCTTGCACTCCTCTCTGGACAGTACAGAACCTTTCCTCCTCTGTGGCTAGGGTTGTCAGGTCCCCCCTGGCCACTGGCAGGGGTCGGGGGTGGGGGATAGGGTTGCCTGCTCCAAGTTCGGAAACTCCTGGAGATTTGGGAGTGGAGCCTGGAGAGAACAGGGACCTAAGTGGAGTACAGTTCCATAGAGTCCACCCTCTGAAGCACAGATTTTCTTAAGTGGAACTGCAGTTTGGAGAGAAGCTGTAATTCTAGGAGATATCCAGGCACCACCCAGAGGCTGACATCTGTAGCTGTGGTGCTCACTTCCTCTGTTCTAGTGTCTCCACATGTACAAGGGCTCCTTGAAAAACATCATCCTGAGCATGTGAAAGTGAGTGCCTCAGAGGAGGAAAGCCTCCACAGAGGCCAAAGAGAAGCATGAAGGGAGCAAGCCAGTGTTCCCGCTAAGATGAGTTAGTGTGAGCTAGCTCCCAGTTTTTTGGCCTCTGGTTCACACATTTTTATCTTAGCTCAGGAAGGATGGCCTCAGAGCAAACTAATTTATGCAACAGCCAAATCACTCACTCACAACTTTAATGCCAGTAGCTCACAAAGTAGAATTTTTGCTCACAAGACTCCACAGCTTAGAGGGAGCATTGGTCCCATTAATATAATAATAATAATTATCCAGGTCTTTCCATGTTTTTACTGTGGCAAATGTGAGGAACATACACTGAAGCTACAGTTTTCAGGAAGGGTGTCTGAAGAACTGGGCCAAGCTGAGGTGACAAAATAATGAAGTTCTAGGACTACTAAGTAATCAGAAAATTTTAAGTCTCCAAGTCCAGATGGAATGAACCTAAATGTGAAATTGTTGATTTATTTACCAATATATGTAACTTGTTACTAAAATTGCCCTCCATGCACGTTGTACAAATTTAGAAAAGGTGTCCAGAGGAGATTTAGGGAATTATACACCAGTCAACCAAACATCTGCTCCAGGTAAGTTAGTAGAAACTATTATTTAAGATAGAATTATTCAGCACATCAAGAAACAAAACCTGCTGAGGGAAAATCAGCATGGCTTCTACAAAAAGGAGTCCTGCCTCACCAAACTTTTGGAGTTTTTGAGCAGGTTAACAAGAACATTGGTAAATGAGATCCAGTAGGTATTACAATACTTGGACTTCCAAAAGGCTTTTGACAAGGTACCTCACCACAGACTCCTGAGTATTATTTGGGATGGTGAAAACCAAGGTGAACTGTGAAGAACTCCAGGATAATCTATCTAAACTGGATGTGTGGGCAACAATGTGGAAATGAATTTCAGTGTCGGTAAGTGTAAGGTGATGCACACTGGAACAAAAAAAAAATCCTACCTTTAAATATATACTGATCAGGTTTTAACTTTCTGAGACAAAGACTGAAAGACATTTCAGGACTGTAGTGGATAGGTCAATGAGCATGTTTACTTAGTGGCAGCAAACTGCATGTTGTGGATTATTAGTAAAATAGTTGAAAATAAAATGCCTTATATACAGCTATAGCATAGCATGGAATACTGTGTACAGTTCTGGTCACTGTATCTCAGAAAAGGATATGGCAGAAAAAGTACAGAAGAGGGCAACCACAATGATGAATGGGTGGGAGCACCTTTTCTAGGAAGAAAGGCTGTTGGCTAAGTGGGGACATGACAGAGAGGGGACATAACAGAGATTTATAAAACTATGCAAAAGTGAATAGAAAGAGCTTTTTCTCCTTGTCCTATAATATTAGGACTTGGGGGCACCTGATGAGGTTGATGGGAAGTAGGTTCAGTACTGACAAAAGGAGCAATCTTTATTCAATGAGTAGTTAACTTTCTTTACTCAATAAGTAATTAAATTGTTGGGTTCACTGCCACTGGATACAGGGATGTGACACAAGCATAAATGGCTTTAAAAGAGAATTAGACACTCATGGAAGTAGGTCCGTCAATGGCTACTAACCATTGTGACCACAGGGAATCTCCATGTACAGAGCCAGCAAACCCCTGATTATTAGTGCTAGGCAGCAACAGCAGGGGAAGGCCTTAGCTTCTAGGCCCTCTTCGTTGGTCCTCCAGGTCCACTGGTTGGTTGTTGTATGAAACAGGTAGCTGAACTAAAAGGACCACTGGTCTGATCCAGCAGTGCTCTTCTTAAGTTCTTTTAAAACTTTGTTAGTTATTAAGTTGCAACTGAACTACGGTGACCCCAGCAAAGAGATGTTCGAGGCAAGGGAAAAGCACAGGTGGTTTGCTGTTGCCTTCCTCTGAAGAGCTGTCCATGGTGGTCTCCCATCCGTGTACCAACCCTACTCAGCTTCTGAGATCTGATGAGCTAGTGCTGTACCATACCACCTTCCCTCCATGTCGTTTTGTTACTGGCATAGTATTCACTCTAGTGTAATAGCCACCAGTGCAGAAGGAACCTGATCTTGATCTGCTTTTCATTCTGGTGCTTTGTGAGTGAGCCTATGTTGGGGGGTGGACTAGCAATGGAATGAATTACATTATTGCTCCTTATTTTATTACTTTTAAGCACCAGGAAATATCCCTGGGATCTTGTGGACAAGCCAATTCTGAACCAATCTGGTAACGTGGGTACATAAAATGTGTATATCAGAAGGCTGTTTTCATGTGTTTTGATTATAGCTGAATTCTTATCCTGATGTTCTCCACTGACCAACCTTTATTTAGGTGCATGAATGAAAGCCCTCATTCTTAGGATTTCTAAAAAGATCCACGGTGCAATATTAGTAGCTTCCGTTGCAGACATGGTAGGTATCACTTGTATCAACACTTTGATTTTTAAGAAGTCAAATTATAGAACAAAAAAGCCTAATTGCCAGTGTTGGAAGATGAGCTGTTTCCACAGTACTCTCCAAAGATGTCAGGAGATGGGTCATTTGTATCTACTGGGAAGTGGAATACAGTAGGCTTTGTTTTGATAAATGACAGAATTCTTTCAACTTCATCTTATAATGTTCAGATCATTTGGTTATTGGTTTGCAAGTTCAACATGGGAAGACAATGAGTGACGACACCCCTAGTGTGAACTTTACAGGAAGAAGAAGTAAATGCTGACACTTGTTACACTCGCCTTGGTAGTTGCTGGTCTGCAGCAGTGAGTTATAAATCTATTGGTCCCATTGCTTTTTCGTCACTTGCCTGATCCGGTGCCCTTCTTTTCATGTGTTGTAATTACTAACATCTGCTTTCTGATCCTGGGCTGTGTGGAATTTGGAAAGGCACTTTCTATCCAGAACAATGGCAACAGCTGTTTCATTTAGCCTTGGGCCAGCACTTCCTGTTCAGTCTACAGCTGTTCTCCTGTGTCCAATTTATGTTGCAAGGGTTTCTTTCTTTCTTTCTTTCTTTCTCTCTCTCTCTCTCTCTCTTTTCTTTTCTTTTCTTTTCTTTTTTTCTTCCCTACATTACACTGGCTGCATTCTGCATTGAAACATGATAGGAAACAAAATACACAGAAACATGCTGGCATGATTGACTTTTGCAGTGCATTTCAACAGATGTGGAATAGTAACTAAAGTACTATGGATAGGAGTGGTCAAAAGTTATGCTTGGCTTTATATTCCTTCGCACAGAAGAAGTGTGCGTGTGCACAAAAGCTTATACCTTGAATAAAACTTTGTTGGTCTTAAAGGTGTCACTGGACTTGAATTTTGAAGCAATTTGCCTTCCATTCATATGTCAGGCTGTTCAGAACTTGATAAAAGGAGATGGCTTCCACTCATTTAAACACAGAATGGTGAATGCAAGGGAATCTGCTAATACAGAAAGTTAGACTAAATAATTCTCAAAATACTTTCCATGCCACTATGCTATGCATCTAGACCACATTAGTGATTATGAAGACTCTGCAGCAGTGCTCCCTCTAAGCTGTGGAGTCTTGTGAGCAAAAATTCTACTTTGTGAGCTACTGGCATTGAAGTTGTGAGTGAGCAATTTGGCATCAGCATAAATTAATTTGCTCTGGGGCCATCCTTCCTGAGTGAAGACAAAAATGTGTGAGCCGGAGGCTAAAAAACTGTGAGCAAGCTCACACTAACTCAGCTTAGAGGGAACATTGCTCTGCAGGTTAATTAATCAGGATTAAAACACATGGTTCAGTGTAGGATTCTGAAAGCATCCCAGAATGCAGATGAAGTCCTCTCTTTGCTTTATATTTACTTTCCAGATAGTGATTTTTTTTTAAAAAAAAGATGTTAAAACATGTTACAGGTTAATTAATCCTTGTTAAGTGGGTTTGAGGATGTACCCCAGAGTATTGCCATGGAGTATGGTCCGAGTTTTTGATTCTGAAAACAGTCAGAGGATTTCCTTTTCAGATGCCGCAACCAAATTAAAAGAGTGATTTTGAGAGTGTAATTTAGAACATTTAAATGATAGCCTTGTAATAGAAGATTAATGTAATGTAGGAGATAAATTCATCTTTCCTATGGATTGGAAAATTCTGGGATCAAAGCCACAGCTTCAACACATGTTGTGAATTGCAGAATTTGAATAGGCAGCACATTACCAAGTGGAAGGTCGACTGGTGCACCAATGGATCTACAGTTACACATGATGATTATAATTGTGTGAATGTGGCAACTGCTAAGCTTAAATGATATCACATATTTGGCACTATGAAAAAGTAAGATACCCAGGAAAGTAGGGCAGGGGGGTTTGTTTGTTTGTTTCTATAAAAAATGAAATTGGAGGGTTTGGAGTTATTCAGCAAAAAAATAAAGACAAACTATTTATGGAGAAACTACCAACAAGGCCAGCTTTTCCTATTCCTTCCAGCAGGAGAGACAAAAAAAGGCAACTGGAACATAGACAAATGGAGACTGCTTGCTTTGCTCAGCTTGTGCTGAGTGGAAGGAGCAGCTGGGAGCTTTTCATAGCACAAGGAATTCTAATGGTTAATGACAGAAATTAGTCCCACTTCTTTAATGTTGCAGTGTGTGTTGAACTGAGAAATTGGGGCTTATTCCTAAACTAATTCCTACTGATGATAGATCAGATCTTCCTTTACCTCTTTAAAAGGTTCGCTCACTAGTTAAGCTTTTCCTCTGGCTTTCCTTTAAAATTATGAGCACCAATGTTCCTAAGGTCTGAGGGTACACTTGAATTATTTGGAGGGGAGAGGAACGGGAGGCAGATTACCAAACTCAAAGTGTCCTTCATTCTGCTTCCCACCCTCCACCCCATCCATCCCACTGCATTTAGTTTGCAGACCAAAGGCTACAATGTGGAGAAGTAAAATGGTCAAAGATCTGCTTTGTGGAGTGAAGTACAGTGTTTGTTAGTTATATGGGACTCAGACTGAAATTCCTAACCAGTGAGAATAAAGATGGTAGCTAGTTTCAACCTACCCCACAAGGCTGTTATAAATGCCATACGAAATGTAATGTACAGTGTACATTGCAAATACTACTGTTAACGACAATGTAAAAAAACTAGGTATGTGCACTCAGAGAGTAGCTAATGAAGCTCTCATTCTTTACTATAATTACTGCAACTAATATGAATGGTGAAACTAACAATCATAATAACTGGGCCCATAGCTACAGTGGGGCATCTTGGGGCCGCACCCCCTTAATTTACAGCCTCGCCTCACAAGAGGCATGGGTGGGGATTGGTATGGGGAAAGAAACAGGTGGCTTGGTTGCTTGGAGGGAAGGGAGGATTCACGGGGTCTTGGTTCTTAAGCAATAGACTAGTGAATCAGCCTTGATAAGGGCTGGGAGGGGGACAGGGGTGCCGAGCTGGGTGGATGTGAAGGGGTGTGTGGTGTGAAACTGAAATTTAGATTTCTTCTGAATGCTGCACCAACATACAGCCTTGTATGCTTCAGCATACTTGCATGTTATTTATGTATAACCTAGCTACTTCCGGCGTATTGATCACATGAAGTATTGGTACTGGTAACCATAGATACAATATATTATTTTTACAAAGCCCTTCACTCCCTCGTAATGGTTGACCCACAAGAAAAATATATATCCCACAAAACAAAAAAATCCTGGCTTTGGGCCTGATAATAACAGCAATAATAAAAATACAGAAGAACATAAATGCAGCATGCATTTTTATCTGTTTTTGGCCAAAGCCACTGAGGTTCCAACCCTGACCTGGATAGCCCAGGCTAGCCTGATCTCATCAGATTTTGGAAGCTAAGTAAGGTCGGCTCTGGCTAGTACTTGGATGGGAGACCGCCAAGAAATACCAGGGTCATGACACAGACGCAGACAATGGCAAATCACCTCTGAATGTCTCTTGCCTTGAAAACCTTATGAGGTCAACATAAGTCAGTTGTGACTTGACCACAAAATACAGCAGCAGTAACACTGAGCTTCAGACATGTCACTTGTATAGGGTGTTTATGGAGTAGTTTTGATAATCAAAAACAAGGCAAAGCAACATTTTATACTACATAAGAAATGTATGTCTGTCACATCTGCTCAGTCTCCAGTGACTGATGAGAATAGGTCACCATCATCACTGAAAGTGGTATGTGAAAGTAAGGAAGTAAGGTCCTTTGCATCTAATCCACATGAAACACACCAAATTCCACCCCAGTGGTAAATAAGTAGTACCACTTCATAACTCCCCTTCCCACATACCATCCCTTGGCTTTGAGTCTCTCTCTCTCTCTCTCTCTCTCTCTCTCTCTCTATATATATATATATATAGTCCTTCTGAAACTGTTACATTTTTATCTCAACCTTCTTCCAAAGAACAGCAGCACCCCCTAAACACACACCCATTTTATCCTCACACCATCTTTCAATGTAAATTAAGCTGGGAGAAAGTGATTGCTCAAGGTCACCCAGATGAAACTGGAGTTCTGGAATTCAAACTACCAACACATTAAGTTACCTTAAAATGCCACAGGGAGCAATATGGATTGGAGCCAAAGTGATATATCCCAATACCCCATGGGTATTCAAAAGCTTGTTTTTTTTTTTAACACCACTAGCTTCTTAGATGCTGCAATGTCTGAGCTGCAGTACACAGCCATGTTTTTATATTAAATGCAGGGATTAAGATCGGGCAAATACAGCTGCAAAAGGAGATAGGGTCCCATGGGAACCCTAAATTGCACTGTTCAATGGGTCCATTCTGCACCCCTCTGAGGATCATCAACTTTTAGCTATAAATAATGATTGGGACTTGCAAGAAAACAATGTATCCTTTTGGGCTATTCAGGAATCTCTCTTATTATGCAGCTTCCTCCAGAAACCAATCTCCTGGCTCATTAGCACCTACCTGCTTCCCTTACAATGCAGATTCCTCTGTAAATCTATCCCTTACCCATCTTATAGCTCATTATTTACCTAGAAATTAAGTCAAGTGCATAATTAGGACCATCTACCCATCTCCAGGCCTATTAGCACCTATCTGACACTCAGATGACTGGATTACCTCATCTAGACTTCTCATTAGCTTCTTGCACAACAAAAAGTTTAGTTCTTTGTATGAAGCTCATATGCTGACATTTCTCCCAGTGGGAACTTGGATTCTAACATTACTGCAATCACAGAGCAATCCCAAATTTACCAATGGCAATAAAGATCCTGAAATTTGGTCCAGCAGCAAAGACAGTCTAGAGCTATTTATTTTTTACCTCAGTAGTAAAGCCCCAGGATAAAACTGTGTAAAATGGCATCCCAGAATAGACAAAAGTTGATTCACTTTACTTTCCAAGATTGCTCCTTCACTGCCAGTACTTCACAAAAGACAATCAGTCCCCCAGCCTGAATCCTTCTCTTGCTGCTTTGGACATTTGTGCAACAGATCAGGTAAGAAAGGTAAAGGTAAAGGTTTCCCTTGCTCGAAAGCCAGTCGAATCTGACTCTAAGGTTGCAGTGCTCATCTCTGTTTCCAAGCCAAAGAGCCAGCACTGTCCAAAGATGTTTCTGTGGTCATGTGGCCAGCATGACTAGATGCCGAGATGCACGCAACACTGTTACCTTCCCACCAAAGGTATTTATCAACTTGCAATTTCTTGCTTTCGAACTGCTAGGTTGGCAGGAGCTGGGGACAGGGACAGGAGCTCACTCTGTCACGTGGCACTTGGGTCTTGAACTGCTGAGCTTCTGACCCTCTGGTCTGCAGCTCATCATTTTAACCTCTTAATCCATCCCCCACTCTAAATCCTTCTCTTGCTGCTTTGGACATTTGTGCGACAGATCAGGTAATGTATGACATTTTCTGCTCTGCTTCTTTAACCAGTTCGCCATTCTCTGCTGATCCCAGACCTCCTTGTATCCCTTCCCCTCCTCCACTCTGAGTGCTGCTCCCCTCTGTCCCTCCCCTCCCCTCCCTCTCTGGAGACACTGGACAATGAACAAAACAAAGGGTGGGTTCCAACTTTGGACTAGACTCAAAAGATCTCTCATCCTGGGACTCAGAAATACACATCTGAAGGCCAAGGGGGTGCAGCCCCCCAGCTTTCCAGGTAACACTAGGTCTGGAAAAGGTAAGATAGATTTTCACCCCTGCACCATCAAATATATCTCCCTGGGTTGCTTTAAACCTCAGGACAGAAAAAAAAGACAGGACTCCGTATTATGGAAGTCTTTTTCCCTACCCCAAATTAAAACATCCGGTATCATTTTAGAACAGTGAGAAGACATGAAGAGAGAAGAGAAAACCTACTGTCCCTCTCCAGCCCTGTTTCATATTAGGTTCCCCTTCGGCAGATTTTTAGGGCCAAATAACATGTCTGCAGGTCCAGTCATGGAACTCTGCTGACAGATACAAATTGTCCCTAAGTGAGGATTTGAATCCAGATCTTCCCAGTCCTAGTCTGATGTTCTGGCCCTTATATCATGTTGGCTGTCAGAATGTTGTCATTCCTCTGGCTGAGGCAGGATGTCAGCCTGGACTGCTCCCTCTCACTGCTGTTTTCAGTCGGAAGTATTTATTACTGTTCCTAATGACCGTTAAAATCATGCAGTCCACTGGCTTTTACATCCCCATGATGATTTCCATTAGCAGATTCATTTCCATTCCTGCTTTGTGAGAAGCATCTGTTTAAAGCAAGTTTCTTTTTCCCACTGAGAAGAAAAAGAGCAGAGCTTTTGCAGTAGGAATGTTTCCTTTTGTTGTCTCCAGTTTTCTCAGGAATTCTCATTGTATATGCAATGGGACTGAAAGGAAGGTGTCTTCAGTTTAAAAAGATGTGACCATTACAATTAAGAATGTCACATAGAAACGACATTTCACTGAGACTGTCAGGCACTAATCTTACCTTGATTTTTGCTACCACCTTAATGAGACAACAGCATGAAAAAAAAGAATAATGTCTCTCTCCATATTTTTATTATGTCTGTTGTGTTTCACTGAGTATCTCTTGGGTTTTGATTTCTTTACTGGGACTCAAAAAAGTGGAAAAGAAATTAACTGTAGAAATGCACTGGTTAAAAAACATATGGAGCAAAGGTCCACCAGTGGCTATTAGCCACAAGGTATAGATAGGAACTCTGAGTCTGGGGCAAGTGATGCTCTGTATTCTTGGTGCTTGAGGGGGGGCAACAGTAGGAGGGCTTCTAGTGTCCTGGCCCCACTGCTGGACCTCCTGAGGGCACCTGGTATGTTTGGCCACTGTGTACAGAGTATTGGACTGGATGGGCCATTGGTCTGATCCAACATTGGCTTCTCTTATGTTCTTATGTTCTTAAGTAGAATATCCAGTGATTTCTTTCCAAGCAGGCATAGAAGTTCTGACTTTTCAGAACACCACTAATCTCACCAGCTTCTTATCCGAAGAAGTGTGCATGCACACAAAAGCTTATATACCCAGAATAAAACTTCACTGGTCTTAAAGGTGCCACTGGACTCAAACTCTGTTCAGCTACTTAAGCATAACACATCTTTCTGGTGAGCAATACATGCTCGAATCAGGCCACATGATATTTATTGACCCCATTCACATGAAAAGGCTCATATCCATCAGTGTAACTGGGCACCCAGTGCATTCTCTAGAAGGCACATCTCTTCAAGGAAATTTTCTAAACTGTGCACTTATGAACCCATTCATGGCATTGTGGAGACTGGCAATTCATTCTCTGAGAGAGAAGAACAGTCAACAAATATAAACTGCCTACTTGTAGAAAGAAAGAAAAATGCTGTAACAGATTCAGCAAGATAAAATGGGAGGGGGGGGGAGGAATATGAATCAAAAGAAAATGAGGACAGTAGTCATCCGAAGAAGATGACCAAAGCACTTGCATCCGGTTATGGCAACCTTCGTTCTTTCCATAGCTAAAAAGAATAATATTCATGCTTTCCAACAAAAACAGAATAAGGGCATCACCAACCAGATAATCAAACAGAGGAAGGAATGTAACTAAGGGGATTAAAGATGGGGGAAAGAGAAAAGCAGTCACTGGTATTGTCATATAAGATACGTGTGTCATTAATTGCCTTCAATTCCATCATGTATACTGCATTTCACTACTTAATTGCACAAAAGCCAGGCTTTTAAAAATGATATCCCAGGATCCAGATTTATGTCCCATGCTCTTGGCTTATACCAATCTTGAAACTTAAAAGTCTTTTCTCATTTTACTTTTTCCTGAAACAATTATGTGATACTGAAATTTGGGAGGAATTGTGGCCCTGGTTCCATGTATATGAGATCATTAAGATTCCCCAGTGGGCTATCTTGTTGGTGCAGCTGGCTGGGGAAAAACCTCTCCAGAGCACCATTTCCCATATTCTCAAGTTATCTGAAACATTTCCCATCATACAACCAATTTCAGGTTTTAATCAATGATTAATCAATCTCTTCTTCTTCTCCTCCTTCTTCTATAAATGATAAATATAACAGAAGACAGAGGCAGGTAAGAGGTAGGTGGGTTGATAAGTGAGAAAAAGGGAAGCAGGGAAGGCTGAGGATATGGGGGCTCCCAGGAGGTGGTGAAGAACAACAGTGCAGGGAGGGGCTGCAGGGGAAAAGGAGCTGCCCACATCAAGTTTGTGCAGGTTCACTACCGTGCAACTGGGCCTAGCCTGGCCAACACCACACAACTGGGCCTAGGTCAGTCATCATCACCATGCAACTGGTCCTGGCATGGTGACTGGCACCATGCAACTTAGCCAGGGTTTTCCCAGGGGGAGGCTGCCAGGGGGAGGAAATGAGAGAAAGCTGAAGACAGAAGGGAAAAGGAGAGAAGGAAGCAGGTATAGGGGAGAATCTACAGGGGCTTTCAGGAAAGGCAAAGAGAAAACAGTGGGGGAGAGGAAGTGAAATGCTCACTACAAGTCCTCTCAAGTCTCCGACTTGTTCTAAACTACTCCTGCTCTCAGCTCCGGGTCACTTTCTTTTTTTAGCTGTTTCTGGATAGCTAGATATGCATTAAATACAATATTTCCACAGAGCAAAATGTAGCAGCCATGAAATAAAATATAATTATCAAAATACTGGTGTGGTTATAACAGAAAGTTCTAGTGTCTAGTCAAAATGTCCACATTCAAAATGTCCACATGCTGATCATATTCAGCACTTCTTTCAGCTGCTGTTTAAAAAGCCTTCACTTTAACATATTAAAAGTGATCAATCTCAGGCTCTCTGGTTAGAGACAATCTTTCATTATAATCACTCTGTGATCCATAAAAAGGTCAGGGATTTTGTCATATGCAGAAAAACACTCTCTGCACAAAATTATCAAACCATTAGTGGTGGGCACTGAAGAAATAGTTCCATCAGACTAGAATTTTCTAGGAACACAAGTAGTTTGTAAAAACGGACTAGGTTTCTCTTTCATTAAATGGCTCTATTGCAATTTTTCCCTGACAACCCTGATCATTAACTCTAGCTTTCTATAGCAAGCAACTTTCCTCCTTCCTAGTGTTAGCTGATGGAGCTACTGATTTAACATTTGCTAAGCAGACCAAAAGTATCACCATAGCATAACATTCAGTGTCTGGGCAATGGATTAGGAAACAACACAGCTCTGTGTGCCCCAAAAGATCCTTAAAAGGCAGGCAAAATGAGACGCTTAGGTATGAATAGCATCTACTCTCCATGAAATACAGAATTGCATCTAATGGAAAAAACAAAATTCCCCCCAAAGTAGCCCTGTCAGTTCTATTCCCAAT
Source organism: Lepidodactylus listeri (assembly GCA_029233225.1). Taxonomy (NCBI): domain Eukaryota; kingdom Metazoa; phylum Chordata; class Lepidosauria; order Squamata; family Gekkonidae; genus Lepidodactylus; species Lepidodactylus listeri. The sequence continues at coordinate 77,290,095 of JARCFY010000005.1, read as the reverse complement.
GTGGCAGGTATTGTCCCATTCAGAAAAAAAGCTTATTTAAGTGGTCCTGAAGCTTACTATGTGGCCATGGCTTCCCTGTCATTTGATAAATCCCTTTTGCCAGCTTCAGTTCAGACGCATTTAGAGATGCACACCTAGTAGAAACATTAATATAGATATGTATAGTACGGGCTCTGTACCTGTTAGTGTGTTTTCAACTTTGTATGTTTTTCTTGTTTCTTTCTTTTTTCTTTTCTTTTGTGGAAACTTAATAAAAAATTATTAAAAAAGAAAAGAAAACTAAGTCTAGTAGTTCATGGATTCTGGTTTCTGGAGTGGTATAAATAATGGCATTCCTGGTTATTCAGGTCCCCAGAGCCGGGATCCTCAACCTTTTTGAGCCTACAGTCATCTCTGGCATTTTGAAAGAGGGTAGTGGGAATCACCACAAAATGGCTGTTAAACAAGGTGGAGCCAAGCACACTCATGCACATACACATACTAGAGAAAAGGAGATGGGGAATAACACACACATGAAGAAGAACAACACACTTCTAGAAAACCACTAAAGAGAGAGGAGGAAGGGCCCCTTTACTATATAAAGGCAGCCAATCACAGGTCCTGCCTTCACATTGGCCTTGCCCACTTGTCTGAAACTCATGGTGGGCACCAGGGGATGTGCTGGCAGGGAATCAGGTTACGGATAGCTTCACAACAGCAAACACTGTTCAAAAGCCAAAAAATGCAAACAGAACCAATAAGCTCAACAGGACCAATGTCAAACTAGAGAATCCACCAGAACAAGGACCAGTGTGGCAGGCCCCACACAATCAGTGTCAAACCAGAGATTATAACTTTAGCAAGACACACTGTTTCAAGTCTAACAGAACCAAAGTCAAACCACAGAAGCCAAGCAGAACCCAGGGCCAATGCAGTAAGCCCTACAGAGCCAATGTCAAACCAGAGAATCCCTCTTCAAACAACTTGGCAAGCCAAAACCAAGGCAACCAGCCAGATTTGGCAGCACACACACACACACACACATGCTGATGTCATGCCACCAAAAAAACACACACAACAGAAAGATCTTTAAAATAAGAATAAAGAACAACTGTAAAACCACAAGAAGAATGCAAAAGGCAAACTTTTAAAAGTAACAGCTTGAAAAATCTCCTTCCATAAACCCAAACAATTTAAAAATTAAGAAGGTAAATTCTAAAACTATCCAAGAGAAGGGAACCCAATATTAAAAAGAGAACAAAAAGGAAACCAAGGAAGACTGATTTTTTAAAGAACCAGAAAGAAAAAAAGGCTTTTTGTTCCCCCAAACTACAATACCCCCCAAGAAAAACAAACAACCCCCCCCCCCCATAGAACAAGAAGGTCTTCCAAGGCAGGCTCCTAGGCGGAGACCAGAGCACTGACAGCAGCAAAAGCAGCAGAAGCACACCAAAGAATCCTGCCATGAAATGGAGTCCGGTTGCATGCCTCTTATCCTCTTTGCCCATGCTCAAAGTCCCATGGAGGGATTGGAGAACTGTCATGATTGGACAGACAGTTCAAGTGCTCCCTCTAATCCCATTGCCTGGAAGACCCCTCCCGTTGCCTGGGATTCCTGTAAAACTGCGGGGGGTAAACAAAAACAGACCTGGGAGCCTTAAAATAGCAATCTCAAATATTCCTGGATATACTGAAATGTTTCTGTATTTTGGGGACTTGGTTAATTGGTATCCTGGAAAATCCTGAATATATTCCAGATACCCAAATATACCTCAAAACAGTGGTACGGTATCTTTCAGGTATATATCTGAACTGGATATATCCCAGGGTACATTATAGGTCTCTCTTCCAACTATCGAGATGGAAAAAATCCATGAGCTCAAGCCACTAAGTTCTTCCCATCAAGATCACCCTAGATTTCTATCTCTGCATTGTCATAGCTTATGTCAGGTAAAGTTCGTTGTGCTAGTAGTGAAATGACCAAAGAGTTACTATTTGATCAGACCTCTTCCCACCATGTGCATCTTACATGTGGATCCATGTACCACCAGGGAACAGATAGGACAACATAGCCACGACACTGCAGGATCCTGCCTGGGAGCCTTCAAGTGATTAACTTTGTTCATGCCAAGGTTCCTTCTCCCAAGTAAGGTAACTCCCTTTGGGGGAACTTTAGTGCAATCAAGACATCATTTCATGCCTTTGTAAAGCAAATTCTTCCCTTACTGATTAAACTGTAGCTTTTTTTCCAAGCTAATTGTATCATTTCTGTGCCCTGAGTCAGATAAGCCATATCTCATTAGAGAAGGAAAGGGAAAGATTTAACATAAATTCAAAGCCTTCTTCTGAGCATTAAAGAAAAAGAATCCCTAATCAGCACAGTATATATTTTGTATAATTGCACCTTGGCAACCCTTTTCTTGCTTATTAAACTGAAATGTACAAATGGTGTGTTTTTACAAGGCAAGAAAACTCTGAGTCTGTTATTGTTTATACATACAAAGTATGTCTGGGCTGTGTAGAATCATCTGGTTTCAGCAATGTAACAGCTAAAGTATTATCATTATAGTATCATCTATCTGGAAGTGACTGTGAGGAACCCAGTTTTCAGCCAATATAAACTGACCTAGCTCTCCCAAAGTCAATAAGTTCACAGCACTTTCTTTTTGCATCAGCCAAAATCTATGAAACTACAGTGAGTTTGCCAACTGAGAATGTAGTCCCAGGACACAAAGGCAATTAAGACTTGTGCTTTGTGGCTCTATTAAGGATGAATTATTCACTAAGATTCTTCAAGATGAATCTATGAGAAAGTACAGACAGGCAACAAATCTGTACAGATGACCATCAGAGCCGGCTCTATCACTAGGCCAACTAGGCGGCTGCCTAGGGGCGCCGATGGCAAATGGGGCGGTGGAGAGACTGATAGAGTGAAAGAGAGAGAAAGCAAGAGAAAGCCTCAGCAAGACAGCACGAGAGCCTAGCACACTTTACAGGTAGTGGTGGCAGCACTCCTCAGCCATGCTGGGTGAGCAGGCGGGCCCAAGGTTCAGCCCAGGCGACCCACAGCCATGGCTCCAACAAGTCTGCACCCCTGCCTCCACTGCCGCCACCCCGTGCTGCCTTTGAGGACTGGACCAGCCTGGGGGAGGGGGAGATGCTGGCGGGGGGCAAGGGAAAGGAGGGTGCCCACGAGCCCTGTGCGCCGGCGCCGATTGGCAACTGGGCATGAGACACCACTGTCAGTCTAAACCCTCCCATACACTCACACACACAGCAACTCCCAACACGAATGCCCTTCAGAATGACTGAGGGGGTGGCTTTGGGGTCTGCGCAGGCAAGAGTTTGGCCAGGCAAGGCTCTGTCATGTCCACACGGTTTGTTCCCTAAAGAGCAGGACCCTTTCCACCATCACCAGCTGGTGCTTTTCTCCTGCCTCTTGACATCCGTGGAGGCAGAGCTGGGGGAGAAGAGCTTTTTGGGGGGGGGGGGGAATCAGGGGAGGTTTGGCCAGTTGTGAAGACGGTGGGGTCATATTGTGTGTGGGGGGGTAGTTAGCCAGTAACCGAATGGCAGAGAGGAAGCAGGAGTGGATCCTGTGTGCAGAGGGGGTGGGGTAGGGGGATGTCTGGCTAGCTTTGGCTGGAAGACTGGCTGCTCTGGGCCCTGGAAGAGACACTGCCCAGTGTAAACCTTCCCAGGAGAGTTTAAAGCTGGCGGAGAGACTGGGAAGGACGCTGCTCAAGGAACCCTGAGGGTGCCTTCTCCACAGGGAAGGGGGTTCAAATGGCGCTGGGGTGCTGTTTTAATTGTGAAAGTGGATTGTGACGGGCAGTGGAGGGGGGTCATCATATAGACAAGAAAACCAACATAAAGTTAAAAAAACAAGAAGGCAACTAGCAGCAGGGTTTCTTTGCAGGGGGCTGGCAAGGGAGAAGACCACATGTGCTGCATTTGCATTAACTATGTATGTGTGTGAGTGAGTGTGAAGTGCCTTCAAGTTGTTCCCAACTTTGCATTCTTTCTAAAATGCATTTATGTTTGAAAATTGGTGGGTGCACGGGGGGGGGGGGGGGGGGGAGGGCCAGAAGGTATCCTCACCTAGTGTGCAAAAAAAATCTGGGGCCAGCCCTGATGACCATTCTACCCTGGGGTGAGCTTTTTCACTTAGGGTTAGGAATTCACTACACATCGGGTGCAGACATTGTTACCCAAAAGGCAATCTCCTAATTAATTGGGGAAATAAGCTTAAATGAGAAAACTGAGAGCAGGTAACCGGGATCTCCATCAGTATTTATGGAGATCGTTTCCTTAGAAAGCTCTTGACATAAACCAGTCAGAAGTTCAACCTGTAAGGCTTTTTATTAAAAGAAAAATAAAAGGGCCAAACATGCACTCAAACACACTTAAACACACACACAAGGCTAACTAAGATGAAATCAAATGAAAGAGAGGAAGAAAGCAATTTGGGGAAGGCTATACAATTGCCAGCCTCAGAGAGCGAGGTCCATGGAGGCAGCAGAGAAACAACCTGTGTTTCACAGAGAGGAGGAGGAGGCCCACATGCAAATGGGGGTGTGAGGTATGGCACCCAGAACATACACACACTGCAATAGAGCAGAGTTCTGCAGTTATAGGAAAAATGTCCCCTGAGACTATGCCCCTGAGAGCCAGTTTGGTGTAGTGGTTAAGTGCGCGGACTCTAATCTGGGAAAACCGGGGTTGATTCCCCACTCCTCCACTTGCACCTGCTGGATGACCTTGGGCAAGCCATAGCTCTGTACCAGCTGTTCTCTCAAGGACAGTTGTCTCAGAGCTCTCTCAGCCCCACTTACCTCACAGGGTGTCTGTTGTGGGGAGGGGAAGGGAAAGGAGTTTGTAAGACTACAAGTGAAGGGCGGGGTATAAATCCAACCTCCTCCTCCACCTCCTCCTCCTGATGTGTTTGCTCCCAAAACAATACCTTAATGGGCTTTCTGGGGTAAACCAAACTGCTAAATTGCCCCTCTGTGGGGAGAAGGGTCTGACTGCTACCAACATGTGATACAGCAAGTTTTGGAGTTTATTTTTCCATGAAGCTGGACAAGCTGGAAAATTACAAAAAAATCAGATGTTGTAGGACTCTACAAAACCCCTGGGCCCATGGCCCACCTGGTAGTTCCTCGACATGTCAGTATTGGTGCACACCAGATCCACAAAGCTTCTTAGTAGGTTTTATGCCCTCTGGCAGTGAGTCCTCCACATTCCTGTGGAGATGCTGTCTAGTTAGCCACCCCCAATCTACAACTGAATTATAGTTTTTGTCCCCAGAATTTGGCAGCAATAGTTCTATCAATATATAACAGTAGACAATAATTTCTATTTTACTCCACCCCCAGTCCTTGATACTGGTAACTATAAACACTTTATTGTCCTTCTTTTGTAATCTGAAATAATGATCATATAGATACATGTAACAATATTTGTATTTAATAATAAGGAGGGGATAGGCAAGGACTTTTAAGAATTATTATTTAATTGCCATTAAAATACAATTACTGCATACTTTCCCTTCAACTGCTTTGCCAATGATCTTGGTCTTGACCTAGAAGAATGACTGCTTCTAATGGGGAGAGCCAGTTATTTGTTCACAACAGCCAAGCGTCTTTTTCCTCAACTGAAATGTTTACAAAGAATACCTGAACAAACCAGTTCCATTTCATTGTTGTCAGATGTTGTACAAAGTCAAATAACATATTCAAATCTACAGGCCTCCTAAGAAAATCAAGATAAGATCTTGTTGTTTTCAGATTTGGAATGAGATGTGCCCGAGCAACTCTATATTTTCAGGGCTTGGCCCATAATCATGCAACTACGGTTGCCAAGTCTGGGTTGGAAAATACCTGGAGACTTTGGGGGTGGAGCCAGGAGACGGCAGGGTTTGGGGAGGGGAGGGGCCTCAGCAGGGTACAATGCCATAGAGTCCACCCTTCAAAGCAGCCATTTTCTCCAGGGGAGCTGATCTCTCTCAGCTGGAGATCAGTTGTAAAAGCGGGGGATCCCCAGGCCCCACCTGGGGTCTGGCAGCCCTACATGCAACAAAAGCAGGGATTCTTTTAAAATCAAAAAGTATATCATGGCAAACTAATCAAGAATTGGACATCTGATGCTTCTGGAAAGAGGGTTCTTTCAGGGCCCAGAACTTTTGCCGTTCTTCATTTTCTCATCTTGAATGGTGGAGATCTTTGCATCTCGGGATTCCTTCCATTTCCTTTTCCATATAAGTTTGGGGTTTTGGGGGGGGGGGGATGCCTGCACTCCTAAATACAGACTCTTCTAGACCTGGGTGAGGCAGATCATTGAGCATGAGCCACAGGCTGGCTGAAGCAGACCACAGAGAAGAGAATGGTGGGTTGGACAATGGCTGCAGGGCCTGGTGACATGTTGCTACCAGGCACCCTGTCTCCTTCACTTGAGGATGGCCAGTGGGTCAGCCAAGCCCCATCTCAGAGTAAACCACTGAATTTTTTTTTTTTTAAATAGGCTTCTTGGTAGCCACAAATGGAGAAAATCTACACTGCATCTAAACATGAAAAAAATGCTTCTATTTCTGCCTGTCCAGTCCTCATTTTTTCCTTTATTTTCCAAAAAGCCTTTTTTCCACTCTCAAGATTTAAGATTTCCATACATTTGCGAAATTCCATTTGTGCATAGAAACTGTCAAACTTTCAATCTGAAGTTTAAATTTCTCTCAGCAGCAATCTGAAATGTCAGGACAGGTTGGCTGACGTGGCCTTCTCAAAGTGCTTACTTGGAAATAAACATTTTTTTTGGTTTATTTACTTCATTTGTACTCCATTACTTTTTCTAATGGGGACTCAACGCAACTTTACATCATTTGTGTAGCCGCTCCAGTCACTGTAAGGTTTCAGGATTTGATGTTTAACTGCCTGGTTCAGGGCCTTTTTTCTGGGGGAACATGCCGGAATGGAATTCTGGAACCTCTTTGACAAAATTCTTTTTAAAATATTTAAAAGTTCGTGAGTTTTCAGATAAAGATGAAAATGTCAGTTCCCTCTTGAGATTTCAGCACCTCTTTTTTAAAAAGCCCTGGCCTGATCTATAATAATTCAGCCATACTTAAACAGGCAGAGCACTCCGGTATGTGGCTCACCAGGTACAGCAGCTAACTGTGCCTGACTCCACCCCAAGCTGCTAGTTTATAATTGGCTCCACCTCAAAGTACCATTTTATAATTGGTTCTACCCCAAAGTACGATTCTATAACTGGCTCCATCCAAGAGCGGCCATTTTGTAACTGGCTCCAGCTGATAGACCCTGGGGCTCTGGTTTTAAAAAATGCAGGTGCCACAAGCTTGATATTGGCCCACACCCCTGCTCTGAAAGAAAAGAAATAGGGTTATGGCTTCCAACGTATTATTCCTTGTGGTTGTGATCATCAGTGTGAAAGGATACTTAGTTTATTTGCTCATGTGGCTATTGCTGTGTAGTTTGGTAATTTCATATGTTTTATCAGACTATCTATTCATCCTCCTGTTATCCCGTCAGACCCAAGTATGCTCACTCCAAATGTGTTCCATATTCCACCCGGACTCTTTTTACATTTGCAGCTCCCTTGTGATATTCAGGTTTCCATGTTTCCCTACTGCCATCTTCTGTGAGCAAAAGAAATTGCAAGCAAATTAATTGCAGGGAAAAGGCTAGAGATAAAATTCTACTGCTGAAGATAAACAGGTCCAGCCATGGAAGCGGCCTGTGTGGGAGACCACCTGGAAACCAAGGCTAAGCTGTTCTGAGGCCCTTAGAGAAAGATTGGGGAGGTAATAGGAGTATGATAAATAAATAATAAAATAAAATAATCCCATCTCTCAAGAACAGTTTTCTCACAAATTCCCCCTGATTTAGGTATTTCTCCTAGCCCCTGTAAATCTTCACTGCACCAGACGTCTGAAGGCCAAGGCATGTTGATCTTGGACAGGGTTCCGAATGCCAGAGAAACTCAAAAGCAGTCCACATATTTGAAATGAAAATGCATAAAATAATAGTTCACACTGATTTTCCTTAGGTCTTATCCATACAGTTCTCAAAACCTGTTTTGGATACCTTAGAAATATAATTTTGCAAGTCAATTACACATCTGAAAAATCTCTCTGTAATTTGGTGCATGAATAATTGAAAGAGGTATTTGGTAATGTTCCAGAAATCGTTCATTCAATCCAGCTTGATAGCAAATATAATTTTCAAGTTTTACGATGTTGAAAAGGAAGTAAACTAAATTTACAGTTTCTCCCCCCCTTTTCAAAGAATGAACATCAGACGTCCATCTATAGGCTTGCTGACCATTCAGTTAATTCTAAAGGGATAGTGAGGATAAAACTCCCTTACCAAGGCATCCAAGAAGAAATGGTGGAATCAGATTAAAAAAATCAGGAAGAAGAGAGGAGGAGCAAACAAGTAAATGAGAACTGAAGTAATCTAAGATGTGACTTCCCAGAAACGTTCTTACTTTGAAATCAGTGAAGCCCCAGGTGATAGGGAAGGTTAAGCTGCCTCAGTTTAATTTTAGTGTTACATATCTCTTGAAAACACTGAAACACTGAAATCTCAAAACACTTCAGAACTTTTTATTTGTTTGTTTCTCTCTGATACTGTTTCCGAACTGTTTAATCTTTCTTGTTGCCAGGCTCTTCGATTCCCATATCCTGGCAAGGGTGAGAATGAATACTAAAAAAATGTTTTGACATTTTATTTTAATCATCTATATGTCTAATAGCCAAGGGTCCCTCTGCGTGTGGATACTAATTTCTGCACATCGGTAGCACGTGGCAGGTAAACAGATTGTCCTGCACACTTGGGGTACTCCCCAGGTGTACAGAAAAATCTGAGATGTTTCAAAAAGTATATGGGGGTACTTAAATCACCAAAAAACTAAAATTGCATTCTTGCACATGTGTTGAGAATAGACTTGCTGTTTGGAACGGTGGTGGAGGTTGCTGCTGGCAGCTGCGAGGGAGTCTGGCGGTGGCAGCAATGGCAGCGGGGGACCACTGAGAAACCCCTGCAGAGCAGGTTCATCCTTCCAGCCTGTAGGTGGCGGCGGCAGAGGCAGCTTGGTGCACAGCTTGGCTTCCTGCTTCCTCAGCTCGGGGGAGCCTCCTTGACAAGAAGTGGGGAAAGATAGCTGGCCCTAGCCCTGCAGCTTGCTTGCTTAGTACCAGCGAAGAGGGCTGAGCCTGCAAGGTCCCTTCCTGTTGCTGGCCACAGTTTGGGCGGCAGCAAACCAGTGCTGGGGACTCCTTTTCCTACCCCAAAGGAAAAAGCACACCGGGGGGGGGGGGGGGCTGGCTCCCTCTCTGCCTCCCACACTGGAATGCTCCGTGGTGCCTCTCCCAGCTCACACTGTCCATAGGGACAGAAGAGCAAACTTCTAGGGCATGTTAGGAGTTCTCACGGAGCTCCCAGACACAGTTTTGTATGCAGGGCTGTGTTGTCTTACACAATGAGGCAGAGGAAACCCCCTTCATCCCTTTCCATTACTGCTTGGGCACACTTGGTGCCTGACAGGACAGGTCTTTCATTTCCTTTTCTTCCTCCCCTTCATGGCCGGTTAACGGTTGCCTCTGGGTTGTGCTCAGTTGGAGGTGAGGTCTCCCTCCCTCCACCAGCCATGGAGCTGGAGGCACTGGACAAAACAGGCCCATGCCGGCAGCACTGAGGCAGGAGCCAGAGCTGTCATCCCAGAGGTGGGATGGGGGGGAGCCTCGACCCGGCTGCAGGTGATAGGGCGGCAGGCATGGAGGGGGGAACAGGACTTCCATCAGCATCATCAGTGCACTTAGGGGTGCTCTCAGATTACAGGTAGGTTTGGTTGGTAGGTGGGAAGGAAGGAAGCAGGGAAAGGTAAGGGTATGGGGAAATATGAAATAGTATAGGGAAGGGGATACTGGGGAAAGTGAGGAGCCCCTGCAAGTTCTTGCAGGTCCCTCAGTCTAAAACTGGCCTCTGCCAGGGAGGTGAACAGGGAAAGCAGAAGACAGCAGAGCAGATAAAAATAGGTTGGCTGGTGGGTGGGAAGACAAGATGAAACTGGGAAAAGGGAAGAGGAGATGGTGGGTGAAGGGAAGATGTATGCTCCCCATAACTCCTTGCAGGTCCCCCACCGTCTTCAGAATACTGGAAATAAAATGAATGAGTTGGCTTTTTTGTTAACATCTTTGGTGATGTTAATTTACAGGGCTTTAGATTAGTTATCAAGTTGCTTTTGCTTTGTAGGGATCAGTTCTGGCCTTTTAACCAGAGGAAGATAGAATCCAGGGAGCCAAACTATTAAATGTAAACTTAATACAAACTACAACACATTATGCAATATTTTGTTGCGGGTCCCCTCTTGTAACTTATAATACCATGTTGTGTCACTACTGATGTTTAAGAAGTCTATTTTCATTCCTTTCAGGAGGTGCTCTTTCAAACCCTACCCACCTGATTATTTCCAGTGAATACAGTCAGGATAAAGGCAGAGGGAGACCAGAAGCTGGGAAAAGATGCAGAATAGTGTCTTTGCTCTCAAATAACTGGGAGCCAAGCTAGGTTCCCCCACCCTCAATTTTAATTTCCAAGCAGTCTATTAAAATATTTATACAAATATTTACAGGCTAATAGAAAAGATAATATATTTAATCTAGAAAATAGAATAGTTCATATTAGTAATAATCCTATATATATAAAAGCCCAGCGTATTGGCACTTTCTGGCTCTCCCATTGGCTGTTCTGTGCACTCCATCAGCCATTGGCCCATCAATAGCCACTCAAGAGTACTTGCGTGCCATTGGCTGGGTACCAGCCTGGCCACTCTTCCACTGCCAAAACAACTGTCTCTCCTGACAGAGACACTTCTCCTGCTTGGCTGCAGCTGGCTGGCTACTGAGCTGGGCCACCAGCCATTCTCTTCTCCCCTGCTGTGGGGCTAACTTTTCCCTCAGTGGTTGTTGCTAGGCAACCAAGCTTGGTTCTGTCAGTAAAAAGACAAAGGCAGGAGGCCCTTTCCAGGCCTACTTTGGTTATTTGTGGGGAACTAATTGGGGCCAGTCCTGACTAGGGTTACCAGCTCCAGGTTGGGAAATTCCTGGATATTTTGTGGTAGAGTCTACAGAAGCCAGAGTTAGGGGAGGGGAGAGATTTGAGGGGTGGAGCCTGGAGAGGGTGGGGTTTGAGGAGGGGTGGGATCTCAGATAAGTACAATGCCATGGACTCCACCCTCCAAACTAGCCATTTCCTCCTGGGGAACCATTGTTGCCAATCTCCAGGTGAGGACTGGAGATCACTCAGAATTACAGCTGCTCTTCAGATGGCAGAGATCAGTTCCCCTGGAAAAAATGGTGGACTCTGTGTCATTATACCCTGTTGAGGTCACCACAGCAAATTGACCTTTGGAGCTGGGTCTTTTTTGCCAGTTCTTTTCTCTGCCAAGACAGCCTAGAATACCAACTACTACTAGAGCCAGTTTCGTGTAATGGTTAAAAGCATGAACTCTAATCTGGGATAACCGAGTTTGATTCCCCACTCCTCCACATGCAGCTGCTGGTGTGACCTTGGGTCAGTCATAAGCTCTTTCAGAGCTGTTCTCTTAAGGGTAGTTCTCAAGAGAGCTCTTTCAGCCCCACCTACCTCACGGGGTGTATGTTGTGGGGAAGGGAAGGGAAAGGGATTGTAAATCGCTCGGAGAATCTTTCAGGTAGTGAAGGGTGGGGTATAAATCCAATATCTTCTTCTACTTCTACTTTAGAGGAACAATAATGTATGCTATGCACAAGTGTCCAGGGTTTAGGATTGGGCTGCACAGGACCGAACTTTGTAACAGGGAGACACCATATGGTGAGTGTCGCATGAGCCAGACGACTCCCCCTTCACTAGCGCTAGACTCCATGAAAGAGGGTGCCTCCACCACCTTGGGGTTGTCCCTGACAGGGCAGCCAGGGTCTCAGATGCACAAGCTGGGGAGTGGGGTTACGTCACCACACCCATCCACCAGCTTCTCCTAGTGAACTGCCTCTCTCTCTGGATGCTGCAGCAGTTATCACCAGGCACTCCTCCCCAGCCCTTTCTGGCTGCCCTGCTTTTATCCCCTTTCCGCTCTCTCTGCCCTCCCCTGGGCTGGTCCCTGCCTCTAGCCCCGCCCCCTTACTTAATCCCAGACGCTGGATGTCTGGTCTTTCCCCTCAGCTGGTCTACAAAAGCCCCCAGCCGCTGCGCTCACAGGCACAGCCAGGCCCTTGCGTCGGTTCAGCAGCCCAGCACAGCTGCTGCTCCTGGCAGCGGCCTGAGCCATGGGCCACTGCAGACATCTTTCAGGAGCTCTGGTGCTGGTGAGCAGCTTCCCCCGGCCTCAGATCCAGCCGGTGATGTTGTTGGCGGCGAGGAGGCTCCTGTGGTGTTTGCTGCAACTCCGGCCCCAAGGCTCCTGCGCTGCTTTTCTTTGGTGGTCCCTGGCCCTCCAGTAGGTCTTGTGGCACCCGGGAGAGAGGCTTTGGGTCCAGTTCAGGGGGTCTTTGGCAACCAGGGGGTTCCCGAAGGACCGCTGGCAGGACAGTGAGTAAATTTGCTTGGTGACTCACCTTCATTTCTGGTGTGAGAAAATTTGTTCCCATCTGATATGACTTCCTGGGGTAATTCTGATGTTTAGCAGAGGGTGAAAGCATGGCCTCAAGTTGTCCTATGATTAAGTGTTGGAAGCACCCAGCAGATAACCATTGTCAGTGCCCTAGGGTTTATGGGTGTGTTGAGTTAAGCTTACTGAGGAGTGTCTGGGCTATATCAGCAAAGAAGTTGTGGAAGTAATCATGGAACCACTTCAGTTAATGACCACTGCTTTATTCTGTTTACAAGCAACAGGTAAAACAGGCGTGAGTTACTATGGAATTCTCTTTTAAAAGGAACTCACTCACACCTCTATATACTAATAGCCAAGTTGCCCTCTCCAAGCGGATATCTAAATCCGTGCAGAGGGGGCACTTGGGAGGCAGGAAGATTTTTCTGCATACTTGGGGGACTCCCCACATGTGCAGAAAAATCTAAAAAGTTTATAAAAAACTTTTGGGGGGATATTTAAATCCCCCCAAAAGTAAAAGAGTGTTCCCTGCGCATGCACAGGGAACACTCTGGGAACTGCAGCAGCCCAGCAGTTGGGAGGCATCTAAGCCTCACCACCAGTGACGGGGGGGGTGGGAGGGAGATTAGCGGGCCTGGCGAGAGCCACTCAGGCCTCACCAGTGCCCGTGGGGAGGGAGAGAAGTGGTGGGCCCGGTGAGAGCTGCTCAAGCCTCACTTTTGCCCATGGGGGGAGAAGTGGCAGGCCCAGCAAGAGCTGCTCAGGCCTCACCGGTGCCTGGGGGGAGAGAAGTGGCCAGCCCGGTGAGAGCCGCTCAGGCCTCACCAGTGCCCGTGGGGGGGAGAGAAGTGGTGGGCCCGGCAAGAGCTGCTCAGGCCTCGCCAGTGCCCATGGGGGGGAATCGGTGGGCCTGGCGGTTAGAAGCCTCAGGCCTCATCATCGGGGGGAGTGGGGGAGAAGGATTGGTGGGCCCAGGCCTCATTGTGGGTGCTGGGGTGGGGTGGGGAAGAAGACTCACCTGCGACTGCTGGCTCCACTCTGTGAAACTCCTTCTCCCCCCCCACGAGTATCGCGGGTCCCGCCTCTTGTTATTTATATTGCATAAGACGATGGAGATGACACAGTTACTAATAACAACAATAATGATAACAATGTGTTTATAGTGCAAGCAAAAAAAAAATTAAGTCACTACCCCAGGGAGTTTATAATCTGTAGTCCAACAGGGGTACAGTTTACAGGGGGAGGAGGGTGGGAAAGGCACAACAGTGTAAGAAGAGATGAACCTTAACAAATGCCATCAAACATACATAGTCTTATTATTGTGGCTAGAGATACAAGGCAATCAGACACACATCTATGACATCTGCTTGCTGTCTAAATCACATCCTTTAAGAAGACTTCTTTCTTTTTGACAGATGATGTGAACCAACAGACAGCTTCCATCCTGACCTGGATCTCAGCAAAACGCAACTGCCTTCTGACTTTTCATTGAAATAGTATACAAGAGTTACTGTCAGAATGAAAGGAAAACCATCTGATTATTTTTTCAATCCGTCATCCCTGGAAGGTGATGCTTGACTGCTGCCTTACACATAAGCACTATTATATAAAGTTCTGCTTAACTCCAGAACAAAGTTTGAGTTTGATTCTGGGTATAAGCTTTCATGTACCTTCTTCAGGTACATTGCTTAACTCTAGACATTGTTAGCAACAGAGCTCATATGATGGACATCAGTCAAATTGAAGTGCAGATGGCACCATCTGTTTCCAGTGTCCTGTATCCAACCATCCATGCATGGAATGCAGAATTTTCTCACATTCTTTTCCATTCCTGCTATCCCTTTTCACCCCCAGAAATACTATTCTCAGGTCATGGGATAGGCAGAGAGGAATAGGTCTTCAGATAGGAGGGCAGGAGTGAGGAAAGATAAGAGGGTAAAATCAGTCTTCCTCCCTCTTTCATAGGTACCACGAGGGAGAATGTGAGCCAAGGAGAATGATGGCAGCAGCACTAGAGCTGCCTGTCTGTCAGCCTGTATGGGACACACTGTAGCTGACCTGAAAAGAAGAACCATGGTGGTCCCCTAGCTGAGAGGTAGATGGGTAGATTACACATAGGCACTTCCCTGAATTAATCATGACTTTATCAGTCTATCCAGGGTCATCCCCCCAAGCCAAAAATAAGAGCAGGGTGGGTGGTAGCAGCAAAACTCCCAGGTAGGCTGGGTTGGCTGGACAGATCACCCACCACCCTCACTATCCCACTTGCCCAGATGGAACTGCCTGACTTCATGTAAGGCAGCTTCATATGAGCTGATGACTGAAGTCCAGCCTGCCCCTTTTGGCCATGTGTACACTGGTGCACACGTACACTTCCATGGATGCCATGGGGGAGAGGCTGTGTCCTCATGTTGGCCAGCAAGGCACCCTTGGGTGCTCTTATGGATTTTTATCCATAAGTTTGAACTCTGTGTCGCCAGCAGTGGAAGGGACTTGCGCTTTCTTCTCCACATAGGAGCCAGCTCCAGCCCAAGCCAGGAGGCTGACACCCCAAGCAGTTCACCCAAGACAAGGACAAAGGATTCCTCTTGCCATGAGGCCTCCTTCTGTCAGACATCCGCTGGTTAACCCCCATTCCTCAATATACATCTGAATAAGTTATGCTAACAAGACTGCCTAGCACCTACTGTGCCAGCCATCAGATACTTGGCTAAAACCATCAACTGACAATAGGTTGGCCAGGTGAGTCATCGGACCCCAGACTCAGTGTCTGTTTCCTGGTGAAGTCATACTTTTGCAACACTGACCAAACCCCTGGACCTCCTCCCTTTGTTCACCTTTAACCTATAGCAAGGTCCAACAGGGACGGACCGCCTAGTAGGTGTGTTAGTGGGTTGTGGTCTGCAGAGCCCGCCCCAAGACCCCCAATAAAAGGCCAAACCCAGAGTCACTCGGCCTCTTGAGCCATCGCCCTCTATCTTACCTATTGACCCTTCAGTCCAGCTTTCTGTCCCCAACCCTCGCCTCCATCTTTAAACCCTTTTTCTCTCTCTGGACTCGCGATCCAGGAGAACCACGTGGTCTTGCCGGTTCAAGCCTCGTGGCCCCATAGCTTTTATACCTTTCCTCCCAAATCCAACTCATCTTGACATCGGACAACGCACCTAAGGTAACGTGCTTTCCCCACCAACGAAACCTGCTCATGCAACAGTGCTATTTTCTCTCTTTATTTTATTAGTCCTGTAAGAGTGTGTGTATGATTACGATTTTTGTATGCTTGATTACATGATCCAGTAAACAACATTGAACTTGGAACTCGCCTCACGTGCCTCTTTCCTTGAGATCTCCCGGGAGGGGTGGGACCCTGGTATAGTTGGCAAGAACCCGTGTATTTTGCTGATTGTTAAGTGTAAATTAAAGCAATTCGGCTAACAGAATTGGGGGCTCGTCCGGGATTTGCCCTGAGGGTTAAACTTCGCGCCATAGTCGACAGGCGTGTCTTTAACCCACAGACGTAAGGGAAAAACCACTTCCGGAGCTCTTGGAGAGGCTGTATGATTGGTTTCTGTCTGCGTGCCTGGCTCTAGTGAGCAACCTATCGTGGGTGGCTTCCCCCTCTTTCTCTCTCTCTTTGAACCCCAGGTCAAACTGTGTGACCGTCCGCGCGTCTATTTTGTGGGAAGGGACCCCAAAAAAAAGACCAGAGTAGGGCGCTAGGCCAGTTGCACCCACACCACATACACTACATACACCCGCTGAATCCGAAAAAAGGAACCTTTCTTTGAGCGCACCCTTGCTCCTCCCTTGCCTTACTTCACTCAACGAAGTGGAAATAATTAATTTAGGTTCGGGGTTACCCTGAGAGGCATATTGTCTGGAAACCCTACTGGCTAGAGATAGTCCAGTGCTCAGTGAGTCCGCCATAGCTCACTATTTTCCGAGTCCGCCATAGCTCGTTGTTGTGTTGAGCCCGCCATAGCTCAGTGAGTCCGCCATAGCTCACTATTTTCCGAGTCCGCCATAGCTCGTTGTTGTGTTGAGCCCGCCATAGCTCAGTGAGTCCGCCATAGCTCACTATAGACTGAGTCCGCCATAGCTCAGGTCTGTGGTTAAAGGTAATCCAGAAAGGCTAGGAGAAGCCTAGAAACCTTATAATACGGGTTAGGAGGTAATCCCGTCAGAGAAGCGAGGCTTGGCCACCCCGTTCTCGAAACCCCAAAGTTAAGAGGTAGAGGAACCTCGGAGACAAAGGAGTCTCTTTGGGTTGGAGGCACCCGGAGTCTGAAGGAACGGATATTCCTCAGCTTCAAACGCCAGGTTTTTGGGTTAAAAAGTAATCCCTGAGCGTCGCGGGGTGAGAGTCCCCCGGCCCTAAAAACTGCATAGAAAGTGTGCTAATTAATAGTAACGTTAGCCTCCTTGTGCTAACAAAAGCAGCTTTACAATCTAAGAGAAGCGGAAGAGACAACTTCCCAGTCGTTGCCCCTGTTGTAAGTGAAAGCAGGAGAACTCCTTGAAAGATGTTTCGCTCTAAGAGTGACGAGCCCAAACTTGAGAAATGGTTGATCAAGAAAGGTGCGTCGCCTTGGAAGGAAGGATCTTTCAAAGGCCCCGATCCCTTAAATTTGGTACAAAACGCTTTCCAAGACTATTGCAAGGAGCAAAAACCAGGCTCCGCGGCTAAGGATCAAGCCGCCAGTTGGGCTTTGTATACAGCTGTGCGGGACGCCGCTGCTGTAATCAAACGCCTTCAGGAAGACGTAGAGAAACAAGAAGAATTAGTCCGGCAACGTGAATCTGACCTGACTAGAGAAATAGACCGGTTTGAGAAATTGGAATCCAAATATTTAGAAGCTAAAGAGGAACTGAGTGGTATTAAAAGTAAACATGAACAGGATCTCACGTTCCAGCGTACAAATTATGAGGAACTTATGGCCAATAAGCAAGATGAGCTAGAACAAGAAATTAACCAGCTGAAAGTAGCCCACGAGGACGAGGAGCATAGGCTGAGGACCGAGAAACTAAATGTAATTCTGGCAAACCAGAGTCTTACTATTGCTGTCCAAGATGCTAATAAAAAGATAGAGGGCCTAAACCGTAAAGTAGAACTGACAGAGAGCGCACTAGCTCAAGCGAGGGAAGAGATAAACACTTCTAAGGCTGCGGCAAAATTCCTAGTGGAACAGAACCAAATTAAAATACAGCAAGCTAATCACGAGGCTTGCCAAAGGGAAATTGCCACCCTAAAGAAGCAAGTGGGAATACAGAATGCAGTAATCTCCACTGTACACCCCGGAAGTATGATAAACCTCTCAGAAATCTCGGCTATTGAACCCAGTGCCCCTATGCACCCCATTAGCACGAAACATACGGTGATCACAGAAGGCGATGATACATCCACCCAGGTTGTGACCGAGACCAGGCTCTGGAAACCCGATGAGGTTAAAGCAGTAGCTGAACAATTGGGCCCTCTTACTAGGGAAAATTCCGTACAATGGATGGCTAATGTAGATATGATTTACAACTCCGCTAGCGGAGAAGACCTCACATTGGTGGCCCGTCAGTGCGTAGCAGCCCCCCAGCTTCCAACTCTCAATGCAGCCATTGCGAGTGGCAACTTAACTGCAGCTTCAAAGACGAAGTGGATGCAGGACGTCCTTAAATATCTAAATCCCAACACTACTCTACTTGCTCTCTATGTGTTGGAAAGACAGAGCCCCAATGAAGATCCAGAGACATATATGGCTAGGAAACAACTATTAGCTGTCCTAGCAGACCAAGTTGCTATAAAACCTACCACTGGTGCGCCTGACTATGAGGAGGACGATTTCAAGGAAGCACTTGTAAGTGGCCTCCAAACCCAAGCCCAACTGTCTTTAAACATAGCAGATGGTGCATCAACTACTTGGACAGATCTGGAGAAGAAGATTAAAAGAATAGCCTCTCTTCTCCGAGGTGCTGGAGCACTAAAACCCCACAAAGGCAAGAAATTAAAGGATAGGGAGGATGACGAACCCATACAGGCGATAACTTACGCCAACCATGGGCCCCATTCGCAGTTCCAACCGTCTGGAAAGTATGAGCCCAAAAATGACCGATACCCTAGACAGGACCGGTATGAGAGAGGCAAACCTTGGCAGAACAATTATCAGAGAGGAGGAGGAAATTTCAGAGGAAAAAGGGAGTATCGAGACTACCGCAGCAATCCTGCCCAAGCACACCTCCAGCCTTCCGCACCACCTCCTCAAAACTATCAGGGCCCCCCTCAAGGCCAATACGGGCAGCCACAAGGCCAAGCAAACCAGCCACAGGCGTATCAGCCGTCGGCACCTGAACCGAACCCCAGCTATCAGCCTCCGGAAACGTCCGATACCTTGAGGAGGCAGGTATGGATGCAGCTTAGGGAAAGGGGATACGAGATGGAAAGATTCCACAAGCAGCCTAATAGTGTTCTGCTTCGTGCCTTGGCGGAGAGTGAGGAGAAGGCACAGGCACCAGGTCAGCCCATCTACCCAGTACTTAGTAAGGAACTGTCGGAACTCACGAAGCACAGCTAGGGCTGCCCGGAGTCCCAAGCTCTCCCCAATGGCGTTGTGGCTCCCTTGAAGCCCGATACCTGGGGGAGACCGACCGTGAAAGCAGGGGTCGGGACTCCAGGGAACAGTAAACCTGCTACTCTTCTCATCGACACCGGAGCCGCTCTTAATGTATTAAGTCCATATCTAGCTGCCCACGGTCAACCCACTCAGGAGGCCATTATGCTCGCCGGTTTTGCTGGAGGCGCACACAGAGCCACGGTCTGGAAAGACGTTCCTTTAACTGTAGGAACTCTTTCTACCCTCGTGTCTGCCTGCGACAATCAAGGTGAGGATGCTGGCATCCTAGGGGTCCCCTTTTTCCAAGAACATGGCTTGACTATTGATCTAGCAAACGGCTTCCTCTGGCAAATTCCAGAGGGCCCTCGTGAAATCAATGCAATCCATAGATGCGCTGCCCTCAAAGCTCCTCTCCCTCTGGCCCCAATTGAGCCTAGTGATCCCTGGATCCGAGATTTTCCTGAGGTCTGGATCAAAGACAAGGCAGAATGTGGGACAGTGAGAGATGCCTGTGTTCTCATAGAAGGCCAAGATCCTCCACCTCAGAAACAATATAAATACCCTGCAGAAGCTGAAAATGGAATAGCCAAAACCATAGAAGGCCTTTTACAATGGGACGTAATCCTCCCCATGCAGTCTATATGCAATGCCCCTCTGTGGCCAGTCCTAAAGGCTGACGGTGTAACCTGGAGAATGACTGTGGACTTCCGAGCTCTGAATGCTGTAACCCCACCAGTAGCGCCTGTAGTAGCCAAATACCACGAGATCCTTGCAGCCATTGCCGCCGGATCTCGATACTATAGTGTGATTGATCTGGCTAACGCGTTCCACTCGATCAAGCTACACGAGTCTTGCTGGTATAAATTCGCGTTCACTTTTCGCGGCCAGCAATATGCATTCAAAAGAACACCACAAGGCTTCCATTCTAGTCCCAGCATTTGCCACGCACATGTGGTCCGTATGTGGGATCGTCTCGGCCCCTCCTCCAAGGAACACGTGTTGTCGTATGTGGACGACATCTTGGTCCACGCCCCCACTGAGGAAGAAACCATGGAAGTCACTAGAGAAGTCCTCCACCTTCTAAAAGCTGATGGCTTCAAGGCCAGTAGGGACAAAGCACAGCTGGTTCAAACCAACGTAAAATACCTCGGCCTAGCACTAGGACCCGACGGCAGGACGCCCGACTCACAGAGAATGGCCGTAATCGCCAAGCTCCCCGCCCCAACAGATGTGCCTTCCCTCCGTGCTCTCCTAGGAACCTTCAATTTTTCCAGGGATTTCATGGAAGGGTTCGCTGACAAAGCCCGCCCACTCTATGCTCTCCTTAAGAGGGACGCTCCATGGGTCTGGGGACCTGACCAACAATATGCATTTGCCAGCCTGAAGCAAGCGCTTGCCTCAGCTCCTGCCTTAGCTCACCCGGATCCAACTAAGCCCTTTTACATTCAGTTAGCCCACACGGAGAAAAGTATCGGGGCCACGCTCATCCAGCATCATGCCGGGGCCCCCAGGATTGTAGCCTATGCCTCCAGGAATCTTTCTTCCGTCGAAATAAAGTTCACCCCGTGTGAAAAGATATGTCTAGCCCTAGTCTGGAGCCTTACGCATTGGGAGTTTATAATCGGGGGAGCCAAAGTCATTGTGCAAACAACACACACTCCCCTTAAGTATATCCTCTCAGGGAAGATCCAGGACGGTCAGGTATCCAATGCCCGCATTGCCCAGTGGACGCTTGCCCTGGTCAATAAGGGGATTGAATATAAGAAAGAACAAAAGGAGCAACCTGCCCCGTACGGTCTGCTCATCACTGGGGACGAGCATGAATGCCCCCTTCCAGATGTGGAACATCTGCCTTGGCCCGCTATATGGGGAGTGCCATTAGAAGAAGCCAAGCAACAAGGGTTTAATTGCTGGTTCTGTGATGGCTCGTCCTTCCATATAGCTGGCACCCCACATACAGGATATGGCGCAGTCCGGGTCCACGATAATTACACCCTGCAAGCGGCTGTCCGTCCCCACTCTAGTCAAGCCGCAGAGGTCGCTGCCCTTAAGGCTGTTCTTGAGTTTGAACCTTCAGACTGCCCCGTAGCCATCTTCACGGACTCGGACTGGACGGCCAAGGCCGCCACCGTCTGGCTCCCACACTGGGAAAGACAGCAATGGGTCAATGCGGAAGGAAAGCCAGTAGCTCATTTAATATTGTGGAGAGAAGTCGTGCGGCTCCTCCATAAACGCTCGGCAGAGACACAAATTTCCCATGTCAAAGGCCACCAAAAGGCAGACACCGAAGTAGCTTACTGGAATGATCAAGCAGATCTCTTAGCCAAGGAAGCGGCACGTTTTAACTCATCCTCAGATCAACCCGCTTGCCCGGTAAACCCAGTAGTGACTAGAAGCAAGGCAAACACCTTCCACGACCGTCCTGCCATTCCCCCTGTATTTATAGATCTCGGGGAACTCCAAGCAAATGATGCCGATGTTCAGGATCTCCTCTCCAAGGGCAAAGATCCCACTGGGAGATACACCATCAAGGAAGAAGAGGGAGTTATTTGGGCTTTTGACACCACAGGGACCCGGCACTGGGTTGTCCCTGTCGAAGTCCGGGCCGATTTAATTCAATTTATCCATGAGCAAGGACACCGGGGTAAAGAACCGACTCTGGAACGGGTCAGGGACGCGGGCTGGTGGCCAAACATCCGCAAAGACGTGGCACAGTGGGTGGATAATTGCCTATCATGTGCCATGGTTAACGCGGACTCTTCAGGTCCCAAAGCCCCCATCCAGCACCAGAGGGTAGAAGGACCCTGGGCTCGGGTTCAAATTGATTTTATCGGACCTCTGCCTAAGACTCGCAGAGGGAACAAATATTGTTTGACTGTGATTGATCCATTCTCGAAATGGGTCGAAGCATTCCCCTGCCACAATAACACGGCCTCCACTACGGCCCAACTGCTTTTTAATAACCTTTTTTCCCGTTGGGGTATCCCTAAGGTCATCGATTCCGACCGCGGTCCCCACTTTTTAGGTGAGGTCACCCAGGAGCTCTGTAAAGCTCTCGGCATTAAGCAGCGGTTCCACGTTGCCGCTCACCCTCAATCTTCAGGGGCAATTGAACGCACAAACCGCACCCTCAAGGAAGCTCTGGCCAAGATAGTCACTTCCACAGGTCGCACCTGGGACGAAAAACTGCCCATAGTTCTCATGGCAATACGAGGGACTACAGCCAGACATGGTTACTCCCCTCATATGGTCATGACCGGGAGAAAAATGCGCATGCCTGAAGCCTTTTGGCTCCAACATGACATGCCAGGCTATCTGGAAACGCAAGTGGCACACGATATCTGGGTTAAGACTCTTATCCGAGACTTACTAGTCATTCACCTCCAAGTGGCTAACGAATTAGGGCAAAGCCAACTGGCAGTGGATAAAAAGCTCGGCTGGGTGCGAAATCCTCAGCTTTGGGAACCCGGACAGCAGGTTCTATACCGGAAATTTAGCAGGCATCAGCATGCTCTCATGGCCAAATGGGCTGGCCCGGTCCCCATTGTGGATCGCGTAAGCCCTGCGGTCTACAAGCTTGCCATTCCCAGGAAGCATGGTCAAACGTGGTACAAGTTCTTCCATTCCTCTCAGCTCAAGCTGTGGAAGGGGAATCCAGTTCCACAACCTCCTGACCTCACTCCGGATCCCGGGGGAACTTCGCAGCCTGTTGCCGCTGTTACCTTCGGACCTCACTTGCCCACAGATGTTTTTGATCTTGTGCCTCTTTTCTCCCTTGGAGAGACATGCCTTGCCTTTTAAATGCTTCCTCACGGCTTTAGTTGCCTTTTCGGAAGCAAGGGGGGGAGACCATGGTGTATAAACAGTGTTCCCTTTTAAGAGAAGCCGCGGGAGCGTGCAGTAAAAATCGCACCGGGCTTACGCATGGGAACCACTACACTCACTCCCAGCCTTAGGTAAAGGGAACCATACTGTGACTGCTTGGGTATGTCGACCACAGTATGGAAGTTCAGGAATTTCACTCACACACCCCTCAAACATTATATTACAGAATGCATCCAGGATCTTCCACCCCAGCAGCAGACAAATTGGTAAGATCATTAACACTTGTATTCTTATTTGGATTGTCCTTGTTTTGTTATACCTCAGCAACACAAATAGCCAACCATACGGTAGTCTTGACCAAATGGAGATGCGTGGGAATAAACATGCCTTTTAGAATTTTTACCTGTGTAACAGGACGGCATGACAGAGCAGTCACACTTACACCTATAGATCGATGTCCACCGCAGCAGCTCACACATTGCATCCACAGTCGCACCGGAGAAAAGGTGACTCTATGCACCTCCGGGAAATATTCTATGGATGAAATGGAAGTGGTCCTGTGTAAACAGTCACAAGCCAAAACCAACACCTCCACCATTGAATATACTGCTCCTACCCCCATCTCCCTATACACAGACATAGCTGTAATATCAGCTGCCGTATGGGACATTGGCGATCCTTTAAAAGTAATCATTTCCATTGGCTCCCGACACTTCCATAACGACACAGAGGTCCCAATAACGCTCACGGACCCATTTGGCGAAGACATAGACCTAGAGCCATTGGCATGGGGCAAGCTCAATTGGCATTTTAACTGCTCTGCGTTAAAGCAGCAAGGTCCCCCAGACTGGACCCTACTTTTAAACACGTCTGTCTGCCTCAATGCCACCGATACTGTAAATCTTACAGCTATCGGAACAACAACTCTACAGCTCACTCATCAGGAAGGAAATTATACTTTAATAATTGGTAATGCAAATCACACACTAAATTTGGACCCACTCATCCAAAATGTAGACGCACTGGCATCATTGACTTACCCGGTAGTGGGAGCACACACTCTAAAATTTAATCATCAAGAAACAGTCTTGATGCAGCCGCAAACATCAGTCAAAAGAGTCAATGTCAGCTTAAATGGGCTCGGCACTTCTTTCAGCCATGCCCTCTGTGACTCTTACTTACACACGACCCAGCAAGGTTGGGACAATTGGATCTTAATGTGGCGTAAAGGAGAGCTCTCTAGAAGGACTAAACGCGATCTTTCTGATTGGGTCGCACCCGTAGGAGCGGGCATGGCAGCCATAGATGCTGCAAACATAGAAGTGATAGCGAATAAAGCCTCCAAGGTTTCATTCGACATCTCTCAAATGAGCCTCCCTCTCACGCAATCATTGGATTCCCTTGCCCACGTGGAACGCTCCACCAATCCAGTGCTGATTACTTGGGAACAAATCATGGAAAAAGATTTTACCAATCTCCTTGATGACATTCAGTCTTTACAAAACAATATCTCATTGGCTCTTGCTTGCACTCAAGCACAAACTCTTAATGTAGTCACTGCCATGACTATAATCAAACAAGCTATGGCTGGAGTTATACCTTTAGAAATAAGGGAATTGATTAAAGGAAATCTAACTGCCGGTGAAATCTCTCTCGAGCATTGGTGGTCGTTGGCAAACGCCTCTTTTGATGCAGTAACCCAGACCTTGCAATTGATTATAACCACAGTGACCGCGAAAGAAATCTTCCACATCTATCCAGTAGTTCCACTGGGTATTCAAGTTGATTCGGACACCGTATTATATGCCAGGAACAGTGACCGATGGGCTAAAGTGAGCTCATCAAGCTGGCATATGATCAATCTAGACGGATGTACCCATAAGGAGAACTTAGGCTTCATCTGTGATGACGAAGCCCTAGAGAAACATCACCCATGCCTAGTCCCCAAGAAACACGCCATATCTCACTGTCAATTTGACGCAGTCAGTGAGACCGGATCTACTATTATATACATAGGCAAAGCTTGTGTCTGTCTCAGAACTACCTGCGAACACATTCACCTCAATACACTATACTACCAACAAATGTTGCCTGGAATAAACAGATGCTTTTGTAATATTACCTCCATAAGAGGGTGTGATTTTTATTTTGAAACCCCCATTTGGACACAACAAGAAATGGCCCTATCCCCAGAATTATATGACTCTATTGCTCCAGTGCCTTTGGGGTTAGGACTGGAAGCCCTACGGAAATTGCTCTCTCACCCAGACCTCCAAGAACGCCTGGCTCAGCTAAAGAAAGCGGGAGATAAAGCCGCCTTAAACGTTTCCCATAATGGTGCCAGGATTAAGGAACTGGCTGTGGAAATAAAAGAGGCTGGCAAGCATAGCTGGTGGGAATCTCTTCTTGGTTGGTCGCCGACAACGACGGGATATTTAAATTTAATGCTCCACCCCATAGTCGTCATTTTGGCCTTCCAAATTATTTTGATAGTGGCGCTAATTACAATGACTTGTTGGGTGAGAAGACAAATCCACAAATTGGAAACTCAATCTAAAGCCACGGACTTCCAAGCCTTGATGCACGTTGCATCTAAGGTTTCGAATTCTTAGCCCCTCCTTTCCAGCCTCTGGCATACCTTTACTGTTGCCCTTTTCCCTATGTTTGTCTGTCTTCCTCCATTTCCAGACCCTTATGTGTGTTTATGTTTGTGTTTCTATTCTTTAACCGTTATTGGGTGGGTCTCTTAGACGAGACCCATGAGGTAGGAAAATTGGCCTTTAGCAGCAGTCTATCGAACCCAAGGGAACATCAGCGAGACTACAAATGCAGCCGAAAGCGGTTCAGTCTCCTGCACATACTCAGAAGACCTAAATCTTGCTGCCTTTTTGATTCCTCTGTAGCATCGCTGGCACCAAAAAAAACCATATTGTCAAGCCGCCAAGAAGCCAGTGGAGCTTTCTCAGGATGACTGAGATCCATTGTGGCAATATGGTCACGTTTGGAGGCCAGCGCGACGGAGCAGGCCAAGAAAGGGAGTGCAAATGTGCAGGTCCTACTGGAAAACCAGTGGGAGAAATGCAATCCTTTCAAAAAGGTTAAGGCAAGCCCCGATCTTTTTGTGCAAGCCCTCCCCTGGCAAGGACTTTTTCGATTATAGGACATAAAAATATTGAATCACTTTTACCCCTGGGTTCCCAATTTGAAACCTCCTAAAGTATTTTTAATTGTGACATTGGCAGTTTTCAAAATAACAACTTATTGAACAAAAATCCGGCCTTCAGAAATTAAGAACCAGCGTGCTTTGCGGCAGCTCTATTTTGCATACGCCCAGACACGTGGACCTTAAAATTAGTCCTCTCAAAACGTGTGCTATTACGTTGTATATCTTTTGACCGTTCCAATCCGTGCCCCGGACTTCTTTATTTTTGGTTTCACTTTTGCAAAAAGTCTCCCACCAATGTCAGTACACCCTTTTTACGGTTCATAACCAGCCACATCTTAGGATCATCACAAGCCTCTGCTTGTTCCCAAGAGTTTTCCTTTTTCTATTCTTTAACCAGTATTGGGCGGGCCGAAGCCCTAACGAACCGTAGGGAGCAATGAGAGAAAGAAAAGGGAGATAGGGGGTGGGAGGACCGAAAGCATTTCTTCATGGGAGATCAGAAGAGCCGGGGGCGCATTCAAAGATGCCGTCGACAAAAGCTCCGTAGTTGCATTTGTGGCTAGCACGAATGTCAAGCTGAGTAGGCGGCTTCTCCCGGTGGTGCGCACAGAAGTTGGGGTCGGAAGTTACTCCGATCCTCCACCTCTCTCGCCCCATCTCCACCAGGCGTGCAATCCGATCGCCACTCGAGGCAGCGACGGGTGCCTGGGGAAAGGCCCCAAGGTTAGCCCGCTCCAGCCAGAGCCTCCCCGGCCACATATTTCTGCATCTCTTTATGTTAAAGTGACCTCCTCCCTAACTATCTGCCCAAGCGATCCTCAACCCCAAAACACTCGGCCATCTCGGGGTGAGCTTCTTATTCAACCCTTGAGTTTCTAAAATATATTTTGCTCATGATATCTTTTCTCCCAGCATGCCTTTACTGACGCCCAATCTGCATAATACGTCAATCATCATTAACTTATTTAGTCTTCATATGTACTTTCCCCTATTTATTTATTTTTATGAGCATGTAGCCTCATCCACAAACTTTGTACTGTGTGCACAGTTTTGTTTTTGTCTCCGCCTCTTTGTTTTTGTGCACTCTACGGGCAAGAAATAAACCGTTTTGTTTGCAAACCAAGTCTTCTGTTTGCAAAGCAAAACCGGTTGTTTGCCAAAACACTTTTGCTCTGCGCTTGCTTTTCTATTCTTTACCAGTGTTGGGAGGGCCGAGGCCCAGACGAACCGTGGGGAGTCATTAGTGAGCAGGACAACAAGCACAAGGAGGACATGGAAGCCCGAGAGACGGCTCAGGAGGAAGAAGTAGGACAAACGAGTCCTTTGTCTCCCTCTGCCATGCGGCCCCTCCAAGCCGAAATGATCTGGAGGACATGCAGAAGTTGGGTTCGGAATTTAAATCCGGCCCATGCTCTCTTTCACCAGGCGTGCAAGCTCTCCCTGCACGAAGCAGTGGAGAGTGCCTGGGAAGGACTCCCCGGTTAGATCAGAACCTCGGACCAAGACCCCTGTCCCCTCTTTTTAACATCTTTCTAAGTTAAAGGGAGATTTTCGCCAGCTCTATCCCCGAAGTGCCTGCAAGCTAAAACGTATCCTCGCTCCAACACTGGTGTCCAATTCGATTGTTTTTGATTTTTAATAAATTTATTTTCCTCGAAATGTTTGTGTATCCCAGAATGCCTAAACAATTTCCTCATTTGCATATGCGACAGCCTCTAGCCCTAACGTATACAGCCAAGTTAACAGCATGCGACCTTTAGGGGTTCTGCCTAGTAACTAGCTGACCAGTCCGCTCCTCATTGGGTATGGGACGGTACCACTGGGATCAGGCTTAAGGGGGAAAGATTGTTCTATTTTTGTACAGTATTAGGGGAGGGCCCCCCGAAGGGAGCCCTCCAAGCTAAAACGGGTACGCAGCTAATGGCGTCCCCGCGGAGCCACCCGGCTCCAGATAAAAAGGTCAGAGTCGACCGGACGCAACTCCCGAACCCAGCTTTTGCATGCCCCGCCTGTGTGTGTGTGCGTCTGTTTCTCTCAGGCACACATCTCACAAATGCTCCCCAGGGTTCGGGAGGCGTGCCCGGAGACTCCGCCAACCCCGAAGGGTGAATACCTTGCCTGTGATTATTCCAGCCAGGACCCCAAGATGATGTGTCTTTCATAATACAATGATTCCAGATGTCTGACCTGTTTTGACCTTTTCCGTATTTCTTGAATGCCTTTAGACACTCTGCTTGCAAAATCATTAAACTATGTTTTATTTTAATATCCTTTTTTCTTAAATTAAGTAAGTACCCATGATGCTTTTAGGTAGCAAGGGGGGGCGACTCCTCAATATGCAAACCGGTCTCCTCCTTCCCGGCCGAACTGACTCGTGTCCGTGCCGAGGAAGGACGGGCGTAGCCGAGAGCTTCATGAGCTATTGATTAAGACCCGAGTGGCTTCCGAAGAGCCGAAGACATACGAGTCCTGGTGTTCCATTAGATACAATGTAAAGCGCGCCTCTCTTCTGTTCAAACAGCACCAGTTGCCCTGTTCCAGCAGAAAAGCCTTGCCGCTCAGGAGAGATGGACGAAGAATTGTTTGTAACCATTTTATTTCCTTGTACATTCCTTGTGGAGTATTTTTATTGATACAAATGTGTGCACTTCCGCTATAAGTATTAAATGCTTTATGTATAGATACTATAAGAAATTTATAATGCTTCTATAAGGCTTTTCACAATGAATTTAAAGTAAGCAATTTTTAGAATTACTCTTTATATTTCAGTTAAAGATGTTTCTCTAATTAAAGAATGAAATATTTCTACGTAGGCTCCCTTGGTGGTCTAATGCACAAAGCCTTGTTTTTATGTCCGCCCCAGCAACAATTTGGCATTTTTATTGCGATAGATTTTTGTCATCTTCTGGGTCCGTCCCTTGCCAACTCTTTCTTCCAGGGTCACCATCATGCAGTCTGTCTCAGTTTTCATCATCGTATCACTCATATTCGGAGACCTTCACCTGACGCCTTCAGGTCTCCGAGGGGGGGAAATGTTGGCCAGCAAGGCACCCTTGGGTGCTCTTATGGATTTTTATCCATAAGTTTGAACTCTGTGTCGCCAGCAGTGGAAGGGACTTGCGCTTTCTTCTCCACATAGGAGCCAGCTCCAGCCCAAGCCAGGAGGCTGACACCCCAAGCAGTTCACCCAAGACAAGGACAAAGGATTCCTCTTGCCATGAGGCCTCCTTCTGTCAGACATCCGCTGGTTAACCCCCATTCCTCAATATACATCTGAATAAGTTATGCTAACAAGACTGCCTAGCACCTACTGTGCCAGCCATCAGATACTTGGCTAAAACCATCAACTGACAATAGGTTGGCCAGGTGAGTCATCGGACCCCAGACTCAGTGTCTGTTTCCTGGTGAAGTCATACTTTTGCAACACTGACCAAACCCCTGGACCTCCTCCCTTTGTTCACCTTTAACCTATAGCAAGGTCCAACAGGGACGGACCACCTAGTAGGTGTGTTAGTGGGTTGTGGTCTGCAGAGCCCGCCCCAAGACCCCCAATAAAAGGCCAAACCCAGAGTCACTCGGCCTCTTGAGCCATCGCCCTCTATCTTACCTATTGACCCTTCAGTCCAGCTTTCTGTCCCCAACCCTCGCCTCCATCTTTAAACCCTTTTTCTCTCTCTGGACTCGCGATCCAGGAGAACCACGTGGTCTTGCCGGTTCAAGCCTCGTGGCCCCATAGCTTTTATACCTTTCCTCCCAAATCCAACTCATCTTGACATCGGACAACGCACCTAAGGTAACGTGCTTTCCCCACCAACGAAACCTGCTCATGCAACAGTGCTATTTTCTCTCTTTATTTTATTAGTCCTGTAAGAGTGTGTGTATGATTACGATTTTTGTATGCTTGATTACATGATCCAGTAAACAACATTGAACTTGGAACTCGCCTCACGTGCCTCTTTCCTTGAGATCTCCCGGGAGGGGTGGGACCCTGGTATAGTTGGCAAGAACCCGTGTATTTTGCTGATTGTTAAGTGTAAATTAAAGCAATTCGGCTAACACTCATAGGCTGCATGTGTGCATTGGACCTTTGGTTGCAAAAGGAAAACATAAAGAGGAATTTCACACAGCCAATATGTTCCATTTCAGGAACTCTTCAGTAACGGTTTCTGTCAGGCATTTCACACAGAACTGTATTAGTACCGGTTCCCTAACAGAACATATTGGCCCTTTCACACAGAAACGTGCCTCTCCCATTGGGGAAGCGTTCCTGAGCCGGTTTACCTTGAAACCTCCTCCCAAGCATTCTTCAGTTCTTGTACCGGTCCTGAAGCACTACAGGGTGCTGTGTGAAATGTCCCCAAAGCGCTTCCTCCAATGACAAGTGTTTTCACGCCTCTTTTCGCCCGTGCGGGTGATCTCAGTGAATTTTTTTAAAGAGCCAATTCAGGCTGAGTCTTAAAATGCAAAGGGTGTGTGTGTGTGAGAGAGAGAGATCAAGGCTGAGCCTTAAAATGCGGTCTGTGTGTGTGTGTGTGTGAGAGAGAGAGAGATCCAGGCTGAGTCTTAAAATGTGGGGGGTGAGAGAGAGAGAGAGAGAGAGAGAGATCAAGGTCCAGGCTGAGTCTTAAAATGCAGTGTGTGTGTGTGTGTGTGTGTGTGGTGAAAAGAGGCTTGAAAAGAAAGCAGCAGTCTGAAATGGCAGACCACTTCGAAGACAGCTCCAAAACGGTAGGGGAAGGGCTGTCTGAAATGGCCATCACTGTACCGGTTTATTCCAAGGCGGTTCAGTAACGTTTTTAAAGGTGTAGTGTGAAATTCCCCAAACTCTTCCTGTTCCTTTTTTTAGTAAAGTAATCCCTCATATGGTGACTGGCCAGAAGAGGAAAAAACAAGTTGAATAATTTTAAGTGATTTGAACATTTAAAATGATGAGCTATTGTATATATGTTATTTGTTGTAATTTGAAATGTTTGTTTGATTGATTGATTGATTGATTGAATTTATCAACTGCCCTCCCCAGTGAAACTGGGCTCAGGGCAATGTACAACATGGTCATATAAAATAAAGTAAAAACAGATTTAAAAAAGTAAAACAATAAAACACAGCAGTCGAATGATGGCGCTAAAACCCAGCAGTGTTGCTATCTCATGGGGAAAGGGGAGGGAATGGGAGTGCCGAGATGGGACCATCGCTGTCTTCACCAAATGCCTGGTGGAACATCTCTGCCTTGCATGCCCTGCAGATCCACAGAACATCCCACAGGGCATGGATGTTGTTCAGCAGAGAGTTCCACCAGGTTGGAGCCAGGGCAGGGAATGCCCTAGCCCTGGTTAAGGATAGCCAGATGTTTCTCAACCTGGGGGCCACCAGTAAATTCTGATCTGTCTAGAGTAAAACTCTTCAGGGTGGTTGGAATGAAGGCATAATTATTTTACAGGGAACTTTTGGAAGATCTACCTTGTTGATATGTTTAGTTAGATGGGTTGCATTTTAAAAATGACATTCTTTTTAACAGATAAGGGTTCAAAAATGTAGGATTTTAGTCACTGAATTGGACATGAGATACTGCAGTCTTAATTACGTTTCCTGTTTTTTATTTATTTAAGCTGGTCCCAAAGCCGAAATCAAAATAGGCAACTGATCAGTAAACAATATATATGTACATATGCATACAAGTGGAACATAGTGGGTATCGTTCACTGTTGAGACTTTTGCAATATGGGGATGCAGATTATGGTGGAACAGGCCACGTACTAAAGATACAAACCTGACCAATGCCTTTTACTGTGTTTTGTTGATGCCAGTAAAGAAGAGACCCCAGGTGTCAGAAGCCACCAGATGCTTTCCCTTAATGATATACCATTCCTCTTTAATACAGTCCCAGAAGACACCTCTAACAGCAGGATGAAGTATTATGTATTAGGCCAAACACAAGGTCTCTACCCTAAGGAGCTTCCAGTCCAAATTACACAGATAATCTAATGAGACCTTGCACAACATCATCATAAAAGAGTGTAAGAGACAGAACGGAGAATATACCATAAAATGAGGAATGGACTCTTGGGAATACATGAATTACAGAGAACAGAGACTGGGTAATTAGGTGTATTCTGTTTCTTAAGTATGAGACAGTGAGGAAGAAAGAGAGAGAGAGAGATTCTGAACAGAGACACTACCCTTGCTGCCAAATCATAAGGAAACAGGAACCGCATCTGTTAATCATGGGCAAAAGCTAAGGAATTCTGCCATTGCAGTACACAGGTGTATATTGGTCCCACTAATTCTATGATATTATGATAACATATTAAGAGAAACATTAGATTTAAATAAGAAAACTCCCATTTTTCTCCATATATGCATGCAGCCAGAAGACTGTTTTCTATAGAGAACAGCTTCACTGTAAAGAACTTCATTTTAGAACAACCTTGTAACCAAGACCTATGATCAGCTTAAAGGTAAAAGTTTCCCTTGCTTGAAAGCCAGCTGAATCTGACTCTAGGGGGTGGTGCTCATCTCCATTTCCAAGCTGAAGTGGCAGCACTGTCCAAAGATGTCTCCATGGTCATGTGGCCAGCATGACTAGACGCCGAGGCACATGGAACACTGTTACCTTCCACTGAAGTGGTACCCATTTATCTACTTGCAATTTCTTGCTTTCGAACTGCTAGGTTGGCAGGAGCTGGGACCAGAGACGGGAGCTCACTCCGTCATGCAGCAGTAGGGTCTCGAACTGCTGAACTACCGACCTTCCGGTCTGCAGCTCAGCTGCAGGCATTATTAGCTATAGACAAACCACTCTAGAACATCATACAATGGTCTCTGAACAAATCTATATTGTCTGATCCAGTTATACAAAAAGAACTAGAACAAGCCATTTAAAACCAGTTCTGCAAAGTGTATTAATTTCCAAGGCTTCATACCTGAAAAAACAAAGACAAGAATTAGAATCTACCATCTTTGCCAAAATTAAAACCCATGGTTTGAACAGCTACATACAAAAGATAGGTAGTAAGACAATGTGAACGCTGAAAATTATATTTATTGGAAACCACTAAAATTTTAAAAAATCTTCTGTTTACTAAACAAAAAAAATATGGACCAACCTATGGAAGTAAAAAATGTTTGCCTCTTCAGCTATCTCTGTCACACTTCAAACCTTCAAACTCATTACACGATGGTATGCCAGACCGTGCAGAATTTCTCACGTATCCCCCTCACAATCACCCTATTGCTGGGAAATGTGCAATCAAATTGGAACTTTAGTTGTTGTAGATTTTCCGAGCTGTGTGGCTGTGATCCATGGTCATACAGCCCAGAAATTCTACAACCAATGAACTCTGGCTGTAAAAGCCTTCAACAACATATCAAACTGGAACTTTTGCCCAATGTTAGTGGCAATGTGACAAAATACAAGACTCTTGGAGAGACGTTCTCTCCCACATAAAATTAATAACAGAGACCCTGTTCTTAAATTTCTGGCCACCTAAACTTTCATCCCAGAGATCTAATAGAGATGCTGCTGGGCTCTGCTAGAACAACAATAGCCTCCCTTTGGAAAAACAAGACACCTCCCAACCTAAATGCCTGGTTTCATAAGCTCTGGGACCAATATCTTATGGAACACATCACTGACAGAATCAACACATATTTATTTCCCACAAAAAACTCTAATGAAAAATGGTTCCCCTTATTGGAATTTCTATCTCGCCAACAATTCATCCCATCTGACTGGTCCAGTTACAGAAATGGTTGTGACATTCCTGAAATTAGCTTGTAGAAAACTCTACTATGACTTTATTTATTTTTTAATTTATTGTTAATTTATTGTTGCAATACATGTTATATCTTTGTTTTCTAGTCTATATTTTATAGATTTTGTATAGTATTCCTTGAATTATGTTCTATGTACTATATCCTGTAAGTTGCCTGACGATGTCTTGTAATCCACAGAACAACACTACCCAGTTTTAGTGTTGCTGCTTAGCAGAGATAAGTTACATACACAGATCTTAGACTTTACAACCTTCTGGTTCATTTTTTGAATTTTTGGAATTATAATTAAACTGTGACACAACGGTTATGCTCTCTATCATCCATACCTCTTAAGGTCAATTCTGCTGTTCAACTTTTGTTACGTACATGCTCTACCTAAAGTTTTAGCCATGTGAATGGAATTCTAACAGCCCTAAATACATTTACCTGCACACTCACAATAAATATTCTTCCTATAACATTTGACTTTGAAACTTAAAATTTCTTGAAACTTGAAAATTCCTTAAAATTTGAATTAAAAAATAAAATAAATACATGCATGTTTGCTTCTCCCACAGATATGTACCAAGGGTTGCCAACCTCCAGATGGTGGCTAGAGATCTCCTGGGATTACAACTGATGTCCAGGCAACATAAATCAGTTCACCTGGAGAAAATAGCTGCTTTGGAAAGTGGACTTAATGGCATTTTTACCCCTTTGAAGTCCCTCCCCTCCCCTGCCCAAACTTCACCCTTCTCAGGCTCCACCCCAAAAATCTCCAGGTATTTCCCAACCTGAAGCTGGCAACCCTGGCTAAAGTGTCATAGTACAGGTGGTTATGGCTGGTTATTTTTTTCTTGTGCGTGCCTGTTGTTGAACTGTCCATAAAATCCTGTTACATTACTACACAGTGAATTTGTTTGTTCTATATGTCCCACAATGCATTGCTTCAGTGATTTGCCACTATTCCTTGGTATTTCATTTATGGAAGCAGATGTTCAGTGTGTTGCTGTAATATAAAAGACAGCTTTTGTCACCGATGGTGTTGTTTATAAAATAATATATGCATTGATTTCAAAATAAATATTTAATGTTACTAATACAGCTTTTCTTGTATTCTCTTTTCTGGAGGCTGTGAATTGATGTAGCATTTTAATTATTTCAGCTAATTTGTCATTTTGGTTAATACCTCCTGGTTTTATACACACATACACACATAGCTAACATGTTTTTTATCTCAAATTCCCTTCAAATGTTAGTGAAGATGTTTGGTAAATTGTGTTGTAGGAATGCGGCTTAAACCTCACTGGCTGTATATCACTGTGCATCAGCTTCTTACTTTAAGCACTTTCTAGTTTTCTTTTTTATTTTCAGTTAGGTGTTTATGTATACCTCTATGACATTTTAAAATATGGGACTACAACAAAGAGCAATCTCTGTTTTAAAAATATACTAAAAACAGCTGCATGACATTCCCATGCACTTCCACCAAACAATTTTGGCCTTTTCCCCACCTTTGCCATTGCCCACAATGACCACAGGTATAGAAATCTTTTCAAATAATACCAATATTTGAAAGTATAAAAACTGACAAACAAACATGAGAGGCAGAAAAGACCAACTATACCTGAAGAATGTCTGAACACACGCATCTCCAGCCATTGGGCTC
This sequence comes from Lepidodactylus listeri, assembly GCA_029233225.1. Taxonomy (NCBI): domain Eukaryota; kingdom Metazoa; phylum Chordata; class Lepidosauria; order Squamata; family Gekkonidae; genus Lepidodactylus; species Lepidodactylus listeri. The sequence goes on along the minus strand of JARCFY010000005.1, from coordinate 77,254,505 downwards.
TAATTTGGAGGAATCCCATTATTACATGATATCACTAACTGTGATTTATTAATACACAATAACTATTCTACATTACGAAACATGCATGGAACTCTTACTACTTCCTTTCAGGGAAGTCTGGAGAAAACTAGTGGAAAGAACATTATGACCTCAGAATTTGTTTTAGAAAACACCAGATAAATTCTGATAAGTACTGGAGTCAGGAGGCCGGTAAAGGTGAAAACAGCATAGTAGATTATTGTGGGAGCAGATGGTACATGCAAACCCTGGGCTTCGTGCCCGCTTTTATGCCGGTTGGAGATAATCCCCTGATCAAGCCCAAATGTCTGGATAGGACCTTAAATTCACGGTTGCAGTTCATAGGTCCCCCGGGGGAACCTAAGCACAGGATTGGTGGATGTTCAGGATCCGATCATCTATTGTCCTACCTGGCCAAAGCTCAGGTAGGTTTGGACCACGTGCGAAGGTCCACGTGGTGGTCGCCATTGCGGGAACACATGGCGACCGCAGCATCAATACACAACAAATTCAGTGCAATCCTATGGGATTAACCCTATGTGTTTTAATTGTATTGGGCCCATTTTCTCAGCTAATCCATCCTTGTGCTGTACTTTTGGATTCAGGGGCCCATTGAAAAGAGGCTGCCTTCATGGGAGCATCCCAACTGATTGCTTCCTTGCTTGAATGCAGTATGATGAACACGATTGCAACAGCATGGAACAGCTCTAAGAGGCCTCTCCTGTAAGACCGTTTTTAAAATGTGGTTCTCTAGCAAATTATTACTTTGGTAAAACTTATGGTTATGCCCCTCTATCCCTTCTTATGTGAATGCCTGCACTTAGCCCACTCAGCAAGTCTTTAGGAAAATAGCTAAAAGGATTTTCCTTTTCAGATTAAACCATCTCCAATGATCTCACTTGGAGAATCAGCAGGCAGTTGGGATAGAAAAGCATTTACAATGTTTTTAATTTAGAGCAAGGTGGATGCATTTATTTTGACACCATTGGTAAATTAACAAAGAAAGACATAAACACATGCTACAAAGACTAAACTTATTTGATTGACTAAAGGACCACCCCCTCTCCACCCTTTGTGTTAAAGGTGGAGGTTTGCATTTTTACATTTTGAATTTGCCTATCTGTCAGAAGAAAGGAGGGAAGGGTGGCAGTTTTACCAAAAACAATCTCAGTAGTATTATATCAGGTCACTGAAAATATTTTTGTGCATAATCAGATTGACCATACTGTACATATCATTCCAGGCGTGTATTCTGATTATTAAAATGTTACATGACAAAAGGAATGGTACTGTGTCTTAACAACTGTAGATATCCCCTGAATGGGCTTTAAGAGTTAGGAAATGGTTCTGGCCAAGTGCCTAACTGGACTTGGAAGAGGTGAATCCCTCCAAACCCAGCCCTGTAGATGAGAGTGTGTCTGTGTGTGAAAAGAAAGTACTGTTTTAGATTCTGGAAGAGATACAGACAGACTCTGCTGTGAGTTGGCTGAAGTATCTGGGGAGTGCAGGATCTCGCTGGGGATCTGATGTGGGGTAGCAGATCTGATACTCTGTAGGAGTGCCTCTTTGTCTCAAATTATGCTCTACTTATATATTTGTAAATAAAGCAAATGTTACAAAAATATCATGTCTACTATGGTCTCCCCTCCAAAGAGAACCAACCCAGGAGTGCCTTATCCCTGGAGATTTTCACCAGTCATGGAAGTGTGACATGTGAGACAATATTTTATTTATTTATTTGTTTGTTTGTTTGTTTGTTGCATTCATATCCCGCCTTGCCAGCGGACCGGCTCAAGGCGGCTAACAGTCATAAAACACCATAAGGTTTACAATATAAAAACAACGTTTAAAACTAATAACCCATTCTACACAGAATACTACAACACCAGATGGCGACTTCAATCACAGTGTTCTCATGGTGGATAGTGGCAGCAAGGTGTGCGGCCGGCAGGACCAGGGTGATGTCCAATTCTTCCCCCAGTGGCGGCTCCTAGTTGAACGCCTGGTGGAAGAGCTCCGTCTTGCAGGCCCTGCGGAACTGCAATAAGTCCCGCAGGGCCCTGATGTCTTCCGGGAGCTCATTCCACCAGTACGGAGCCGCCACTGAGAAAGCCCTGGCCCTAGTACAGGCCAACCGAGCGTCTTTCGGACCGGGGAGAGTCAGGCGATGTTGAGTGCCTGACCTCAGTGCCCTCTGGGGCCTATATGGGGAAAGGCGGTCCCTCAAGTAGGCAGGCCCCTGACCATATAGAGCTTTAAAAGTTAACACCAGCACCTTGAACCGGATCCGGTACGCTATAGGCAGCCAGTGCAGTGACTGCAGCACAGGCCGGATGTGGACCCTCAAAGAGAGGCCCATCAACAGCCTGGCTGCAGCATTCTGCACCAGCTGCAGCTTCCGGATCTGAGACAAGGGCAGCCCCATGTAGAGAGTGTTACAGTGATCAAGTCGAGAGGTGACCATAGCATGGATCACTGTGGCTAGGTCTTTGCGTTCAAGGAAGGGGGCCAACTGCCTAATCAGCCGGAGGTGATAAAAAGCTGCCTTGGCAGTGGCTGCTACCTGGGCCTCCATTGACAAGGAGGGATCCAGGAGCACACCCAAACTCCTGACCCTTGGCGCTGGCACCAAAGGCGCCCCACCGAAGGACGGTAGTGGGAGCCCCACCCCCGACCCGGTCCGACCCAGACACAGGACCTCCGTCTTCAATGGATTCAATTTCAGGCGACTCAGCCTAAGCCAGTCTGCAACCTCCTGAAGCGCCCGACCCAGGTCATCTGGGCTAGAGTCGGACTGGCCACCCAACAACAGATAGAGCTGGGTGTCATCTGCATATTGATGACACCCTAGCCCATGCCTCCAGGCAATCTGGGCAAGGGGGCGCATATAGATGTTAAATAACATCGGGGACAGGACCGCCCCTTGAGGAACACCACATACCAGTGGGTACCTCTGGGAGGCCTGTTCCCCGAGTGCCACCCTCTGTCCCCAATCCTGGAGAAAAGAGGCAAGCCATTGTAAAGCCAGCCCCTGTATCCCCACATCGGCAAGGCGGTGGATCAGCAACTGGTGGTCGACCACATCAAATGCAGCCAACAGATCTAACAGCACCAGTGCCGCCATGCCGCCTCGATCCAGATGTCTCCGGAGGTCATCCGTGAGGGCGACCAGAACCGACTCCATCCCATGACCCGGCCGGAAGCCAGACTGAAACGGATCTAGCATGGAGCTGTCATCCATGAAGCTCTGCAACTGAATCGCCACCGCCCTCTCCAATACCTTACCCAAATATGGTAGGTTGGACACCGGCCGATAGTTGGCCAAAACGGCCAGGTCCAGAGATGGTTTTTTGAGGAGGGGCGGACCATCGCAACCTTGAGTGCCCCCGGGAACAGTCCTTCCAAAAAGGACTTGATAATCTCCCAAAGCGCACCTCGCAACCCCTTGTGGCAGGCTTTTATAAGCCACGAGGGGCACGGATCAAGGCTACACGAGGTTGGGCGTACAGTTAAGAGCAACCTGTCAACCTCCTCTAGGCCGAGGGTACTGAAATGATCCAAGATGGAACCTGAAGACGTGCATGGAGCCTCAAGTTCACACACTGTCTCAACTGTGGCCGGGAGATCACGGCGGAGTAGCAAGATTTTATCTGCAAAATAGCTCGCAAATGCCTCACAGCCAATTTCCAATTCCCTAACATTTATTAGTATTTATTATCATTTGAAATGTATTTGATGGCAATAATACACAAAGGGCTGACTGATAAGCATGGTTTCACTGGGGGGAGCACTTTGGTACATTCAATTATTTTCACAATGCTAAAATTTGAGAAATCTTCATTTACTATATATTATGGGGGTTTCTGCTTCCCTTTCAGAAGAAATTAAACATACACTGGTTTGGCTACACCAGGTACTTTGGCATTTTATCTTTATTGATTTCCTTTAATATCTGGCAGGAGGGTCAGAAGTAAGAGTAACTCAGATTTCTTACAGGTACTGTTTCTAAATGGGAGGTACCACTCCAGCCACTTTCTTACTAGCACTTCATGTTGGCCTGTATTAGCTTACCTCCAGCAATGGTAGATCTAACATAGAATCACAAAATTCAACAAGAAAATACTCCTGAGGGAATTAGACTGCCAGCAGACTTAACTAATTTTTAAAAAATCATGGAATTCATAGCCATCTTCTCTACCACATCCAAATATATGCCCACTATATATGCTCATTTCTTCTGTACAATTCCCACTCTCGTTCTGTACCCCACTGGAAATGGAGGTGATCACAGGGAGTCATATGTGAAGGTGTTCAAAAAGATCATGTTAAACTGGACAGGAACTTCATCTCCTTCCATTTGGGTGTCCATGTTCTGCTTTAACTTAAAATGGGTCTGATCTACAGAAAGGTAATATTCAAAGTTCCATTTTACACTTTTTGTTGAATTTACAGGATATACCTTTTCTGTTATTTGGTGCATCTGGTGTCACATATTAGGATGTCTTTTACTCTTCTGCTTCCGCTCTACTTTTCTTTTTCTTCTGTGCCATTACGCCTAGCTTTGAACTTTTCTTTTGGATGTTTTCTCCTATGTTCAGCTGCAAATAGCAGGAAGGATTTTTGTTTAACTAAAAGCATGCTGCTTTGGCCTTTCTCTCAGTAGGTTTCACTTGCCTTCTGGTTTTGCTCTGTGGATGTTTCTTTCTGATCTAAATTCAATATGCTGTTTTGTCTTCAGGTTTTGCTTCACTGAAATGTGGATTCTCCAACTTTTTCTACAGTAGTTATTAAGGCAGGGGGGCTCATAAGCAAAGAGGGAAATCTGAAGAATTTAAATTTTTCTATTTATTTGTGGCAAGAGAAACTAAAAATTCCTTCTACTTAAAATGATAGCTCCAGATTTTATCAATGTGGCTGGTTTCCATTACCTTTTACAGCATAAAGACATTAAAGAAAATGTAAAGCTATCTCTTCCGCACTGGCAGATTTTGCTTATTTTTCATATTTTACTACATAAATAGCAGACCATATTTCTACCCGAACTATAGTCAGTCCCCAGCCTTTTCTGCTCTGCAAACAAGCTGCGACATTATATTACTAAGAGACTGATGCTTTGGTTTATTAATCACTGGGGGACCAAAGTAATGAGTGAAAAATAAAATACGAATTATTGTCTTTCCTTCTAGCAATTATTGGAAGATATTTTAAAAAATAAAACTGTTATTCTGCACAGCATTTCATATTGAGAGTTTGATCATCTGAAAAATGTATTTAAACTTAATAACAGTTGGTCAAAATCTAGATGATAGATGAATTAACTGTTTTATCAGTTGACAGTCATGCTGTTTGGCAGCAAAAGAATGTTTCATAGCAGTTGACATCTCGTGCCTTTTGCTCAGGATTTGAAAAGTATTTCTTGGCCTTCTCAGGAAAATGGGATAGATAGGTGGTGGTGCCATGTTTCCAGTTTGGGGCATCAAAGAAATGACGGGAGAACTGCTGATATCTTCGTTAACAAACAAAACCTTTTTAACAAAGCCCAAATGTCTGTATGTTATTTTATTATGTGTGGACTGTTAGCATCAGGAACAGGGACACTGAGTGAGAATAGTTCTTTAAAAAGAAGTTTGGAAGCCTTTACTTGCTTCCAAGAATACATGATAACTTCTTTAAGTAATCCAGACCCCCTTTTCACTCACTTTCCCACTTTTAAGGTTATTGTAACTAAAGGGGTATTTTTCCCAGGATCATTTAGATGATAATAATCTCTGAGCCTGGTAGAAGCTTGGGTGGAGGGAGCTCAGAGCATCAGGGTAGCAAAGTGTACCACTGGGGGCAGTGGAGGGTTGTTTATTTGTTGAAAATATGTTTCGCTTCTGAAAAGAAGCTCACTCGCTCGCTTTCTTCCAAATGGAAGCTATCAAGTCACAACCATGACAGCAAACCCTAACTGATTTCCAAAACAAAAATAAAAACCCTTAAGTGCAGCAAATCAGTGCTTCAGATGGGGCAGTACACCCACTGGTATGACATACCTAAATCTCTAGCACAGGAAGGGGTTTTTTAGCTATTAGATTCTTGATTTTTCCAGCATGGCGATAGACTGATGACTTCTCCGGGGTGCTTGTATTAGAATTCTTTCCCCAAAGAGATACAACAGTCTTTATGCAGTGAGGACATGCAGAAGACAGATGAAGCTGCCTGGGATCAGGGTCAGTATTGTTTACTTTGATTGACAGCAGCTCTCCACGGTCTCAGGTAGAGGTCTTTGTCTTTCACATCACAAACCAGATGATTTTTTTAATTGGAGATGCTGAGGACTGAACCAGGGACCTTCTGCATGCAAAGTATATTTTTCACCACTGATCCATGGCACATTCCTCAAATACTTATCAAGACATGCAAGAAGCCTTTTCAAAAATAAGGTATACATTTTCCATGCCAGCTCCTAAATATACTTAAGCCAATAGCATACCCAAAATTCTGCTTCTGCAGTATAATCTGGCGGAACATCCTACAGGGACTCAGTGGCAGAGCACATGCTTTTCATGAAGAAGGTCCAGCGTTTTATTTATTTATTTATTTGATTTATACCCCCCCCCCACCGAAGCAGGCTCAGGGCGGCTTACAAGGCCATTGGCAACATAAAAACATTAAAACAATAAAAACAGTTAATATCCTAAAAACACATTCTGAAGGTGCTATAAATACGCAATGGCAAAGATTGTTCTTATCGACCACAGTCAAATCAGCAATAGTTGTACGGATGGTGTCTGGCTCCTAGGCGCATTGTTTCACAGTATGGGCATGGATATTAGAAAGTTTAATCCCTGACACTTCCAATTAAACTATTTCCATGTTGCAGGGGTTTGGAAAGACCTTCCTCTGACCACAACCGTGGAAAGCCGCTGCCCCAGGGGAGACAACACAGAGCTAGTAGGGCCTGTTATAAGACAACTTTATATGTTTAGACACCTTGGTGCGCAAATACTTTTGCTTTTGATCGGAATTATTAACAGACTCAATTCGCCCATTTGCTTCCCCGCAGAGTCCTGCCAGCCAGCCTCTCACCAACTATAAAATGACAGATTTTCCTCCTTCTATTCCTCTACACCAGGATTTCCTGGAGGCAGGTCATTGCCTTGGGCATATACTCCTTTTAGATGCTCCAGCACATGGAAGAGAAACAGGGGGCAACCCAGCCTCAGTTTCCACATGAAACATTTTCCTATGGAATGTACAGCCCAAACAAACACAGAGAGTTAGAAGGATTTCTTCAGATCCCACAGTAGGGGAGCAGATGCTGGCTGTGAATTTGAAGCTTGGAATGTAGAAGGGTTCTGTTCTTCTGGTGGAAACCAAAGTAATTGCTTTCCCCAAATTAAGGAAGCAAACTTGCTTGTTTACATGAAGCCAAGAGCATTTTTTTCATATACAGGTTCATGGATTGCCATGGAAATTATTTCTGCATAATAGGATAAGGATGTTAATTTCAAGATCTTCAGTTTCCTGGCTTTGAGGCCAGGTTACCAATGCATTGTTCCGATTATGACTCAGATTAGAACCCACCATGCTACCCTCATCTATGGTTCACTAATTACCCCTCAGAGGTCTATTTAAAATTGGCCTCTGGAAAGTTTGTGGGGTTTTTTTGAAGCTCAGTCAGTAGTTTTAAAGTAATCAGAAACTTTTAAGCCAACTTCTCATCAAAGTAATTAAGCTACCCTGGTAACTTCCATTTCAATGTGTCTGAGGAAGTGTGCATGCACACAAAAGCTCATACCATGAATAAAACTTTGTTGGTCTTAATGGTGCCACTGGACTCAAACTTTGTTCTGCTGCTTCAAACCAACATGGCTACCCACCTGAATCTGCCCATAATCTTGTTTTACTCTTTGGAGAGGCACCCCATCTTCCCATACCCAGAAGAGATAGCAACTTTCTTCAACAGTGCTTAAATGGTTATCTAACATTTGGGCCTGCTGTGTGATGTCACAGGTAGGGATGCCAGCCTCCAGGTGGGGCCTGGGGATCTCCCGCTTTTACAGCTGATCTCCAGCTGACAGAGATCAGCTCCCCTGGATAAAATGGCTGCTTTGAAGGGTGGACTCCATGACATTGTACCATGCTGAGGCCCCTCCCCTCCCCAAACCCCACCTTCTCCTGGCTCCACCCCCAAAGTCTCCAGGTATTTTCCAACCCAGACTTGGCAACCCTAGTCACAGGGCCTCAACCAGAATCCTTGCTGTTCTTCTTTTCTATTAGGCCTGCCTGACATATTGTTGGGTGTAACAAGTTTAAAACACTTCAGTATTTACAGAGTTAATGTTGTTTGTATTAGTCAACAGGAAGTCACATGTTTGTTTGTACCAAATCTGTTTACACAGTAGAAAAGCCTGGGAACTTTGTAGGAACTTTAGCTCTCTGAATGGAAAACAATGTATCAGGTATTTAACATATTATGGTTTCTCCTTTTTGTCTTGCTTAGAGGAGATGCCATTCCTGTTTTATCTCTCTAGCCGTAAGGATGTAGCAATCCAGTTCTGTTTATTATTTTGTATCCCGTTTACCTTTTCCCATGTTAGGATTATAGTAAATGTTTACCTTTTAAATACACATGGGCTTGGTCTCTCAATCTTTACTCTGCTGATGCTTATCAATTTTACTCCACTTAAATATATTTTTACCAAGAATAACCAACACATATGGTTCATGCATAAGTGTTGCTTCCGTAGATATGGCAGGGAAGTGCAGATTTCATTTGCTCCCATGACAGCTATGGCACAGCACATGATACAGTTGTATGTGCATAATTTTTGCACACTTGCTCTCCCCCCCCCCCCCCCACACACACACACACATTTACAGATGATTATTCTCTTGGTGTGATGAGAGTACATAAGCATGCCAATAGCACAGAAACTGAAAACATTTATAGGGACAGAAATACCATATTTTAAAAATGCAATACTATAACAAGCATGGCTTATAAGATGCACTCCTTCCATCTTCCTTTGATCCAACCATCCAACTAGGCCTTACAGCCAGATCAACCCACAACTGTATTTTTCCTCCCTGCTTTATCCTCTGCTGTTACATTTGAACAGCAGTATTTCTTTCTGGTAGAACTATCTTACTTGAAGGATGTACTTAAATCATCATGTGTTCAGATTCCAAATCAAACCGTATGATTAGGCAAGCTATTACTACCAATGGGCACATTTGGCAAGTTCATGTACCAATTTAATGCACCAGTTGCTATAACAGAAGTAAATTCCACTCAGTTCAGCAGGGGCAACTGGTCCCACCAAAATATGAGGATAATATTAATCCCACCCACTTTTCCCAAGCCATTCCCATCGTACTACCTTTTGGCTCTACTCACTGAAGCATTCCTTTCACCTAATTCACCTACTGTGTGTGTGTGTGTGTGTGTGTGTGTGTGTGAAGTGCCATCAAGTCACTTCTGACTTATGGAGACTGTATGAATTAATGACCTCCAGTTGCCCCGCAATTTGCGAGGCCCCTAGGGAACCCTTGGGGGGGGGGGAGACTGTAGGCGTGGCCAACTCTGAAGCCAGCTGGAACTCCATTACCATGCATTCCTGCCCAAAAATAGCCCTGCTAACAGTAACCTCTTCTCCGGATGTTGTGGCCCACCCATTTCTTTTAAAACCATCCATAGCTTTTCATGATCCAAACAGTCAAAAGCTTTGCTGTAATCTATGAAACACAAGCTGATTTTCTTCCTGAAATTCTCTCATATGTTCCACTAATCAATGTGAATCTGCAATATGGAATCTCACCTGTTGAGGCCCCTCTAATTAGCCATTATAGTAAAACAGAACTTCTGTATTCTTCATAACGACACAGTTTTCTGTCTTTATTTCAGAGTGGTGGTGATTAAAATTACTTTTCTTAACAAAAAAGAACCTCCATGTTCAAAAGCACTACGGCTCTGAACATCAGATGCTGGGGACAAACAACATGACAACATTGTTGCCCACGTGCTTTCCTTGTTCGCTTGTTCAAAACTTGAGCAGAAGAAACAAACATCTGCAATGAAAACTAGAAACAACTGCTGAAGGGGGAAAAAAGTGCATTCTTGACCAAGCATTTAATGCAATGCCACAGTATACCGGGCTCTGAATTTATCCCCACCCCCCACCCCAAGACTTTAATGTTTACAGAGAAACAACGCAAAATAAAATATCTGGACATCCTCACAAAGCAAAGCTGCACCAATCACTTCTTGAAGCTATGCATAATTAACATGGGGTTCAGTGCCACAAGGCAGGTTGAGGGCCACTGCCTTACAGGGCTTTTAAAATGAATCAGAGGAGTAGGTCTGTCAATCAACTGTTAGTCATGGCAGGTAAATGAAACTTCAGTGTTTAAGAGGCAATACACATATGAACAGGAATAGGAGAAAACAGTTTTTGCACTACGTGTTATATATATTCAGCAACATAAATCAGCTCCAGTAGGAATGAAAGTAAAGTTTTATAGTCTACTCAACTGGTCCCACTGATTTCAGTGGGGCCCTCTTTTCGTAAAATAAAATTATTTTTAAAAACCATCAATCCTAAAAACATATTTCCTAAGAAGAATTGTTGTGCAGTGGGTATACCAAATTCAGTCTAAGACACCTAAGAACTATATTAAAGATCCAGAGCAGACTGGTTCAATCAGATAAACTGCCTCTCATATTCCACTCCATTTTTTGGACTTTAAGGCCCCTTTACAGGAAAGCAGCACCTGGTTGTTATTGAAAGCAGTGTGTATCTTGCTGTATCACAAAGCTGAAAAATTGTTTTAAAGCTGCTTGAAGTCAGGAGTACAGGCATGAAGCAGTTGACTATCAGGCACAATTTACTTCTGAAAATTGCAGAACACAACAGGAAGTGATCCCAATGATTTGCTCAACAGAACATTAATCTGTTTAAAGTTATTCAGCTTTAAATAACCCCAAGTGAGCAACTTCCTAGCAGATTGATTTGAATATATACACTGCATATGGTAACTTCATGCAGCCAAGATTCAAAGAGAACCCCTAAGGGAAAGTTTTTCATTAAGTCACTAACAGAAACTTATCCAGGATGGTTACAGTGTTCAGACACACTAAAGGAGATGAGGGGTGTTTTGAAAGGTTCTGTGGTGTTAACAATAATCATCTGTCCTTCTTAAGTCATACATTTGCATAGATAAGTTCAAAGCTTTTTGTCATATGTATAGAGGGGTCTCATTAAAGATGAATTTACAACCAGAGAAATAAGAAGTGGGGGGGGGGGATAGGAACTTGAATTTTGAAACTGAATTTTGAAATTTCTCTATGGATCACAGCAGTATATGAATGATGAACTTGAATTGGGATTAATAGTAAACAGGAAGTGAAAAGAGAGAGTCATGTTTATTATTTTGTGAATGTACACAAAAGCAGGGAGGGAAGAATGGTAAGAGTACTTAACCACCAAGTTGCTATTGATCACACACCCTTGCCAGGTTCCCTAAACACAGCACTTCTGAAGTCTTTCATTGCACAGAAGGCTTTTCTGTAAAATCAATGTGAGATTTTCATTCCATGGCACTATCCCCTCCCTGAAAAGTCTTACAAGGATGGAAATATGTCAGAAGCAGCCCAATGGACAATACAATATCAATAAGGCATTTGCCTTTGGAGGTTTCACTGATGGCACTTGGAAACCGGAGGTGACAGGGATTATCTCCATTGCAGCTGGATCTAGACATTAAAAAGATGGTTATGTCTGCATTTTTCCAATGTCTGGATCCAACTGCAACAGAGAGACTCTATCACCTTCAGCTTCCAAGCGTCATCAGTGAAACCTCCAAAGGGAGGTCAGGAAAAGTAAGCCCCTCCCCCCATCATACCTGAATCCAGCTGAACTGGGAATTAGAGATAGTCAGGGGTCATTTTGTAGAAAAAGAGGTGCAGGAGCTCATTAGCATAACTCATTAGCATAACTTATTTGCATATGCTATACCACCTGACATCACTGGAAGTATGTCAGAACCTGGCAAGAAAGAAAGGAGAGAGAGAGAGAGAGAGAGAGAGAGAGAGAAAGAGAGAGAGAGAGAAAGAAAGAAAGAAAGAAAGAAAGAAAGAAAGAAAGAAAGAAAGAAAGAAAGAAAGAAAGAAAGAAAGAAAGAAAGAAAGAAAGAAAGAGAGGGGACAGCTACTAATCCAAGCATCAGAAATACCATTATTCTGGGAGGATAGCTTCAGTGGTGGCTGAAGCCTTCAGAAGGCTGGTCGGAGGAACAAGGACCTTTCCAGGGGACAGGGTCATTTTGCTGCAGCCATGACACAAGCAGACATTCCCCCACGGGGGGTCGGGGGCTGGCAACAACTCCCGGAGCTGCGCTCCCCTGAGCTCCTGCTCAAAAGGACCCCTGGAGATAGTCACAGAATTTTTATTGGGATTCATAATTGGTTCAACATGTTTGGTAAAAACTGTACTTGCATTCTTTAATCTTGTTATGTCATACATTTGAAGTTTATTTCAATGAGTTTGGTAGTTATTTGAAAGAGGAAATACATTTAAACCTGTAACACCCCTCATTTGATGAAATGCTCAGAGATTGACCCTCACCAGAGGGAGTCTCTGGCCAAATTTCAGGTAGCAAAAGAAAGCCTTCCTGTTCCAGAAGTAATAAGAGACACTATATATTCCCAGCTCCAAATCCCCCACCCCATGCAGTTTGGATGTATCCATCAATAATACCAGTGGGTAGATTTGCTGGGGGGGGGGGATAAAATGCATTACATAACAAAATTTGGTGTACAAGGTGTAAAATAAGGGTATAGAACTTACCTTCCTTCATCTGCATGCTCCATTTTTTAAAAAAGTATACATCATCCCAATCATTGTCTTGCCTGTGGGCAAGTTGTGTGTGTGTGTGTATTCCCCACCATTGTTTTAAAAGAAGGAGATCTGATCCTCTCTCATCTCACCTTGCCCCTGGGATTTGTCCTTTTCCTCCCTAGTACTAGAATGTGGAAATAGCTTGCATTTGGCAAAGAAGGAAGGCTGCTTACTGTGTGTTTCACGGGGATGAGACACAGCTGAGTACAGTATAACTGGCCTCTGGCTCTTTGGTTGCCTTCCGCAAGTGGCATGGCAGTCCTTCTTGCTTTACAGAGCAAAAAAGCAAAGTATCTAAATCTTGTTCCATGCATGCTGCAGGCTTCCTGAGAAGAAATTTGCTTTAAGCAAAGCAAAACAAAACAGAAACCTTCCTTTCTTCTCTTTTCCACACCTTCTGCAATGCTGCCATTGGCTACAATCAAAGCATTTATCCATCCTACCATCAGGCACAACTGATATGTCTGGAATAGCTCTGGCAAGGAGTACTATGTTTATACGGAATGAGAGTCCTCTTCAGGACAGCATCATCAGCTAGCAATGTGATTGAAAAGCCAGTGGGCACAAACGTGCCAATCAGAATAACATTATGTGGTTTGAACATATGCCAAGCATTCTGATCAGACCCTATATGTGTCAGGCACATATTTGCTGACTCCCCGTCTCTTCTCACTGTTCTTTCCCTTTTCCTCACCACCCCAGGGAATTGAAAATTTTAAAACAAGTGTTAGCAAATGGAAAGCAGCCACTGAAAGCAGAATGCAGCCACTGACATTACAGAATTGCTATAAAAATGGCCAGGACTGGCCTAGTTGGTGCATCTTCCAAATTCAGATACAAATTTATAGTTACTTTTCTAAGCACGGTTCAGATGTTTTCAGTTGCATTCTGAATTCATATCCCTGCTGAAAACATCTGTCATCTCATCTGTTACTTTTTTTATTGGGATCAACCAAAATATCATAAAACAGTACACAAGTTTTCTAGATCTCCATGGGGAGATGTCCAGTACAAAGAAAAAAGTGGGGGTGGAGAGAAAAAGATGACTTAGGGCATGATGAGAAAGTCCCCTGTGCAATCTTAAATATGGAGTACATGATATATCACAGACTTACAGGTGCAAAAAAGGTTTCAAGATGGAGCAAAGGCTACTGCAACAGAGCAGCACAAGATGGCCATATTCCCTTTGAAAATATAAAAGCCAGCAGCTAATCAGAGTTTCAACCTGGTCTACTTCAGAATCCTGCTTTGTGGGAAAGAAACATACTCCAATTTGTCCTGTCAGAAAAAATTGAAATTTGGTTGAAGGCTTCCAAAATTCTGCTTTTTTCCCTGCCTTGAATAGTTGATGCCAGTCAGAGCACATAATGGACCAAATGTGTGAAGAACAAAACACTGTCTCCATTGGAAAATTGTTAATTAGGTTGTTACGGTAGGAAGGGAGGGAATGGTATCTTTCCTTATTGGGAGACTCCCTTAGACCAAGGGTTCCTTGGCAAGCATTCTGATAGCCAGCCACCACCACTCAGCACCTCCTAAGAGAATCTAGACATACATACTAAGAAGGTATTCTGAGAAGGAAAATACCTTATAATCAGAGTTCCTTGAAGTAATGAGAAGTTGGAGGAGTCATTAACCCCTACCTAACTGCCTGTAGACTCAATTTCCACTGAAGGCTGAAAACTGAAAAGAAGGGAAAATTCCCAGCCTCAGATTTCTAATACTGACAAACTGCTTTAGCAAATCCCATGCAAAGCTCCATTTAGGGAAGGGCACGAACCAGGAAAATGTGGTTCAGTTTGTTGGATGCCTGGTTCATGACCATGGACCATCACAAACTTTTAGACATCAAACAAACTGGTTAAGTTCATGAGGTTCATGATGTCATGCCTGCCCCTGATTCAGACACCATGCCTGACCTGGAGCCAGATGTGGAGGCAGACGGGCAGCCTCAGGAAGACTCGGCTCCTTTAATGGGGAATACTGAGAGTGACACAGAGTCAGTTCTCCAGGAGGAGCCACCTGGTTCCGATCAGACTTTGCCCAGACAGAGCTCATCCCCGGCTGAATCCCCTCTATCTGTCAGCAAACTGCGTGCCAAATGCAGGCAGCTGTTAAAGGAACGACGGAGTTCAGCGCGTCTACAGCGATACAGAGACCTGAGCCCAGAGTACTGACTGAATCCC
Source organism: Lepidodactylus listeri (assembly GCA_029233225.1). Taxonomy (NCBI): domain Eukaryota; kingdom Metazoa; phylum Chordata; class Lepidosauria; order Squamata; family Gekkonidae; genus Lepidodactylus; species Lepidodactylus listeri. The sequence goes on along the minus strand of JARCFY010000005.1, from coordinate 77,239,417 downwards.
AGCCAAAGCTAATGAGCTCCTAAGGAGATAACAAGGCAGCTCCAAGATAAGAAGCTGCCGAACGCCGGATGCTTTGTGCTGGCAAAGATTCTCTGTTGTTAACAGGAATTCTGGCACCCTGATCTCGTGAACTAATCTTACATCTTGAACCCTGGAACCGTGTACCTGGACTTGGATTGGATTGTGGATTTGGACTTGGCATTTTGGATCTACACTTGATTTCCCGGCTTCTGACCCCCAGCTCTTCTTTGTGACTACGGCTTTGCTTCGTCCTTCGGCTAATCTAAAGGTGATTTATGTGGCTTGACTTGGACTGTTTAGACTATGCTTGTCCCTGACCCCTTGCTTGCAAAGAACTACTGCCTGCACACGGGGCTATCGTGAAATCTGATTCCACCTAGAGGTCCTGTCGTGACACATGACCCAGTAGAATCCCCCCCTCCCAGCATGCCAGTTTGGTGCAGTGATTAGGAGCGTGGACTCTAATCTGGGAGAACCGGGTTTGTTTCCCCACTCCTCCACTTGCACCTGCTGGTTGACCTTTGGCAAGCCATAGTTCTACCAGAGCTGTTCTTGAAAAACGGCAGTTTCTGTCAGAGCTCTCTCAGCCCCACTTACCTCACAGGGTGTCTGTTGTGGGGAGGGGAAGGGAAAAGGAGTTTGTAAACTGCTCTGAGACTCCCTTGGGTAGTGAAGGCCAGGGTATAAATCCAATCTCCTCCTCCTCATCCTCCTCTTCTTCTTGAGACACCAAACTTGCAGGGGATCTCCAGCTGACTCTCCTCTACCTGCCCTTTAAGTTTGGTGAGGATTAGATTTACAGGATCTGAGTTAAGGCCCACCAAAGAAGGTGTCCCAAGAACATGTTTTCTGGGGAAATGACAGGGGCAGGTTCAGGAGGTTCTCTCCCCCAATCTTGGGTTTCTCCACTGCTCTTGTCAGTTTCAAACGACTTTTGTCAGTTTTGAGAGGGTCCTCCCCCTTTGCGAGGTACCTTTGTGTCTCCATTGTCTTGCACAGAGCTTGCAAAATTCCCCCCTTCCCCGGCTTGGATCTTCTGTGACACTGTGCTTTGACATCAACCAGTCCTTTTAAGCTTGCCTTGCCACGGTGGTACTGGATTCTGCCTGGCTTTCTGTACACTGGACTGGTTGTGCTAGACTTGGAAAAAATGTCCCCCTCTTCAGTTTGTACTGTAAGAGTTTTGTGGTTTGACATTAGTCCTCTTTTGCTTGCATTACTGCAATTACAGGAATCTATGGTATGGCTCAGGAATTAGCCATTGACACCAAACTCACAGGGAAACTTCCACCCCCTCTTTGCTTTGAAGTTTGCTTTGAGGTTTTGTAAACATCTTGATTGAGCAGAGACAATCTGTCTGGAAATGTATCCATTAATTAACCTCCACAAAGAGTTTCAAAGTTCATGGAAAGTTCGTGCTGGTCCATCTGTCACGAACTTGACTTCACGAAGCACAAACTGCCCAAAATTCATCACGAACTTTAGTTTGCGAGTCTGTTCAGGCCCATCTCTAGCTCCATCTCTAGTTCCATTTCTGATGTTAGAGGCTACTGTTACCAATCAGAGATGTATAAAATGCAGTCCCATTTCTATCAGGCATCTGGTAATGGCTCAGAACTTCCATGACAAATAGGTGGTCTGGCCCAAACCAGATTGTTCTTTGTCCAAAAGGGATTAAGTCTGGCAGGATGGTTCAGTATGGAATGGAAATGAATGAGACATTCTAATGTAAACCCCCAGGGGTCCAAGATCACAGACATTCTAGGTGGCAATCTAGCCCTACTAAGGTTTTAGGGTTTCTGTCACAGAGATACTCTTAGGTTCACGTGCAAATATAGCCTTAATAAGACATTAAAGACTATCTGCACTAGAAGGTTGTCTGCACTGCATGTGAGAAGGGAAAAGAGAAAATGAAACATAAAATAAAAAAAGTGTTGCATTATGAACTGCTATAAAAGAACTACCACCAAGACTAAAAAACAAACAAACTTGGGAATACACATACAGCATGTTTGTAGGCCACTGATGTTTGTAGGCCACTGGGGTTTGTCAGCAGAGGTCTCATGGTTCATGGAACATGAGTTTATGGTGCCTTTACTAAGGCTGAGCATGTGCATAAATATATGAAGCTGCTTTATACCAGGTCTGACAGTTGGTCCACCTGACCTGATATTGTCTACACTGAATGGCACAGCTCTTCACAGTCTGAGGCACAGACACGTTTCCCATCACCTGCTGCCCAGGAGATGCCAGGGATTGAGCCTGTGCTCTATCAAAAAGCCACACTCCCTTCATGAGCATGTGTGCTGGCCTCCCTCAGTTCCTCTTTCTGACCACATTACAAATGCAGCTGCTTCCTTTAAAAAAAAAAAAAACCTTTAGGAATGATTTACAAGACAGTGAGGAAAGGGGGGCACACTTAGAAAGGGGGTCCTTTGAAATAATCTAATCCACGTAGAAGCTCCAATGCAGCTTTCTTGGACACGATGACTATGGTAAAAGACAGTGCAATCCTAAACACATTTTCATCCTTCTAACCCCATTGATTTCAATGGATTTAGAAGGTTTAACTCTGCTTGAGACTGCACTGTACAACAGCCAGCCCTCACTAAAAGTTGGTATACTTTATACCTATACTTGCAATTTAAAAGACTTCCAGAGATTGCAGCATTTTGGGTCGTACAAAATGGAAAAGCTCCAACCTGTTTCTTTTACCAGACATTGTAACAAGGATGCTGGAATGTTCTGAAGACCCTTTCCAAGGACAGGTCAATGTGGACATGAAATGCCCTGGATTGTTTTGTTGGATTCCAACACGTCTCTGTTAGTGAACACATGTGATGGCAATTACACCTCTGGCACATTTGAAGTCAGCTGCTTGCTGATCTAGAACTTTGATAGGAGCTGAGATCTTTGGTCTGAGTTGAGAGAGAACATCTTGAATCTGTTTCTGGGCATATGAAAAATTAATTGAATCTCTATGGGCTGAAATCTTCCCAAATGCTGGAGTATCCGATGGTTTATGGTGCCCTGCATGAAAAAGGATAACCTGCTCAGCCTTTCAAGTCAGAATAATTTTGTCTGCAGGGTTATTGGGAGTCGTGTAATGAAAAGTTGCCACAGTAAGGAAGCCTGGAGCTGAAGGGGTTTGTTTATGGATTACATATTAACAGCACGGTGAGACAGACTAAATACCTCAGGGTTCCTTTCATCTATTTGGTGCTGAAATGCAGTTGCATCAAATTACTGAAGCAGAGTGTTCAGAAAATCCTATTACAGGGCTCATTTGATGTTCCTAAGGCCCTGATTTCAGGCTTAACCAAAAAGGTCCAAATGATGTTGGGATGTGCATCTCAGGTATGTTCTGTGGCTTCCGGGTCAAAGGATGATGTTCGAAAGACCAAATAGGGCTTGCTAAAAAGGGTCATGTTTACATTTGTCTACTGGTAAGAACATGGGGACCCTGACCTTCTTTTGTTTTCTACTATTTGAGGGGATTTGTTTTATAATACCAATAAGAACCTTCCCACAAACAAATCACAATCCACAATTATATCCCAGAATCTAAGAAATCAAGAAACTGTAACAAAAATGTGATTTATAATATTTCAGCAGAGAAGTGATTTGTAGGCCTCCAGCAATACCGCAGCCCATTGCCTGGCACAGACAGCAGAACCGCCATGTGCCATCTGCAAGTTGCAATATTACAGGTGAGAGGCTGTTATAGCATATGCCCCCCCCCCCCAGACAGAAGAAAGAGTCAGACAACCATAGGCTGGGAAACTAAGGGCCACGTTATTTAACATACATAATAACAGCAAGAGCAACAGTAAACAATGGCACGGTCAAGGCCTAGGGTCCCCATCCTTGCCGTACAATGGGCAAGGCACCCAGCCTCTGGGTGGAGCCAACTGTGAGTGGCTCGCACCCAGCTGGCCCAGCAATGGACCACATGGCCTGCGCGTAGGATCCATCCTGGCAGTCCCCAAAGGCAGTCTGCCATCCTCATCCCTGGCCATGCAGCTGCAGAGATGATCCTGTCAGACCCCGATACCCCTCACAGGGTTCCTGACTGGTGCTTACCAAGCCACATAAACTCCACCCAAAGACATAACTCTGCCCTAACTATAAAGTGACAATCTTATCGTATGGCCCCACCCAAGCCAATTCCACAGTCCACTAACCACAGTGTAGGGTAGGCAAACAAACACCCCTTCTCAGCCGCCAATCAGGAAAGAGGCAAACATTTCCTACCACCCCCCCTTAAAGGGGCGACCAGCCTAAAGCCTGCACTACAAACAGGGTGGGTGGGTGGGCCAAGCATGAGGCAATGACTGAAGAGGTGGGGGGCAGCTGGCCATTGAAGAGGCGCCACCTCCACCCCCCAGCAAAGACCCGGCTGCAACTGTAGCCTGGCCTCCTTCCTCCTCACAAGGAGGCAAAGGCAGCCCTCCTGGAGCACACTGTCGGCAGCTACAAGTAGGGCCAAAATCTTAAAGCAAGTTGTCCCTGGTCTTGCCTTCTCCCCACTCATTGTCAAGGTACATGGTAGATGCACATTTCTCTGGTATCCCTTCTAAAGGAAAGACCCACACCTATATTGCCCTTAGTAGGAGGTACCTACCACCTCCAAAAGGTCTCAGTATGGGGGGCGTGCATCATCAGAGTTAGCTAGGAGCAACCAGCCAATCAATTTTTATGCTCTCTGTTGTCCAGCATAGGTGGCTGTCACCATCTTCCTTTTATCCCGCAAACAACACTTTGAGGCAGGTCAGGCTGAGAGAGAGGTCACCTAGTGAGCTTCATAGTTGCGTGGAGATTTGAACATAGGTCACCCAGGTCTTAGTGCGACTTTCTAACAACTATACCACAGCGGCTCTCCATTTATGATCAAGCGAAGTTGGCTCTTGTAATTGTTGACCATGGGTATTCTGTTCTCTCCAGCCCACTTTCTGTCTTTGTCATCCACGTCCCTGTACTTTGTCCACCTTCTACCCATTTGTGGGTCATTAAGTGTACACTTGCCATCAACCCCAAACCTTTATATCTCCTTGTTTCCATCTCTGAGCAAGCACAGTTAAATCATAAGGATATGATCACATGAGGCACCAACAATGCTAAACCATCCAAACTTTGATTTGCTGCTGTGGCTTTTACTGCTGCTAAAATAGGCATCTTTGGGCTTATTATTACCAAGCTAAACACAGCAAAGAAGAGGGCCAAACACTAAACGCCTGAACACTTTAGTAACTAGCCAGCTTCATTGACTACGGGGAGCTACATGCCAGTAGGTGATGTTAGGAGGACTATGGCAAGAACTGATGAAATATTTAAAAGAGCTCTCAAATTAAAAAGAACAATTCATCAACAGAATAAGCTCCTTGTACAATGGGGGTCCCCAACAGGTAGATTGTGAATTATTGGTAGCTTACTGGCTCCTGCAGAGAAGCACATGTATCTCCAAGAAGAATCAGGAAAAGATAACAAAACATCAGCTGTAGGCATTTTTTTAAAGCATATTTCATAGGATTTTTTTTCTATGTTGCTTAGCTTCATTTCTGATGCTCTCACTAGTCTATATTCCCTTTCTAGGAGAGAATAAATCTTGATAACATGCCAGGGTGGAGGAGTAGCTCAGAATATTTTTCATTACTCAGAAGCAGAGGTAGTAGAAAGTGCCACCAAGTTACAGCTGACTTATACCGACCCCAAAGGGTTTTCAAGGCAAGAGAAGTGCAGAGGCGTTTTGCCATTGCCTGCCTCCACGTCATGAGCCTGGATTTCTTTGGGGGTCTCCCTTCCAAATACTAGCCAGGGCCAACCCTGCTTAGCTTCCCAGATCTGACCTAGGCTATCCAAGTCAGCTCTCATTAAAGAAAGCATTTGGCGAGCCCCGCTTGTGTAACTCTTGTAAGTTATGAAGGAAAGAGTAGGCAGGCCTCTGTCAGGGATGTTTTCAGTTATATATTGCTTTAGGCAGGTACTGGTTTACATAATAATGCTTAGCATTTACTGAGCACTTACTGGGGACCTAACTACATGGGTCAATGTCCTCATGTCCACCCAACCCATGTCTATACCAGATCCTGTTGCAAAGACACACACTGGGGGTTCCATGCTCAGAACTTAGTTCCCAGGTATATGGGGGCCTGATTCAGAATAGGACAGCAACATGCAGAGAACGAGGCCTTAAGCCATAGTCCCAACCTGATCTGGCACAGATGGACAGTGAATTCCCTAGAGCAACCAAGTAAATTCACATGGCCATGGCAATCAGGAACTGAGACTCAGTTCATATTCTTAGGCATTGTACTGTACTTATGACTCGTAAACCTTGTATGGTATAGTAGTATAGTGGTTAAGAGTGGTGGACTCTAATCTGGAGAACCAGTTTTAATTCTCTCTCCTCCACATGAAGCCAGCTGGGTGACCTTGGGCCAGTCACAGTTCTCACAGAGCTCTCAGTCCCACCTACCTCACAAGGTGAGTGTGGGGAGAGGAAGGGAAGGAGCCACTTTGAGATTCCTTAAGGTAGAGAAAAGTGGGGTATAAAAACCAAATCTTTTCCCTCTTCTTCTTCTCCTCACTAAGGAGCAATGCCAAATTTTACCAGTTATAAATTTCATTTCCTGGTGAGCATAAATGCATGCCGAAAAAAGAACATTAAAACTATTTCACTTGTAAAATATGAAGACTAACTAGTTTTTGACCCAATAGATGTGCTTTTTCTTTGAGTAACAATGAATTAACAGTGAACAACATAACTATAATAAGAGAAGGTTAACTTGCTAATAATGTTTTATTGTTTGTAATTTCATTTTATCATTTCTGTTTTAAAATGTATTAAAGATGTTTAATTGCAAAGTATATTACAGTCATTATATCATTCATCTTTATAACAACCCTGTAGCTATTATTTCACTGAACAGAAGACTGAGATTGAGATGCAGTGATTTGTCCAACGTGAGTTCAAGTCCTACAGCACTATCGAACCTGCAAACTGAACTCCATTTTCATGCAGTTGAGTAGCAGATTTCTATGGAGAATCTATCTGCCTATTTTAATTTTTCCATTCATGCTGCCATGACTTAGAAGTTCACTTCAGTTAAAGACCCCATCTGGTTTTATGCATATGTGTTTGGGTTGTTGATGCACTGCATATCAGGTTTTGAGATCTTACAGTTGCATAAATAGTTCTCATGCATGTGTGCTTCACTCACAAGGATAAAACCGTGGCCAAGGGCAATGCAGAGGTTAGAGTGCCAGATGAGGATCTGGGCGACCTGGGTTGAAATCCCCACTCTGCCACGGAAGCTTGCTGGGTGACCGTGGGCAAATCACACTGTTTCAGTCTAGCCTACCTCACTGGGTTGTTATGGGGATAAAATGGGTGAAAGGAGAACCATGTAAACAACTTTGGGTCCCCACTGGAATCCAACCCAGGTTATTTGACTCTGAATAAGCCACCTGCTACTACTATCTCTGTCCTGGCCTAGTGTCTGAATGTGGTGGTCAAGCTGCCAAGGGAGAACAAACATAAGCTGAATCCAGATAGCACAGAGGTGATGGTGACTGAAAGGGCTACTTCTTTGAATGGTGTTGCACTACTACCTACCATCAGCGGTGTGCAGCTTTTGCTGGAAGACTCTCTTAAGTACTTGGGAAACTTGCTGGATTCTGATGTTCTGTTGGAGAAACTGGTACCCATGACAGCTTTTTTCCAGCTCCTTCTTGTTAGGAAGTTATCCCCCTACCTGCAGATGCCTGATCTGGCCCCACTGATCCGTGCATCAGTAATGCTGAGGCTAGATTATTGTAACACACTCGACTGAGGCTGCTCTTGAAGACAATACAGAAACTGCAGTTGGTACAAAATACTGCAGCCTGTTTGTTTGTTTTTCCATTTTCTTTTCTAATTTAACATTTAATGTAACATTTTATATACAACACATATACAATACAAACCAACCTACAGTGAAACAATCGCATTCATAAAATTAAAGCAATACCAAATATGTACAAATATCATATTAAAATTAAACATTTTAAGTTCTTCAGAACCACTTCAAGCTGCAACAAGTAGTCTAATATAATGGATCAAACTTCAAGAAAAATCAAAACAAGGCAGATGACGGGTTTTAGGGCTTGCCTCAGCTTGGCTTGCTCCTGGGTTGTTTTAATTTTCTAGTCCATCCCTGGTCCCAGCCCGTCACTGTTCCTCTTCTTAGCAGACAACTCTCTTTTTATTGACATGGTTTTATTATCTGTCGGTTAGGTGTCTCTTCATGGTGAAATAAAATTTTGTCTACCACAAAACTGTTCCTGAGGATCAGTGACCTGATACCAGTGATTAAATATTTGTCCATATGCCCTAATAGAAATGTCAATGACAAAAAGACAGAAGACATGGGCTTGAAACAAGCATTGCCAATACCCTAGGATCTATGTCATTAATATGCAGAATGACTTGGGTTCCCAGCAACCTGGAAGGAAAAACAGAGGCCTGATGTGCAGAAATGTACAGGTGAAGTTTTCCATGCCTTGGAGGTAAATAATATCACCTGATAAATAACCTCCCATTAAAGCCCCCATTAAAAGGACAGCACATTTTTTTCAAGTTGGTGACAACCCTAAGTCTGTCTGTCTGTCTGTCTGTCTGTCTGTCTGTCTGTCTGTCTTTCTTTCTTTCTTTCTTTCTTTCTTTCTTTCTTTTTGAAACCTGCATTCCATGGATCAACAGTGACACCTTGTGGTCACAAAAGTAATATGACTATTGGTCCAATTTAGCATTCCTTTTGCAAAAAGATTAATGTTCTCCCTTCTGCAATAGACTTAATGTATTTTATATTTATCTACTATTCCTGTAGCACTGCTGGCTGCAACATAACCTTGAGAAAGAATTGGAAGAATTATATTAACTTTTAACACAGCAAGGAAATTCAACATCTTAATTTGTAGCATTTTTTCATCTATGAGGCAGAGAAGTCTTGCTTCCAAAATACAAATGATTTGATCCAGAGTCCATGTATGCTCTGACACTTTATATATTAGTGTTGCCAACTGCCAGGTGGGGGCTGAAGATCACCCAGAATTAAAACTGTTTTCCAGATGACAGAGATCAGTTTCCCTGGAGAACATGGCTGCTTTGGAGGGTGGACTCTATGAGATTATTCCCTGCTAAGGTCGCTTTGCTGCACAAGGGCCCACCCCCAGATCTCTAAGAATTTCCCAGACTGGCGCTGGCAACCCTATGAAAAAGCTGCACTCACAAAGGATCTGCAGGGATCAGCTTTATTCATCATAATGAAGCAGACAGCCAAAAGGCCTTAGGCAGAAATCTGGTGGGGGGGGGGGGCGGGGAGGTGGAGAAAGGAAACTAAACTACCCTAATACATTGAAATGAAAGTTACTGCATTTGGAAATGAATTTAAGAAAAGTTAATTGGAATACAGTTAAAAGAATAAGAACTAAGTGCTTGCCAATGCCTTTACCCTCATTGACCAGAACAATGGAAGTTACGATCAGGTTTATGGGCTTGGATGTATTGGAAGGTTTCCAGACTATGGAGTGCAATCTCTCCCCCGCTGCAATCCAAAATGCCCACTGAAATTGTTGGGTTTTTGCAAGTGTCACCTCTTCAGTCATGAAACAGTTAAACTGATGTTTCTGTAAGCTAATGATAGTTAGCATAGAACCAGTTAGGCGTCAAATAGAGAAGGGGAAGGTCTTATTCTTAATGAGATGACTTACTGAGATGATTGACTATTGGCTAATCAATATATTGGAGAAGGTACATGCTATTCTGCACATACGCAGGGGGAGGAGTTTTGGGGAAAACTTCCTTTCCTTTGTTCTGTAGTCTGTAGTCTGAAGCAAGCAAACAAAGAGATAAGATGGAGTAGATCAGAAAGATGAGTTAGGCTGTTGTTATTTTCTTCCATGTAACCCTCTCCTAATTTTCTAGTAAACCTTTTCATAGAAACTACACACACACACAAACACATATCTGCTGCTTTGTCCCGCTGCGTTCATTTGCTTTGCTAGTTATCCAACATAGGTGCTGCCCCTGGAACTTTCAGGAACAGGAGCAAGAGGGCAGAAATCACCCCATGTACATGCAGAAATTCTCTGGTGGGTCCAAGCCAACAATTTAAGGCATGCCTCTTCTTCACCCCTCCTGCACTGCCACTTTGCCTCCACGGAGCCGATAACGGCAACCACTTAAATAGTATGTGTAGGATACTGGTTGGACTGAGGCCTTGCTTTTAAAAAGAATGTAGAACCTCAGAGGATGGACCCAGAATACTGCTGAAGATAACCCATGAGAGCTCCAGTGCCTGTAAGCAGAACTGTCAGATTGTCGTGAAAGTCTGTAGAGGAAATTACACTTGTACAAAATCCACACAACACATAAACACAGGGTGCAGTGGGAGAATAAAAACCTTTGCAATGAAGAGAGGAACTCCTGGAGAAGCAGGAGAGGCATAGTAATCTATTACCCCTGGTGTTTCTGGCATCTTTCTGATGCAGATAATGAAAACTCCAGTGACATGTTCTAGCAAATGCTACGCTTTGGGTAACTTTTACTTCCTAAATATACATTAACAGTTCATCCCCTCAAGGTCAGAGTGTTCAGCTGTCTGGAGCCCGGAGCCCTTATAAAGATCGTGGAATGTGATATTACTTGAGCAGCAACACTCACCTCAGCTGACTTCTGTGGAATAAAGAGATAGCAAAACAGCCTAAGGGTTTTTAAAAACAAAAATACAGGTAGTCCTCACATACTTTGGGTCTGTGGGAAACATTTTCACTCATATGCTGAGGCCCACTTATTTGTTCACTTACTAGGGAGTAGTACCATTGTCTTTAATAGGGCTACTTTGCAGTAAATTAATTAAAAGTTAAAGTTCTGTCACTTGCTTGCTCTGACTGAAAACATTTTCCTCTGGCCCTCATTCTATCGAGTATATGTTTTAAACCCCACCTTTTCCCCAAGAAGAACTAGGGTTGGTTTTTATACCCCACTTTTCTCTACTCAAGGCGTCTCAAAGCAGCTTACAATTGCCTTCCCTTCCTCTCACCACAATAGGCACCTTGTGAGGTAGGTGGGGTTGAGAGAGTTCTGAGAGAATTGTGACCAAACCAAGGTCACCCAGCTGGCTTCACATGGAGGACAGGGGAATCAAACCCAGATTAGGGTCTGCTGCTCTTAACCACTACACGAGGCTGAAGCTCAGCATGACACATACGGTTCTCCCTTCCTCCATTTTATCTCCACAACAACCCTGTGAGGCTCAGTGAGTGTGAACAGTTTCATGGAAGAATGGGAATTTGAACCCAAATCCTAATATAATAGACTGTCCCCAACACCACTATTTGTCATTGCCCACCACTGCACTGATGAATTAACTTTCTCTTTATCACCGTTGGTTTTTCTTATTGGTCAAGAACTGTTGCCAGTAAAAATTTCTATTAAGTATACTTTGCAACACTTTCCTGTATGTTTGTGTGTGTTTGTCAGTGGGTATTCATAGTGAAGATGCAGCAGGCAGGGAAAAGGTAAAGTCTGTTCCTTCACCAAACTCCTGCCTACCAAAGTTGCTTTTCCTTTAGAAGATACATTCCAGTGTTCAGGGCTCTCTTCCACACATTTGCTTTCAACATTTAAATAGACCCTCAGATTGGATAACTTCTTGTACATGCCATCCTAAAACCTAGGGTTGCCATCCCCCCAATGGGGGCCAGGGTTACCCCACTTTCGGGGGCTCAATCCACCACCAGCCAGCTGGCCAGTGGGAGAAGCCCCAACCCCACAGAGTCCCATCTCACCTGATGTGCCCAGTGCAATGATGTCACCTGGAGGTGACATCAGCATGCTACACACATCATGTGGGGGCACTCTAGCATTTGGCTAAAAACTCTATGGTGATCGTAGAGTTTTTGGCCAAGTGCTAGAGCCTGCCCTGCATGACATACCCAGTGTGATGATGTCATCATGGCGCACACGCTTCACACGCACACCAGAAGATCCAGGAACCCGTTCTGGAGCCCCCCCCCCCCCCCGGCAGCCAGGTAAGACCTGACAACCCTACTAAAACATTGTGGAGTTTGTATTCACAATGTGGCAAGTTGTGAGAGACAAACAAACTAATGTGAGAGGGGTCAGTTTAATTAACCACAAAGTCCCACACTTCCAAAAAGCAGCTAGCTTAGTTTTAGTAGTATGACAAGCATGAGACAACCTGCGATGACTTGTGGGAGGGCATCTCATTCCTTTTCACTATTTCTTCTTTCTGATCCCTGCAAGCCCCCATAGCATCCCCCCTTTACCTGCTTCGTGTTCTCTTTCTCACCCACCATACAACCTACTTTTATTTAAACCATGTTCAGTTTTTCCTCCTCCTGGCAGCCTCAGCCCAGAAAAACCATGGCCAAGTTGCCCAGTCCTGGCTCTCAGGCCCAGTTGTATGGTGGGAAACCTGCAAAGACTTGTGGGAGGTCCCTCCCTGTCCCCTGTATCCACCTCTCCATGCTATTTCCTTACTCCATCTGGCAACCCCCATATCCTTACCTTTCCCTCCTTACTTCTCTCCTTCCCACCCAACAACCAACCTACCTTTTATGTGCCCCCATCTTCAGCTATATTTATTATTTATTTTCTTTATTTACCTAACTTTATCCACAATGGGAACCTAAGCAGCCTGCATCATTTGCCTCTATCGTCACAGCAATCCTGGCAGGTAGGTTAAGCTGAGAACATGTGACTGGCCCAAGATCACCTAGTGAGCTTTCATGGTAGAATGAGGGTTCTAACCAAGGTCTCCCGGATTCTAGTTTGAAATGGTAATCACTACACCAGACTAACTTTCATGGGGTAGTTGCTATTGAACAGTAGCAAGCAGGCCGTCCTGGCTGAGTCATACAAGCTGTGTGGTATCAAGTAGCCTGGCAGTTGCTGTCAGGTCTGGCCCCAATGAATCCTCTCTCAAAAGTCAAAACAGCCCTGGAAAGGGCCCTGCTCCCTTCTTTTTTTTTTTTTACTAACAGAAACCAAGGCTTGAAACCTGGTGCCCTGACCTAGATAGCCCAGACAAGCCTGATCTCGTCAGATCTCGGAAGCTAAGCAGGGCAGACCCTGGCAAGTACTTAGAAGGGTGACCTCCAAGGAATACCAGAGACAGGATGCAGAGGGAGGTTATCAAGCCACCTCTCCAGCCATGACCTGGATAGCCCAGGCAAGCCCAGTCTTGTCAGATCTCAGAAGCTAAGCAGGGTTGACTCTGGCAAGTACTTGAATGGGAGACTTTCTTGGAATATCAGCAGTTGGGGGGGGGGGAGGCTTTATTCAGCCACCTCTCTGAAAATCCTCCAGGCCTCCAGTAGGGGTCAGTCACTGGAGGTCACCATGGCTTCCTAAGACGCACACACAGTCAGTCACCAGAGGTCACCATGACTTCCAGGTGCAAACATACTCACATGCGCACACACATGCACATATGAAAAATACAAACAAACAAACAAACCCAAAAGTCACCTCTCTGAAACATCCTAGCCCCACTAGGGGTCACCAGAAGTCACCATGACTTCCACACTCACAAGCACACACACAAATACTCACAAAAGTAGTAAAAAAAAGAAAAGAAACCTGGAAATACTGATGTAGTTGCCTAGCAATAGCCACAATAGCCACTCAGAAGGCATGTCTTTGGTGTAGTGGTTAAGTGCGTGGACTCTAATCTGGTAGAACTGGGTTTGATTCCCCACTCCTCCACTTGCAGTTGCTGGATGACCTTGGGCAAGCCATAGCTCTGTATCAACTGTTCCTTCAAGGACAGTTGTCTCAGAGTTCTCTCACAGGGTGTCTGTTGTGGGGAGGGGAAGGGAAAGGAGTTTGTAAGCCGCTCTGAGACTACAAGTGAAGGGCGGGGTATAAATCCAATCTTCTTCATCTTCATCTTCTTCTTCTTCTTCTTCAGCATACAGGTGCTGCTTCTGTTACTGAGATAACGGGTTTAACCCCCCTATACTTTAAAAAAAAAGATTTTTCTGCAAACTGGAGCTTTTTCCAGTTTGTAGAACAATCTGTCTTTTCTGTTCATGGCTCCAGTCTCTAGCAGGGTTGCCAAGTCGTACCTCATTAGGAGCGGGGGGGAGTCCGTTCTCGTCCTGGAGTCTTCTGGTGTTCGGGCATTGGGGGTGGAACCTCAGTAATTCGAGAGAAAATCATAGAGTTTTCCCTTGAATTACAGAGCATCCCCCCCGAAACATGCCCGACACAATGATGTCACCTCCGAGTGACGTCATTGCATCGGGCATGTCCCCTCGGCCTGGCAATTTGGGGGCGGGGTTCCCCTCGGCCGTCTGGTCCCAGACAGAGGGCCACTGGAGCGGGGTTTTCCCGGCCCCCGGGGGGACTTGGCAACCCTAGTCTCTAGATATAAATATCCACAGATATGGCCATGTTGAGAATTACGTATGTTAGAATCATAGAGTTGGAAGGGACATCCAGGATCATCTAGTCCAATCCTCTGCACAATGCAGGAAATTCACAAATACCTCCCCCTCCACACTCGCAGTGACCGCTGTTCCATGCCCAGAAGATGACAAAAACACCTCCAGGATTGCTTCCTGACTCCAAAGTGGCAATCAGCATTTCCCTGGGTGTGTAAAAAAGGGCCACAAAAACTAAGCATTGAGGCATTGAGGAAACCCTTCCTGCCCTCCCTCTCATGATCTGCCTAAGTTCACAGAATCAGCATTGCTGTAAGACAGCCATCTAGCCTCTGTTTGAAAACCTCTGAAGAAGGAGAGCCCATCACTTCCCAAGGAAGCCTGTTCCACTGAGGAACCGCTCTGTCAGGAAGTTCTTCCTAATGTTTAGTTGAAAACTCTTCTGATTTAATTTCAACCTGTTAGTTCTGGTCTGACCTTCTGGGGCAACAGAAAACAACTCCACACTATCCTCTAGATGACAGCCCTTCAAGTACTTGAAGATGGTTATCATACCACCTCTCAGTTGTCTCCTCTCCAGGCTAAACGTAACCATGTATGTTACTGGAGAGACATCAAACATATTTTAAGAATAAAACCAGACTGTGTCTTGATAGAGGGATGTTCAAATTGACTTTAGAATTAGGATTGCACTAAACCAAATGAAACTTTTGCCAATATCATCTGATATATATAAAAGCCTAATGTACTGACACTTTCCAGCTCTCCCATTGGCTGTGCTGTGCACTCCATCAGCCATTGGCCCATCAACTGCCACTCAAGAGTACTTGCGTGCCATTGGCTGGGTGCTGGGTCCACTCCTCTCTCCCACCCACTGCCAGCTTGGCCACACTTCCCTGTCAGAATAAACTGCCAAAACAGCTGTCTTTCCTGATGAAGACACTTCTTCTGCTTGGCTCCTCTGCGGCTGGCTAGTTAATGAGGTGGGTCACCGGCTGTCAAACCATTCTCTTCTCCTCCTGCTGTAAGGCTAACTTTCCCCTCAGTGGCTGTTGCTAGGCAACCAAGCTTAGTTCTGTCAGTAAAAAAGCAAAGGCAGGAGGCCCTTTTCAGGTGTACTTTGGTCTTTGTGGGGAAATCATTGGGGCCAGCCCTGACTAGGGTTGCCAGCTCCAGGTTGGAAAATTCCAGGAGATTTTGTGGTAGAGTCTATGGAAGCCAGAGTGTGAGGAGGAGATAGGCCTCAGCTGAATAGAATGCCATAGAGTCCATCCTCCAAAGCAGTTATTTTCTCCTGGGGAACCATTGCTGCCAGTCTCCAGATGAGGGCTGGAGATCACTTAGAATTAAAACTGCTCTCCAAATGGCAGAAATCAGTTCCCCTGGAGAAAAGGGCTGTTTTGCAGGGTGGACTGTGTGTCATTATACCCTGCTGAGGTCGCTTCCCTCCTGTTTGGGTCCCCACTGCAGAGAAAGACTGTACTTTTCCTAGGTAGAGGCTACAGGGAGGAGGGAGGAGATGGAAAGCTGAAGTCAGAGGGGTAGATAACGGTTCGTTGATGGTTGGCTGGGAAGGAGATAGGGTTGCCAGCTTCAGGTTGGGAAATTCCTGGAGATTTGAGGGTGGAACTGGCACATCTTGTGCCCAAGGACAGTTGGCACAGCCTCTTTCCAGTTCCCTGGTCTCATGTCTAGCAGCCAGTCTTGCAATACTTCCAGCCTCCAGTCTTTTGGCTGGGCAACATGATTGACCTTATGAAAGGTTCTCCCTTGGCTCTTGCTCACAGGATCCTTTACTCTGCTCCTGGCTCAGCCTTCAGTCTGTATTTAATTCTGTGAAGGAAGTATAACAGTCAAGGACTCTCATTATGCTTGGCTCTGCTTCCTAATCTATAGAGAAACATTCATAAAGTTTGATGGGCAATAAAAGTTGGGTTTTGTCTTTCTTGAATAGACTCATTCCCAGAGGGTTAAATTGCAAGGCCAAGGAGCTCATCATGAATGAGAATCTATTTGTAAGTGGTTATACAAAACAAAGGGTTTCACTTCTTTTGACATTCTTACATTGAGACATGGGTAGTCCTAACATTAATTGTCTGGTATCCAAAGATATACAAGCAGGGCTTTCAAGTCCTCTCTCCTTGCAGCAACACACACATATCCTGCATAATCCAACAAACTTTCCCCTGAAATTTGAGTCAGCTTCATCAGTGACATCCATTATAGCACAAGATGCATAACTGTGGGGAAGCGAGAAAATGGGAGAAGCCTTTGAGCATGTCTGGAATGAGTCATTATAGCCTTCTCATTCTGCAAATGTAAATCCCAGTTCCAATGGAACCCAGGACCAATTTGGATGTTATATGATTAGCTGGCATTGCTTTAAAAAAAAAAAATTATTGATTAACTGACATTGTTGTCGTGTGCTTAGACTTTTGCATTCCTTTGCCGCCCAGATTTCAGCATGTGGATCTTACTCCCAGTCAGAAATATGTGCACAGATTTCATTACTGGAAATAAATCTGAATAATAGCAACATCTCAAGAAACTTCTTTGTGCCAAGAAT
This sequence comes from Lepidodactylus listeri, assembly GCA_029233225.1. Taxonomy (NCBI): domain Eukaryota; kingdom Metazoa; phylum Chordata; class Lepidosauria; order Squamata; family Gekkonidae; genus Lepidodactylus; species Lepidodactylus listeri. Next base: position 77,222,379 of record JARCFY010000005.1, on the reverse strand, counting down.
TCTGATGGTAATTTTATGAGGGAAAATACACAGTTGTAGGACATTCTACTGGGGGTGTGGAATGATATAATCAGGGCTATTTTGGGGCAGGAATGCACAGGAACGGAGTTCCGGCTGGCTTCTGAGCTGGCCTCACCTACAGCCTCCCCCCCCCAGGTTCCCTAGGTGCCTCACAAGCCACAGGACACCTGGGAAAGCCAAGCCGATCCAGGGAGGGAAGGCAGTTTAAACTGCCTTCCTTCCCTCGGGTTCCCCATGCACCCTGCAAGCCATGGGGCACCTGGGGAAGCCAATCCCGGGACAGAGCTGCACAATCAGGGGTGTGACCTAATATGCTAATAGGTTTTTTCTGATGGGTGTGGCCTATTATGCTAATGAGTTCCTGCTGGGCTTTTTTTTTACCAAAAAAGCCCTGGATATAATATAGTTCAATCTCATCAGATCTCAGAAGCTAAGCAGGGTACTTGGATGGGAAGAGGAATACGCAGAGGAAGGCAATGGCAAACTACCACTGCTTGATCACTTGCCTTGAAAACTCTATGGGGCTGCCATAAGTCAGCGGTTACTTGACAGCACTTCACACACATGCACACTCAATGATAGTGTAGCACTGGAATTAGCATTACTGGGAAATTATGTGTTTAAGTCCCGGTTTAGATTTTATGCCAGGTGGGTTTCCATGTGCCCAGTGTCATCTTTAAGCTGGTTCCCCAGCTATGTTGTCAGCAATGGCAAAGCATTCCATTCACTTCTATTAGAGTAATTTCCAGCAAACTATGCTGAGGATTTTGAAAAATGTGTGTAATGGCCCTTGGCCTCATAAAATAAATGCTACTTGACTTGAAAAATGTGTAATAATCCACTTGCATGACTCAACAGGAGATGTATGTTTCCCCTCATTATTCTTTCCTTATATACCTGAGATAAGTTTTTTCCCCCAAACTTCCCCAAGAAAGTGGATAAGCACTGGACTGATTCTGAATAAAAGCAATGGGAGTTTGCCCACAACTACTCTCCTGCAACGGACTTGTGGCACCATTTAGGAGTGTATTATTTAATTCATTGCTATTGTTATTTTAACAGTTCACAGTATGCATATGATTTTTTTCACTGCTGGCCACCAAACTGTTTTGTGCCAGTCCTGTTGCCTTACCCCTGAGAAGAGGGAGAAATCTTCTTCTTTGGCTTTGGTTTCAAAGTTTTGTGCCATGTTGGGAGAGGAAAGGCAGCATACCTCAAAGAGCACATAGATAGCCACATCTCTTTACAGCATCATTAAAATCTAGTTTTGGTGACAACAGAAAATGCCATTGTTTGTGTCTCAGTTTTCCTACGGTTTTGACTCTGTGGTGCCATTTCTAGTGCAGTCCACCGTATGTTGACTATGCAGATGCCCCAGTATCTAACCAATAGTTTATCACACTGTGTTTTACATCTGATGAGAATCAAGCTCCTTTCACTTACTAATTATAGGCTGGAATCGAAATTTCAGAAGCAAACCAAAACAGATGGGGGAGGGCAGGCCTTCAGGAGCCAAGATGCTGGGACAGGACCAGTGACCAATGACTGGGACAGGACCAGTGTCCCAGAGTCTTTTTTAAAAAATAATTAATTTGGCTGGGAGTTAAAATGCCAAACGTATTGTAGTATAAGCGTTTATGAGCTAGAACTCTGGTTCAATGAGCTTAGAAGGGTATAATTCTGCTGAGGACTGCACTGTTATGGTCTAATTCTAAGCAATTCTGCTCATAATCCTACTGGCACTCTCAGGAAAGTGTTCTTAGGACCGCACTCTATATCAGCCAACTCTTTGAAATACAGATGTTTGTATTGCTAGCACATGCTTATCCCACTCTCTCCAAGGAGCCCAGGGCAGGTTCACAAAGCTAGTTGCAAAGGCAGGGCTTCCTGCAGTAATTAGAGACATGTATATCTATTCCCCTCAGCAATTAAGTGGTTTTCTCCTCTGTGAAAAGGGTCTGACTTAGCGCCATTTATTTATTTAAAAGATTTTTACATCGCCTTAGTTTAGAGTCCCCAAGGTGGCAAACAATCAAAAACGTTTTTAAAAGCGTTTAAAGTACAAATATATACAACAGTTAAACAGATCACATACGCAATCTATAGTTAGCCACAAAAGCAACTTGGAGAAAGGCAGGAAAAGTAGCATTTATTTTTCTGAAGCAATGAATAGGGTCTGAAATAACCAGACCTGGCAATTTTGTTCCATAACCAATGAATCTTCTCCGATGAGCCATTAAAAGGAGAACCACAATTTGGCAGTGAATGTATTTTCTGCAGAGCTTTCTTCTTAATCCTGCTCCTGAAGACTGTAATGGTCTCTTGCTTACTGCGGATGAGGAACCCAGTGTGAGTTGGTGGCTTTGAAACTGTGATATTAGGAATCTAGTTTACGTACAAATGAGATTAATATCCTTTGCAACATACCTGACTTTGTGCTTCTTCTTTACTTGCAGGAAAGATCACATGGAACAGGAACAGAAAAAACTGCTGAATAGCTGTGTAAACAATACTGACCTTTATGGACCAATAGCAGCTTCATGTGGTCTCCTTGTCATCACAGGAAACTGGGTTGATAAGGAAGTAGTAGCCCATTCATTTGTTTCCTGTCAAAGATGCCTGCAATCAAATACTATCTTGACCTGACTTAAGAACAGAGGATAGGGTAGTTTCTGTCATTCCATCTACTTTTTTCCTCACCTAAGGTTAACTTGCACAGGGCAGACAAATGACCCTGAGGCACTTTGCTGAAGCATTATTTACCCTAGAATGTACTGTCAGCTCCCATATTCTCTGAATTCTGAGAATCCAAGAGGGATTTACCACAGGACCAGCACAACATTCAGAGGTAATAGCCACATTCTTTTGCAAATATAACATCAGACAAAACTGGTTTTGCAGCTTTTGCTCTTCAGCTAGGCCCATGAGCCCAGTCCTAAGACCCAGTGTGTACAGTGTGCTGTGGAGGTGTAATGGGCACTCCACTATTGCACTGCATGACATCCAAGTCACTGAATTATGTGTGTCACTGAGAAATGAAGTTCTGGTATCATCTTTGTCCTCCTTGCATCCCACACATTTTCCGTCTAGCTTATTAGTACTTTTAAGTACCTCATCTGCACAGTGTCCAGAAAGCATTTGGCCATCAAAAATACCATCTAAGAAGACTTTTCCATCCAGGTAATGAACAATGGAGCCAACTGGTCCAGAATTCCGTATATGAATCTTTAATTATACTGGTCATCTTCATATGTGTTTGCTGTATTATTAGAAAATGCACATGGAATGTTCAATTAGTATTAAATTCATCCACTCTTAGCTATGTGAAAATATTTTGATACTTCCACTGTGCCTGTAAAGAGAAAAGGTCAGTTGGAGAATGTACTTTTTGTTGGAATTGTTAGTCTGTGGCTATTAATGTTATTGACACCATAATAACAGGAAGCTTTGTACTGGAACTATATTATTCTGTGGTTAAATATGAAGGTACTTTGTAATCCCTTAGAGTATTTTTCCAGGCTTACTAGAAACCTGAAGACAAAGCAAACTATCAAAATCAATAAGACATGTATTTTAAGACCGGAGGGCTGGGGTACTCCCCCATCTTCTAGAGTGAAATGCATTTCCTTTAATATCGTTCATCCTGATGTCATTGTTTCCTGATAATCAATGTAGGATGTACTAAGCCATTTTGTATTTATTTTTGAACTGTCTGTGGCCCAGCCTTGTGTTGGCAGATGAACTCATTAATATACTTGTTCAGAATTTGTAATGCATTGCCAAATAAAGAAAACAGTTAAGTATGTGAAGGGTTTTTTTTCCCTTTCTGAGCTTGATGCTTTTAAAGCCTGAGAACCTACTGTGACAAAATCATATTTTATTAATGGTCCTTGGATGATTGACAGATTGGCAAGCAAACTCTTGAAAATAATACCATGTAGAAAAATCCGTTGGGCAGTATGAAGGAAGACACAGCTTGAGTGCTGAATGCACTGTAGATCAACAGCCACACCTTTTTAGGCAGAAAAACAAATTTCCAAAAAGACTCAAGCTCAGGTGTTTCCTGTTGGCAGGAGAAGGTGGCTCTGTCTGTAAAAAGGCTAATCTCTGTTTTTGTATGTAGTTGAGAACACACAGTTGTGGCTTGACAACTGTCTGAGACTACCACAGCCTTCTGTTGTAGCCTGCCACAACTACTCACCTCTCGCCACTGCCTTTTGTCACCACTGCCCCAGAGCCAAGGCACCCAATATGTCTTCTCTTCTTGTTAGTCAGGCACTTTTAAATACAGTGCGGCAAGCTGTGTGTGCCCAATAGGGCTTTCTGAACTCTCCTGAGATGTGAGAAACGGGAAGCCCTGTGAGGCATATGCAGTTTACTATGCTGTATTCAAAGATGACGGGTAGCATGATGAGGAAGGAAGGAAGGTCAGTATGGTGAAATGGCTCTCGGGGGAAGCAGGGGCTGTTGTTCTTTGAAATCTGATGCCTGTAGTCTAGGCCTTGCCTCACTGCAGAGCCAGTATATTCTAGATGTGTGTCCATGAGAGAGGGCATGAGTACACTGAAGGGGTAGGATTGACAGGTCCCCATCATCTCAAACTCTGAGACTTATTGGGTTGGTCCTGATAATATCATGGATCTCATGGGGTGGAAACCTGTGATGTCATATTGAACAGCAGTATGGTTAGTAATACTTCCATATGCCACTTGTTATAGACTATGCTGAGGTATCTGTGTGTAGTCAAAGGCAGACTAAAAATAACATTCAGATTAACTGTGTGCTAAATGTAAAATGTAGACGAGCTGTTCTTCGCTCCTGTCTCCATTTTACCTGTGCAGTAGTTCCCACAAGCAGCTTAGAAGAATCATGTATTCATAATAGGGTATACAATCAGCTTGGTGTAGTGGTGTCCAGGGATGGACTTACCTGGCCAGCTGAATGATCCAGAGCGCAGGGCCAAGACCTGGCTGGAAATAGGCCAGTGCCATCTCAAAGGGTCGCAGGGACAGCAGCCTCCATCACTGCTGGCTTCGCGTTGGGGCTGTCCAGCAGTGGGTTTGGCACCTGGCCAACTGGGGACCCACAGGGCTGCCACTTCGGCAGGCCCTGAAAGGGAGGAGCCCAGCCGCCAGAGCAAGGAGGAGCCGGGGCATGATGGCAGAGCCCAGGGATGGGGACGGGCTCAGCCGCAGACATGTGGGCCCATATGGCTGTTGGAGGGGAAGGTGGAGGAAGCAGCCGCTTCTAGGGAGTCTGACATGGCAGCAGCTGTGGGATGGGGCAAACGGTAAACCCTGCCCAGAACTGAGCAGGAAGGAGGTGGGAACAGGGGTTTAACAGGCCAAATGGTCCTGCCCAATGGGAGTGGGGCTGAGGTGGAGAGGCACAACAGGAAAGTAATCATGGAGGGAGAAGGGGGCGAGAAAACCAGGCAACCAAACATAAAAGGGAGCAGAAGTTGGGATCAAGGAGGAGAGGAGCAAGGGGGGGGGGAGAGCGAGAGCAAAAAAAGGACACTCCAGAGAGGACCTACTGCCGGCTGGCCAAGGCCTCTCACCTGCATTCTGAGATCCCAGCAACTCCCAGGGTGGTGTGCAGGAGAGTGACAAGTGGTTAAAAGCAGTGGACTGTAGTCTGGAGAACTGGGTTTGATTCCCCAGTCCACAGAGACGACCCAGTTAGCAGGCATGCCACTGCATTTTGTATCAGCTGAAGCTTCCGGATCAGGGTTGAGGGTAGGCCCGCATACAGCGAGTTGCAGTAGTCAAGCCTGAAAGTGACCATTGCATGGATCCCTGTTGCTAAATCATGGAAGGAAAGGTAGGGGACTAGTTGCCTGACCAGCCGAAGGTGGTAAAAGGCTGACTGGGCAACATTAGTGACCTGGGCCTCCATAGAAAGGGAGGCATCCAGGATCACTCCCAGTTTCAGACTCCTCACCATTGGTGCAAGCATTAATGGTGCCCCACCAAGAGCTAGAAGTCAGATTATAAATTATAAATTTAGCCAAAAAACAGCCATAATTACGGATGAGTGCATTGAATTCTGATATTAACTGAGGAAGTAGAGTCTAGAAGTGGAGACCAGCAGGAACTGGAGGTCAGCTGTGGAGCTATCATCACTTGACGGGTCTGACAAAGACACTCTGTCATGTCCCGGAGTGGGGCCTGTAACACTTGTACACAATGCCTGTCACAAAAGTAATGAATGGGGGCCATCATTCTTCAGGCAAGAAGCAGTACGGCATGCGGGTCCAAGAGCCCCGCTCCTGAGTCCACAAGAGGGAGCAAATGAATCAGCCAGCCACCTCTGTATGGTACTGGGGTCAAGGTCCAGCTGACAGCTCCTTCTCTCCTGCTTTCAGCTGCCTTCAATGGGGCCACCAGAGGGAGGGCTGGAGTCTGGCTCAGCAGAGAATTTCCTTCCCCCAAGCAGCATTGCTGTTAAGTGTTCATTGTCATTTATAGGAGTTTGGATTACTGTGAGCCACTTCAAAAGCTAATTTGGGTTAAGAAGTAGGATAAAAGTATAATAAATATACATTTTCCCAGTTTTTAAAAAATACTGCACTCTGAAAAAATATTCTTCAAGAAACATGATATTCCCACAGTGGAAGTGCTCCTTTGAGAGGATTTATGTAAACTGAGTGCCACAAATGTGCACTTGGGGTATAAAAATGGCTTGTGCAAAATAAAGCCCTCTAGTTGTGGAATCTGTCACTCCTTCCTTCTCTACCCAGAATTCCAAATGCTGTGAAAATACATACTGGGAAATGTTTTAATAAACCAGTGTTTGATGCACTTTAGAAAATTAAAAATATGTTCTAGGTCCAGCTTTTAATTATTTCTGGATGCAAAACCCGGAATTCTGTAACCAGCCTGCATATAGCCCTGGCTGTTTGTCAGAGGAACAAAGCAAAGGAATTGTTGTGGTGAGCTGGTTGCACGGTTCACTGAATACCGTAACCTTACCTCCATAAAGGGAGAGTGAATATTAGCAGAGAATCTCCTGGGAGCACTCAGCCCCCACCCACTGGATGGCATAACAGTAGCAAATAAAGATACATGTTCACCTTCCTTTGGCCTTGTAAAAATATATGCCCAGCAGGACAGATCAAGCAAATTCCCCTTAGGAGGTGAGGAGGGAGGTTGCCCCTCCCTGCTGCCAGGCCTGGAGAACTCTTTACAATACTCAGCTGGATGTGCAAGCAGCGAACGAAATTCAGGACTGTGGTTCCTGTAGCACAAAATGCTTTGCAAAATGTTGGGATTGGAAGTGCCATGAAACCAAATAAGAAGTCATTCACTCTCCTGATTATTTTTGTAATCTTTTATTGACTGTGAACATAGGAACTGCCATGCATGATACAGTCAGTACATTGGTCCATCCAGGGCCGGTGCCAGGCTTTTTTGCGCCCTAGGCCAGGCTAACTACTTGCGCGCGCCCCCACTGCTAACCAATTATCAAAAACAGATGAATTCTAGGGAAAATTAAAAGCACAAAACTTGACCCTGCTAATTTTTTTAAAAAATGGGCAGGCTTGGGCAGGCAGGGTGCGAGGCAAAGCTGAAGGGAGCTGCTGCTGCTGCTGCTGCTGCTGCAGTTGCAGTGACTTTCTGGAGGAGGAAAAGCATGGGAGAGCCGGGGCTGGTGAGTGAGTGAGTGTGAGAGCCTGTGGCCAGTTGGAGGGGCGCTGATTGTCCGTTTCTGCACTCCTCTGAGGTCTGCCCCCTAGGCGGTCGCCTAACTTGGCCTAATGGTAGCACCGGCCCTGGGTCCATCTGGCTCAGTATTTCCTATTCAGACTGGTAGAACATATGACTCACTGTGTGAAAATCAGGTATGCTACCATGGTGTCTGTCGTGTTTGTAAATGAAGTAGCCAGGTTAGCAGTTCAATCCCTCCTCTCACTGGATAGTTTCACTGATCGCACAGTTCTAGTAGGGCAGTATAAATCTCATTTACAAAGGAAACTATTACTAGGCCAGTCGGAAGGGATAAATAAGTGAAAGTGGAGGTGTGTATGAGGCATATAAGAGAATGAGTTTAGGGAACAGGAAGTTTTGCAACTGAAGGTTCTATTCTATATTAAAGCCATTCGTTTTTATGGGGAAACTAAAAGCTAATTTATTAAAATGTCACTCTGTTATTTTGGAACAGTTAATCCATCTGGACATGTTAGTAAATATGGTTACAAGAAATACTGAAATTATGTAAGGAAACCACAAAGAAAAGAAATATCTAAGTAAACAACAGCACACTTCACTTCCTCTAATCCTTCCTTGTTCATGCATTACAAAAAACTCTATCCCAAAACTAAAGGCAGGCATATGTTGTTTCACTATGTGCAGATATGAGTTTTAATGTTAAAACGATGGGTCTAACTTCCAAGTACTCCAGCATCTGTGATAAGTATGTTTTTGCATTTGAGTTTTGTCAGCTGAGAGCAAATTCTACATTGGACCACTCTGATACCATATTTTACCCTCAGGCTGACAACCCATGATGTGTCACAAGGCACAGTCTTCTTCATTGTTGGTAAGGACAGAAAACAGATTATCCTTTCAAAGATAATCTTGCTGTGATAACGTTCCAGCAGCTCCCAAGCTAAGCAGTGCCCCCAAACTGGTACAAACTAACCTCACTGGCTCTGTATGTGAGTCCGGTTCTTTGATGCAGGAGGCAGCTGTTCTTGGCCTACCACAACCACCATGAAAACTGAGCATTCATCAGCTATTCAGTAAATATTGTGTTATACAATCAAGGATCTTGAAGAGTAACCAGTATAAGTTCCTGGCTCTTAAAATGTAACACTTAGAAATCAGGTGATAACAAAACAAGTAAATTTAGGAAGGCGGTTATGGCAGCTGTTACTCTAAGGGAGTAAGCAAAAGAGGTGCACCAAAACCAAAAGTATAACAAGATGGGTAGCCATGTTAATCTGTCTGTAGCAGTAGAAAAGAGCAAGAGTCCAGTAGCACCTTAAAGACTAACAAAATTTGTGGCAGGGTATGAGCTTTTGCGAGTCACTGCTCACTTCTGCAGATACAGCTAGAAAGTGAGTCCATCTGTCCTTATATCTTAGAGAGTGGAGTAATTTCAGATGCCAAATGACAGTAGCAGGCGAATGACAACAGCAGGCGTGATTGGATTAGATCTGCTATGCAGAGGGGTAGTAGGCATGGAGAAATCAGCACTGGTAATGAGGCAGAAAACAGGTCTCTAAGTCCAGGTGGATGCATTATCTTGACTTCATTATCAGTTGCAATTCAGCAGTCTCTCTTTCTAATCTCCCTTTGAAATTCATTTGTAAGAGAACTGCTGCTCTTAGGTCAGCAACTGAATGTCCTGGGAGGTTAAAATGTTCCCCCACTGTTTTTTTAATGTTGTGGTTTCTAATGTCAGACTTATGTCCATTAGTTCTTTGTCAAAGGGACAGGCCTGTTTGTCCAGTGTAAAGGGTGGAAGGACATAGTTGACATGTGTTGGCATAAATCACATTAGAGGATGAGCAGGAATATGAACACGAGATGGTATGGCTGATGTTGCTGGGTCCACTGATGGTGTTGCTAGGATCTATTTGAGAGCAAAGTTAGCATCTTGGTTTGTTGCAGGCCTTGACAAGATCCGCTGTGATGCTGTCAGGGATGATGTTTCTAACGGCTTGTAGTCCATCCCTATGGGGGATGTTGGTGTACAGGAACTCAGCATCCATGGTGGCTAGAATGCTGTTTTCTGGGAGATGGTTGGTGGACTGCAGTTTCTTCTGCAAGTCTGTGGTATCACGGACATAGCGGGGGATATTAATAACATATGGTCTCAGGATGGAGTCCATATATCCTGATACTCCTACAGTGATGGAACCTATGTGTGAGACAATGGGATTCCAGGGTTGTCAGGTTTATGTATCTTTGGCAGGAGGTTGACAGTGCCCAGTCGAGGTTCTTGGGGTGTATCTATATAAATTTGTTCCTATATATGTGTTGGTACTTTCTTCATGATTTTTTTTGAGTTCTCACTGGTATTTATGTGTGGAGTCTGAGGACAGTGGCCTGTAGAAACTGCTGTATGGGAGTTGTCACTCAGCTTCTCATGTATAGTTTGTCTTGTCTGTTATGACAATGGCTCCTCCCTTGTCAGCTTGTTTTATTATAATAAATTTTTGAGGCTGCTTATGGCATTTTTCTCTGTGCTGTTGAGATTGGATCTTGAGCAGTGTTTTTGGTTGATCATTTCAGTTTTGACCTGGTGGCAGAAGCATTCTATATATAGGTCCAGTGTGGTGTTGCGGCCTTCAGGGGGAATCCACATGGCGTCCTTCTTTCTGGGGTTGAGTGGGAGCTAATTGGTCACCCTTATACAGTTCACTTGTGGAAGGGTGAGGAGGCAGCTGTTTGGCATTAGATTATTGAAGCTGTGAGGAGGCTGTCAGAGTGTGTTCTGTTCTGTGCTGTGGTAAAAGTATTCCTTCAAGCGTAGATGGCGGAAGAAGGCCTCCCGGTATCCACAGAGCTGTATTGTCTATCTGGTTTTAGTGGGGCAGAAGGATAATCCTCTTTAAATAATAGATTCCTCTGCTAGCTGAGGGTATGCTGGGAAAGGTTAACAATATTGCTGATAGGGTTGTTGCTGTGACTAGTTGTGCCTTGTAAATGGTTGGAAAGTTTTTTGTCCTTCTGCTTTTGTAGAGAAGTTAGTTGCATATTGTAGATGCCTTGTTTCCTGCTGTGAAATTCCTCTGGAAAAAGTTGATTTTACAGATAGGAGTCAAGTCCAGTGAGCTTTTCCTTAATCAGTTTTTGTTTCTGGTACAAGATGCCAAGCAAATGTTTCAGTAGCTTCTTGGAGAATGCCTGACACAAACACTCACCATAGTTCGTGGGGTAAGTGGATCGTAGTGGGGGTTTTTATTCTCAGTCCCTTTGATATAATGTTAAGCCTTTTGCATTTGGTGAGAAAGATGGTGTCCATTTGTACCTTTGCAAGTTTCTTCACAAGTTTGATGGATTTCCATTCTGTACGGCTAAATGTGGTGCCTTCCATGGAGAGAGATCAAGATGGGTAGCTGTGTTAGTCTGTCTGTAGCAGTAGAAAAGAGCAGGAGTCCAGCAGCACCTTAAAGTCTAACAAAATTTGTGACAGGGTATGAACTTTCTCAGGAGGAGTGGGTAGATCAAAAGTATAACAGTTTCTTACTCCTAAATGAGGCTTAACGTTATATGAACCCAAAATTTGGCATTCATTCCACATCCCAAACAATGACCTGAATTTTCAGTTCTAATGCAGCAGTTATTTTCAGGCTCTGCTCTAGAACATCCCTTTCTTTCCCAGGTAGCATAATTCCTCTGTGTGCTTCCCTAAGTCCCAGGGGGAAAATTTGGTTCATTTCTCAGAATGGTTTTGTTACCTGCAAGGTAACTGTGTGTCTCTTCTAGTTAGGGTTAATTTTCTGGGAATAGCTAAGATTTGTTTGTTTGTTTTGAGATTTATATCCCGCCATCCCTACCATTTACGGTGGGCTCAGGGCGGCTACCAACTGTTGCCTAACAAGGCACATCATGTGCTCTTATGGACTTTAATGTTCATAAGTTTTGAACTTTGGGATGTTATGCTTTAAAGGACTACATGCACTCTTCGTTGCTGTGAGAGGCTCCAGTCCATTCCGGGAAGCAGGCACCCGACATAGTTCACACAAAGAGACAAGGACCTCATTGCAAAAGGGTTCTCCTGTCACCTCATGCTAGGCAACCCCCAGCCCCCTCCAACATTCCTGCATGGATTATGCTAAGTGAAGTTACCTGGCAACTAATCTTCGCCCATCAACTGGCCAGGCTAGGGCCATTAAGGAACAATGGAATGGCTTGGTGACTCATCGCAGACTTGCCCAGGTGTCAGTTCCGGTTTAGCCTCTAGTGTTGCAATATTGACCACCCCTCTGCATCCCCTCCTCTTTTTACTTTGACCAATAATAGGGTTTGTAGGGATGGACTACCTGGTAGGTGTGTTAGTTGGATGTGGTTAGCGCTGCCCGCCCCCAAAACTCACCTAATAAAAGAGGTTGCACTCCATGCAATCGGTCTCTTGAGCCTCTACGACCCCTATCTGCTTTTATCCCTCTTGAGCCCAGCTTGCTATCCAAATACCCTTCCTCCATCTTTGATCTCTGAGTCTGCAGCCAGAGAGAAGCGTGTTTCTGCCAGTTCAGGGCACGCTCCCCATTTTTCCTTTCAAACCCCCCCCCCCCATTCTTCTTTTGGAACGGATAGCCCATCTCCAGGATAGGTAACGTATCTCCCAACCAACGAATCTCCTGCTCATGCAAAAGTGCTATTTTTCTATCTTGAGCTTCTTAGGACTTGTGTGTTTGTGTGTGTGATTCTGTTTTTGTATGCTTGAAAACATTTTGCAAGTAAACATCATTTAAACAGACCACTCCGCCTCAATGCCTATTTTCTGGGAACTCCTGGAAGGGGCGGGACCTTGGTATAGTTGCCTAAAAACCCGGTTATTTGCCAATTGCTAATCTTAAATTAAAGCAATTCGGCTAACACAACCAATTCACACAATACAATAAATACATACATAAGATAAAACAACCAGTCATAAAACCCTACTATGCATAGCTGAAATTCAGAAAATCCTAAAAAACCCTAAAAAACAAGATGGTGAACTACATTGTCATACCCACAGCAGTCCGCAGGCACACTGTCCTCCTGATTGGTGTCAAGTGGGCAGGTTGGTGGTCGATGTTAACTAAGCCAGGGCCAACTACAAAGCCGAGGCACCCCCTACTCAAAAGCCTGGCAGAAGAGCTCCCTCCTCTTTTCCAAGAACTTTCTCAAAAGGAGGCCATCTTTCTTGTGACTGGTACTGTATACCATCTTTACACCATCCTGGATAGAAAGCAAAGCAGGGCTGGACTATTAGGTTTACCATTACCTATTGAAATATGAGAGATGTCTTATTTTAATAATCTGCATCTTTTACTAAGAAGACAGATTCCTGCTTTGCGAAACTTGCAGTTTAAAACGTGACATAAGAGAAGCAACAAAGGGATGTGCAGCAGGAATAAAGGAAGGAAAGATGTGTAATTTCAGTTTATGAATACTTCCCCTGCATTTCTGTAGGGGAGGGTGTGATGGACTGCCTTTTAAAAGAGCATAAGTGCTATGTAAACAGGTAATGGACTGTGAAGGGTTAATGCCTCACAGAGCCAGAGAGCATGAGTGACAGGCTGCTCAAAGAAGTTTGATTGCTTAGCATCAGTTGAGCCAAAAGACTTCAGAGATGATGATGATGATTGTAAGTCATTGTGTGTAGTATAGCTAGGAGATTCTAAGATTCTCTGGCAGCCAGAAGTTCTAGCTCTTTTAACATTATGCACCACTAGGTGGTGAACTAGACTTGTTTTTAAGGCAAGAGATGTTTTGGAGGTGGTTTACCATTGGCTGTTTCTGCATCACAACCCTGGTATTCCTTGGAAGTTGCTCTTCCAAATACTAGCCAAAGCCGACCCTGCTTAGCTTCTGAGATCTGATGAGATTGGGCAAGCCTGGGTTCAGCTGAATGCTGAAGAGAACTCAGTCTGAGTCTAGCCCTGACTGAGAAGAGTTGGGTGCTGAAAGGGTTTCTGTTTAGCCTTGAATGAAAGCAGTTTAACACAGATGGAGAACTGGGAAGGTTGGCAGGAGAAATGGGTAGATCAGTGAAGACTCCCATTCAGGCCAGAAAAAGGAGAGAAGAAATTCCCATCCCAGTTAAAAAAGGAAGATAACTCAAAGAGTGGAGTGATCCCTGGTCTGGTGTGTTTAGAGACTGCCTTCTGAAACCTGAAGACTCAGTAAAACTCAAAAAGTGTACTTGTGTGTTTAGTGAAGGAATTTTGAAACTGGATAGTGTATCCCAGCCTTCTGGAAGCCAAAAGAGACAGTTAAGCTCAAGAAAGTATACTAGAGGGTTTTGGAAACACTGAAACAAAAGCCTCTCATCTTAAAAAATCTAAGGCCCAATTTACACCTCCCCTCTGAAGTAGTTTGACTGCTGTCTTTTCCCAAGCTCATTTCACGCTGGTTTCAAATTTCACTCCAGGGGGTCTGAAGAGTACTAAGCAACAGCATTTGTTTAAAGCAGTATAATGCTAGCGTGACCACAGGAGGGCAATTAACGAATGTAAACAATAATTTATAAACTAGAACAAGTATGGTTTGAAACTAGAAACAGGTATAGACAGGGTTTTTTTGAAACTAGAATGATTCTAACAGGAAAGTCAGATGTAAATTTGACCTGTGTGAAAAGCTTAAGAAACTCTCAGTTGCATGAAACAGATGAGCCAAAGTCTATGCCTGTACTGATTTACCTCAGACATTTTACCCTGATTTCACCTGACCTTTTCTCCTCTACATTGAATAAAATATTTTGTTATTTTTGAACTTTAAAAAGTATCTTGTGTGCCATTTCAGTAGTTTAAATTAAAGGGGCAATCTAATCCCTTCCCTCCGGTACTTGGGCTGAGCCAGCAGCAAAATATCATACTGTGACAGGGTGGGAATGCCATAGATCTTCAGAGAAGGAGAGACTAGATAAAATGGGCTGCTCAGTCAGAAAGGGAGAGAAAAACAGAGGGAAAATTCTGCCTCTGAGGGAGGAAAGTGGGAGAGATCACCACAGAGGGGAATTACAGTTCTATGATATAACTTTGTGTTTTCTTCTCCTAGTGTTGCAAGCTCTGGGTTGGGAAATGCCTGAGGATCTGGGGGGGTAGGTCCTGAGGAAGGCAGGGTTCAGAGAGGGAGGGCCTTCAATCGGGTATAATGCCAGAGAGTCCACCTTCCAAAGTGGCCATTTTATCCATGTGAAATGACCTCTGTCACTTGAAGATCAATTGTAATCCCAGGGGATCTCCAGCCACCGCCTGGAGGTCAGCAACCCTATTCTCAATACTTTTCAAGTGTCACCTCATACACAACAGCAGAACTACCACTTCTGGCAGTAGAAACAATACCAGAAACTTGGCTTATAAGCTGCAGGCAAAGGGCAGAGTTGCTGTATCTCTAAAACCTGTACAGAAGAATGAGTTTTGGCAGGTATCGTGCAGCTAAACTTTACAGTAGTGTTTCTTTCCACTCATTCCAAACATGGGAAATGCTGTGAGGACTGTATAGATCATCATTCCGTTCATGCAGCAGGCTGGTTCATAGAAGCAATAGCTCAGTATTGTTGGGGCTTGCTTTTGTGGAAAGAACATAGATGCTGTTGCTGATGTGGTGGCTCTGACTCCAGTACATAAGATACCACAGAAGTGGTGGTGGAAAGTGCCCTCAGCTTGCAGCCAACTTATGGTGACCCCTTACGGTTTTCAAGGCAAGCCAGTCCTGAACTTGCTCCTAATATAAACACTTAAGTGGAATTGAGAGAACTTTTTGCCAGCAAAATTCAGAAGGCTTTTTTTTTTTTTTTTGCCCCTGGTTAGAGAAGATGTTCAGGACTGGCTTGCTTCTAATATAAATATAAACACTTAAATGGTATTGAGATAATGTTCTTAATAATATTCAATAAAATGAAAAATGATTCACTTCCATTCATCTTCATGTATAGCCGCCCTGAGCCCGCTTGCGGGGAGGGCGGGGTATAAAAATAAAGATAAATTAAAAAATAAAAAATAAATGTTGTGTCTTGCTTTAATAACCACGGTTTATTCCAGGATGATAATTTTGAAGAAAATAAAGAGGTTTGCAGAGAGCATGTTGCCAGCCAAATTCAGAAGGCTTTTGCATCTGTTTACAGAAGAGGTTCAGGACAGGCTTGCTCCCAGTATAAACACTGAATTGTAACAAGAGGCTGATAACTTTGAAGAAAATAGGAATGCTCCTGCGGAAGACTTTGATGAAACAAGCCTGCATCTGGGTGCTCATTGTAACATCATGAGGATGAGCAACATCATGAGGATGGACTTCTCTTTGTAATATCATAAGGATATACTTCTCTATAATGTGACAAAAGATTTATACGAGTATAGTAAATAGTTTTACTAAACATATTAGCCGGCATATCACAGTGTTTGTTTGTTTGCATTTCCTGAGAATCTATAAAAAACTGCCTGATCTCTGCCTGATGCACCAGTATTAGTGAAGCCAATATTTAGAAGGGGAGAAGTGTAAAGTTTACCTTGCTGATAGAATAGGATACATTTCTTAGGTCTTTTAGTCAGTCAAAAAGTGGAAGAGAGTTCACCTTATTGTGTCAGATGCACTGAACAGCTGGTGAGGACATGGTATTAAGGCTTTACGAATCCCGAGTATATTAAATTAAACAGACAATTACTGTAAGATTAGCAGCAACCTATAGCATATGGGGGAAGGTAGATAGACAGCTATCTATCTTCTTAGCAGCCTCCCGGGCTCTGTCCAGGATTCCAGATTTGCTGCAGAGGAGGTTGGGATGATGATACTAAAACTAAACAGGGCTCCTTTTATTATGTTTTTCTCCATTTGGAAGCAGCCATACATTATTGGTATGAGGCATTACACAACAGCTTACGGCTGTCTTCTGGACTGACGCAGAAACAGTTTTCAGCCAGACTGATGCTGACAGTGTGGGTGAGTCAGGGAAGAAGCTTTAAAGGGAGGCAGGTACACAGGCAGAAGTGGATTAGCCAAGCTGATGACAGCTCTGGTCACACTAAAGGATTTCCCTGTTCACTGTGTAAGAGATCGACTGGGTGGGGGGCAGTTGGAGCAGAGAGAATGTCAAGCAAAGCAAGGGAGGGGGAAATGCAGTCATCAGGAAAGCGATGCTAGAGTGCCATCTTGATTGCCACTCTATCACAGAACTGTTTATGTGGTTTCACCGGCTGTTGTCCAGGATGACCTCTGGACTGGCTGGTGCATGTCCTTCTCTGCTAGCTTTACGGTGAAGGCTGGAGAAAGAAAGAAAACTATTGTACTCCATTGACTGCTTCTTGTACATACATCAGTAGAAGAACCTGGTGTCAGAAGACAGCTGGACTGTCCTGGTATACCTAAGCAGAACAACAACAAACCCCCCCCCCACCAATCCACATGTTATATCATTTATGATGAATGCATGTATGTTTTCAGTGCAGGTTTTCCCTTTTAAGGAAAATGGTTCCTTGTATGTGTTTTTAAAGAGAACTAAGTCTTAAACACATCAATGACCTCCACTGTGATATGTGTCATTTTATAGTCAGTCACATGTCCATTATTTTATGTGTTTCACAACTACTATCCCTAAATTACCTTACATCTGTAGCAGGATGAATACTTTGAAGGCCGCAGATATGACTTCCGAACAGGCACATTTTAAAAAATCAAATCAAGCACTAGAGTTTTAAACTGGAACAAAGGTTGCAGCAGCTCTGAATTCATAAGCTCATGAATAACATCATCTGCCCTCTGCCTTACTATTTGGAGATGTTAGTAATGGCAACATTTAGCAATTGCATAATGTTTTTATAGCAAGCTACCTAGCAAAAAATGTTAGTTATGTAACTGCCAAGCTTTCTTTGCCCCCCATAATTTGATCCAAAAATACTCAGTTTATCATAACCATTTGCAGCCTTCGTAGATCTCGCTCTGGTATTTATCTCCATCAATAGAGAATGATTGCAGGTGGGCTGGTACAAACTAATATAGAGCATCACCTCCTTACCTTGCTGATATATTTATACCTTCAAAATATTATATGGATCCTGATAAGGTCAGGATGCTCAGGTGGGCTGCAAGTCCCTATAGAGACAACATCTGTTCCTGTTTTTGGAAGGACTTGCTGTTAATGAGTGAGCACAGGGAGAGCAACAGGGCCATGCTTCCTGCCTCTCTCATTGGACTCATATAGAGAGGAGCTCCAGGATGGAAAAAATGAATATCCAGTGGTGGAGACCAGTGTTCCCTCTAAGCTGAGTTAGTGTGAGCTGGCTCATAGTTTTTTAAGCCTCCAGCTCACACATTTTTGTCTTAGCTCAGGAAGGATGGCTTCAGAGCAAACTAGTTTATGCAGGAGCCAGCTCACTCGCTCACAACTTTAATGCCAGTAACTCTCAGAGTAGAATTTTTGCTCACAAGACTCCGCAGCTTAGAGGGAACATTGGTGAAGACGGGTTCCTTTTTCCACAGGCAGGTTCAGAGACATACCCCTCCACCACAAAAAACTCCCCTCTGCCTTTCTCTCTGTCTTTGCTAGCATTGTTACACACATATACATACACAGACCTTTAGTCAGGTTACAGGAAGAAACATAAACAGACAAGAGGTAACAAGGAGAAATGAATTAATCATATGCATTGTGCAATTGATCCTTAATTACCAAACTCAGAAATAAGGCAACCTTTTCAGTCGTTTCAGGTGACAGATAATTCAGGAGATGGCGCACCTTCAGAGCATCCAGACAACCTATCATGTTGGATAAAATTGGGTCTACAAGAATAAAACGTGTGTCATCATAGTGGGGACAGTATAGGAGACTATGGAGAACTGAGTCAACTTGATTTAGATTACATGCACAGAGTCTTGCTGAATATGGAATCTCTTTACATCTACCATGAGTGACAGCAGATGGAATGGCATTACATCTAGCAAGTGCAAATGCTCGGCGCAGTTGTGGGACAGGGAAGGCTGATAAGTAAGAAGACAGATGACCAATAATTGGGAGAATTCCAAAATTCAAGGGGGAGCAGGATTTATTTGCATCGCTAACTAGTTTCTGCATTCCATTGTCCAGGATTCTGTGTCTAATTAACTGATACGCATTTGTGAGAGGTAGCATATACAGAGAGTGCATGGAAATTCCCATTGTAATTATTTTCTTCTCTATGCAAGCAATCCATCTGGACAAGATAGATTCAGACTGCATTTGATATATATAGCTCCCACAGTCAGCAGTGTAGTACAATTGTACCCAGTATTTGATTGATATGAACCAAGCCCTTGTTTCTATCATGTTAAGGCCTGCTTCTAAACAAAGAGCTGCATATGGAATGCAGCATGGCAGACCCATGATTTTCCTTGCAAATTTGGATTGCACTCTTTCAATTCCGGTCTTGAAGGCACTTATCCATGTTGGAATACTGTACAATAACTGTGGGATCACTTTAGCCTTAAAAACTTTTAAGGCAGCTGGAACAAACTGGTTGCCTCTATTAAAGAAGAAACGTGAGATGGCTGATGCATTAATGGTAGCTAGATTAATCATAGATTTGCGATGTCATGTCCAGGACATGTTACAGCTGAAATAGAGACCTAAATATTTAAAGTGCTTGACCTGCTCTATTTCTTTCCCATCAAATGTCCACTTTTGGATTTTGCAGGATTTAGCAAAAACTAATATCTTGGATTTCTCGTCATTGAGGAGTAATTTATTCTCAAGAAAATATCTAAGACATCTGTTCAGCAGACGTCTGAGCCCCACCCTCAGGCACGAGAGTAGTACTGTATCATCTGCATATAGCAGGATGGGTACTCAAAGGGAGGCCAGTTTAGGAGAATGGTAATCTTCTTCTGCTAAGACGGGCGGGGGCCAAATAATTGAGAAATAAGTTAAATAGGAAAGGGGCAAGTATGCATCCCTGTTTAACTCCTTTGCTAAAGGGAATTTTTTGGTGTTAATTCCCCTTTAGTTGAACATTTGATTTGGCAGGTGGTGGAAGTGTGTAACATTATGATTAATTTTAGAGTCTCTTATCAATGTCTGATTGGTACAGTTTAGTCCATAGTAAGTCTCTGTCAATAGAATCAAAAGCTCCTTTAAGGTCCAGAAAAGCTGTGTAGAGTTTGGAATTTCTAGATGTGGTATACTTATCAGCTAGGTGCGCTAAGGTAATACAATGATCTATTGTAGATTTACCCTTGCAGAACCCAAGTTGTTTGGGGCCTAAGACACTTTGCTGAGATATCCATAAGGTTCATTTAGTTAACAGATGCTTGGCGTACAGTTAGCCTGTGGTGGAAAGAAGACTAATTGGCCTATAATTAGAAGGGTTTGTGTAGTCACCTTTCTTGTAGATTGGGACTACAATTGCATTCCGCCAAGCATCAGGGATAAATCCTGTTGGATTAATCATTTATTTATTTTATTTGTTTATTATTCACATTTTTATCCTGCCTTTCCAGACAACTGGAAGGCAGCTTCCAGCAATAAAATGCCCTCAAAGTGGTTTAATCATAGTAAAGAGGGAAGCAAGAGGGATAGCCCTACATTCTGGGTCCATCTTTAGAAGCTCTGGGGGAATCAAATTAGGGCCAGGGACTTTCCCAGTCTTCAGCTGATTGATTAGTTGTGTTATTTCCTCAGGGGTCACGGGTGGCCAATCTGGTAAGTCCTCACCACAAAAGTCATATGAGTTACTCATACAGTCATGGTTCTGCTGAAACAGTGCAGAGAAATACTGTAACCATGCATGAGATGAGATTGCAGATCAGATTGTTATGGGAAGGGAAGTTTCTTCCTCCAAGATTTGCTTCTTCTCAGATTTGCTTTTTTAAATATAGCTGTTGGTCCCTCTTATTCACTTTTTTTCTCTTTAAAAGAGGGATTTCTCTTTCATTTTTCTTTGTAGGGAAATCTGTGCACTCCTTTGTAACATCAGCCCTTGACAGAGTTACATTCTGAAATTTTGCATAACATCCCTTCCTGTTTCCCCTAGTTTTCTAATTGTTCTGGGATCAAAACAGAATTGATTACAAACTGACTCCAACTCTGAAGAAGACTAGAACTGGATTTTGGATTTCAGGCAGAAATTGAGTAAAAGGAATTACGAAAATTCCTCTTAACAATGCTACTCTGTGCCACCCTTACTCACAAGTTGGCCTTCCAACAGTCTGTTCACACGGTTGTGCCACTTCCTACAAAAGTGCAGTCTTACTTTGTCTCTGCTCACCCGAATCAGCCACTGCATACTTCCACCAGTCGAGCCTGAAGTCCAGTCCAGCCATTAAATGACTTCACTGTCAGGGGAACCAGTCACCACTCAAAGAACCTTTTTGTGGTGGGTATCCAGGTCAAGGTAAGTGGAATGATAAGGACATTTCTTGAGCAGTGTAAACAAGGATTGCTTTCTGTTAATTTTTAGATCAAAACTAATCCCCCCCAATGTGTGTGTGTGTATGTGTGTGTGTGTATAATAACTGGAACATTCACTGAGCAAGTTACCGCTTTTCACTATCTGAGATGGGAACCATTTTGTGTCTAATCAGTTGTGGTTAATAAGTTAAACATTTCAGTACACTAAAGACTACTCAAGCACTACATCCCTTTATTCATTGCACAAGAGCTCAAGAAAGGAATTTAGTCATTCTTGCAGCTTGTG
This sequence comes from Lepidodactylus listeri, assembly GCA_029233225.1. Classification (NCBI taxonomy): domain Eukaryota; kingdom Metazoa; phylum Chordata; class Lepidosauria; order Squamata; family Gekkonidae; genus Lepidodactylus; species Lepidodactylus listeri. The sequence goes on along the minus strand of JARCFY010000005.1, from coordinate 77,201,036 downwards.
TGTTAGTGTTGTCTTCTTATAGGAAATAGAAACTTGGGGAGTTAGGATGGGGATTGAAAATTAGAAAGGACATTTTGTAGTATTGCATTGCCTTGTTCTACATATTGCTGATAGAAAGTCATTTTATATCTAGTTCATTTTGTTTATATCTGGTATAGATTTTTTTTACCTAGACAGAATATAGAAGAAGAAGAAGAAGAGAAGGAGGAGGAGGAGAAGGAGAAGGAGGAGAAGATTGGATTTATACCCCACCCTTCACTACCCAAAGGAGTCTCAGGGCAGCTTACAATCTCCTTTCCCTTCCCCTCCCCACAACAGACACCCTGTGAGGTAGATGGGGCTGAGAGAGCTCTCTAGAGAACTGCTCTTTCAAGAACAGCTTTGACAGAACTATGGCTTGCCCAAGGTCATCCAGCAGCTGCAAGTGGAGGAGTGGGGAATCAAACCTGGTTCTCCCAGATTAGAGTCTGTACAGTTAACCACTACACCAGACTACCGTCTGTATATCTGCATGGCCCTGTACATGGGTGATATATATATATATATTCTTAAATTACAGTATAATGTTTCAGTTGATTACTAAACTTCTTGTATGGCCAAGTCCATATTTTAGAATAGAATTAAGTATGTATTTAGAATATGAGACATGTCTATTCAACTTGCCTATTTGCTGACTGTGGCTATTCTCATTATAGTGGCACAGAGGGTTGCCAGGTCTCTCCTGACAACAGGGGATGGGGGTGAATTACCCAGAGAAAAAGAAAGATCCAGTCCATGTTGCCAGTGTTACATAGGAAGTGACATCATCATGCCAGTCATTTCCGGGTGATGCTCTGATATTTTGGCAAAAACTCTATGGAGACTGGGTTCAGGAAAGGAGGTTTATGAGACAAGATGGAGCAGATTAATAGAATAGGTAAAAAGTTCCGTATGCTGTCTGATCCTGCAGTGCAAACATCTGCACTAGTGAGGGAAAGATCTACCTGGGCATTTGTTTGGGGCAAATGATACTGACTGCAGACTTGGACCTGCTCTCCTACTGGGTCAAATTCTAGAGTCCAACTTTCCATTGGGAAACTCGGGATCACTCTGTGATTGGGGAAATATTAAGATCTATGCTTCCATTGTCAGATGTGTCTGGATCTGAGCTGTCTTTGGGAGATCTGAATTTTTCTCATGGAAAATGCTAGTAGGGGCTGGGTCTAGAATGGATGATGCAATGGGATGGGGAGATGGGCCTGGGTGGCAGGTAAGTCTAATTCCTGTCAAGGGTTGATCAGGAGATGGGTGGATGGTCTCAACCATCATTTTATTAGGTTTCTAGAGAAGTCTGAATTGTAAGGGAGATTCTCAAGCAGCCTGGGAGGATAGGTTATTATCCTGTAAGTACCAGTCTTTAATCATGGAGAAAAGGTTGATGAATCTCAGAGAGGCACAAAACAGAGCCTTTGATTTAGGGAATGTCAGAATTCCCATGGGGACCAAACTATCAATACCCTTGTAATTGCATGTAGCCGGATCTTAATTCCTTGGTTTTAATATCAAAATATGGCCCTCTCTTGAGACCCAGATATCATGGGGTCTGAGATGTCACCCGGGTCCAAAAGCTGGCTTCCCAGCTGTGGGGATAATAGGGGGTATCACTTCTAGAAGAATGCCTGATTCTTACCATTTGGATAGTCTTTTAATAGTGTTCAAAGTGTGTTCTGTACATAGGATTCCAAGGATGGGATGGGCAATTCCTGGAGATTTGAGAGTGAAGCCTGGGAATGATGGCATTTGGGGAGGGGAAGGAGTGCAGCGGGGAAAGGATGCCAAGAAGTCCACCCTCCAAAGATGATATTTTCTCCAGAGAAACTGATCTGTGTAGTCTGGTGATCAGCTGTAATCCAAGGAGAACTCCAGGTCCCACCTAGAAGTTGGCAATACTACACATACATTATCTGGGTACTCCTCAAGTCAGTATGTATGGGCAATAGTCACAACCGTCTCCTGAACACCTAGATATTTTTTTTACTGTTGTTTGTTGCCTAGTATTTCTTATGTTAAGAACATAAGACGAGTCCAGCATCCTGTCTCACACAGTGGCCAACCAATTCCTCTGAATGCCCACCAACAGGGCATAGAGGCCAAGGCCTTCCCATGATGTTTCCTCCCGGCTCTGGGATTTAGAGGATTAGTGCCTTTGAATGTGGAGGTTCCCTTCAGTCATCATGGCTAGTAGCCACTGATACCTATCCTCCACAAAAATCTAATTTATCCTCCATAACATCTAATTATTCTATGTTAATCTAATAGATTAATAGATATTATTAGATGTTATTTATTAGATGTTAATCTAATAAGCATCTAATTTTGTTTCTTTCAGATGCTTGCCTAATATGGAGACACTTTAACAATAATTACCCAGACTGCACTCAAAGAGAGGAAAGATAATTGAGGTTGCATAAATTTTATGGGTGGATCTTCTTCCTCTTCTGTCTGAGCCCCTTCTCCACCCATGTTTTTATCTGAGACTGGCTTGTCTAACTGCTATACCAGAATGAGGAACGACAGTTCTTAGTCAATTGCTATGTAACCACTTCCTAGCTGATGGTGATGCAAGATCTGGAGTGAAGAGGTAAGACTGATAACATTGACTGGGAAAAGATGAAGGGAAGAAAACTGTGGAAACAACTGTGGTATAGGGGTTGTTCATTGAGTGGGAGGCCTACTGAAAAAGTGGGAAGTGTCTGACTGGAAGGCTAAGGCTGCGATCATACACACAATTAGACCCGACATAGCTGCGAATGCCGGGCGTATTTAAAGGGAGCAATGAGACAGCAAAATCTGGGAAGTGTCCTGCAGCCATCGGCAACCCAGTCTGCTCTGCCGCAGAAGTGGAGTTAAAAATCACCTGGGAAAATCTGGTAGTAGACTGGTTGCAATGGGCCATGAATGGACTTTCCCCTGTCTGATTGCTCCAGGGCGCTCTCATGCCGTCAGGATGGTCTGATCAGGCCATCTCGACTCCATGCCATTCCCCCTCCCTTTGCAGTATGCGCATCATCGCAAACTCCATAGGGAGTCCTTGGTGCGGAGGAGCAATTAATCGATTCCTTATTTAAATGCATGAGAAACAAATGGCAAAAAACCCCACAACTCACCCATAATTGCATCTGATCACACACTGATGGGCTGCGCCTGCAGCTTCAAAGGGAGGTGTGATCTCGCAACTGCCGGTCAAATTCCTCTGGAGAAAATAGCCTCGCTCCCCCCCACTTTATCTGGTGTGTGTGACCGCAACCTAAGAAAGGCAGCACAACATGTAAATAAATATGAAAAAGTACTTGTGAAGTTCTACGTTATGTATGTTGAAAGGCCTAATTTTCACCAGAGTGGTAAACCTGCACTTGACTTTTATCTCTTAAGACTCAGGACCAAACTACCCAGGATACTGGAGTTCTGAGATTCAAGATATGTGATTTAACTTCCTTCCCCAAAGCATCCCCAGGTCAGCCTAACACAACTTAGTGTGTGTTGCAGAAGAGAAGGGGGTTAGCTCTTCCAGCATCAAAATGCTCCCCCTGCACTACCTTTACCCATGATGGAAATGTATAGGTGGAAGCTCACATGACTGAATACCCTTCCATATAGAAAAAGGCTTCCTGAATCTAGAAAACTAGATTGTCACAGAGGGGATCCTTTCCGTATGTAGCAGAATTTTATGGTGTGATTTCCCACTGTGGTCCTCAGTGAGGTCCAGGCCTTTGTGCTCAAGAAGCTCCTTTTTTTTTTTTTTTACCTCAGGCACAACATGTGCCTTGGCCATCCATTCTGCCTCTCTCCTTCCCTGCCGGCTTTCTTCCTCTCCAACCTCTTATTATGCATGTTTATCTACAAACCTCTCTTCCTTTGCCTTTAATCATCCTGCTTCCATAAACTCTCTAGAGAACAAATAAAGGGGTGTGTATATTTATAGAGTGAATAATGGATGAACACAGTGCTGCATTTACTGAGCTGTGAACCCAGCTAAAGTAGATTATTTCTACATGGCACAGTGTTGCTAGATCTTTGTTTAAAGCTACTGAGCCACAGATTAGCGTCTCAGGAAGTCAATTATTATGACTCTCTTTTCCTCCTCTCATTAACTTGTATTTATATATTATTAATACAGAGGGATACCTGGTCGCCTTGAGTGGTACATATATCCATACATCTCCTGAGCAGTGTACAAATGTGAGTCATGTTAATAGCCTTGAGCATTAATCTCGTACAACTGTGGAATCAAAAGCTTGTACGTTCCTTCTGGTAAATCATCAAACTGTGGCTGCCACAGTAAACAGGTCTGTTTACTTAGTTAAGTTCTGTACACTCTGCCTAACTGGACTTTCTTCATGGTACCTTGCCTTACATTACATCAGTGCAATCAAAGGAACAGTAATAGAAAGAAGGCCAAATTGCCTGGATATGCGTGGCTAGAATCTCTCAGACATAATGGTGCAAAAAGGTCTTACACATTTTGAGAATAAGAGCTACCTAATACATCAAAGAAATTGTTTGGAACTAGATGACTAGTATTTTATCTTCCTTTTAAAAAATAGAGAGTAACAAGAGTGGGGAGCAGCTTGAATAGCCCTGACTAGCCTGAGCTTCTAAGAGCCTGTAACCTAAAAAGGGTTGGCCATGCTTAGTACCTGGATGGAATACCACCAAGGGAAATGCGAGGTTGCTGTGCAGACACTGGGCTACATACGAAGTTACTGTAAGTAACTAGACTGGTGGTGTAGCAGATAATATTCAAAGTAATATTCAGAGTGCTGTGATTCCTGCCAGTTTTTAACAAGGGTGGACTGATGTGCAGGGCATTTGGCAGACAACAGAAGCAATGATGATTAAATCAGCAGGAGCAAGGGGATTAGTAAGTGTTAACAGCACAAACAGATATGGATTTTTTGATAAGGGGGGTGGCTGTTTCATGTAATAGCAAGGTGGTACAATAGTAATGAACCATGCCTCAGCTGGACTTCTGAACTCTATACTATCTGAGATCACTGAATGATTTAATTAATATCACTGGATTTTTTCAGAAAAGTGCCTTGAAATTTTTTTTTTATGACCAGTATATAAGGCATCGTATGAATTTCTCCTGGATGGGTATGAGACATCTTTCATGGCAGACATCCTGACTTATACTGACACTTCCAGAACACCACCCTATGCTTGTCAATGATGTAATCATCAAAGGGAACTACTCAAACGAGAGACTCCAAGCTATGCCTATGGCTACATTTCAACAATTGCTCTTGCACAAATGTGGAATTTGGAATTGAGAAATTAACATAATTATCTCAGAATGCAAAGATAAGCATGAAAGCCTGAGAACAATTCTTAATTAAATGTCAGATATTTGATAGTATGAATATTAATGATATGATAGAGGTTTGGAACAGATATAGACTTGCCCCTGTGAATTCTCCATTAGCACCTGCTATTAGAGACAGGGAATTTACCCAAAATATTGCCATTAAAAAAATCCAAGAATTGGGGAACTCCCATGGAAGATATTTCAATTTATTATGCAGTAATAAGGTTATTTTCTACTATATGATTTCTACAAAGCAGAATCGTAACATTTTAGTTTTTGATTATTTCTAAATATGCAGTTCCATATCCTTACAAAGAAAAAGAAATAAAGTAAGACTTATGGATAATAAATTCGAGACAGAAACTACCGTATTTTTTGCTCCATAGGACGCACCTGACCATAAGACGCACCTAGCTCCGCTCGGTGCCGTGGCTTGGGATAGGTGAGGGGGGTTTAAGACGCACACACTTTCCCCCCCACTTTTTTTGGGAGAAAAAGTGAGTCTTATGGAGCAAAAAATACGGTATATCATTTATTTGTTAGACAGTAAGAAACTGCATTCTTTATTAATTCAACTTAAATTCAAAGATGATAATAAGCATAATTTAAAAAATGGCTGAAGTCTTTTGGTTTTGAACGAAATACTGAGAAATGGGAATTTATCGCTACAAAAGGATCATTATTTTTTATGAACGTTCAGCTACAAGAGAATTGTTTTAAAACATCATTTCAATCAATGATACATGGCACTTGTGGGGTTATCTAAAATTAGGCATAGGATAAGTAATAAATGTTGTTTTTGTCTTTAGAAAAAGCTGACTTCCATCATGGGAGGGGAAAGTATTACCAAGAGCAATTTTTTGTGAAAAATGATTCATAAAGTTATTCATGATATTTGGGACATTATTCTTGTGATGAAACCTGACTTTTAAAACTTAACTGCATTGCGATCATTTCAGTTGCTCATAGGGAACTGGTGCTAAATTTATTGATAGTGACAAGAATTATTTTCCCTAGATCCAGATACTTCCTAATACAAGAAAAGGGCTGATAAAACTTCATGATACTCTGCAAAGGGTAAAATTAACTGCACTGAAATGTTTTGGGAACATAAAGTATGAAGAAAAAAGTTGGCAACACTTAATTAGATATTTAAGTTTAGTGGTAGAATAATGCATAAAATAGTGAGGCTTGTTAGAAATGAATGCATGTCAGCTGATTTTCAAACTGAATATTGTTTTGCACAATTCTCAGTTATGTAATGATATTATAATGGATGATGTAAATTGAAATGTCAGAAGCTGGGATGACTGGCATTTGAGCAACATTTTTAGTCATTGTGGACTGGAGTTTTAGTAGCCTCTCCATGACAAGAAGAAACAAAACAAATTATGCACAGTAAGCAAGTAAGTTTATCTGAATAATTAGTATTACTGAGCTCTGCTTTTCATAGTACAGAAAACAGATAACATTTTGGTATTTAAAACAAAGGTGGGCAGAAAATAAATCACTGATGAGTTTTTGGTGACCCACCAAGAGCTTAGATTCTTACGAAGAGTGCTAGACAAGGTGGATCTTTGTCTGATCTAGTAACCTTGAGTGTGACTCATGGTCATAGGGTTGCCAGCTCTGGGCTGAGAAATACCTGAAGATTTTAGGGATGGAACCTGGGGAGGGGAGGGACCTCAGCAGGGTATATTGCCATGGAGTCCACTCTCCAAAGCAGCCATTTGCTCCAGGGGAACTGATCTTGGACATCTGGAGATCAATTGTAATAATGAAGAAGAAGAAGAAGAAGAAGAGATTGGATTTATACCCCACCCTCCACTCCCCAAGGGAGTCTAAGAGAGGCTTACAAACTCCTTTTCCCTTCCCCTCCCCACAACAGAAACCCTGTGAGGTAGGTGGGGCTGAGAGAGCTCTTTCCCAAGCTGTCCTTGAGGGAACAGCTGGTACAGAGCTATGGCTTGCCCAAGGTCATCCAGCCAGGTGCAAGTGGAGGAGTGGGGAATCAAACCCGGTTCTCCCAGATTAGAGTCCGCGCACTTAACCACTACACCAAACTGGCTCTCAATGAGAGATCTCCAGGTGCTACCCGGAGGTTGGCAACCCCATGCACATACTACTAATGCTCTTAAACAAGTGTGCACACTCAGAATATAGATACGTCATATCCTGGTGCGCATTCTTGCTCCGTGAATTGAAAATGCGTCAATGGACCATGGGGATTCTAGCAAAAATTGGTTCAGCAATTTTCAAAATTGAAATAAGCCTACCTCAGTTCAGATGTACAACTGTCCTGAAAGGTTAATGTAAACCACTGAATCTCTCTCTTCTGACTCTGTACTCCCCTTCCATTTGAAAGACTGTTTCATGTATAGTTTACTGTCCCTTTATACTGGAGGCTAAGTAGTGTTGTGGTGTGGGAAGCCGTGCTCCATGTGCTCTGGTCACTCTCAGGTAGAATTTTATTATATGCTAAAACTTGGGCTGGTAATATACTCAAATATTGCTGTTGTGTGGACGTAGACGATGGCTGGTGAAATGTCTGAAACCTGGGTGCCTGGCCACTGGGCAGCCTTTCTAGGAGATGCCCATATAGGGATCAAAAAGATTTGTTTTTATTTACAGATTTTTAACTCACTTTGCAGCCAAAACAGGCCCACAAAGCAGCTAATTGTGTCAGCCTTCAGACTCAGCAAGAAAGGTGGGCTGTAAATAAATAAGCAAACAAACCCTTTTCCCTATCAAATAATATTCCAAAATAATGACACCTATAATCTACACACAAATACTGTGCATTCCTTAAATATTAAACAATGATCAATGTAACATGAAGGGTTGCCAGGTCCCTCCTGGCCCCCAATGGGGGATGGGGATCAGAATTTCATACATATTCAGATTAACTTTTCAAACATTCAGTTCTTCAGTTCCCTTTCCAAATAACAAAATAGTGGCAACCAGCTGATCTTCCAGTGACTAATGTTCTTATCACATTGTAACCCTGTTAATCTTACCAACTGTAATATGTCCTGCAGTTTGACAACCATTCTCCTTTGGAAGACTTCCAATTATGCTCATAAACTATTCTTGCTGCAGCCAGTGGGTTGGATCTTGTCTAAAAACTGGTGCACAGAAGTCATTCCATGCATGGCAGCATGATTGTGAAACAGGCAGCGCCAACCCCAAGGAGCAGCAGCATTGGGTGGGGGTGTTACAGGGTTGCCATAGGAGGGGAAAACTGGAGGAAGTAATTACCCCTTGCGGCATGGATCTTTCTGATGGGATTCAACCCAATGAGTTTCGCAGCATTTCTGCAAGGTTTTCAAAATTTGCACATTAATTTAAAAATCTGCTTCAAATGGAAATTCAAGCTTCTATACCTCCACAATAGTTTCATTTACTAGCTTCCAACATGTTTGTGCTCTAGGGTAGATCCACTGTATATGGTACAAAACTGTTTTATTTTTTTTAAAAAGAAACCAGCATTCTTCAAATAGCTCCAGGAAGCTCTTGCTGCTTTGAGCTATGGGAAAGGCAAGGTGCAAATGTTTTAATAAATACAATAAAATGCATTTTGATCTACTCAGGTTTGTGCATCTTTAAATGAGCCCTTAAAAGTTTTTCCTAGAGCTCATTTTAATTCTGTGTTAAACATCATAGTTTGCCCTTGTGAAGAAGAAGAATTTGTTTGAGGAAAATCCAGCAATGAAAAAAACAGTTTTCATTTATGTGTTTGCATTTAGTTTGCAGGACAACTAATGTCAGAGGCTGTTCAACACCATGCCAGGAACTAAGCCAAAAATGGAAAACACATCTGAGGATATGAAACATCTAAGACGTATTGATCACAGTGTAGTTACACTTTAAAAGTATTACAGGAAATAACAATTTTGACTCAAAGAAAGGAGATCTAGGGAAATGCCCTTAGGGAGGTAAACTTACATTCGTTTATGATTTTAGTGTATCTACTCCAGAAAAGATTAGAAAACATCCAGGGCAGAACTGATTTGATACCTTGTTGAATTCAGAACAAAGGAGCATTGTAAAAGAAGAGGGAAAATGCATTTTAAAAGGATTAGGATATATATTTGTGTTGCGTATCAGGCTGTGAAACAGAAAGCCAGTGTGGTGTTAGTGGTTAGTGTAGCAGAACAGGATCTGGGACAATCAAGTTTGAATCCCTACTTGGCCATGAAAACTCACTGAGTAACCTTAGAACAAAGGTTGATCTAGGGTTGCCAAGTCTGGGTGGGAAAATACCTGGAGACTTTGGGGGTGGAGCCAGGAGAGGGTGGGGTTTGGGGAGGGGCCTCCACATGGTAGAATGCCATAGAGTTCACTGTCCAAAGCAGCCATTTTCTTCTGGGGAGCTGACTGTCAGCTGGAGATCAGTTGTAAAAGCAGAAGATCCCCAGGCCCCACCTGGAGGCTGGCAACTCTAGGTTGATCATTGGCACCTTTAAGATCAACAAAGGTGTATTCAACATACGAGCTTTCATGTGCATGCACACTTCCTCAGATACAACCCACATGGGTAACCTTAGGCCAGTCACACAGCTTAACCTACTTACAGGGTTGTATTATAAAATGGAGAAGAGAATGATGTAAGCTGTTTTGTGTACATGCAGATATGCTTTCATGCATTCACTGCATGCTCATTCAATTTGTAGAACTTTGAGTCCAGTGGCACCTTTAAGACCAACAAAGTTTATTTCTGGTTGTAAGTTTTTGTGTAAACGCACATATCACCAGAGATATAAGTGTGCCTCAATACCAGCTTCTGGCACATTTCATCAGATACATCAGTGTGTGTGCATACGAACACGTATACCCAGAATTGAACTTTTTTGGTCTTAAAAATGCCACTGGACTCAAACTTTGTTCCATTGCCTCAGACCAACACGGCTACCCACCTGAATCTATTTTCGTTCAATTTGTGTTTGCTATATTCACAGAATCTTTAATTCAATATGTTGACATCAGTATGCAGAGACAGACTTATCAAGATTCTGGTCACTGGGTACAAAATCAGAATGAACATGTGTTCAGATAGTCACACAAACAACTGTACACATACGCGACATGAATGTACATGGGTACAACTGCAACATATGAAAAGCCTTGTGTGTTGTGGGTATGTGTTGAGGAGGAAGACGTTCAACAGTGATAGCTGTTAGGCAGCATTTCATCCTATCTAATCCATGCACATTCTTAAAGATTCTGTCAAGCACATGTAGATTCTAAAGACCAGAAATGGCCTTCCCTCGCCATGGTCATGGATAAGCCATCCCTGGAGCACTGAGTAAAAGCTCTGCCATACATAAAGGGTCATGTAGAATATTTGGAAACTTTAACATTGTCTGAAATGAAAATGCTCATATGAGCAAAATGTTAATCCCACAATTGTGTAAATTATTTGAAAGTGTTCCTGGGGGTTTCTCATCAGGTGCTGAGCATCTCCAATGGCTTTTCCCTTTTGGAGATGAATTGTATTCTCACTCCTCGTATACCAAGATTAAAGAGGGCTATCAAAAAAAGTATGTGACACAATAGAAGATAAGATGGTTTGGATCCATTATTGCAAGATTACACTGCTGAAGCCTTTTCAAAACTTCCATGGATTTATTTATAATAAAACATTTTTAAAGAAAAACTGGAACTTAGCTAGCCTGAGAAGAAATACTTCCAAGTTCATGAATACAGAAGGATTCAGGTCTCATAACATTTTGTTTAAAAATTAACCCATCCCACTTTTTTTAAGACATGGACAGGGAATTTCCTGTCTTTCCCCCCCAGTGGGATTAGTACTGAGTGTGCAGGTGAATTACATCAGGGGAAAATGGAACTGCTTTTACATATTGTGTAGAAATGACTTTTATTTGCCCTCCTTGTTTGTATATGTTAACGTGTTTTAATTGTGTTAAATGTTTTTACATATTAGTATTTTAAATACTGTTCTTAATTTTTGAAATGCTTTCATGACGTGTTTCAGTGTTTGCTGTCTTGGGGACCATGAGTTGGGTCACGAGGTGGCATAGAAATGTTTTAAATAAATAAATAAACTGAAGGAAATCTCACATCCTGACTCAGTTGCTTTTTCTTTCATAGAAAAATCCTTCTTCATCACTGATCTCTAAAGTGTTTTCTGGTGTTTGGTGCAGGGGTTTACTGTTGGGGGAAGAAGCCTTAAATCACTGCTTCTATATGCCCTCCTTCAAGTCTGCACAAGTTGCCTGCCAGCTATTCAAGCAAAGTGTTTGTCTCTGTTCCCCTCTTGCAGTGCAGACAGACGGGCCTCTGTCACTATTCTTCTTCAATGTGCATGGTGCCAGCTGCCTAAGAAAAACTTCTGCAACCCCTTCCACTACATGTACCATCATGTTCTAGTTCTCTGTAGCCTACAAATTATCTGAAAGGGCTGCCCCACATAGAGTTTATCTCCAGTACTCTAGCTCCAGAGCGAAGCTCTGTAAACATGTCTGGGCCTAGAGATGTGTTGACATAATTGTCCTTGAAGCTATACCAAATCCTGAGTCCTGTTCTGGAGGCTTATAGCTATATTTGTTATATCCTGCAGCTTACTGCTGTAAGCTATATTTAGAATATGGGATCACTCTCTCTCTCTCTCACACACACACACAGACAGAGGCTTTTCTCTGCTACTGCCATCCCTTACAATAGAAGTCATGCAATTAAAAATACACAGTTCAATAACAGAGTAAACAAAGAAAACTGGCAAATCCCATGTTGTTAACTATTGTTATAATTTATATGAATACTAGTTCACTGCTATGCTTCTGTTGAAGTGTATGTCCCTCCCACTTTGTTCTTTCCATTATGGCCAATAGCTAATGGGAATAAACTGCAACTTCTGGTAAATGTAGAAAGTTGTCCTTAACTTATTTTCAGCTTCTCAGACCTGCATATTAGAAAACCTTATGAAAGCTCTGAAAGATACTCTTACATTCACCCAAAGTATGCCTCACTGGTTTAAATTAGGCTTAAGTACGTATTGATGTTTGCAACCTTAACCATTAATGAATGAAAATATAAGTTCATACCAACCAATAATTATTATTTTAAAGGAATATGGTATTAGTGACTTTGAATAATTTGTATTTCCATTTAGCTCTCAGAAGCCATTTAATAACAATGATGGAATAACCAAAATCCAGCTATTTCCCACTGTTTCTGTCAGTAAAGCATTTTTCTTGCCAATTCTGCATTTGATGCAATATGTACCTCTTCTCTTATGATCTTTTAAAAAGATAAGAGAAATGCCTATTTTCACATACAGAAAACTCTGATTGGACTTTTCTGTTGGCCACAATAACTAACTGACATGTCCAATAAATCTTCCCTATTTTTTTGAATTTGTTCTTTCACAGAAAAAAGATTGTCATTTTCAGTTTGCCCAGTCCTCCTATTAGAAACCTTATCCCTTCTGTTGATTAGATGCATGTCCTTACAGCCCTTCCTGGTCCATCTATCATTTTGTTGGCAATAGCTACCACCAGTGAAGTGTGTATTGCTCTCCCCTTTGTTCTTATTATATTCTGCACCCAGCTTGACAAAGCATGCTGGGGAACTCAAAAGCTTGCACTGAATTTTGTGATACTAACCTTGGTCCCAATAAAAGCTATCCCGTGGCATTTCTTTTTGTTTAGTTTTGTTCATTTTAAATTATATGCATGTGTAAAACTTTCCCATTTATCTTCTTGGCAGTAACCCCGGTCAGCCAACTGCATAATCTATGATGTAGAGGAAATCTGACTGTCGGGGGAAGGGCAATTTTCAAAGTGGTGGCAGAGTAATGCGGGTAGGAAAACCGGAGCACGCTGGCCGATGGTTCTTGCAATCAGAGCGGTTTGCTGTGGTGAATCTATGGCACAAAGAAACACGACGGTGTATTTTGGAACGCTTGAAGTTATTTTCACGCGTCTTCTGCCTTTCATGATGTCCAAGAAAAGCCTACCCCCTTCTTAAACGTGCGAGTTGCACAACAGCGCAATCCTTTAAAAATTACACCATTTACAGTTCCAAAGTTATTGATCTTAGAAAGCTGTAACTGTTGAGGACCGCAGTGTGCAGACCGCGTACTTTGGTGGGGGAAAGGGGACTTCCTTCAGACGGAACGCTACAAAGTTAGCTTTACAAAACATGACGCTTTTGAATACCCCTCTAAACACTTCACACGTCGCCTAGACAGCAGAATCCTCTCGGGCCGCCACCTGAATAAATCATTACATTCTAAATCCAAGCAAGCGCACTCCCCTCTTAACGGCGAGGATCACGCTAACCTCCACACCATTTACTACACACAAGACACAAGCCAGGAAGAGACTACAGCCGGAGCGCGCGGAATACGCACGCGCAAACTTACCTCTCGTCTGCCTCTTCCCTCCGCAGTATTATGAGGTCAGCGCGCGGGAGGACGTGCTCTGTGACGTAACCCTCCGGACAGCTCCAGTTTCCTCCAATCTAGGCATGAGGGGAGGGGGGAGCGGCCGGGGAGAGAACTGGCAGTTGGTTTCTCCTGTCCGGGAGGAGGAGAAAAAGGAAGGCGACAGAAGGAAAGACCCGGATGCCGCGGCTGTGTGAGGCGGAGCGGGCCAAAGAAGGAAGGAGTCGTTTCGCGCGGCGGCAGCGGTTGACTGGGACGGCTTGAGAAGGCGGCGGAGAGCCGCGGGTCCCCTCAGGTCGCCGCCCGCGCGATAAAGGTGGAGGGGCTGGCTGTGTCGCCGTCGGGTGCGGCGGCGCGAGTCGGCGTCGTGTTTGTCTGAGGCAGCGAGAAGCACTGAGGCGAGGCGCGATGCTGATGTCGGTGTACGGGCTGCTGTTGTCGGCTCTGTTCGGCTCCTGCCTCACGCTGCTGCTCCAGCTCTTACTGCTCTATCGGAAGAAGCCCGAGCCCGCCGAGGGGTCGCCCCAACCGCCCGCCTCCAGCCCGTTCACCACCAGGGTGCTGCCCGACTCCAGCCTCAAGGAGTATTTCGCCGGCTATGCCGGGCACAGGCAGGAGGCCCCCCCGACGGGGAGCTCGGCTCCCAACCAGTCCCCTTCCCGGTCCGAGCAGGGCTCCTCCAGACAGCCCTCCCCGGCGCAGCCCTCCCAGGAGCCCCTGGTGGAATCCACGGAGGAGACCCTCTACTGGCTCAACGCCGTCTGCCTCTTTCTCTTCCGAGAGCTCAGGGACACTTCCCTGGTCAGGCACTGGGTCACCAGGAAGATCAAGGTGGAGTTTGAAGAGCTGCTCCAGACGAAAATGACAGGCAAGGTGCTCGAAGGACTCAGCCTGCGGGATGTCTCCCTGGGGGACGTGGTGCCCCTCTTCAAGAACATCAAGCTCCTGCGCCCGGTGGTCTGTAACGAGGAAGGCTGCCCCGAGGAGCTGGACTTTGAGGTGGACATCGAGTACAGCGGTGGCTTCCACTTGGCCATTGATGCCGACCTGGTCTTTGGCAAGTCAGCCTATCTCTTTGTCAAGATCTCCAGAATATTGGGTCGGTTAAGGCTGGTCTTTACCCGTTTGCCTTTCACTCACTGGTCCTTCACCTTTGTGGATGAACCTGTCATCGGCTTTGATGTCAAGTCCCAATTTGAAGGACGGCCCCTGCCACAGCTTACTTCCATCATTGTCAATCAGTTCAAGAAGGTTATTAGGCGCAAGCATACCTTGCCTCACTATAAAATCAGGTGAGGTGCTTGGGGCTTAAGCTGCAAAGGCGCTTGCTTTACTCAAGAAGTATAGTAGGGACAATTGAAGTAGGCACCAAAAAATGCTTTTGCAGAGAAGGAGAGAAATCCCCCCCCCCCCTTATGGTGGGTTTTTGAAGAAAGTGGAAGCAGCACCTTCCTGCTGTTTTCCTGTGAAGGCCGAATGAAAAACAGAAGAAAAAAAAACACTTCCCTTTTCTATCCCTAAGTTCTGTGTAGAAAAAAGAAATGGGCTTTGCAGGAGACACCAAGAGCCCCTCACTGCTGTTGTTGCCTCTTGGAAAAACAGTAGGAAGAGAAACTCTCCATTATCTTAAGTTCTGTGTAAACTGCAGATGCGTGTGGGTACGCCCCCTCTTCCCTGATATTGGTGGTGAGCACTGTCTTTGCCTTCCCTGAGACCTCTTGTTTATGGAGAACTCTGAAAAGATCAGATGATCTCTACTAGTGTGTAGGATAGGAGTGCTATTCTTCAGAGAGATGAAAACATTTTGAACAAGGTATTGTTCTTTGTGGGGTGTACACTGTACACTAATCTCACTGTTGCTTCTGGTAAATAGTCTTGTAGATCCTCAGGTACAAATTGCCAGGGTGTAATATTCTTTGTAAATATTAGGAGTTAACTAGAATCTCCCAATAGGAAGGATTATGATACTGCCTTTATACAGTGCTTATTGGTCAATTTGGTGCTTTATGGGGGGGGGGTCAAACTTTTGGGGCCTGAGTGTAAAAAAATGGGATGCTCACCTGTGGGGATGTTGGTGTTCAGGGGAAAAAAGGTCAGAGGGGACCAGAGTTCCCTCTAAGCTGAGTTAGAGTGAGCTAGCTCACAGTTTTTTAGCCTCTGGCTCACACATTTTTGTCTTAGCTCAGGAAGGATGGCTCCAGAGCAAACTAATTTATACAGTAACCAAATCACTGCTCACAACTTTAATGCCAGTAGCTCACAAAGTAGAATTTTTGCTCACAAGTCTCCACAGCTTAGAGGGAGCATTGGAGGGGACAATGAGAGGTATACTTGGTTAGACACACTGCATGTACTGTATATTATCTGGAAGAGGGGGAGTATGGGTCTAACATAACTCCTTTAGAAATGTCAGTACATCCCAGCTTGAATGTATCGCTGCTTTGGGAATGGAGTAAGGGAGCTGTTGTGACACACAAAATTGTTTGACATGCTGTTTTTGACACACATACTGGGGGTTGCTTACCCGTGCTTTACAGTAGCTAAAGAAAAAGACAAGTTCTTGGCTGTTCAGTATCTGGATTTACTGGTGCCTTTTCATAGCATGATCTGTTAAGCTGGAGGCAGACACTATTCTTCAGAAAGATGAAAACATTTTGAACAAGGTATTGTTCTTTGTGGGGTGTACACTAATCTCACTGTTGCCTCTGGTAAGCAGGTGTCGCAGATCTTGATATTGTTTCTGTGCAGTGTTGACTTTATTGAGCAGATTAATTTATTTATGAAATTCAAAAGTATAACATGTCTTAATTATTCAATCAAACAATGCAGTTCTACATGTTGTACATTATGCATTTATTTCTTAAGGTACATTTCAGTAATTTTCATAAAATTCTATTTTGCCCTCCCCCCCCTCCCAGTGGGAAACCTGTTCTACTCCGAGATACATTTTTTGGCTTCATCCGTATTTTCAAAAATGTTGCATTCTCTAGTTGTATGGTTAAGCTGCTTTTTGTAAAAGGCACATTCTTGTATTCTGCATTAGTATTCAGTTTGGATCACCTGCCTTGCTCCTGTTTTGTATTCACAATTTCTAGCACAGGCTGGCATGCTATGTAATCTTGTGCTGAAAAGGCTTAATGTTTCTTTTAGCTCGGATCCCAAGACATTGAGTAGTATGAGTCCTCTAGTATTAACTTATCTGTTTGACTTTAGGTATGCACACATAAGTTTGAAAAAAACTTGAAATTTTGATGCATCTATGTATGTATTAATGCAAGACAGCAAGTATTGTTATTGGAGGTGGTCTTCTGTAGTTGATTCAATTTCTGTATACGATAATAGGTATCGTACAGGAAGCTGCAAGGAGAAATCTTCTTTCCTTCATAACTTTGTCTGGCCAGTTGTAATTGGCTTGAAGTGAAGTGAAAAGTTGCCTTTCTTGTAGTGTTTGGTCCTGAGCCCTGGAAAATTTGGCTTCCAGCCTAAGCCTCTGAAGAGGAAACTAAGAATAGAGACTCCTCAGGTCAACTAATATTCATATTCTGGCAGCAAAAGCAAACTCTTGCTCAGTGGTGGGAATGTCTTGCAATGTATAACTAGGCACAGAAGAGATGCTTATAGTGTGCTTGCTTTGTATTTTGACTGTGTACTTAATGGTTGAATTTGTACATCTTTGGAACAAGCAGTGACATCTCCTAGGAGGTCCCTGGAAAATCCATGTAATTTCAAAAGGAGTGAATGAGAAAAGTAGTCTGTTTCCAAGTTTACAAGCAAGCTGAGAAAGTAGAATAGCTTGGTCATATGAGTGGGAGAACTGTACCCTTTCCTTTTGGTGGCTCTGGATTTAATTTTTTTATCCCCTCCTGACTTTCTGTGCATGTTGTGCTGTGCTGACTTACAAAACTAATGATCAGGCAAGATGAGGATTGTTTTACCCTGTGTAGACACCTGTTGATATTGTCTGGGAATCCAAAGTTCATACACACTTTTCAGTTTTTCCTTTGTGGTGGCAGTCCTTGTTTCCTTTGAAAAGGTTTCCGTAGGTTAGGAACCTGTAGACGAGTATCCTGTGGGATTTGATAGATTTCTGTAGAAGTAAAAAACTTGTTTTTCTTATGTGCATGTATGGAAGTACTTTGCATGTGCACTGAGGCCTGTTTATGTTCTTGCCACTGTTAGCATGTACTGTGAGTGTGAAGAGGACTTTAGAATTCTAAGCACCATTTAAAAATATTTTGAGTATTCTTGGAAGCCTGCCAAGGTTGTGCCAGCACTTATTACTCAGTATCTATTAGAGAAGTAAAATTTCTACAATTTTTGAAACTATTGGGTGCGGGATTTTTTTTGAGAAAAAATTTTTTTTGAGAAAAAATGGGGTAAACACATCATTTATAACAGCACAAGAGACGGGACCCGCGATACTCGCGGGGCGGGGGGGGAGAGAAGCCAACAGCCACTCTGTCCAGAGCCTCTCCCTCTCTCCCTGACTACTCTCGCTCGGCCAAGTGGCTGACAGCCACTCAGCCGGCTGTTTCTTCTCCCCCCCCCCCAGCGTTTCTCCCTCCTTCCCCCCCCCCCCCGCCCATTCTCGTTCGGGCCAAGTGCTAAGCAACTCAGGCTCAGCATTTCTTCCCCCCCGCCCTCTCCCTCCCCCCCCCAGCCCGTTCTCATTTCCTTCCCCCTCCCCGGTCTTGCACGGCGGGCTTCCAGCCTTGCCGCACCGCCTCCCCCCTCCCTTCCAGTTCTTCAAGCCTTGCCGCGCCGCCTCTCCCACCTTACCCCAGCTCTCCCCCCTCCCACCCCCAGCTGGCCTCAGTGAGTTCCGGCAGCTGCTCTTCCTCGTCGCTCTTCTCCCCCCCCCCCCGCCCCCTGCAGGTCCTCTTCCCCCCCCTCTTGCCCACCGGTGAGGCCTCGCCGCTTCTCTCTCCTCCTGCCCCCTCCAGGTCTTCTTCTCCCCCCTCCAGGCCCCGGCGAGGCCCGGTAGCTCCGGGCCTTGCTGGCACTCCCCCCCATGGACTGCAGCGGGCCTCGGCGCGCTCGCCAGGCCCACCACTCCCCCCCAAGGCTTCTCTCCCCCCTCCGTTTTACGGCGGGCCTCGGTGGCGCTCCCCAAGTCCGCTGCTTCTCCTTCTCCCTCCCTGTGGTCTCGTCAGCCGTGTCCGCCGTTGGCCACCAGGCCGGCCCGCTGTCTCTGCCCGCCCACTGCAGCCAAGGTAAGCTCATTCCCTGCGCATGCGCAGGGAACGTTTTTTTACTTTTCGGGGGATTTAAATATCCCCTGAAATTTTTTTCAAACTTCTTAGATTTTTCTGCAGACGGGGGGGATCAGCCCCTGTCTGCAGAACCCCCTTCCTGCCCCCCAAGTGCCCCCCCGCGTGGATTTAGATATCCGCACGGGGGTGGGCCACTTAGGAATTAGATATATAGATATAAAATTGCAATATTTGATAAATCTATGGAATTTAAGTTATAAATGCTTAGTTTTCTACAGTCAAAATTGCAAATGTCTCCACTGCTTGAGAGAAAACCAAGCTGATACACCCTGTGCTACATAGCACATGTACTTTGGTTCCAGCTAGATGCTGGTTTCTTCCTTCTGTGGCTGCTAGTTAGAAAGAACTCAGTTCTCGATGGAACATTCAAAGGTTTCTTCTGAGGCTATGGGGCAGTTTCTGTTCTACCTCCTGTCCCCCCCCCCCCCTTCCAGCAAGGTAGGGCAAGAAGCTACTTGTTATTTAATCTGTGGGTATGTGTGTCATAATTGTTTGAGGAAGAGATGAAAAGGTCAGCTACAAGGAAGAGTCAGGTCAAAAGGACAACAGAAAACATGCAGCAGTTGAGAAGAAATGAAAGCCTTGCATGCTCTTATGAGTAGGTATCCTCGGATTTAAGAGCTGTGTATCTCTACAGCATACCCACCTTTTCTTTAAAAGCACTTAACTCATTGTAAAAGATGAAATATTTATAAAAGGGTTTTTTTCTTAGTTCTCTGTTAGAAAAATTGGAAAAAGGCTGCAGAAAAAAGTGGGGGGGACCCCCCCCCCAATTTTCTGGGTTTTTTCCAGGCTTTCAAATCTCTAGTGTCCTCTTCCATAGTATGAGGAGTCACCCCAGGTTGTAATTGTTTTACATCTAAGTTTTTCATATATAAAATATTTTAATAAAAGAACTGATGGACCCAGAAGTATTTAATGTTGCTGGGATTCCTGCAAAGTTCTGGATTAAGTGTATCTTGATCTGATCCAGTTTGGCATCTCTTTTCTTTTTAAGAGAGAGGGTATACATAAGATGACAGTGTATACTTTGCTTAGTCTTAACTGTTCAAAAGTCCTATTTTTGCTTTATAAACCAAAAACATACTGGTCATCCTTGCTAAAAGAATTTTCTTTCACTTTGGATACCAGGGGCTTGAAAGTGTCTTCGATGTCTTGGGGAATTTTTCCCCAGGTGTTTGCCGGTACAAACATTTTCTCTGTAGGATCCCATGGGCTTGTGTTAACAAGCCCCTGGGATGCCACAGATATATTTCCCGTGCTATAAGCTCAGAGTTCCACCCTGAGAACACCTGAGAAACAGCTTTCTGACCCCCCCCCCCAACAATTACGTGGGCCATAATGTAGACAGGCACCATTACAGGATGGCCCACTTAACTCCACTAAAAATCCCTTATGGCCCATTTAACTATTTGAGCTGTGTATTCTTCTTTACTAGTTGCTTTGCAATTTACATTTGAAAGCTATTTTTAAGTGGCTACTGAGGACTAAATGCATTTATGCTTATTATGTTTGTTAATACTGGTGTTTATGGCCCCTATAATATCAGTCCTGCCAAAGCCAAGGATCAAGAAGTCAGTTTGTCAGATCTGGCGATCTTTGTTTTTCCTATGTAGATTCATATGCTTTGGACAAGACAGCCCCCCAGACACATTCTGATATATTAATCCCTATTGGACTGACTTTCTTCATTCCTTCTAAAAATTCACTTGTTTAATGCTAAGTATAATCCCAAACTTTGGTTTTAAATTGTATAAATTGGGAGGTTATGATTGAAATCTGTTTTCATTAAGGGTTCAGTTTTGTAAGCTGAAGTTAACTATGCACACAGTTGCATGTGTATTTGTAAATAAAAATATCCATATCCCTCTCTGGAAGAAAAGCAGTTCTCCCTCTGAGGCGGAGGACATCTTGGTGAGTGATTCCTACCCTCCATTCAGGGAGGCAGGAACAAAACCTTTTCACTTCCTGTCTCTTTGTTAGGAGTCACCCATCTCCTCAGTTCTTTTCTTGCCTCAACAGAGAGAGCAGTTCAGAATAGGCTGTGTTCAACTTTCCTTTTGCTCTTTACTTCTTTTTGCTTTTTCTGACCCTAAATCATTATTTTGCCTGCCCCTTCTTATTTCCCTCTAACTCCCTTACTATTTTCCTCTCTCTCTCGTGCCTTCATGAGGAGATCTGTGGGAAGGAGTTTGACAGTTGGGAAAAGTAACTGTCGGCCATGGTAGCCATTTTGCCTTTCTTCAACTGAAATCTCACAGAGCACATCCTTCAGCCGCTCTAAAAAAAGGATGGATCATGAGGGCAGCGGCATTTTCTCTCTCTGAAGGTGATTTGGAAGCCCCCCTTACCGCCTGGCTTAAACACCAGTGTGATTGGTATGGATCGTACAGGAACCATTTTGATGACAGCTCCAGGATTGAAGAAAACTGAGAACCAAAAGCACACCAGAAAGAGGAGCCATTCCTCCCAGTAGCCAGATCTTGTGGCACCATGTCTGAGCCTGCCACTGCTGATGACCTTGCCAACTGGTCGGGAAGAGGCTGGGGAATGGTTCCCCACTTCATATGCCATACAAATGCTGCAGGGCACAGTGAGAACCATCAAAGCCACCTTTCAGATCAACCAGCTGCAGCATCAACTGGATACAGTTTTTGCAGCGACAGGACTGGTCTATTAGTGAGTAATGCACAGGAAGCAGGTTCTTCTCTGAGGTTTTCTCCAGAATTTATATAATTACTGGGGCCAGCACCAATCTGGTATAGTGGTTAAGAGTGTTGGATTAGTATGTGGGAGACCCAGATTCGAATCCCCACATGCCATGGTAGCTCGCTGGGCAACCTTGGGCCAGTCACACTCTCTCAGCCTAACCTGCCTTACAGGGTTGTTGTGAGGAAGAACTGGAGGAGAGGGGAAGGGAGTAGATTGTTAACTTTGTCAGAATGAAGGCAACAGACGCAGATCCTAATCCAATTCCTCCTCCTGTACTTCTCCCCCTAGACAGGGAGATACTGAATGACCAGTTTAATCCAAAGATACCTAACTGGCTTACTAAGGCAGCTAGGAAGGGAGCCTTTAGCAGAAAAAGAGAGAAGGATAACTCTTACTGGTATCCAGACATCTACTCAGATAGTAAGGAAGAAGAAAGGGAAGAGGGAAGTTTCTCTCAGATGTAGGAGAGGATGAGATAGAGATCCCAGAACAGTCCATAAGATTCTTAAATCAGAGGACTATCTGTCTACTGTCTAAGACTATGGCAGCCTAGAACTACAGGAGAGCTCCTCTGCAGAGGAGCCAGATTCTTCTACAACAGAACCTAGGGGCAGACCCAAAGGGAACAAAGAATTCTTCCCTAGGTCTAGTGTCTGCTCTAGGAAACTTATTCAACTTATCCCAGCCTGCAAGCATTGCATGGTGGAAGCAGTCAACAGAGTACTCAAAGCCATCTCATTCACAGCTGATGCAACATTAGATGCATTAAATTTTTCATCCAGGGCTATGGCATCTGTGGCAGTTGCCCAGAGCCTCTTTCTAGAGCCTGTTGTATTTATTTCCGCAACGGGCCTTATTCCTAGTCAGCAATAAAACAGCTATTTTTCTGTGTTTTGTTTAAAGCTTCAGAAATGAGTTTCAGGATGCTCAGCATACGTTCAGCATTTCTCTTAAATCCAGTGTAGAGGATTTTGTCTGTGACAGTGCCATCTACTTTCTCTCGATTTTGTTCACAAACTGTCATCAGAATGGGCCAGTTCTTGATATACTGCTCAAAACAGTCCACTATAGAGTTCTATCTAACATCTTATGTGAGTGTTAGCTTGGTTTTTCACCCATTCTTTTCAGAGCTGCTGCTGCAAAATTATTGTTATGGAAGTATTCAGCAATTTCAGTGACATTCATCTTTATTTCTGGGACGCCGAAGTCTTTGGTTAGGAGGTGCAGCACATGAGCACTGCAGCCATATTTTATTAGCTTTGTATTCCATTCCTGCTTTTCTAAATTTCTTACCTTAGATACGTTTGCAGCATTGTCTGTAACCAAACTGTGTACTAGACATTTGAATTTTTGTTCACCTGTTACAGCTTTTGCTGCCACTTCTTGTAAGTATTCTGCTGTGTGTGCATTTCCTGACATATCAATTGTTTCTGCAAAGAAGACATTCCCTTTTTCTGTTGTTATACAAGCACATATACAACAGGATCATTTTACAGATCAGTCTGTGATTTTGATCATGCATTTTTGGTAAAAGTACAAAAGTAGATTACTTGTGTTGTTACCCCTACCAGCATAGATTTTAAGAGGCTGAATCACTGCCTTCAGTCTCCAGGGGAATTTCTGGGGGGGGCTCTTTAGCGCGTGTGCGATGTCCCCCCCCCCCCGGCCGGGAAACCTCCATGCCTCCCCGGCCCTTCCAAGGCCCGCCAGCTGCTGCTGCCGGGGCGTCTCCCCCCCCACTCCTTCCCACTCCCTTCGCCGGGAAAAGAGGGAGGGAGAGGGAAGGATGGAAGAGTGGCCGGGGGGGGGGGAGAGGCACTGGCGGCAGCAGC
This sequence comes from Lepidodactylus listeri, assembly GCA_029233225.1. Taxonomy (NCBI): domain Eukaryota; kingdom Metazoa; phylum Chordata; class Lepidosauria; order Squamata; family Gekkonidae; genus Lepidodactylus; species Lepidodactylus listeri. Next base: position 77,177,465 of record JARCFY010000005.1, on the reverse strand, counting down.
TGCCGGCCTCAGAAGGGCCCCAGGAGGCGTGGCAGCAGGTGCTACATTTTCCTAGGGGGGGCTCAGTCCCCCCTGGGAAATTTGGGGGGGAGGCTCGACCCCCCCCCCCGTAGTCTATGCCTATGGTGTCAAGATGCCTGGTATGTAGACTCCTGGGGTACCCCAATGGGGTATATTGCTGGTTGAAACAGCCCCTCCTGAGAGACCTGGGGTCTGCAAGTTTACAGTGTAGTTAGTGCTAGACTTCCTATCAATTATCACAAATTATGATTAATTATCATAATGTGGGAGGTACAGATAGGCACCTCCCATTTTGATTGGAGGCAAGGTCAACTTGTGACTTACAGTCTCTGTTGCTGTGAGCACCTTCCTTCAGTTTGTTTCCTGCCTCAGACAGGAGAACAGGGATTTGAGAGCTCTCCATGCCATTGCTGTTTGACTAGGCTTCCTTCTGCTTTCACTTTCATTCAGTTTTGAATCCTATTTTTTCACCTTCTCAATCTTTTACCACCTTTCCATCCAGTTGAGTGGAGGGAAGAGAGATACTACAGTAGGAATATCATGACTAACTTGTTAAATTCCTTGGAGAAACCAACCTGTCAAGTATGTAGGGGTCTGAACTCCCTAGTAGAATATAATAACTGTTATTTAAAATTAAATCATTGGCATATGTTGTTCCTATCATGGGTGGACAGAATCACTAGTGTTAAAGTGAAAGGCTTGCCAAAATTAGTATTTTTACTCATCAGTATAGCAGTTCAAGGGAATGTATGTATCCTTTCCACTGGTGGGGGGGAGCAGTAATTAATCAGTGATTGTATTTGGTCAGATAAATTCTCTACAGTTCTTATGAGCAGTGTTCCCTCTAAGCTGAGTTAGTGTGAGCTAGCTCACAGTTTTTTAGCCTCCAGCTCCCACGTTTTTGTCTTAGCTCAGGAAGGATGGCTCCAGAGCAAACTAATTTATGCAGCAGCCAAATCACTCACTCACAACTTTAATGCCAGTAGCTCACAAAGCAGAATTTTTGCTCACAAGACTCCATAACTTAGAGGGAACATTGCTTATGAGTATTCATAAAAAGCCAACTAATGAAGCAAACCTTGGAGTTCCAAATATAAAATGACGTTAATGAGCGACTGCTCTGGCAGATATGAACAAATGGTATTGTTAGCCAAATTGCTCTATTTCTTAATAATAGATTGGGGAATTATGATATTAATGAGCAATTGGCATAACTTGAGGCTAATTTTTACTAAAGCAGTGATTTCTTTACTGAAGGATTCTTAAACATACAAACATAAAATCAAGCATTCGCACACATAATACAGAAAGCAGAGGTGATTGATAGATAGTATAGAGGGGTCAGTTATGGGGTGATACTACCTGTCCAGATGTGCTGAGGTCCATGAAGAAAGGATTATGGACTAAACCCAAAGGGTTTAGGGGTGGACTGCCAGTTGGCATTAGGGCACGGTCTAAGGCCATGTGCTCATGGATATAGACACTGGAAAACAATGCAGACCAATAGATGGTCTTGGGGGCTGGTCTCAGGTGAGAACAATAGATTACATGGACCAATGATGAGTCCCAAGGATGTGTGGCATCAGGATGGGCAAGGCCTAGATGTGACCTGTGAGATCTCAGAGAGGGCTGAGTCTGGATTAACAATAGAAGCCAGGTGTTGGATGACTGTACTGGGGCTAGCTGAATGACCACTGTCAAGATAGCGAGGCGCCCTCGTGAGTTCACCAGGAATCAAATCACATACAGACTAAATTTTAAGTTTTAAAATCAAAGTTTTAATTGCAAAAGAGGTTTTAAAATTAAACCTAAAATCCAGTAACACACTGCAGAAGCACAGAAAAAAAAACAAATAATTCTACCTTTAAGTTGGCACAGCTCCTAGACGGCTTGAAAATAGATCCAGACCGAGGAAAGTTGTATGACTCTGAGAACTTGCCAGGTTGGAAGCCCCTTCCTCCCTTTTAACTACTAGAAACGCCCCTATTTTGAGAATAACACCCAACAACCTCAGCTGCACTCTGTTGTTAATTAGTGGCTCTGCCTGACCTTGAGCAGACGGCCAGCTGTGTTGAACAGAGGATGACTCAGTTGTTAGACAAGTTAACCCCCTACAGGGACTTTTGCTTCACATGCCCCCCGAAAAGCTAAGACTTATGGGACAAGCCATAGTTGAAGCTATTACATTTCATAAGCAAAAGGAAGCCTTAACACAATAATTATAATACAGATCATATTGACATCATACATCCTATTTGATACTTTCATTCCCCTCCCTGTCGAGACAGACTGTCAGCCAAGACGTTTTGACTCCCAGGGATGTGGACCACCTGAAACTCAAGATCTTGCAGGCTTAATGCCCATCTTAAAATCCGGGCATTATTCCCCTTCATCCTGTGAATGAATGACAATGGATTATGATCGGTTTCAACCACAAACTTAACTCCACTTAAATACGGTTTCAATTTCGTAAGAGCCCATACCAAGGCCAAACCTTCCTTTTCTATGGTGGAATACGCTTGCTCCCGAGACAAAAGCTTGCGACTTATGTACACAATAGGATGAAACTCCCCGTCTTCATCCTTTTGAAGCAGGGCTGCTCCAAGACCTCTTTCAGAGGCATCTGTCCTTACTACAAAAGGTTTTGTGTAGTCAGGGGGAATCATGACAGGAGCCTGAACCAAACGCTCCTTTAATGCATTGAACGCCTGTTGGCATTCAAGGGTCCAGGCCACCTTAAAGGGAGCCTTCTTCCTGCATAGATCAGTCAAGGGAGAAGCCAATGTGCTGAACCCCTCAATATATCTTCTGTAAAAGTTGACTAGCCCAAGAAATGACTGCACCTCCTTCTTGGTGCGAGGTTGAGGCCATTTCCTAATACTAGCAACTTTGGCTTCCTGAGGTTTCATACTCCTTGACCCCACTATGTGTCCTAAATACATCACTCGATTGCATCCCAATTGACATTTAGCAGCCTTTATTGTAAGTCCGGCTTGCTGTATTCTTTGTAGGACCTGACGTATGTGTCCCAAATGTTCCCCCCATGAAGCACTATAAATAGCAACATCATCTTGATAAGCTGCTGCAAAAGGCAAGCCTTGCAAAACTCGATCCATGAGTCTTTGGAAGGTCTTGCTGGCCCCATTTAGTCCAAATGGCATTTTTATAAATTGATAATGGCCCAAAGGAGACACAAATGCCGTCTTGTCTGAAGCCTCCTTACTTAGTGGAACTTGCCAATATCCAGAGGCCAAATCTAGGGTACTAATATAAACAGCTCCAGCCAAATCCTCTATCAAGCCTTCTACTCTTGGAGTGGGATAGGGATCTACAGTGGTCAATTTATTAAGTTTTCGGTAGTCCACACATAGGCGATATTCAAGGGGTGCATCTTCCTTTATTTTCTTTTTTGGCACCATAACTATTGGGGCCCCCCAATCTGAATGTGAACTTTTGATCACCCCCCATTTCAACATCTGTTGTATTTCGGCTGCAACTATCTCCCTCATTGGGCCATTTAGAGGGTAAGGTCTGGACCTTATGGGTGCCTGACTCCCCGTCTCTATATGATGTTCAATTAAATTAGTTTGACCGGGCTTGTTAGTGAATAATAGCTGAAAACATCTCAACATTTCCTTCAACTCTGCCAGTTGCTGCTCTGATAACGATGGATTTGTAGGTATTTCTTCCAATGCCCTCCTCTCTCCAACCTCACTTGTCCACTCTGGCATGTCAAAGTCCTCCTCCAGGGCTTGTACTGAGTATGTGCAACAAGGCCGTTCCCTGAACAATTTTAAACGATTAATATGAACGACCTGAGTACCTTTACCTTCCAGTTCTTGTATCAAATAGTTATCTCTTTCCAACCTTTGCAACACAAGAAAAGGGCCAACCCAAGCAGACTCTAGTTTAGTTATGTGAGCAGGCTTTAACAGCAACACCTTATCTCTTACAGCTAAACTTCGAGGTCGAGCTTTCTGGTCATAATATTCCTTCTGTTTAATTTGGATTTGTTCTAAAAATTCTCCAGCTGTAATCCTAGCCTGCTCTAGAGTTTGTTTTAGCTTTGCTAGGTATTCAGAGGCCTCTAACCCATTCTCCTCTATATTACCACCTTCCCAACCAGTTCTCAACAGCTGCAGAGGCCCTGCAAATTTTCTTCCAAAAATTAACTCATTTGGTGTATACCATCCCAAACTAGCGGTGGGTGCATCTCTAATGGCAAACACCAAGAAAGGTAAAGCCTCATCCCACCGCTGCCACCATGTCAAGATAGCGAGGCGCCCTCGTGAGTTCACCAGGAATCAAATCACATACAGACTAAATTTTAAGTTTTAAAATCAAAGTTTTAATTGCAAAAGAGGTTTTAAAATTAAACCTAAAATCCAGTAACACACTGCAGAAGCACAGAAAAAAAAACAAATAATTCTACCTTTAAGTTGGCACAGCTCCTAGACGGCTTGAAAATAGATCCAGACCGAGGAAAGTTGTATGACTCTGAGAACTTGCCAGGTTGGAAGCCCCTTCCTCCCTTTTAACTACTAGAAACGCCCCTATTTTGAGAATAACACCCAACAACCTCAGCTGCACTCTGTTGTTAATTAGTGGCTCTGCCTGACCTTGAGCAGACGGCCAGCTGTGTTGAACAGAGGATGACTCAGTTGTTAGACAAGTTAACCCCCTACAGGGACTTTTGCTTCACAACCACTGATGGTTCTGCCAAGGCCGTTGAATAGATTCCCAGATACAGACAAAAGATGGAAGATGAGTCCCTGATTAGTGTCAGGAAGGATCGTTAATAATTTGAATGTTTGATTGGTTTATCTTAGTATCCTGAAGGATGGAGCAAGGAAGGACAAGTACTACCCATAGACATGGGAACCACACAAAAGGGCTGTGTGAGGTTCTGGAGATAGAAAGACTGTTCGCCAGGTAGCCTCTGAATATCCTTAGAAATGTAGATCCTACACCTGGTGGAACCCATTGTTATTCCACATGCATATCTCTTCTGGGTGGAGGGGGAAGACTGGAGGCTTGCTCTGAGGTTACCTTTTGAAACCTGAAAATGGAGATCCTGTTTCCAGAGCGATGGCTTGTTTTCTGTGTTTTCAGGTCTTCCTTGGCCTGCATTTTGTGGGTCTCTGGTTAAGGTTAGAAAGTGGGGTGCCCCTGCTTTGGGCTACCCAAGAATAAAGGCAGTGCATCTAGCAACAGTATTTTCCTAATAAAGGCAATTTATTTTGTAATCTTTTGTACCATTTTTTCAAATAAATGATCTAATCTGGTTCCAGTAAAGGAGATTAGAGTTGAACAATCCATTTTAAAAAGAAGTATTTTTAGAGTGGTCCAGGGTCAAACCTTCCTTAAGTCCTGGTCCTTCTCCATTATCCTCTGATTGCTGTTGGAAACCAACTGTCATCAGAATGGGATCTCTGTTTCAGTGTTCCTCAGGGCTCAGTCTTACTATCTTCCCCACATGATATTCAGTCTCTGTAAAGCCCTTAGGGAGAAGTCGATTGTGGTTTTGGAGTAGGCTGTCATCAATATGTTGGTGACACCCAGCTCTGTGTTTCTTTCAACCACATCTCCTGGTGATGGTATAAAGATCCTGAACCTGCTGGATTTAAATGGCTAAGGACAAACAAATCAAAACTGAATTCTTACAAGATGAAGAGGAAGTCTAAGGTCTTGAAGAACACTCTGCTTCTAACATTGTTGTGGTCCAGCTGATGCTCACCTGTGTTATACTGGAGCCAGCACTGATGCTTACCAGTGTTATACTGGATCCAGCACTATTTCTGTAGAAGCAAGTTAGTGCAGCTGCACAAAATGCATTCTTCCTGCTTTGTTTAACCTAGAAAATGCCCCCTACATTGACTTGGCTGATTCGGCCACCTGGACCCATGCTATAGTTACTTCAAGGTGGATTGCTGTAATTACAAAGGCTGCATTACAAAAGTCTGTTACTTGTTATTGAACATAGATGTTGTATCTTTCAGCTAACAGAACTAACAGGACAAACTAATGGATTTACTGTTTTCTCCAAATAGTATTTGCAGAAACATTGTCTTGGGTGACAGAAGAAAGTAGTGTAAATGTGTTGTATATGCTGCCTTAAAGGTTTGTTGTGCGATCCTGTCAACTGTTATACCCATTGACATGGCAGTCAGTGAAAATACATGTATCATATGATGATTTGATTGACATGATGCTGACAGACTATTGAGATTGTGAAGAAAATGGTTCCCTAGAAACCTTGGTCATTTTAAAATCTTTGGTTCAGGCCTCAAAATGTGGTCTAGAGAAAGTTCCTAGAGATAGAAAGAGACACTGCTAAGCAAAGCAAGTTATTTATTTGTTTATTTATTTATTGAGTGAGATTTATATCCCGCCCTCCCTGCCGAACAGCGGCTCAGGGCGGCTCACAACAAACACACAATAACAAGCAGCTGTGCAGAGAAGCTGAGCACCCAGTACCAATGTCCCAATTAACACATTCTAACCAATTGAGGTCTGTGGGTTTCACCTGTGGAAAAGGGGCTGAGACAATCTGCAGTAAATTTTGTTTCCTTTCACCCTGGTCAAGTCACCCTATGGGTCATTTGCCCAGCAACAGGAAGTAACATCACCTTTAAGGGTTTTCATTGGTCCTCTCAGGCTTAGGACCATACTAGACCCTTCCCATAAGAATTTTAGGTTTCAGTTAGCTGTAGACTGTGTGTTACACCCCATGTAGTTGCTGTTATGCTCCTACTGACCATCTTGATTGATTGCTTGAGCAGGGCCACACAGCTTGCTGGCCCTGGCTAACTCTAGAGAGAGCTGCTTGATGCTGAGAACCTTCAGTCTGAGATGGTAACTTGGAACCATTGTATTACTGTGTTAGCTAGTATTTTTATTCTTAGATTTCTTGTTTTCCCTCACAGGCTTGTTCTTTTTAAAATATTTTTGCACCTTAATAAAATACATTTTACTTGCTTGTGATTTTTGCTTTCTACTGACCTCAGTCTAATTCCAGTGTTTTAGATCCAGTGACCACCTACCAAGTAACTTTTGTGTGAGCAACTTGTTCTGCTGGCCACCCTGCAGGGTTGACTTTCTTGTTAATTTTTCTGAAAAGCTGGGAGCCTTGCCGTTTTGCTCCTAAGCTGTTGGGATAGTTAAAAAGGGCTGGTGGTAGCCTACCAGACTAGTGTGTGGATAGCCACATACTAGGTTTTTTGTAACTTTGGTGTGCTGCATCCCTTCCACCCAAAGGTCCTTAGCGTGGCCTGGACTGGGGACCTTTGACAGAGATTAGAAAATATTAGGAGGGATTTCATTAGAAAAGTATAGTTTTTTGTGCTGTTACTGTTGAGGTAATTGTTCAACAGTTATTCCAGTGATACTTTTAATTAATGGATAAATGTACAGTCTTTTGGAAATGTGTATATATAAAAGTTACAGAGAACCTTTGCAAATGTAACTGTATTACTGGTAGCTCAACACTGCAGTCAAGGCACAGATAGAAATAATGACATAACTTCATGTTGGTGGTGCTTTGTCTTCTGCAAATCTATATACTTCACAGATGTTGTTCTTTTCTGATGTTCTGGTCCAGGGGAAGGAGACAGCGACCTCAGACTCTTAAAAGTAAATATGTTTTGCTGATTTTTAACTTTAACAAATAAACATATTTCAGATACAGAACTTTTCTTTCAAGGGGCTTGATCGTCTTAGTAGTATCATGCTGCTGCATAAATTGAACAAGTTTATTTCTCTCCCAGTTAGTAGATTATCTGCTCATCCTGATGTAGTGGCCCTGGAAGGGCTGTATCCTCATCTTGTAATGCAATTATTAGGAAACAGATCAAGCAGTTAACCTAATTCTTTGTATCTGGATCCAGTTTAGCTAGATACAGAACTGTAGTCACAATGCTTTTCATTGCTTTTGGACTTCACTGTTAACCGTTACCCCAAGAACACATGTGCTATAGAGAAAAAAACGGGTTTTACAATCTGCACAGGCAGGATTAATAATTACACTAATAGTGAAATGAATTTTTGTTTGGCATATGCCATGTATCAGCAAAATTACATGGAACAAATATTCTGTAACACTCAGAACGCTCAGTTAACCAGTAATGCCTAGAGGGCAAGCTCTTCCCCCTCATCCACAATATCTGTGTACTTTGGGTGCATGCATGCTCTATTCTTGCCTCTCCAGCTGGCTGTCTCAATGCTTGTGGCCATTGCTGGGTTTCTGACAGCCAGGCTGCCAGTTGGTGCTATCCTTAGGTGCCTTCTTCCCCCTCAGCCTTGCCACAAGCTGTCAGGAGCCATCTTTGCTGGAGCATTCCCAGGCAGCTCCCTGCTTTTCTGCCTGCTGTGCTGAATGGCACCATGGCTTTGGGGTGGGGGGGGGGAATCCTGCTTGGCATTGGTGCTGTTGCCATGGCATTCCCAACAGGGTGGGGTTTAGTCTCTGGATTTCTCTGGGTGAAAAGGGAAGGGGACAGACTGTAGGGCTGCCAGCCCCCAGGTGGGGCCTGGAGATCTTCCGCTTTTACAACTGATCTCCAGCTGACAGAGATCAGCTCCCCTGGAGGAAATGGCTGCTTTGAAGGGTGGACTCTATGGCACTGTACCTTGCTGAGGCCCCTCCCCTCCCCAAACCCCGCCCTCTCCTGGCTCCACCCCCAAAGTCTCCAGGTATTTTCCAAACCAGACTTGGCAACCCTAGGACAGAGCAATAAACGAGTATCTGGCCCATTTGATTAACCAGCAACCCCCATTCCCCCTAAGTGCTGTATAACAAGGCTTTTACTGTACCTAAAATAGGGGGAAACAATTTGCTGGTATTTTCTAGTGTAGTTGGAAGGTTCATATGTTCTTACATGAATTATTTCTGAGTGAGATTAGTTTTCACAATGTTCCAAAGTATTTTGACATTTGATATTAATCACAGTTTTACAGTTTTAGATCCAGTAGATCTAATTATTGATGTAATCAGTGGAATTCCTAATTAAATGCTGGTACCAAATTGTTATATGGGTTTGCAATAACAACAGTCACTGACCCACACAGCCAAGGTAGAATTAAACCAAGACTTTTCATGCTTGTTTCTGAATGTCGAACGTGACAGAAAATATTTTAATTTCGAGTTGGTGGGGAGTGTCTGTTAGGTGCTTGACGGCACAAAATAGACATTCTGATAGTAGTCTAGGTGTCTTATTCTCTGTAGCACTGCAGCAGTTTGCAGACAGAGGGCACTGCTGATCTGATGACTGCGAGTCTGGAAGTGATTAGAGGGTGTACTTCAGCTTTCAGTACAATAAGATCATATGTCAGAAGCAAAGCAACGATAGGGTCCTATATAACCTTACACAATTTCCTTCTTCAGCCTGGCTTCTTGGCAACTCATCATTTAATGGGGTGGGAGCTGCTGTATGTTGCCTGAAAGCCCAGGTAGAAACTACTGAACTGCCAGTCTTAAGAGTATGCACAAATTGAAGTTTGAATAAAAGGGTATTGGTAATAGAGCTATGTTCACTTGCAGGCATAGATATTTGCCTTTTAAAATATATAGTGCACAGTCAGAACTACAGATTGATTTTTAGCTGCAACAGACTGACTTCTTGCTGCAACTACAGTAGATTCAATGCCTAGCCATAAAACTAATGTCATTCAGTTTCTTCAGAGGTTGGTGGGGTGATGCAATTATGCAGGCACTTTAGTTGACCTTAAGATGCCACAAAAGGTATCAGTGACCCCCCCCAGTACTGCCAGAATTATGTATGAGTTCGATTATGTTCCACCTGTAATGTGTATAAGTTCTATAGACTTTAAGATTGCAGTCACTGTGTGTGTTTTCATGATGGATATATATCCTTTTGTCATATTTTTTGAAAAATCTTATAGTTTTTTCCTACCTTTTATAATTTTTACCCATTGTGAAGCCTGTGTACTATATCAGAATATGAGTATGTTCCGTTTTATCATGTAGGTTAGTTGTGAACTTCACCCAGGTGTACCAAAGTCTTTACTGATGATGAATCAGTAAAGCGTCAAGCAAAGCTAGGGATTTTTTTCCTGCCTGCAGTGTAAAGAAAAAGAGGGGACCATCATAAATTCACAAACAAGTTATAGTTATGTATAGCAATTAAAGAAACTTTTGTGTATAACCTTTCTTTTTTTAAAAGGAAATCATCTTGCATTCAGGGTTGCCTTCCATTTGTGTAAATATGGTCTATTAAACAGAGTGGATGGGTGTTCTCCCTGTGTTCTCTTTTTCCTTGGATGAGGAAGGCACAAGGAACTGCTGCTAGGGTCTCCTCTGGTTGAGAGGCTGAAAATAATGACAATGGTGAGCATTTATGCTGCAGTATTCCTTAGAATTGCCTGTGAAATGAGCCTATCAGAGGAGAAAATGGAACAAAAGTTGGAAAGGCAATCCTTATTTCTCCCTCTACCATGCTCACCATTGTGAATTATTGTGTGCCTTTACTTGAGTTTATAATTGTTTCCTCTCAACTTCAAGTGCATATTGAATACTAATAGAAATACAGTACTAACAAAGTGATTTGTACTTCTTTTGACTAGGTTCAAGCCATTCTTTCCATTTCAAGTTGTGCCACCAGAAGAGTATAGAGACCGTAATCTCAATATACAAAATTTCTCACTAACGGAAGGCCGGCTGAAAGTTTCCTTAATAGAGTGTTCAAGGTATGTCTGCACTTCTGGTTTGTTTGAATGTCCTAACTTCAGGTACTTGGATTCAACTGAATTGAGAACTGGGACTGTTGTCTTACACTCAAGTAAACATTTTACTAAATATTGTATGCAAGGCAAATTGGTTTTTGTTAAACATTTTCTCCTTTGTACTCTCTTCTTGTGTCTGGAGGGGCTTTATCAATTAGTATCTCTGCTTCTCATTCTGCTTTAATATCCTGTCAAATTTCTGGGGAAAACAAACAAATTCTTTATTTTGCTGCTGTTTAAATAGTTTGGAATTAGAAAGGAAATCCACAAAATGTAAAAATAACATTGCTAATTTTAAATATTAAACCACTTTGAAAACAAAATCATCACAATTTATGGCTGTCACAAAGTGTAGTTCAAATTTAAAATGTGTTATCAATGTAGCCATGGCTGAAGAATCCTCCTTTGTTACTGTGAGTTCAAAAGAACAAGCATCAGATCACTTATTGGCTGTGATTCCTGCACAGTAGAAGTTTTAATTCTGATATGTATTCAGTGAGATATTATCCAGCAGTAGCCTAGGTCCAAGAACACCCCCAAACTACAAACCTGTTACTTCAAGGAAAATGCAACTTTATTCAAAACAGGTGACACCTTAAGTTCTGGGTCAGACTGTCTGCTCACCAGTTGCATTTCCATCTTGTTAGAATTAAACTTCGGGGTATGTATAATTAATGTTATCTTGAATCTCATTTGGGAAATGCCCCATATTTCCCCCATTTAGTCATTCAGATCCAGTTGCTCCAAAAACCAAGGCTGGTATGCACAAACTGTGATTCCAGGATATATAGAAGGAGCACAGCCAAAGATGTTCTGGAATTATATACTTTTGAAGTTTGCCCACATGTGACACATACCCTGTATATAGATTAAACCTCAGCTATAGTTAAAATATAGTCTTTCTGAAATACTACCTCATACAGATCCTTTCTTTCTCTTTAATGATCCCGTTGGAAAGTCAGAAGGCAAAAAGCTTTCTTCAGTGAGGTCCAATACTTCTACATATGAGAAAATAGTCTGAATGATAAAAACCAATAATTGCCAGTTATCAGATTACCCCTTGCATAATATTGTAGGTTATGAAGAAACTCTGATTTTAAATATACCTGGAGCGCTAAAATGATGCAACCCATGTGATGTATCATGATCCTAAATATATCTAGATGGAAGTTCACTATTTTCAGGGGGTATGTTTGTTTCCATATCTGAGATACCGGCTTTAAATCCATTATTTGTTTATGATTGATTTAAATAGAAATTTTGTGGACTTTATCTGGCTACATAGATGAGAGAACATATGGGAACTTAGGAGCAGGTAGCAGTTTCCACTAATTAACCTTTTCTTGCTGTAGTCCACTGAGCCCCTTTAAATATTGTTTCTGGGTGTCAGTCCACCCTCATGAACAGCATAATGGGGTTCTGCAATAGGAAGGCAAAACAGTGGAAATCTCTGCCCCCTTTCAAAGAAAATGTAAGTAACTTTAAGTAGAATTTGGTTAGATACAAGCCAGTGAAATCTTCTTAGCTGAGGATGGCAAGCTCTCTCTCAAACTTTGATAATCAGAATAAAGGTATACTTGATTCAGAAGTAATGCAAAGCAGTCAAATGACTTTTGGGCTTGCATGTTTCTCTCCCCCTACCTTTTATTGCTGTGGCTTCTTACTTTCTTTCCTGGTTTGCAGCACACCATAGTTTCATTGGAATTTGTGGAGCAGGGCTTGGGCTTGATTTCTAAACCATAATTGCAAATGACAGGTTAATCTTGGACACGTTACAGGAGATGACCACCTGGATGAGCCTATCCCCTGTCATGTTCATTTTCACTAGAGAGTATACAATATTCTGGGTAAAGAGGGAAAAGATTTTAGTCCAGGGTCTTTTACTACAAAACACTGTTTGTTGTTAACAAATCTGGTAAAGATTTACGACCTCTATCAGTCGCTTTTGACTTAATCTCAAGGGAACCTCTTTAGTTGAAGTTAGTGAAATCTACCTTCAAAGGAGAATGTTACACCTGATAAGATGTATTTATTAAAATAAACCTGTTTACTGCTGCAATTAAAGTGATTTCAGTAATTTCATTTCTGAAGAGTATGGCAAGGCTATATATTTGCACCAGGAGGGAATAGCTAGGAAGACCACCCCCTCTGGACAAAGCAGTGGCCTCCAAGAATCTCAGGTAGTGAATACAGGCTGAAGGAGAAGAGTACATGATGCCAAAGCCAAGTATTGGCATAGTGTTCAGTCACAGGAGGATTTTGGTGGAAAACCCAGTCACTGAGGGAGAATCCTGCAACAGTTGTATGAGCATGGTAGCTGCTTTGGACTGGTCCATTAAGGACCCCAAGGTGCCTTAGGTACACATAGGCTTGACCCAACAACTCCATGGCATTACATCTAAGTTCTAGAAGTAGGCAGATGACTGAGGAGTGCAGTGGCTGAAGAATGTATACTTTTGCAAAATAACAGCTTGTTTTCAGCCACCACGGCAAGCAAAAAGATTGTACCAGACACCCGCGCCCTCATTACAGTTCAGATGGGAAACTCCAGTGACAGCCGTTGCTTAAGAACCCAGTTGAGGTCAGGAACAAAAATGAGTCGACTCATAAAAGATGGTGCCACAGTGCAACCAGTAAGGAGAACAGCTACCAACAGGACAGTGATTAGCCAATTCTGAAATTGGAGACCTTGCATCCCCATCAAATAGTAAGATAAGGAAATTTCTGAGGAAGAAACTGTGGAACAAGCAAGAAATCAGGCAAACACTGTATTTATTAAACAAGTGGTAAAACTTTCTTCCTTTAATTAAAAACAGTTTATATTGGATGAGCTAATACTTATTTGATTAGATCAGGGCCCCAGAACCTTTTTGAGCCTGTGGGCAACGATGGGATTGTCAAACAAATCACACTGCGATACACATGACATTTGATAAAATTTATATTACTTATCCAAAACAGCAATTTGTTCAACCTGCTTAACTTGACAATATTACACAATTACAATATTACAATGAGCACCCGGTTTAAACTCATTTCCACAGTAGTCTTCCTCAGGAGTAATTCATTATTGTATATTGTAAGGAGGTGTCAGATTCTTGATCCAGTTCAAATATATATATAGGAGCAGACTTCTTAGTTTCTTCAAAGTATCCTGGAAAAACCATGGTAATTAATAAAGCAACATGAAGCTGAATGGAACCCAATCATTATGAACTATAATATATAATTATTTATATGTTTATTCTAACTTACTTATGGTTCCTTTATAAGTGTTTATATTGGGAGCTAGCTTATATTGGAGGAAAAGAAGCTGACTGGGAGGGGGAGGACTTTCCTCCTCCCTTTCTTCAAGCTGGTTAGCCTCCATTCCTGCCAGGCACTGCTGCTTTGGAGGAAAAGAAGCTGACTGGCTGGGGGTGCTTTCTTCTCCCGTCCTTTCAAGCTAGTTAGGCTCCTTTCCTCCTGGACACTGCTGCTTGGGAGGAAAAGAACTCTACCCCCCCCCCAATGGGTGGGAACGAGGATAATGGCCAAGACAGCTTACATTCCTTAGAGAAGATCCTTGTGTTGTGGCTGCTGCGGCTGCTGCTAAAACAAGCCCCACCTTGACCCACCTACTTCTGAAAATGCTCAGTGGGTGCCAGAAAAGACACCCGTGGGCACTCCAGCATCCCTGGGCTATGTGTTGGGGACCTCTGGATTTAGATAATCTGAATTACCCTGCTTTAGAAAATACCACTTTACTCAGAGAGTGGTTAAAATGTGGAATTCTCTGCCAGAGGATGTAGTAATGGCCACAGGAATAAAGAAGAAGAGAAGAGATTGGATTTATACCCCGCCCTTCACTACCCAAAGGAGTCTCAGAGCAGTTTACAAACTCCTTTCCCTTCCCCTCCCCACAACAGACACCCTGTGAGGTAGGTGGGGTGAGAGAGCTCTGACAGAAACTGCTCTCTTTCAAGAACAGCTGTGCCAGATCTACGGCTTGTTCAAGATCATCCAACAGGTGCAAGTGGAGGAGTGAGGAATCAAACCTGGTTCTCCCAAATTAGAGTCCGCACACTTAACCACTACATCACTTCAGCTTGAAAAGGGAATTAGATTCATGGAGGGATAAGTCTATCAGTGGCTATTAGACATGGTGACTGAGGGGAACTTCCACATTCAGAGTCACTAAGCCCCTGAATCCCAGAGCCAAGAGGCAACTTCAGGGGAATACCTTGGCCTCTATGCCCTGTTATTGGCCATCCAGGGGAACTGGTTGGCCACTGTGTGAGACAGGATGCTGGACTAGATGGACCATTGGTCTGATCCAGCAGGGCTCTTCTTATTTCATTGGTGTTTCCTGTGTGTGTGTGTGTTAAATGCTGTCAAGTCGCTTTTCACTTATGGTGACCCTATGAATTAATGACCTCCAAAACATCCTGTCATTAACAGCCTTGCTCAGGTCTTGCAAACTGAGGGCTGTGGCTTCCTTTATTGAGTTAATCCATCTCATGTTGGGTCTTCATCTTTTGCTACTGCCTTCAACTTTTCCCATAATTATTGTCTTGTCTAGTGACTCTTGTCTTCTCATAATGTGATCAATGTATAATAGCCTCTGTTTAGTCCAGGGGTGGGCAAACTGTGGCTTGGGAGCCGCATGCAGCTCTTTCACATATATTATGTGGCTCCCGGCAGGGCAGCTGGGGAAGCTAAATATCATTAGCAAACAAATATCATTGGACAAATTAATATCATTATCAATATCTGCTTTTACCCCTTTTGTTATTATTTTTGGCAGTCTCATGTAATGTTAATAAAAAGCAAATTTGTTTATTTTCCAATAAAAGCAGGTAATATTTGTTCATGTCTTGTGGCTCTCAAACATCTGATGTTTATTCTATGCGGCTCTTACGTTAAGCAAGTTTGGCCACCCCTGTTCTAGGTGGCTGTTACGCTGAGCAAGTTTGCCCACCCCTGGTTTAGTCATTTTAGCTTCTAGGCCCTAGATTCTAGGGAGAGTTTAGATTTGATTAGATCAAGAACCCAATGGTTTGTCTTTTCAGTGGTCTGTGGTATCCACAAAACTCCTCTGAGACCACACTTCAGATGAATCAACTTTCTTCTTGTCAACTTTCTCCATTGTCCAACCTTCACACCCATACATAGTAATGAGGAATAGTATAGTGTGAAATATCTTGTTGTTGGTCCCTAGCCATACATCCTTACACTTAAGGATCTTTTCTAGCTCCATGGCTGCCCTTCCCAGGCTCAATTTCCTTCTAATTTTTTTATTGCAGTCTCCCTTTTGGTTGATGATGGAGCCAAGGAATAGAAAATTTTGGATAATTTCAGTTTCTTAATTGCCCTCCTTGAAGTTGTGTAGTTATTACTTTTGTCTTCTTGGTCTTCAGTTGTAATCCCTCTTTGGCACTTTCTGCTTTAACCTTCATCAGGAGTCATTTCAAGTCTTCACTATTTTCTGCCAGTAATGTGATATCATCTGCATATCTCATATTGTTAATATTCCTTCCACCAATTTTCACTATGCCTTCATCTGAATCTAATCCAGTTTTCTTTATGAAATGTTCTGCGTATAGATTGATCAGACAGGAAGATAAAGAACATCCTTGTCTGACACTTTTGCCAATTAGAAACCATTCTGTTTCTCCATATTCTGTCCTCTGGTCCAGAGCATAGATTGCACAATCAGTTGTTATGGGTGGCACACCCATTTATTTTAAAACCATCCATGATTTTTCATGATCCACACAGTCAAAGGTTATGCTGTAATCTGTGAAAAACAAGCTAATTTTCTTTTTGAAATTCTCTGGTATACTCTAGTAACCAATGTGAATTTGCAGTACAAGCTTTGCCATCTCTTTCTTTTCTGAATCCAGCTTGAATATTTCTCATTCCATATATGGTAGCAGTCTTTGTTGTAAGATTTTAAGCATCACTTTACTTGTGTGAGAAATTAATGTGATGGCCATCACTTTACTTGTTTGAGAAATTAATGTGATGACATCTCCTTTTTTTGGAATTGGAATGTAAATTGAGTGTTTCCAGTCTGTGCACCAGTATTTTGTTTACTATATTTGTTGCCATGTTAAGATTTGGTGAACTCCATTTCTGTGGCTTGAAAGAGCTCTGAAATAGCTGTGGCTTGAAATATCCAGTCTTGCTTTGAGTACAGCTTTTACTTTCTAAAATTGCAGGTTCTTCTTCAAAAGATTCTTCTGGGAAGGAATCTGTCGTCCTTTCATCTCTTCCGTATAGTTCTTCAGTGTATTAGTCCCATCTTTTCTTTATTTTGTCCTGTTCAGTCGCTTTATTTCTACGTTGACTTTTCAGCAGGCCCAACTTCACTGTAAATTTTCCTTTGATTTCTTGGATCTTGTGGGTCAGAAATCTTGTTCTTCCTTTTTTGTTCTTCTATTTCTTTACACTGTTGTTATAATAGTTCCCTTTGCCTCTACATGCCAGTCACTGGAATGCTGCATTTAGACTTCTGAGTCTATTTCTGTCACCTTTAGTTTTGCTCCTTATCTACATTTAGCAATTTTCATCAAGGTTTATTTCTTCTGGCTGCAGGAATAGTTTTTGCACACTCTTCCTTGATGATATCTCTGGCTTCAACCACTAGTTCTTCAGGTTCCTGTTCACTTGCACTTAGTAATGGAAATCTGTTCTTTATATGGTCTTTAAACTCTTCAGGAGTGTCGTGAAGGTTGCATTTTGGCACTGTGAATATGTTTTGGTGTTTCTCTTCAGCTTTATTCTAATTTTTGATATTAATTTTATTTATTAATTAATCACATTTATACCCCGCCCTTCCCACAGTGCAGGCTCAGGGCAGCTCACAGTCAATATATAAATATAATTAAAACCATAAAATCATATAGAATAATTCCATTATTACACAATACAAAAGTGCTGAAGATGGTTATTCAAGATGGCTTGACTTCATAAAGTGCTGGAGATGGTTATTCCAGGTGGCTTATCTAGTCTTTGAGATTCATTCTGCTCACGGTCTTCCTGGGGCACAGGCTAGATATTGAAGACCAGGGCTTTACAGTGGCAGCAGCCCTCTAACTAAAAGCCTGGTGGAAAAGCTCTGTCTTGCAGGCCCTGCGGAACTGCAAAAGGTCCTGCAGGGCCCTGATCTCCTCCAGGAGCTTGTTCCACCAGGATGGGGCCGCCACTGTTCATGGTTTGTACTACAATCAGCTCCTCAGGTTAACAGCTTTTAAATATCTGGGGATAGTGCTGTAGGCTTCAGGCTCTAGGGCTAATCACAGCAAATATGTTGCAGTACAAGGACTTAGGTGTGTGATCAGTTTCCTCCTGGACACTTGCATAAAAGCTTTAAATTTCTTCCTCTTCAGTATCAGTTGTCATGGCATAAATTTGAATGATGGTTATGTTGATTAATATCTTTCCATCAGACTTTGTGTTACTTGTGCTACATTTTGCCTCAGTATTAGGGCAGTTCAGTTTCTTCCATGTTTGTCATTTCCTAAGTAAAAAACATAGTAATTTTCTGACTGAAAATGTCCTAATCCAGTTCACTTTCGTTCACTCACTCCTAGGATTGCAGTGCTTTAAACGTTCCATTTCTCATTTTACAATTCCAAACTTACCTTGATTCATACTTCTCACATTCCGTGTTCCTATTATATGTGTCAAACCATATGTGTCATACCTTTTGTATCCATTCACATCAATTGAATGACTTTTCAGCTTTAATCCAGTTGTGTCATTAAGGATAGTGCTAGTTGTAATCCTCTGTTCTTTCCCAGTAGCTGATTAAGTGCTGTCTGAACTGGGGTCCTATCTTCCAGCACTGTGGGTTGTTCTCCCCGCCCCCATTTTGGATTGTCTCATAGGGTTTTCAAGATAATGGATGATCAGAACTGGCTTACCACCTTTTGTGCAGTACTAACCAGGGTTAGCTGAACTGCCACTTCCATTGTCTATGATAGATGCCCCACCAGTGACACCTTCTACTGCTACTGCTGCCCAGTAGCTACTCCTCAAGCATTCCTCTGCCTCCATCATCATTGAAACTTTCTTTTATCTTCTGCTCATGTGGCTATTGATTCCTGAAAAGGGGGGGGGGGTGCATCTCAGTCTGGTGTCTCAACTGTGACCATTCTGCCATGAATTACTTTAGCAGGAGTATAGCCTCATGAGTCTAAACTCCTTCAGTATTACTCTCAGCTTCGTTGACAAACACAGACCCCCCCCATTAAGGCGTGCATCCAATTAAAAATGCTATCCAATTATATATAATATGTTATTCAACCCATGCTGTTTTCCCACCTTTTTCAGTATGAGAGGGGGAGGGATATATGTAAAATAATAGTAATTTTATATTCAGTATGCCTATCTTAATGCTAGTAATATTTCTGTATTTCAGATTACTTATTTTTGGATCTTACGAAAGGGAAACAACAGTTCATTGCACAATTGAACTGAGCAGCAATGTCTGGGAAGAAAAACAAAGAACTTCCATCAAGATGGTAAATGCATATACTATTTTGCATTACTGTTATTTGCTGGACTTGTTTTTTCTCTCTACAGCTTAATCTCCTCAATATATTTTGGTTTTTTGTTTATTTAAAGTACACAATTTGGATTATAGGGTATATTTTTACCCAAAACCAAATTTCACCATTCCACAATTCTTTTTGTGGTAGCACTAATTGTTGTTTCACAGAGCCCAAATACCCAGAGCCTGAACTCATGCTTTCAGATGTGCTAGAATTTGACTTTTGAATAGATTCACTGCTCCTCTTTCACATATTGAATTATACCAATTCATAGTCATGGTACCTGTACAGTCCCACATGGGTTCTGTAAGTGTGCTGGCCAACTACACACAGGTTTCAGAAGCTGTAAAGAAGCAGAAGGCCCCCCCCCCCGGTGCTGTTTTTTCACCTATTTCAGTGTGAAGAGCAGGAGGGCGCACCCTTCCCTCAGTTCCTCCAAACCATTGCTGGAGAGAGGTTGTCTCTACTCAAAGCTCCTTCATTCAGAAAAATTTAAAGAATTCTTTTTACTTTCTTCTTCTGAGGAAAACGGTATGTTTTTTCTTTAAGCCGAGTATTTTCCAAAGACAAATATTTTTTAAATAAAAACCACCAAATATTGGTTGAAAAGCTCTGTTTAAAAAGAAACTATGTCTTGTAGGGCAAAAATCCGTCACTCTGTCAATCATGCACTTTGCCTATTCTGCCTTGGTGAGGAGCACAATGTATCCATGTTCTCCACTTTTGAACAGTTTACCCCAAAGGCAAGGCATGAGTGGGCCATCCAACTTGAGGTGTTATGGGAGAAAGCCCACTTTGTCAAACTGTCCTGGCCCAGCACTTCTCCAGGCAGGTATGCTCTGTATCCATTCTGAGACTTGTTTGACATCATCAGGTGCATCTTCAGTTCCAGCCAAGACCTTACCTTTGGTTCTGACTACTTGCAGTGCTTCAGAGCTGCCTTCAGAGAAAGCATACCATAAGAATAAACATCTTGATAATGTGCTTGAAACCTTGCTAAGTCCATGTAGACTCCTACACCTTCTCAGCCCCAGGACATAACTCCGGATTGGACTGCCCTTCATCCCATAAAGGAGGTTGTACCAGTTCCAAGGACGCCTTCACATTTGGGAAATGCTACCGTTTCTTTGTATTCTGCATCAGAAGTCAAGTTCCTTGAACCCAAGCTCACAACATTGGTTCCAGCCTCATCTTCAGCTGCCTATTCACTGCTTCTTATAATCCTGCTACAGCATTTGGATTGGACTGAAACAGTCTCCCAAGGATACTATGCCTTCAATTTATTCCCCTAGTAAGGACTTCTGCCTCATCCACATGGCTAGTTCCTTAGAGACAGAAATTCCCTGTGCCCCCTCAAGACTTCACTCATGGTTACATTCCTCAGCCCTATCTAATGAGACCTGCTCCAGAATGGAATATCTCCCTTTTGATAGGACATATCTGTTTAGTGTGAAGACAAATGAGGTCCTAGAATGAGAAAAAATATACAGTGAAAACCTTGGGAGTCATTCCTCCTGCTCCACCACTTCAAAAGTCTTGGCCTTATTTTAGGCTGTGCCATCCTAACTTCAGAGGTAGGAGATACTAGTCCATCCACCCTTTCTCCATGATGTCTGCCCCTTCTGTTGCAAAAATCTATGACAAAGGTGCCTGTGATGGAACAGAATTTCCTGGCAGAGGAGTAAGGGATTCTTAATTTGAGAAAGCTAAATAAGTTTCTGCCAATAAAATTTTTTAGAATGGTATCCATTTCTGATGTTCTCCCTCTTCTATGCCTAGGCATTTGATTTGTGACTGAAGACCTGCTCAATACCTACTTCCACATCAATATCAGATAGTTTTCAAAAATATCTCCACTTCCAATGTGGCATACTAAACTTACAGGAGATAGTCCTCCCTTTCAGGTTAGCAACAGCCCCCAGAGCTGTAGCTGTTGTTGTAGCTTATATACACAGAGTGGCATGCAAAATGTATGCATATGTTAATTACTGGTTAGTAATGGCTGATACACAAGACAAACTACTGGTAGATATTCACTTAAACACCCTAAAAGCACTACACTTATTGGTAAATTTTGACAAATCCAATCGAGAACTCATACAGAAGTTGACTTTTCTCATGCGCTGCCTTAGACTCCTCCTTAGCAAGGGTTTCCTTTCCCAAGAAAGGATCCTGGCAAACTGGGGATTCTTCAATTCCAGTGATACAGCCTCCAGTTGGCCATTTTCATTCGGAGACTTCAGGGCCTCATTGCTTCTACTGTGGCCATGATACCCTTTGCAGGGTTGCAGATGCTACAGTTTTGGCTCCTGAGGGTGTTCAGTGCCTTCCGCCATTCCCAAGGTTAAACCTTTCAAAAGGTTAAACCTTCCATGGTTTATACTCCATTTCCTCTACTGATGGACACTTCAGAGCAGTTTCCTAATAGGGCTCCATTCCCTCTACTGGTTACCTAAGCCATAGATGCCTCCCTGCTAGGTTGGGGGCTCTTGTTGAACTGTCAGTGGCACCTGGCCCCACCAAGAGAGCTTACTCCACATAAACATTCTTGGGCGCAAAGCAGTTTACAATGTGTTGCTTGCCCTTCATTCTCATGTGACAGGGAAGGCTGTTCAAGTGGCTACTGACAATGTCAGTGTATTACCTGAACAAACATATGAGAAAAACAGCTTTGTTGGCTTTGTGTCACTTAGTTATTCAAATATGGAATTTGCATTTCCAACCAGGCTTTTATACATGCTATTCATATAAAAGGTACCAGCAACCACTTTGCAGACTTCCTCAGTCACTCCTCAAAAATGGGAGCTGCGTGCAGATTACCTACTTTTGGTCTTACATGGGAGACTCCTGCCATCGACCTGTTTGCCATCAACCTCCTACCATCAATCTGTTTGCAGGTACTTCTGTTCCTAGGCAGCCTGAGACCCATCATCTTTGGGAGACACTTTTCAGCATTTATGGGCACAGGTCCTGAATTATGCTTTCCCTTTCTTTCCACTCTTCAAAATGAGGGCAGAATGCACTAAAGCCATTTTGATAGCTTGCTTCTGTCCAAAGCAAGCTTGGTTTCCCACCCTACTAGCATCGTTTCAGGGCTACATTTTTCCTCTGGAGGACAGTCTCCTTTTACAGGGCAGTTCATTGGCCCAAACTTTTGAAGCCTTCATTTGACTCACATGGCTCTTTCAGTTTTCAACCAGAGTTTTTTGGACTTAGTGAAGCAGGTGATTCTAAATGCTAAGAAACCCTCTACCTCTAACTCCTTTCAAATGGAAGCATTTGTCCATCTGGCCTGAACAAAAGGGTATTAATCCTGCTTCCTGTCCCCTGGGAAATATCTTGAATTATTTTCTGCAGAGAAGCCTTTCATCCTCCTCCATCAGGGTACACCTTGCAGCCATAACCTTGCATATCCATATTAGGGAAGGTCAGTTTTTGCCTAAAGGAAGTCAGAGTATTTCCTATGGGGTCTACTCTTGTTCGTCTTCCTTTTCCACGGTGGAGTCTCTTTCTAGTGTTGGTTAAATTAATAAATATGCCTTTTGAGCCACTGGCCACCTGTCCTTTTCAGACCACTCAACATGGAAGCTATATTCTTCATAGCAACAGCATATGCCTGTAAGGTCAGTGAGCTTCAGGCCCTCTGTCATGACTTCCCCCTTTCCTTAAGATTTTTGAGTCCAGAGTAGTTCTATGTCAATCTCTTCCATTTTCCCCTAAGGTGGTCTCCACCTTCTTTGTTAATCAAGACATTACCCTTTTAGTGTTTTTCCCAGATCCTCATGATGATGAAGAATATGCCCTTCGTATAGTTGATATATGCAGAACTTCACTGTTCTACCTGGACAGAACTGTAAGAAAAGGCTCAAACCAGTTTATTTGTTCAAGACCCAAGAAAGGCTACTAACTTTCAGCTCAGTCCCAGTCTCTAGGTTAATTGTCTTCTGGGTCCTCTTCTGCTGTGAGCTCACACAAGTTGACTGTACTTTACTCCTCAGTGCTCATTCGAGTACTATTCCATGGATGTAGATGCTGCAAAAGATGCAGATGTTAGACAAGCGATGCTTCAGTCTTCGTTTCTGTCTTCCATGACCTGGTAAGTCAGCATGGTGAGGACAGGAAATGAGTGCTCTCTGCTGCTTTAGTTTCTAAAATATCTCTGTGGTTGGTCTGTGCATACACAGACCCCCATCTGTGACCGCACATTTAACTACTTGATGAGTAATAGTTACAGATAAGTGCAACCATGTTTTCTGTTCCTTTATAAACCTGTAATTTTCATGGTCAGTTTGAAACAACAAAAACAGTTGAAAAACAAAAATTGTTTCAAAAGAAAGTTATTTTTTAAAAAACTTACCAACTCCCTTCAACTTTAAAATGATATCTAAAATTAATAATTTTTATCATTGTTTGTATCTGGGGTACTTTTCTAACCCAAGGCAACTTATCTCTCTGGTGAAATAAGTGTTATTCCAGTTTGTCAGGGATGGCTGTATCTCTCGATCACCTAAACTGCTTCCCTTGATCAGTATCTTCAGTTTAAAAAAAAATCCTAATGGGCATTTTTGTACAGCAAGTTGTAGAAGTGCTTCTCCATGTATTCTGCCCCCAAAGTGCAACTGGGTAGAAATTTATACTCAGCACCAGTAGCAGTATATTTTGGCATCGGTATGTGAAATAACTATTTTAATTAGCTAGATGAAACCTGAAAAAGTAACAGAGTAGTGATATGAAACATTAACAAAGGTATAGGAACTTGAAGGACAGATATTATTTACTCAACGGTTCTCTGTTCTTCTTAAGCATCATTCTTTGTACCATAGAGAATATAGGATATAATATATTCTTGAATATTTTCTCATCAGAGTTGATTGCCTTTCACTTTATGCAAATACCTATTTTAAGCTGTTGACTCATTAGTCTTGGGTTGATTATCTGTTTTAGTAACCTTATTGATAAAGTTATTAATGTATATGATAAAAGGCAAATATTACTACTTGCTAAAGACAGAGTTTTTTAATGTTTTCATTCCCCCCCCCCCAACACAGTGACAATTTTTCATTCCTATACTCTTGTCAGTTTTTATTGATTTAATCTATGATTAGTTAAAATTTGCAATCCTACTCTGTTGGGGGGAGGCTTTTTGGCACCACTGCTATTTTAGAATAAGTTCTGAGAGAGGGTTGCTGAGAGAGTAGCACTAGGAGGACAAATTCTGGGGGACTTTGATTGCTCTTCACAAGGCGTGTGGGTTTGCACCCCTTTATGAGGGAGAGAAACTGCAGAAGTGTGTGGGTTTGCACCCCTTTATGAGGGAGAGAAACTGCAGAAGTGTGACCTTGGGCCAGTCATTATAGTTCAGCAGTGTCTGTGTCTACACTCCCCCCACCACCACTACAACCCTGCTTTCCAAAAGTTGCCAATCATGGGGAAGAAGCATATGCATGGACACTTTCTCCACGCATTATCCACGTGTGGTTGACCTGGTGATCATGGGGAAGTGGAACTAGAGTGCTCACACATGCTTTCCTTATC
Organism: Lepidodactylus listeri; assembly: GCA_029233225.1. Classification (NCBI taxonomy): domain Eukaryota; kingdom Metazoa; phylum Chordata; class Lepidosauria; order Squamata; family Gekkonidae; genus Lepidodactylus; species Lepidodactylus listeri. Next base: position 77,152,629 of record JARCFY010000005.1, on the reverse strand, counting down.
TCTGTCGTGAGTCAGCATGCAGATGGGTCATCTGTATAAGGCTGTTGTGCTTAAGTAATAGGCTGGATCCAACAAACACATCTGCTGTTTAAAAAAAGGAATAGCCTTGACCACCCAAAGCAACTATGCTGGGAATCATGGGACATACATGTACAAAATCTACATGTGATGGGAGCTGTTGTAAGAGGGCAGTTGGGCAAGTTTGAGCAAAAACTGGTTGATTCAACCCACCATCTGCAGTCTCTTGATTGAGGGAGAGGAGCTAGTGAAATATGACCTTGGGACCCTCACTATCTTTCGGCCTTGTGAGGATAAAATTAGTGTGGTGGGGCATGTATACTGTTCTGAGTTTCTTGGAGGAAGGGTAGGATATAATGTGACCAATAGAATAGGAAAGGAGTATGATACACAAAGACACAATCATTATTTTGTTTGTGCTAATGGCAAGTGATCTGTATTCGTGTATTGTTTGGTTTGGGTCAGAGTGATATGCCTTAGGAGACCATGGTGGCATTTGGCAACCCCAGTAGAGTCTAGTGTACTTTCTATGTATATGTGTTTATATGTGTGCTCTCTCTAGTTTAATTGAGAATAGACACAATTATGTTCTTTTAACAGATTTTGGTGGAATTTAAATCATATTTTTTACATTCAGGTTTTATGTTGCTGTGCTCACATAGTCAAAATGATCAGTTAACTCTTGTGTGAAATTTAACAGTTTGAGCATGGGAGCCATTGTGGTAGAGTGGTTAAGAGCGGCGGACTCTAATCTGGAGAACTGGGTTTGATTCCCCACTCTTCCACATGAAGCTTGCTGAGTTCTCTCAGAACTCTCTCAGCCCCACCTACCTAACAAGGTGACTGTTACGGGGAGAGGAAGGGGAGGCAATTGTAAGCCACTTTAAGACTCCTTGGGTAGAGAAGAGCGGGGTATAAAAACCAACTCTTCCAAATATTAGTTTGTTTTCCCGTTATAGATACATATTTTAACAGCAGGTGGCAGTATTGCTATTCATATACCTAGATTCAATGACAGAATTCGTGTGTTAGGCATAGACTGCAGAAACTAAGTGAATCTTCCTTTAAATGAGTTAGTTTTTGAACTCAGAATCTTTTCCTTTAGTCACTATGCTGATACATCTACCATATACTCCAGTCTTAAATGAACAGAATACTTACTATAGAAAGTATAGTAAGGATAGAAAACTGTATCTTGTCTCTGAGATGACAGCAGTTTTTTTCATGAGCTAAAAGAAAGACACAAGAGAACTGCATTTTTCACTCCATTTGACCCATCCTTAACAAATATGGATGTGACGGGTGAGCTGGACAGCTGCTCTGTGGGGAGTGACTTGCTCACAAGGGGAGATCATTAGTTGGGTTGCTCCTCTCCTCTACAGGGGTAGGGAAATAGAACGTCCAGAGGACCTCATCATTTTGCCCACCCTACCCCAACCACATCTCCAGGTGGTACCTAGACTCAGGACATAAAGATGCCATGTTGGGCCCAACTGAGTGTTGTCTAGTAATTGGCCTGGGATCTAGGGGACCCAGATTTGAATTCCCACTCTTGTCATGGAATCTCAAGGGGTGACTTTGAGCCAGTCACGCACTCAGCCTAGCCTACCTCACAGAGTTGTTGTGAGGATGAGCGGGAACAGAGAATGATGTAAACCACTGTGGGTCCCCACTGGAAGAATAGTGGGCTTATAAGTAAGGCATAAATGAAGTAAATAAGTCCCATCACAATTCCTAATCGCTGCACTGGCCTAGCTTTCCTGAAATGCAAAGCAGATGCCCTGCAGCTGGCCCACAGCCCCTTCATGGCCAGGAAGCTGAATGGGTGCACTTAGTAGTATCATCGTGTTATAAAAAGCAGATTTGCCTCAGCAGTAATGTTCATATAATGAGGTTTGTTCAGCAGTTCTGTGTTCAACATTCATTTATCCTACCTGGAATCTAAATCTCTTTCCAAAGGTGTACACGAGACCTCCTTTGAAACATATTCTTCAGAGATGCCAGGGGTGGGGGACGGGGTATAAGACATGGAGATATCTGAACACCAGAAAGGAAACAGAAGAACTGTACTGGTTTCCTGCCCATTTCCAGCAGGATCCTCTTACCATCTTGCAGCCCCCCCCAGAAGCCAGGACAGAAAGTCACCTTTATGCACTCCCCAGTCCCCCTGTTAAACAGGATTTGGGATTCTCTTTTGCTAGCCACCATCAACCTCTGGCTTTCCCCCCTTTAATTTGCCCTGCCTCTAGTGCCACTGAGAAGTACATCACCCAGGGCTTTATAGTAATGTCTGGTGAGCAGTCTAGGTCATGGATGAGGAACCTAGGCATCGTTTCTTAACTAAAACAATTTTATTGCTACAAGGCACAAACTCAGTAGTAAATACAGAACAGTTCTAGCGTGCAGACTAAGAAGGTAAAAGAACATGGGAAAAGTTACTAAGCTAAGTGAGACTTAGGCTGTGGTCACACACACTAAACCAGTGATGGTGAACCTTTCAGAGACCGAGTGCCCAAACTGCAACCCAAAACCCACTTATTTATCGCAAAGTGCCAACACGGCAATTTTACCTGAATACTTAGGTTTTAGTTTTAGAAAAAACAACTCATACATTAACATCTTTTGTCTTAAAAGAAAAACACAATAACAGATCTTTCAATGATACAAACAACTTTTTATTGAAAGGTAAAAGTTTGCATATGGCATGCTTTTGAACAATTAATGTGATTTTTGCTGTCCAATCTTGTGAACTCTGTGCTGGGGCGATGCCATGCGTGCCCACAGAGAGGGCTCTGAGTGCCACCTCTGGCACGCGTGCCATAGGTTTGCCACCACTGCACTAAACAATCCACTTTCCATCCACTTTCAGTGTACTTTCCAACTGGATTTTACTGTGTGAACTGGCAAAATCCAGTTGGAAAGTACATTGAAAGTGGATTATTTAGTGTGTGTGGCTGCAGCTGTAGAGTTCTTAAGCAAGTGCCCTCCCCCACTTGCTGGAGGTTGGCTGGTGGGTACATATCATGGATAATACTCCTTTTGCTTCAAGCAAAAGGCATGAAGCATGCAAAAGGACAGCCTCTTTACAATCTTCCCATGCGTGCCAAGAGGCCATTAACCAATCTTGACATCAGGACCTGGAGCCTAAAGCCCACCAGAACCTGCTAGCTCAGTAGTGTGAACAAATCAGAAATGGCATGTTTTCCTTCCCAGTTGTAAAATCAAGTCTGTCTGGCCAAGTGGAGCTGTTCCTGAGCTGTTCCCTGGCTGTTTAGAGTCATCCTGCTAGTCCATCTTTGTAAACTGTGAAGCTCAATCTGCCCCCTCTGCCTCTTACCTGTAACAGGAACATTTTAGATCTGAAGGTAAAACTTGAGCAGTGATTACAAAGTAGACATTTTCTCCTTGTCCTTTTAATAGACTTCAAAGCAAAAGAGCAGATGGCTTCTTCTCAGCTCCAGGAGCTCTGGGAAGAGACTAATTTTCTGGACCTATTTCAGTGTAGCTTCAGATCAGGGTTTGGAACAAAGACCTCTTTGGTCGCCTTGTTCGATAACCTCTACCAAGAACAAGATGGGGAATGTGATCCTGCTAATTTTGCTGGATCTCTCAGCAGCCTTTGACAGTATCAGCCATAATATCCTCCTGAGCTTCCTCTTGGCACTAACCATGTTAGGGGTGATTTTGAGTCCTATTGGGGGGGGCATCTCAAAAGGTGGTGCTGGGGGATTATGCAGGGTTCCATCTTATCCTCATGCTGTTTAATATCTTCATGAAGCTGCTGGGACAGGTCATCAGGAGGTTTGGGCTGCGGTGTCACCAATATGTGGATGACACCCAGCACTGCCTCTCTTTTACACATAATTACAAGGATGCTGTTTATGTTCTGAACTGGCGCTTGGAGTCAGTAATGGGTTGGATGAGGGTGAACAAGCAGAACCTTAATCCTGACAAGACAGAGGTTTTCTGGGTTAGTAAAAAGACAGACCAAAAGACTCCTGTCTTGAATGGGGTTATACTCCTCTTGGAAAGCTAGGTTCCCAGCTTGGGACTGCTACTTGACACAGCAGGCCCCTTAGGAAACTAGATGGCTGTGGTGGCCCAGAGTGCTTATGCCCAGCTTTGGCTAATGCATCAACTGCATCCATTCCTGGGTTAGTTAGATCTAGTTACAGTGATCCATGCTTAGTTATATCTGTAGTTCACTCTAAGCTGTGCTAGTGGGCACTGGCTCACAAACTTTTAACAGGCAGTGCAGGAATTACTGCTTTCAGCCCACAAGGCATTTTCCCTTCCATTGGAAACAGTGGAGAATGGGGGCAACTGTCACAGGCTGGGTGCAGGCAGGGCGAGAGAGAGCGAAAGTCCAAATCCAGTCTGAGGTCAGAATCAAGGGGTAACAAGCAAGATCCAAAAGAATAGAATCCAAAGTACAAACTGAGAGCGTAGTTGTTGAAAGCCGGAGTCAAGGAGCCAATAGTTTCAAGCACGAATCAGGAGCACAGGCGAGGGAGGTGCAGAGCGTCGTCAAACTGACTAGTTGCTGGCATGAGGAACCAGCCTCAGGAGGGGAAGCTAAATACCCCTTAGGTGCTGGGATTAATTAGTTCTCACCATGTGCATCCCAGCTTCTGTTAGAACTCAGGGCTGAGGGACCGCCTGCTGTGCAGGCGCACCTCCCTCTGCCAGGACGCTAAGTCTTGCCTGAGCTGGTTTTGCAAACACACCATCAGAGGAGGTGACCGCTGTTGCTGGGACAGGTGGTAGGGATACGCTGGCAAGCTCCAAGGTTTCATCAGGGTCAGGTGTAGGCTCAGCTGGAGCCGGGGCCTCATCCTCAGCAGGACTCATGACAGCAACTCCTTCTGGAGCCCATAGAACTGGACCCCCAGTCCAATATTTTAGAAACTTGGGAGTGGGGTTGAGGAGAGGCACCAACAGCGATGCTGCAAATTTGGTGCCTCTACCTCAAAAAACAGAGGGCCCCCCAGAGCCCCCGATGTCCTCGGATTGATTCTTTATTATACCCTATGAGGCCCATTGACTATAGTGGTCCCGATAGGTTATAATGGAGCCAGAAAAAAAGATTTTTTTTGCACACCCCTATTATGCTTTTCAGTATGATTTGTAGGCTGCCTTGAGTCACAGCGAAAAGTAGGATATAAATATTTGAATAAACACTTTGGGCAAGTTGATAACATTTAAGCAACTTCCTATTTGTTAGGTTAGGCAGCATTCTGGCAGTGATTGTTCCTCCTCTGTTATACTTGACCTGTAATGATGCTTGCCATAGTTCACTAAAAAGTACAAAGTAGACTGCAAGAGTTTCCCCCCCCCCCCTCCCGGCAAAAAAAGTGCTGGTATGTTTTCTAAGGCTCAGCACAGAGCAACGGTCCAAGGCCACGTCTACCAATATAGTGGACTGGGGCAAGAAGATCTCCAGAGGCCAGGTCTATCAATATAGTACATATTCCTGCTGTTGCCAAGGTCAGAGATCCTGATTCACATAAGAGAAGACCTTGATTGTTTCAGATTCAGCCTAAAGGGCAGTGCTCTAGGCTAAGAGGAATCATTCAGACAGATCACCACCAGCCTAAATGCAGTTACCAAATAGGTCCAAGCATAGTTTTTGACATTTTAAGAAGTACTAAATGTATTTAAAAGTATATTAAAACATAGCTTGTGGTTTTTTTCATATAAACTGTTCAATTTTTCTGGGGGAAAATAATAATTTTTGTCTTTCAGTTGGCATCTTCATTCTTATGTTCAAAGTGAAGTTTAGACTGCTTTAATGCACAGTAGCAAATTATAACAAGGGGTTTAATCTGATCACAATTCTTATGAATTCCTGGTATATTATAATTGGTTTTGAACAAAGATTCTAAGTTATTAAACCTGCCTAGTACATCACTTAAAGTGTCAGCTATAATCCAAACAAATCTAGTTCAAGTAAATACATAATATTGTGAACCTGGCACAGTAAGATAAAGGGCACTAAAGGTTCCTAAAAATGATACAACATTATAAAAAGATATTTATCACATACAAAATACAGTCATGTGAAGTAGCCTTCTTCATGCTTGGGGCAAAGCCATGGCTTAGTGGGAAAGCTTCTGATTTGCACGCACAAGGTTCCAGGTTCAGTTACCAGCATCTCCTGTTAAAAGGACCAGCAGCAGGTGATGTGAAAGATCTCTGTCTGAGACCTTGGAGAGCCGCTGCCAGTCTGAGTAGACAGTACTGACCTTGATGGACTGATGGTCTGATTTAGTATAAGGCAGCTTCATGTGTGTTCATAGTGAATACACCTGACATAAGGGTGGAATTATAAAATGAAAATCATGCTGAAGCCGGGGGTAGAATCAATGATGTTGTTCAACTCTGCACAAGTTGTTCAGATAGAATAGTATACCTTGGAAGAAGATGTTCATCAAAGAAAAATCCCCAGATAAAAGCTATGTAATACCTTTCATTAAAGACCAGTCAAAATAACAAAACATTATGCAAGTTTTAGAGTTCTCCACCAGGCTGAATGCAATTAAGGGTGGGGAGAGTGTTTTCAGTTGTGAGTTTGGGGCTCCTTGTCTGCATCCTGCATGACAGTTGGGTTTGAATAGATGAAATGGCTTCAAGCTGCACTTTTGGCCCTTTGGGAAAAAGAAGGGTGAGATTATGGGTGGTTTCCATTGTAACTGTAAACATAGTTTACCACATGTTGCTATAATACCAGACAAAACTCACAGGTCCCTTAGAATTGAAAAATATGGTAGTCATTATGTATTAACAATATTGATTAAATAGTAAGTGAAAGCCAAATTGGGTAATATTGCCTAGTGCAAGGGTTCAAATTCGTACCAGCTCCATTCATCACCATTGTGCCCCTTCAGACCTGCCTAGTATTCTGTACAGGATTCAGGCAATGGGCCTTGAGAGGATGGCCTGAACCTTCTCCCCTTAACAACCAGCCTGATGGAAAGCTTTCTGACTTGAAAGTTTGTGTTGTTTTAGTTAATCTTACTGTATAGTCTAATACTGGGTGCTTCACCCAGTTGGAAGTCTACAGTTTGGAGCCAGTTTGGTGTAGTGGTTAAGTGTGTGGACTCTAATCTGGGAGAACTGGGTTTGATTCCCCACTCCTCCACTTGCACCTGCTGGATGACCTTGGGCAAGCCATAGTTCTGGCACAGCTGTTCTTGAAAAAGAGCAGTTTCTGTCAGCTCTCTCAGCCCCAGCTACCTCACAGGGTGTCTGTTGTGGGGAGGGGAAGGGAAAGGAGTTTGTAAGCTGCTCTGAGACTTCTTTGGGTAGTGAAGGGTGGGGTATAAATCCAATCTCCTCTTCTTCTACATTAACATGACTTCTGTGGGATAAACTGTTGGCTGTAGTGTGTTACTGTTTGAGTTTTTTCACCTCCAGATAACACTGATCTTAACAAGAAACTGGGTTATGTGAACTAGTAGAGATTTTTGAATTTGTAATAACTAAGAATTCATCCCATTATGTTGTACTTTAAATAAAATGTTGCACTTGAGGACAGTATTGGCAGTTTGGAGCCATCTTTATCTTTGCAGATAGAAAACAAGGAATTAGATAGAAGTGATTGAACCTAATCCTGACCTGCTAGCTTTCCTTGTGTTTCAGTGCAGTCCTTAAAAAAAACAACCTTTCCTGGAAATAAGCCTTTTTGAATAGGCCTAAGTAGGAGTTCTAGTCTTGCTTAGGATTGCTGTCATGGAATCGTGCTCCCCCCCCACCCCGGAAAGGTTATGCAACATGAGCTTTCCTCTGGCGTTTGAAGTTGTACAGTCAAGACATAGCATTACCATTTCATTTGCTGTTTCTAAGAACTAGATCGTTGTCATTGCAATTTGAATTCAGCAAGCGATAAACACTTGTGTGCATTAGGGGTGTGCAAAAAAAATGGTATTTTTTTTTGGCTTTGGGTAAATCAGACCTGAAAAATATCAGTAAATGCCGAATTTCCCCAGTCCAATACCAGTAAGGTATTCGGACTGGGGAAATATTTGGTATTGCTGAGTATATTTGGGTCTGATTAACACCACCAGAGGGAAAGGGGGCATATTTACATGCCTGCCCTGCCCTTCCCCAGCTTACCCACTGCAGTGGGCTGCCTGGGGAAGCAAAGGAAAAGCATGCAAATATGCCTGTGTTCCCTGCCTGATCTTCTCCTGGTGCCCTACAGCTGCGGGGCACCTGGAGAAGATCAGGCAGGAAACCCAGTCATGTTTAAAATGCCTTTCTTTCCCTTCCCAATCTTGGGGAGGGAACGAAAGGCATTTAAACATGCCCCCCCAAGTTTCTCCGGAAAAGCAGAGAGGCTCAGGGAAGGAAGGGGGCATGTCTGCATGTCTGCCCTTCCTTTCCCCAGCTAACTCGCCGCAGCTGGGGAAACAAAGGGCATGCATGCAAAGATGCCTTGCTTTCCCTCCCTGATTTCAGGGAATGGAAGAAAGGCATTTAAACATGCCCCCCACCTCCCCGAGTTTTTCCACAAAAGCGGAGAGGCTCAGGGAAGGAAGGAGGCATGTTTGCGTGCCTGCCCTTGCCTTCCCCAGCCAACCCGCCAAGTCGAGAAGGGAAAGAAAGGCATTTATACATGCCTCCCCCAATTCCCCAAGTTTCTCGGTAAAAGAGGAGAGGCTCAGGGAAGGAAGGGGGCATGTTTGCATGCCTGTCCTTCCCTTCCCCAGCCTATCTGCCGTGGGGGGTTGGCTGGAGAATACAAACATGCCTGGGTTCCCTGCCTGACCTTCTGGGCAAGGCACCTGGAGAAGATCAGGCAGGGAGCCCAGGCATGTTTAAAATGCCTTTTTCCCCCTCCCCGATTAAACCTAGCAGCTGACTGGCAGCTTAGGCTGTTAGGTTTAAATGAGCAAAATGAACCCAATCTCCCCCCCCCCCAAAAAAAGCCGGATAATATTGGCTTTTTGTGGTTCAGCTATACTTGAAAAATACCGACAAGGTATTTTTCGGGTATTTTTTCAGTTCGGCTATAGCCGAATGCACACCCCTTGTGTGCATCTTTTTCCGGGGCACCTCTCCACATTAAATAGTCATAGCCCTTAGTTTTTTAAGGCTAACATAATTCTCCTGCAAGTACTAAATATTAGCATAGGAAAAAAAATATTCTTAATGCATAAATAATGCTTGGTTTTTATTGTTACTGAAGTTACCCATGGTTGGAAATCATTGTGTGCTACAACCTTTGTGAGTTCCTTGATAAGAAGTCATTATGTATTTGAACTTCCAAAAGGATTTTGATGAAGTTCCCCTCACCAACAGCTCCTAGCAGTCATGGGATAAGAGGATTTGGTCTGTCACAGATGTGTAACTGGTTAAATAACAGGAATCAGAGGGTACACGGGTAGTTGTCACAAAGGAAATGAAGTCCTTTGAAATAGTGTTTGAAGACTGGTGACACCATTTAAGTTGTTCAAAAATACTTAAGAGTCCAGCATGAGCATTAAAATGGTCAGGACTGCAAATTATTTGTGGTGGTGAAAATCCAAGTGGGCAGTAAAGAACTCCAGAGACCTTGTATCCCTTCTTCTGCCCAATCATCTATTTGAAACAGAAGGACATTCACTATATCCCTGATATTACACAGACACAGACAACACTATAGCTTGTGCTTTATATCGTGGCAGGATCTTGGGTGCTTTAAAGAAGGTGGCATGAACGAAGCCCTTTGATCTGTTTTGCTAATTGTGAGGATTTCTGGCACAAAAAGTCTTTCCTCTGAGAGAGGAGGTATTTCTGCCAACAGAGGAACCTCACGTGTCAGCAGAAGGCTCCTTGTATTAAATAAAGCACCCTTGTTAGTGGAACAGATCCATGGAATTCAAACTATTACTTTTACTACAAATTAAAATAGCTTGTCTGGTATTTTTTATTTATGATTTTTAATTAAATTTCAAAGTCTTCATTTCTTTGTTGTGTGTAATGTTAAAGAAAAACTATGCTTTACAATATTAGCAAATACTAATTTTTTGATTTCATAAACAGTGACATTTGCAAAAAGGCTTTTTGCCGTAATCTCCCTTCTCTTCTTTAACAGGATTAAAAGCTGAAATGGCAGACTTCAGTAAGTCCATTAAAATGATAAATGTGAGATATTTGACTGAATCTGTGTAAAATTTATTATTTCACCATTACTTCAAATTTGTTATCCTTTCAGTCATATGGTTATTTTCATTTTTGACTGGACAGAACAGATTGCTTACCTGTAACAAGCCCAATCAAACACTGCATCCTTCCTAGCTTGAACATCCAAGGCTTAATATCATATGAAGGTCAAGGTTTATGACCAGGTTGCTGCTCTGCAGATACCTGGAATACGTGTGCCATGAGCAAAGGCTGTGGAGTTTGACAGTGGACAATTCACTAGTTAATGAAAGTAAGTTAGTGGAGGATATCCATTTGCTTAATCATTGAGAGGATCCTTTGAGCCCATGGCATACAAATAGATGAGGAAGGCATCTACGGTGTAAAGTACCCACTCCATTTTCAAGGAATGAATTTTGAAGACCAAGAGGATTATGTCTTAAAGTGGAAGGAGGTTAGCACCTTTGGAAGAAAGGTGGGATCTGGGTGGATATCCCATACTAAGTCCCCCCCCCCTGCACCACTGAAATGTCCTTGTACAAGAGGTTATCAGTTCATCATCCAAGCTACAGGTCCATTCTGGAGATCTCTCATTGCCTGACACCCTCATATGCTGGTGCCCTGCCACAGCAGAGGAGCTGTCATTATGAGAGTAGAATGCTTCTAGCTGCAGATCTCTGAAAATCTCATCCATACACATCATCCATTTGTTGTGCAAAACACATCATTGTCTCTTGTTCCATAGGTTAAAAAAATGCACTCCGTTATGCTATATTATTAGGATTGCTTAAGACGTATTGTTAATTGTTTAATATATTGTGAGAAGTGCTCTGCAACAAAATAAGGTGTCCTGGGAGATAAATTTAGCTTGGTTTCTTCTGGTAAAACAGTTGTAAATCCTTAAAAAAACAGGGCTAGTATTTATTTTTCACAGATGTTCTGTACTGACATCTCTCTTTTTTATTCACATGGTAATAATTGTCTGTTGCTTGTATAAATATTGGACAGAAGATAGTTTTAAATATTATTTGCAGACAGCTGTATTTCCCAATTGCAAAGAAATTGATTTACAGTGACAGCTGCTTTTGAATATAGAGGTGACCTCACCATAAAAGCTAACTATATATATAAACAAGATGCCTTGTTTAGAAGAGAGAGAACTGTTTTTCTTGATCCAAATAAACACAGTGGCTTCTGGGTTATGAATGAGTTACTAAAACATGCATAGTGGCTGTAAAGTGTTGCAGCCTAGCTATGAAGTTCTGATAGGCTGGATAGTTTCATGTTGAAGGTAAAGAGGAGGGTTGGGATTAATTAGAATAATGAAATCATAGAGTTGGAAGGGACCTCCAAGGTCACCTAGTCCAAACCCCTGCACTTTATATATACTCTTCTTTATTGTTCTTGAGAATCATGCTTGTGTTGAAATAATGTTATAAGGAGAAATACAAGTAGGTATGTATTATGGAAGAGTCTCAAATCTATTGATTTACTGGAGGTAGACTTTCTACAGTTGTAATACGAGACTTTTAGCTGTAGTAGGGGTCCATTTTCATTTACCATCAGTTAGCCTCCAAGAGACAGCCAGATAGTTTAAAAAGACATAAGCATCCTCAAAAATCAATGAACATTCTAATACAAAATTGATATGAGTAATAACTTCTTTCTAGAAAAGCCAAATAACTGGATATGCCCAAAGTGTGTGAGTTACAACACCTGCCTGTGAGTTACAACACAGACATCTCACTCAGTTCTTTGCTAAAGAGCCGCTGTGGTGTCCAATAAACCCTCAACATTTATTTTATTCTTTAAATTATTTATTAGATTTATTAATTCCCCACCCAAACTTATGCTGGGATCTGGGCTATGTACAAGTCATAATGCCATAAAATTTACGAAACATTAAAATGCCACATATAACTTAGAAAAATTTTGTATTTTTTTTTTACTATGTTATTTGCCCCAATTTTGGACTGCCGGCCCCTTTTCTGGGTAGGGGGAAAGGGAATTCAGAGCAAAAAGGGGGTGGTGGTGAGGGGAGAAGGAAGAGTGCCAGCCAGTGAGATAACCATTGCTGCCCTCACCCAAAAGCCCGGTGGAACATCTCTGCCTTACAGGCCCTGCAGAATTGTGTAAGATCCCACAGGGCCCTGATGTCATTTGGCAGAGTTCCACCAGGTCGGGGCCAGGACCAAGAAGGCCCTGGCCCTGGTTGAGGACAGCTGGGCATCCCTAGGGCCAGGGATCACAAGCAAGTTGTTATTTGAAGAGTGCAAGGCTCTCCTGGGGACGTACTGGAAAAGACGGTCCTGTAGATACATTGGTCCTGGACTGCTTAAGACCTTAAAGGTCAATACCAAAATCTTGAACCTGACTTGGTACTCCACTGGAAGCCAGTGTAGCTGGCACTACATTGGTTGTATATATGCTGTCCATGATGTTCCCGTCAGGATTCACGCCGCTGCATTCTGGATCAACTGGATTTTCTGAATGTTGCAACTTAGGCCCATGGAGAGAGCAAGTATAAACTTTTAAGGCCATATCTCCATTGCTTTGGCAGAACAGGGTGACCTAGCTCCTCATTCCATTCGTTTCTGGGACTCTGCATATCATATTTATTAAGTGACCAAATATTTATAAACAAACACTGTAGGTTTCATTTTCTGCTTTAATTCAATTAGAGTTTCAAAAAGCAAATGGGACTCTGAGACACTTAATGCCACAGGGCCATATATATATATATATATATGCCAGTAGATCCTGTCATTGTAAATGTTGCCATTCAACAGAATTTGACATATCTAGACCTCAGCTGAGAAAACAACAAAAACTCATCCTCATAGTCTATCAATTGGTCCTGTATAAAAATCCCCCTATCAGTCCAAGCTTTCCATTAAAAAAAAAATCTTCCCAATTTTTAGATCGGGATTGGCCCTTAATGCTAGTTTAGCATGTGAAAATGGATCAGGTTGATACTGTCATGACATTATACGCCATTGCTCTCTAACTACAGAAGTTGCAGGAGAAATGGAATCCACTCTAGCATAAGTAGACCCTAATGCCTTCCACTTAGAGAGAGGCCCCAGACAAGAAGCCTCCAAAAGAGCCCAAGATGGATAGTCCCACTGCAAGCAGTGATCCCAATAATAAGTACAAGTTGACAAGTGTGTTTGATAATAATCTGAGATCAGGGAAACCAAATCCTCCTGCATTGAATAGAAGTTGCACCTCCTTTAAAGAAATCTGAAGCAGTGAGGAACTCCACATACATTTCAGAAACAAAGTATTAATTTTATGAATGTGCCTGCAAGGTATATAGAAAGGAATTGTATGTAAAATATAAATCATTCTAGGTATAATATTCATTTAAAGTGTATTTGCTTGGCCCCATAAAGACAAGTTTAAAGCTTCCCATCTGTCCAAATCCAAATCAGCAGTTGTTAAAATTTAGCATGATCATATGCATAGTATCTCTTGGAACCAGTATTCCAAGATAAGTAATGACATCTTGGCACCACCAAAAATGTCCATAGGCAAATACACTCCATGTTATGTTGTCTCTTAGTGGCATCAACTCAGCTTGTACCCAATTAATCAGATATCCAGACAAGGCTTCTAGTGTCCTGGCCCCACTGGTGGATCTCCTGATGGCACCTGCTATTTTTGGTCACTGTGCGACAGAGTGTTGGACTGCATGGGCCATTGGCCTGATCCAACATTGGCTTCTCATGTTTTTATGTAGTAATCATATTCATTAATGTAGGGATGAAATACTGAGGTCCCAGAATAAATAATAAAAGATTATCTACATACAGAATATTTTTAAACTCCAAGGAGTTATGTACAAAGCCATAAATATTATTATTTTGTCTAATGGCACAAGCCAAAGGTTCCAGACAAAAATCAAAAATAAGAGGAGAAAGAGAGCAAGCCAATCAGTACCCTTCTCAAGAAGGTACAGCACAGAAAATATGACATTAGTCAGCACCCTGGATCTGGGAGATGAATTAAGAATTCTAATCCACTTCAAAAATTTGTGAGGAAAATCAAATTTAGTCAATGTAGCAAAGATAAATTTCCAGTATATGTGCTAAGATAGCATAGGGTGCATCAGCTTGCAGCTTTATCTCAAGTATTAGGTATATTTATAATGTTGTTTGTACAATTACTTTCTGTTCGGAGGTCTATGGACACTATGTATGGAATTACAGAGGAGCCGACTGTTGATTTTGAATATGTTCTTTTTGTAAACTGGGCTTAGTAGTTATGAGCAGTCTGTTGGATAAATGTCTATACACTCTATTGGGTTATGACCACTAACCCTCCTTTGTATTTCAGTGACTGCAATATACAGTTTTGAGCACATATAGTTGTGAATTGTAGATAGTTTTCCCTTGATGGGTGGTGTTTGTGTACAAAACTAAGCCAATTATAACTTTTAAATTCCATAAATATGTATGCTGTAAGTTATAAATGGTGCATTTTACATTATTAAAGCAGTAATATTAAGTCTGAAAGGCAGTAATATTGCATTCAATTTGCAATATTCAAATAAATAAGTAATTACCATTCAAAAAAAAATTTGCTGGGGTTTTTTCCCCTAGAAAAAAAACTGGGGAAAAGGTGGGGTTTTTTGGTGGCTTCAAAACTTCTAAAAATTTTACATCACTTACCGTACTACAGTGACCTTGAGACTGGTCTATTATAATGCACTATTCCTCAAGGCAGGCACCTTTTTTTTTCAACAAGTGGTTCACAGATTTCCCACGTAATTTTTATTTAGTTCTCAAGGCTTTCACCAAATCTACTTTGAAGCCACTGCATTCAATGTTCTGTTACTTTCTGAACCTGCAAGATTGTCTAGTAGCCATCAACTGGAAGTATTTATAAATACCTTGTCTTGTCTGTTCGGTTTTTTAAAAATTATATGCTATCCAGAACCAGGATTCATCTCCAAGGTTTTGACCTTCCTTCACTGTCTCACGAAAGCAGTTGGTGGTCAAACAGGAAGTAGTTCAGCATAGCATCTGACAGTCTCTGTGACCAGAAACCCGATGGCACCTGTTTTTCCCGCTTGCCCTTTTTGCTACAGATTCTTTCAGCCACTTCTTGGTTGGCAGACCCTTAAAATATGGAAGACCCTTTGCAGAAGCATCTAGTGACATTGCAGCTGGTATGGCAGCCTTAGCATCTGCTGAAGGTGTTTGCTGAGGCACCTCCCATTTGCACTGGGCTTTCTTTCTGGTGAACTGTTAAATTGGGTGCAAGATTTAAGTAAAGTTCAGCATATGCTGCCTCCAGGAACCAATCAGGCCCATAATACATTTGGGTTTACTTTTAAGATGTTGGGAGTTGTAAAGTGGCTGTTACATTCAGCAGCTTTTCAGATATGCATTAGACATCACCTCAGGAACTGCATCGGTTGTTAGACCCTGGGTTGTCTTGGTGTTGATCTCCCACCTCCTGGACTGCATGTGCACCACTACAGTAGTTAACGCTTGCTGTATCTCCTGCTGTATCACCAGACCAATATTGTCATCAGCAAGCACGAGTGTTTGTCTGTGGGAATGGCTATTTTTGGTCCCAGTCACATGAGCAAGATAATCCGGGGGGGAAGTAAGGCTATTTGCTCCAGAGTAATTTGACCCACAGTTGCGTGATCACACAGTTCTGTGAAGCTGTGGGCACAGCCTGCCACTGCATGATCAGACGCAATCGCGGGTGAGTCAGGGGGGGTTGCCTTATTTCCGATGTGCTTAAACGGGGGATCAGTGAATCACATCTCTGCCCTGAGGGCTTCCTATGGCAGTATGCGATGATGCGCATACTGAGAAGGGGAAAAAAACAATGGCATAGTGTCGAGATAGCCTGATCAGACTATCCCTGATGCCATGAGTGCATGTTGGAGTGGTCACACAGGGAAAGTCCATCTGTGGCCCGTAGCAAACATGTTTGGTACTGGACTTTCCCTAGTATCTTTTAACTCAGCTTCTTCAGTGAAGAGAAACGGGTTGCCAACGGGTGTGGGACACTTGCCAGCTGTTCTGGTGTGATCGTGCCCTTAAAATCTGCATGGCATTCATGCCTATCGCGCGGCTAATCCTGCGTGTGATTGGGGCCTTTATTAGCCTTATTTCTGGACCCTTACCACACCCCGATCCATGGGAAGAGGCATTTTCCATCCTCCCACCATCTAAGTCCGTAGAGTGGGGTATACTGGCTCCTCTGATGGAGCAGTTGGAGTACCCCCTCCATACCTGGGCAGTTCCTTCCCTGTTTCCTTTTTGTTAGCACATTTCTCATTCCACATTTAAAACAAATCAGATGGTGGGAGGCCATCTAGTCATGGAATTGTTGTGCCAGGAACACCTGATAGTTAATGTTTATAGGATACACCAGATTAGGGGACAGGGAGACAATAATGCAGCAGGAAATGCAAGTAGTTTCCCTCCTCTCAGCTGCTTCATGTTGCTATTTCATTGTTTCCCACCAACAAGGCAGGTAAATTGGGGAGGAGGAGAAGAGGTGAGGGTTGAATTTGTGGAGTTGCCTAGACGCTATAGGATTCCTGATGAGATCATCAAGTGTGCACTGTTAGTAGTATATGTATACAGTTTTATTTTATTTTAATGTGCTGGAAACAGTTTGGTGCAAATTCAAGCCCCATGGCACCAAGAGATCTCTCCAACCTGTGTAAAGCTGAGGAAACCCCAGCAGCCACTTGCATTGACAAAGAAAGGTGTGTGTGTGGGGGGAAATTGGCTGTTTTGTGCACTGAGGTGTGGCAGCAATACTTGAATGTCTGTGTGTATGCTTACTGCAAACTTGGATATATTTTTTTGAATCAGAGAAACAGCAGTACAGTGTGAGTTTTTGTACAGGGGAATAAGTGCTTGTGCAAACAGACTTTAGGGCAGAAAGGACTGCATGAGAATGCCCCCCCTCCACCTGAGGCAGATGGTACCCTGAGCCCCACCCCCAGCCAGACAGCCCCCGCACACACTGCAAGCCCCCAGCAAAGCACCCTAAGCTTGCTGCATGCCCCTTCCCCCAAAAGGCATGGGTCTCCCACTGTTACTGGAGCGAAGGAAAAGCAGTGTTTTTGCCATTTTAAAAGAAACACTGCTTTTCCTTCATTCCAGTATCAGTTTAATGTCTCCCCATCTGCATCAAGCACAATGTACACACAAAAATGGATGGCTCTGTACCAAGCTCCTTTCTGTTCCCCCTGCAAAATCACCGCTGACAGGTCCGAACATGTCCTCCCTCATTGCTGTCTGGGCTGACATTGGCGGCCATCTTCTCTGCAGCACGCGTAGTCATTCGGGGGGAGCGGCACCTGTCAACCATTTCCGGTTTTGACAATTTGATGAGATATATACCCCATATACTACTACTGTTGTTCTGAGCTGAGAATTCAGATTTTAGATCTACATACTTCTTTACTGTTTACTGTTTATCCTTAAAAACCATGGTATGTTTGAGCAAGGATCCAAGATTAACTGGGGGGCAGTTTATTCATCTTATTCTAGACCATAACATGTATTAGGGGATTCCATAAGGGAATCTGCCACCTAGAAAAATATATGAACCAGTTTTTATATAATTAAACAGTATCAGTTGATACAATGGCATAGATATATAATTCTGTTTGCTTTTGCATTTCTGAACTCTCAGTTAATTTAAATGCCAGTGGAGCCTTTTCACTGTTAATTATATTACCACACTGCTGTTTAGAGGATATTAAAGCGTACAGTCAAAAGATATGAAAAACAACAGTTCAGTAAGAAGGCCAAGCTTGACCTGATGACAATAAAAGTTCACTCTTTGTGATCTTCTGCTGACATTTGAGGGCTAACACATTTCCTCAGTAGGAAATAAAGGTTCCACATTGATGCATTATGGTAACTGACAGTTCTGTGAGATCACTCCGTTCTTTCTTGGAATTATATGGAAACATGGATGGTTTTCTGTCTGCAAGAGGGGAATGGGCAAAACTGTAGTGTTTTCTTAGTGTCATCAGAACAAGACACAGAAGAAGAAATTGGATTTATATCCCGCCCTTCACTCACTCAGAGTCTCAGAGTGGCTTACAAACTCCTTTCCCTTCCCCTCTCCACAACAGACACCCTATGAGGTAGGTGGGGCTGAGAGAGCTCTGAACAACCCATGACTTACAGCTTTTCTATAAAAGTCTTACTGTTTTGAAAGTTCTCATAAAATTAGTTCACCTAAAAATCAAAGTCACAGATAATATCCAGTACATTTACAAAGATGAAACATCAGTTTATTAAATGGCAGGGCAACAATCTGTATCCATAAAATTATATTTTTAAACTATCGCTTTATGGTCAAAAGAGCAGAATGTTCTATGCCATGCATCCTCTGTAGTTCTTGTGTATTATTTTATCACTGGTTATATGTTAATTACACTGATTTAATTAGATTTGTGCATAAGAATTATTTAGGCCAAGTTGAAGTACAGTATCCAAGTATTGTACTATGAGAATGAATGATCACCCCAATAGGAAAATCATTTTTAAAAGGGTTGTAGTTAACTTGCATGTGTCATAGCACATATTTGCATAAATTTTATAGCTATAACTATATTCCTGAATTTCAGTTCAAGGAGCCCTTCAGAGCCTGGAGCCCACATACTTTGAAGTACTACCCGTCCTGCTATAGACCCATGCACACATGTTTATCATTATATCTAATTCTCACCATGGCCTAAGATTTCAATCCTTAAATCCACAAATGAGGACCATGATACAACAGATCTTTCTTCTGTGAATGTTCAAATACCTGGCAGTTCAGTTTGCATCCTGTTTGCCTGTCATGAATAGAGAACTTATTTTTTGTTGATTGGATCAATAACTTGTTGCTTTGTTAATAGGTTTTTGAAAGGTTATTTCACTGCATGCCTTACTAACCATGCTATCTAACTGGCTTTCCACACACGTGCATTCTCACATGGCCCAACAGAGTTCTATTATTACCCCTGCACCAGCTGTATAAGTGCTCCACTCAGCAGGTAATGATTTAAATAGACACATCACTCATAAATCATATAAGCCAGTCATCAATAAATGCTGTTTCAATAAAATCCTACCTTTGTGTTCATTTAAGTAGTCGTTAGTGACACTAATTACTGCCAGTCAGTTTGAATTGTCATCATCTTTGTGTATGTGCACTTTTGGGAAAACCTGATGCATACTGGTTCAGTGGTCATTTGTGGCTGCTCAGCACAAACTGAACAGGCAGGATCACCTTACATCTTTGAACAGGATACACCTTTGAACATGTTAAATTAAAAATTCACTACAATTCCTGCTCTCTGTAAACCATAGAAAAGCTTGAGTGGCTTGCTACCGCACATGTTTTCAACCAGGCTAGACTTTTCACATGGAGAGGTTACCAAGGGGGGTGGAGGGAGGGAAAACTGAGAGCCGCCATGCTGTAATGGTTAAGCAGGGGTGTTAAACTCATTTGTTATGGAGGGCCGGATTTGACATAAATTGTACTTTGTCAGGTCGTGCCATGTGTGTCATAAAATGTAATTCTAGGTAGCGGAGATATAAACTTTATAAAGGACACAAACATATTTTTTTTAACTTAAAAACATGAATTCAGTTGCAGTGTTTCCTCTCACCCACTTAAAGAATTATGAGGGAGAAAGTATCAAGGAAAAGCAACAGGGGTAGCTTCAGGGTGGTGAGGTGCAGAGGCAAATTGTCTCTTTAGCAGTGATGTAATTTTTACTAGAAAATGTTCCAACTCAAATTTCAATAAATAATTTAAATATTTAAACAATATTAGCAAAAGAAGACAAATACGCCATTTACAAGCCTGGAAGATGTACAGGTATGGAGATTTATTCTTTATTCATGCTGCCCAAATACAGCCCATCTAATGTGATTAATTTGCAGCACAACAGCCTTGGCATCTATAGATAAAGACTGTAGTTACATATGTGGGGTGGAAATTTTGTACAGAAAAATTAACTTGAAACGAAGGCTATCCTGAATGTAAGATGATTCCTTTGAAACATGAGGAAGTTATACATAAAAGTAAATTGCCCTAAATTTAGATGAACCTGAATTTAAAACAACTCCCCCTAAAAAAGGTAGCAATATAAACAAAGTTTAATTACATAGTAATCATATATATATATATATATATATATATATATATATATATATATATATACATATACATATACATATACATACACACACACAAGGGAAGACCCGCAAGAAACTTGCAGGGAGGGGGCATTTCCCCCATCTCGCTGGGTCCGGCACTCGCCCCTTCCCCCCCCTTCCCCCCCCCCCAGGCTCCAGGCGGGCCTCGGCAGCTCTCACTGGGCCCGCTGCTCAACCCTTCCCCCCATGGGCTCCTGGCAGGCCTCGACAACTCTCGCCAGGGCCACCGCAGTTCCGAGAGCACTCCCTGCGCATGCGCTGGGGACACCCTTACTTTTCAGGGGATTTAAATATCCCCTGAAATTTTTTTTTGAATTTTTGGATTTTTCTGCACACGGGGGGAGTGCCCCCCGTGTGTAGGAAAACCTTCCTGCCCCCCAAGTGCTCCCTGCACAGATTTAGCTATCCGCACATGGGGGGGGGGGGCGCTTTCAGTATTGATAGATAGATAATTCCCTTATGTATTGGCCATTTCCAGCTCTTCCATTGGCTGTGCAGTGTGTTCCATCAGCCATTGGCCCATCAACCGCCACTCAAGAGTACTTGCATATTTTATCCTGATTGGCACTGTGTGCCATTTTGTAAGCCGCCCTGAGCCCGTTCGCGGGGAGGGTGGGGTAAAAATGTGAAATAAATAAATAAAATGCCATTGGCTGGTTGCTGGGTCCGCTCCTTTCCCCCGCGCACTGCCAGCTTGGACACTCTTCCCTCAGAATTAACTGCCAAACTGGCTGTCTCTCCTGACAAAGACACTTCTCCTGCAGCTGGACCATTCACTTCAACCTCCTGCTGTGTGGCTGACTTTCCCCTAGGGTTGCCAATTTCCTGGTGGGACCTGGAGATCTCCTGCTGTTATAATTGATCTCCAGATGACAAAGATCAGTTCCCCTGGAGAAAATGGTTGTTTTGGAGGGTAGACCATATAGCATTACACCCTGCTGACTCCTTTCTGTCCCCAAACGCTGCCTTCCACAGGATCCACTCCCCAGATCTTCAGCAGGTATTTCCCTACTCAGAACTGGCAACCCTTCTTTCCACTCAGTGCCTGTTGCTAAGCAACCAAGCTTGAGTCTTTCAGTAAAAAGCAGGGGGAGGCCCTTTCCATGCCTATTTTGGCCTGTGGCAGAAAACTCATTGGGGTCAGTCCTGATGAGGGTTGCCAGCTCCAGGTTGGGAAATTCCTGGAGATTTGAGGGGTGGAATCTCAGACAGGTACAATGCCATAGACTCCACCCTCCAAACCAGCCATTTTCTCCTGGGGAACCAGTGTTGCCAGTCTCCAGTGGAGGACTGGCAGTCACTCAGAATTACAACTGCTCTTCAGGTAGCAGCAATCATTCCTCTGGAGAAAATGGTGGACTCTGTGTCATTATACCCTGCTGAGGTCACCACAGCAAATTGACACTGAGTGCGCAAGGCCAGGGCACTTTCTAGAGCCTGTTGTAGTTATTTCCACAACAAGTCTTATTCCCAGTAAATTTATAATAAACAATATAAACTATGGAAGAAAATAATTAAAACTTTATGCACTCTTCACACTGTTGTCAAGTAATGTTGGATCACGATGTTTCAGATTTAAAAGGGCAAGACTGGCTTTTTTTTAAGCCCCCACCCCCACCCCCCAGTGAAACTACTGGGCAAAGACTCCGGTAACTTTACCAAATGGCAGAACAATCCTAAACAGAACTACACCCTTCTAAATCCATTTAAATCAATGGGCTTAGAAGGATATAACTGTCTTTAGGAATACATTGTTAAACTGCATGTGTGTGCGCACACACACACACACACACACACATGTACACACAGAGTTTACAATGCTTTTGTAGGCTAGGAAGTCACACTTTTCCAGCAGAAGGTGTTATACTTCCAAACCAGCAGAGCAGTTTAAAATTAACTACTTGTCTTTATCCTTCCCTGTCTTAAAATGTTCACCAACTCATAAAAGCTATAGCTGATGTTGTAAAAACCCCACAGGCGTTTTGTGGGTTTTCTTGGGGGAGGGGGGAGAGAAGCTTAACTACTTGGCAACTCTGGCCTGAAGCACAGGGGAGAAGTAAAAACTGGTGTCAGGTACTGTTTTAAGCCAGAAACGTGGGTCAGTAGAGGAGCGAATCCATCCCCTCTGTTCCTACTGCCAGGCAAGGACCTATAGTTTTTAAAGCCAGCCAGCAAGTCTGCTGGACTCCTCTCTCTCCTTAAAATGCAAAGCAATGTTTGCAGGTACAGCATCCCTTTCACTGCCACTCTTCTGATGAGCCATTCAGCATGCTTTCTCCAAAGCTCTTCTCCCTCTCCCCATGTGTGCAGGGAATCACCTCTCACAATTTGAGGATCTGTATGCCCATAAGGAGATACCCCCTTCCCTTTTTTAGAAAGTTAGAAAGGTTAAAATGTCATCTTCCTTTTGAGTAAATACGTTTGAGCCTTGGATATGGCAACACTAATCCTGCCATAATGAAATCCAGAAGCCATTTGCCTCAAAATAAGAAAATACTGGACAAGACGGAGTAAAAAGTTTTCTTAGGGAAGTCTGTATTTAGAATTGTTCATTGGGCATTCCAGGAATAGCAATTTTCTTTTAAAAATCTGTTTCTGTTCTTCCCTTGAACCATCTCACATGCTGCTCTTCTTACCATTTGATAATATGTTATGATCTCAAATTTTTGTAGCTAGGCATATTTTCTTCACTGGTTTTTAAGATTTTTCTTATCATACCCTATTGATCAAAGACCAAAATATTTCTGTCTGATAGAATGATGAATAAAAGTTTTCCTACTTGGAAAAAAAGCTTGCTTGTAAATTATAAACTTGGTATTTATACGAGGTGATAACATTTTAACTCATGATGAAAAGAGATTTATTTGACAAATAAAGCTGGAATGAAGACCTGCTGTGTGTTCAGTGTGTTCAGAAGTCTCCTCCTCCAGTTTGCTTTTGCTGTTTAGCTAAAACAAAAATTATTATAAATCGCTTTAATTCCCCATTCAGGAGAAATAAACAAAATTTATAAATGTTTATAGTTAGGAGCCAGTGTAGATTAGTTGTTAGAGAGTAAGACTAAGATCTAAAAGACCCAGGTTTGAATCACCCACTCTCAGTTTAACCTACCTCACAGGGTTGTTGTGAAAAGCACAATGTAAGCCACTTTGAACCCCCATAGAGAAGAAAGATGGGCTATAAATTAATAAATAAAACTTTAAACCATAATCATTTGGTTACATTTCATGTATCAATGGACTAGTATTATTAAAATGTAGGGAGCCATATATTAATTTTAATTGTTTAAACAGGCACTGTAATTTTGCAACATGAGTATAAGCCAATAACCAATAGTCATCATCATCTATATATCTAATTCCGACGTGGCCCCCTCTGTGCGGATATCTAAATCCATGCGGGGGGGCACTTCGGGGGCAGAGAGATTTTCCTACACACGTGGAGGAGTCTCCACGTGTGCAGAACAATGCTAAAAGTTAAAAAAAACTTTTGGGGGGATATTTAAATCCCCCGAAAAGTAAACACGTTCTCTGCCCATGCGCAGAGAACACTTTGGCTGTTGGGGAGGTTTGGCAGGTGGCAGGCCTTGCTGCCACCACCGCTGCTACTGGGAGGGGAGAAGGCCGTCCCCATTGTCCAGGAGGGAAGGGGGAGGGATGGGAGCAGGCTTGGGATGCGGCAAACCCTCCTGCTGCTGTTTGGGAGGAAGGGGAGCAGGCTCGGCATGCAGTGGGCACCCCCACTGCCGCCGCTGCTGTTTAGGAGGGGGAGGGAGGGGAGCAGGCTCGGCGCACAGCGGGCACCCTCGCCGTCACCACCATTTGGGAGGGAGGGGGGAAGGAGGGGAGAAGGCTCGGTGCGCAGCGGACACCCCTGCCACCACCGCTGCTGTTTGGGAGGGACGGGAGCAGGCTCGGCACGTGGCGGGCACCCCACCGCTGTTTGGAAGGGAGGGGGAGGGACGGAAGCAGGCTTGGTGTGCGTTCCCCCCCCCCCCCGGCCACTGCTGTTGTCCAGGAGGGAAGAGTGAGGGAGGGGAGAAGGCTCGCTGGAAGGGGGAGAGGAGGAAGAAGGTTTACCTGGTGCTGCTTCCTCCTCTTGTGGAGCTTCTCCTGCTTCTTCAGGCTGGGAGCTGTGGGGAATACTCCCCCCCTATGAGTATCGCGGGTCCCCCTTCTTGTATATTCTAATAGCAAAGTTGGCTAAATCTGAGGATAGTTAGATTTGGTGATTTTAGCCATGAATGGATGAGACAAACTCAAAAAACGCTCAGGAAAAGTGTTGGCAGGCACCATGGTTACCTATGGAATAATAAGCAATAAAAATTAGTATTCAAAGGATGTTATAAAAAGGGCTTTGTGTAACAAAATAGGAGGTAAATATACAAACAGCAGAATTTTTCTCAGGTTATACTAGTTTATAAACAAATTTCCTTGAATGATCAGAAAGGCAAAGTAGAATTACTAAGAGATTACAGAATTGCCTCACCAAATCACTACCATTAAATGGAACTGGTTCTCACTTCAGCTGAATAAATTCCATGCTGCATGTACGTCTCATTTAAATGTCTTCTACCATTATTGATGCTGCAGTCTTTTTGAAAAACAAAATAGAAGAACAATATTTATATAGTGTATATTACCGTCATTTCCAAAGTTTTTTCTCCTTGGTGTTATGGAGCTTCCAATAACTGGTCCATGTTCAAGTCTTATATTAGAGGAATCTTTTCTATCAAGTACTCACCAGAACTGAAGGGTAAAAATCAATATTTTCCATTTTTTCCAGGGCTGAGAGAACATCACAGTTGCATCTAATGAGAACTAAAATTCAATGAATAGCAAGAATTCAAAAAGAGTACATTGCAGTTTCTGCTAAATTGCTTTCTGTAGAAAAGTCGCATATAAAAATAATGGCTTTATTTTAGCGTGATGCAAACATTGTCCTGCTAAATGCTGATTGCCTAGTGTTGCAGTTGTTTGGATCTTCTCTGTTCTGCTGTTTTAATTGCCATTTACTTGGAATACCTGGGCAATTTGTTCTAATTGCTGAAACTGGTTATTTCTTTGTGTTCTGAAAAACTACTGCTTTGCAGTCTTAACATAAGCAAAGCTAATTAAGCATGTGCAAAATAGTGGCAAAATAAGAGGATACTTCTTGCTTAATTAAGCTCTGTCAAATATTTGCTTGAATTGTTGCTTGTATGTACTATTATGGAAATACTGCATCTGCTTCAGAGTGGGGTTTTTTCCTTATATAAGTGATGTTTAATTGAAAAGCCTGCGCCCATTCCAAGTGTTTAGTACACAGTTTTAATGCTTTCCTGGAATGTGCTTAACTGGAATGCTGGGCAGATCGCTGATGAAGTTCAACAACAAAGGTATAAAATGGAGGAGAAATTGCATTCCATTTTGGATTAACAAAAAGTAAAAAAGATTACAGAAGCCTGTATTAAGAATGTGTGTGTTAGAATAGAAATTATTATATGAAGAACACAAAATTACTAAAATAACCTATTCTTAAATATTTCCCCAAAAAATTCAGCCTTCTGAACTATGTTTCATGATGTATCTAGTTGTTGTTGTTCAGTCGCACAGTCGAATCTGACTCTTTGCGACCCCATGGACCACATCACACCAGGCCCTCCTGTCTTCCATCGTGCTCCGGAGTTTGCTTAATTTCATTTTTGTTGCATCGATAACACTGTCTAATCATCTCATCCTTTGCTGTCCCCTTCTTCTTTTACCTTCATTCTTTTCTAGCATCAGGGTCTTCTCCAGCAAGTGCTCCCTTCTCATTTGGTGGCCTAAGTATTTGAGCTTCAATTTCAGTATCTGGCCTTCCAGGGAACAGTCAGGGTTGATTTTTTTTAGGATTGTCAAGTCCTCAGAAATTGGTTTGACACATCATATTACATATTTGTAAGCTGAATCTTACAAGAGAATATTGTTTACTCTTAACAAACTTGACAGTGTAATCCTAAACAGAGCTCAGTTCATTAAAGTCAGTGAATTTAAAAGATGGGATTCTGCTTTGGATTGCCCTGCAAACCTGCTTTAAAATATTAATGAATATTTAACTGTTAGTTGTGTCCAGACAATTTCATTTAGGCTAGCCAGGTCTTGTCAGATCTTGGAAGCGAAGCAGAGTTGGCCCTGGTCAGTATTTGGATATGAGACCACCAAGAAATGCCAAGGTCACTAAACAAAGGCAGGTAGTGGCAAACCACCTCTGTCTTTTGCCTTGAAACCCCTACGGGTCACCATAAGTCAGCTGTGACTTGA
Source organism: Lepidodactylus listeri (assembly GCA_029233225.1). Classification (NCBI taxonomy): domain Eukaryota; kingdom Metazoa; phylum Chordata; class Lepidosauria; order Squamata; family Gekkonidae; genus Lepidodactylus; species Lepidodactylus listeri. The sequence goes on along the minus strand of JARCFY010000005.1, from coordinate 77,126,000 downwards.
CAGCCAAAAAAAAAAATCCATTTGGCAGACTAGTAATGTCATATCTGCTAAACTTAAAATTATGATTATAAATTATAATTACACTAGCTTCAGCATACTTGGAAATTATTTGACTTCTCTATTAAAATTCCTATTTACCAAGTGGTAATCAAATTTATAAAAGACAAGACCATTAAGATGTGTTGCATTTCTAATTGGAGTTTTTTTAAACTAAGTTAACAAATTCAGCTGGCAGCAGCTGAACCACTCCTTGTAATACTGTGTTCCAGAGCAACAGTGAATGTTGCTTGAATCCCACAGTGCTTTAAAAATAATTGTCTTAAATATTGGGGAAAAGTTTGCGTCCAGTGCTTCAAAGTGTGCTTGCGCACAAAAGTTTATACCTTGAATAAAACTTTGTTGGTCTTAAAGGTGCCACTGGACTCAAACTTTGCTCTGCTGCTTCAGACCAACATGGCTACCCATCTGAATCTATCTTGAATATTGTACTTTGTGACTAGTTAGTACACTGGTTATTTATTTTTTATTTATTTATGCAATTTATATCCTGCCCTCCCCACCTTACAGCAGGCTCAGGACAGCTACCAACATATATATTACAATATCATTAAAACATTTTAAAACACAAAAACAGCACATATAGCATACCCCACTACAAGATGGCGCATCTTCATTAACGGGGTAGTGTCCTAGGTATTAACCAGTGTGGCCGATGGGAGATCATTCAGGTTAGCAGATTCTAAATCGGGCCAGGGCCGGATTTAGTTATTGGGCGGCCCCTACTTGAAAGCCTGGTGGAAGAGCTCCGTGTTGCAGGCCCTATGGAACTGTAATAAGTCCCGCAGGGCCCTGATGTTGTCAGGGAGCTCATTCCACCAGTATGGAGCCGCCACTGAAAAAGCCCTGGCCCTTGTAGCTGCCAACCGGGCCTCCTTCGGCCCTGGGAGAACCAGACGATTTTGGGATCCAAATCGAAGCACTCACTGGGGAACATATGGAGAGAGGTAGATAGGTCCAAGGCCATATAGGGCTTTATAGGTGAACACCAGCACCTTGAACCTTATCCGGTATGCTATAGGTAGCCAGTGCAGTGCTTTTAAGGCAGGCTGGATGTGCTTCCGCACGGGGAGACCCATCAACAGCCGCACCGCTGCATTTTGCACCAACTGCAGCTTCTGGATTTGGGACAAGGGCAGCCCCATGTAGGGTGCGTTACAGTAGTCTAATTTTGAGGTGACCAAAGCATGGATCTCCGTAGCCTGTTCGTTACGTTCAAGGAAGGGAACCAGCTGCTTGATCAACCGTAGATGGTAAAAGGCTGACCTTGCAGTGGCTGCTACCTGGGCCTCCATCGTTAACGAGGGGTCCAGGAACATTCCCAGACTCCTCACTTCGGACGCCGGTACCAACAGCACCCCATTGAACGCCAGGAGAGGGATCCCTACCCCTGGTCCACTCCGACTTAGGCACAGGACCTCTGTCTTCGTCGGATTCAATTTCAATTGGCTCTGCCTGAGCCAACCAGCCATGGCTTGCAACGCCAGGGCGAGATCACCCAGACTAGAGTCTGACTGACCGCCCAACAAAAGATAGAGCTGGATATCATCAGCGTACTGATGTCAGCCCATCCCATGCCTCCAGGCAATCTGGGCGAGAGAGCACATATAGATATTAAATAACCTTGGGGAAAGTACTGCTCCCTGTGGCACTCCACAAACCAGCAGATGCCTTTGGGAGAGTTGTTTCCCAACCACCACCCTCTGTCCCCGATCTTGGAGAAACAAAGAAAGTCACTGTTAGGCCACCCCCAGGATCCCTGTATCGGCGGGGCAGCAGGCTAGTAGCTGATAGTCGACCGTGTTAAATGCTGCCGACAGGTCCAACAACATCAGCACTGCCATACCACCTCGATCCATATGCCCCTGGAGATCGTCTGTGACGGTGACCAGCACCGTCTCTGTCCCGTGGCCTGGTCAGAAACCGGACTGGAAGGGTTCTAATATAGAGGTGTCCTCCGAAAAGCTCTGTAGCTGGTCCGCCACCGCCTTCTCGATTAACTTACTCAAATAGGGTTAGATACCGGCCGATAATTAGCCAATTCGGTCGGATCTAATGATGGCTTTTTTAGGAGGGGGTGTACCACAGCCTCCTTCAGGGCACTAGGGAACACCCCCTTTGCAAGGGATGTATTGATCTCCCGAAGTGTCCCTCGAACACCTTCATGGCTCGCTTTAATTAGCCATGATGGGCATGGATCGAGTTTGCA